>CM063523.1:25354680-27754680 GCA_032199755.1 Ambrosia artemisiifolia | reverse complement strand
TGGTAATCGCACTCACGATGAGACAATGACATAGAGATTCGTACACAAGAAAAGACTCGAGTTTTAAAGGACGTAACTATCGGTACATTTGAAGTTTCGAGCACCCGAATTGAGGAACGGGAAGGCCGTAAGATATCTGATCTTGCAATAGACTCAAATAAAGGATAAGAAGCGAACCAGATGCTAATCGGGCTCATGATGCGGCAATGACATAGAGATTCGTACACAAGAAAAGACTCGAGGTTTAAAGGACGTAACTATAGGTAAATTTGAAGTTTCAGGCACCCGAATGGAGGAACGGGAAGGCCGTAAGATATTTGATCATGCAATAGAATCAAATAAAGGATACGAAGCGGACCGGATGGTAATCGCACTCACGATGAGACAATGACATAGAGATTCATACACAAGAAAAGACTCGAGTTTTAAAGGACGTAACTATCGGTACATTTGAAGTTTCGGGCACCCGAATGGAGGAACGAGAAGGCCGTAAGATATCTTATCATGCAATTGAATAAAGGATACGAAGTAGACCGGATGGTTATCGGACTCACGATGCGACAATGACATTGAGATTCGTACACAAGAAAAGATTCGAGTTTTAAAGGACGTAACTATCGGTAAATTTGAAGTTTCGGGCACCCGAATGGAGGAACGGGAAGGCCGTAAGATATCGGATCATGCATTAGACTCAAATAAAGGATACGAAGCGAACCAGATGCTAATCGGGCTCACGATGCGACAATGACATAGAGATTCGTACACAAGAAAAGACTCGAGGTTCAAAGGACGTAACTATAGGTAAATTTGAAGTTTCGGGCACCCGAATGGAGGAACGGGAAGGCCGTATGATATCTGATCATGCAATAGAATCAAATAAAGGATACGAAGCGGACCGGATGGTAATCGCACTTACGATGCGACAATGACATAGAGATTCGTACACAAGAAAAGACTCGAGTTTCAATGGACGTAACTATCTGTACATTTGAAGTTTCGGGCCCCCGAATGGAGGAACGGGAAGGCCGTAAGATATCTAATGATGCAATAGATCAAATAAAGGATAAGAAGCGAAGCGGATGCTAATCGGATTCACGATGTGACAATGACATAGAGATTCGTACACAAGAAAAGACTTGAGTTTTAAAGGACGTAACTATCGGTACATTTGAAGTTTCGGGGACGCGAATGGAGGAACGGGAAGGCCGTAAGATATCTGATGATGCAATAGACTTAAATAAAGGATACGAAGCGGACCGGATGGTAATCGGACTCACGATACGACAATGACATAGAGATTCGTACACAAGAAAAGACTTGAGTTTTAAAGGACGTAACTATCGGTTCATTTGAAGTTTCGGGCACCCGAATGGAGGAACAGGAATGCCGTAAGATATCTGATGATGCAATAGACTCAAATAAAGGATACGAAGCGGACCGGATGGTAATCGGACTCATGATACGACAATGACATAGAGATTCGTACACAAGAAAAGACTTGAGTTTTAAAGGACGTAAATATCGGTTCATTTGAAGTTTCGGGCACCCGAATGGAGGAACAGGAATGCCGTAAGATATCTGATGATGCAATAGACTCAAATAAAGGATACGAAGCGGACCGGATGCTAATCGGACTCACGATGCGACAATGACATAGAGATTCGTACACAAGAAAAGACTCGAGTTTTAAAGGACGTAACTATCGGTACATTTGGAGTTTCGGGCACCCGAATTGTGGAACGTGAATGCCGTAAGATATCTGATGATGCAATAGACTCAAATAAAGGATAAGAAGCGAACCAGATGCTAATCGAACTCACGATGCGACAATGACATAGAGATTCGTACACAAGAAAAGACTCGAGTTTTAAAGGACGTAACTATCGGTAAATTTGAAGTTTCGGGCACCCGAATGGAGGAACGGGAAGGCCGTAATATATCTGATCATGCAATAGACTCAAATAAAGGATACGAAGCAGACCGGATGGTTATCGGACTCACGATGCGACAATGACATAGAGATTCGTACACAAGAAAAGACTCGAGTTTTAAAGGACGTAGCTATCGGTACATTTGAAGTTTCGGGCACCCGAATGGAGGAACAGGAATGCCGTAAGATATCTGATGATGCAATAGACTCAAATAAAGGATAAGAAGCGAACCAGATGCTAATCGAACTCACGATGCGACAATGACATAGAGATTCGTACACAAGAAAACACTCGAGTTTTAATTGACGTAACTATCGGTACATTTGAAGATTCGGGCACGCGAATGAAGGAACGGGAAGGCCGTAAGATATCTGATGATGCAATAGACTCAAATAAAGGATACGAAGCGGACCGGATGGTAATCGGACTCACGATACGACAATGACATAGAGATTCGTACACAAGAAAAGACTTGAGTTTTAAAGGACGTAACTATCGGTACATTTGAAGTTTCGGGCACGCGAATGGAGGAACGGGAAGGCCGTAAGATATCTGATGAGGCAATAGACTCAAATAAAGGATACGAAGCGGACCGGATGGTAATCGGACTCACGATACGACAATGACATAGAGATTCGTACACAAGAAAAGACTTGAGTTTTAAAGGACGTAACTATCGGTTCATTTGAAGTTTCGGGCACCCGAATGGAGGAACAGGAATGCCGTAAGATATCTGATGATGCAATAGACTCAAATAAAGGATACGAAGCGGACCGGATGGTAATCGGACTCATGATACGACAATGACATAGAGATTCGTACACAAGAAAAGACTTGAGTTTTAAAGGACGTAACTATCGGTTCATTTGAAGTTTCGGGCACCCGAATGGAGGAACAGGAATGCCGTAAGATATCTGATGATGCAATAGACTCAAATAAAGGATACGAAGCGGACCGGATGCAAATCGGACGCACGATGCGACAATGACATAGAGATTCGTACACAAGAAAAGACTCCAGTTTTAAAGGACGTAACTATCGGTACATTTGGAGTTTCGGGCACCCGAATTGTGGAACGTGAAGGCCGTAAGATATCTGATCATGCAATAGACTCAAATAAAGGATACGAAGTGGACCGGATGCTAATCGAACTCACGATGCGACAATGACATAGAGATTCGTACACAAGAAAAGACTCGAGTTTTACAGGACGTAACTATCGGTACATTTGAAGATTCGGGCACGCGAATGGAGGAACGGGAAGGCCGTAAGATATCTGATGATGCAATAGACTCAAATAAAGGATACGAAGCGGACCGGATGGTAATCGGACTCACGATACGACAATGACATAGAGATTCGTACACTAGAAAAGACTTGAGTTTTAAAGGACGTAACTATCGGTACATTTGAAGTTTCGGGCACCCGAATGGAGGAACGGGAAAGCCGTAAGATATCTGATGATGCAATAGACTCAAAGAAAGGATACGAAGCGGACCGGATGGTAATCGCACTCACGATGAGACAATGACATAGAGATTCGTACACAAGAAAAGACTCGAGTTTTAAAGAACGTAACTATCGGTACATTTGAAGTTTCGGGCACCCGAATGGAGGAACGAGAAGGCCGTAAGATATCTTATCATGCAATTGAATAAAGGATACGAAGCAGACCGGATGGTTATCGGACTCACGATGCGACAATGACATTAAGATTCGTACACAAGAAAAGAATCGAGTTTTAAAGGACGTAACTATCGGTACATTTAAAGTTTCGGGCACCCGAATGGAGGAACGGGAAGGCCGTAAGATATCTGATCATGCAATAGACTCAAATAAAGGATAAGAAGCAAACCGGATGGTAATCGGACTCACGATGCGACAATAACATAGAGATTCGTAAACAAGAAAAGACTCGAGTTTTAAAGGACGTAACTATCAGTAAATTTGAAGTTTCGGGCACCCGAATGGAGGGACGGGAAGGCCGTAAAATAGACTCAAATAAAGGATAAGAAGCGAACCGGATGCTAATCGGACTCACGATGCGACAATAACATAGAGATTCGTACACAAGAAAAGACTCGAGTTTTAAAGGACGTAACTATCGGTATATTTGAAGTTTCGGGCACCCGAATGGAGGAACAGGAATGCCGTAAGATATCTGATGGTGCAATAGACTCAAATAAAGGATAAGAAGCGAACCAGATGCTAATCGAACTCACGATGCGACAATGACATAGAGATTCGTACACAAGAAAAGACTCGAGTTTTAAAGGACGTAACTATCGGTACATTTGAAGATTCGGGCACGCGAATGAAGGAACGGGAAGGCCGTAAGATATCTGATGATGCAATAGACTCAAATAAAGGATACGAAGCGGACCGGATGGTAATCGGACTCACGATACGACAATGACATAGAGATTCGTACACAAGAAAAGACTTGAGTTTTAAAGGACGTAACTATCGGTACATTTGAAGTTTCGGGCACGCGAATGGAGGAACGGGAAGGCCGTAAGATATCTGATGATGCAATAGACTCAAATAAAGGATACGAAGCGGACCGGATGGTAATCGGACTCACGATACGACAATGACATAGAGATTCGTACACAAGAAAAGACTTGAGTTTTAAAGGACGTAACTATCGGTACATTTGAAGTTTCGGGCACCCGAATGGAGGAACAGGAATGCCGTAAGATATCTGATGATGCAATAGACTCAAATAAAGGATACGAAGCGGACCGGATGGTAATCGGACTCATGATACGACAATGACATAGAGATTCGTACACAAGAAAAGACTTGAGTTTTAAAGGACGTAACTATCGGTTCATTTGAAGTTTCGGGCACCCGAATGGAGGAACAGGAATGCCGTAAGATATCTGATGATGCAATAGACTCAAATAAAGGATACGAAGCGGACCGGATGGTAATCGGACTCACGATACGACAATGACATAGAGATTCGTACACAAGAAAAGACTTGAGTTTTAAAGGACGTAACTATCGGTACATTTGAAGTTTCGGGCACGCGAATGGAGGAACGGGAAGGCCGTAAGATATCTGATGATGCAATAGACTCAAATAAAGGATACCAAGCGGACCGGATGCTAATCGGACTCACGATGCGACAATGACATAGAGATTCGTACACAAGAAAAGACTCGAGTTTTAAAGGACGTAACTATCGGTACATTTTGGTGTTTCGGGCACCCGAATTGTGGAACGTGAAGGCCGTAAGATATCTGATCATGCAATAGACTCAAATAAAGGATACGAAGCGGACCGGATGGTAATCGGACTCACGATACGACAATGACATAGAGACTCGTACACAAGAAAAGACTCGACTTTTAAAGGACGTAACTATCGGTAAATTTGAAGTTTCGGGCACCCGAATGGAGGGACGGGAAGGCCGAAAGATATGCAATAGACCCAAATAAAGGATAAGAAGCGAACCGGATGCTAATCGGACTCACGATGCGACAATAACATAGAGATTCGTACACAAGAAAAGACTCGAGTTTTAAAGGACGTAACTATCGGTATATTTGAAGTTTCGGGCACCCGAATGGAGGAACAGGAATGCCGTAAGATATCTGATGATGCAATAGACTCAAATAAAAGATACCAAGCGGACCGGATGCTAATCGGACTCACGATGCGACAATGACATAGAGATTCGTACACAAGAAAAGACTCGAGTTTTAAAGGACGTAACTATCGGTACATTTTGGAGTTTCGGGCACCCGAATTGTGGAACGTGAAGGCCGTAAGATATCTGATCATGCAATAGACTCAAATAAAGGATACGAAGCGGACCGGATGGTAATCGGACTCACGATACGAAAATGACGTAGAGATTCGTACAGAAGAAAAGACTTGAGTTTTAAAGGACGTAACTATCGGTACATTTGAAGTTTCGGGGAGGCGAATGGAGGAACGTGAAGGCCGTAAGATATCTGATGATGCAATAGACTCAAATAAAGGATACGAAGCGGACCGGATGGTAATCGGACTCACGATACGACAATGACATAGAGATTCGTACACAAGAAAAGACTTGAGTTTTAAAGGACGTAACTATCGGTTCATTTGAAGTTTCGGGCACCCGAATGGAGGAACAGGAATGCCGTAAGATATCTGATGATGAAATAGACTCAAATAAAGGATACGAAGCGGACCGGATGGTAATCGGACTCATGATACGACAATGACATAGAGATTCGTACACAAGAAAAGACTTGAGTTTTAAAGGACGTAAATATCGGTTCATTTGAAGTTTCGGGCACCCGAATGGAGGAACAGGAATGCCGTAAGATATCTGATGATGCAATAGACTCAAATAAAGGATACGAAGCGGACCGGATGCTAATCGGACTCACGATGCGACAATGACATAGAGATTCGTACACAAGAAAAGACTCCAGTTTTAAAGGACGTAACTATCGGTACATTTGGAGTTTCGGGCACCCGAATTGTGGAACGTGAAGGCCGTAAGATATCTGATCATGAAATAGACTCAAATAAAGGATAAGAAGCGAACCAGATGCTAATCGGGCTCACGATGCGACAATGACATAGAGATTCATACACAAGAAAAGACTCGAGGTTTAAAGGACGTAACTATAGGTAAATTTGAAGTTTCGGGCACCCGAATGGAGGAACGGGAAGGCCGTATGATATCTGATCATGCAATAGAATGAAATAAAGGATACGAAGCGGACCGGATGGTAATCGCACTTACGGTGAGACAATGATATAGAGATTCGTACACAAGAAAAGACTCGAGTTTTAAAGGACGTAACTATCGGTACATTTGAAGTTTCGGGCACCCGAATGGAGGAACATGAATGCCGTAAGATATCTGATGATGCAATAGACTCAAGTAAAGGATAAGAAGCGAACCAGATGCTAATCGGACTCACGATGCGACAATGACATAGAGATTCGTACACAAGAAAAGACTCGAGTTTCAAAGGACGTAACTATCTATACATTTGAAGTTTCGGGCCCCCGAATGGAGGAACGGGAAGGCCGTAAGATATCTGATGATGCAATAGATCAAATAAAGTATAAGAAGCGAATCGGATGCTAATCGGATTCACGATGTGACAATGACATAGAGATTCGTACACAAGAAAAGACTTGAGTTTTAAAGGACGTAACTATCGGTACGTTTGAAGTTTCGGGCACGCGAATGGAGGAACGGGAAGGCCGTAAGATATCTGATGATGCAATAGACTCAAATAAAGGATACGAAGCGGACCGGATGGTAATCGGACTCACGATACGACAATGACATAGAGATTCGTACACAAGAAAAGACTTGAGTTTTAAAGGACGTAACTATCGGTACATTTGAAGTTTCGGGCACCCGAATGGAGGAACAGGAATGCCGTAAGATATCTGATGATGCAATAGACTCAAATAAAGGATACGAAGCGGACCGGATGGTAATCGGACTCATGATACGACAATGACATAGAGATTCGTACACAAGAAAAGACTTGAGTTTTAAAGGACGTAACTATCGGTTCATTTGAAGTTTCGGGCACCCGAATGGAGGAACAGGAATGCCGTAAGATATCTGATGATGCAATAGACTCAAATAAAGGATACGAAGCGGACCGGATGCAAATCGGACGCACGATGCGACAATGACATAGAGATTCGTACACAAGAAAAGACTCCAGTTTTAAAGGACGTAACTATCGGTACATTTGGAGTTTCGGGCACCCGAATTGTGGAACGTGAAGGCCGTAAGATATCTGATCATGCAATAGACTCAAATAAAGGATACGAAGTGGACCGTATGCTAATCGAACTCACGATGCGACAATGACATAGAGATTCGTACACAAGAAAAGACTCGAGTTTTAAAGGACGTAACTATCGGTACATTTGAAGATTCGGGCACGCGAATGGAGGAACGGGAAGGCCGTAAGATATCTGATGATGCAATAGACTCAAATAAAGGATACGAAGCGGACCGGATGGTAATCGGACTCACGATACGACAATGACATAGAGATTCGTACACAAGAAAAGACTTGAGTTTTAAAGGACGTAACTATCGGTACATTTGAAGTTTCGGGCACCCGGATGGAGGAACGGGAAAGCCGTAAGATATCTGATGATGCAATAGACTCAAATAAAGGATACGAAGCGGACCGGATGGTAATCGCACTCACGATGAGACAATGACATAGAGATTCGTACACAAGAAAAGACTCGAGTTTTAAAGGACGTAACTATCGGTACATTTGAAGTTTCGGGCACCCGAATGGAGGAACGAGAAGGCCGTAAGATATCTTATCATGCAATTGAATAAAGGATACGAAGCAGACCGGATGGTTATCGGACTCACGATGCGACAATGACATTGAGATTCGTACACAAGAAAAGACTCGAGTTTTAAAGGACGTAACTATCGGTACATTTAAAGTTTCGGGCACCCGAATGGAGGAACGGGAAGGCCGTAAGATATCTGATCATGCAATAGACTCAAATAAAGGATAAGAAGCAAACCGGATGGTAATCGGACTCACGATGCGAAAATAACATAGAGACTCGTACACAAGAAAAGACTCGAATTTTAAAGGACGTAACTATCGGTAAATTTGAAGTTTCGGGCACCCGAATGGAGGGACGGGAAGGCCGTAAGATATCTGATCATGCAATAGACCCAAATAAAGGATAAGAAGCGAACCGGATGCTAATCGGACTCACGATGCGACAATAACATAGAGATTCGTACACAAGAAAAGACTCGAGTTTTAAAGGACGTAACTATCGGTATATTTGAAGTTTCGGGCACCCGAATGGAGGAACAGGAATGACGTAAGATATCTGATGATGCAATAGACTCAAATAAAGGATACCAAGCGGACCGGATGCTAATCGGACTCACGATGCGACAATGACATAGAGATTCGTACACAAGAAAAGACTCGAGTTTTAAAGGACGTAACTATCGGTACATTTTGGAGTTTCGGGCACCCGAATTGTGGAACGTGAAGGCCGTAAGATATCTGATCATGCAATAGACTCAAATAAAGGATACGAAGTGGACCGTATGCTAATCGAACTCACGATGCGACAATGACATAGAGATTCGTACACAAGAAAAGACTCGAGTTTTAAAGGACGTAACTATCGGTACATTTGAAGTTTCGGGGACGCGAATGGAGGAACGTGAAGGCCGTAAGATATCTGATGATGCAATAGACTCAAATAAAGGATACGAAGCGGACCGGATGGTAATCGGACTCACGATACGACAATGACATAGAGATTCGTACACAAGAAAAGACTTGAGTTTTAAAGGACGTAACTATCGGTTCATTTGAAGTTTCGGGCACCCGAATGGAGGAACAGGAATGCCGTAAGATATCTGATGATGCAATAGACTCAAATAAAGGATACGAAGCGGACCGGATGGTAATCGGACTAATGATACGACAATGACATAGAGATTCGTACACAAGAAAAGACTTGAGTTTTAAAGGACGTAAATATCGGTTCATTTGAAGTTTCGGGCACCCGAATGGAGGAACAGGAATGCCGTAAGATATCTGATGATGCAATAGACTCAAATAAAGGATACGAAGCGGACCGGATGCTAATCGGACTCACGATGCGACAATGACATAGAGATTCGTACACAAGAAAAGACTCCAGTTTTAAAGGACGTAACTATCGGTACATTTGGAGTTTCGGGCACCCGAATTGTGGAACGTGAAGGCCGTAAGATATCTGATCATGCAATAGACTCAAATAAAGGATAAGAAGCGAACCAGATGCTAATCGGGCTCACGATGCGATAATGACATAGAGATTCATACACAAGAAAAGACTCGAGGTTTAAAGGACGTAACTATAGGTAAATTTGAAGTTTCGGGCACCCGAATGGAGGAACGGGAAGGCCGTATGATATCTGATCATGCAATAGAATGAAATAAAGGATACGAAGCGGACCGGATGGTAATCGCACTTACGATGAGACAATGACATAGAGATTCGTACACAAGAAAAGACTCGAGTTTTAAAGGACGTAACTATCGGTACATTTGAAGTTTCGGGCACCCGAATGGAGGAACATGAATGCCGTAAGATATCTGATGATGCAATAGACTCAAGTAAAGGATAAGAAGCGAACCAGATGCTAATCGGACTCACGATGCGACAATGACATAGAGATTCGTACACAAGAAAAGACTCGAGTTTCAAAGGACGTAACTATCTGTACATTTGAAGTTTCGGGCCCCCGAATGGAGGAACGGGAAGGCCGTAAGATATCTGATGATGCAATAGATCAAATAAAGTATAAGAAGCGAATCGGATGCTAATCGGATTCACGATGTGACAATGACATAGAGATTCGTACACAAGAAAAGATTCGAGTTTAAAAGGACGTAACTATCGGTAAATTTGAAGTTTCGGGCACCCGAATGGAGGAACGGGAAGGCCGTAAGATATCTGATCATGCAATAGACTCAAATAAAGGAAACGAAGCGAACCAGATGCTAATCGGGCTCACGATGCGACAATGACATAGAGATTCGTACAAAAGAAAAGACTCGAGGTTTAAAGGACGTAACTATAGGTAAATTTTAAGTTTCAGGCACCCGAATGGAGGAACGGGAAGGCCGTAAGATATCTGATCATGCAATAGAATCAAATAAAGGATACGAAGCGGACCGGATGGTAATCGCACTCACGATGAGACAATGACATAGAGATTCGTACACAAGAAAAGACTCGAGTTTTAAAGGACGTAACTATCGGTACATTTGAAGTTTCGAGCACCCGAATTGAGGAACGGGAAGGCCGTAAGATATCTGATCTTGCAATAGACTCAAATAAAGGATAAGAAGCGAACCAAATGCTAATCGGGCTCACGATGTGACAGTGACATAGAGATTCATACACAAGAAAAGAATCGAGTTTTTAAGGACGTAACTATCGGTACATTTGAAGTTTCGGGCACCCGAATGGAGGAACGGGAAGGCCGTAAGATATCTGATCATGCAATAGACTCAAATAAAGGATACGAAGCGGACGGGATGGTAATCGCACTCACGATGAGACAATGACATAGAGATTCGTACACAAGAAAAGACTCGAGTTTTTAAGGACGTAACTATAGGTAAATTTGAAGATTCAGGCCCCCGAATGGAGGAACGGGAAGGCCGTAAGATATCTGATCATACAATAGAATCAAATAAAGGATACGAAGCGGACCGGATGGTAATCGCACTCTCGATGAGACAATGACATAGAGATTCGTACACAAGAATAGACTCGAGTTTTTAAGGACGTAACTATAGGTAAATTTGAAGATTCAAGCACCCGAATGGAGGAACGGGAAGGCCGTAAGATATCTGATCATGCAATAGACTCAAATAAAGGATACGAAGCAGACCGGATGGTTATCGGACTCACGATGCGACAATGACATAGAGATTGGTACACAAGATAACACTCGAGTTTTAAATGACGTAACTATCTGTACATTTGAAGTTTCGGGCACCCGAATGGAGGAACGGGAAGGCCGTAAGATATCTGATCATGCAATAGATCAAATAAAGGATAAGAAGCGAATCGGATGCTAATCGGATTCACGATGTGACAATGACATAGAGATTCGTACACAAGAAAAGACTCGAGTTTAAAAGGACGTAACTATCGGTAAATTTGAAGTTTCGGGCACCCGAATGGAGGAACGGGAAGGCCGTAAGATATCTGATCATGCAATAGACTCAAATAAAGGATACGAAGCAGACAGGATGGTTATCGGACTCACGATGCGACAAAGACATAGAGATTCGTACACAAGAAAAGACTCGAGTTTTAAAAGACGTAACTATCGGTACATTTGAAGTTTCGGGCACCCGAATGGAGGAACGGGAAGGCCGTAAGATATCTGATGATGCAATAGACTCAGATAAAGGATAATTAGCGAACCAGATGCTAATCGAACTCACGATGCGACAATGACATAGAGATTCGTACACAAGAAAAGACTCGAGTTTTAAAGGACGTAACTATCGGTAAATTTGAAGTTTCGGGCACCCGAATGGAGGAACGGGAAGGCCGTAAGATATCTGATCATGCAATAGACTCAAATAAAGGAGACGAAGCAGACCGGATGGTTATCGGACTCACGATGCGACAATGACATAGAGATTGGTACACAAGATAACACTCGAGTTTTAAATGACGTAACTATCGGTATATTTGAAGTTTCGGGCACCCGAATGGAGGAACGGGAAGGCCGTAAGATATCTGATCATGCAATAGACTCAAATAAAGGATAAGAAGCGAACCGGATGCTAATCAGACTCACGATGCGACAATGACATAGAGATTTGTACACAAGATAAGACTCGAGTTTTAAAGGACGTAACTATCGGTAAATTTGAAGTTTCGGGCACCCGAATGGAGGAACGGGAAGGCCGTAAGATATCTGATCATGCAATAGATCAAATAAAGGATAAGAAGCGAATCGGATGCTAATCGGATTCACGATGTGACAATGACATAGAGATTCGTACACAAGAAAAGACTCGAGTTTAAAAGGACGTAACTATCGGTAAATTTGAAGTTTCGGGCACCCGAATGGAGGAACGGGAAGGCCGTAAGATATCTGATCATGCAATAGACTCAAATAAAGGATACGAAGCAGAAAGGATGGTTATCGGACTCACGATGCAACAAAGACATAGAGATTCGTACACAAGAAAAGACTCGAGTTTTAAAAGACGTAACTATCGGTACATTTGAAGTTTCGGGCACCCGAATGGAGGAACGGGAAGGCCGTAAGATATCTGATGATGCAATAGACTCAGATAAAGGATAATTAGCGAACCAGATGCTAATCGAACTCACGATGCGACAATGACATAGAGATTCGTACACAAGAAAAGACTCAAGTTTTAAAGGACGTAACTATCGGTAAATTTGAAGTTTCGGGCACCCGAATGGAGGAACGGGAAGGCCGTAAGATATCTGATCATGCAATAGACTCAAATAAAGGAGACGAAGCAGACCGGATGGTTATCGGACTCACGATGCGACAATGACATAGAGATTCGTACATAAGAAAAGACTCGAGTTTTAAAGGACGTAACTATCGGTACATTTGAAGTTTCGGGCACCCGAATGGAGGAACGGGAAGGCCGTAAGATATCTGATCATGCAATAGACTCAAATAAAGGATAAGAATCGAACCGGATGCTAATCGGACTCACGATGCGACAATAATATAGAGATTCGTACACAAGAAAAGACTCGAGTTTAAAAGGACGTAACTATCGGTACATTTGAAGTTCCGGGCACCCGAATGGAGGAACAGGAAGGCCCTAAGATATCTGATGATGCAATAGACTCAAATAAAGGATAAGAAGCGAACCAGATGCTAATCGGGCTCACGATGCGACAATGACATAGAGATTCGTACACAAGAAAAGACTCGAGTTTAAAAGGACGTAACTATCGGTACATTTGAAGTTTCGGGCACCCGAATGGAGGAACAGGAAGGCCGTAAGATATCTGATGATGCATTAGACTCAAATAAAGGATAAGAAGCGAACCAGATGCGAATCGGGCTCACGATGCGACAATGACATAGAGATTCGTACACAAGAAAAGACTCGAGGTTTAAAGGACGTAACTATAGGTAAATTTGAAGTTTCAGGCACCCGAATGGAGGAACGGGAAGGTCGTAAGATATTTGATCATGCAATAGAATCAAATAAAGGATACGAAGCGGACTGGATGATAATCTCACTCACGATGGACAATGACATAGAGATTCGTACACAAGAAAAGACTCGAGTTTTAAAGGACGTAACTATCGGTACATTTAAGTTTCGGGCACCCGAATGGAGGAACGAGAAGGCCGTAAGATATCTTATCATGCAATTGAATAAAGGATACGAAGAAGACCGGATGGTAATCGGACTCACGATGCGAAAATAACATAGAGACTCGTACACAAGAAAAGACTCGAATTTTAAAGGACGTAACTATCGGTAAATTTGAAGTTTCGGGCACCCGAATGGAGGGACGGGAAGGCCGTAAGATATCTGATCATGCAATAGACCCAAATAAAGGATAAGAAGCGAACCGGATGCTAATCGGACTCACGATGCGACAATAACATAGAGATTCGTACACAAGAAAAGACTCGAGTTTTAAAGGACGTAACTATCGGTATATTTGAAGTTTCGGGCACCCGAATGGAGGAACAGGAATGCCGTAAGATATCTGATGATGCAATAGACTCAAATAAAGGATACCAAGCGGACCGGATGCTAATCGGACTCACGATGCGACAATGACATAGAGATTCGTACACAAGAAAAGACTCGAGTTTTAAAGGACGTAACTATCGGTAAATTTGAAGTTTCGGGCACCCGAATGGAGGAACGGGAAGGCCGTAAGATATCTGATCATGCAATAGACTCAAATAAAGGAGACGAAGCAGACCGGATGGTTATCGGACTCACGATGCGACAATGACATAGAGATTCGTACATAAGAAAAGACTCGAGTTTTAAAGGACGTAACTATCGGTACATTTGAAGTTTCGGGCACCCGAATGGAGGAACGGGAAGGCCGTAAGATATCTGATCATGCAATAGACTCAAATAAAGGATAAGAATCGGACCGGATGCTAATCGGACTCACGATGCGACAATAATATAGAGATTCGTACACAAGAAAAGACTCGAGTTTAAAAGGACGTAACTATCGGTACATTTGAAGTTCCGGGCACCCGAATGGAGGAACAGGAAGGCCCTAAGATATCTGATGATGCAATAGACTCAAATAAAGGATAAGAAGCGAACCAGATGCTAATCGGGCTCACGATGCGACAATGACATAGAGATTCGTACACAAGAAAAGACTCGAGTTTAAAAGGACGTAACTATCGGTACATTTGAAGTTTCGGGCACCCGAATGGAGGAACAGGAAGGCCGTAAGATATCTGATGATGCATTAGACTCAAATAAAGGATAAGAAGCGAACCAGATGCGAATCGGGCTCACGATGCGACAATGACATAGAGATTCGTACACAAGAAAAGACTCGAGGTTTAAAGGACGTAACTATAGGTAAATTTGAAGTTTCAGGCACCCGAATGGAGGAACGGGAAGGCCGTAAGATATTTGATCATGCAATAGAATCAAATAAAGGATACGAAGCGGACTGGATGATAATCTCACTCACGATGGACAATGACATAGAGATTCGTACACAAGAAAAGACTCGAGTTTTAAAGGACGTAACTATCGGTACATTTAAGTTTCGGGCACCCGAATGGAGGAACGAGAAGGCCGTAAGATATCTTATCATGCAATTGAATAAAGGATACGAAGAAGACCGGATGGTAATCGGACTCACGATGCGAAAATAACATAGAGACTCGTACACAAGAAAAGACTCGAATTTTAAAGGACGTAACTATCGGTAAATTTGAAGTTTCGGGCACCCGAATGGAGGGACGGGAAGGCCGTAAGATATCTGATCATGCAATAGACCCAAATAAAGGATAAGAAGCGAACCGGATGCTAATCGGACTCACGATGCGACAATAACATAGAGATTCGTACACAAGAAAAGACTCGAGTTTTAAAGGACGTAACTATCGGTATATTTGAAGTTTCGGGCACCCGAATGGAGGAACAGGAATGCCGTAAGATATCTGATGATGCAATAGACTCAAATAAAGGATACCAAGCGGACCGGATGCTAATCGGACTCACGATGCGACAATGACATAGAGATTCGTACACAAGAAAAGACTCGAGTTTTAAAGGACGTAACTATCGGTACATTTTGGAGTTTCGGGCACCCGAATTGTGGAACGTGAAGGCCGTAAGATATCTGATCATGCAATAGACTCAAATAAAGGATACGAAGCGGACCGGATGGTAATCGGACTCACGATACGACAATGACGTAGAGATTCGTACACAAGAAAAGACTTGAGTTTTAAAGGACGTAACTATCGGTACATTTGAAGTTTCGGGGATGCGAATGGAGGAACGTGAAGGCCGTAAGATATCTGATGATGCAATAGACTCAAATAAAGGATACGAAGCGGACCGGATGGTAATCGGACTCACGATACGACAATGACATAGAGATTCGTACACAAGAAAAGACTTGAGTTTTAAAGGACGTAACTATCGGTTCATTTGAAGTTTCGGGCACCCGAATGGAGGAACAGGAATGCCGTAAATATCTGATGATGCAATAGACTCAAATAAAGGATACGAAGCGGACCGGATGGTAATCGGACTCATGATACGACAATGACATAGAGATTCGTACACAAGAAAAGACTTGAGTTTTAAAGGACGTAAATATCGGTTCATTTGAAGTTTCGGGCACCCGAATGGAGGAACAGGAATGTCGTAAGATATCTGATGATGCAATAGACTCAAATAAAGGACACGAAGCGGACCGGATGCTAATCGGACTCACGATGCGACAATGACATAGAGATTCGTACACAAGAAAAGACTCCAGTTTTAAAGGACGTAACTATCGGTACATTTGGAGTTTCGGGCACCCGAATTGTGGAACGTGAAGGCCGTAAGATATCTGATCATGCAATAGACTCAAATAAAGGATAAGAAGCGAACCAGATGCTAATCGGGCTCACGATGCGACAATGACATAGAGATTCATACACAAGAAAAGACTCGAGGTTTAAAGGACGTAACTATAGGTAAATTTGAAGTTTCGGGCACCCGAATGGAGGAACGGGAAGGCCGTATGATATCTGATCATGCAATAGAATGAAATAAAGGATACGAAGCGGACCGGATGGTAATCGCACTTACGATGAGACAATGACATAGAGATTCGTACACAAGAAAAGACTCGAGTTTTAAAGGACGTAACTATCGGTACATTTGAAGTTTCGGGCACCCGAATGGAGGAACATGAATGCCGTAAGATATCTGATGATGCAATAGACTCAAGTAAAGGATAAGAAGCGAACCAGATGCTAATCGGACTCACGATGCGACAATGACATAGAGATTCGTACACAAGAAAAGACTCGAGTTTCAAAGGACGTAACTATCTGTACATTTGAAGTTTCGGGCCCCCGAATGGAGGAACGGGAAGGCCGTTAGATATCTGATGATGCAATAGATCAAATAAAGTATAAGAAGCGAATCGGATGCTAATCGGATTGACGATGTGACAATGACATAGAGATTCGTACACAAGAAAAGATTCGAGTTTAAAAGGACGTAACTATCGGTAAATTTGAAGTTTCGGGCACCCGAATGGAGAAACGGGAAGGCCGTAAGATATCTGATCATGCAATAGACTCAAATAAAGGAAACGAAGCGAACCAGATGCTAATCGGGCTCACGATGCGACAATGACATAGAGATTCGTACACAAGAAAAGACTCGAGGTTTAAAGGACGTAACTATAGGTAAATTTTAAGTTTCAAGCACCCGAATGGAGGAACGGGAAGGCCGTAAGATATCTGATCATGCAATAGAATCAAATAAAGGATACGAAGCGGACCGGATGGTAATCGCACTCACGATGAGACAATGACATAGAGATTCGTACACAAGAAAAGACTCGAGTTTTAAAGGACGTAACTATCGGTACATTTGAAGTTTCGAGCACCCGAATTGAGGAACGGGAAGGCCGTAAGATATCTGATCTTGCAATAGACTCAAATAAAGGATAAGAAGCGAACCAAATGCTAATCGGGCTCACGATGTGACAGTGACATAGAGATTCATACACAAGAAAAGAATCGAGTTTTTAAGGACGTAACTATCGGTACATTTGAAGTTTCGGGCACCCGAATGGAGGAACGGGAAGGCCGTAAGATATCTGATCATGCAATAGACTCAAATAAAGGATACGAAGCGGACGGGATGGTAATCGCACTCACGATGAGACAATGACATAGAGATTCGTACACAAGAAAAGACTCGAGTTTTTAAGGACGTAACTATAGGTAAATTTGAAGATTCAGGCCCCCGAATGGAGGAACGGGAAGGCCGTAAGATATCTGATCATACAATAGAATCAAATAAAGGATACGAAGCGGACCGGATGGTAATCGCACTCTCGATGAGACAATGACATAGAGATTCGTACACAAGAATTGACTCGAGTTTTTAAGGACGTAACTATAGGTAAATTTGAAGATTCAGGCACCCGAATGGAGGAACGGGAAGGCCGTAAGATATCTGATCATGCAATAGACTCAAATAAAGGATACGAAGCAGACCGGATGGTTATCGGACTCACGATGCGACAATGACATAGAGATTGGTACACAAGATAACACTCGAGTTTTAAATGACGTAACTATCGGTATATTTGAAGTTTCGGGCACCCGAATGGAGGAACGGGAAGGCCGTAAGATATCTGATCATGCAATAGACTCAAATAAAGGATAAGAAGCGAACCGGATGCTAATCAGACTCACGATGCGACAATGACATAGAGATTTGTACACAAGATAAGACTCGAGTTTTAAAGGACGTAACTATCGGTAAATTGGAAGTTTCGGGCACCCGAATGGAGGAACGGGAAGGCCGTAAGATATCTGATCATGCAATAGATCAAATAAAGGATAAGAAGCGAATCGGATGCTAATCGGATTCACGATGTGACAATGACATAGAGATTCGTACACAAGAAAAGACTCGAGTTTAAAAGGACGTAACTATCGGTAAATTTGAAGTTTCGGGCACCCGAATGGAGGAACGGGAAGGCCGTAAGATATCTGATCATGCAATAGACTCAAATAAAGGATACGAAGCAGACATGATGGTTATCGGACTCACGATGCGACAAAGACATAGAGATTCGTACACAAGAAAAGACTCGAGTTTTAAAAGACGTAACTATCGGTACATTTGAAGTTTCGGGCACCCGAATGGAGGAACGGGAAGGCCGTAAGATATCTGATGATGCAATAGACTCAGATAAAGGATAATTAGCGAACCAGATGCTAATCGAACTCACGATGCGACAATGACATAGAGATTCGTACACAAGAAAAGACTCGAGTTTTAAAGGACGTAACTATCGGTAAATTTGAAGTTTCGGGCACCCGAATGGAGGAACGGGAAGGCCGTAAGATATCTGATCATGCAATAGACTCAAATAAAGGAGACGAAGCAGACCGGATGGTTATCGGACTCACGATGCGACAATGACATAGAGATTGGTACACAAGATAACACTCGAGTTTTAAATGACGTAACTATCGGTATATTTGAAGTTTCGGGCACCCGAATGGAGGAACGGGAAGGCCGTAAGATATCTGATCATGCAATAGACTCAAATAAAGGATAAGAAGCGAACCGGATGCTAATCAGACTCACGATGCGACAATGACATAGAGATTTGTACACAAGATAAGACTCGAGTTTTAAAGGACGTAACTATCGGTAAATTTGAAGTTTCGGGCACCCGAATGGAGGAACGGGAAGGCCGTAAGATATCTGATCATGCAATAGATCAAATAAAGGATAAGAAGCGAATCGGATGCTAATCGGATTCACGATGTGACAATGACATAGAGATTCGTACACAAGAAAAGACTCGAGTTTTAAAGGACGTAACTATCGGTACATTTGAAGTTTCGGGCACCCGAATGGAGGAACGGGAAGGCCATAAGATATCTGATCATGCAATAGACTCAAATAAAGGATAAGAAGCGAACCGGATGCTAATCGGACTCACGATGCGACAATAACATAGAGATTCGTACACAAGAAAAGACTCGAGTTTAAAAGGACGTAACTATCGGTACATTTGAAGTTCTGGGCACCCGAATGGAGGAACAGGAAGGCCCTAAGATATCTGATGATGCAATAGACTCAAATAAAGGATAAGAAGCGAACCAGATGCTAATCGGGCTCACGATGCGACAATGACATAGAGATTCATACACAAGAAAAGACTCGAGTTTTAAAGGACGTAACTATCGGTACATTTGAAGTTTCGGGCACCCGAATGGAGGAACGAGAAGGCCGTAAGATATCTTATCATGCAATAACTCAAATAAAGGATACGAAGCAGACCGGATGGTTATCGGACTCACGATGCGACAATGACATTGAGATTCGTACACAAGAAAAGACTCGAGTTTTAATGGACGTAACTATCGGTACATTTGAAGTTTCAGGCACCCGAATGGAGGAACGGGAAGGCCGTAAGATATCTGATCATGCAATAGACTCAAATAAAGGATAAGAAACGAACCGGATGCTAATCGGACTCACGATGCGACAATAACATAGAGATTCGTACACAAGAAAAGACTCGAGTTTAAAAGGACGTAACTATCGGTACATTTGAAGTTTCGGGCACCCGAATGGAGGAACAGGAAGGCCGTAAGATATCTGATGATGCATTAGACTCAAATAAAGGATAAGAAGCAAACCAGATGCGAATCGGGCTCACGATGCGACAATGACATAGAGATTCGTACACAAGAAAAGACTCGAGGTTTAAAGGACGTAACTATAGGTAAATTTGAAGTTTCAGGCACCCGAATGGAGGAACGGGAAGGCCGTAAGATATTTGATCATGCAATAGAATCAAATAAAGGATACGAAGCGGACTGGATGATAATCTCACTCACGATGGACAATGACATAGAGATTCGTACACAAGAAAAGACTCGAGTTTTAAAGGACGTAACTATCGGTACATTTAAGTTTCGGGCACCCGAATGGAGGAACGAGAAGGCCGTAAGATATCTTATCATGCAATTGAATAAAGGATACGAAGAAGACCGGATGGTTATCGGACTCACGATGCGACAATGACATTGAGATTCGTACACAAGAAAAGACTCGACTTTTAAAGGACGTAACTATCGGTACATTTGAAGTTTCGGGCACCCGAATGGAGGAACAGGAAGGCCGTAAGATATCTGATCATGCAATAGACTCAAATAAAGGATAAGAAGCGAACCGGATGCTAATCGGACTCACGATGCGACAATAACATAGAGATTCGTACACAAGAAAAGACTCGAGTTTTAGAGGACGTAACTATCGGTAAATTTGAAGTTTCGGGCAGCCGAATGGAGGAACGGGAAGGCCGTAAGATATCTGATCATGCAATAGACTCAAATAAAGGATAAGAAGTGAACCGGATGCTAATCGGACTCACGATGCGACAATAACATAGAGATTCGTACACAAGAAAAGACTCGAGTTTTAAAGGACGTAACTATCGGTAAATTTGAAGTTCCGGGCACCCGAATGGAGGAACGGGAAGGCCGTAAGATATCTGATCATGCAATAGACTCAAATAAAGGATACGAAGCAGACCAGATGGTTATCGGACTCAAGATGTGACAATAACATAGAGATTCGTGCACAAGAAAAGACTCGAGTTTTAATGGATGTAACCATAGGTACATTTGAAGTTTCGGGCACCCGAATTGAGGAACGGGAAGGCCGTAAGATATCTGATCATGCAATAGACTCAAATAAAGGATAAGAAGCGAACCAGATGCTAATCGGGCTCACGATGTGACAATGACATAGAGATTCGTACACAAGAAAAGACTCGAGTTTTAAAGGACGTAACTATCGGTTCATTTGAAGTTTCGGGCACCCGAATGGAGGAACAGGAATGCCGTAAGATATCTGATGATGCAATAGACTCAAATAAAGGATACGAAGCGAACCGGATGCTAATCAGTCTCACGATTCGACAATGACATAGAGATTCGTACACAAGAAAAGACTCGAGTTTTAAAGGACGTAACTATCGGTACATTTGAAGTTTCGGGCACTCGAATAGAGGAACTGGAAGGCCGTAAGATATCTGATCATGCAATAGACTCAAATAAAGGATAAGAAACGAACCGGATGCTAATCGGACTCACGATGCGACAATAACATAGAGATTCGTACACAAGAAAAGACTCGAGTTTAAAAGGACGTAACTATCGGTACATTTGAAGTTTCGGGCACCCGAATGGAGGAACAGGAAGGCCGTAAGATATCTGATGATGCAATAGACTCAAATAAAGGATAAGAAGCGAACCAGATGCTAATCGGGCTCACGATGCAACAATGACATAGAGATTCGTACACAACAAAAGACTCGAGGTTTAAAGGACGTAACTATAGGTAAATTTGAAGTTTCAGGCACCTGAATGGAGGAACGGGAAGGCCGTAGGATATTTGATCATGCAATAGAATCAAATAAAGGATACGAAGCGGACCGGATGGTAATCGCACTCACGATGAGACAATGACATAGAGATTCGTACACAACAAAAGACTCGAGTTTTAAAGGACGTAACTATCGGTACATTTGAAGTTTCGGGCACCCGAATGGAGGAACGGGAAGGCCGTAAGATATCTGATCACGCAATAGACTCAAATAAAGGATAAGAAGCGAACCGGATGCTAATCAGACTCACGATGCGACAATAACATAGAGATTCGTACACAAGAAAAGACTCGAGTTTTAAAGGACGTAACTATCGGTTCATTTGAAGTTTCGGGCACCCGAATGGAGGAACAGGAATGCCGTAAGATATCTGATGATGCAATAGACTCAAATAAAGGATACGAAGCGAACCGGATGCTAATCAGTCTCACGATGCGACAATGACATAGTGATTCGTACACAAGAAAAGTCTAGAGTTTTTAAGGACGTAACTATAGGTAAATTTGAAGATTCAGGCCCCCGAATGGAGGAACGGGAAGGCCGTAAGATATCTGATCATACAATAGAATCAAATAAAGGATACGAAGCGGACCGGATGGTAATCGCACTCTCGATGAGACAATGACATAGAGATTCGTACACAAGAATAGACTCGAGTTTTTAAGGACGTAACTATAGGTAAATTTGAAGATTCAGGCACCCGAATGGAGGAACGGGAAGGCCGTAAGATATCTGATCATGCAATAGACTCAAATAAAGGATACGAAGCAGACCGGATGGTTATCGGACTCACGATGCGACAATGACATAGAGATTGGTACACAAGATAACACTCGAGTTTTAAATGACGTAACTATCGGTATATTTGAAGTTTCGGGCACCCGAATGGAGGAACGGGAAGGCCGTAAGATATCTGATCATGCAATAGACTCAAATAAAGGATAAGAAGCGAACCGGATGCTAATCAGACTCACGATGCGACAATGACATAGAGATTTGTACACAAGATAAGACTCGAGTTTTAAAGGACGTAACTATCGGTAAATTGGAAGTTTCGGGCACCCGAATGGAGGAACGGGAAGGCCGTAAGATATCTGATCATGCAATAGATCAAATAAAGGATAAGAAGCGAATCGGATGCTAATCGGATTCACGATGTGACAATGACATAGAGATTCGTACACAAGAAAAGACTCGAGTTTAAAAGGACGTAACTATCGGTAAATTTGAAGTTTCGGGCACCCGAATGGAGGAACGGGAAGGCCGTAAGATATCTGATCATGCAATAGACTCAAATAAAGGATACGAAGCAGACATGATGGTTATCGGACTCACGATGCGACAAAGACATAGAGATTCGTACACAAGAAAAGACTCGAGTTTTAAAAGACGTAACTATCGGTACATTTGAAGTTTCGGGCACCCGAATGGAGGAACGGGAAGGCCGTAAGATATCTGATGATGCAATAGACTCAGATAAAGGATAATTAGCGAACCAGATGCTAATCGAACTCACGATGCGACAATGACATAGAGATTCGTACACAAGAAAAGACTCGAGTTTTAAAGGACGTAACTATCGGTAAATTTGAAGTTTCGGGCACCCGAATGGAGGAACGGGAAGGCCGTAAGATATCTGATCATGCAATAGACTCAAATAAAGGAGACGAAGCAGACCGGATGGTTATCGGACTCACGATGCGACAATGACATAGAGATTGGTACACAAGATAACACTCGAGTTTTAAATGACGTAACTATCGGTATATTTGAAGTTTCGGGCACCCGAATGGAGGAACGGGAAGGCCGTAAGATATCTGATCATGCAATAGACTCAAATAAAGGATAAGAAGCGAACCGGATGCTAATCAGACTCACGATGCGACAATGACATAGAGATTTGTACACAAGATAAGACTCGAGTTTTAAAGGACGTAACTATCGGTAAATTTGAAGTTTCGGGCACCCGAATGGAGGAACGGGAAGGCCGTAAGATATCTGATCATGCAATAGATCAAATAAAGGATAAGAAGCGAATCGGATGCTAATCGGATTCACGATGTGACAATGACATAGAGATTCGTACACAAGAAAAGACTCGAGTTTTAAAGGACGTAACTATCGGTACATTTGAAGTTTCGGGCACCCGAATGGAGGAACGGGAAGGCCATAAGATATCTGATCATGCAATAGACTCAAATAAAGGATAAGAAGCGAACCGGATGCTAATCGGACTCACGATGCGACAATAACATAGAGATTCGTACACAAGAAAAGACTCGAGTTTAAAAGGACGTAACTATCGGTACATTTGAAGTTCTGGGCACCCGAATGGAGGAACAGGAAGGCCCTAAGATATCTGATGATGCAATAGACTCAAATAAAGGATAAGAAGCGAACCAGATGCTAATCGGGCTCACGATGCGACAATGACATAGAGATTCATACACAAGAAAAGACTCGAGTTTTAAAGGACGTAACTATCGGTACATTTGAAGTTTCGGGCACCCGAATGGAGGAACGAGAAGGCCGTAAGATATCTTATCATGCAATAACTCAAATAAAGGATACGAAGCAGACCGGATGGTTATCGGACTCACGATGCGACAATGACATTGAGATTCGTACACAAGAAAAGACTCGAGTTTTAATGGACGTAACTATCGGTACATTTGAAGTTTCAGGCACCCGAATGGAGGAACGGGAAGGCCGTAAGATATCTGATCATGCAATAGACTCAAATAAAGGATAAGAAACGAACCGGATGCTAATCGGACTCACGATGCGACAATAACATAGAGATTCGTACACAAGAAAAGACTCGAGTTTAAAAGGACGTAACTATCGGTACATTTGAAGTTTCGGGCACCCGAATGGAGGAACAGGAAGGCCGTAAGATATCTGATGATGCATTAGACTCAAATAAAGGATAAGAAGCAAACCAGATGCGAATCGGGCTCACGATGCGACAATGACATAGAGATTCGTACACAAGAAAAGACTCGAGGTTTAAAGGACGTAACTATAGGTAAATTTGAAGTTTCAGGCACCCGAATGGAGGAACGGGAAGGCCGTAAGATATTTGATCATGCAATAGAATCAAATAAAGGATACGAAGCGGACTGGATGATAATCTCACTCACGATGGACAATGACATAGAGATTCGTACACAAGAAAAGACTCGAGTTTTAAAGGACGTAACTATCGGTACATTTAAGTTTCGGGCACCCGAATGGAGGAACGAGAAGGCCGTAAGATATCTTATCATGCAATTGAATAAAGGATACGAAGAAGACCGGATGGTTATCGGACTCACGATGCGACAATGACATTGAGATTCGTACACAAGAAAAGACTCGAGTTTTAAAGGACGTAACTATCGGTACATTTGAAGTTTCGGGCACCCGAATGGAGGAACAGGAAGGCCGTAAGATATCTGATCATGCAATAGACTCAAATAAAGGATAAGAAGCGAACCGGATGCTAATCGGACTCACGATGCGACAATAACATAGAGATTCGTACACAAGAAAAGACTCGAGTTTTAGAGGACGTAACTATCGGTAAATTTGAAGTTTCGGGCAGCCGAATGGAGGAACGGGAAGGCCGTAAGATATCTGATCATGCAATAGACTCAAATAAAGGATAAGAAGTGAACCGGATGCTAATCGGACTCACGATGCGACAATAACATAGAGATTCGTACACAAGAAAAGACTCGAGTTTTAAAGGACGTAACTATCGGTAAATTTGAAGTTCCGGGCACCCGAATGGAGGAACGGGAAGGCCGTAAGATATCTGATCATGCAATAGACTCAAATAAAGGATACGAAGCAGACCAGATGGTTATCGGACTCAAGATGTGACAATAACATAGAGATTCGTGCACAAGAAAAGACTCGAGTTTTAATGGATGTAACCATAGGTACATTTGAAGTTTCGGGCACCCGAATTGAGGAACGGGAAGGCCGTAAGATATCTGATCATGCAATAGACTCAAATAAAGGATAAGAAGCGAACCAGATGCTAATCGGGCTCACGATGTGACAATGACATAGAGATTCGTACACAAGAAAAGACTCGAGTTTTAAAGGACGTAACTATCGGTTCATTTGAAGTTTCGGGCACCCGAATGGAGGAACAGGAATGCCGTAAGATATCTGATGATGCAATAGACTCAAATAAAGGATACGAAGCGAACCGGATGCTAATCAGTCTCACGATTCGACAATGACATAGAGATTCGTACACAAGAAAAGACTCGAGTTTTAAAGGACGTAACTATCGGTACATTTGAAGTTTCGGGCACTCGAATAGAGGAACTGGAAGGCCGTAAGATATCTGATCATGCAATAGACTCAAATAAAGGATAAGAAACGAACCGGATGCTAATCGGACTCACGATGCGACAATAACATAGAGATTCGTACACAAGAAAAGACTCGAGTTTAAAAGGACGTAACTATCGGTACATTTGAAGTTTCGGGCACCCGAATGGAGGAACAGGAAGGCCGTAAGATATCTGATGATGCAATAGACTCAAATAAAGGATAAGAAGCGAACCAGATGCTAATCGGGCTCACGATGCGACAATGACATAGAGATTCGTACACAACAAAAGACTCGAGGTTTAAAGGACGTAACTATAGGTAAATTTGAAGTTTCAGGCACCTGAATGGAGGAACGGGAAGGCCGTAGGATATTTGATCATGCAATAGAATCAAATAAAGGATACGAAGCGGACCGGATGGTAATCGCACTCACGATGAGACAATGACATAGAGATTCGTACACAAGAAAAGACTCGAGTTTTAAAGGACGTAACTATCGGTACATTTGAAGTTTCGGGCACCCGAATGGAGGAACGGGAAGGCCGTAAGATATCTGATCACGCAATAGACTCAAATAAAGGATAAGAAGCGAACCGGATGCTAATCAGACTCACGATGCGACAATAACATAGAGATTCGTACACAAGAAAAGACTCGAGTTTTAAAGGACGTAACTATCGGTTCATTTGAAGTTTCGGGCACCCGAATGGAGGAACAGGAATGCCGTAAGATATCTGATGATGCAATAGACTCAAATAAAGGATACGAAGCGAACCGGATGCTAATCAGTCTCACGATGCGACAATGACATAGTGATTCGTACACAAGAAAAGTCTAGAGTTTTTAAGGACGTAACTATAGGTAAATTTGAAGATTCAGGCCCCCGAATGGAGGAACGGGAAGGCCGTAAGATATCTGATCATACAATAGAATCAAATAAAGGATACGAAGCGGACCGGATGGTAATCGCACTCTCGATGAGACAATGACATAGAGATTCGTACACAAGAATAGACTCGAGTTTTTAAGGACGTAACTATAGGTAAATTTGAAGATTCAGGCACCCGAATGGAGGAACGGGAAGGCCGTAAGATATCTGATCATGCAATAGACTCAAATAAAGGATACGAAGCAGACCGGATGGTTATCGGACTCACGATGCGACAATGACATAGAGATTGGTACACAAGATAACACTCGAGTTTTAAATGACGTAACTATCGGTATATTTGAAGTTTCGGGCACCCGAATGGAGGAACGGGAAGGCCGTAAGATATCTGATCATGCAATAGACTCAAATAAAGGATAAGAAGCGAACCGGATGCTAATCAGACTCACGATGCGACAATGACATAGAGATTTGTACACAAGATAAGACTCGAGTTTTAAAGGACGTAACTATCGGTAAATTGGAAGTTTCGGGCACCCGAATGGAGGAACGGGAAGGCCGTAAGATATCTGATCATGCAATAGATCAAATAAAGGATAAGAAGCGAATCGGATGCTAATCGGATTCACGATGTGACAATGACATAGAGATTCGTACACAAGAAAAGACTCGAGTTTAAAAGGACGTAACTATCGGTAAATTTGAAGTTTCGGGCACCCGAATGGAGGAACGGGAAGGCCGTAAGATATCTGATCATGCAATAGACTCAAATAAAGGATACGAAGCAGACATGATGGTTATCGGACTCACGATGCGACAAAGACATAGAGATTCGTACACAAGAAAAGACTCGAGTTTTAAAAGACGTAACTATCGGTACATTTGAAGTTTCGGGCACCCGAATGGAGGAACGGGAAGGCCGTAAGATATCTGATGATGCAATAGACTCAGATAAAGGATAATTAGCGAACCAGATGCTAATCGAACTCACGATGCGACAATGACATAGAGATTCGTACACAAGAAAAGACTCGAGTTTTAAAGGACGTAACTATCGGTAAATTTGAAGTTTCGGGCACCCGAATGGAGGAACGGGAAGGCCGTAAGATATCTGATCATGCAATAGACTCAAATAAAGGAGACGAAGCAGACCGGATGGTTATCGGACTCACGATGCGACAATGACATAGAGATTGGTACACAAGATAACACTCGAGTTTTAAATGACGTAACTATCGGTATATTTGAAGTTTCGGGCACCCGAATGGAGGAACGGGAAGGCCGTAAGATATCTGATCATGCAATAGACTCAAATAAAGGATAAGAAGCGAACCGGATGCTAATCAGACTCACGATGCGACAATGACATAGAGATTTGTACACAAGATAAGACTCGAGTTTTAAAGGACGTAACTATCGGTAAATTTGAAGTTTCGGGCACCCGAATGGAGGAACGGGAAGGCCGTAAGATATCTGATCATGCAATAGATCAAATAAAGGATAAGAAGCGAATCGGATGCTAATCGGATTCACGATGTGACAATGACATAGAGATTCGTACACAAGAAAAGACTCGAGTTTTAAAGGACGTAACTATCGGTACATTTGAAGTTTCGGGCACCCGAATGGAGGAACGGGAAGGCCATAAGATATCTGATCATGCAATAGACTCAAATAAAGGATAAGAAGCGAACCGGATGCTAATCGGACTCACGATGCGACAATAACATAGAGATTCGTACACAAGAAAAGACTCGAGTTTAAAAGGACGTAACTATCGGTACATTTGAAGTTCTGGGCACCCGAATGGAGGAACAGGAAGGCCCTAAGATATCTGATGATGCAATAGACTCAAATAAAGGATAAGAAGCGAACCAGATGCTAATCGGGCTCACGATGCGACAATGACATAGAGATTCATACACAAGAAAAGACTCGAGTTTTAAAGGACGTAACTATCGGTACATTTGAAGTTTCGGGCACCCGAATGGAGGAACGAGAAGGCCGTAAGATATCTTATCATGCAATAACTCAAATAAAGGATACGAAGCAGACCGGATGGTTATCGGACTCACGATGCGACAATGACATTGAGATTCGTACACAAGAAAAGACTCGAGTTTTAATGGACGTAACTATCGGTACATTTGAAGTTTCAGGCACCCGAATGGAGGAACGGGAAGGCCGTAAGATATCTGATCATGCAATAGACTCAAATAAAGGATAAGAAACGAACCGGATGCTAATCGGACTCACGATGCGACAATAACATAGAGATTCGTACACAAGAAAAGACTCGAGTTTAAAAGGACGTAACTATCGGTACATTTGAAGTTTCGGGCACCCGAATGGAGGAACAGGAAGGCCGTAAGATATCTGATGATGCATTAGACTCAAATAAAGGATAAGAAGCAAACCAGATGCGAATCGGGCTCACGATGCGACAATGACATAGAGATTCGTACACAAGAAAAGACTCGAGGTTTAAAGGACGTAACTATAGGTAAATTTGAAGTTTCAGGCACCCGAATGGAGGAACGGGAAGGCCGTAAGATATTTGATCATGCAATAGAATCAAATAAAGGATACGAAGCGGACTGGATGATAATCTCACTCACGATGGACAATGACATAGAGATTCGTACACAAGAAAAGACTCGAGTTTTAAAGGACGTAACTATCGGTACATTTAAGTTTCGGGCACCCGAATGGAGGAACGAGAAGGCCGTAAGATATCTTATCATGCAATTGAATAAAGGATACGAAGAAGACCGGATGGTTATCGGACTCACGATGCGACAATGACATTGAGATTCGTACACAAGAAAAGACTCGACTTTTAAAGGACGTAACTATCGGTACATTTGAAGTTTCGGGCACCCGAATGGAGGAACAGGAAGGCCGTAAGATATCTGATCATGCAATAGACTCAAATAAAGGATAAGAAGCGAACCGGATGCTAATCGGACTCACGATGCGACAATAACATAGAGATTCGTACACAAGAAAAGACTCGAGTTTTAGAGGACGTAACTATCGGTAAATTTGAAGTTTCGGGCAGCCGAATGGAGGAACGGGAAGGCCGTAAGATATCTGATCATGCAATAGACTCAAATAAAGGATAAGAAGTGAACCGGATGCTAATCGGACTCACGATGCGACAATAACATAGAGATTCGTACACAAGAAAAGACTCGAGTTTTAAAGGACGTAACTATCGGTAAATTTGAAGTTCCGGGCACCCGAATGGAGGAACGGGAAGGCCGTAAGATATCTGATCATGCAATAGACTCAAATAAAGGATACGAAGCAGACCAGATGGTTATCGGACTCAAGATGTGACAATAACATAGAGATTCGTGCACAAGAAAAGACTCGAGTTTTAATGGATGTAACCATAGGTACATTTGAAGTTTCGGGCACCCGAATTGAGGAACGGGAAGGCCGTAAGATATCTGATCATGCAATAGACTCAAATAAAGGATAAGAAGCGAACCAGATGCTAATCGGGCTCACGATGTGACAATGACATAGAGATTCGTACACAAGAAAAGACTCGAGTTTTAAAGGACGTAACTATCGGTTCATTTGAAGTTTCGGGCACCCGAATGGAGGAACAGGAATGCCGTAAGATATCTGATGATGCAATAGACTCAAATAAAGGATACGAAGCGAACCGGATGCTAATCAGTCTCACGATTCGACAATGACATAGAGATTCGTACACAAGAAAAGACTCGAGTTTTAAAGGACGTAACTATCGGTACATTTGAAGTTTCGGGCACTCGAATAGAGGAACTGGAAGGCCGTAAGATATCTGATCATGCAATAGACTCAAATAAAGGATAAGAAACGAACCGGATGCTAATCGGACTCACGATGCGACAATAACATAGAGATTCGTACACAAGAAAAGACTCGAGTTTAAAAGGACGTAACTATCGGTACATTTGAAGTTTCGGGCACCCGAATGGAGGAACAGGAAGGCCGTAAGATATCTGATGATGCAATAGACTCAAATAAAGGATAAGAAGCGAACCAGATGCTAATCGGGCTCACGATGCGACAATGACATAGAGATTCGTACACAACAAAAGACTCGAGGTTTAAAGGACGTAACTATAGGTAAATTTGAAGTTTCAGGCACCTGAATGGAGGAACGGGAAGGCCGTAGGATATTTGATCATGCAATAGAATCAAATAAAGGATACGAAGCGGACCGGATGGTAATCGCACTCACGATGAGACAATGACATAGAGATTCGTACACAAGAAAAGACTCGAGTTTTAAAGGACGTAACTATCGGTACATTTGAAGTTTCGGGCACCCGAATGGAGGAACGGGAAGGCCGTAAGATATCTGATCACGCAATAGACTCAAATAAAGGATAAGAAGCGAACCGGATGCTAATCAGACTCACGATGCGACAATAACATAGAGATTCGTACACAAGAAAAGACTCGAGTTTTAAAGGACGTAACTATCGGTTCATTTGAAGTTTCGGGCACCCGAATGGAGGAACAGGAATGCCGTAAGATATCTGATGATGCAATAGACTCAAATAAAGGATACGAAGCGAACCGGATGCTAATCAGTCTCACGATGCGACAATGACATAGTGATTCGTACACAAGAAAAGTCTAGAGTTTTAAAGGACGTAACTATCGGTACATTTGAAGTTTCGGGCACTCGAATGGAGGAACTGGAAGGCCGTAAGATATCTGATCATGCAATAGACTCAAATAAAGGATACGAAGCAGACCAGATGGTTATCGGACTCACGATGCGTTAATGACATGGAGATTCGTACACAAGAAAAGACTCGAGTTTTAATGGACGTAACTATAGGTACATTTGAAGTTTCGGGCACCCGAATTGAGGAACAGGAAGGCCGTAAGATATCTGATCATGCAATAGACTCAAATAAAGGATACGAAGCAGACCAGATGGTTATCGGACTCACGATGCGACAATGACATAGAGATTCGTACACAAGAAAAGACTCGACTTTTAATGGACGTAACTATAGGTACATTTGAAGTTTCGGGCACCCGAATTCATGAACGGGAACGCCGTAAGATATCTGATCATGCAATAGCCTCAAATAAAGGATACGAACCAGACCAGATGGTAATCGGACTCACGATGCGACAATGATAAAGAGATTCGTACACAAGAAAAGACTCGAGTTTTAATGGACGTAACTATAGGTACATTTGAAGTTTCGGGCCCCCGAATTCAGGAACGGGAACGCCGTAAGATATTTGATCATGCAATAGCCTCAAATAAAGGATACGAAGCATACTGGATGGTTATCGGACTCACGATGCGACAATGACATAGAGATTCGTACACAAGAAAAGCCTATAGTTTTAAAGGACGTAACTATCGGTTCATTTGAAGTTTCGGGCACCCGAATGGAGGAACAGGAATGCCGTAAGATATCTTATGATGCAATAGACTCAAATAAAGGATAAGAAGCGAACCAGATGCTAATCGAACTCACGATGCGACAATGACATAGAGATTCGTACACAAGAAAAGACTCGAGTTTTAAAGGACGTAACTATCGGTACATTTGAAGATTCAGGCACCCGAATGGAGGAACGGGAAGCCCGTAAGATATCTGATCATGCAATAGAATCAAATAAAGGATACGAAGCGGACCGGATGGTAATCGCACTCACGATGAGACATTGACATAGAGATTCGTACACAAGAAAAGACTCGAGTTTTAAAGGACGTAACTATCGGTACATTTGAAGTTTCGGGCTCCCGAATGGAGGAACGGGAAAGCCGTAAGATATCTGATGATGCAATAGACTCAAATAAAGGATAAGAAGCGAACCAGATGCTAATCGAACTCACGATGCGACAAAGACATCGAGATTCGTACACAAGAAAAGACTCGAGTTTTAAAGGACGTAACTATCGGTACATTTGAAGTTTCGGGCACCCGAATGGAGGAACGGGAAAGCCGTAAGATATCTGATGATGCAATAGACTCAAATAAAGGATAAGAAGCGAACCAGATGCTAATCGAACTCACGATGCGACAATGACATTGAGATTCGTACACAAGAAAAGACTCGAGTTTTAAAGGACATAACTATCGGTAAATTTGAAGTTTCGGGCACCCGAATGGAGGAACGGGAAGGCCGTAAGATATCTGATCATGCAATAGACTCAAATAAAGGATACGAAGCAGACCGGATGGTTATCGGACTCACGATGCGACAATGAGATAGAGATTCGTAAATAAGAAAAGACTCGAGTTTTAATGGACGTAACTATCTGTACATTTGAAGTTTCGGTCCCCCGAATGGAGGAACGGGAAGGCCGTAAGATATCTGATGATGCAATAGATCAAATAAAGGATAAGAAGCGAATCGGATGCTAATCGGATTCACGATGTGACAATGACAGAGAGATTCGTACACAAGAAAAGACTCGAGTTTAAAAGGACGCAACTATCGGTAAATTTGAAGTTTCGGGCACCCGAATGGAGGAACAGGAAGGCCGTAAGATATCTGATCATGCAATAGACTCAAATAAAGGATACGAAGCAGACCGGATGGTTATTGGACTCACGATGCGACAATGACATAGAGATTCGTACACAAGAAAAGACTCGAGTTTTAAAGGACGAAACTATCGGTACATTTGAAGTTTCGGGCACCCGAATGGAGGAACGGGAAGGCCGTAAGATATCTGATCACGCTATAGACTCAAATAAAGGATAAGAAGCGAACCAGATGCTAATCGAACTCACGATGCGATAAAGACATAGAGATTCGTACACAAGAAAAGACTCGAGTTTTAAAGGACGTAACTATCGGTACATTTGAAGATTCAGGCACCCGAATGGAGGAACGGGAAGGCCGTAAGATATCTGATCATGCAATAGAATCAAATAAAGGATACGAAGCGGACCGGATGGTAATCGCACTCACGATGAGACATTGACATAGAGATTCGTACACAAGAAAAGACTCGAGTTTTAAAGGACGTAACTATCGGTACATTTGAAGTTTCGGGCACCCGAATGGAGAAACGGGAAAGCCGTAAGATATCTGATGATGCAATAGACTCAAATAAAGGATAAGAAGCGAACCAGATGCTAATCGAACTCACGATGCGACAATGACATTGAGATTCGTACACAAGAAAAGACTCGAGTTTTAAAGGACATAACTATCGGTAAATTTGAAGTTTCGGGCACCCGAATGGAGGAACGGGAAGGCCGTAAGATATCTGATCATGCAATAGACTCAAATAAAGGATACGAAGCAGACCGGATGGTTATCGGACTCACGATGCGACAATGAGATAGAGATTCGTAAATAAGAAAAGACTCTAGTTTTAATGGACGTAACTATAGGTACATTTGAAGTTTCGGGCCCCCGAATTCAGGAACGGGAACGCCGTAAGATATCTGATCATGCAATAGCCTCAAATAAAGGATACGAAGCATACTGGATGGTTATCGGACTCACGATGCGACAATGACATAGAGATTCGTACACAAGAAAAGCCTTTAGTTTTAAAGGACGTAACTATCGGTTCATTTAAAGTTTCGGGCACCCGAATGGAGGAACAGGAATGCCGTAAGATATCTTATGATGCAATAGACTCAAATAAAGGATAAGAAGCGAACCAGATGCTAATCGAACTCACGATGCGACAATGACATAGAGATTCGTACACAAGAAAAGACTTGAGTTTTAAAGGACGTAACTATCGGTAAATTTGAAGTTTCGGGCACCCGAATGGAGGAGCGGGAAGGCCGTATGATATCTGATCATGCAATAGAATGAAATAAAGGATACGAAGCGGACCGGATGGTAATCGCACATACGATGAGACAATGACATAGAGATTCGTACACAAGAAAAGACTCGAGTTTCAAAGGACGTAACTATCTGTACATTTGAAGTTTCGGGCCCCCGAATGGAGGAACGGGAAGGCCGTAAGATATCTGATGATGCAATAGATCAAATAAAGTATAAGAAGCGAATCGGATGCTAATCGGATTCACGATGTGACAATGAAAGAGAGATTGGTACACAAGAAAAGACTCGAGTTTAAAAGGACACAACTATCGGTAAATTTGAAGTTTCGGGCACCCGAATGGAGGAACAGGAAGGCCGTAAGATATCTGATCATGCAATAGACTCAAATAAAGTATACGAAGCAGACCGGATGGTTATTGGACTCACGATGCGACAATGACATAGAGATTCGTACACAAGAAAAGACTCGAGTTTTAAAGGACGTAACTATCGGTACATTTGAAGTTTCGGGCACCCGAATGGAGGAACGGGAAGGCCGTAAGATATCTGATCACGCAATAGACTCAAATAAAGGATAAGAAGCGAACCGGATGCTAATCAGACTCACGATGCGACAATAACATAGAGATTCGTACACAAGAAAAGACTCGAGTTTAAAAGGACGTAACTATCGGTACATTTGAAGTTTCGGGCACCCGAATGGAGGAACAGGAAGGCCGTAAGATATCTGATGACGCTATAGACTCAAATAAAGGATAAGAAGCGAACCAGATGCTAATCGAACTCACGATGCGACAAAGACATAGAGATTCGTACACAAGAAAAGACTCGAGTTTTAAAGGACGTAACTATCGGTACATTTGAAGATTCAGGCACCCGAATGGAGGAACGGGAAGGCCGTAAGATATCTGATCATGCAATAGAATCAAATAAAGGATACGAAGCGGACCGGATGGTAATCGCACTCACGATGAGACATTGACATAGAGATTTGTACACAAGAAAAGACTCGAGTTTTAAAGGACGTAACTATCGGTACATTTGAAGTTTCGGGCACCCGAATGGAGGAACGGGAAAGCCGTAAGATATCTGATGATGCAATAGACTCAAATAAAGGATAAGAAGCGAACCAGATGCTAATCGAACTCACGATGCGACAATGACATTGAGATTCGTACACAAGAAAAGACTCGAGTTTTAAAGGACATAACTATCGGTAAATTTGAAGTTTCGGGCACCCGAATGGAGGAACGGGAAGGCCGTAAGATATCTGATCATGCAATAGACTCAAATAAAGGATATGAAGCAGACCGGATGGTTATCGGACTCACGATGCGACAATGAGATAGAGATTCGTACATAAGAAAAGACTCGAGTTTTAAAGGACGTAACTATCGGTACATTTGAAGTTTCGGGCACCCGAATGGAGGAACGGGAAGGCCGTAAAATATCTGGTCATGCAATTGAATAAAGGATACGAAGCAAACCGGATGGTTATCGGACTCACGATGCGACAATGACATTGAGATTCGTACACAAGAAAAGACTCGAGTTTTAAACAACGTAACTATCGGTACATTTGAAGTTTCGGGCACCCGAATGGAGGAACGGGAAGGCCGTAAGATATCTGATCATGCAATAGACTCAAATAAAGTATAAGAAGCGAACTGGATGGTAATCGGACTCACGATGCGACAATAACATAGAGATTCGTACACAAGAAAAGACTCGAGTTTTAAAGGACGTAACTATCGGTAAATTTGAAGTTTCGGGCACCCGAATGGAGGAACGGGAAGGCCGTAAGATATCTGATCATGCAATAGGCTCAAATAAAGGATTAGAAGCGAACCGGATGCTAATCGTACTCACGATGCGACAATAACATAGAGATTCGTACACAAGAAAAGACTCGAGTTTTAAAGGACGTAACTATCGGTACATTTGAAGTTTCGGGCACCCGAATGGAGGAACGGGAAGGCCGTAAGATATCTGATCATGCAATAGACTCAAATAAAGGATAAGAAGCGAACCGGATGCTAATCGGACTCACGATGCGACAATAACATAGAGATTCGTACACAAGAAAAGACTCGAGTTTTAAAGGACGTAACTATCGGTAAATTTGAAGTTTCGGGCACCCGAATGGAGGACAGGAAGGCCGTAAGATATCTGATCATGCAATAGACTCAAATAAAGGATACGAAGCAGACCAGATAGTTATCGGACTCAAGATGTGACAATAACATAGAGATTCGTGCACAAGAAAAGACTCGAGTTTTAATGGACGTAACTATAGGTACATTTGAAGTTTCGGGCACCCGAATGGAGGAACGGGAAAGCCGTAAGATATCTGATGATGCAATAGACTCAAACAAAGGATAAGAAGCGAACCAGATGCTAATCGAAATCACGATGCGACAATGACATAGAGATTCGTACACAAGAAAAGACTCGAGTTTTAAAGGACGTAACTATCGGTACATTTAAAGTTTCGGGCACCCGAATGGAGGAACGGGAAGGTCGTAAGATATCTGATCATGCAATAGACTCAAATAAAGGATAAGAAGCGAACCGGATGGTAATCGGACTCACGATGCGACAATAACATAGAGATTCGTACACAAGAAAAGACTCGAGTTTTAAAGGACGTAACTATCGGTAAATTTGAAGTTTCGGGCACCCGAATGGAGGAACGGGAAGGCCGTAAGATATCTGATCATGCAATAGACTCAAATAAAGGATAAGAAGCGAACGGGGTGCTAATCGGACTCACGATGCGACAATAACATAGAGATTCGTACACAAGAAAAGACTCGAGTTTTAAAGGACGTAACTATCGGTATATTTGAAGTTTCGGGCACCCGAATGGAGGAACGGGAAGGCCGTAAGATATCTGATCATGCAATAGACTCAAATAAAGGATAAGAAGCGAACCGGATGCTAATCGGACTCACGATGCGACAATAACATAGAGATTCGTACACAAGAAAAGACTCGAGTTTTAAAGGACGTAACTATCGGTAAATTTGAAGTTTCTGGCACCCGAATGGAGGACAGGAAGGCCGTAAGATATCTGATCATGCAATAGACTCAAATAAAGGATACGAAGCAGACCAGATAGTTATCGGACTCAAGATGTGACAATAACATAGAGATTCGTGCACAAGAAAAGACTCGAGTTTTAATGGACGTAACTATAGGTACATTTGAAGTTTCGGGCACCCGAATGGAGGAACGGGAAAGCCGTAAGATATCTGATGATGCAATAGACTCAAACAAAGGATAAGAAGCGAACCAGATGCTAATCGAAATCACGATGCGACAATGACATAGAGATTCGTACACAAGAAAAGACTCGAGTTTTAAAGGACGTAACTATCGGTACATTTAAAGTTTCGGGCACCCGAATGGAGGAACGGGAAGGTCGTAAGATATCAGATCATGCAATAGACTCAAATAAAGGATAAGAAGCGAACCGGATGGTAATCGGACTCACGATGCGACAATAACATAGAGATTCGTACACAAGAAAAGACTCGAGTTTTAAAGGACGTAACTATCGGTACATTTAAAGTTTCGGGCACCCGAATGGAGGAACGGGAAGGTCGTAAGATATCTGATCATGCAATAGACTCAAATAAAGGATAAGAAGCGAACCGGATGGTAATCGGACTCACGATGCGACAATAACATAGAGATTCGTACACAAGAAAAGACTCGAGTTTTAAAGGACGTAACTATCGGTAAATTTGAAGTTTCGGGCACCCGAATGGAGGAACGGGAAGGCCGTAAGATATCTGATCATGCAATAGACTCAAATAAAGGATAAGAAGCGAACGGGGTGCTAATCGGGCTCACGATGCGACAATAACATAGAGATTCGTACACAAGAAAAGACTCGAGTTTTAAAGGACGTAACTATCGGTATATTTGAAGTTTCGGGCACCCGAATGGAGGAACGGGAAGGCCGTAAGATATCTGATCATGCAATAGACTCAAATAAAGGATAAGAAGCGAACCGGATGCTAATCGGACTCACGATGCGACAATAACATAGAGATTCGTACACAAGAAAAGACTCGAGTTTTAAAGGACGTAACTATCGGTAAATTTGAAGTTTCGGGCACCCGAATGGAGGAACGGGAAGGCCGTAAGATATCTGATCATGCAATAGGCTCAAATAAAGGATTAGAAGCGAACCGGATGCTAATCGTACTCACGATGCGACAATAACATAGAGATTCGTACACAAGAAAAGACTCGAGTTTTAAAGGACGTAACTATCGGTACATTTGAAGTTTCGGGCACCCGAATGGAGGAACGGGAAGGCCGTAAGATATCTGATCATGCAATAGACTCAAATAAAGGATAAGAAGCGAACCGGATGCTAATCGGACTCACGATGCGACAATAACATAGAGATTCGTACACAAGAAAAGACTCGAGTTTTAAAGGACGTAACTATCGGTAAATTTGAAGTTTCGGGCACCCGAATGGAGGACAGGAAGGCCGTAAGATATCTGATCATGCAATAGACTCAAATAAAGGATACGAAGCAGACCAGATAGTTATCGGACTCAAGATGTGACAATAACATAGAGATTCGTGCACAAGAAAAGACTCGAGTTTTAATGGACGTAACTATAGGTACATTTGAAGTTTCGGGCACCCGAATGGAGGAACGGGAAAGCCGTAAGATATCTGATGATGCAATAGACTCAAACAAAGGTTAAGAAGCGAACCAGATGCTAATCGAAATCACGATGCGACAATGACATAGAGATTCGTACACAAGAAAAGACTCGAGTTTTAAAGGACGTAACTATCGGTACATTTAAAGTTTCGGGCACCCGAATGGAGGAACGGGAAGGTCGTAAGATATCTGATCATGCAATAGACTCAAATAAAGGATAAGAAGCGAACCGGATGGTAATCGGACTCACGATGCGACAATAACATAGAGATTCGTACACAAGAAAAGACTCGAGTTTTAAAGGACGTAACTATCGGTAAATTTGAAGTTTCGGGCACCCGAATGGAGGAACGGGAAGGCCGTAAGATATCTGATCATGCAATAGACTCAAATAAAGGATAAGAAGCGAACGGGGTGCTAATCGGACTCACGATGCGACAATAACATAGAGATTCGTACACAAGAAAAGACTCGAGTTTTAAAGGACGTAACTATCGGTACATTTAAAGTTTCGGGCACCCGAATGGAGGAACGGGAAGGTCGTAAGATATCTGATCATGCAATAGACTCAAATAAAGGATAAGAAGCGAACCGGATGGTAATCGGACTCACGATGCGACAATAACATAGAGATTCGTACACAAGAAAAGACTCGAGTTTTAAAGGACGTAACTATCGGTAAATTTGAAGTTTCGGGCACCCGAATGGAGGAACGGGAAGGCCGTAAGATATCTGATCATGCAATAGACTCAAATAAAGGATAAGAAGCGAACGGGGTGCTAATCGGGCTCACGATGCGACAATAACATAGAGATTCGTACACAAGAAAAGACTCGAGTTTTAAAGGACGTAACTATCGGTATATTTGAAGTTTCGGGCACCCGAATGGAGGAACGGGAAGGCCGTAAGATATCTGATCATGCAATAGACTCAAATAAAGGATAAGAAGCGAACCGGATGCTAATCGGACTCACGATGCGACAATAACATAGAGATTCGTACACAAGAAAAGACTCGAGTTTTAAAGGACGTAACTATCGGTAAATTTGAAGTTTCGGGCACCCGAATGGAGGAACGGGAAGGCCGTAAGATATCTGATCATGCAATAGGCTCAAATAAAGGATTAGAAGCGAACCGGATGCTAATCGTACTCACGATGCGACAATAACATAGAGATTCGTACACAAGAAAAGACTCGAGTTTTAAAGGACGTAACTATCGGTACATTTGAAGTTTCGGGCACCCGAATGGAGGAACGGGAAGGCCGTAAGATATCTGATCATGCAATAGACTCAAATAAAGGATAAGAAGCGAACCGGATGCTAATCGGACTCACGATGCGACAATAACATAGAGATTCGTACACAAGAAAAGACTCGAGTTTTAAAGGACGTAACTATCGGTAAATTTGAAGTTTCGGGCACCCGAATGGAGGACAGGAAGGCCGTAAGATATCTGATCATGCAATAGACTCAAATAAAGGATACGAAGCAGACCAGATAGTTATCGGACTCAAGATGTGACAATAACATAGAGATTCGTGCACAAGAAAAGACTCGAGTTTTAATGGACGTAACTATAGGTACATTTGAAGTTTCGGGCACCCGAATGGAGGAACGGGAAAGCCGTAAGATATCTGATGATGCAATAGACTCAAACAAAGGATAAGAAGCGAACCAGATGCTAATCGAAATCACGATGCGACAATGACATAGAGATTCGTACACAAGAAAAGACTCGAGTTTTAAAGGACGTAACTATCGGTACATTTAAAGTTTCGGGCACCCGAATGGAGGAACGGGAAGGTCGTAAGATATCTGATCATGCAATAGACTCAAATAAAGGATAAGAAGCGAACCGGATGGTAATCGGACTCACGATGCGACAATAACATAGAGATTCGTACACAAGAAAAGACTCGAGTTTTAAAGGACGTAACTATCGGTAAATTTGAAGTTTCGGGCACCCGAATGGAGGAACGGGAAGGCCGTAAGATATCTGATCATGCAATAGACTCAAATAAAGGATAAGAAGCGAACGGGGTGCTAATCGGACTCACGATGCGACAATAACATAGAGATTCGTACACAAGAAAAGACTCGAGTTTTAAAGGACGTAACTATCGGTATATTTGAAGTTTCGGGCACCCGAATGGAGGAACGGGAAGGCCGTAAGATATCTGATCATGCAATAGACTCAAATAAAGGATAAGAAGCGAACCGGATGCTAATCGGACTCACGATGCGACAATAACATAGAGATTCGTACACAAGAAAAGACTCGAGTTTTAAAGGACGTAACTATCGGTAAATTTGAAGTTTCGGGCACCCGAATGGAGGACAGGAAGGCCGTAAGATATCTGATCATGCAATAGACTCAAATAAAGGATACGAAGCAGACCAGATAGTTATCGGACTCAAGATGTGACAATAACATAGAGATTCGTGCACAAGAAAAGACTCGAGTTTTAATGGACGTAACTATAGGTACATTTGAAGTTTCGGGCACCCGAATGGAGGAACGGGAAAGCCGTAAGATATCTGATGATGCAATAGACTCAAACAAAGGATAAGAAGCGAACCAGATGCTAATCGAAATCACGATGCGACAATGACATAGAGATTCGTACACAAGAAAAGACTCGAGTTTTAAAGGACGTAACTATCGGTACATTTAAAGTTTCGGGCACCCGAATGGAGGAACGGGAAGGTCGTAAGATATCTGATCATGCAATAGACTCAAATAAAGGATAAGAAGCGAACCGGATGGTAATCGGACTCACGATGCGACAATAACATAGAGATTCGTACACAAGAAAAGACTCGAGTTTTAAAGGACGTAACTATCGGTAAATTTGAAGTTTCGGGCACCCGAATGGAGGAACGGGAAGGCCGTAAGATATCTGATCATGCAATAGACTCAAATAAAGGATAAGAAGCGAACGGGGTGCTAATCGGGCTCACGATGCGACAATAACATAGAGATTCGTACACAAGAAAAGACTCGAGTTTTAAAGGACGTAACTATCGGTATATTTGAAGTTTCGGGCACCCGAATGGAGGAACGGGAAGGCCGTAAGATATCTGATCATGCAATAGACTCAAATAAAGGATAAGAAGCGAACCGGATGCTAATCGGACTCACGATGCGACAATAACATAGAGATTCGTACACAAGAAAAGACTCGAGTTTTAAAGGACGTAACTATCGGTAAATTTGAAGTTTCGGGCACCCGAATGGAGGAACGGGAAGGCCGTAAGATATCTGATCATGCAATAGACTCAAATAAAGGATAAGAAGCGAACGGGGTGCTAATCGGACTCACGATGCGACAATAACATAGAGATTCGTACACAAGAAAAGACTCGAGTTTTAAAGGACGTAACTATCGGTATATTTGAAGTTTCGGGCACCCGAATGGAGGAACGGGAAGGCCGTAAGATATCTGATCATGCAATAGACTCAAATAAAGGATAAGAAGCGAACCGGATGCTAATCGGACTCACGATGCGACAATAACATAGAGATTCGTACACAAGAAAAGACTCGAGTTTTAAAGGACGTAACTATCGGTAAATTTGAAGTTTCGGGCACCCGAATGGAGGAACGGGAAGGCCGTAAGATATCTGATCATGCAATAGGCTCAAATAAAGGATTAGAAGCGAACCGGATGCTAATCGTACTCACGATGCGACAATAACATAGAGATTCGTACACAAGAAAAGACTCGAGTTTTAAAGGACGTAACTATCGGTACATTTGAAGTTTCGGGCACCCGAATGGAGGAACGGGAAGGCCGTAAGATATCTGATCATGCAATAGACTCAAATAAAGGATAAGAAGCGAACCGGATGCTAATCGGACTCACGATGCGACAATAACATAGAGATTCGTACACAAGAAAAGACTCGAGTTTTAAAGGACGTAACTATCGGTAAATTTGAAGTTTCGGGCACCCGAATGGAGGACAGGAAGGCCGTAAGATATCTGATCATGCAATAGACTCAAATAAAGGATACGAAGCAGACCAGATAGTTATCGGACTCAAGATGTGACAATAACATAGAGATTCGTGCACAAGAAAAGACTCGAGTTTTAATGGACGTAACTATAGGTACATTTGAAGTTTCGGGCACCCGAATGGAGGAACGGGAAAGCCGTAAGATATCTGATGATGCAATAGACTCAAACAAAGGATAAGAAGCGAACCAGATGCTAATCGAAATCACGATGCGACAATGACATAGAGATTCGTACACAAGAAAAGACTCGAGTTTTAAAGGACGTAACTATCGGTACATTTAAAGTTTCGGGCACCCGAATGGAGGAACGGGAAGGTCGTAAGATATCTGATCATGCAATAGACTCAAATAAAGGATAAGAAGCGAACCGGATGGTAATCGGACTCACGATGCGACAATAACATAGAGATTCGTACACAAGAAAAGACTCGAGTTTTAAAGGACGTAACTATCGGTAAATTTGAAGTTTCGGGCACCCGAATGGAGGAACGGGAAGGCCGTAAGATATCTGATCATGCAATAGACTCAAATAAAGGATAAGAAGCGAACGGGGTGCTAATCGGACTCACGATGCGACAATAACATAGAGATTCGTACACAAGAAAAGACTCGAGTTTTAAAGGACGTAACTATCGGTATATTTGAAGTTTCGGGCACCCGAATGGAGGAACGGGAAGGCCGTAAGATATCTGATCATGCAATAGACTCAAATAAAGGATAAGAAGCGAACCGGATGCTAATCGGACTCACGATGCGACAATAACATAGAGATTCGTACACAAGAAAAGACTCGAGTTTTAAAGGACGTAACTATCGGTAAATTTGAAGTTTCGGGCACCCGAATGGAGGACAGGAAGGCCGTAAGATATCTGATCATGCAATAGACTCAAATAAAGGATACGAAGCAGACCAGATAGTTATCGGACTCAAGATGTGACAATAACATAGAGATTCGTGCACAAGAAAAGACTCGAGTTTTAATGGACGTAACTATAGGTACATTTGAAGTTTCGGGCACCCGAATGGAGGAACGGGAAAGCCGTAAGATATCTGATGATGCAATAGACTCAAACAAAGGATAAGAAGCGAACCAGATGCTAATCGAAATCACGATGCGACAATGACATAGAGATTCGTACACAAGAAAAGACTCGAGTTTTAAAGGACGTAACTATCGGTACATTTAAAGTTTCGGGCACCCGAATGGAGGAACGGGAAGGTCGTAAGATATCTGATCATGCAATAGACTCAAATAAAGGATAAGAAGCGAACCGGATGGTAATCGGACTCACGATGCGACAATAACATAGAGATTCGTACACAAGAAAAGACTCGAGTTTTAAAGGACGTAACTATCGGTAAATTTGAAGTTTCGGGCACCCGAATGGAGGAACGGGAAGGCCGTAAGATATCTGATCATGCAATAGACTCAAATAAAGGATAAGAAGCGAACGGGGTGCTAATCGGGCTCACGATGCGACAATAACATAGAGATTCGTACACAAGAAAAGACTCGAGTTTTAAAGGACGTAACTATCGGTATATTTGAAGTTTCGGGCACCCGAATGGAGGAACGGGAAGGCCGTAAGATATCTGATCATGCAATAGACTCAAATAAAGGATAAGAAGCGAACCGGATGCTAATCGGACTCACGATGCGACAATAACATAGAGATTCGTACACAAGAAAAGACTCGAGTTTTAAAGGACGTAACTATCGGTAAATTTGAAGTTTCGGGCACCCGAATGGAGGAACGGGAAGGCCGTAAGATATCTGATCATGCAATAGACTCAAATAAAGGATAAGAAGCGAACGGGGTGCTAATCGGACTCACGATGCGACAATAACATAGAGATTCGTACACAAGAAAAGACTCGAGTTTTAAAGGACGTAACTATCGGTATATTTGAAGTTTCGGGCACCCGAATGGAGGAACGGGAAGGCCGTAAGATATCTGATCATGCAATAGACTCAAATAAAGGATAAGAAGCGAACCGGATGCTAATCGGACTCACGATGCGACAATAACATAGAGATTCGTACACAAGAAAAGACTCGAGTTTTAAAGGACGTAACTATCAGTAAATTTGAAGTTTCGGGCACCCGAATGGAGGAACGGGAAGGCCGTAAGATATCTGATCATGCGATAGACTCAAATAAAGGATACGAAGCAGACCAGATGGTTATCGGACTCAAGATGTGACAATAACATAGAGATTCGTGCATAAGAAAAGACTCGAGTTTTAATGGACATAACTATAGGTACATTTGAAGTTTCGGGCAACCAAATTGACGAACGGGAAGGCCGTAAGATATCTGATCATGCAATAGACTCAAATAAAGGATAAGAAGCGAACCAGATGCTAATCGGGCTCACGATTTGACAATGACATAGAGATTCGTACACAAGAAAAGACTCGAGTTTTAAAGGACGTAACTATCGGTTCATTTGAAGTTTCGGGCACCCGAATGGAGGAACAGGAATGCCGTAAGATATCTGATGATGCAATAGACTCAAATAAAGGATATGAAGCGAACCGGATGCTAATCAGTCTCACGATGCGACAATGACATAGAGATTCGTACACAAGAAAAGACTAGAGTTTTAAAGGACGTAACTATCGGTACATTTGAAGTTTCGGGCACTCGAATGGAGGAACTGGAAGGCCGTAAGATATCTGATCATGCAATAGACTCAAATAAAGGATACGAAGCAGACCAGATGGTTATCGGACTCACGATGCGATAATGACATAGAGATTCGTACACAAGAAAAGACTCGAGTTTTAATGGACGTAACTATAGGTACATTTGAAGTTTCGGGCACCCGAATTGAGGAACAGGAAGGCCGTAAGATATCTGATCATGCAATAGACTCAAATAAAGGATATGAAGCAGACCAGATGGTTATCGGACTTACGATGCGACAATGACATAGAGATTCCTACACAAGAAAAGACTCGAGTTTTAATGGACCTAACTATAGGTACATTTGAAGTTTCGGGCACCCGAATTCAGGAACGGGAACGTCGTAAGATATCTGATCATGCAATATCCTCAAATAAAGGATACGAAGCAGACCAGATGGTTATCAGACTCACGATGCGACAATGACAAAGAGATTTGTACACAAGAAAAGACTCGAGTTTTAATGGACGTAACTATCGGTAAATTTGAAGTTTCGGGCACCCGAATGGAGGACAGGAAGGCCGTAAGATATCTGATCATGCAATAGACTCAAATAAAGGATACGAAGCAGACCAGATAGTTTACGGACTCAAGATGTGACAATAACATAGAGATTCGTGCACAAGAAAAGACTCGAGTTTTAATGGACGTAACTATAGGTACATTTGAAGTTTCGGGCACCCGAATGGAGGAACGGGAAAGCCGTAAGATATCTGATGATGCAATAGACTCAAACAAAGGATAAGAAGCGAACCAGATGCTAATCGAAATCACGATGCGACAATGACATAGAGATTCGTACACAAGAAAAGACTCGAGTTTTAAAGGACGTAACTATCGGTACATTTAAAGTTTCGGGCACCCGAATGGAGGAACGGGAAGGCCGTAAGATATCTGATGACGCTATAGACTCAAATAAAGGATAAGAACCGAACCAGATGCTAATCGAACTCACGATGAGACATTGACATAGAGATTCGTACACAAGAAAAGACTCGAGTTTTAAAGGACGTAACTATCGGTACATTTGAAGATTCAGGCACCCGAATGGAGGAACGGGAAGGCCGTAAGATATCTGATCATGCAATAGAATCAAATAAAGGATACGAAGCGGACCGGATGGTAATCGCACTCACGATGAGACATTGACATAGAGATTTGTACACAAGAAAAGACTCGAGTTTTAAAGGACGTAACTATCGGTACATTTGAAGTTTCGGGCACCCGAATGGAGGAACGGGAAGGCCGTAAAATATCTGGTCATGCAATTGAATAAAGGATACGAAGCAAACCGGATGGTTATCGGACTCACGATGCGACAATGACATTGAGATTCGTACACAAGAAAAGACTCGAGTTTTAAACGACGTAACTATCGGTACATTTGAAGTTTCGGGCACCCGAATGGAGGAACGGGAAGGCCGTAAGATATCTGATCATGCAATAGACTCAAATAAAGTATAAGAAGCGAACTGGATGGTAATCGGACTCACGATGCGACAATAACATAGAGATTCGTACACAAGAAAAGACTCGAGTTTTAAAGGACGTAACTATCGGTAAATTTGAAGTTTCGGGCACCCGAATGGAGGAACGGGAAGGCCGTAAGATATCTGATCATGCAATAGGCTCAAATAAAGGATAAGAAGCGAACCGGATGCTAATCGTACTCACGATGCGACAATAACATAGAGATTCGTACACAAGAAAAGACTCGAGTTTTAAAGGACGTAACTATCGGTACATTTGAAGTTTCGGGCACCCGAATGGAGGAACGGGAAGGCCGTAAGATATCTGATCACGCAATAGACTCAAATAAAGGATAAGAAGCGAACCGGATGCTAATCAGACTCACGATGCGACAATAACATAGAGATTCGTACACAAGAAAAGACTCGAGTTTTAAAGGACGTAACTATCGGTTCATTTGAAGTTTCGGGCACCCGAATGGAGGAACAGGAATGCCGTAAGATATCTGATGATGCAATAGACTCAAATAAAGGATACGAAGCGAACCGGATGCTAATCAGTCTCACGATGCGACAATGACATAGTGATTCGTACACAAGAAAAGTCTAGAGTTTTAAAGGACGTAACTATCGGTACATTTGAAGTTTCGGGCACTCGAATGGAGGAACTGGAAGGCCGTAAGATATCTGATCATGCAATAGACTCAAATAAAGGATACGAAGCAGACCAGATGGTTATCGGACTCACGATGCGTTAATGACATGGAGATTCGTACACAAGAAAAGACTCGAGTTTTAATGGACGTAACTATAGGTACATTTGAAGTTTCGGGCACCCGAATTGAGGAACAGGAAGGCCGTAAGATATCTGATCATGCAATAGACTCAAATAAAGGATACGAAGCAGACCAGATGGTTATCGGACTCACGATGCGACAATGACATAGAGATTCGTACACAAGAAGAGACTCGACTTTTAATGGACGTAACTATAGGTACATTTGAAGTTTCGGGCACCCGAATTCATGAACGGGAACGCCGTAAGATATCTGATCATGCAATAGCCTCAAATAAAGGATACGAACCAGACCAGATGGTAATCGGACTCACGATGCGACAATGATAAAGAGATTCGTACACAAGAAAAGACTCGAGTTTTAATGGACGTAACTATAGGTACATTTGAAGTTTCGGGCCCCCGAATTCAGGAACGGGAACGCCGTAAGATATTTGATCATGCAATAGCCTCAAATAAAGGATACGAAGCATACTGGATGGTTATCGGACTCACGATGCGACAATGACATAGAGATTCGTACACAAGAAAAGCCTATAGTTTTAAAGGACGTAACTATCGGTTCATTTGAAGTTTCGGGCACCCGAATGGAGGAACAGGAATGCCGTAAGATATCTTATGATGCAATAGACTCAAATAAAGGATAAGAAGCGAACCAGATGCTAATCGAACTCACGATGCGACAATGACATAGAGATTCGTACACAAGAAAAGACTCGAGTTTTAAAGGACGTAACTATCGGTACATTTGAAGATTCAGGCACCCGAATGGAGGACCGGGAAGGCCGTAAGATATCTGATCATGCAATAGAATCAAATAAAGGATACGAAGCGGACCGGATGGTAATCGCACTCACGATGAGACATTGACATAGAGATTCGTACACAAGAAAAGACTCGAGTTTTAAAGGACGTAACTATCGGTACATTTGAAGTTTCGGGCACCCGAATGGAGGAACGGGAAAGCCGTAAGATATCTGATGATGCAATAGACTCAAATAAAGGATAAGAAGCGAACCAGATGCTAATCGAACTCACGATGCGACAAAGACATAGAGATTCGTACACAAGAAAAGACTCGAGTTTTAAAGGACGTAACTATCGGTACATTTGAAGTTTCGGGCACCCGAATGGAGGAACGGGAAAGCCGTAAGATATCTGATGATGCAATAGACTCAAATAAAGGATAAGAAGCGAACCAGATGCTAATCGAACTCACGATGCGACAATGACATTGAGATTCGTACACAAGAAAAGACTCGAGTTTTAAAGGACATAACTATCGGTAAATTTGAAGTTTCGGGCACCCGAATGGAGGAACGGGAAGGCCGTAAGATATCTGATCATGCAATAGACTCAAATAAAGGATACGAAGCTGACCGGATGGTTATCGGACTCACGATTCGACAATGAGATAGAGATTCGTAAATAAGAAAAGACTCGAGTTTTAATGGACGTAACTATCTGTACATTTGAAGTTTCGGTCCCCCGAATGGAGGAACGGGAAGGCCGTAAGATATCTGATGATGCAATAGATCAAATAAAGGATAAGAAGCGAATCGGATGCTAATCGGATTCACGATGTGACAATGACAGAGAGATTCGTACACAAGAAAAGACTCGAGTTTAAAAGGACGCAACTATCGGTAAATTTGAAGTTTCGGGCACCCGAATGGAGGAACAGGAAGGCCGTAAGATATCTGATCATGCAATAGACTCAAATAAAGGATACGAAGCAGACCGGATGGTTATTGGACTCACGATGCGACAATGACATAGAGATTCGTACACAAGAAAAGACTCGAGTTTTAAAGGACGAAACTATCGGTACATTTGAAGTTTCGGGCACCCGAATGGAGGAACGGGAAGGCCGTAAGATATCTGATCACGCTATAGACTCAAATAAAGGATAAGAAGCGAACCAGATGCTAATCGAACTCACGATGCGATAAAGACATAGAGATTCGTACACAAGAAAAGACTCGAGTTTTAAAGGACGTAACTATCGGTACATTTGAAGATTCAGGCACCCGAATGGAGGAACGGGAAGGCCGTAAGATATCTGATCATGCAATAGAATCAAATAAAGGATACGAAGCGGACCGGATGGTAATCGCACTCACGATGAGACATTGACATAGAGATTCGTACACAAGAAAAGACTCGAGTTTTAAAGGACGTAACTATCGGTACATTTGAAGTTTCGGGCACCCGAATGGAGAAACGGGAAAGCCGTAAGATATCTGATGATGCAATAGACTCAAATAAAGGATAAGAAGCGAACCAGATGCTAATCGAACTCACGATGCGACAATGACATTGAGATTCGTACACAAGAAAAGACTCGAGTTTTAAAGGACATAACTATCGGTAAATTTGAAGTTTCGGGCACCCGAATGGAGGAACGGGAAGGCCGTAAGATATCTGATCATGCAATAGACTCAAATAAAGGATACGAAGCAGACCGGATGGTTATCGGACTCACGATGCGACAATGAGATAGAGATTCGTAAATAAGAAAAGACTCTAGTTTTAATGGACGTAACTATAGGTACATTTGAAGTTTCGGGCCCCCGAATTCAGGAACGGGAACGCCGTAAGATATCTGATCATGCAATAGCCTCAAATAAAGGATACGAAGCATACTGGATGGTTATCGGACTCACGATGCGACAATGACATAGAGATTCGTACACAAGAAAAGCCTTTAGTTTTAAAGGACGTAACTATCGGTTCATTTAAAGTTTCGGGCACCCGAATGGAGGAACAGGAATGCCGTAAGATATCTTATGATGCAATAGACTCAAATAAAGGATAAGAAGCGAACCAGATGCTAATCGAACTCACGATGCGACAATGACATAGAGATTCGTACACTAGAAAAGACTTGAGTTTTAAAGGACGTAACTATCGGTAAATTTGAAGTTTCGGGCACCCGAATGGAGGAGCGGGAAGGCCGTATGATATCTGATCATGCAATAGAATGAAATAAAGGATACGAAGCGGACCGGATGGTAATCGCACATACGATGAGACAATGACATAGAGATTCGTACACAAGAAAAGACTCGAGTTTCAAAGGACGTAACTATCTGTACATTTGAAGTTTCGGGCCCCCGAATGGAGGAACGGGAAGGCCGTAAGATATCTGATGATGCAATAGATCAAATAAAGGATAAGAAGCGAATCGGATGCTAATCGGATTCACGATGTGACAATGAAAGAGAGATTGGTACACAAGAAAAGACTCGAGTTTAAAAGGACACAACTATCGGTAAATTTGAAGTTTCGGGCACCCGAATGGAGGAACAGGAAGGCCGTAAGATATCTGATCATGCAATAGACTCAAATAAAGTATACGAAGCAGACCGGATGGTTATTGGACTCACGATGCGACAATGACATAGAGATTCGTACACAAGAAAAGACTCGAGTTTTAAAGGACGTAACTATCGGTACATTTGAAGTTTCGGGCACCCGAATGGAGGAACGGGAAGGCCGTAAGATATCTGATCACGCAATAGACTCAAATAAAGGATAAGAAGCGAACCGGATGCTAATCAGACTCACGATGCGACAATAACATAGAGATTCGTACACAAGAAAAGACTCGAGTTTAAAAGGACGTAACTATCGGTACATTTGAAGTTTCGGGCACCCGAATGGAGGAACGGGAAGGCCGTAAGATATCTGATGACGCTATAGACTCAAATAAAGGATAAGAAGCGAACCAGATGCTAATCGAACTCACGATGCGACAAAGACATAGAGATTCGTACACAAGAAAAGACTCGAGTTTTAAAGGACGTAACTATCGGTACATTTGAAGTTTCGGGCACCCGAATGGAGGAACGGGAAGGCCGTAAGATATCTGATCATGCAATAGACTCAAATAAAGGATACGAAGCAGACCGGATGGTTATTGGACTCACGATGCGACAATGACATAGAGATTCGTACACAAGAAAAGACTCGAGTTTTAAAGGACGAAACTATCGGTACATTTGAAGTTTCGGGCACCCGAATGGAGGAACAGGAAGGCCGTAAGATATCTGATGACGCTATAGACTCAAATAAAGGATAAGAAGCGAACCAGATGCTAATCGAACTCACGATGCGACAAAGACATAGAGATTCGTACACAAGAAAAGACTCGAGTTTTAAAGGACGTAACTATCGGTACATTTGAAGATTCAGGCACCCGAATGGAGGAACGGGAAGGCCGTAAGATATCTGATCATGCAATAGAATCAAATAAAGGATACGAAGCGGACCGGATGGTAATCGCACTCACGATGAGACATTGACATAGAGATTTGTACACAAGAAAAGACTCGAGTTTTAAAGGACGTAACTATCGGTACATTTGAAGTTTCGGGCACCCGAATGGAGGAACGGGAAAGCCGTAAGATATCTGATGATGCAATAGACTCAAATAAAGGATAAGAAGCGAACCAGATGCTAATCGAACTCACGATGCGACAATGACATTGAGATTCGTACACAAGAAAAGACTCGAGTTTTAAAGGACATAACTATCGGTAAATTTGAAGTTTCGGGCACCCGAATGGAGGAACGGGAAGGCCGTAAGATATCTGATCATGCAATAGACTCAAATAAAGGATACGAAGCAGACCGGATGGTTATCGGACTCACGATGCGACAATGAGATAGAGATTCGTACATAAGAAAAGACTCGAGTTTTAAAGGACGTAACTATCGGTACATTTGAAGTTTCGGGCACCCGAATGGAGGAACGGGAAGGCCGTAAAATATCTGGTCATGCAATTGAATAAAGGATACGAAGCAAACCGGATGGTTATCGGACTCACGATGCGACAATGACATTGAGATTCGTACACAAGAAAAGACTCGAGTTTTAAACGACGTAACTATCGGTACATTTGAAGTTTCGGGCACCCGAATGGAGGAACGGGAAGGCCGTAAAATATCTGATCATGCTATAGACTCAAATAAAGTATAAGAAGCGAACTGGATGGTAATCGGACTCACGATGCGACAATAACATAGAGATTCGTACACAAGAAAAGACTCGAGTTTTAAAGGACGTAACTATCGGTAAATTTGAAGTTTCGGGCACCCGAATGGAGGAACGGGAAGGCCGTAAGATATCTGATCATGCAATAGGCTCAAATAAAGGATAAGAAGCGAACCGGATGCTAATCGTACTCAAGATGTGACAATAACATAGAGATTCGTACACAAGAAAAGACTCGAGTTTTAAAGGACGTAACTATCGGTACATTTGAAGTTTCGGGCACCCGAATGGAGGAACGGGAAGGCCGTAAGATATCTGATCATGCAATAGACTCAAATAAAGGATACGAAGCAGACCGGATGGTTATCGGACTCACGATTCGACAATGAGATAGAGATTCGTAAATAAGAAAAGACTCGAGTTTTAATGGACGTAACTATCTGTACATTTGAAGTTTCGGTCCCCCGAATGGAGGAACGGGAAGGCCGTAAGATATCTGATGATGCAATAGATCAAATAAAGGATAAGAAGCGAATCGGATGCTAATCGGATTCACGATGTGACAATGACAGAGAGATTCGTACACAAGAAAAGACTCGAGTTTAAAAGGACGCAACTATCGGTAAATTTGAAGTTTCGGGCACCCGAATGGAGGAACAGGAAGGCCGTAAGATATCTGATCATGCAATAGACTCAAATAAAGGATACGAAGCAGACCGGATGGTTATTGGACTCACGATGCGACAATGACATAGAGATTCGTACACAAGAAAAGACTCGAGTTTTAAAGGACGAAACTATCGGTACATTTGAAGTTTCGGGCACCCGAATGGAGGAACGGGAAGGCCGTAAGATATCTGATCACGCTATAGACTCAAATAAAGGATAAGAAGCGAACCAGATGCTAATCGAACTCACGATGCGATAAAGACATAGAGATTCGTACACAAGAAAAGACTCGAGTTTTAAAGGACGTAACTATCGGTACATTTGAAGATTCAGGCACCCGAATGGAGGAACGGGAAGGCCGTAAGATATCTGATCATGCAATAGAATCAAATAAAGGATACGAAGCGGACCGGATGGTAATCGCACTCACGATGAGACATTGACATAGAGATTCGTACACAAGAAAAGACTCAAGTTTTAAAGGACGTAACTATCGGTACATTTGAAGTTTCGGGCACCCGAATGGAGAAACGGGAAAGCCGTAAGATATCTGATGATGCAATAGACTCAAATAAAGGATAAGAAGCGAACCAGATGCTAATCGAACTCACGATGCGACAATGACATTGAGATTCGTACACAAGAAAAGACTCGAGTTTTAAAGGACATAACTATCGGTAAATTTGAAGTTTCGGGCACCCGAATGGAGGAACGGGAAGGCCGTAAGATATCTGATCATGCAATAGACTCAAATAAAGGATACGAAGCAGACCGGATGGTTATCGGACTCACGATGCGACAATGAGATAGAGATTCGTAAATAAGAAAAGACTCTAGTTTTAATGGACGTAACTATAGGTACATTTGAAGTTTCGGGCCCCCGAATTCAGGAACGGGAACGCCGTAAGATATCTGATCATGCAATAGCCTCAAATAAAGGATACGAAGCATACTGGATGGTTATCGGACTCACGATGCGACAATGACATAGAGATTCGTACACAAGAAAAGCCTTTAGTTTTAAAGGACGTAACTATCGGTTCATTTAAAGTTTCGGGCACCCGAATGGAGGAACAGGAATGCCGTAAGATATCTTATGATGCAATAGACTCAAATAAAGGATAAGAAGCGAACCAGATGCTAATCGAACTCACGATGCGACAATGACATAGAGATTCGTACACAAGAAAAGACTTGAGTTTTAAAGGACGTAACTATCGGTAAATTTGAAGTTTCGGGCACCCGAATGGAGGAGCGGGAAGGCCGTATGATATCTGATCATGCAATAGAATGAAATAAAGGATACGAAGCGGACCGGATGGTAATCGCACATACGATGAGACAATGACATAGAGATTCGTACACAAGAAAAGACTCGAGTTTCAAAGGACGTAACTATCTGTACATTTGAAGTTTCGGGCCCCCGAATGGAGGAACGGGAAGGCCGTAAGATATCTGATGATGCAATAGATCAAATAAAGGATAAGAAGCGAATCGGATGCTAATCGGATTCACGATGTGACAATGAAAGAGAGATTGGTACACAAGAAAAGACTCGAGTTTAAAAGGACACAACTATCGGTAAATTTGAAGTTTCGGGCACCCGAATGGAGGAACAGGAAGGCCGTAAGATATCTGATCATGCAATAGACTCAAATAAAGTATACGAAGCAGACCGGATGGTTATTGGACTCACGATGCGACAATGACATAGAGATTCGTACACAAGAAAAGACTCGAGTTTTAAAGGACGTAACTATCGGTACATTTGAAGTTTCGGGCACCCGAATGGAGGAACGGGAAGGCCGTAAGATATCTGATCACGCAATAGACTCAAATAAAGGATAAGAAGCGAACCGGATGCTAATCAGACTCACGATGCGACAATAACATAGAGATTCGTACACAAGAAAAGACTCGAGTTTAAAAGGACGTAACTATCGGTACATTTGAAGTTTCGGGCACCCGAATGGAGGAACGGGAAGGCCGTAAGATATCTGATGACGCTATAGACTCAAATAAAGGATAAGAAGCGAACCAGATGCTAATCGAACTCACGATGCGACAAAGACATAGAGATTCGTACACAAGAAAAGACTCGAGTTTTAAAGGACGTAACTATCGGTACATTTGAAGTTTCGGGCACCCGAATGGAGGAACGGGAAGGCCGTAAGATATCTGATCATGCAATAGACTCAAATAAAGGATACGAAGCAGACCGGATGGTTATTGGACTCACGATGCGACAATGACATAGAGATTCGTACACAAGAAAAGACTCGAGTTTTAAAGGACGAAACTATCGGTACATTTGAAGTTTCGGGCACCCGAATGGAGGAACAGGAAGGCCGTAAGATATCTGATGACGCTATAGACTCAAATAAAGGATAAGAAGCGAACCAGATGCTAATCGAACTCACGATGCGACAAAGACATAGAGATTCGTACACAAGAAAAGACTCGAGTTTTAAAGGACGTAACTATCGGTACATTTGAAGATTCAGGCACCCGAATGGAGGAACGGGAAGGCCGTAAGATATCTGATCATGCAATAGAATCAAATAAAGGATACGAAGCGGACCGGATGGTAATCGCACTCACGATGAGACATTGACATAGAGATTTGTACACAAGAAAAGACTCGAGTTTTAAAGGACGTAACTATCGGTACATTTGAAGTTTCGGGCACCCGAATGGAGGAACGGGAAAGCCGTAAGATATCTGATGATGCAATAGACTCAAATAAAGGATAAGAAGCGAACCAGATGCTAATCGAACTCACGATGCGACAATGACATTGAGATTCGTACACAAGAAAAGACTCGAGTTTTAAAGGACATAACTATCGGTAAATTTGAAGTTTCGGGCACCCGAATGGAGGAACGGGAAGGCCGTAAGATATCTGATCATGCAATAGACTCAAATAAAGGATACGAAGCAGACCGGATGGTTATCGGACTCACGATGCGACAATGAGATAGAGATTCGTACATAAGAAAAGACTCGAGTTTTAAAGGACGTAACTATCGGTACATTTGAAGTTTCGGGCACCCGAATGGAGGAACGGGAAGGCCGTAAAATATCTGGTCATGCAATTGAATAAAGGATACGAAGCAAACCGGATGGTTATCGGACTCACGATGCGACAATGACATTGAGATTCGTACACAAGAAAAGACTCGAGTTTTAAACGACGTAACTATCGGTACATTTGAAGTTTCGGGCACCCGAATGGAGGAACGGGAAGGCCGTAAAATATCTGATCATGCTATAGACTCAAATAAAGTATAAGAAGCGAACTGGATGGTAATCGGACTCACGATGCGACAATAACATAGAGATTCGTACACAAGAAAAGACTCGAGTTTTAAAGGACGTAACTATCGGTAAATTTGAAGTTTCGGGCACCCGAATGGAGGAACGGGAAGGCCGTAAGATATCTGATCATGCAATAGGCTCAAATAAAGGATAAGAAGCGAACCGGATGCTAATCGTACTCACGATGTGACAATAACATAGAGATTCGTACACAAGAAAAGACTCGAGTTTTAAAGGACGTAACTATCGGTACATTTGAAGTTTCGGGCACCCGAATGGAGGAACGGGAAGGCCGTAAGATATCTGATCATGCAATAGACTCAAATAAAGGATAAGAAGCGAACCGGATGCTAATCGGACTCACGATGCGACAATAACATAGAGATTCGTACACAAGAAAAGACTCGAGTTTTAAAGGACGTAACTATCGGTAAATTTGAAGTTTCGGGCACCCGAATGGAGGACAGGAAGGCCGTAAGATATCTGATCATGCAATAGACTCAAATAAAGGATACGAAGCAGACCAGATAGTTATCGGACTCAAGATGTGACAATAACATAGAGATTCGTGCACAAGAAAAGACTCGAGTTTTAATGGACGTAACTATAGGTACATTTGAAGTTTCGGGCACCCGAATGGAGGAACGGGAAAGCCGTAAGATATCTGATGATGCAATAGACTCAAACAAAGGATAAGAAGCGAACCAGATGCTAATCGAAATCACGATGCGACAATGACATAGAGATTCGTACACAAGAAAAGACTAGAGTTTTAAAGGACGTAACTATCGGTACATTTAAAGTTTCGGGCACCCGAATGGAGGAACGGGAAGGTCGTAAGATATCTGATCATGCAATAGACTCAAATAAAGGATAAGAAGCGAACCGGATGGTAATCGGACTCACGATGCGACAATAACATAGAGATTCGTACACAAGAAAAGACTCGAGTTTTAAAGGACGTAACTATCGGTAAATTTGAAGTTTCGGGCACCCGAATGGAGGAACGGGAAGGCCGTAAGATATCTGATCATGCAATAGACTCAAATAAAGGATAAGAAGCGAACGGGGTGCTAATCGGACTCACGATGCGACAATAACATAGAGATTCGTACACAAGAAAAGACTCGAGTTTTAAAGGACGTAACTATCGGTATATTTGAAGTTTCGGGCACCCGAATGGAGGAACGGGAAGGCCGTAAGATATCTGATCATGCAATAGACTCAAATAAAGGATAAGAAGCGAACCGGATGCTAATCGGACTCACGATGCGACAATAACATAGAGATTCGTACACAAGAAAAGACTCGAGTTTTAAAGGACGTAACTATCGGTAAATTTGAAGTTTCGGGCACCCGAATGGAGGACAGGAAGGCCGTAAGATATCTGATCATGCAATAGACTCAAATAAAGGATACGAAGCAGACCAGATAGTTATCGGACTCAAGATGTGACAATAACATAGAGATTCGTGCACAAGAAAAGACTCGAGTTTTAATGGACGTAACTATAGGTACATTTGAAGTTTCGGGCACCCGAATGGAGGAACGGGAAAGCCGTAAGATATCTGATGATGCAATAGACTCAAACAAAGGATAAGAAGCGAACCAGATGCTAATCGAAATCACGATGCGACAATGACATAGAGATTCGTACACAAGAAAAGACTCGAGTTTTAAAGGACGTAACTATCGGTACATTTAAAGTTTCGGGCACCCGAATGGAGGAACGGGAAGGTCGTAAGATATCTGATCATGCAATAGACTCAAATAACGGATAAGAAGCGAACCGGATGGTAATCGGACTCACGATGCGACAATAACATAGAGATTCGTATACAAGAAAAGACTCGAGTTTTAAAGGACGTAACTATCGGTAAATTTGAAGTTTCGGGCACCCGAATGGAGGAACGGGAAGGCCGTAAGATATCTGATCATGCAATAGACTCAAATAAAGGATAAGAAGCGAACGGGGTGCTAATCGGGCTCACGATGCGACAATAACATAGAGATTCGTACACAAGAAAAGACTCGAGTTTTAAAGGACGTAACTATCGGTATATTTGAAGTTTCGGGCACCCGAATGGAGGAACGGGAAGGCCGTAAGATATCTGATCATGCAATAGACTCAAATAAAGGATAAGAAGCGAACCGGATGCTAATCGGACTTACGATGCGACAATAACATAGAGATTCGTACACAAGAAAAGACTCGAGTTTTAAAGGACGTAACTATCGGTAAATTTGAAGTTTCGGGCACCCGAATGGAGGAACGGGAAGGCCGTAAGATATCTGATCATGCAATAGACTCAAATAAAGGATAAGAAGCGAACGGGGTGCTAATCGGACTCACGATGCGACAATAACATAGAGATTCGTACACAAGAAAAGACTCGAGTTTTAAAGGACGTAACTATCGGTATATTTGAAGTTTCGGGCACCCGAATGGAGGAACGGGAAGGCCGTAAGATATCTGATCATGCAATAGACTCAAATAAAGGATAAGAAGCGAACCGGATGCTAATCGGACTCACGATGCGACAATAACATAGAGATTCGTACACAAGAAAAGACTCGAGTTTTAAAGGACGTAACTATCAGTAAATTTGAAGTTTCGGGCACCCGAATGGAGGAACGGGAAGGCCGTAAGATATCTGATCATGCGATAGACTCAAATAAAGGATACGAAGCAGACCAGATGGTTATCGGACTCAAGATGTGACAATAACATAGAGATTCGTGCATAAGAAAAGACTCGAGTTTTAATGGACATAACTATAGGTACATTTGAAGTTTCGGGCAACCAAATTGACGAACGGGAAGGCCGTAAGATATCTGATCATGCAATAGACTCAAATAAAGGATAAGAAGCGAACCAGATGCTAATCGGGCTCACGATTTGACAATGACATAGAGATTCGTACACAAGAAAAGACTCGAGTTTTAAAGGACGTAACTATCGGTTCATTTGAAGTTTCGGGCACCCGAATGGAGGAACAGGAATGCCGTAAGATATCTGATGATGCAATAGACTCAAATAAAGGATATGAAGCGAACCGGATGCTAATCAGTCTCACGATGCGACAATGACATAGAGATTCGTACACAAGAAAAGACTAGAGTTTTAAAGGACGTAACTATCGGTACATTTGAAGTTTCGGGCACTCGAATGGAGGAACTGGAAGGCCGTAAGATATCTGATCATGCAATAGACTCAAATAAAGGATACGAAGCAGACCAGATGGTTATCGGACTCACGATGCGATAATGACATAGAGATTCGTACACAAGAAAAGACTCGAGTTTTAATGGACGTAACTATAGGTACATTTGAAGTTTCGGGCACCCGAATTGAGGAACAGGAAGGCCGTAAGATATCTGATCATGCAATAGACTCAAATAAAGGATATGAAGCAGACCAGATGGTTATCGGACTTACGATGCGACAATGACATAGAGATTCCTACACAAGAAAAGACTCGAGTTTTAATGGACCTAACTATAGGTACATTTGAAGTTTCGGGCACCCGAATTCAGGAACGGGAACGTCGTAAGATATCTGATCATGCAATATCCTCAAATAAAGGATACGAAGCAGACCAGATGGTTATCAGACTCACGATGCGACAATGACAAAGAGATTTGTACACAAGAAAAGACTCGAGTTTTAATGGACGTAACTATCGGTAAATTTGAAGTTTCGGGCACCCGAATGGAGGACAGGAAGGCCGTAAGATATCTGATCATGCAATAGACTCAAATAAAGGATACGAAGCAGACCAGATAGTTATCGGACTCAAGATGTGACAATAACATAGAGATTCGTGCACAAGAAAAGACTCGAGTTTTAATGGACGTAACTATAGGTACATTTGAAGTTTCGGGCACCCGAATGGAGGAACGGGAAAGCCGTAAGATATCTGATGATGCAATAGACTCAAACAAAGGATAAGAAGCGAACCAGATGCTAATCGAAATCACGATGCGACAATGACATAGAGATTCGTACACAAGAAAAGACTCGAGTTTTAAAGGACGTAACTATCGGTACATTTAAAGTTTCGGGCACCCGAATGGAGGAACGGGAAGGCCGTAAGATATCTGATGACGCTATAGACTCAAATAAAGGATAAGAAGCGAACCAGATGCTAATCGAACTCACGATGCGACAAAGACATAGAGATTCGTACACAAGAAAAGACTCGAGTTTTAAAGGACGTAACTATCGGTACATTTGAAGATTCAGGCACCCGAATGGAGGAACGGGAAGGCCGTAAGATATCTGATCATGCAATAGAATCAAATAAAGGATACGAAGCGGACCGGATGGTAATCGCACTCACGATGAGACATTGACATAGAGATTTGTACACAAGAAAAGACTCGAGTTTTAAAGGACGTAACTATCGGTACATTTGAAGTTTCGGGCACCCGAATGGAGGAACGGGAAAGCCGTAAGATATCTGATGATGCAATAGACTCAAATAAAGGATAAGAAGCGAACCAGATGCTAATCGAACTCACGATGCGACAATGACATTGAGATTCGTACACAAGAAAAGACTCGAGTTTTAAAGGACATAACTATCGGTAGATTTGAAGTTTCGGGCACCCGAATGGAGGAACGGGAAGGCCGTAAGATATCTGATCATGCAATAGACTCAAATAAAGGATACGAAGCAGACCGGATGGTTATCGGACTCACGATGCGACAATGAGATAGAGATTCGTACATAAGAAAAGACTCGAGTTTTAAAGGACGTAACTATCGGTACATTTGAAGTTTCGGGCACCCGAATGGAGGAACGGGAAGGCCGTAAAATATCTGGTCATGCAATTGAATAAAGGATACGAAGCAAACCGGATGGTTATCGGACTCACGATGCGACAATGACATTGAGATTCGTACACAAGAAAAGACTCGAGTTTTAAACGACGTAACTATCGGTACATTTGAAGTTTCGGGCACCCGAATGGAGGAACGGGAAGGCCGTAAGATATCTGATCATGCAATAGACTCAAATAAAGTATAAGAAGCGAACTGGATGGTAATCGGACTCACGATGCGACAATAACATAGAGATTCGTACACAAGAAAAGACTCGAGTTTTAAAGGACGTAACTATCGGTAAATTTGAAGTTTCGGGCACCCGAATGGAGGAACGGGAAGGCCGTAAGATATCTGATCATGCAATAGGCTCAAATAAAGGATAAGAAGCGAACCGGATGCTAATCGTACTCACGATGCGACAATAACATAGAGATTCGTACACAAGAAAAGACTCGAGTTTTAAAGGACGTAACTATCGGTACATTTGAAGTTTCGGGCACCCGAATGGAGGAACGGGAAGGCCGTAAGATATCTGATCATGCAATAGACTCAAATAAAGGATAAGAAGCGAACCGGATGCTAATCGGACTCACGATGCGACAATAACATAGAGATTCGTACACAAGAAAAGACTCGAGTTTTAAAGGACGTAACTATCGGTAAATTTGAAGTTTCGGGCACCCGAATGGAGGACAGGAAGGCCGTAAGATATCTGATCATGCAATAGACTCAAATAAAGGATACGAAGCAGACCAGATAGTTATCGGACTCAAGATGTGACAATAACATAGAGATTCGTGCACAAGAAAAGACTCGAGTTTTAATGGACGTAACTATAGGTACATTTGAAGTTTCGGGCACCCGAATGGAGGAACGGGAAAGCCGTAAGATATCTGATGATGCAATAGACTCAAACAAAGGATAAGAAGCGAACCAGATGCTAATCGAAATCACGATGCGACAATGACATAGAGATTCGTACACAAGAAAAGACTCGAGTTTTAAAGGACGTAACTATCGGTACATTTAAAGTTTCGGGCACCCGAATGGAGGAACGGGAAGGTCGTAAGATATCTGATCATGCAATAGACTCAAATAAAGGATAAGAAGCGAACCGGATGGTAATCGGACTCACGATGCGACAATAACATAGAGATTCGTACACAAGAAAAGACTCGAGTTTTAAAGGACGTAACTATCGGTAAATTTGAAGTTTCGGGCACCCGAATGGAGGAACGGGAAGGCCGTAAGATATCTGATCATGCAATAGACTCAAATAAAGGATAAGAAGCAAACGGGGTGCTAATCGGACTCACGATGCGACAATAACATAGAGATTCGTACACAAGAAAAGACTCGAGTTTTAAAGGACGTAACTATCGGTATATTTGAAGTTTCGGGCACCCGAATGGAGGAACGGGAAGGCCGTAAGATATCTGATCACGCAATTGACTCAAATAAAGGATAAGAAGCGAACCGGATGCTAATCAGACTCACGATGCGACAATAACATAGAGATTCGTACACAAGAAAAGACTCGAGTTTAAAAGGACGTAACTATCGGTACATTTGAAGTTTCGGGCACCCGAATGGAGGAACAGGAAGGCCGTAAGATATCTGATGACGCTATAGACTCAAATAAAGGATAAGAAGCGAACCAGATGCTAATCGAACTCACGATGCGACAAAGACATAGAGATTCGTACACAAGAAAAGACTCGAGTTTTAAAGGACGTAACTATCGGTACATTTGAAGATTCAGGCACCCGAATGGAGGAACGGGAAGGCCGTAAGATATCTGATCATGCAATAGAATCAAATAAAGGATACGAAGCGGACCGGATGGTAATCGCACTCACGATGAGACATTGACATAGAGATTTGTACACAAGAAAAGACTCGAGTTTTAAAGGACGTAACTATCGGTACATTTGAAGTTTCGGGCACCCGAATGGAGGAACGGGAAAGCCGTAAGATATCTGATGATGCAATAGACTCAAATAAAGGATAAGAAGCGAACCAGATGCTAATCGAACTCACGATGCGACAATGACATTGAGATTCGTACACAAGAAAAGACTCGAGTTTTAAAGGACGTAACTATCGGTATATTTGAAGTTTCGGGCACCCGAATGGAGGAACGGGAAGGCCGTAAGATATCTGATCACGCAATTGACTCAAATAAAGGATAAGAAGCGAACCGGATGCTAATCAGACTCACGATGCGACAATAACATAGAGATTCGTACACAAGAAAAGACTCGAGTTTAAAAGGACGTAACTATCGGTACATTTGAAGTTTCGGGCACCCGAATGGAGGAACAGGAAGGCCGTAAGATATCTGATGACGCTATAGACTCAAATAAAGGATAAGAAGCGAACCAGATGCTAATCGAACTCACGATGCGACAAAGACATAGAGATTCGTACACAAGAGAAGACTCGAGTTTTAAAGGACGTAACTATCGGTACATTTGAAGATTCAGGCACCCGAATGGAGGAACGGGAAGGCTGTAAGATATCTGATCATGCAATAGAATCAAATAAAGGATACGAAGCGGACCGGATGGTAATCGCACTCACGATGAGACATTGACATAGAGATTTGTACACAAGAAAAGACTCGAGTTTTAAAGGACGTAACTATCGGTACATTTGAAGTTTCGGGCACCCGAATGGAGGAACGGGAAAGCCGTAAGATATCTGATGATGCAATAGACTCAAATAAAGGATAAGAAGCGAACCAGATGCTAATCGAACTCACGATGCGACAATGACATTGAGATTCGTACACAAGAAAAGACTCGAGTTTTAAAGGACATAACTATCGGTAAATTTGAAGTTTCGGGCACCCGAATGGAGGAACGGGAAGGCCGTAAGATATCTGATCATGCAATAGACTCAAATAAAGGATACGAAGCAGACCGGATGGTTATCGGACTCACGATGCGACAATGAGATAGAGATTCGTACATAAGAAAAGACTCGAGTTTTAAAGGACGTAACTATCGGTACATTTGAAGTTTCGGGCACCCGAATGGAGGAACGGGAAGGCCGTAAAATATCTGGTCATGCAATTGAATAAAGGATACGAAGCAAACCGGATGGTTATCGGACTCACGATGCGACAATGACATTGAGATTCGTACACAAGAAAAGACTCGAGTTTTAAACGACGTAACTATCGGTACATTTGAAGTTTCGGGCACCCGAATGGAGGAACGGGAAGGCCGTAAGATATCTGATCATGCAATAGACTCAAATAAAGGATAAGAAGCGAACCGGATGGTAATCGGACTCACGATGCGACAATAACATAGAGATTCGTACACAAGAAAAGACTCGAGTTTTAAAGGACGTAACTATCGGTAAATTTGAAGTTTCGGGCACCCGAATGGAGGAACGGGAAGGCCGTAAGATATCTGATCATGCAATAGACTCAAATAAAGGATAAGAAGCAAACGGGGTGCTAATCGGACTCACGATGCGACAATAACATAGAGATTCGTACACAAGAAAAGACTCGAGTTTTAAAGGACGTAACTATCGGTATATTTGAAGTTTCGGGCACCCGAATGGAGGAACGGGAAGGCCGTAAGATATCTGATCACGCAATTGACTCAAATAAAGGATAAGAAGCGAACCGGATGCTAATCAGACTCACGATGCGACAATAACATAGAGATTCGTACACAAGAAAAGACTCGAGTTTAAAAGGACGTAACTATCGGTACATTTGAAGTTTCGGGCACCCGAATGGAGGAACAGGAAGGCCGTAAGATATCTGATGACGCTATAGACTCAAATAAAGGATAAGAAGCGAACCAGATGCTAATCGAACTCACGATGCGACAAAGACATAGAGATTCGTACACAAGAAAAGACTCGAGTTTTAAAGGACGTAACTATCGGTACATTTGAAGATTCAGGCACCCGAATGGAGGAACGGGAAGGCCGTAAGATATCTGATCATGCAATAGAATCAAATAAAGGATACGAAGCGGACCGGATGGTAATCGCACTCACGATGAGACATTGACATAGAGATTTGTACACAAGAAAAGACTCGAGTTTTAAAGGACGTAACTATCGGTACATTTGAAGTTTCGGGCACCCGAATGGAGGAACGGGAAAGCCGTAAGATATCTGATGATGCAATAGACTCAAATAAAGGATAAGAAGCGAACCAGATGCTAATCGAACTCACGATGCGACAATGACATTGAGATTCGTACACAAGAAAAGACTCGAGTTTTAAAGGACGTAACTATCGGTATATTTGAAGTTTCGGGCACCCGAATGGAGGAACGGGAAGGCCGTAAGATATCTGATCACGCAATTGACTCAAATAAAGGATAAGAAGCGAACCGGATGCTAATCAGACTCACGATGCGACAATAACATAGAGATTCGTACACAAGAAAAGACTCGAGTTTAAAAGGACGTAACTATCGGTACATTTGAAGTTTCGGGCACCCGAATGGAGGAACAGGAAGGCCGTAAGATATCTGATGACGCTATAGACTCAAATAAAGGATAAGAAGCGAACCAGATGCTAATCGAACTCACGATGCGACAAAGACATAGAGATTCGTACACAAGAGAAGACTCGAGTTTTAAAGGACGTAACTATCGGTACATTTGAAGATTCAGGCACCCGAATGGAGGAACGGGAAGGCCGTAAGATATCTGATCATGCAATAGAATCAAATAAAGGATACGAAGCGGACCGGATGGTAATCGCACTCACGATGAGACATTGACATAGAGATTTGTACACAAGAAAAGACTCGAGTTTTAAAGGACGTAACTATCGGTACATTTGAAGTTTCGGGCACCCGAATGGAGGAACGGGAAAGCCGTAAGATATCTGATGATGCAATAGACTCAAATAAAGGATAAGAAGCGAACCAGATGCTAATCGAACTCACGATGCGACAATGACATTGAGATTCGTACACAAGAAAAGACTCGAGTTTTAAAGGACATAACTATCGGTAAATTTGAAGTTTCGGGCACCCGAATGGAGGAACGGGAAGGCCGTAAGATATCTGATCATGCAATAGACTCAAATAAAGGATACGAAGCAGACCGGATGGTTATCGGACTCACGATGCGACAATGAGATAGAGATTCGTACATAAGAAAAGACTCGAGTTTTAAAGGACGTAACTATCGGTACATTTGAAGTTTCGGGCACCCGAATGGAGGAACGGGAAGGCCGTAAAATATCTGGTCATGCAATTGAATAAAGGATACGAAGCAAACCGGATGGTTATCGGACTCACGATGCGACAATGACATTGAGATTCGTACACAAGAAAAGACTCGAGTTTTAAACGACGTAACTATCGGTACATTTGAAGTTTCGGGCACCCGAATGGAGGAACGGGAAGGCCGTAAGATATCTGATCATGCAATAGACTCAAATAAAGTATAAGAAGCGAACGGGGTGCTAATCGGACTCACGATGCGACAATAACATAGAGATTCGTACACAAGAAAAGACTCGAGTTTTAAAGGACGTAACTATCGGTATATTTGAAGCTTCGGGCACCCGAATGGAGGAACGGGAAGGCCGTAAGATATCTGATCATGCAATAGACTCAAATAAAGGATAAGAAGCGAACCGGATGCTAATCGGACTCACGATGCGACAATAACATAGAGATTCGTACACAAGAAAAGACTCGAGTTTTAAAGGACGTAACTATCGGTAAATTTGAAGTTTCGGGCACCCGAATGGAGGACAGGAAGGCCGTAAGATATCTGATCATGCAATAGACTCAAATAAAGGATACGAAGCAGACCAGATAGTTATCGGACTCAAGATGTGACAATAACATAGAGATTCGTGCACAAGAAAAGACTCGAGTTTTAATGGACGTAACTATAGGTACATTTGAAGTTTCGGGCACCCGAATGGAGGAACGGGAAAGCCGTAAGATATCTGATGATGCAATAGACTCAAACAAAGGATAAGAAGCGAACCAGATGCTAATCGAAATCACGATGCGACAATGACATAGAGATTCGTACACAAGAAAAGACTCGAGTTTTAAAGGACGTAACTATCGGTACATTTAAAGTTTCGGGCACCCGAATGGAGGAACGGGAAGGTCGTAAGATATCTGATCATGCAATAGACTCAAATAAAGGATAAGAAGCGAACCGGATGGTAATCGGACTCACGATGCGACAATAACATAGAGATTCGTACACAAGAAAAGACTCGAGTTTTAAAGGACGTAACTATCGGTAAAATTTGAAGTTTCGGGCACCCGAATGGAGGAACGGGAAGGCCGTAAGATATCTGATCATGCAATAGACTCAAATAAAGGATAAGAAGCGAACGGGGTGCTAATCGGGCTCACGATGCGACAATAACATAGAGATTCGTACACAAGAAAAGACTCGAGTTTTAAAGGACGTAACTATCGGTATATTTGAAGTTTCGGGCACCCGAATGGAGGAACGGGAAGGCCGTAAGATATCTGATCATGCAATAGACTCAAATAAAGGATAAGAAGCGAACCGGATGCTAATCGGACTCACGATGCGACAATAACATAGAGATTCGTACACAAGAAAAGACTCGAGTTTTAAAGGACGTAACTATCGGTAAATTTGAAGTTTCGGGCACCCGAATGGAGGAACGGGAAGGCCGTAAGATATCTGATCATGCAATAGACTCAAATAAAGGATAAGAAGCGAACGGGGTGCTAATCGGACTCACGATGCGACAATAACATAGAGATTCGTACACAAGAAAAGACTCGAGTTTTAAAGGACGTAACTATCGGTATATTTGAAGTTTCGGGCACCCGAATGGAGGAACGGGAAGGCCGTAAGATATCTGATCATGCAATAGACTCAAATAAAGGATAAGAAGCGAACCGGATGCTAATCGGACTCACGATGCGACAATAACATAGAGATTCGTACACAAGAAAAGACTCGAGTTTTAAAGGACGTAACTATCAGTAAATTTGAAGTTTCGGGCACCCGAATGGAGGAACGGGAAGGCCGTAAGATATCTGATCATGCGATAGACTCAAATAAAGGATACGAAGCAGACCAGATGGTTATCGGACTCAAGATGTGACAATAACATAGAGATTCGTGCATAAGAAAAGACTCGAGTTTTAATGGACATAACTATAGGTACATTTGAAGTTTCGGGCAACCAAATTGACGAACGGGAAGGCCGTAAGATATCTGATCATGCAATAGACTCAAATAAAGGATAAGAAGCGAACCAGATGCTAATCGGGCTCACGATTTGACAATGACATAGAGATTCGTACACAAGAAAAGACTCGAGTTTTAAAGGACGTAACTATCGGTTCATTTGAAGTTTCGGGCACCCGAATGTAGGAACAGGAATGCCGTAAGATATCTGATGATGCAATAGACTCAAATAAAGGATATGAAGCGAACCGGATGCTAATCAGTCTCACGATGCGACAATGACATAGAGATTCGTACACAAGAAAAGACTAGAGTTTTAAAGGACGTAACTATCGGTACATTTGAAGTTTCGGGCACTCGAATGGAGGAACTGGAAGGCCGTAAGATATCTGATCATGCAATAGACTCAAATAAAGGATACGAAGCAGACCAGATGGTTATCGGACTCACGATGCGATAATGACATAGAGATTCGTACACAAGAAAAGACTCGAGTTTTAATGGACGTAACTATAGGTACATTTGAAGTTTCGGGCACCCGAATTGAGGAACAGGAAGGCCGTAAGATATCTGATCATGCAATAGACTCAAATAAAGGATATGAAGCAGACCAGATGGTTATAGGACTTACGATGCGACAATGACATAGAGATTCCTACACAAGAAAAGACTCGAGTTTTAATGGACCTAACTATAGGTACATTTGAAGTTTCGGGCACCCGAATTCAGGAACGGGAACGTCGTAAGATATCTGATCATGCAATATCCTCAAATAAAGGATACGAAGCAGACCAGATGGTTATCAGACTCACGATGCGACAATGACAAAGAGATTTGTACACAAGAAAAGACTCGAGTTTTAATGGACGTAACTATAGGTACATTTGAAGTTTCGGGCACCCGAATTCGGGAACGGGAACGCCGTAAGATATCTGATCATGCAATAGCCTCAAATAAAGGATACGAAGCATACTGGATGGTTATCGGACTCACGATGCGACAATGACATAGAGATTCGTACACAAGAAAAGCCTATAGTTTTAAAGGACGTAACTATCGGTTCATTTGAAGTTTCGGGCACCCGAATGGAGGAACAGGAATGCCGTAAGATATCTTATGATGCAATAGACTCAAATAAAGGATAAGAAGCGAACCAGATGCTAATCGAACTCACGATGCGACAATGACATAGAGATTCGTACACAAGAAAAGACTTGAGTTTCAAAGGACGTAACTATTGGTAAATTTGAAGTTTCGGGCACCCGAATGGAGGAGCGGGAAGGCCGTATGATATCTGATCATGCAATAGAATGAAATAAAGGATACGAAGCAGACCGGATGGTAATCGCACATACGATGAGACAATGACATAGAGATTCGTACACAAGAAAAGACTCGAGTTTTAAAGGACGTAACTATCGGTACATTTGAAGTTTCGGGCACCCGAATGGAGGAACATGAATGCCGTAAGATATCTGATCATGCAATAGACTCAAATAAAGGATACGAAGCAGACCAGATGGTTATCGGACTCACGATGCGACAATGACATAGAGATTCCTACACAAGAAAAGACTCGAGTTTTAATGGACGTAACTATAGGTACATTTGAAGTTTCGGGCACCCGAATTCAGGAACGGGAACGTCGTAAGATATCTGATCATGCAATAGCCTCAAATAAAGGATACGAAGCAGACCAGATGGTTATCGGACTCACGATGCGACAATGACAAAGAGATTTGTACACAAGAAAAGACTCGAGTTTTAATGGACGTAACTATAGGTACATTTGAAGTTTCGGGCACCCGAATTTGGGAACGGGAACGCCGTAAGATATCTGATCATGCAATAGCTTCAAATAAAGGATACGAAGCATATTGGATGGTTATCGGACTCACGATGCGACAATGACATAGAGATTCGTACACAAGAAAAGCCTATAGTTTTAAAGGACGTAACTATCGGTTCATTTGAAGTTTCGGGCACCCGAATGGAGGAACAGGAATGCCGTAAGATATCTTATGATGCAATAGACTCAAATAAAGGATAAGAAGCGAACCAGATGCTAATCGAACACACGATGCGACAATGACATAGAGATTCGTACACAAGAAAAGACTTGAGTTTTAAAGGACGTAACTATCGGTAAATTTGAAGTTTCGGGCACCCGAATGGAGGAGCGGGAAGGCCGTATGATATCTGATCATGCAATAGAATGAAATAAAGGATACGAAGCAGACCGGATGGTAATCGCACATACGATGAGACAATGACATAGAGATTCGTACACAAGAAAAGACTCGAGTTTTAAAGGACGTAACTATCGGTACATTTGAAGTTTCGGGCACCCGAATGGAGGAACATGAATGCCGTAAGATATCTGATGATGCAATAGACTCAAATAAAGGATAAGAAGCGAACCAGATGCTAATCGGACTCACGATGCGACAATGACATAGAGATTCGTACACAAGAAAAGACTCGAGTTTCAAAGGACGTAACTATCTGTACATTTGAAGTTTCGGGCCCCCGAATGGAGGAACGGGAAGGCTGTAAGATATCTGATGATGCAATAGATCAAATAAAGGATAAGAAGCGAATCGGATGCTAATCGGATTCACGATGTGACAGTGACAGAGAGATTCGTACACAAGAAAAGACTCGAGTTTAAAAGGACGCAACTATCGGTAAATTTGAAGTTTCGGGCACCCGAATGGAGGAACGGGAAGGCCGTAAGATATCTGATCATGCAATAGACTCAAATAAAGGATACGAAGCAGACCGGATGGTTATTGGACTCACGATGCGACAATTACATAGAGATTCGTACACAAGAAAAGACTCGAGTTTTAAAGGACGTAACTATCGGTACATTTGAAGTTTCGGGCACCCGAATGGAGGAACGGGAAGGCCGTAAGATATCTGATCACGCAATAGACTCAAATAAAGGATAAGAAGCGAACCGAATGCTAATCAGACTCACGATGCGACAATAACATAGGGATTCGTACACAAGAAAAGACTCGAGTTTAAAAGGATGTAACTATCGGTACATTTGAAGTTTTGGGCACCCGAATGGAGGAACAGGAAGGCCGTAAGATATCTGATGACGCTATAGACTCAAATAATGGATAAGAAGTGAACCAGATGCTAATCGGGCTCAGGATGCGACAACGACATAGAGATTCGTACACAAGAAAAGACTCGAGGTTTTAAGGACGTAACTATAGGTAAATTTCAAGATTCAGGCACCCGAATGGAGGAACGGGAAGGCCGTAAGATATCTGATCATGCAATAGAATTAAATAAAGGATACGAAGCGGACCGGATGGTAATCGCACTCACGATGAGACATTGACATAGAGATTCGTACACAAGAAAAGACTCGAGTTTTAAAGGACGTAACTATCGGTACATTTGAAGTTTCGGGCACCCGAATGGAGGAACGGGAAGGTCGTAAGATATCTGATCATGCAATAGACTCAAATAAAGGATAAGAAGCAAACCGAATGCTAATCGGACTCACGATGCGACAATAACATAGAGATTCGTACACAAGAAAAGACTCGAGTTTAAAAGGACGTAACTATCGGTACATTTGAAGTTTCGGGCACCCGAATGGAGGAACGGGAAGGCCGTAAGATATCTGATCATGCAATAGACTCAAATAAAGGATACGAAGCAGACCGGATGGTTATTGGACTCACGATGCGACAATAACATAGAGATTCGTACACAAGAAAAGACTCGAGTTTTAAAGGACGTAACTATCGGTACATTTGAAGTTTCGGGCACCCGAATGGAGGAACAGGAAGGCCGTAAGATATCTGATGACGCTATAGACTCAAATAATGGATAAGAAGTGAACCAGATGCTAATCGGGCTCAGGATGCGACAACGACATAGAGATTCGTACACAAGAAAAGACTCGAGGTGTTAAGGACGTAACTATAGGTAAATTTGAAGATTCAGGCACCCGAATTGAGGAACGGGAAGGCCGTAAGATATCTGATCATGCAATAGAATCAAATAAAGGATACGAAGTGGACCGGATGGTAATCGCACTCACGATGAGACATTGACATAGAGATTCGTACACAAGAAAAGACTCGAGTTTTAAAGGACGTAACTATCGGTACATTTGAAGTTTCGGGCACCCGAATGGAGGAACGGGAAAGCCGTAAGATATCTGATGATGCAATAGATTCAAATAAAGGATAAGAAGCGAACCAGATGCTAATCGAACTCACGATGCGACAATGACATAGAGATTCGTACACAAGAAAAGACTCGAGTTTTAAAGGACGTAACTATCGGTACATTTGAAGTTTCGGGCACCCGAATGGAGGAACGGGAAGGCCGTAAGATATCTGATCATGCAATAGACTCAAATAATGGATACGAAGCAGACCGGATGGTTATCGGACTCACGATGCGACAATGACATAGAGATTTGTACATAAGAAAAGACTCGAGTTTTAAAGGACGTAACTATCGGTAAATTTGAAGTTTCGGGCACCCGAATGGAGGAACGGGAAGGACGTAAGATATCTGATCATGCAATAGAATCAAATAAAGGATACGAAGCAGACCGGATGGTTATCGGACACACGATGCGACAATGACATAGAGATTCGTACACAAGAAAAGACTCGAGTTTTAAAGGACGTAACTATCGGTACATTTGAAGTTTCGGGCGCCCGAATGGAGGAACGGGAAGGCCGTAAGATATCTGATCATGCAATAGACTCAAATAAAGGATACGAAGCAGACCGGATGGTTATCGGACTCACGATGCGACAATGACATAGAGATTCGTACATAAGAAAAGACTCGAGTTTTAAAGGACGTAACTATCGGTAAATTTGAAGTTTCGGGCATCCGAATGGAGGAACGGGAAGGCCGTAAGATATCTGATCATGCAATAGACTCAAATAAAGGATACGAAGCAGACCGGATGGTTATCGGACTCACGATGCGACAATGACATAGAGATTCGTACACAAGAAAAGACTCGAGTTTTAAAGGACGTAACTATCAGTACATTTGAAGTTTCGGGCACCCGAATGGAGGAACGGGAAGGCCGTAAGATATCTGATCATGCAATAGACTCAAATAAAGGATACGAAGCAGACCGGATGGTTATCGGACTCACGATGCGACAATGACATAGAGATTCGTACATAAGAAAAGACTCGAGTTTTAAAGGACGTAACTATCGGTAAATTTGAAGTTTCGGGCACCCGAATGGAGGAACGGGAAGGCCGTAAGATATTTGATCATTCAATAGACTCAAATAAAGGATACGAAGCAGACCGGATGGTTATTGGACTCACGATGCGACAATAACATAGAGATTCGTACACAAGAAAAGACTCGAGTTTTAAAGGACGTAACTATCGGTACATTTGAAGTTTCGGGCACCCGAATGGAGGAACAGGAAGGCCGTAAGATATCTGATGACGCTATAGACCCAAATAATGGATAAGAAGTGAACCAGATGCTAATCGGGCTCAGGATGCGACAACGACATAGAGATTCGTACACAAGAAAAGACTCGAGGTGTTAAGGACGTAACTATAGGTAAATTTGAAGATTCAGGCACCCGAATGGAGGAACGGGAAGGCCGTAAGATATCTGATCATGCAATAGAATCAAATAAAGGATACAAAGTGGACCGGATGGTAATCGCACTCACGATGAGACATTGACATAGAGATTCGTACACAAGAAAAGACTCGAGTTTTAAAGGACGTAACTATCGGTACATTTGAAGTTTCGGGCACCCGAATGGAGGAACGGGAAAGCCGTAAGATATCTGATGATGCAATAGACTCAAATAAAGGATAAGAAGCGAACCAGATGCTAATCGAATTCACGATGCGACAAAGACATAGAGATTCGTACACAAGAAAAGACTCGAGTTTTAAAGGACGTAACTATCGGTACATTTGAAGTTTCGGGCACCTGAATGGAGGAACGGGAAAGCCGTAAGATATCTGATGATGCAATAGATTCAAATAAAGGATAAGAAGCGAACCAGATGCTAATCGAACTCACGATGCGACAATGACATAGAGATTCGTACACAAGAAAAGACTCGAGTTTTAAAGGACGTAACTATCGGTACATTTGAAGTTTCGGGCACCCGAATGGAGGAACGGGAAGGCCGTAAGATATCTGATCATGCAATAGACTCAAATAAAGGATACGAAGCAGACCGGATGGTTATCGGACTCACGATGCAACAATGACATAGAGATTCGTACATAAGAAAAGACTCGAGTTTTAAAGGACGTAACTATCGGTAAATTTGAAGTTTCGGGCACCCGAATGGAGGAACGGGAAGGCCGTAAGATATCTGATCATGCAATAGAATCAAATAAAGGATACGAAGCAGACCGGATGGTTATCGGACTCACGATGCGACAATGACATAGAGATTCGTACACAAGAAAAGACACGAGTTTTAAAGGACGTAACTATCGGTACATTTGAAGTTTCGGGCACCCGAATGGAGGAACGGGAAGGCCGTAAGATATCTGATCATGCAATAGACTCAAATAAAGGATACGAAGCAGAGCGGATGGTTATCGGACTCACGATGCGACAATGACATAGAGATTCGTACATAAGAAAAGACTCGAGTTTTAAAGGACGTAACTATCGGTAAATTTGAAGTTTCGGGCATCCGAATGGAGGAACGGGATGGCCGTAAGATATCTGATCATGCAATAGACTCAAATAAAGGATACGAAGCAGACCGGATGGTTATCGGACTCACGATGCGACAATGACATAGAGATTCGTACATAAGAAAAGGCTCGAGTTTTAAAGTACGTAACTATTGGTACATTTGAAGTTTCGGGCACCCGAATGGAGGAACGGGAAAGCCGTAAGATATCTGATGATGCAATAGATTCAAATAAAGGATAAGAAACGAACCAGATGCTAATCGAACTCACGATGCGACAATGACATAGAGATTCGTACACAAGAAAAGACTCGAGTTTTAAAGGACGTAACTATCGGTACATTTGAAGTTTCGGGCACCCGAATGGAGGAACGGGAAGGCCGTAAGATATCTGATCATGCAATAGACTCAAATAAAGGATACGAAGCAGACCGGATGGTTATCGGACTCACGATGCGACAATGACATAGAGATTCGTACATAAGAAAAGACTCGAGTTTTAAAGGACGTAACTATCGGTAAATTTGAAGTTTCGGGCACCCGAATGGAGGAACGGGAAGGACGTAAGATATCTGATCATGCAATAGAATCAAATAAAGGATACGAAGCAGACCGGATGGTTATCGGACACACGATGCGACAATGACATAGAGATTCGTACACAAGAAAAGACTCAAGTTTTAAAGGACGTAACTATCGGTACATTTGAAGTTTCGGGCACCCGAATGGAGGAACGGGAAGGCCGTAAGATATCTGATCATGCAATAGACTCAAATAAAGGATACGAAGCAGACCGGATGGTTATCGGACTCACGATGCGACAATGACATAGAGATTCGTACATAAGAAAAGACTCGAGTTTTAAAGGACGTAACTATCGGTAAATTTGAAGTTTCGGGCATCCGAATGGAGGAACGGGAAGGCCGTAAGATATCTGATCATGCAATAGACTCAAATAAAGGATACGAAGCAGACCGGATGGTTATCGGACTCACGATGCGACAATGACATAGAGATTCGTACACAAGAAAAGACTCGAGTTTTAAAGGACGTAACTATCGGTACATTTGAAGTTTCGGGCACCCGAATGGAGGAACGGGAAGGCCGTAAGATATCTGATCATGCAATAGACTCAAATAAAGGATACGAAGCAGACCGGATGGTTATCGGACGCACGATGCGACAATGACATAGAGATTCGTACATAAGAAAAGACTCGAGTTTTAAAGGACGTAACTATCGGTACATTTGAAGTTTCGGGCACCCGAATGGAGGAACGGGAAGGCCGTAAGATATCTGATCATGCAATAGACTCAAATAAAGGATACGAAGCAGACCGGATGGTTATTGGACTCACGATGCGACAATAACATAGAGATTCGTACACAAGAAAAGACTCGAGTTTTAAAGGACGTAACTATCGGTACATTTGAAGTTTCGGGCACCCGAATGGAGGAATAGGAAGGCCGTAAGATATCTGATGACGCTATAGACTCAAATAATGGATAAGAAGTGAACCAGATGCTAATCGGGCTCAGGATGCGACAACGACATAGAGATTCGTACACAAGAAAAGACTTGAGGTGTTAAGGACGTAACTATAGGTAAATTTGAAGATTCAGGCACCCGAATGGAGGAACGGGAAGGCCGTAAGATATCTGATCATGCAATAGAATCAAATAAAGGATACAAAGTGGACCGGATGGTAATCGCACTCACGATGAGACATTGACATAGAGATTCGTACACAAGAAAAGACTCGAGTTTTAAAGGACGTAACTATCGGTACATTTGAAGTTTCGGGCACCCGAATGGAGGAACGGGAAAGCCGTAAGATATCTGATGATGCAATAGACTCAAATAAAGGATAAGAAGCGAACCAGATGCTAATCGAATTCACGATGCGACAAAGACATAGAGATTCGTACACAAGAAAAGACTCGAGTTTTAAAGGACGTAACTATCGGTACATTTGAAGTTTCGGGCACCTGAATGGAGGAACGGGAAAGCCGTAAGATATCTGATGATGCAATAGATTCAAATAAAGGATAAGAAGTGAACCAGATGCTAATCGAACTCACGATGCGACAATGACATAGAGATTCGTACACAAGAAAAGACTCGAGTTTTAAAGGACGTAACTATCGGTACATTTGAAGTTTCGGGCACCCGAATGGAGGAACGGGAAGGCCGTAAGATATCTGATCATGCAATAGACTCAAATAAGGGATACGAAGCAGACCGGATGGTTATCGGACTCACGATGCAACAATGACATAGAGATTCGTACATAAGAAAAGACTCGAGTTTTAAAGGACGTAACTATCGGTAAATTTGAAGTTTCGGGCACCCGAATGGAGGAACGGGAAGGCCGTAAGATATCTGATCATGCAATAGAATCAAATAAAGGATACGAAGCAGACCGGATGGTTATCGGACTCACGATGCGACAATGACATAGAGATTCGTACACAAGAAAAGACTCGAGTTTTAAAGGACGTAACAATCGGTACATTTGAAGTTTCGGGCACCCGAATGGAGGAACGGGAAGGCCGTAAGATATCTGATCATGCAATAGAATCAAATAAAGGATACGAAGCAGACCGGATGGTTATCGGACTCACGATGCGACAATGACATAGAGATTCGTACACAAGAAAAGACTCGAGTTTTAAAGGACGTAACTATCGGTACATTTGAAGTTTCGGGCACCCGAATGGAGGAACGGGAAGGCCGTAAGATATCTGATCATGCAATAGACTCAAATAAAGGATACGAAGCAGACCGGATGGTTATCGGACTCACGATGCGACAATGACATAGAGATTCGTACATAAGAAAAGACTCGAGTTTTAAAGGACGTAACTATCGGTAAATTTGAAGTTTCGGGCATCCGAATGGAGGAACGGGAAGGCCGTAAGATATCTGATCATGCAATAGACTCAAATAAAGGATACGAAGCAGACCGGATGGTTATCGGACTCACGATGCGACAATGACATAGAGATTCGTACATAAGAAAAGACTCGAGTTTTAAAGGACGTAACTATCGGTACATTTGAAGTTTCGGGCACCCGAATGGAGGAACGGGAAAGCCGTAAGATATCTGATGATGCAATAGATTCAAATAAAGGATAAGAAGCGAACCAGATGCTAATCGAACTCACGATGCGACAATGACATAGAGATTCGTACACTAGAAAAGACTCGAGTTTTAAAGGACGTAACTATCGGTACATTTGAAGTTTCGGGCACCCGAATGGAGGAACGGGAAGGCCGTAAGATATCTGATCATGCAATAGACTCAAATAAAGGATACGCAGCAGACCGGATGGTTATCGGACTCACGATGCGACAATGACATAGAGATTCGTACATAAGAAAAGACTCGAGTTTTAAAGGACGTAACTATCGGTAAATTTGAAGTTTCGGGCACCCGAATGGAGGAACGGGAAGGACGTAAGATATCTGATCATGCAATAGAATCAAATAAAGGATACGAAGCAGACCGGATGGTTATCGGACACACGATGCGACAATGACATAGAGATTCGTACACAAGAAAAGACTCGAGTTTTAAAGGACGTAACTATCGGTACATTCGAAGTTTCGGGCACCCGAATGGAGGAACGGGAAGGCCGTAAGATATCTGATCATGCAATAGACTCAAATAAAGGATACGAAGCAGACCGGATGGTTATCGGACTCACGATGCGACAATGACATAGAGAATCGTACATAAGAAAAGACTCGAGTTTTAAAGGACGTAACTATCGGTAAATTTGAAGTTTCGGGCATCCGAATGGAGGAACGGGAAGGCCGTAAGATATCTGATCATGCAATAGACTCAAATAAAGGATACGAAGCAGACCGGATGGTTATCGGACTCACGATGCGACAATGACATAGAGATTCGTACACAAGAAAAGACTCGAGTTTTAAAGGACGTAACTATCGGTACATTTGAAGTTTCGGGCACCCGAATGGAGGAACGGGAAGGCCGTAAGATATCTGATCATGCAATAGACTCAAATAAAGGATACGAAGCAGACCGGATGGTTATCGGACTCACGATGCGACAATGACATAGAGATTCGTACATAAGAAAAGACTCGAGTTTTAAAGGACGTAACTATCGGTACATTTGAAGTTTCGGGCACCCGAATGGAGGAACGGGAAGGCCGTAAGATATCTGATCATGCAATAGACTCAAATAAAGGATACGAAGCAGACCGGATGGTTATTGGACTCACGATGCGACAATAACATAGAGATTCGTACACAAGAAAAGACTTGAGTTTTAAAGGACGTAACTATCGGTACATTTGAAGTTTCGGGCACCCGAATGGAGGAACAGGAAGGCCGTAAGATATCTGATGACGCTATAGACTCAAATAATGGATAAGAAGTGAACCAGATGCTAATCGGGCTCAGGATGCGACAACGACATAGAGATTCGTACACAAGAAAAGACTCGAGGTGTTAAGGACGTAACTATAGGTAAATTTGAAGATTCAGGCACCCGAATGGAGGAACGGGAAGGCCGTAAGATATCTGATCATGCAATAGAATCAAATAAAGGATACAAAGTGGACCAGATGGTAATCGCACTCACGATGAGACATTGACATAGAGATTCGTACACAAGAAAAGACTCGAGTTTTAAAGGACGTAACTATCGGTACATTTGAAGTTTCGGGCACCTGAATGGAGGAACGGGAAAGCCGTAAGATATCTGATGATGCAATAGACTCAAATAAAGGATAAGAAGCGAACCAGATGCTAATCGAATTCACGATGCGACAAAGACATAGAGATTCGTACACAAGAAAAGACTCGAGTTTTAAAGGACGTAACTATCGGTACATTGGAAGTTTCGGGCACCTGAATGGAGGAACGGGAAAGCCGTAAGATATCTGATGATGCAATAGATTCAAATAAAGGATAAGAAGCGAACCAGAAGCTAATCGAACTCACGATGCGACAATGACATAGAGATTCGTACACAAGAAAAGACTCGAGTTTTAAAGGACGTAACTATCGGTACATTTGAAGTTTCGGGCACCCGAATGGAGGAACGGAAAGGCCGTAAGATATCTGATCATGCAATAGACTCAAATAAAGGATACGAAGCAGACCGGATGGTTATCGGACTCACGATGCAACAATGACATAGAGATTCGTACATAAGAAAAGACTCGAGTTTTAAAGGACGTAACTATCGGTAAATTTGAAGTTTCGGGCACCCGAATGGAGGAACGGGAAGGCCGTAAGATATCTGATCATGCAATAGAATCAAATAAAGGATACGAAGCAGACCGGATGGTTATCGGACTCACGATGCGACAATGACAAAGAGATTTGTACACAAGAAAAGACTCGAGTTTTAAAGGACGTAACTATCGGTACATTTGAAGTTTCGGGCACCCGAATGGAGGAACGGGAAGGCTGTAAGATATCTGATCATGCAATAGACTCAAATAAAGGATACGAAGCAGACCGGATGGTTATCGGACTCACGATGCGACAATGACATAGAGATTCGTACATAAGAAAAGACTCGAGTTTTAAAGGACGTAACTATCGGTAAATTTGAAGTTTCGGGCATCCGAATGGAGGAACGGGAAGGCCGTAAGATATCTGATCATGCAATAGACTCAAATAAAGGATACGAAGCAGACCGGATGGTTATCGGACTCACGATGCGACAATGACATAGAGATTCGTACATAAGAAAAGACTCGAGTTTTAAAGGACGTAACTATCGGTACATTTGATGTTTCGGGCACCCCGAATGGAGGAACGGGAAAGCCGTAAGATATCTGATGATGCAATAGATTCAAATAAAGGATAAGAAGCGAACCAGATGCTAATCGAACTCACGATGCGACAATGACATAGAGATTCGTACACAAGAAAAGACTCGAGTTTTAAAGGACGTAACTATCGGTACATTTGAAGTTTTGGGCACCCGAATGGAGGAACGGGAAGGCCGTAAGATATCTGATCATGCAATAGACTCCAATAAAGGATACGAAGCAGACCGGATGGTTATCGGACTCACGATGCGACAATGACATAGAGATTCGTACATAAGAAAAGACTCGAGTTTTAAAGGACGTAACTATCGGTAAATTTGAAGTTTCGGGCACCCGAATGGAGGAACGGGAAGGACGTAAGATATCTGATCATGCAATAGAATCAAATAAAGGATACGAAGCAGACCGGATGGTTATCGGACACACGATGCGACAATGACATAGAGATTCGTACACAAGAAAAGACTCGAGTTTTAAAGGACGTAACTATCGGTACATTTGAAGTTTCGGGCACCCGAATGGTGGAACGGGAAGGCCGTAAGATATCTGATCATGCAATAGACTCAAATAAAGGATACGAAGCAGACCGGATGGTTATCGGACTCACGATGCGACAATGACATAGAGATTCGTACATAAGAAAAGACTCGAGTTTTAAAGGACGTAACTATCGGTAAATTTGAAGTTTCGGGCATCCGAATGGAGGAACGGGAAGGCCGTAAGATATCTGATCATGCATTAGACTCAAATAAAGGATACGAAGCAGACCGGATGGTTATCGGACTCACGATGCGACAATGACATAGAGATTCGTACACAAGAAAAGACTCGAGTTTTAAAGGACGTAACTATCGGTACATTTGAAGTTTCGGGCACCCGAATGGAGGAACGGGAAGGCCGTAAGATATCTGATCATGCAATAGACTCAAATAAAGGATACGAAGCAGACCGGATGGTTATCGGACTCACGATGCGACAATGACATAGAGATTCGTACATAAGAAAAGACTCGAGTTTTAAATGACGTAACTATCGGTACATTTGAAGTTTCGGGCACCCGAATGGAGGAACGGGAAGGTCGTAAGATATCTGATCATGCAATAGACTCAAATAAAGGATAAGAAGTAAACCGGATGCTAATCGGACTCACGATGCGACAATAACATAGAGATTCGTACACAAGAAAAGACTCGAGTTTAAAAGGACGTAACTATCGGTACATTTGGAGTTTCGGGCACCCGAATGGAGGAACGGGAAGGCCGTAAGATATCTGATCATGCAATAGACTCAAATAAAGGATACGAAGCAGACCGGATGGTTATCGGACTCACGATGCGACAATGACATAGAGATTCGTACACAAGAAAAGACTCGAGTTTTAAAGGACGTAACTATCGGTACATTTGAAGTTTCGGGCACCCGAATGGAGGAACGGGAAGGCCGTAAGATATCTGATCATGCAATAGACTCAAATAAAGGATACGAAGCAGACCGGATGGTTATCGGACTCACGATGCGACAATAACATAGAGATTCGTACACAAGAAAAGACTCGAGTTTAAAAGGACGTAACTATCGGTACATTTGAAGTTTCGGGCACCCGAATGGAGGAACGGGAAGGTCGTAAGATATCTGATCATGCAATAGACTCAAATAAAGGATAAGAAGCAAACCGGATGCTAATCGGACTCACGATGCGACAATAACATAGAGATTCGTACACAAGAAAAGACTCGAGTTTAAAAGGACGTAACTATCGGTACATTTGAAGTTTCGGGCACCCGAATGGAGGAACGGGAAGGCCGTAAGATATTTGATCATGCAATAGAATCAAATAAAGGATACGAAGCGGACCGGATGGTAATCGCACTCACGATGAGACAATGACATAGAGATTCGTACACAAGAAAAGACTCGAGTTTTAAAGGAAGTAACTATCGGTACATTTGAAGTTTCGGGCACCCGAATGGAGGAACGAGAAGGCCGTAAAATATCTTATCATGCAATTGAATAAAGGATACGAAGCAGACCGGATGGTTATCGGACTCACGATGCGACAATGACATTGAGATTCGTACACAAGAAAAGACTCGAGTTTTAAGCGACGTAACTATCGGTACATTTGAAGTTTCGGGCACCCGAATGGAGGAACGGGAAGGCTGTAAGATATCTGATCATGCAATAGACTCAAATAAAGTATAAGAAGCGAACCGGATGGTAATCGGACTCACGATGCGACAATAACATAGAGATTCGTACACAAGAAAAGACTCGAGTTTTAAAGGACGTAACTATCGGTAAATTTGAAGTTTCGGGCACCCGAATGGAGGAACGGGAAGGCCGTAAGATATCTGATCATGCAATAGACTCAAATAAAGAATAAGAAGCGAACCGGATGCTAATCGGACTCACGATGCGACAATAACATAGAGATTCGTACACAAGAAAAGACTCGAGTTTTAAAGGACGTAACTATCGGTACATTTTGAAGTTTCGGGCACCCGAATGGAGGAACGGGAAGGCCGTAAGATATCTGATCATGCAATAGAGCCAAATAAAGGATAAGAAGCGAACCGGATGCTAATCGGACTCACGATGCGACAATAACATAGAGATTCGTACACAAGAAAAGACTCGAGTTTTAAAGGACGTAACTATCGGTAAATTTGAAGTTTCGGGCACCCGAATGGAGGAACAGGAAGGCCGTAAGATATCTGATCATGCAATAGACTCAAATAAAGGATACGAAGCAGACCAGATAGTTATCGGACTCAAGATGTGACAATAACATAGAGATTCGTGCACAAGAAAAGACTCGAGTTTTAATGGACGTAACTATAGGTACATTTGAAGTTTCGGGCACCCGAATTGAGGAACGGGAAGGCTGTAAGATATCTGATCATGCAATAGACTCAAATAAAGGATAAGAAGCGAACCAGATGCTAATCGAACTCACGATGCGACAAAGACATAGAGTTTCCTACACAAGAAAAGACTCGAGTTTTAAAGGACGTAACTATCGGTACATTTGAAGTTTCGGGCACCCGAATGGAGGAACGGGAAAGCTGTAAGATTTCTGATGATGCAATAGACTTAAATAAAGGATAAGAAGCGAACCAGATGCTAATCGAACTCACGATGCGACAATGACATAGAGATTCGTACACAAGAAAAGACTCGTGTTTAAAAGGACGTAACTATCGGTACATTTGAAGTTTCGGGCACCCGAATGGAGGGACGGGAAGGCCGTAAGATATTTGATCATGCAATAGAATCAAATAAAGGATACGAAGCGGACCGGATGGTAATCGCACTCACGATGAGACAATGACATAGAGATTCGTACACAAGAAAAGACTCGAGTTTTAAAGGACGTAACTATCGGTACATTTGAAGTTTCGGGCACCCGAATGGAGGAACAGGAAGGCCGTAAGATATCTGATGACGCTATAGACTCAAATAATGGATAAGAAGTGAACCAGATGCTAATCGGGCTCAGGATGCGACAACGACATAGAGATTCGTACACAAGAAAAGACTCGAGGTGTTAAGGACGTAACTATAGGTAAATTTGAAGATTCAGGCACCCGAATGGAGGAACGGGAAGGCCGTAAGATATCTGATCATGCAATAGAATCAAATAAAGGATACAAAGTGGACCGGATGGTAATCGCACTCACGATGATTCATTGACATAGAGATTCGTACACAAGAAAAGACTCGAGTTTTAAAGGACGTAACTATCGGTACATTTGAAGTTTCGGGCACCCGAATGGAGGAACGGGAAAGCCGTAAGATATCTGATGATGCAATTGACTCAAATAAAGGATAAGAAGCGAACCAGATGCTAATCGAATTCACGATGCGACAAAGACATAGAGATTCGTACACAAGAAAAGACTCGAGTTTTAAAGGACGTAACTATCGGTAAATTTGAAGTTTCGGGCACCCGAATGGAGGAACGGGAAGGCCGTAAGATATCTGATCATGCAATAGAATCAAATAAAGGATACGAAGCAGACCGGAAGGTTATCGGACTCACGATGCGACAATGACATAGAGATTTGTACACAAGAAAAGACTCGAGTTTTAAAGGACGTAACTATCGGTACATTTGAAGTTTCGGGCACCCGAATGGAGGAACGGGAAGGCTGTAAGATATCTGATCATGCAATAGACTCAAATAAAGGATACGAAGCAGACCGGATGGTTATCGGACTCACGATGCGACAATGACATAGAGATTCGTACATAAGAAAAGACTCGAGTTTTAAAGGACGTAACTATCGGTAAATTTGAAGTTTCGGGCATCCGAATGGAGGAACGGGAAGGCCGTAAGATATCTGATCATGCAATAGACTCAAATAAAGGATACGAAGCAGACCGGATGGTTATCGGACTCACGATGCGACAATGACATAGAGATTCGTACATAAGAAAAGACTCGAGTTTTAAAGGACGTAACAATCGGTACATTTGAAGTTTCGGGCACCCCGAATGGAGGAACGGGAAAGCCGTAAGATATCTGATGATGCAATAGATTCAAATAAAGGATAAGAAGCGAACCAGATGCTAATCGAACTCACGATGCGACAATGACATAGAGATTCGTACACAAGAAAAGACTCGAGTTTTAAAGGACGTAACTATCGGTACATTTGAAGTTTCGGGCACCCGAATGGAGGAACGTGAAGGCCGTAAGATATCTGATCATTCAATAGACAATAAAGGATACGAAGCAGACCGGATGGTTATCGGACTCACGATGCGACAATGACATAGAGATTCGTACATAAGAAAAGACTCGAGTTTTAAAGGACGTAACTATCGGTAAATTTGAAGTTTCGGGCACCCGAATGGAGGAACGGGAAGGACGTAAGATATCTGATCATGCAATAGAATCAAATAAAGGATACGAAGCAGACCGGATGGTTATCGGACACACGATGCGACAATGACATAGAGATTCGTACACAAGAAAAGACTCGAGTTTTAAAGGACGTAACTATCGGTACATTTGAAGTTTCGGGCACCCGAATGGAGGAACGGGAAGGCCGTAAGATATCTGATCATGCAATAGACTCAAATAAAGGATACGAAGCAGACCGGATGGTTATCGGACTCACGATGCGACAATGACATAGAGATTCGTACATAAGAAAAGACTCGAGTTTTAAAGGACATAACTATCGGTAAATTTGAAGTTTCGGGCACCCGAATGGAGGAACGGGAAGGCCGTAAGATATCTGATCATGCAATAGACTCAAATAAAGGATACGAAGCAGACCGGATGGTTATCGGACTCACGATGCGACAATGACATAGAGATTCGTACATAAGAAAAGACTCGAGTTTTAAAGGACGTAACTATCGGTACATTTGAAGTTTCGGGCACCCGAATGGAGGAACGGGAAGGCCGTAAGATATCTGATCATGCAATAGACTCAAATAAAGGATACGAAGCAGACCGGATGGTTATCGGACTCACGATGCGACAATGACATAGAGATTCGTACATAAGAAAAGACTCGAGTTTTAAAGGACGTAACTATCGGTACATTTGAAGTTTCGGGCACCCGAATGGAGGAACGGGAAGGCCGTAAGATATCTGATCATGCAATAGACTCAAATAAAGGATACGAAGCAGACCGGATGGTTATCGGACTCACGATGCGACAATGACATAGAGATTCGTACATAAGAAAAGACTCGAGTTTTAAATGACGTAACTATCGGTACATTTGAAGTTTCGGGCACCCGAATGGAGGAACGGGAAGGTCGTAAGATATCTGATCATGCAATAGACTCAAATAAAGGATAAGAAGCAAACCGGATGCTAATCGGACTCACGATGCGACAATAACATAGAGATTCGTACACAAGAAAAGACTCGAGTTTAAAAGGACGTAACTATCGGTACATTTGAAGTTTCGGGCACCCGAATGGAGGAACGGGAAGGCCGTAAGATATATGATCATGCAATAGACTCAAATAAAGGATACGAAGCAGACCGGATGGTTATCGGACTCACGATGCGACAATGACATAGAGATTCGTACACAAGAAAAGACTCGAGTTTTAAAGGACGTAACTATCGGTACATTTGAAGTTTCGGGCACCCGAATGGAGGAACGGGAAGGCCGTAAGATATCTGATCATGCAATAGACTCAAATAAAGGATAAGAAGCGAACCGGATGCTAATCGGACTCACGATGCGACAATAACATAGAGATTCGTACACAAGAAAAGACTCGAGTTTTAAAGGACGTAACTATCGGTAAATTTGAAGTTTCGGGCATCCGAATGGAGGACAGGAAGGCCGTAAGATATCTGATCATGCAATAGACTCAAATAAAGGATACGAAGCAGACCAGATAGTTATCGGACTCAAGATGTGACAATAACATAGAGATTCGTGCACAAGAAAAGACTCGAGTTTTAATGGACGTAACTATAGGTACATTTGAAGTTTCGGGCACCCGAATGGAGGAACGGGAAAGCCGTAAGATATCTGATGATGCAATAGACTCAAACAAAGGATAAGAAGCGAACCAGATGCTAATCGAAATCACGATGCGACAATGACATAGAGATTCGTACACAAGAAAAGACTCGAGTTTTAAAGGACGTAACTATCGGTACATTTAAAGTTTCGGGCACCCGAATGGAGGAACGGGAAGGTCGTAAGATATCTGATCATGCAATAGACTCAAATAAAGGATAAGAAGCGAACCGGATGGTAATCGGACTCACGATGCGACAATAACATAGAGATTCGTACACAAGAAAAGACTCGAGTTTTAAAGGACGTAACTATCGGTAAATTTGAAGTTTCGGGCACCCGAATGGAGGAACGGGAAGGCCGTAAGATATCTGATCATGCAATAGACTCAAATAAAGGATAAGAAGCGAACGGGGTGCTAATCGGACTCACGATGCGACAATAACATAGAGATTCGTACACAAGAAAAGACTCGAGTTTTAAAGGACGTAACTATCGGTATATTTGAAGTTTCGGGCACCCGAATGGAGGAACGGGAAGGCCGTAAGATATCTGATCACGCAATAGACTCAAATAAAGGATAAGAAGCGAACCGGATGCTAATCAGACTCACGATGCGACAATAACATAGAGATTCGTACACAAGAAAAGACTCGAGTTTAAAAGGACGTAACTATCGGTACATTTGAAGTTTCGGGCACCCGAATGGAGGAACAGGAAGGCCGTAAGATATCTGATGACGCTATAGACTCAAATAAAGGATAAGAAGCGAACCAGATGCTAATCGAACTCACGATGCGACAAAGACATAGAGATTCGTACACAAGAAAAGACTCGAGTTTTAAAGGACGTAACTATCGGTACATTTGAAGATTCAGGCACCCGAATGGAGGAACGGGAAGGCCGTAAGATATCTGATCATGCAATAGAATCAAATAAAGGATACGAAGCGGACCGGATGGTAATCGCACTCACGATGAGACATTGACATAGAGATTTGTACACAAGAAAAGACTCGAGTTTTAAAGGACGTAACTATCGGTACATTTGAAGTTTCGGGCACCCGAATGGAGGAACGGGAAAGCCGTAAGATATCTGATGATGCAATAGACTCAAATAAAGGATAAGAAGCGAACCAGATGCTAATCGAACTCACGATGCGACAATGACATTGAGATTCGTACACAAGAAAAGACTCGAGTTTTAAAGGACATAACTATCGGTAAATTTGAAGTTTCGGGCACCCGAATGGAGGAACGGGAAGGCCGTAAGATATCTGATCATGCAATAGACTCAAATAAAGGATACGAAGCAGACCGGATGGTTATCGGACTCACGATGCGACAATGAGATAGAGATTCGTACATAAGAAAAGACTCGAGTTTTAAAGGACGTAACTATCGGTACATTTGAAGTTTCGGGCACCCGAATGGAGGAACGGGAAGGCCGTAAAATATCTGGTCATGCAATTGAATAAAGGATACGAAGCAAACCGGATGGTTATCGGACTCACGATGCGACAATGACATTGAGATTCGTACACAAGAAAAGACTCGAGTTTTAAACGACGTAACTATCGGTACATTTGAAGTTTCGGGCACCCGAATGGAGGAACGGGAAGGCCGTAAGATATCTGATCATGCAATAGACTCAAATAAAGTATAAGAAGCGAACGGGGTGCTAATCGGACTCACGATGCGACAATAACATAGAGATTCGTACACAAGAAAAGACTCGAGTTTTAAAGGACGTAACTATCGGTATATTTGAAGTTTCGGGCACCCGAATGGAGGAACGGGAAGGCCGTAAGATATCTGATCATGCAATAGACTCAAATAAAGGATAAGAAGCGAACCGGATGCTAATCGGACTCACGATGCGACAATAACATAGAGATTCGTACACAAGAAAAGACTCGAGTTTTAAAGGACGTAACTATCGGTAAATTTGAAGTTTCGGGCACCCGAATGGAGGACAGGAAGGCCGTAAGATATCTGATCATGCAATAGACTCAAATAAAGGATACGAAGCAGACCAGATAGTTATCGGACTCAAGATGTGACAATAACATAGAGATTCGTGCACAAGAAAAGACTCGAGTTTTAATGGACGTAACTATAGGTACATTTGAAGTTTCGGGCACCCGAATGGAGGAACGGGAAAGCCGTAAGATATCTGATGATGCAATAGACTCAAACAAATGATAAGAAGCGAACCAGATGCTAATCGAAATCACGATGCGACAATGACATAGAGATTCGTACACAAGAAAAGACTCGAGTTTTAAAGGACGTAACTATCGGTACATTTAAAGTTTCGGGCACCCGAATGGAGGAACGGGAAGGTCGTAAGATATCTGATCATGCAATAGACTCAAATAAAGGATAAGAAGCGAACCGGATGGTAATCGGACTCACGATGCGACAATAACATAGAGATTCGTACACAAGAAAAGACTCGAGTTTTAAAGGACTTAACTATCGGTAAAATTTGAAGTTTCGGGCACCCGAATGGAGGAACGGGAAGGCCGTAAGATATCTGATCATGCAATAGACTCAAATAAAGGATAAGAAGCGAACGGGGTGCTAATCGGGCTCACGATGCGACAATAACATAGAGATTCGTACACAAGAAAAGACTCGAGTTTTAAAGGACGTAACTATCGGTATATTTGAAGTTTCGGGCACCCGAATGGAGGAACGGGAAGGCCGTAAGATATCTGATCATGCAATAGACTCAAATAAAGGATAAGAAGCGAACCGGATGCTAATCGGACTCACGATGCGACAATAACATAGAGATTCGTACACAAGAAAAGACTCGAGTTTTAAAGGACGTAACTATCGGTAAATTTGAAGTTTCGGGCACCCGAATGGAGGAACGGGAAGGCCGTAAGATATCTGATCATGCAATAGACTCAAATAAAGGATAAGAAGCGAACGGGGTGCTAATCGGACTCACGATGCGACAATAACATAGAGATTCGTACACAAGAAAAGACTCGAGTTTTAAAGGACGTAACTATCGGTATATTTGAAGTTTCGGGCACCCGAATGGAGGAACGGGAAGGCCGTAAGATATCTGATCATGCAATAGACTCAAATAAAGGATAAGAAGCGAACCGGATGCTAATCGGACTCACGATGCGACAATAACATAGAGATTCGTACACAAGAAAAGACTCGAGTTTTAAAGGACGTAACTATCAGTAAATTTGAAGTTTCGGGCACCCGAATGGAGGAACGGGAAGGCCGTAAGATATCTGATCATGCGATAGACTCAAATAAAGGATACGAAGCAGACCAGATGGTTATCGGACTCAAGATGTGACAATAACATAGAGATTCGTGCATAAGAAAAGACTCGAGTTTTAATGGACATAACTATAGGTACATTTGAAGTTTCGGGCAACCAAATTGACGAACGGGAAGGTCGTAAGATATCTGATCATGCAATAGACTCAAATAAAGGATAAGAAGCGAACCAGATGCTAATCGGGCTCACGATTTGACAATGACATAGAGATTCGTACACAAGAAAAGACTCGAGTTTTAAAGGACGTAACTATCGGTTCATTTGAAGTTTCGGGCACCCGAATGGAGGAACAGGAATGCCGTAAGATATCTGATGATGCAATAGACTCAAATAAAGGATATGAAGCGAACCGGATGCTAATCAGTCTCACGATGCGACAATGACATAGAGATTCGTACACAAGAAAAGACTAGAGTTTTAAAGGACGTAACTATCGGTACATTTGAAGTTTCGGGCACTCGAATGGAGGAACTGGAAGGCCGTAAGATATCTGATCATGCAATAGACTCAAATAAAGGATACGAAGCAGACCAGATGGTTATCGGACTCACGATGCGATAATGACATAGAGATTCGTACACAAGAAAAGACTCGAGTTTTAATGGACGTAACTATAGGTACATTTGAAGTTTCGGGCACCCGAATTGAGGAACAGGAAGGCCGTAAGATATCTGATCATGCAATAGACTCAAATAAAGGATATGAAGCAGACCAGATGGTTATCGGACTTACGATGCGACAATGACATAGAGATTCCTACACAAGAAAAGACTCGAGTTTTAATGGACCTAACTATAGGTACATTTGAAGTTTCGGGCACCCGAATTCAGGAACGGGAACGTCGTAAGATATCTGATCATGCAATATCCTCAAATAAAGGATACGAAGCAGACCAGATGGTTATCAGACTCACGATGCGACAATGACAAAGAGATTTGTACACAAGAAAAGACTCGAGTTTTAATGGACGTAACTATAGGTACATTTGAAGTTTCGGGCACCCGAATTCGGGAACGGGAAGGCCGTAAGATATCTGATCATGCAATAGACTCAAATAAAGGATAAGAAGCGAACGGGGTGCTAATCGGACTCACGATGCGACAATAACATAGAGATTCGTACACAAGAAAAGACTCGAGTTTTAAAGGACGTAACTATCGGTATATTTGAAGTTTCGGGCACCCGAATGGAGGAACGGGAAGGCCGTAAGATATCTGATCATGCAATAGACTCAAATAAAGGATAAGAAGCGAACCGGATGCTAATCGGACTCACGATGCGACAATAACATAGAGATTCGTACACAAGAAAAGACTCGAGTTTTAAAGGACGTAACTATCAGTAAATTTGAAGTTTCGGGCACCCGAATGGAGGAACGGGAAGGCCGTAAGATATCTGATCATGCGATAGACTCAAATAAAGGATACGAAGCAGACCAGATGGTTATCGGACTCAAGATGTGACAATAACATAGAGATTCGTGCATAAGAAAAGACTCGAGTTTTAATGGACATAACTATAGGTACATTTGAAGTTTCGGGCAACCAAATTGACGAACGGGAAGGCCGTAAGATATCTGATCATGCAATAGACTCAAATAAAGGATAAGAAGCGAACCAGATGCTAATCGGGCTCACGATTTGACAATGACATAGAGATTCGTACACAAGAAAAGGCTCGAGTTTTAAAGGACGTAACTATCGGTTCATTTGAAGTTTCGGGCACCCGAATGGAGGAACAGGAATGCCGTAAGATATCTGATGATGCAATAGACTCAAATAAAGGATATGAAGCGAACCGGATGCTAATCAGTCTCACGATGCGACAATGACATAGAGATTCGTACACAAGAAAAGACTAGAGTTTTAAAGGACGTAACTATCGGTACATTTGAAGTTTCGGGCACTCGAATGGAGGAACTGGAAGGCCGTAAGATATCTGATCATGCAATAGACTCAAATAAAGGATACGAAGCAGACCAGATGGTTATCGGACTCACGATGCGATAATGACATAGAGATTCGTACACAAGAAAAGACTCGAGTTTTAATGGACGTAACTATAGGTACATTTGAAGTTTCGGGCACCCGAATTGAGGAACAGGAAGGCCGTAAGATATCTGATCATGCAATAGACTCAAATAAAGGATATGAAGCAGACCAGATGGTTATCGGACTTACGATGCGACAATGACATAGAGATTCCTACACAAGAAAAGACTCGAGTTTTAATGGACCTAACTATAGGTACATTTGAAGTTTCGGGCACCCGAATTCAGGAACGGGAACGTCGTAAGATATCTGATCATGCAATATCCTCAAATAAAGGATACGAAGCAGACCAGATGGTTATCAGACTCACGATGCGACAATGACAAAGAGATTTGTACACAAGAAAAGACTCGAGTTTTAATGGACGTAACTATAGGTACATTTGAAGTTTCGGGCACCCGAATTCGGGAACGGGAACGCCGTAAGATATCTGATCATGCAATAGCATCAAATAAAGGATACGAAGCATACTGGATGGTTATCGGACTCACGATGCGACAATGACATAGAGATTCGTACACAAGAAAAGCCTATAGTTTTAAAGGACGTAACTATCGGTTCATTTGAAGTTTCGGGCACCCGAATGGAGGAACAGGAATGCCGTAAGATATCTTATGATGCAATAGACTCAAATAAAGGATAAGAAGCGAACCAGATGCTAATCGAACTCACGATGCGACAATGACATAGAGATTCGTACACAAGAAAAGACTTGAGTTTCAAAGGACGTAACTATTGGTAAATTTGAAGTTTCGGGCACCCGAATGGAGGAGCGGGAAGGCCGTATGATATCTGATCATGCAATAGAATGAAATAAAGGATACGAAGCAGACCGGATGGTAATCGCACATACGATGAGACAATGACATAGAGATTCGTACACAAGAAAAGACTCGAGTTTTAAAGGACGTAACTATCGGTACATTTGAAGTTTCGGGCACCCGAATGGAGGAACATGAATGCCGTAAGATATCTGATCATGCAATAGACTCAAATAAAGGATACGAAGCAGACCAGATGGTTATCGGACTCACGATGCGACAATGACATAGAGATTCCTACACAAGAAAAGACTCGAGTTTTAATGGACGTAACTATAGGTACATTTGAAGTTTCGGGCACCCGAATTCAGGAACGGGAACGTCGTAAGATATCTGATCATGCAATAGCCTCAAATAAAGGATACGAAGCAGACCAGATGGTTATCGGACTCACGATGCGACAATGACAAAGAGCTTTGTACACAAGAAAAGACTCGAGTTTTAATGGACGTAACTATAGGTACATTTGAAGTTTCGGGCACCCGAATTTGGGAACGGGAACGCCGTAAGATATCTGATCATGCAATAGCTTCAAATAAAGGATACGAAGCATATTGGATGGTTATCGGACTCACGATGCGACAATGACATAGAGATTCGTACACAAGAAAAGCCTATAGTTTTAAAGGACGTAACTATCGGTTCATTTGAAGTTTCGGGCACCCGAATGGAGGAACAGGAATGCCGTAAGATATCTTATGATGCAATAGACTCAAATAAAGGATAAGAAGCGAACCAGATGCTAATCGAACTCACGATGCGACAATGACATAGAGATTCGTACACAAGAAAAGACTTGAGTTTTAAAGGACGTAACTATCGGTAAATTTGAAGTTTCGGGCACCCGAATGGAGGAGCGGGAAGGCCGTATGATATCTGATCATGCAATAGAATGAAATAAAGGATACGAAGCAGACCGGATGGTAATCGCACATACGATGAGACAATGACATAGAGATTCGTACACAAGAAAAGACTCGAGTTTTAAAGGACGTAACTATCGGTACATTTGAAGTTTCGGGCACCCGAATGGAGGAACATGAATGCCGTAAGATATCTGATGATGCAATAGACTCAAATAAAGGATAAGAAGCGAACCAGATGCTAATCGGACTCACGATGCGACAATGACATAGAGATTCGTACACAAGAAAAGACTCGAGTTTCAAAGGACGTAACTATCTGTACATTTGAAGTTTCGGGCCCCCGAATGGAGGAACGGGAAGGCTGTAAGATATCTGATGATGCAATAGATCAAATAAAGGATAAGAAGCGAATCGGATGCTAATCGGATTCACGATGTGACAGTGACAGAGAGATTCGTACACAAGAAAAGACTCGAGTTTAAAAGGACGCAACTATCGGTAAATTTGAAGTTTCGGGCACCCGAATGGAGGAACGGGAAGGCCGTAAGATATCTGATCATGCAATAGACTCAAATAAAGGATACGAAGCAGACCGGATGGTTATTGGACTCACGATGCGACAATTACATAGAGATTCGTACACAAGAAAAGACTCGAGTTTAAAAGGACGTAACTATCGGTACATTTGAAGTTTCGGGCACCCGAATGGAGGAACGGGAAGGCCGTAAGATATCTGATCATGCAATAGACTCAAATAAAGGATACGAAGCAGACCGGATGGTTATTGGACTCACGATGCGACAATAACATAGAGATTCGTACACAAGAAAAGACTCGAGTTTTAAAGGACGTAACTATCGGTAAATTTGAAGTTTCGGGCACCCGAATGGAGGAACCGAAAGGCCGTAAGATATCTGATCATGCAATAGACTCAAATAAAGGATACGAAGCAGACCAGATGGTTATCGGACTCACGATGCGACAATGACATAGAGATTCGTACAGAAGAAAAGACTCGAGTTTTAATGGACGTAACTATAGGTACATTTGAAGTTTCGGGCACCCGAATTGAGGAACGGGAAGGCCGTACGATATCTGATCATGCAATAGACTCAAATAAAGGATAAGAAGCGAACCAGATGCTAATCGGGCTCACGATGTGACAATGACATAGAGATTCGTACACAAGAAAAGACTCAAGTTTTAAAGGACGTAACTATCGGTTCATTTGAAGTTTCGGGCACCCGAATGGAGGAACAAGAATGCCGTAAGATATCTGATGATGCAATAGACTCAAATAAAGGATAAGAAGCGAACCAGATGCTAATCGAACTCACGATGCGACAATGACATAGAGATTCGTACACAAGAAAAGACTCGAGTTTAAAGGACGTAACTACTGGTAAATTTGAAGTTTCGGGCACCCGAATGGAGGAACGGGAAGGCCGTAAGATGATCATGCAATAGACTCAAATAAAGGATACGAAGCAGACTGGATGGTTATCGGACTCACGATGCGACAATGACATTGAGATTCGTACACAAGAAAAGACTCGAGTTTTAAAGGACGTAACTATCGTTACATTTTAAGTTTTGGGCACCCGAATGGAGGAACAGGAAGGCCAAAAGATATCTGATGATGCAATAGACTCAAATAAAGGATACGAAGCGAACTGGATGCTAATCAGACTCACGATGCGACAATGACATAGAGATTTGTACACCAGAAAAGACTCGAGTTTTAATGGACGTTACTATCGGTACATTTGAAGTTTCGGGCACCCGAATTGAGGAACGGGAAGGCCGTAAGATATCTGATCATGCAGTAGACTCAAATAAAGGATAAGAAGCGAACCAGACGCTAATCGGGCTCACGATGTGACAATGACATAGAGATTCGTACACAAGAAAAGACTCGAGTTTTAAAGGACGTAACTATCGGTTCATTTGAAGTTTCGGGCACCCGAATTGAGGAACGGGAAGGCCGTAAGATATCTGATCATGCAGTAGACTTAAATAAAGGATAAGAAGCGAACCAGATGCTAATCGGGCTCACGATGTGACAATGACATAGAGATTCGTACAGAAGAAAAGACTCGAGTTTTAATGGACGTTACTATAGGTACTTTTGAAGTTTCGGGCACCCGAATTGAGGAACGGGAAGGCTGTAAGATATCTGATCATGCAGTAGACTCAAATAAAGGATAAGAAGCGAACCAGATGCTAATCGGGCTCACGATGTGACAATGACATAGAGATTCGTACAGAAGAAAAGACTCGAGTTTTAATGGACGTAACTATAGGTACATTTGAAGTTTCGGGCACCCGAATTGAGGAACGGGAAGGCCGTACGATATCTGATCATGCAATAGACTCAAATAAAGGATAAGAAGCGAACCAGATGCTAATCGGGCTCACGATGTGACAATGACATAGAGATTCGTACACAAGAAAAGACTCAAGTTTTAAAGGACGTAACTACTGGTAAATTTGAAGTTTCGGGCACCCGAATGGAGGAACGGGAAGGCCGTAAGATGATCATGCAATAGACTCAAATAAAGGATACGAAGCAGACTGGATGGTTATCGGACTCACGATGCGACAATGACATTGAGATTCGTACACAAGAAAAGACTCGAGTTTTAAAGGACGTAACTATCGTTACATTTTAAGTTTCGGGCACACGAATGGAGGAACAGGAAGGCCATAAGATATCTGATGATGCAATAGACTCAAATAAAGGATACGAAGCGAACCAGATGCTAATCGAACTCACGATGCGACAATAACATAGAGATTCGTACACAAGAAAAAACTCGAGTTTTAACGGACGTAACTATCGGTAAATTTGAAGTTTCGGGCACCCGAATGGAGGAACGGAAAGGCCGTAAGATATCTGATCATTCAATAGACTCAAATAAAGGATACGACGCAGACCAGATGGTTATCGGACTCACGATGCGACAATGACATAGAGATTCGTACACAAGAAAAGACTCGAGTTTTAATGGACGTAACTATAGGTACATTTGAAGTTTCGGGCACCCGAATTGAGGAACGGGAAGGCCGTAAGATATCTGATCATGCAATAGACTCAAATAAAGGATAAGAAGCGAACCAGATGCTAATCGGGCTCACGATGTGACAATGACATAGAGATTCGTACACAAGAAAAGACTCGGGTTTTAAAGGACGTAACTATCGGTTCATTTGAAGTTTCGGGCACCCGAATGGAGCAACAGGAATGCCGTAAGATATCTGATGATGCAATAGACTCAAATAAAGGATAAGAAGCGAACCAGATGCTAATCGAACTCACGGTGCGACAATGACATAGAGATTCGTACACAAGAAAAGACTCGAGTTTTAAAGGACGTAACTATCGGTAAATTTGAAGTTTCGGGCACCCGAATGGAGGAACCGAAAGGCCGTAAGATATCTGATCATGCAATAGACTCAAATAAAGGATACGAAGCAGACCAGATGGTTATCGGACTCACGATGCGACAATGACATAGAGATTCGTACACAAGAAAAGACTCGAGTTTTAATGGACGTAACTATAAGTACATTTGAAGTTTCGGGCACCCGAATTGAGGAACGGGAAGGCCGTAAGATATCTGATCATGCAATAGACTCAAATAAAGGATAAGAAGCGAACCAGATGCTAATCGGGCTCACGATGTGACAATGACATAGAGATTCGTACACAAGAAAAGACTCGAGTTTTAAAGGACGTAACTATCGGTTCATTTGAAGTTTCGGGCACCCGAATGGAGGAACGGGAAGGCCGTAAGATATCTGATCATGCAATAGACTCAAATAAAGGATACGAAGCAGAATGGATGGTTATCGAACTCACGATGCGACAATGACATAGAGATTCGTACACAAGAAAAGACTCGAGTTTTAAAGGACGTAACTATCGTTACATTTTAAGTTTCGGGCACACGAATGGAGGAACAGGAAGGCCATAAGATATCTCATGATGCAATAGACTCAAATAAAGGATACGAAGCGAACTGGATGCTAATCAGACTCACGATGCGACAATGACATAGAGATTTGTACACCAGAAAAGACTCGAGTTTTAAAGGACGTAACTATCGGTAAATTTGAAGTTTCGGGCACCCGAATGGAGGAACCGAAAGGCCGTAAGATATCTGATTATGCAATAGACTCAAATAAAGGATACGAAGCAGACCAGATGGTTATCGGACTCACGATGCGACAATGACATAGAGATTCGTACACAAGAAAAGACTCGAGTTTTAATGGACGTAACTATAGGTACATTTGAAGTTTCGGGCACCCGAATTGAGGAACGGGAAGGCCGTAAGATGTCTGATCATGCAATAGACTCAAATAAAGGATAAGAAGCGAACCAGATGCTAATCGGGCTCACGATGTGACAATGACATAGAGATTCGTACACAAGAAAAGACTCGAGTTTTAAAGGACGTAACTATCGGTTCATTTGAAGTTTCGGGCACCCGAATTGAGGAACGGGAAGGCCGTAAGATATCTGATCATGCAATAGACTCAAATAAAGGATAAGAAGCGAACCGGATGCTAATCGGACTCACGATGCGACAATAACATAGAGATTCGTACACAAGAAAAAACTCGAGTTTTAACGGACGTAACTATCGGTAAATTTGAAGTTTCGGGCACCCGAATGGAGGAACGGAAAGGCCGTAAGATATCTGATCATTCAATAGACTCAAATAAAGGATACGACGCAGACCAGATGGTTATCGGACTCACGATGCGACAATGACATAGAGATTCGTACACAAGAAAAGACTCGAGTTTTAATGGACGTAACTATAGGTACATTTGAAGTTTCGGGCACCCGAATTGAGGAACGGGAAGGCCGTAAGATATCTGATCATGCAATAGACTCAAATAAAGGATAAGAAGCGAACCAGATGCTAATCGGGCTCACGATGTGACAATGACATAGAGATTCGTACACAAGAAAAGACTCGGGTTTTAAAGGACGTAACTATCGGTTCATTTGAAGTTTCGGGCACCCGAATGGAGCAACAGGAATGCCGTAAGATATCTGATGATGCAATAGACTCAAATAAAGGATAAGAAGCGAACCAGATGCTAATCGAACTCACGGTGCGACAATGACATAGAGATTCGTACACAAGAAAAGACTCGAGTTTTAAAGGACGTAACTATCGGTAAATTTGAAGTTTCGGGCACCCGAATGGAGGAACCGAAAGGCCGTAAGATATCTGATCATGCAATAGACTCAAATAAAGGATACGAAGCAGACCAGATGGTTATCGGACTCACGATGCGACAATGACATAGAGATTCGTACACAAGAAAAGACTCGAGTTTTAATGGACGTAACTATAAGTACATTTGAAGTTTCGGGCACCCGAATTGAGGAACGGGAAGGCCGTAAGATATCTGATCATGCAATAGACTCAAATAAAGGATAAGAAGCGAACCAGATGCTAATCGGGCTCACGATGTGACAATGACATAGAGATTCGTACACAAGAAAAGACTCGAGTTTTAAAGGACGTAACTATCGGTTCATTTGAAGTTTCGGGCACCCGAATGGAGGAACGGGAAGGCCGTAAGATATCTGATCATGCAATAGACTCAAATAAAGGATACGAAGCAGAATGGATGGTTATCGAACTCACGATGCGACAATGACATAGAGATTCGTACACAAGAAAAGACTCGAGTTTTAAAGGACGTAACTATCGTTACATTTTAAGTTTCGGGCACACGAATGGAGGAACAGGAAGGCCATAAGATATCTCATGATGCAATAGACTCAAATAAAGGATACGAAGCGAACTGGATGCTAATCAGACTCACGATGCGACAATGACATAGAGATTTGTACACCAGAAAAGACTCGAGTTTTAAAGGACGTAACTATCGGTAAATTTGAAGTTTCGGGCACCCGAATGGAGGAACCGAAAGGCCGTAAGATATCTGATCATGCAATAGACTCAAATAAAGGATACGAAGCAGACCAGATGGTTATCGGACTCACGATGCGACAATGACATAGAGATTCGTACACAAGAAAAGACTCGAGTTTTAATGGACGTAACTATAGGTACATTTGAAGTTTCGGGCACCCGAATTGAGGAACGGGAAGGCCGTAAGATATCTGATCATGCAATAGACTCAAATAAAGGATAAGAAGCGAACCAGATGCTAATCGGGCTCACGATGTGACAATGACATAGAGATTCGTACACAAGAAAAGACTCGAGTTTTAAAGGACGTAACTATCGGTTCATTTGAAATTTCGGACACCCGAATTGAGGAACGGGAAGGCCGTAAGATATCTGATCATGCAATAGACTCAAATAAAGGATAAGAAGCGAACCGGATGCTAATCGGACTCACGATGCGACAATAACATAGAGATTCGTACACAAGAAAAGACTCGAGTTTTAACGGACGTAACTATCGGTAAATTTGAAGTTTCGGGCACCCGAATGGAGGAACGGAAAGGCCGTAAGATATCTGATCATTCAATAGACTCAAATAAAGGATACGAAGCAGACCAGATGGTTATCGGACTCACGATGCGACAATGACATAGAGATTCGTACACAAGAAAAGACTCGAGTTTTAATGGACGTAACTATAGGTACATTTGAAGTTTCGGGCACCCGAATTGAGGAACGGGAAGGCCGTAAGATATCTGATCATGCAATAGACTCAAATAAAGGATAAGAAGCGAACCAGATGCTAATCGGGCTCACGATGTGAAAATGACATAGAGAGTCGTACACAAGAAAAGACTCGAGTTTTAAATGACGTAACTATCGGTTCATTTGAAGTTTCGGGCACCCGAATGGAGGAACAGGAATGCCGTAAGATATCTGATGATGCAATAGACTCAAATAAAGGATAAGAAGCAAACCAGATGCTAATCGAACTCACGGTGCGACAATGACATAGAGATTCGTACACAAGAAAAGATTCGAGTTTTAAAGGACGTAACTATCGGTAAATTTGAAGTTTCGGGCACCCGAATGGAGGAACGGGAAGGCCGTAAGATATCTGATCATGCAATGGACTCAAATAAAAGATACGAAGCAGACTGGATGGTTATCGGACTCACGATGCGACAATGACATAGAGATTCGTACACAAGAAAAGACTCGAGTTTTAAAGGACGTAACTATCGGTAAATTTGAAGTTTCGGGCACCCGAATGGAGGAACGGGAAGGCCGTAAGATATCTGATCATGCAATAGACTCAAATAAAGGATAAGAAGCGGTGAGGGTTTTCTCTCTGTAATCGGGCGATTTTGGCGATTCAGTGATTTCTTCTTCTCCGTTTTTCTTTTCCAGCATAATCAACCCTTCTTTTCTTTTCTTCTTCGTGTTTCACTGTTCCGGTGACTTTGTAGCTACCGGAATCTTCTCAGTGCACGTTCCTTAGTCTGTTATGGATCCTACTTCTAGGGTTCATGAGTCGGAGCCTCCTCCGGATATTCCTTCGGATGTCCCTCCGGATTTAGTTAGTGTCCAATTGGATGTTGCTCAAGCTCAGAGTGAGCAGAGGGATTCTATGATGACTGTGGATGTGGCTACTCGTGGTAGTGAGCAGGTGGTGCTGAATCGTGTACTCTCAGGTAGAACTGATTCCCTGATTATTAGTGCTGATGTTAATTGTTTGCTGAGAACTTTGTTTGGGGATAATTGGAAGCATAGAATGCTTAATGAAACCCTAGACTTGTTAAGGTTAGCTGGGATGGGTAAACTGGACTCTGTTAATAGATTGGTTGAACTGGAGGTTGCTGGGAGAGGTTTGTTGTTTCATGAGAGGTTGACTGGTAAGTATGGGGTTATTATGGGAGTGATTGCTAATTTTCTTAGTAGGTTGGGTTATGGGAGTTCTGGGAAAACAAAGGAGCCTGATGATGACATTGAGATGAAGGAAGAGGGTAGAGGAGGTAGGTTTCCACAGATTGATTCGTCTCTGAATATTTTTGATGTGGGTATGGGTGCTAGTTTTGTATGGTTAGACAAGAGGAAAAAGAGGTCTGTGAGGAATGAGGGGGTTAGAGTTAAGAGCAGGAAAACTATGTGGGGTGAGGGTTTGTATATCAGGTCCTATGATGATGATGGGTTGAACAATGCTGATGAGATTCTACCTGATAATGCTACATCTAAGGAGCTTTTAAATGTAGTGGAGAGTGGGAATTCAAATTGTGCTCCTGTTAAGGTTGTACTTGGGAAGAAGAATGCTGATGGAAGTAAGGGTAAGGGTAGTGACCTGAGACTTAAACTTTCGGCTGAAACCCAGGTTTTTTATTTTAAACCTGGAGTTGGCAGTGGGATTTTGGTGGATGAAAATGGGGAGTTATTACTTGGGGGGAAGAGTGAACTGAGATTGAAGGAGATTGCTAAGATTAAGGCTGATAAGAAGAAGGAAGAGGAGGAGGCTAAAGCTGCTGGGGATGATGATAAGGGTCAGGAAAGTGAGGGACAAGCTAAGGCTGCTTGGAGGGGTATTCTAAAAACTCCATCTATGAAAAAGCTCATTCAGAAAAAAGCTGAGGAGTTGGGTCCTCATAGGTTGTCTAAGGAGGAGATCTCTTCTATTAAAAACTTGAAGCCTCTTCCTAAATCTATTATGAATTCTATTGCTATTAAGGATAATGTGGTGTTTAGTACTTCAAAGAAGAATGAAGCTGCTGTTGACAAGGGCAAGAATATTCTTTCTTTTGCTGATGTTACAAAGGAGAGTTCTAATTCTGTTCTGGAAACAAAGATGTCTTATTATCCTCCTAAAGTATTGGAAAATGGTGAGGTGGTGGCTGTTATAAATCCTGAGAAGTTGGCTGAAGCTAAATCAGCCTATAGTTCCTATTTGTTTGGTTATTTTGTAGGGCAAAACTTGGCATTGGGGATGGTCAGATACCATTTGTTTAGAATGTGGAAGAGATTTGGTTTGGCTGATATTTCCTCTAATGGTGCTGGAGTTTATTTCTTCAAATTCAAGTCTGAAGCAGGTATGCTTGAAACTATTAATAATGGCCCTTGGGTGATCAACAATATTCCTCTTTGTGTGAGAAGATGGGAGGTTGGGGCAAATGTTGATAAGGTAGAACCTTCTACAATTCCTATTTACTATCCCAAATATGCCGATGGAATTGTGGAATAGAGAGAGTATTTGTAGTATGCTAAGCATGGTGGGTAACCCTTTGATGCCTGATAAGATTACTGCTTTGAGATGTAGTAAAAAAGAGGGGAGGGCTGGGTTTGCTAGAGTGCTTGTGGAAGTAAGTGCTGATAAAGCTCTTCCAGAGTTTGTTAAAGCTTATTACCCTGCTGATGGTGATAAGCCTGCCTTTGTTAAAGAGGTTAAAGTAGAGTATCAGATTAAAGTTAAGAGGTGCTCTAATTGTAAGGTCTTTGGTCATGATTATGGTTCTTGCAAGAACAGGGAACTGTCTGCTGATGAAATGACTTTGAAGACTCAACAGTTGCTTCAAGAATTGTATGATGCTGGTAATGCTGAATTTCCAGTGTCAGGGGTTGACAGTGAAGGGTTTATAACTGTGGGGAAAAATAACAAAGTCAAACAGGGGGTAATCATTGGGGAATCTTCCTCAGGGGGTAATAATGGGAATCAGGGGATTAGGAAGGGGATGAATGGTCAAGCTAGTAATAATGTTGGGGGTAATGGATCTGGTGGGTCTTTTTATAATAATGGGGGAAAGGGAATGGAGGCAAATTTATGAATGGTCAGAATGGTGGTACTAAAGGGGGTAGGAACAATAATGTGAATAGGGATCAGAGGAATGGTCAGAGGAAAGAGTATAGGCCTGTTGTTAATAAGAAGGCTGATAATAAGAGTATTGATCTACAAAACACTTTTTCAGTATTAAAGGATGAATTGGAAATTGGAAATTCTAGTAAGGAGGATAAAGGGAAATCTATTAATAAGGGAGATATAGGTAAGAATACTAATGAGGGGTCTAGTTCTGTGAAGTCAGGGAGTGTGGGAACTAGTTTAGGCATTAATGCTAATTCTGGTGGGAATTCTTCTGTGTCTGATGCTGGTAAAGGTCCGACTTTTAGAAGAGCTGAAGGTATTTCTAAGGTTAAGAATCTTGGGGTGGGGAATAGTGAGGGAATGATTATTGATAATATTGGGGATGGTGTTTTGAAGGGGAATTTAGGTGAGGGTAAGAATGGTTCTGAGAAGAAGAGTGGGGATTATATGGTTGTGGATAATGAGTCTGTTAGGCAGAAGATTGAAACTAAGGTTAATATCAAGACTGGTTATTTAAGATGAATGAAAGCCAGTTTAATGAAGTGTCCCATTATGTGATTAATAAAATTTGTCCTTCTAATGACATTATGAAAAAAATGGAATATAGGGCAAGTTAAATTATTCTTTGAGCAGTGGGACAAGATTATGTTTGAGAAACTTGTTGAGGCCTGCAATACTTCTGATAAGAGTACTCCTGAGAAGAATGTTGAGAGCAATGAGAAGGATCAGAATGGAGTTTCTTCGGGATTGGAGAACTCTTCAGTTAATTTGGATGTTTCCCATGAAGATTAATTTCATGGCTTGGAATGTTAGAGGTATGTCCTCTAACTCTAAACAAAGGCAGATTCGTAGGGTCTTGTTTGATAATAAAGTCAATGTCTGTGGGTTGGTTGAAACTAGAGTCTTAAACTCTGGTGTTACTGATGCTTGTAAAGGAATACTGAATAATTGGAATTGGACCTCTAATGTTTATGAGGGATCTAATTGGGTTAGGATTGTTGTGGGGTGGGACCCTAAAGTGGTTGATTTGTTTATCTTGGAGGTACATAGTCAAGTGATTCATTGCTTGATTTGCCCTGTGGGGGATACTGAGAGGTTTTTTTGCTCATTTGTATATGGAGCTACTAATATTGTTTTGAGAAGAAATCTATGGGATAACTTGATTAGGCATAGTGAAAGGCTGATGAAAAACTCCTGGTTGGTTATGGGAGACTTTAATGCCATTCTTGATCCTGGTGAAAAAAATGCTGATCTTTCTTCTTCTGTCTATGGCATGGAGGAATTTAAAAACTATGTGGCTAAGTTAAAGATTGCAGACTTAGACAGTACTGGTTTTTTCTATACCTGGAATCAAAAGCCTGGGAGTTCTTATGGCATTAGAGAAAAATTAGATAGGGCTATGGGGAATTCTGAACTGCTGAAAATCTATCCAGCTTTGATTGCTAAGTTCCTTCCCTATATGACTTCTGATCATTCTCCAGTGTTGGTATCTTGTCCTTTATCTATTAGTAAAAGTGTCAAGCCGTTTAAATTTTGGAATCACTTATGTTCTCATCCTGATTTTGTCGATATTGTTAAGGATGTTTGGGGGATGGAAATTAGGGGATGCAAGATGTTTGGCATTGTCTCAAAGCTGAAATCTCTGAAGAAACCTCTAAGGAAGTTGAATTTTACCCATGGTAATATTTGTAAGAAAGTAGAGCTGTTGAGAGTTGAACTGGAAAGAGTTCAAAATCAAGCAGCTAAGGATCTTGACAATGAGATTCTTAGGGAAGAAGAAGAGGGTTATCTTAATGCTTATTCTGATGCTTTGTTGATTGAAGAGCAGTTTCTTAAACAGAAGTCCAAAGTTCATTGGCTGAGTGTGGGTGATCACAATAATAAATTTTTCTATCATTCTGTGAAACAGAGGCAGAGTAGGAATAGGATTTCTCAAATTCAGGGAGTTGATGGTGCTTTGTATGAGGAAGGGAATGTAGGGAATGCTTTTGTTGGTTTCTATTCTAATCTAATGGGAAAGAAGGATTTTGTTAGTCCTATTGATAATCCCAGTGATCTGTTTTTAAAGAAGCTGTCCTCCCATGAGGCTGAGTTCATGATTAGGAAAGTGACAAAGGAAGAGATTAAGGAGGCAATGTTTCAGATTGATGATAATAAAGCTCCGGGTCCGGATGGGTTTTCGGCTAAATTTTTTAAGGAAACTTGGGACATTATTGGGGCTGATGTGTGTGATGCTATTCAAGAGTTCTTTGAAAATGGCAAGATTCTAAAGCAAATTAATGCTACTGTTATCACCCTTGTGCCTAAAGGTAAGTCTCCTTCCTCTGTCACTGAATTTAGGCCTATTGCTTGCTGCAATGTTATTTATAAGTGTATCAGTAAGGTACTTTGCAACAGGCTGATGGGGGTTCTGGATAGTATTGTTGATAAGTCACAAAGTGCTTTTGTACCTGGCAGACTTATTAGTGATAATATCCTATTGTCTCAGGAGTTAGTTAAGGGGTATGATTGGGTCAGAGGGTATCCCAGGGTTGCCTTGAAGGTTGATCTTCAGAAAGCTTATGATTCTGTTGATCATGATTTCCTTTTGTTCACCTTGGAGCAGTTTGGTTTTCATGCTAAGTTCATTAATTGGGTGAAAGCTGGATTAACTTCAGTTTCTTATTCTATTAATGTGAATGGGCAGCTTCATGGATTTTTTAAGGGAGAGAAAGGATTGAGGCAGGGGGATCCCATATCTCCTTACCTTTTTACTTTGGTGATGGAGGTTTTGAATTTGATGATGATAAGGAAGATTAGACAAAATGGAAACTTCATCTACCATTGGAAATGTGAGAAATTAAAACTTACACACCTCTGTTTTGCTGATGATTTGTTTATTTTTTGCAGTGATGACATCAACTCTATTCAGGTTATTAGGGACTCTCTGGATGAGTTTAGGGCTTGTTCTGGTTTAAGGCCTAACTTAGGGAAGAGTGAGATTTTATTTGGAAATGTTAGGGATGACATTAAAAAGGAAATCCTTAATATTCTTCCTTTCAAATGTGGAAAATTGCCATTAAAGTATCTTGGTATCCCTTTGGCTTCCAGGAAACTCTACCAACAAGATTGTGTGGTGTTACTGGAAAAGATTAAAAATAGGATTTCTGATTGGAGGAATCAGTTTTTATCCTATGCAGGTAGACTGCAGCTGTTAAAGGCTGTGTTGTCCTCTGTTACTGTTTATTGGGCATCCCTTTTTATCCTACCTGAGAATATTAACAATGATGTTGAAAGATTGTGTAGGCGGTTCTTATGGTGTCAGGGAGACTACAAGCAGGGGTGTGCTAAAGTGGCTTGGGATGAGTTATGTTTAAGTAAAGAACAGGGAGGTTTGGGCATTTCAGCACTCAAAGAAAGGAATATTGCGTTAATGGCTAAACATATTTGGAATATTTTGAATAAAAAGAAATCTATTTGGGTAGAGTGGAATTTGGCTTATAAGATTGGTGATAGAAGTTTTTGGGAAATTGGTGAAACTAAATCTGACTCTTGGAGTTGGAAACAAATCTTAAAGTGTAGAAATCTTGTCAGGGCCAATTGTGTTGCTAGGGTAGGGAATGGGAAAAATATTTTTGTCTGGTTTGATAAGTGGCATAAAGCTGGGCTGCTGAGTGAATAGGTTAGTAGAAGGGTAATTAAGGGAGCTGGTTTTGATTTAAGGATGAAATTCTCTGATGTTTTAACTAGTAGTGGCTGGGGAGTTCCATTGGAATGGAGGGAAAGATTTCCTGACCTTTTTCTGGATACTTTACCTATTATTAATGAGTCTAAGGAGGATCAGTTCTTCTGGCAAATGGAGGATGGTAAGACTTGTCCTTTTTCCACTAAAGTGGCTTACCATAGTCTGTGTAGGAAGTCTGAAAAGGTCAAATGGTCTAAGTGGGTTTGGTTTGGGCAGAGAATTCCTAGGCACTCTTTTATTCTTTGGTTGGCTTTTAAGTTTAAACTTGCTACTCAGGACAGGCTGCAAATCTGGAGTAAACAAGAGAATTTAAAGTGCAGCCTGTGTGGTAGGTGCCAGGATAGTCACCAGCATTTATTCTTTAACTGTGAGTATTCTGCTGGTATCTGGAGAAGGTTAAGAGTTTTGGCAAATTTTGGCCCCATACCTCAGGATTGGGATGCTATTGTTCAATATATTGAAAATTCTGTTGGGGTCAATTCTGTGTGGGGTATAATTCAAAAGCTGACCTTGGCTGCTTGTGTCTATCATGTGTGGATTGAAAGGAATAATAGGTTGTTTAGTGAGAAGAGGAGGTGTGCTAGAGTTTTGTGTAAGATCATTCAGGATGATGTGAGGTTAAGGTTAGTGGGTCTGAAAGTCAAAATGAATGGTCATGTTCAGGCTGCTAATGCTGTTTGGAATTTTCTAAATTCTCCAATGGTTGAGTATGGAGTTTAATAATAATATCAATAATAATAAAAATAATAATAATATGCTAGTGACTGACTCTGATGAGCAGTTTACTTCTGAGGGGTGGGGGATATCCTGGGAATTTGCTGTAATCTGGAGACTATATGTTCTTTGGGTAGTAATCTGGTTCTTGGAACCTTCTGTTTTTTACTCAAACTTTGGTCAATGTTTTTTAAAAATTTTAATAATTCTGCTGAGTATTCTCAGTTCTGCTAAGAATGTTTGGAGGTTAGGATTATTTGTGCTGGGGATCAGCCTAAAACCTGGTGTTCTTTGGTTGGACTTACTCACAGTTACTAGGATCCTTCTCTCTATTTTCTTTTTATTTTTTAGAACCAAACTGTGGGAAGAAACCCTTCTCTTTTTATGGAGATTGTTGAACCTTTTTTCATTTCTGAGTCTGGTCTTGGTTGTCCTGATGTACACTTGGGGTGGGGGGCTTCATGTTTCTTTCTATGGAGTTGGTGGTTTGTTTAGCTTTGGGGTAGTTTTCTGGCTTTTTAAGCCTTCTGGTTCTTTCTGTTTGTATTTTGTGTTTGGTTTAATCCTTGATTACCTGATCTTTCCTAGTCTGGTTATAATTTTGAGATCTATTTCTGATCTCTTTCTGGTGGATTTAGGATTGGGATGGCTTGGAGTAAGCCTACACCTGGGAGTTGAATGGATGGAACTGGTTAATGGTATTAGGATTTCTATTTTTTGTCCTGTTTTTTTCTTTTTAGACCCTACCATTGGCCAGAAACCTTATCTTTGATTGAGTCTTTGTTGAGCCTTTTTCTTTGTTTGTCTGAGTCTGTCTGTTTATTTAGGCTTTTGCCTAAGGGATGGGAGGGCTTTTACTATTGGGAACTTGCAGTAATCTGGAGTACAAATAGCATTTGGGTAGAGATCTGGCTTCTGAAGCCTCCTTTTTACTCTCAAAATTGGCTTTATTTTTATTTTAATTCTTTTGTTTTTGAAAATTTTCTGCTGGACTTCTCTTTGCTTTTTAAAGACAAGTTCAGTTCTGCGTTTTTGAAAGGAGTGTTAGGATTATTGAAGCTTGGAGCAAGCTTACACCCTGGAGAGATAAGGATGGATCTAACCAGTGATGTTAGGACATTTATTTCCACCCCTAAATTTTTATTTTTTAGTACCTGACACTGGTTAGGAACCTTTTATAGTCTTCGGACTTTGTTGAGCCAGATTCAGTTGATGTTTGGGTCTGTTGAGTCTTTTAGGCTTTTGCCTAAGGGAGGGTTTGGGGTTAACATGTGGGAAATTGCAGAAATAAGGAGTACTAAAAGCGTTTGGGTAGAGATCTGGGCTTTCCAGCCTTCCCTTTGTTTCCTGATTGTTCTTATTGTTGGTATTTGTGGGTCTGATCTGCTGGGCTTCACTTTTCATTATGAAGTTGAGTCCAGTTCTGCGATTAATGATTGGTGGTTAGGTTTTTTTGAGCTCAGGGGGAGCATTACACCTGGAGAGATAAGGATGGACTTCATCTTTGCTAATAGGACATTTTTCTCCACCCTCAAATTTTTTGAATTTTTTAGCTCCAAGCAAAGATGGGAAACCTATACTATATTGATTCTTTTTCTAAGCCTGTTTCTTGTTTTTAGCTTAGGATTGAGTCTTTGGTTATTGGTTTCTATGGGGATTGGATGTCTATGGGTTGGGTGGTTATGTGTTCACATTGGATATCTGTTTTTATTGTTATACATGGCACATGTTTATAAGAGGTTTTGGAACTGCTGGAAAGAGATAGTATATAAGATAAAAGATATTTTAGAAGACTGTTTGAGTTGGATTCTTGGTTGCTGTTACTTTGATTCATCAGTTTTGGGCTATAAAGTTCGCTGCTGGGAAATTTTGATCGCTAATGAAGATTTTGAGAAGATCCAGACTGTCGAGAAGATTTGTACTCCAAGAATGGGTCAAGTGGCTGGAAATAAGGACGCAAACAGGACAGGAAGACCAAAGTTTAGCTGGATTTTTATGAGTCAGTTTGTTTTCTTTTGGGTTATTGTAATGTGTAAGAGTGTTTTGGGTTGTAATGTTTTGGGCCGAAACAGTGGGTTTGTTTGGGCTGGGTCTATGGATTATGGGTGATAAGTAGGTGATGCTTGTCTAGGCCTCTTGGTAGTTTGATTGTATAGGTTTTTTGTATTTGGGTCATGATCTAGTTTGGATTGCTATATGTTGTTAAGATCTTGGCCCGGTTTGATTGTAAATATTTCTTATATTATTAATAAAATTTACCGGAGCATAGTCTCCTTTATCAAAAAAAAAAAGGATAAGAAGCGAACCGGATGCTAATCGGACTCACGATGCGACAATAACATAGAGATTTGTACACAAGAAAAGACTCGAGTTTTAAAGGACGTAACTATCGGTAAATTTGAAGTTTCGGGCACACGAATGGAGGAACGGGAAGGCCGTAAGATATCTGATCATGCAATAGACTCAAATAAAGGATAAGAAGCGAATCGGATGCTTATCGGATTCACGATGCGACATTGACATAGAGATTCGAACGGGAAGGCCGTAAGATATCTGATCATGCAATAGACCTAACTAAAAGATAAGAAACGAATCAGATGCTAATCGGATTCACGATGCGACAATGACATAGAGATTCGTACACAAGAAAAGACTCTAGTTTAAAAGGAGGTAACTATCGGTAAATTTGAAGTTTCGAGCACCCGAATGGAGGAACGGGAAGGCCGTAAGATATCTGATCATGCAATAGACTCAAATAAAGGATACGAAGCAGACCGGATGGTTATCGGACTTACGATGCGATAATGACATAGAGATTCGTACACAAGAAAAGACTCGAGTTTTAAAGGACGTAACTATCGGTACATTTGACGTTTCGGGCACCCGAATGGAGGAACGGGAAGGCCGTAAAATATTTGATCATGCAATAGACTCAAATAAAGGATAAGAAGCGAACCGGGTGGTAATAGGACTCACGATGAGACAATGACATAGAGATTCGTACACAAGAAAAGACTCGCGTTTTAAAGGACGTAACTATCGGTACATTTGAAGTTTCGAGCACCCGAATGGAGGAACAGGAATGCCGTAAGATATCTTATTATGCAATAGACTAAAATAAAGGATAAGAAGCGAACCAGATGCTAATCGAACTCACGATGCGACAATGACAGAGATTCGTACACAAGAAAAGACTCGAGTTTAAAAGGACGTAACTATTGGTACATTTGAAGTTTTGGGCACCCGAATGGAGGAACAGGAATGCCGTAATATATCTTATTATGCAATAGACTCAAATAAAGGATAAGAAGCGAACCAGATGCTAATCGAACTCACGATGCTACAATGACATAGAGATTCGTACACAAGAAAAGACTCGAGTTTAAAGGACATAACTATCGGTACATTTGAAGTTTCGGGCACCCGAATTGAGGAACGTGAAGGCCTTAAGATATCTGATCATGCAATAGACTCAAATAAAGGATAAGAAGCGAACCGGATGCTAATCGGACTCACGATGCGACAATAACATAGAGATTCGTACACAAGAAAAGACTCGAGTTTTAAAGGACGTAACTATCGGAAAATTTGAAGTTTCGGGCACCCGAATGGAGGAACGGAAAGGCCGTAAGATATCTGATCATGCAACAGACTCAAATAAAGGATACAAAGCAGACCAGATGGTTATCGGACTCACGATGCGAAAATGACATAGAGATTCGTAAACAAGAAAAGACTCGAGTTTTAAAGGACGTAACTATAGCTAAATTTGAAGTTTCGGGCACCCGAATGGAGGAACGGGAAGGCCGTAAGATATCTGATCATGCAATAGACTCAAATAAAGGATACGAAGAAGACCGGATGGTTATCGGACTTACGATGCGATAATGACATAGAGATTCGTACACAAGAAAAGACTCGAATTTTACTGAAAAGGAAAGTTCTAATTAGGGATAGCAATGAGAATGATATGAGTGTAGACTCTGTTAATGTGGAGGACAAGAGGGTTAAGGTGTCAAGTGAAGGAGGGGCTGCTGTTCAGGTTGCCCCAAAGAAGCAGATTTATGTCACAAATGAAGGGAGAAGAATTATGAAAATTTTGTTATCTAGGAATAAGAAGGTATCAAGGAACTTTGTTTTTGATAAGAATGCTGCTGTTCCAGTTATTCCTGTGTTTAGAATGGGAGGTGCTTATGATGATATTGGGAAGACTCCTATTGAATGTATGACTATTGAGCAGATGGAAAAGGAGATTTTAGATCTCAAAAAGTTGGGAGGTGTTAAGGAGAAGTCTAGTGGTTTTAAAACTACTAATGGTTTGATTTTTGATCCCCTGGTGGATGATTATAGTGTTAAAGGGAAGGTGGGATTTCAGGGTAGTGAATACTCTGCTAAAGAAGCTAGGGTGGCTATTAAGAAGAAAATGGATAGGATAAAGGAGCTTTTTACAGGAATTTGGAAGGCAAAGGAATTGGTTGTTAAGAAACAGAATGATCTGTTGAAGGAGGCTGAAGATATCATTAAGAAGTCTCCTATTTTAGGTTTTTCACAAGCCTCTAGCCCTGTTTTTAAAGCTGCTGCAAAGGGGCCTAAGGGTATCTTTAATGAGGGAATGAATAATACAGACTTAGACAAGACTGTTTCTGGTGAAGTTAAAGGTAAGCCATCTTATGCTACTGCTGTTAAGGGAGAGAAAATGGCTGATATTGTTAAACAGATAGCTTTTTGTCCTCCTACTACTCTAGACAATGGTGAGAAGGTGGTTATGATTAAGCAGGAGTTGGTTGAAAAGGTTCAGAAAACTTTTGCTAAACATTTGTATGGGTACTTTATGGGAGCCTACAATGGAGTTGAAGACATCTCAACTAATGGCAAGGGTCTATTCTACTTCAAATTTACTAAGGAAGAGGGTATGTTAGATGCTTTGAAGGCTGGCCCCTGGGTGGTGAATGGTATTCCTCTGGTTCTTCAACAATGGGAAGTGGGTGCAGCCATTGTGAAGAAGGAGCCTGTTAATGTGCCTGTTTGGGTTCTTCAAAGAAGTGCCTTTAGAACTGTGGAATGTGCAAGGACTGTGTGAACTTGCTAGTTGTATTGGTAAACCCCTTCTGTTTGATAATATAACTGTTGATAAATGTATTAACAATGATGTGCAGGCTGGCTTTGCTAGAATCCTTGTGGAAATTGCTGCTGCTGATAGTCATCCAAATGTGGTGAGAGCTTTTTATCCAGTGGAGGAAGGCAGGGAGGCTAGAGTTGCTGAGGTTCTGGTTGAGTATCAGAAGATTCCAGTCAATTGTACTTTTTGCAAGGTTTTTGGGCATTCATATGATAATTGTACTGTGAGGGAGCTGACTGATGAAGAGAAGGCTGCTAGATTACAGAAGAGTGTAGATAAGAATGTTGAAGTTCAGAATGGCTCAAAGGGTGGAAGTGTTGATGAGGAGGGTTATACAACTGTGTGGAATAAGAGTTTAGCTGCTAGGAATGGGAATGGAGTTTATGGGGGAGGGGCATTGAGACAAAGAAATATGGGATTCAGAAAGGAGGACAAAGAAGTGAAGTTACAAGAGAGGATTGCTAGTCATAAGATGAAGCAGGCTGTGTTGGAGTATAGGGAAGCCAAGACTGCTGGGAGAAAGGAATCTGGTGGGGCATCTTCATCAAAATCTAATGCTATGGAGAAACAGGTTGAAAATAAGGGTAAGAAGACAGGTAGAACTGAATATATAGTTAAACAGAAGGATTATAATGGGGTTAGGAGGTCTGGTAAGGAAGTTCAGGGGTTGGAAGTCAAGAACAGCTTTAGTGTTTTAAGTGAAGATTATGTGGTTGGAGAGGAGGATGAGTGTATTAAGTCTGTAAAGCAGCCTGTTTCTAAACCTGGTATCAAACCTCAGCCTAAACCTTTGCCTAAACCTGTCCCTAAAACCTCAACTTCTAAACCTTTACCCAAAGCTCCCTTACCTGAACCTGTTATTGCCCCTAAGCCTTCTGTAATTAAACCTGCTAAAATCCACAACCCTTCCCCTTATTTTCCTAATGAGCTTTGCTCTGATCCTGTCATTCAGGAGTGTGTTAGTGATGTGACTCCTGAGCAATTAGATGATATAATGTTCTATATTGATCAGAGGATTGTTCCTTCTAAGGAGCAGGTGATGGAATGGACCATTGAACAGTCTAAACTTTTCTTTATTTTGTGTCAAAAGAATAATTTTCCTGAGGGGTTGGATTATGATGAGATAGAGGATATTGAGGTGGAATCTGATGGGAATGAAGTGAGCTCTGAAAATAATGAAACAGGGCATTTTATGAAGTTGGACAATAGTATTGATGATCAGATCATGCAGGAAGGGCATGAGTCTGAACTAAATTCTGGTTATCAATGATGGTCCAAAACCTGAACATAATGGCATGGAATGTTAGAGGTATGTCTAATGTTCATATGCAGAATGAGGTTATGGAGGTTATGAATGACAATAATATTGGTGTATGTTGTCTGATAGAGTCACATGTCAAGGGTAAGAATTTGGATAGTGTTTGTAATAGGGTTTTTAGGAATTGGGAATGGGTTTCTAACAGGCCTTATTGTGCTAATTGGGTTAGGATTATTGTTGGATGGAATCCTAGCCTTGTGGATATTATGGTGATTGAACACACTTCTCAGGTTATTCACTGCTTTGTTAAGCCTATTACTGGGGGTGCTGCTTTTTTCTGTTCTTTTTTTATGGGAATGTTACATACTCTTCCAGAAGACTTCTGTGGAATGAGCTTAAGACTTTTAATAGTACTATTAAGGATGAGTCATGGCTATTAATGGGGGACTTTAATGCAATTCTGGACCCATCTGAAAAATCTATGGGTTCCTCTTCCATTAATGCCTCTATGCTGGATTTCAGGGAGTGTTGTGAAAGTATTAATGTTGAAGATATTCCTTCTTCGGGTTTGAAATTTACCTGGAATAAATCTCCAGGTAAAGCTGGGGGGTTACTTAAGAAGCTTGATAGGATTATGAGTAATGGAAGCTTCTTAAATGCATTTCCTGAAGCTGCTGTTAATTTTCTACCTTTTTTATCTTCTGACCATTCTCCTGCTTTAATCTCTTTGAAGGGGCAACATGTGTGGAAGCCCAGCCTTTTAAGTTTATGAATTTTATTGCTTCTAAGCCTGGGTTTCTGCCTTTGGTTGATTCTGTTTGGAAAGAAAGGGTTCAGGGGTGTTATATGTTTTCTGTGGTATCTAAACTAAAGAAGCTGAAGAAGCCTTTGAGGAAGATGGGTAGAGAACAAGGGGACCTCCATGATAAGGTTAAAACCTTGACCAAAGAGCTGGGTAGAGTTCAAGAGGAAGTTGTTCAGGATTCCCATAATGCTGAGTTGAGAGATCAAGAAGCTTTCTTTGTTAATGCTTTGAAGCAGGCTTCTTTGGATGAGGAATTGTTTCTCAAACAGAGAGCCAAAGTGGAGTGGCTGAAGGCTGGGGACCAGAATACAGCTTACTTTCATAAAGCTGTTAAAGGTAAAATTAGTAAAAGTAGGATTAATTCTGTTATGGATGCTCAGGGGAACTACCATGAGGGGAGGAGTGTGGGTGATGTGTTTGTTAAACACTTTGAGAGTTTCATGGGGAGTAATGTGCAGGTGAATGGGATTAGGGGGGCTGATTCTCTGTTTCATACCAGATTGTCTAGGGTGGAGGTTGATTATATGGTTAGGGAAGTCACTAATGAGGAAATCAAAAAAGCAATCTTTGATATTGATGTGGATAAGGCTCCTGGGCCTGATGGCTTTTCTTCAAAAAATTTTAAAGCCTCTTGGTCAATAATTGGTAATGAGGTTTGTGAAGCTATCAAAGAATTTTTTAGTAATGGCAAACTTCTTAAAGAAGTTAATGCCACTATTATTTCTTTAGTTCCAAAGTGTCTGAATCCGAAAAGTGTTGTGGAGTATAGACCTATTGCTTGTTGCAATGTTCTTTACAAATGTATAACCAAAATCATTTGTGAAAGAATTAAGGGGTCTCTTGATAAAATTGTTGATAATTGTCAAAGTGCTTTTATTCCTGGAAGGCAAATAAGTGATAATATTTTGTTGACACAAGAACTTTTGAGGAATTATCATAGAAAGGGAGGGGAGGCTAGAATGGCTCTGAAAATTGACTTACAGAAGGCTTATGACACTGTCAATCATGATTTTCTTGAAGCCTGTCTTGTTAATTTTAGGTTTCATCCTAGTATGGTTGATTGGATTATGACATGTATAAGATCTGCTGCATATTCAATAAATGTTAATGGAGAGAGTTTTGGGTATTTCAAGGGTCTTAGAGGTTTAAGGCAGGGTGACCCTATGTCCCCATACCTGTTTACCATTGTTATGCAAGTTCTGAAACTGATTCTGGATAGAAGGATTGCTGGAAATGATCAATTTAGATATCATTGGAAGTGTGCTGAGATGAAGCTGACTCATGTATGCTTTGCTGGTGATCTTTTGGTTTTCTGTCATGCTGATGTTGCTTCTGTCTCCTTAATCAAGGATGCTTTGGAAGAGTTTAGTGGGGTTTCTGGCTTAGTCCCTAATCTTGGAAAAAGCACAATGTATATGTCTAATGTGACCAGTATAATGCAGAAAAGAATCAAAAGGTTGCTGCCTTTTAAGGTTGGTAGCTTGCCAGTTAGATATTTGGGTGTTCCACTCTTGTATACTAGGTTATATTCTAAAGACTGTAGTATTCTTACTGATAAAGTTAGGAAAAGACTGGAAGATTGGAAGAATAAATCTTTGTCATTTGCTGGAAGGTTACAACTTATCAAGTCTGTCCTTTGTTCTTTGCAAGTGTACTGGGCTTCTGTGTTTTTATTGCCTGTTAGTGTTATTGAAGATATTGAGAGGATAATGTGTAGGTTTCTCTGGAGTCAAAATGATTCTAGCAAGGGAAGGGTTAGAGTTTCCTGGGAGAATGTTTGCTATCCAAAATGTCAGGGGGGGTTGGGGATAAAATCCTTGAGAATACAGAATAAGGCTTTAATAGCTAGACATATATGGAGCCTTATTTCTGGTAAGGAGACTATCTGGACTAAGTGGATCAAAATTTATAGACTTAAAGGTCTGAGTTTTTGGGGCTTTGTTAGGAAGGAGGGGCCATGTTGGAGTTGGAAGAGTATATTAGACAGTAGGGATGCTCTTTGGAGGCATTGTGTGCAGAGTATAGGTGATGGGTGTTCCACTTCTGTCTGGTATGATAACTGGTGTCCATTGAGTCCTCTCAGTTTATTCATCACACCAAGGGAGATTCATAATGCTGGTTTTAATCTTAAGACTACAGTTTCTGAGGTTATTTGCAATGGTAGATGGATGTGGCCGGAGGAGTGGAGAATTAAGTTTCCTTGTTTATTCTCTTTGTCCCCTCCTTTTATTGTTCCTGATAAAAAAGATATAACATTCTGGAGAACTAAGAAGGAAACTTATGAGGGCTTTGCTACTAGAACTGTTTTTAATGATCTGAGTGAAGATAAGCCTGAAGTTGCTTGGGCTAGAATTATTTGGTATAGTCAGGCAATCCCTAGACACTCCTTCACACTTTGGTTGGCTGTTCAAAATAGGCTGTTAACTCAGGATAGATTATTGAATTGGGATGTGCAGAATATTTTAGAATGTGTGTTCTGTGGAAAAGTTAAGGATAGTCATAATCATTTGTTTTTTGAGTGTGACTATCCCAAAGCTGTGTGGGAAACTTTGAAGGAAGAGGGAGGATTATCTCAATACTCCCCTAATATTTTTAATTGTGTTAATGAGCTGGCCAGTGAACATATTGGAAAATCTGTGGGGAGTATAATTAAGAGGTTATGTGTGGCTGCAATGGTATACTTTATATGGCAAGAGAGAAATTTAAGGTTGTTTCAAAATGAGAGTAGGAGTGTGGAGGGTGTTTGTAACCTTATCAGGGAAACAGTTAGATTGAAGCTTATGGGGTTGAAGATCTATGCTACTAGAAGCAGCATCAGGCTTAGCAAGATATGGGGATTTAAGGTGGTATGGAGGGATCCTACAAAACAGGTTAACCAATGTTGATCTATTTCCTTCTTGCTGTTTTTTGGGTTGGCTGGGTGAGGTTTTGGAAGGGATCAAAGTGGGGTATTAGGGGAATTAATCTGACTTTTAAATGGCTTGGTAATCTTGTGGGCTTAGGGTGGTACAGGGGAGGTGTGGGTAATATATTTATGAAATCTGTTAATATAGGGGAGGGGGTATTATTGGGCCTTTGGGAGTCATAAGGTGTTCTTTTCAGCTTGGGGTAGAGATCTGGCCTTTAAGGCTTCCTTATACTCTTTCTGGTTGTCATGAGTGGTGTAAAAATGGTTGTGAGTTGAGGATTTTTTGGTTTCTGTTTTTTCCTATTTTTGTGTCTGATCTGTTGATGCTTTGGTTTTTTCAAAAACCTGGTATCAATTCTGCTATTCTTAATAAGGGATTAGGCATTTGTGGTCTTGGGATAAGACAAACAATGGGAGATATAAGGATGGATCAAGGTCATGTCTTTAGGTTCCTATTGTTGTTCTGGTTTTTATCATTTTTAGCACCAGATATGGCCTTGGAACCTTGGTTTATCTGTATTGTTTTAGCCTTTTCTTGTTTTTGAGTCTTGAGTCTTTCTACTCCACTTGGAGTTGGGGTGGGGGGTTATTGGGTAATCAAGGTGTTTTATGGAACTGGAAAAAGCCTTAGGTAGATAACCTTAGTAGTAGTACCTCCCTGTTACATTTTGAAAGGTGTGTCTTTCATACACCACTGGGGTTTTGGCTGTGTTTAAAACATAGGAATCTAGGAATTTACAGCCATATTAGTATGTTCTTTGCTATTTGGTCTGTTTTTACCTTAACCTGGTGGAATATAGGAATGGATATGCAGGAGTTTTGCATTCAACCTGGAGAGATAAGGAGGCACTGTACCACTGTCTTTAGGACATTTTCCCCTCCCATATAAATTTTGCATTTTTTAGATCCTGGCAGTGGTATGGGAACCTATTAAACATTGGTGTGAGTTTTGGTGTTACTGGCCTGTGTGTGTTTACTTCTGAGCACTTGCTCATGTGGGACGGGAATTACTAGGAACAAGGTGTTGAATGGAGACTAAAAGCGTTTTGGGTAGATTTCTGTATTCAATTCTTTTCCTGGATTTTTTCTCTCTTGTCTTTATGGGATAGTCTGGGTGGGATTGGGTTGTCATTGTTGTGGGCTTCTATCCTGACCAGAGAACTTGGTCTATTTTTGGCACTCTGGGCCAGGTCTGCGTTATTTGAAAGGGGATTAGGAATTTTTATACTCAAGGGGAGTTTACACCAGGGAGACATAAGGTTGGACCATACTGGTATTAGTAGGACATTATATTTCTGTGCTCTTTTTTCTGTTTTAGAACCTCATACCAGTATGGAAACCCAAATCAATGTGTTGGTAATCTTTGTTGGCCTTTTTTCTTGCTTTTACATCTTTGAGTCTAGAGTGTCTATCCCACTTGGGATAAGTCAGGGGCTGGGGATTTTGGGCTGGGTCTTCATCAAATGGAAGTGTATGGTGGTTGTGGGAATAAGTAGAATTCATGTTAAGAAATCAGTTGGGAGGAGTACTTGGAGTATGGATCTGGGCTTAAGGATGGTTAACAGCTTAAAGGTGTTCAGGGGCATTTTAGTCTTTTTGCAAGATGGGTTGCAGGAATGTGATAAGGAAGTTGATATAGGTCAGCTGCAGGGGATAGTTGTGTATTTCTGGTTTTTATGGACACTATGGAATAAAATGCAAATGGTGTCTAGACAGAGGTCATGGAATGGTATGTTTGGCAGGAGGAATCTTAGAAGGATATATTTATATACTCATATAATGATGGGCAATGTGGAAAATCCGTTGGAGAATTGTTGGAAGTTTATATATTGGAGAATATTATCAAAGCTGCAGTATTGTTTAGAATGTGATAGGATGCTGAGGTATGTGCAAGATTGGAAGGTATTCTTCTTTTTAGAGTATGTTTGGGTTTTTCTGTGTTATGGGTTGAGGGATGGGTGGTTGGATTCTGAACTATGGTATTGCATGAGGATTAATAAACTAGCTGTGTTTAATAATGCCATCAATCTGGTGGAAGTTTTTAAAGATTATGAATGCAGCCTAGTCTTATTATGTACTGATAGCTTTCGGCTGTGTTTGACTTTGATAGTTCCTGTCAAAGTCAGAATGCTCTATGCCATAATCTGGTTTAACAGGAATACTAAAAGAGTGGTTCATCTTAATAGTGCCATTACACTGATGGAAGTTTTGAAAGGCTATGAGGTGATACTAGCTCTTTTAGTTGCTTATGATAGCCTATATTGTATGCATTTGATGGAAGCTTTTAAAGTAGACATCAAAATCCCTGTGATCCTTTTGTTCTGGCTATGGTACATGTATTGCAGCAGAGTTCTGGGACTGATATGGTTTAATTTTCTTGAGTTATCTAGTAAGTGGAATTGGTTGTTAGAAGCTGCTTGTTGGAGTTGGAGACTAAGTGGACTGGTTAGTCTTATGGGAGTTAGAATAATGGTGTGGTTTGATTATGATAAGAATAGTATATGGCTGGTTGCATTGTTTATGGTTATGTTGAGTAATTCAAGTACAACAGGAAATGGTGTGAATGGTCGAAGAGTTCAAAGGATCTGGCAGAAGGATATATGGGATTGGAGTATTGGATCAGGTGTGACTGGACTAATTGTGAATGCCTGGACCAGCAGCGGAGTGATGATATGGGCCAGATGGATTAGTATTTTGGGCCAGCAATGGGTTATTTGGGGGGCTGTATGGGCTGCAGAGTCTGCTGTTACTATTATCAGGAGGAGTGCATCTGTTTTGTCGAGTGGGCTTTGGAAGCAGGCTGGAGTGAAGAGGCCCTTTGGGCTTTGGATATATTGGGTTGCTTTGTGGGCCGCATATGATAGAGGGATAGTTTGGTTCCACTTAATGGGTTTGTGTTGGTCGTTTAATATTTTTATTTTTGGGCTTAGTAAAAGATGTATAGGTTGGCCCGTTTTTGTTTTAGTTTGTGTTTTTTGTTGGGCTAATCCTAGACCTTGGGTTTATGTCCCGGGTCGGGGTTAGTCTATGTCTTGTACTTTTTAAATATTAATAAATGTTTGCCGGGGCTTTGCCTCTTTCCTAAAAAAAACTATCGGTACATTTGAAGTTTCGGGCACTCGAATGGAGGAACGCGAAGGCCGTAAGATATCTGATCATGCAATAGACTCAAATAAAGGATACGAAGCGGACCGGATGCTAATCGGACTCACGATGCGACAATGACATAGAGATTCGTACACAAGAAAAGACTCGAGTTTTAAAGGATGTAACTATCGGTACATTTGAAGTTTCAGGCACCCGAATTGAGGAACGGGAAGGCCGTAAGATATCTGATGTTGCAATAGACTCAAATAAAGGATAAGAAGCAAACCAGATGCTAATCGGACTCACGATGCGGCAATGACATAGAGATTCGTACACAAGAAAAGACTCGAGTTATAAAGGACGTAACTATCGGTAAATTTGATGTTTCGCGCACCCGAATGGAGGAACGGGAAGGTCGTAAGATATCTGATCATGCAATAGACTCAAATAAAGGATACGAAGCAGACCGGATGGTTATCGGACTCACGATACGACAATGACATAGAGATTCGTACACAAGAAAAGACTCGAGTTTTAAAGGACGTAACTATCGGTACATTTGATGTTTCGGGCACCCGAATGGAGGAACGGGAAGGCCGTATGATATCTAATTATGCAATACTCAAATAAAGGATAAGAAGCGAATCGGATGCTAATCGGATTCACGTTGCGACAATGACATAGAGATTCGAACGCGAAGGCCGTAAGATATCTAATCATGCAATAGACTCAAATAAAGGATACGAAGCGGACCGGATGCTAATCGGACTCACGATGCGACAATGACATAGAGATTCGTACACAAGAAAAGACTCGAGTCTTAAAGGATGTAACTATCGGTACATTTGAAGTTTCAGGCACCCGAATTGAGGAACGGGAAGGCCGTAAGATATCTGATGTTGCAATAGACTAAAATAAAGGATAAGAAGCGAACCAGATGCTAATCGGACTCACGATGCGACAATGACATAGAGATTCGTAAACAAGAAAAGACTTGAGTTTTAAAGGACGTAACTATCGTTACATTTGAAGTTTCGGGCACCCGAATGGAGGAACAGGAAGGCCGTAAGATATCTGATGATGCAATAGACTCAAATAAAGGATACGAAGCGAACTAGATGCTAATCAGACTCACGATGCGACAATGACATAGAGATTCGTACACAAGAAAAGACTCGAGTTTTAAAGGACGTAACTATCGGTACATTTGAAGTTTCGGGCACTCGAATGGAGGAACGCTAAGGCCGTAAGATATCTGATCATGTAATAGACTCAAATAAAGGATACGAAGCGGATCGGATGCTAATCGGACTCACGATGCGACAATGACATAGAGATTCGTACACAAGAAAAGACTCGAGTTTTAAAGGATGTAACTATCGGTACATTTGAAGTTTCGGGCACCCGAATTGAGGAACGGGTAGGCCGTAAGATATCTGATCATGCAATAGACTCAAATAAAGGATAAGAAGCGAACCAGTTGCTAATCGATCTCACGATGCGACAATGACATAGAGATTCGTAAACAAGAAAAGACTCGAGTTTTAAAGGACGTAACAATAGCTAAATTTGAAGTTTCGGGCACCCGAATGGAGGAACGGGAAGGCCGTAAGATATCTGATCATGCAATAGAATCAAATAAAGGATACGAAGCAGACCGGATGGTAATCGGACTCACGATGAGACAATGACATAGAGATTCGTACACAAGAAAAGACTCGAGTTTTAAAGGACGTAACTATCGGTACATTTGAAGTTTCGGGCACCCGAATGGAGGAACAGGAATGCCGTAAGATATCTGATGATGCAATAGACTCAAATAAAGGATAAGAAGTGAATCGGATGCTAATCGGATTCACGATGCGACACTGACATAGAGATACGAACGGGAAGGCCGTAAGATATCTGATCATGCAATAGACCTAAATAAAAGATAAGAAGCGAATCGAATGCTAATCGGATTCACGATGCGACAAAGACATAGAGATTCGTACACAAGAAAAGACTCTAGTTTAAAAGGACGTAACTATCGGTAAATTTGAAGTTTCGAGCACTCGAATGGAGGAACGGGAAGACCGTAAGATATCTGATCATGCAATAGACTCAAATAAATGATACGAAGCAGACCAGATGTTTATCGGACTCACGATACGACAATGACATAGCGATTCGTACACAAGGAAAGACTCGAGTTTTAAAGGACGTAACTGTCGGTACATTTGATGTTTCGGGCACCCGAATGGAGGAACGGGAAGGCCGTATGAAATCTGATCATGCAATAGACTCAAATAAATGATACGAAGCAGACCAGATGTTTATCGGACTCACGATACGAAAATGACATAGCGATTCGTACACAAGAAAAGACTCGAGTTTTAAAGGACGTAACTGTCGGTACATTTGAAGTTTCGGGCACCCGAATGGAGGAACGGGAAGGCCGTATGATATCTGATCATGCAATAGACTCAAATAAAGGATAAGAAGCGAATCGGATGCTAATCGGATTCACGATGCGACAATGACATAGAGATACGAACGGGAAGGTCGTAAGATATCTGATCATAAAATAGACCTAAATAAAAGATAAGAAGCGAATCGGATGCTAATCGGATTCACGATGTGACAAAGACATAGAGATTCGTACACAAGAAAAGACTCTAGTTTAAAAGGAGGTAACTATCGGTAAATTTGAAGTTTCGAGCACTCGAATGGAGGAACGGGAAGGCCGTAAGATATCTGATCATGCAATAGACTCAAATAAAGGATACGAAGAAGACCGGATGGTTATCGGACTTACGATGCGATAATGACATAGAGATTCGTACACAAGAAAAGACTCGAGTTTTAAAGGACGTAACTATCGGTACATTTGATGTTTCGGGCACCCGAACGGAGGAACGGGAAGGCTGTAAGATATTTGATCATGCAATCGACTCAAATAAAGGATAAGAAGCGAACCGGATGGTAATCAGACTCACGATGAGACAATGACATAGAGATTCGTACACAAGAAAAGACTCGAGTTTTAAAGGACGTAACTATCGGTACATTTGAAGTTTCGGGCACCCGAATGTAGGAACAGGAATGCCGTAAGATATCTTATTATGCAATAGACTCAAATAAAGGATAAGAAGGAAACCAGATGCTAATCGGACTCACGATGCGACAATGACATAGAGATTCGTACACAAGAAAAGACTCGAGTTTAAAAGGACGTAACTATTGGTACATTTGAAGTTTTGGGCACCCGAATGGAGGAACGGGAAGGCCGTAAGATATCGGATCATGCAATAGAATCAAATAAAGGATACGAAGCGGAGCGGATGGTAATCGGACTCACGATGCGACAAGGACATAGAGATTCGTACACAAGAAAAGACTTGAGTTTTAAAGGACGTAACTATCGTTACATTTGAAGTTTCGGGCACCCGAATGGAGGAACAGGAAGGCCGTAAGATATCGGATGATGCAATAGACTCAAATAAAGGATACGAAGCGAACTGGATGCTAATCAGACTCACAATGCGACAATGACATAGAGATTCGTACACAAGAAAAGACTCAAGTTTTAAAGGACGTAACTATCGGTACATTTGAAGTTTCGGGCACTCGAATGGAGGAACGCTAAGGCCGTAAGATATCTGATCATGCATTAGACTCAAATAAAGGATACGAAGTGGACCGGATGCTAATCGGACTCACGATGCGACAATGACATAGAGATTCGTACACAAAAAAAGACTCGAGTTTTAAAGGATGTAACTATCGGTACATTTGAAGTTTCGGGCACCCGAATGGAGGAACGGGAAGGCCGTAAGATATCTGATCATGCAATAGACTCAAATAAAGGATAAGAAGCGAACCAGATGCTAATCGGGCTCACGATGCGACAATGACATAGAGATTCGTAAACAAGAAAAGACTCGAGTTTTATAGGAAGTAACTATAGGTAAATTTGAAGTTTCGGGCACCCGAATGGAGGAACGGGAAGGCCGTAAGATATCTAATCATGCAATAGAATCAAATAAAGGATACGAAGCAGACCGGATGGTAATCGGACTCACGATGAGACAATGACATAGAGATTCGTACACAAGAAAAGACTCGAGTTTTAAAGGACGTAACTATCGGTACATTTGAAGTTTCGGGCACCCGAATGGAGGAACAGGAATGCCGTAAGATATCTGATGATGCAATAGACTCAAATAAAGAATAAGAAGCAAACCAGATGCTAATCGGACTCACGATGCGACAATGACATAGAGATTCGTACACAAGAAAAGACTCGAGTTTTAAAGGACGTAACTTTCGGTAAATTTGAAGTTTCGGGCACCCGACTGGAGGAACAGGAAGGTCGTAAGATATCTGATCATGCAATAGACTCAAATAAAGGATACGAAGCAGACCGGATGGTTATCGGACTCACGATACGACAATGACATAGCGATTCGTACACAAGAAAAGACTCGAGTTTTAAAGGACGTAACTGTCGGTACATTTAAAGTTTCGGGCACCCGAATGGAGGAACGAGAAGGCCGTATGATATCTGATCATGCAATAGACTCAAATAAGGATAAGAAACGAATCGGATGCTAATCGGATTCATGATGCGACAATGACATAGAGATTCGAACGGGAAGGCCGTAAGATATCTGATCATGCAATAGACTCAAATAAAAGTTAAGAAGCGAATCGGATGCTAATCGGATTCACGATGCGACAATGACATAGAGATTCGACACAAGAAAAGACTCTAGTTTAAAAGGACGTAACTATCGGTAAATTTGAAGTTTCGAGCACCCGAATGGAGGAACGGGAAGGCCGTAAGATATCTGATCATGCAATACACTCAAATAAAGGATAAGAAACGAACGAGATGCTAATCAGACTCACGATGCGAAAATGACATAGAGATTCGTACACAAGAAAAGACTCGAGTTTTAAAGGACGTAACTAACGGTACATTTGACGTTTTGGGCTCCCGAATGGAGGAACGGGAAGGCCATAAGATATCTGATCATGCAATAGACTCAAATAAAGGATTAGAAGTGAACCGGATGCTAATCGGACTCACGATGCGACAATAACATAGAGATTCGTACACAAGAAAAGACTAGAGTTTTAAAGGACGTAACTATCGGTAAATTTGATGTTTCGGGCACCCGAATGGAGGAACGGGAAGACCGTAAGATATCTGATCATGCAATAGAATCAAATCCGTTGGAGAATTGTTGGAAGTTTATATATTGGAGAATATTATCAAAGCTGCAGTATTGTTTAGAATGTGATAGGATGCTGAGGTATGTGCAAGATTGGAAGGTATTCTTCTTTTTAGAGTATGTTTGGGTTTTTCTGTGTTATGGGTTGAGGGATGGGTGGTTGGATTCTGAACTATGGTATTGCATGAGGATTAATAAACTAGTTGTGTTTAATAATGCCATCAATCTGGTGGAAGTTTTTAAAGATTATGAATGCAGCCTAGTCTTATTATGTACTGATAGCTTTCTGCTGTGTTTGACTTTGATAGTTCCTGTCAAAGTCAGAATGCTCTATGCCATAATCTGGTTTAACAGGAATACTAAAAGAGTGGTTCATCTTAATAGTGCCATTACACTGATGGAAGTTTTGAAAGGCTATGAGGTGATACTAGCTCTTTTAGTTGCTTATGATAGCCTATATTGTATGCATTTGATGGAAGCTTTTAAAGTAGACATCAAAATCCCTGTGATCCTTTTGTTCTGGCTATGGTACATGTATTGCAGCAGAGTTCTGGGACTGATATGGTTTAATTTTCTTGAGTTATCTAGTAAGTGGAATTGGTTGTTAGAAGCTGCTTGTTGGAGTTGGAGACTAAGTGGACTGGTTAGTCTTATGGGAGTTAGAATAATGGTGTGGTTTGATTATGATAAGAATAGTATATGGCTGGTTGCATTGTTTATGGTTATGTTGAGTAATTCAAGTACAGCAGGAAATGGTGTGAATGGTCGAAGAGTTCAAAGGATCTGGCAGAAGGATATATGGGATTGGAGTATTGGATCAGGTGTGACTGGACTAATTGTGAATGCCTGGACCAGCAGCGGAGTGATGATATGGGCCAGATGGATTAGTATTTTGGGCCAGCAATGGGTTATTTGGGGGGCTGTATGGGCTGCAAAGTCTGCTGTTACTATTATCAGGAGGAGTGCATCTGTTTTGTCGAGTGGGCTTTGGAAGCAGGCTGGAGTGAAGAGGCCCTTTGGGCTTTGGATATATTGGGTTGCTTTGTGGGCCGCATATGATAGAGGGATAGTTTGGTTCTACTTAATGGGTTTGTGTTGGTCGTTTAATATTTTTATTTTTGGGCTTAGTAAAAGATGTATAGGTTGTCCCGTTTTTGTTTTAGTTTGTGTTTTTTGTTAGGCTAATCCTAGACCTTGGGTTTATGTCCCGGGTCGGGGTTAGTCTATGTCTTGTACTTTTTAAATATTAATAAATGTTTGCCGGGGCTTTGCCTCTTTCCTAAAAAAAACTATCGGTACATTTGAAGTTTCGGGCACTCGAATGGAGGAACGCAATAGACTCAAATAAAGGATAAGAAGTGAACCGGATGCTAATCGGACTCACGATGCGACAATAACATAGAGATTCGTACACAAGAAAAGACTAGAGTTTTAAAGGACGTAACTATCGGTAAATTTGATGTTTCGGGCACCCGAATGGAGGAACGGGAAGGCCGTAAGATATCTGATCATGCAATAGAATCAAATAAAGGATACGAAGCGGACCGGATGGTAATCGGACTCACGATGCGACAATGACATAGAGATTCGTACACAAGAAAAGACTCGAGTTTAAAAGGACGTAACTATTGGTACATTTGAAGTTTCGGGCACCCGAATGGAGGAACGGGAAGGCCGTAAGATATCTGATTATGCAATAGAATCAAATAAAGGATACGAAGCGGACAAGATGGTAATCGGACTCATGATGCGACAAGAACATAGAGATTCGTACACAAGAAAAGACTTGAGTTTTAAAGGATGTAACTATCGGTACATTTAAAGTTTCGGGCACTCCAATGGAGGAACGGGAAGGCCGTAAGATATCTGATCATGCAATTGACTCAAATAAAGGATACGAAGCAGACCGGAGGGTTATCGGACTTACGATGCGATAATGACATAGAGATTCGTACACAAGAAAAGACTCGAGTTTTAAAGGACGTAACTATCGGTACATTTGATGTTTCGGGCACTCGAATGGAAGAACAGGAATGCCGTAAGATATCTTATTATGAAATAGACTCAAATAAAGGATAAGAAGCGAACCAGATGCTAATCGGACTCACGATGCGACAATGACATAGAGATTCGTACACAAGAAAAGACTCGAGTTTAAAACGACGTAACTATTGGTACATTTAAAGTTTCGGGCACCCGAATGGAGGAACGGGAAGGCCGTAAGATATCCGATCATGCAATAGAATCAAATAAAGGATACGAAGCGGACCGGATGGTAATCGGACTCATGATGCGACAAGGACATAGAGATTCGTACACAAGAAAAGACTTGAGTTTTAAAGGACGTAACTATCGTTACATTTGAAGTTTCGGGCACCCGAATGGAGGAACAGGAAGGCCGTAAGATATCTGATCATGCAATAGACTCAAATAAAGGATACGAAGCGGACCGGATGCTAATCGGACACACGATGCGACAATGACATAGAGATTCGTACACAATAAAAGACTCGAGTTTTAAAGGACGTAACTATCGGTACATTTGAAGTTTCGGGTACCCGAATTGAGGAACGGGAAGGTCGTATGATATCTGATCATGCAATAGACTCAAATAAGGATAAGAAGCGAATCGGATGCTAATCGGATTCACGATGCGACAATGACATAGAGATTCGAACGGGAAGGCCGTAAGATATCTGATCATGCAATAGACTCAAATAAAAGATAAGAAGCGAATCGGATGCTAATCGGATTCACGATGCGACAATGACATAGGGATTCGTACACAAGAAAAGACTCTAGTTTAAAAGGACGTAACTATCGGTAAATTTGAAGTTTCGAGCACCCGAATGGAGGAACGGGAAGGCCGTAAGATATCTGATCATGCAATAGACTCAAATAAAGGATAAGAAACGAACCAGATGCTAATCAGACTCACGATGCGACAATGACATAGAGATTCGTACACAAGAAAAGACTCGAGTTTTAAAGGATGTAACTAACGGTACATTTGACGTTTCGAGCTCCCGAATGGAGGAACGGGAAGGCCGTAAGATATCTGATCATGCAATAGACTCAAATAAAGGATAAGAAGCGAACCGGATGCTAATCGGACTCACGATGCGACAATAACATAGAGATTCGTACACAAGAAAAGACTCGGGTTTTAAAGGACGTAACTATCGGTAAATTTGAAGTTTCGGGCACCCGAATGGAGGAACGGGAAGGCCGTAAGATATCTGATCATGCAATAGAATCAAATAAAGGATACGAAGCGGACCGGATAGTAATCGGACTCACGATGCGACAATGACATAGAGATTCGTACACAAGAAAAGACTCGAGTTTAAAAGGACGTAACTATTGGTACATTTGAAGTTTCGGGCACCCGAATGGAGGAACGGGAAGGCCGTAAGATATCTGATCATGCAATAGAATCAAATAAAGGATACGAAGCGGACCAGGTGGTAATCGGACTCATGATGCGATAAGAACATAGAGATTCGTACACAAGAAAAGACTTGAGTTTTAAAGGATGTAACTATCGTTACATTTAAAGTTTCGGGCACTCCAATGGAGGAACGGGAAGGCCGTAAGATATCTGATCATGCAATAGACTCAAATAAAGGATACGAAGCAGACCGGAGGGTTATCGGACTTACGATGCGATAATGACATAGAGATTCGTACACAAGAAAAGACTCGAGTTTTAAAGGACGTAACTATCGGTACATTTGATGTTTCGGGCACTCGAATGGAAGAACAGGAATGCCGTAAGATATCTTATTATGAAATAGACTCAAATAAAGGATAAGAAGCGAACCAGATGCTAATCGGACTCACGATGCGACAATGACATAGAGATTCGTACACAAGAAAAGACTCGAGTTTAAAAGGACTTAACTATTGGTACATTTAAAGTTTCGGGCACCCGAATGGAGGAACGGGAAGGTCGTAAGATATCCGATCATGCAATAGAATCAAATAAAGGATACGAAGCGGACCGGATGGTAATCGGACTCATGATGCGACAAGGACATAGAGATTCGTACACAAGAAAAGACTTGAGTTTTAAAGGACGTAACTATCGTTACATTTGAAGTTTCGGGCACCCGAATGGAGAAACAGGAAGGCCGTAAGATATCTGATCATGCAATAGACTCAAATAAAGGATACGAAGCGGACCGGATGCTAATCGGACTCACGATGCGACAATGACATAGAGATTCGTACACAATAAAAGACTCGAGTTTTAAAGGACGTAACTATCGGTACATTTGAAGTTTCGGGTACCCGAATTGTGGAACGGGAAGGCCGTGAGATATCTGATCATGCAATTGAGTCAAATAAAGGATAAGAAGCGAACCAGATGCTAATCGGGCTTACGATGCGACAATGACATAGAGATTCTTAAACAAGAAAAGACTCGAGTTTTAAAGGACGTAACTGTCGGTACATTTGATGTTTCGGGCACCCGAATGGAGGAACGGGAAGGCCGTATGATATCTGATCTTGCAATTGACTCAAATAAGGATAAGAAGCGAATCGGATGATAATCGGATTCACGATGCGACAATGACATAGAGATTCCAACGGGAAGGCCGTAGGATATCTGATCATGCAATAGACTCAAATAAAAGATAAGAAGCGAACCGGATGCTAATCGGACTCACGACGCGACAATAACATAGAGATTCGTACACAAGAAAAGACTCGAGTTTTAAAGGACGTAACAATCGGTACATTTGACGTTTCGGGCACCCGAATGGACGAACGGAAAGGCCGTAAGATATCTGATCATGCAATAGACTCAAATAAAGGATAAGAAGCGAACCGGATTTGAATCTGACTCACGATGCGACAATAACATAGAGATTCGTACACAAGAAAAGACTCGGGTTTTAAAGGACGTAACTATCGGTAAATTTGAAGTTTCGGGCACCCGAATGGAGGAACGGGAAGGCCGTAAGATATCTTATTATGCAATAGACTCAAATAAAGGATAAGAAGCGAACCAGATGCTAATCGGACTCACGATGCGACAATGACATAGAGATTCGTACACAAGAAAAGACTCGAGTTTTAAAGGACGTAACTATCGGTACATTTGAAGTTTCGGGCACCCGAATGGAGGAACAGGAATGCCGTAAGATATCTGATGATGCAATAAACTCAAATAAAGGATAAGAAGCGAACCAGATGCTAATCGGACTCACGATGCGACAATGACATAGAGATTCGTACACAATAGACCCAAGTAAAGGATACGAAGCAGACCGGATGGTTATCGGACTTACGATGCGATAATGACATAGAGATTCGTACACAAGAAAAGACTCAAGTTTTAAAGGACGTAACAATCGGTACATTTGATGTTTCGGGCACCCGAATGGAGAAACGGGAAGGTCGTAAGATATTTGATCATGCAATCGACTCAAATAAAGGATAAGAAGCGAACCGGATGGTAATCGGACTCACGATGAGACAATGACATAGAGATTCGTACACAAGAAAAGACTCGAGTTTTAAAGGACGTAACTATCGATACATTTGAAGTTTCGGGCACCCGAATGGAGGAACAGGAATGCCGTAAGATATCTTATTATGCAATAGACTAAAATAAAGGATAAGAAGCGAACCAGATGCAAATCGGACTCACGATGCGACAATGACATAGAGATTCGTACACAAGAAAAGACTCGAGTTTAAAAGGACGTAACTATTGGTACATTTAAAGTTTCGGGCACCCGAATGGAGGAACGGGAAGGCCGTAAGATATCCGATCATGCAATAGAATCAAATAAAGGATACGAAGCGGACCGGATGGTAATCGGACTCATGATGCGACAAGGACATAGAGATTCGTACACAAGAAAAGACTTGAGTTTTAAAGGACGTAACTATCGTTACATTTGAAGTTTCGGGCACCCGAATGGAGAAACAGGAAGGCCGTAAGATATCTGACCATGCAATAGACTCAAATAAAGGATACGAAGCGGACCGGATGCTAATCGGACTCACGATGCGACAATGACATAGAGATTCGTACACAATAAAAGACTCGAGTTTTAAAGGACGTAACTATCGGTACATTTGAAGTTTCGGGTACCCGAATTGTGGAACGGGAAGGCCGTAAGATATCTGATCATGCAATTGAGTCAAATAAAGGATAAGAAGCGAACCAGATGCTAATCGGGCTTACGATGCGACAATGACATAGAGATTCTTAAACAAGAAAAGACTCGAGTTTTAAAGGACGTAACTATCGGTACATTTGAAGTTTCGGGCACCCGAATGGAGGAACGGGAAGGCCGTAAGATATCTGATCATGTAATAGAATCAAGTAAAGGATACGAAGCAGACCGGATGGTAATCGGACTCACGATGAGACAATGACATAGAGATTCGTACACAAGAAAAGACTCGAGTTTTAAAGGACGTAACTATCGGTACATTTGAAGTTTCGGGCACCCGAATGGAGGAACAGGAATGCCGTAAGATATCTGATGATGCAATAGACTCAAATAAAGGATAAGAAGCGAACCAGATGCTAATCGGACTCACGATGCGACAATGACATAGAGATTCGTACACAAGAAAAGACTCGAGTTTTAAAGGACGTAACTATCGGTAAATTTGAAGTTTCGGGCACCCGAATGGAGGAACAGGAATGCCGTAAGATATCTGATTATGCAATAGACTCAAATAAAGGATAAGAAGCGAACCAGATGCTAATCGGACTCACGATGCGACAATGACATAGAGATTCGTACACAAGAAAAGACTCGAGTTTTAAAGGACGTAACTATCGGTAAATTTGAAGTTTCGGGCACCCGAATGGAGGAACAGGAAGGTCGTAAGATATCTGATCATGCAATAGACTCAAATAAATGATACGAAGCAGACCGGATGGTTATCGGACTCACGATACGACAATGACATAGAGATTCGTACACAAGAAAAGACTCGAGTTTTAAAGGACGTAACTGTCGGTACATTTGATGTTTCGGGCACCCGAATGGAGGAACGGGAAGGCCGTATGATATCTGATCTTGCAATTGACTCAAATAAGGATAAGAAGCGAATCGGATGATAATCGGATTCACGATGCGACAATGACATAGAGATTCCAACGGGAAGGCCGTAGGATATCTGATCATGCAATAGACTCAAATAAAAGATAAGAAGCGAACCGGATGCTAATCGGACTCACGACGCGACAATAACATAGAGATTCGTACACAAGAAAAGACTCGAGTTTTAAAGGACGTAACAATCGGTACATTTGACGTTTCGGGCACCCGAATGGACGAACGGAAAGGCCGTAAGATATCTGATCATGCAATAGACTCAAATAAAGGATAAGAAGCGAACCGGATTTGAATCTGACTCACGATGCGACAATAACATAGAGATTCGTACACAAGAAAAGACTCGGGTTTTAAAGGACGTAACTATCGGTAAATTTGAAGTTTCGGGCACCCGAATGGAGGAACTGGAAGGCCGTAAGATATCTTATTATGCAATAGACTCAAATAAAGGATAAGAAGCGAACCAGATGCTAATCGGACTCACGATGCGACAATGACATAGAGATTCGTACACAAGAAAAGACTCGAGTTTTAAAGGACGTAACTATCGGTACATTTGAAGTTTCGGGCACCCGAATGGAGGAACAGGAATGCCGTAAGATATCTGATGATGCAATAAACTCAAATAAAGGATAAGAAGCGAACCAGATGCTAATCGGACTCACGATGCGACAATGACATAGAGATTCGTACACAATAGACCCAAGTAAAGGATACGAAGCAGACCGGATGGTTATCGGACTTACGATGCGATAATGACATAGAGATTCGTACACAAGAAAAGACTCAAGTTTTAAAGGACGTAACAATCGGTACATTTGATGTTTCGGGCACCCGAATGGAGAAACGGGAAGGTCGTAAGATATTTGATCATGCAATCGACTCAAATAAAGGATAAGAAGCGAACCGGATGGTAATCGGACTCACGATGAGACAATGACATAGAGATTCGTACACAAGAAAAGACTCGAGTTTTAAAGGACGTAACTATCGATACATTTGAAGTTTCGGGCACCCGAATAGAGGAACAGGAATGCCGTAAGATATCTTATTATGCAATAGACTAAAATAAAGGATAAGAAGCGAACCAGATGCAAATCGGACTCACGATGCGACAATGACATAGAGATTCGTACACAAGAAAAGACTCGAGTTTAAAAGGACGTAACTATTGGTACATTTAAAGTTTCGGGCACCCGAATGGAGGAACGGGAAGGCCGTAAGATATCCGATCATGCAATAGAATCAAATAAAGGATACGAAGCGGACCGGATGGTAATCGGACTCATGATGCGACAAGGACATAGAGATTCGTACACAAGAAAAGACTTGAGTTTTAAAGGACGTAACTATCGTTACATTTGAAGTTTCGGGCACCCGAATGGAGAAACAGGAAGGCCGTAAGATATCTGATCATGCAATAGACTCAAATAAAGGATACGAAGCGGACCGGATGCTAATCGGACTCACGATGCGACAATGACATAGAGATTCGTACACAATAAAAGACTCGAGTTTTAAAGGACGTAACTATCGGTACATTTGAAGTTTCGGGTACCCGAATTGTGGAACGGGAAGGCCGTAAGATATCTGATCATGCAATTGAGTCAAATAAAGGATAAGAAGCGAACCAGATGCTAATCGGGCTTACGATGCGACAATGACATAGAGATTCTTAAACAAGAAGACTCGAGTTTTAAAGGACGTAACTATCGGTACATTTGAAGTTTCGGGCACCCGAATGGAGGAACGGGAAGGCCGTAAGATATCTGATCATGTAATAGAATCAAGTAAAGGATACGAAGCAGACCGGATGGTAATCGGACTCACGATGAGACAATGACATAGAGATTCGTACACAAGAAAAGACTCGAGTTTTAAAGGACGTAACTATCGGTACATTTGAAGTTTCGGGCACCCGAATGGAGGAACAGGAATGCCGTAAGATATCTGATGATGCAATAGACTCAAATAAAGGATAAGAAGCGAACCAGATGCTAATCGGACTCACGATGCGACAATGACATAGAGATTCGTACACAAGAAAAGACTCGAGTTTTAAAGGACGTAACTATCGGTAAATTTGAAGTTTCGGGCACCCGAATGGAGGAACAGGAAGGTCGTAAGATATCTGATCATGCAATAGACTCAAATAAATGATACGAAGCAGACCGGATGGTTATCGGACTCACGATACGACAATGACATAGAGATTCGTACACAAGAAAAGACTCGAGTTTTAAAGGACGTAACTGTCGGTACATTTGATGTTTCGGGCACCCGAATGGAGGAACGGGAAGGCCGTATGATATCTGATCTTGCAATTGACTCAAATAAGGATAAGAAGCGAATCGGATGATAATCGGATTCACGATGCGACAATGACATAGAGATTCCAACGGGAAGGCCGTAGGATATCTGATCATGCAATAGACTCAAATAAAAGATAAGAAGCGAACCGGATGCTAATCGGACTCACGACGCGACAATAACATAGAGATTCGTACACAAGAAAAGACTCGAGTTTTAAAGGACGTAACAATCGGTACATTTGACGTTTCGGGCACCCGAATGGACGAACGGAAAGGCCGTAAGATATCTGATCATGCAATAGACTCAAATAAAGGATAAGAAGCGAACCGGATTTGAATCTGACTCACGATGCGACAATAACATAGAGATTCGTACACAAGAAAAGACTCGGGTTTTAAAGGACGTAACTATCGGTAAATTTGAAGTTTCGGGCACCCGAATGGAGGAACGGGAAGGCCGTAAGATATCTTATTATGCAATAGACTCAAATAAAGGATAAGAAGCGAACCAGATGCTAATCGGACTCACGATGCGACAATGACATAGAGATTCGTACACAAGAAAAGACTCGAGTTTTAAAGGACGTAACTATCGGTACATTTGAAGTTTCGGGCACCCGAATGGAGGAACAGGAATGCCGTAAGATATCTGATGATGCAATAAACTCAAATAAAGGATAAGAAGCGAACCAGATGCTAATCGGACTCACGATGCGACAATGACATAGAGATTCGTACACAATAGACCCAAATAAAGGATACGAAGCAGACCGGATGGTTATCGGACTTACGATGCGATAATGACATAGAGATTCGTACACAAGAAAAGACTCGAGTTTTAAAGGACGTAACAATCGGTACATTTGATGTTTCGGGCACCCGAATGGAGAAACGGGAAGGTCGTAAGATATTTGATCATGCAATCGACTCAAATAAAGGATAAGAAGCGAACCGGATGGTAATCGGACTCACGATGAGACAATGACATAGAGATTCGTACACAAGAAAAGACTCGAGTTTTAAAGGACGTAACTATCGATACATTTGAAGTTTCGGGCACCCGAATGGAGGAACAGGAATGCCGTAAGATATCTTATTATGCAATAGACTAAAATAAAGGATAAGAAGCGAACCAGATGCAAATCGGACTCACGATGCGACAATGACATAGAGATTCGTACACAAGAAAAGACTCGAGTTTAAAAGGACGTAACTATTGGTACATTTGAAGTTTCGGGCACCCGAATGGAGGAACGGGAAGGCCGTAAGATATCTGATCCTGCAATAGAATCAAATAAAGGATACGAAGCGGACCAGATGGTAATCGGACTTATGATGCGACAAGAACATAGAGATTCGTACACAAGAAAAGACTTGAGTTTTAAAGGACGTAACTATCGTTACATTTGAAGTTTCGGGCACCCGAATGGAGGAACAGGAAGGCCGTAAGATATCTGATGATGCAATAGACTCAAATAAAGGATACGAAGCGAACTGGATGCTAATCAGACTCACGATGCGACAATGACATAGAGATTCGTACACAAGAAAAGACTCGAGTTTTAAAGGATGTAACTATCGGTACATTTGAAGTTTCGAGCACCCGAATGGAGGAACAGGAATGCCGTAAGATATCTAATGATGCAATAGACTCAAATAAAGGATAAGAAGCGAACCAGATGCTAATCGGACTCACAATGCAACAATGACATAGAGATTCGTACACGAGAAAACACTCGAGTTTTAAAGGACGTAACTATCGGTAAATTTGAAGTTTCGGGCACCCGAATGGAGGAACGGAAAGGCCGTAAGATATCTGATCATCCAATAGAATCAAATAAACGATACGAAGCGGACCGGATGGTAATCGGACTCACGATGCGACAAGGACATAGAGATTCGTACACAAGAAAAGACTTGAGTTTTAAAGGACGTAACTATCGTTACATTTGAAGTTTCGGGCACCCGAATGGAGGAACAGGAAGGCCGTAAGATATCTGATGATGCAATAGACTCAAATAAAGGATACGAAGCGGACCGGATGCTAATCGGACTCACGATGCGGCAATTACATAGAGATTCGTACACAAGAAAAGGCTCGAGTTTTAAAGGACGTAACTATCGCTACATTTGAAGTTTCGGGCACTCGAATGGAGGAACGCGAAGGCCGTAAGATATCTGATCATGCAATAGACTCAAATAAAGGATACGAAGCGGACCGGATGCTAATCGGACTCACGATGCGACAATGACATAGAGATTCGTACACAAGAAAAGACTCGAGTTTTAAGGGATGTAACTATTGGTACATTTGAAGTTTCGGGCGCCCGAAATGAGGAACGGGAAGGCCGTATGATATCTGATCATGCAATAGACTCAAATAAGGATAAGAAGCGAATCGGATGCTAATCGGATTCACGATGCGACAATGACACAGAGATTCCAACGGGAAGGCCGTAGGATATCTGATCATGCAATAGACTCAAATAAAAGATAAGAAGCGAATCGGATTCTAATCGGATTCACGATGCGACAATGACATAGAGATTCGAACGCGAAGGCCGTACGATATCTGATCATGCAATAGACTCAAATAAAAGATAAGAAGCGAATCGGATGCTAATCGGATTCACGATGCGACAATGACATAGAGATTCGTACACAAGAAAGGACCCTAGTTTAAAAGGACGTAACTATCGGTACATTTGAAGTTTCGGGCACCCGAATGGAGGAACAGGAATGCCGTAAGATATCTGATGATGCAATAGACTCAAATAAAGGATAAGAAGCGAACCAGATGCTAATCAGACTCACGATGCGACAATGACATAGAGATTCGTACACAAGAAAATACTCGAGTTTTAAAGGACGTAACTATCGGTACATTTGAAGTTTCGAGCACCCGAATGGAGGAACAGGAATGCCGTAAGATATCTAATGATGCAATAGACTCAAATAAAGGATAAGAAGTGAACCAGATGCTAATCGGACTCACGATGCAACAATGACATAGAGATTCGTACACGAGAAAAGACTCGAGTTTTAAAGGACGTAACTATCGGTAAATTTGAAGTTTCGGGCACCCGAATGGAGGAACGGAAAGGCCGTAAGATATCTGATCATCCAATAGAATCAAATAAACGATACGAAGCGGACCGGATGGTAATCGGACTCACGATGCGACAAGGACATAGAGATTCGTACACAAGAAAAGACTTGAGTTTTCAAGGACGTAACTATCGTTACATTTGAAGTTTCGGGCACCCGAATGGAGGAACAGGAAGGCCGTAAGATATCTGATGATGCAATAGACTCAAATATAGGATACGAAGCGGAACGGATGCTAATCGGACTCACGATGCGGCAATTACATAGAGATTCGTACACAAGAAAAGGCTCGAGTTTTAAAGGACGTAACTATCGCTACATTTGAAGTTTCGGGCACTCGAATGGAGGAACGCGAAGGCCGTAAGATATCTGATCCTGCAATAGACTCAAATAAAGGATACGAAGCGGACCGGATGCTAATCGGACTCACGATGCGACAATGACATAGAGATTCGTACACAAGAAAAGACTCGAGTTTTAAAGGATGTAACTATTGGTACATTTGAAGTTTCGGGCGCCCGAAATGAGGAACGGGAAGGCCGTATGATATCTGATCATGCAATAGACTCAAATAAGGATAAGAAGCGAATCGGATGCTAATCGGATTCACGATGCGACAATGACATAGAGATTCCAACGGGAAGGCCGTAGGATATCTGATCATGCAATAGACTCAAATAAAAGATAAGAAGCGAATCGGATGCTAATCGGATTCACGATGCGACAATGACATAGAGATTCGTACACAAGAAAGGACTCTAGTTTAAAAGGACGTAACTATCGGTACATTTGAAGTTTCGGGCACCCGAATGGAGGAACAGGAATGCCGTAAGATATCTGATGATGCAATAGACTCAAATAAAGGATAAGAAGCGAACCAGATGCTAATCGGACTCACGATGCGACAATGACATAGAGATTCGTACACAAGAAAAGACTCGAGTTTTAAAGGATGTAACTATCGGTACATTTGAAGTTTCGGGCACCCGAATAGAGGAACGGAAAGGCCGTAAGATATCTGATCATCCAATACAATCAAATAAAGGATACGAAGCGGACCAGATGGTAATCGGACTCACGATGCGACAATGACATAGAGATTCGTACACAAGAAAAGGCTCGAGTTTTAAAGGACATAACTATCGCTACATTTGAAGTTTCGGGCACTCGAATGGAGGAACGCGAAGGCCGTAAGATATCTGATCATGCAAATGACTCAAATAATGGATACGAAGTGAACTGGATGCTAATCAGACTCTTGATGCGACAACGACATAGAGATTCGTACACAAGAAAAGGCTCGAGTTTTAAAGGACGTAACTATCGCTACATTTGAAGTTTCGGGCACTCGAATGGAGGAACGCGAAGGCCGTACGATATCTGATCATGCAATAGACTCAAATAAAGGATACGAAGCGGACCGGATGCTAATCGGACTCACGATGCGACAATGACATAGAGATTCGTACACAAGAAAAGACTCGAGTTTTAAAGGATGTAACTATCGGTACATTTGAAGTTTCGGGCACCCAAAATGAGGAACGGGAAGGCCGTAAGATATCTGATCATCCAATAGACTCAAATAAAGGATAAGAAGCGAACCAGATGCTAATCGGTCTCACGATACGACAATGACATAGAGATTCGTACACAAGAAAAGACTCGAGTTTTAAAGTACGTAACTATAGATAAATTTGAAGTTTCGGGCACCCGAATGGAGGAACGGGAAGGCTGTAAGATATCTGATCATGCAATAGAATCAAATAAAGGATACGAAGCAGACCGGATGCTAATCGACTCACGACGAGACAATGACATACAGATTCGTACACAGGAAAAGAGTCGAGTTTTAAAGGACGTAACTATCGGTACATTTGAAGTTTCGGGCACCCGAATGGAGGAACAGGAATGCCGTAAGATATCTGATGATGCAATTGACTCAAATAAAGGATAAGAAGCGAACCAGATGCTAATCGGACTCACGATGCGACAATGACATAGAGATTCGCACACAAGAAAAGACTCGAGTTTTAAAGGACGTAACTATCGGTAAACTTGAAGTTTCGGGCTCCCGAATGGAGGAACGGGAAGGTCGTAAGATATCTGATCATGCAATAGACTCAAATAAAGGATACGAAGCAGACTGGATGGTTATCGGACTCACGATACGACAATGACATACAGATTCGTACACAAGAAAAGAATCAAGTTTTAAAGGACGTAACTATCGGTACATTTGAAGTTTCGGGCACCCGAATGGAGGAACGGGAAGGCCGTATGATATCTTATCATGCAATAGACTCAAATAAAGGATAAGAAGCAAATCGGATGCTAATCGGATTCACGATGCGACAATGACATAGAGATTCGTACACGAGAAAAGACTCTAATTTAAAAGGATGAAACTATCGGTAAATTAGAAGTTTCGAGCACCCGAATGGAGGAACGTGAAGGCCGTAAGATATCTGATCATGCAATAGACTCAAATAAAGGATACGAAGCAGACCGGATGGTTATCGGACTCACGATGCGACAATGACATAGAGATTCGTACACAAGAAAAGACTCTAGTTTAAAAGGACGTAACTATCGGTAAATTTGAAGTTTCGAGCACCCGAATGGAGGAACGGGAAGGCCGTAAGATATCTGATCATGCAATAGACTCAAGTAAAGGATACGAAGCAGACCGGAAGGTTATCGGACTCACGATGCGACAATGACATAGAGATTCGTACACAAGAAAAGACTCGAGTTTTAAAGGACGTAACTATCGGTAAATTTGAAGTTTCGGGCACCCGAATGGAGGAATGGGAAGGCCGTAAGATATTTGATCATGCAATAGAATCAAATAAAGGATACGAAGCGGACCGGATAGTAATCGGAGTCACGATGCGACAATGACATAGAGATTCGTACACAAGAAAAGACTTGAGTTTTAAAGGACGTAACTATCGGTACATTTAAAGTTTCGGGCACTCCAATGGAGGAACGGGAAGGCCGTAAGATATCTAATCATGCAATAGACTCAAATAAAGGATACGAAGTGGAACGGATGGTAATCGGACTCACGATGCGACAATGACATAGAGATTCGTACACAAGAAAAGACTTGAGTTTTGAAGGACGTAACTATCGGTAAATTTACGGGAGGGTGCATTGACCGTTTGACTTTTTCTCTGGGCGATTTGGCGATTTTTGATTCTAGGGTTTGTTCTTCGTTTCCCGCTTCTTTCCTCCTTTTATTGTGGTACTGTTCCATCCGTTTTTGTTTGATTATCATCGTTCTTTGTCTCTGTCTACTATGGATCAGTCTCTTACTGATCCTAAAGGAGGTGTTCCTCCTGATATCCCTTCAGATCTGAACATGTCTGAGAGTGTTTGTGTTTCTCCGGTTGTTTTGGTGCCTAAGGAGTTTAATGAGTCTCGTGAATCTCCTAATTCTCCTCTGAACCCTAATCCTTTTGGAAGTAGTGTGGATTTGAATGTTCAGGCTACTTCTGCTCCGTTTATGGCTGATTGGCGCAAACGCTTGCTGCTATCTAGGGAGAATGGGTTAAAAGTGATTGATCAGGATCAGCAGATGTCAGATAGTTCTCCTTGTGTGACTCACTGGCAGTTTTTTGGTCCTGAACAGTTGGTGTTTACTGATCTGGCTATTGGGGAAGCCATTCAGGTATTGATTGATAAAACCTATTCTGATAACTCATTTATGACTGCCATGAATTGGTTTATTAACATGAATTGTAAGAATGAGGGTTTTATGCTGAGGTTTGGGGAACTTCTGCTGAAGGTTATTGAGGCTGATGATAGGGTTGTTACTGAAGAGGATGGTAATGTGCAAATTAGTGAGAAATGTGTTGAGTTTATGAACTTCATAATGAATGCATGTGATAAAAATGAGCATAGGATGCTGATTGTTGCTTGTAGGGATATGGATAGTAGTAGTGTTGGGCTGGATGTTACTGAAAAGATGAGTGGAACTGGTGTCATATGGAGGTTTGCTGGTCATTCTCAGGGTTGGTTCTCTTCAGATATTATTCTGAAAGCTATTGAGATGTTAGCTCAGAAGGCTTATCAGAACCCTGTGTATGAGCCTGCTATGAAACAGTGTTTCTCTTTAAATCTGTTGAATCCTTCCTTTGAGGAATGCTTTGGTAGGTATATGTCCAATATTGATGAGAATAAGATGAAGGTTGAGTATGTTGCTGATGAGATTTTTGATGACTTTATGCAATTTGTTATTGCCTGTTATGAGAAGTCTGATGTTTTGAGCCTTAGACTGGTTTGTGACTATAATGCTATTGATAGTGTGGGTAAGGGTAATATGTTGGGGAAAGTTGGGTCTAAGGGGAATGGGGTTAATAAAGTTGTTAGTATAGGAATGGGTCAGGGGCATATGGAGTGTAATGGGTTGCAGGGTAAACTGAAACTCTTGGAAGATCACTTTGTTGAGAGTAGTATTGTGGCTTTCCACCAGCATTATCAGAAGCTGTTTTGCAAAATGAAGGATTATGAGGTGGAAGATCTGTTTGAATTTGATATGAGTATTGTCAAGGCTCTAGCTAGATGGTTTTACTGTAGAGTTGGGGTGCAGGATATTAATCATACTAGGGGCTCTATGTGTAAGAGGGAGCTTGCTGGGGATGGTATTATTCAAAGTAATGAGAAGTGTGGTAAGAAGCTAAGAGGAGGTGTGGAGAGTATTGATACTACTAAGGTTGTAACCAAGAAACAACTTATTTTAACACAAGAGGGCAGGAAGATTATGAAGATTCTGTCATCTAAAAATAAGAAGGTTAAGTAGGTATTTGAATTTAACAAGGATGCTGCTGTGCCAGTTCTCCCTGTTTTTAGAATTGGGGAGATGTCTGATGTTATAGGTTCTACTGTAGCTAATATGACTATTGAGCAGATGGAGAAGGAGATTTCTGATATAAAAAAGGTTGGTAGTGTTAAATCTAAACAGTTGGGTTATAGAACTGCAAATGGATTAATCTTTGATCCTTTTGAGGAAAATGGTGGTGCTGAGAAAACAGTTGAGTTTAATGATATGCAGTGTTCTATTAAGGAGATTAGGGACAATATACAGAGGAAAAAGTTGAGGTTGAGGGAATTAATTTTGGGGTTGGGGAAGGCTAGGGAATTGTTGGCTGAGAAAGGGAAGCTAAAAGAGCCTATAGTCAATGATTGTAATATTATTCAGAAGTCTCCAATTCTAGGGCCAATTGCTGATAACAACTATGTGTTTAAGGCTTCTTCATCTGCCAATAAATCTGTTGATAACACTCCTGGGCCATCTGGGGATTCTGAATCTGATGATAAGAAGGAGAGGGCTTCATATGCTAATGCTGTAAAGGGTGAGAAGGTTGCTGAATTTAGCAAACAGATCATGTATTGCCCACCTACTACTCTTGAAAATGGTGAAAAGGTGGTTATGATTAAACAAGATTATGTTGAGAAGGTTAAGCAGGTTTACTCTAAACATTTGTATGGGTACTTTGTGGGTTCCTTTTGCTCTATAGCATGGGTTAGATTCAATTTATTTAGGATGTGGAAGAGATATGGGATTGAGGACATTTCTAATAATGGTAAAGGTTTGTTCTATTTTAAATTTGATAAAAAGGAGGGAATGTTGGAAGCCTTGAAAGCTGGACCATGGGTTGTTAATGGCATCCCTTTGGTGCTGAACCAATGGGAAGTTGGGGCTGCGATTGTGAAAACAAAACCAGAAAGGGTGCCTGTGTGGGTTTTGTTTAAGGAGGTGCCATTGGAATTATGGAATGTGCAGGGGTTGTGTGAGCTGGCTAGCTGTATTGGTAAACCATTATTGTTTGATAATATTACTGTGGATAAATGTTTGAATACTAATGTGCAGGTTGGATTTGCTAGAATTTTGGTGGAAATTGCTGCTGCTGATTCTCAGCCTACTTTTATTAGAGCTTTTTATCCTAGAGAGGAGGGTGCTGAGCCTAAGGTTACTGAGGTGATGATAGAGTATCAAAAGATGCCTAAACTTTGTTCTTTCTGCAAAGTATTTGGGCATTCTTTTGAAAAATGTACTACTAGAGAGTTAACTGCTGAGGAGAAAGAAGCTAGGGACAGAGAAGCTGAAAAGGTGAATGAAGATAAGAAGGGGGCTACTAAAGATGGAACTGTTGATGAGGAAGGGTATCAATTGGTGTGGAAGCGTAGTATGGCTGCTAAGAATCCCAATAAGGGTTTAAGTATTGGAGGGAATAGTAATGGGGCTTATGGGGGAGGTAATTTGAGACAAAGAAATATGTTTAAGGGTAACAAGGAGGTAAAGGAGGCTAAACTTCAGGATAGGATTAAGAGCTTCAAAATGAATCAAGCTGCTATGGAGTATGATCTTCAGAAGGATCAAGTCAGGAAGGATTCTAATGGTGCATCTTCTTCTGGGGTTAAAAAGGATGGGAAGGAGGGCATTGGTAATGAAGTTAGGAAGGGGAAGCAAGTCTTTCAAATAAGAACTTGAAGAAACAAGTAGTCTAACCTCCTTTGGGGGATGATAGACTAGATGCAACCACAGGATTGATCCTTCACTAGCACTTCCTGGATTGGAGTAACCTGCAAGTAAAGAAGACGTGGGTAGGGAGACAACTACACGAGGTAGCAGTTTATAACAAAAACGTGGGTGAATGGGGATACTATCAAGTGTGATAGCTCTTAGGGTTAGCCAAAAGTGTCCTCCTATTAGGGATATGATCCCTTATATAGGTGTGGACGTATGCCACCATTACCCGAAACCCTAATCGTAATGGGCCAGGCCCGATTAGGGTTGTCTCCACTACCCGAAGACTATATTAGTAAAGTAGTTATGGAATAGCTATAAATAAGGAAAGGTTGGAACGGCTACCGCTTTTACCGTTAACCCGCGCGTATATTGCTCCATGATTGTAGGCAGTCGATTGTTACCTTCCTTGCTGGGGAAGTTTCTATTGTCCGCGGAGTGTTGCTCCGCGGGTTACGTCCCGGGTTTGGGTACGCTCTGCGCAGTGTTGAGCACCCAATCCCATCAAGTCCCCCTAGTCCAGTGTGTACCCTTTTCTCGAGTATGTGAGGGAAGAGGGTGGATGCTGGACTCATATAAGTGATTCTTTGGATGATAGCTCATCCGTCTCTGGTAGTGAAAACTGGGATGTTGGTGCTGAGTTATCTGCAATTCAATGCTTATTGTTGAAGGTGCGGAATTCTGAGATGGCGGAATGCGGAGAACGGTAATTATGTTTGACGTTAACACTCCGCGGCCGCGTTGCGTGTTGCTGTGGTGGAAGACAGATGTCTTCTGCGTAAGCAAAGAATGGTAGGTAGCGTCTGCTACAAGCTATATTTGTGTCAGCGGGCGTCCAATCAGTTATGACAGACGGCTGAGTCAGGCGCGTGTACGGCGTGTGTACGGCGCGTGTGCCGCCTATATAGCTGTCCAGTGCCACGCGTCATGTGTAAAGTCGTTTCCTTTACCAATGCTGACGTCATTGGCAGTTACTGCACATCCTATATAATCATTTCAAATTATTTCGAATTTCACTTTACCCACTCTTTGCATTCCAGACCTCTTCGAATTCCTTTCTTTTCCTTGCTTAATCTTCGTTATTCTTTACTCATCCGAACATGTCTCAAGAAACTTCTTGTCCTGTGGATCAATCGAAAGCTACCGAGAAGGCAGAGAAGACAGAGAAGGGTATCAACACCACCCTTATCAAGTGGGACGCCTCCTCATTCTCCACATTTCTTGATCAATTCGGGATTGAGGCCGATTGGGAGCCTGAATTACCAGCTGCTGGTAAAACGGCATTGGAGGCCTCCCCTGGTAAGATTGCATTGTATGAAGCTTTTTTCACTCGTTGCTGTTTCTGTCTTCCTATTACCAAGTTCTTGGTGAACGTTCTGATGAAATATGGGGTTCATCCAACACAAATGACACCCTTTGGGTTTTCCAGGCTAGTGCATTTTGAGGCAACTTGTCGATCGTTGGACTTGGAGCCAACTTTCGATATGTTGAATGTTTTTTACGTTCTTGAAGAGGCACGTGGGGGGCCTGGTTGGTACAGTGTGTCACCCAGGAGGAATCGGACTCAAATCGTTTCTGAGAGTCCAAAATCCATGTACGACTGGAAGGAGAAATTTTTCTATATTCACAGGGGAGTGATCCCTGCTGCGCTGCAGTGGATGAGTGTTGGGGTGAAGGAGAGGATTGCGGAGTTTCCGCCCATGAAAGATTACAAGAACCAACCTTGGTACGAAACCTTGTGCTCGCACTCCACTCCATTGTCTATGGAGAAATGCCCCGAAGGTGTGTTGGTGATGTTGGGTATCAGTCGCTTGGGGAATCCTGAAGGCTATGAGCCCACTGCGTCTGATGCCAGTAAGTGACATGTTTCCTCTGTTAACTTTCAATCCCAATTTCCATGTTGTGCTTTTTCTTAAACTGTTGTGTTTGCAGGAATGACGAAGTTTGACCTGTTCGATGCCCGGGGTGCAGCGAAACTCAGTTATACAGCTGTACCCCCCGGAGCACCTTCCGTACTTGAGCGATTGGAGCGCAACTTCCTGATGCCTCAACTGAAGGATGCTCCGCGTCATTATGCGCGCACAGGTGGGTTTTATGTACTTTGTTATGTTACAAATGTTGATTTTGTTCACCCTACGAAAAGTTCCTGCGCTGAAAGGGTGCGTTGTAGTCCGCGTAGCGCATGCACTGATCCAACGTGCCCTTTATTTCAGGCGCAGGAATCCATCTTGTGAAGAAGGCTGGGGTTGACTCGGGGGAAACTTCCCCGGGTCGTAAAAAGATGTCCTGTACTGGTAAGTGTTGTGATCATAGCCATAGCAATGGTTTTATCTTTATTCCTTGTTTTGTGTGACCGTAGGGACTGGCCCCAAGCGTCAGCGAAAGGAATCACGAAAGGGGAAAAAGGTGGCATCTAGCTCTACCGTTTCCCAAGATGGTGATGAGGATACAGAGTCAGACGATGAAGTCAAGCGACGTCGTACCCGTGAGCCAACGCCTACTGATGACTCCGTTGAGGTGTCTACGGAGTTGTATCACAAGCGTTTGGAAGGCCTTGCCCAGAAACAAGTTCAAATTCCTAAGCCAGTCGCGGAGACTGTAAAGGTTGCGTCAACGACTGTGGATGTGGACTTGACCACTGGTGGAGAAACAGGTTCCATGTCTACCCATGGAAAGATGGTTGTCAAGCCCCCTCCTAAACGACAACCCTTGTTTGTGAAGTCTGTTAAGCATAGTTCTGGTAAGATTTCATGTCTTTACTTGTTTTTTCGGACTTGACATAGAATAGTGAATAACGTCCCTGTTGATTTTATCTTTTAGGTAAAGGTCCTGTACCGCAGGGGACCTTGAAAAAACCACTTATGCCTGCGAAGAAAGTTCTGGAGCCTGTGGTGGAGAATGTGGACGAGACGAACGTGACTGCGTTGGAGACCCAATTGTCTGCACATAATAAAGGTTTGACGCTGTCTCCGGAAGCTGGTAAGAACGCGGAGAAGCGTCCCAATCTTGAGCCGTTGCAGTCAGATGTGGAAGTTACAAAGGTGTCTGCAGATGTATCACTTGAGGGGAAAGATTTGCATGTGGAGCAACTCCCTGAATCAAGCAATCTAGCTCGCACCGAGATCAATGCGGAGAAGGTATCCGCGAATGTGTTACAATCGTCTCAAACTCCTAAGAAGAGCTCAACGGGAGCAGGGCGGAGTGCAAGGGACCTAGGTGGTAGTGGAAGGAGAGTGGCTCGCCCGGACTACGATCCTAGTAGGCCGTATCAACCACTCTGGGATATAAGGCAAACAACTCGTTTGACCAATCCACTAGATGCAGAGGAGTTTATCTCCTATGATGTGCCACCTAGTGAACGAGATTATCAAGATGGTGTTGATCGTCGCTCCTTGATGTCTGATATGAGCCTAAACCTGGCTCTGTGTGTCAGCAACTTTGGTTCCTTTATGCGGCGGGAAGAAGAGCTTCAGCGTTCTTGGCAAGCTTTGAAAAGTGCAGAAGAAGCTCAAACAAAAAAAGAAGAAGAGTTTCGACGATTCCGTGCTGATGCCCGCGGGGAAGTTGACCAATTGAGGGGTCAATTGCGGGCTGCGGAAGGCGAAATTCAAAAGCTGAAAGGTGAGAGAGCAGAGGCATCCAAGCATTGGAAAGACTCTTGCGAGCGCACAAACATGGAGCTTGAGCGCGGTCGTAAAGCTGCTGAGAGTTTGAAGAATAAGCTTGCCCGAGTGGTACTTGAGGCTGAAGAAAAACAAAAAGTCCTTGACGCGAAGCAGGCTGAGCTGGCTGATACTGTGAGTAAGTTGAAGGATCAGCATGAAGCCCTAATGACTGCTACAACGCGCATGTCGGAGTTGGAGGAGCAGGTCAAGGGGCTTGCTGGTCAGAAGTCTCAACTTGAAGAAACGAATGTCTTGCTGGATTCATCGCGTGTGCAACTGGAAGTCAGCCTTCAGCAAACACAAAATGAACTTCAGGGCGCTATGCAAGCCTCCCTAGCCTCTCGTGAGCGTCTGACCTGGATGATGCAGCATGGTCTCCAAGGAGTAAGATCCCCCTTGTTGTTTGTTGTATATTTAATTAGAGTATGTGATTGTTAACTTGTGCTTGTGCATTCCGCAGGTCTTCAAGCGCATCTGGAATGAGCCAAAGTTTGGCGATGCGGTGGCGAAGATTGGAGCTACATCCATGCGTAGTGGCATGCAGCAAGGGTTTACCGAAGGTTATCATCACCACGCTGCTGGCTTGGCGCTTGAGGATGGGGAGCACTTTGGCAAGCCATATGAAGATGAAGCCATAGCTGCGCAGGAGGAGTTTGAGACCCTCACGTTTGATGTGTTTGATGTGGTAGATCAGTGTTTGAAGACTGATGATCCCATTGGTCAGCTGCGTGAGTACTTTGAGGAATCTGATCGCCTCGGAGCTGAGATGGAGGAGAAGGAAAGGAAAGAAGAGGAAGCGCGGAGGGCTGCTGCGCAGGGAGGAGGGGAGTCCTCCGCTGTTGGCGCAAGTTCCAGCGCGTTGAATGAAGGAGTAGAAGACGATGCTTACATAGATCTCATAGATTATGAGTAGATGTAGCTCAGTCGTCTTGTGTTTGTGTTTAAACTCTTTCATTTTATGTTGAACAATTGTATGACGTTTGCACTTTGCCCCTTAGAATTCTGTTGACTCATGTGTGTTGTGACTCTTGGATTTTTGCCATAATTGTTGTCTGACGTCACGTTTGAAAAGGGAGCCACCTGTGTCAGCCTGCTGATGTCATCTGACAGGTTTGACGGCGCTTCCACTGATTGATGTGACTGATGGCCTCCATACTCGAGTATTAACCATTAATGGTAATTAATAGGGTGTTTTGTCATGCCTATAAAAGGGTAATGACTGATTAAAATTTTGTTCATCATTTCTTCTTTCTTCTCTTCCACTATTTCAATGGCTTCTCCTTTAAGGTTTACAAGAGACGAAATTGAAGCAGTTCAAGGGATGTTGATGCTGCCAAATCATCCCCCTGTGATCAAGGTACCTCCAACTGCTATGCATAAACTTGCCACTTATTGTGGTTACCTGATTCTGACAGAAGATCAAGCGTTCCAGCAAAAGGAGCAAGGTTCTTCTACCAACCTAGTGAAGGTTAGGAAGTTGGATAGGCTTGGTGATGCACCAAAGACTCCAAAGCTTAGGCTCCGTCGAACCCCCACTGGTTGGGAACATGCAAATTGATGGACCACCATGCATGGGGGCTAGTGTTAGGTAGCTAGTGGTACCAATGATGTATAGATTAGGTCCATGTGTTGCCACTGTTTTTGCTTTTTTGCTCTGTTTTGATCAGTGGTATAGGTATGATGCTAGGGCTAAGTTTGTAAGTTGTTGATGGCTTTTGTATTGCCCTTTTTTGATTAAGAATGAAGTTGTACGTAATCCATATTGAAAAGAAGTATGAATGACAATGAAAATTCTCTTTATTGAAATTGAAATGATAGTAGCTATAAGCTGTTTATTACACTGCTAGAGAATTTCTTACATGTAACAAATGCGTAACTGGGCAGCATTCCATGTGCGCGGTATTGGGGTACCATCCAAACGCTCTAAAGCATAAGCGCCTTTCCCCAAAACTTCTTGCACCTTGTAAGGTCCTTCCCAATTTGGCGCGAGTTTGCCTGGCTTTTCCGCGTTGGATGCTTCGTTGTTGCGGAAGACATAGTCTCCAACGCGGAACGCCTCTGCCTTAACCTTGGAGTTATAATACTTCTCAAGCTGTCTCTTATAGTTAGCCTCTTTGATGGCTGCCATATCTCTGCGCTCATCCAACAGGTCTAAGTTGATTTTTAACTCCGTGTCGTTGACCCGATGATTTGCCAACAAAATCCTTGGTGATGCGCAGTGCATTTCCGCAGGTATGACAGCCTCAGTGCCATATGTAAGGCTGAATGGTGTTTCTCCGTTGCTTGTTTTGGACAACGTGCGATGAGCCCATAGGACATGAGGAAGCTCGTCCACCCAACCAGTGCGTTTTGTGCCAAGTCTGGCCTTTATTCCTTCGACGATGCTTCTGTTTGCACGCTCGACTTGTCCATTACCTTGCGGATGCGCGACTGAGGTAAATATCTGTTTGATGCCCATAGAAGACAGCCATTCTTGCAAGTGTTGGTCCGCGAACTGCGTGCCATTGTCACTTACAATTTCCAGTGGTAAGCCAAAACGACAAATGATAAACTCCCAAATGAATTTTTTGATACTTTTCCTGTCGATGGATGACAAAGTTTTTGCCTCCACCCATTTGGTAAAGTAATCGATTGCCACCACTAAGTATTTGACATTACCAGGAGCTGTGGGAAATGGTCCCACAAGATCAATGGCCCACTTCTGGAATGGCCATGCCGCGGTAACTGGTATCAGGTTATTCTTGGGCCGTAGTGTTCCTGGCGCATGGCGTTGGCAGGACTTGCATTTGCGCAACTCCGTCATGGCGTCTACGTGCATTCCGGGCCAATAGTACCCGGCGTTCATTAGTTTGGCGACTACCATCCTTGGGCCTGCGTGTAGGCCGCAGGATCCTTCATGTATGTCTTTGATGAGATATGTCGCCTCTGCGGAGTCAACACAACGTAGTAAGGGGCCCAAATACGAACGCCGATACAGTACTCCGTCAATAACTTGGTAATGCAATGCCTTGTTCTGGAGTTTTCGCGCCTCCGCTTTATTGTCTGGAAGCGTTCCATTGAGGAGATAAGACTTAATTGGGGTGATCCAGGAGGTCTTGCCAGTCTGGACCACATTGACTTGCTTTTGTGACACTGATGGGTGGTCCAAGACTTCCACCCGCACCTCTTTTGCCATATGATCAAAAACCGTTGATGCCATCTTGCTTAACGCATCTGCGGGCTTGTTTTGGCTGCGCTTGATATGATGAACCTTGCAATACGAGAAGTCACGCATGAGGGCTTTGGCTTGCTCTAAGTACAAGATCATGGATGCTTCTCGTGCTTCGTATGAGCCGTCGATGTGGTTGGCTACCAACTGAGAGTCGACGTGAGCATCTAAGTGTTGTACACCCATTTTCTTTGCAATGCGCAAACCTGCGAGCAATGCCTCGTATTCCGCTTCATTATTTGTGGTTGGGAAATCAAGGCGGATTGCATAAGTGAAATCCTTCCCGTCTGGTGTGATCAGGCGCTGGCCTGCCCCCGCACCATCGTCATTGCACGCTCCGTCCGTATATAATTCCCACTTCTCTGCGGATTCGGGACTTGGCAAAGTGACATGTGCTTGTTGACATTCGGTTACACTTTCGGGAGGGACTTCTGCGGCAAAGTCTGCAAGGATTTGCCCCTTGAATGACGTTCTGGTCTTGTATTCAATTGTGTGTTCTCCCAGCTCAATGGCCCACTTGGCCAGACGTCCCGATAGCTCCGGCTTGCGCAGGATGTCATTAATACAGAAGTCTGTGAGGACGTTAATGGGGTGTCCCTGGAAGTACCTCCGCAACCTTCTTGATGCGTGTACCAATGCTAGTACCAGCTTTTCCATTGTGGAGTACCGGGTCTCTGCATCAAGTAAAGTTCGACTTACGTAGTATACTGGGGTTTGGACGCCTTTGCGATCAACCAGGAGAACGGCACCAATTGATTTTTCTTTTACTGACAAGTATAATGTTAGTGGCTCTTTTGGAAGTGGTTCTGTAAGAGTCGGCAAGCGGCTCAAGCATTCTTTCATTTCCTTGAAGGCGGCCTCGGCTTCCTCTGTCCATTTGAAGTTTGACTTTTTGAGGCAGTTCTTCAAGGTGTTCACGAAGGGAAACGACTTCGAAGCATAATTTGAGAGAAAACGATTTAGGGCGACAAGACGCCCCATCAGTGTCTGAACCTCCCGTACAGAAGACGGAGATGGCATGCGCTCAATTGCTTGTACTTTATCGGGATTCGCACGGAAGCCATCTTTAGTAACCATCACTCCCAAAAACTTCCCTTCTTCCATTCCAAAAGAACATTTACTCGGATTGAGCTTCATGCGGACCTTGCGGAGTTGATCGAAAGTCTTTTGAATGTCCGCAAGCATTTGGTCTTCCTCTGCGCTTTTGATAACCAGATCATCAACATACACTTCGAGATTGACCCCGATTTGTGCATTGAACGCTGTATCCATGAGGCGCTGATACGTTGCCCCTGCGTTCTTCAATCCAAACGGCATCTTTGTGTAACAATAAGTGCCGGTGTCTGTGCGGAAGGATGTTTTATCTTCATCCTCTTTGGCCATCTGTATTTGATGGTACCCTTTGTAAGCGTCGAGGAAGCACTTGAATCTAAACGGTGCTAAAGAATCGACCTTCAAATCAATTTCCGGAAGTGGGTAACAATCCTTCGGGCATGCTTTGTTTATATCTTTGTAATCCACGCACATTCTCCAGCCCCCGTTGGATTTTCCGACCATCACTGGGTTAGCAACCCAAGTTTGGTATCTTGTTCTTCGCAGGATGCCTGCGTCTAAAAGTTCGGCGACTTGCTCATTCATGGCCTTTGTTTTCTCCGGCCCCATACTACGCTTCTTCTGAACAACTGGTTCCACAGACTTATAAACATTCAGTTTGTGTTCTGCGATGTCTCGAGGAACGCCGACCATGTCCGCAGGTTGGAAGGCAAAGACATCCATGTTCTTAGTGAGCAACTGTTTTAAATGAACTCGTATGGTGTCGGAGATTACTGGGCCAATGACAACCGTCTGATCCGGGAATTTAGGGTTAATCACCCATTTCTCAGGATCAGTGCGGTTTGATGGCTTCATAATTTTTGGAGGCTTGCATGCATCTGTTGCGTGGCAATTTTTGTTTCCGCGTATGAAAGCTACTCCTCCGCGCGTTGGGAATCCAACCATTTGATGCGGAGTAGACGCGTTGCAGTTGAATTTTGCCAATCCTTCTCGACCGATGAGAACATCATGCGACGAATTCACCGGTAAAACCATGAAATCACAGATCTCTGTGCGCGAGAGTTGTCCGTCTGTCCATGTGACAGGTAGAGTGAGTATGCCCAATGGAATTATCACTTCGTGAATAAATCCGGATATCGGCTCCGTAGTTGGAACGAGTTTTTCTTTATCTTCCGCGTCTAATTGGTCGAAGCACTGCTGGTACATGATGTCTGTACTGCTCCCGTTGTCAAGGAACATGTACCTTGTGCGGTAATGTCCAATGACGCCCGTTATGATTAACGGTGTTGTGGAAGATGCTCCTCCCTTGACGCGTGGCATAACAACAGGTGCCTCTTTCCAAGCGTCATCTTGTGTCACACCCTCAAATATCCACCTGCGGAGTTCTACCGCGAGGCGTGTGACATACCAGGATCCAAGTCAACGGTCACAATAAACGACGTCTAAATGTAAAAACATACGTAATAAAAACCATGCATAAGATTTAAAATTCAACATTAAGTAGTGCGGAAGCATTAAAAGTTTACAAAAGTCATGCCGAAAATAAAACATAAGTTCCCAAGTTTAACATTTCCAAAACATGCCATGAGACTCTAGACGCAAGACGACCCAGTGCGACTCCGTGCGCCTATCTGACAGCTGCTACCTTAGCGACCTGAGAAATCATGCTAAAAGAGTCAACATATAATGCTGGTGAGTTCACAGGTTTTATTTAAACGTTTAGAGCAATCCTTCAAAAACCGTTACCATCACAATTACTACTATGCTTGTAAGAACGCTAGCTAGGCGCAGAATAAGATACTCATACGGGTGAAACCATTGCTGACTAAGCCGTGTAATGACCCTTAGTTTCCTATGGGCTACCGTCATCACCGGTAGACCTTGTTTTGTTAGAGACAATATGCACCCGCCCGGTCCTACCGTCGAGTGGGGTTTGTCAGTTCCCAATAGCGCTATCCATATTTCCCCGCCATATACCCATGTTAGTGGTTTCTAAGGGACTTTTTGATGAACCGTATAGTACGATAAGTGAGCCATAGTATAATGTGATAAAGAGTCATGAGTCATAAGAGTTTAATAAGCCATAAGTCATAAAAGAGTTTTGAGATGAAAATACGTCATAAGTCATAAAAGCGTTTTAAGCATGTTTCTCCCCCGAAAACATAAACCGTAAAATGTGGGGCCGTGAACTCACCTTAGGTTGCGTATACCGTTTATGAGTAACCCGTATGTGTGATATGAGTAAACCGTCTGTAAGATATGATAGTCCCAACTAGTGGCGACCTATCATAAGATAAGTGTTAAGTTAGACTAATAACCCGCAGGGTTCATTAGTCCCTAAGTCCAGTCCATGACCATGATGTGTTTGAAAAACGTGTTTGACCAACAACCAGACTACGTAAGACAAGACTCGACATCCCATTGGTGACCCGACATTCCACGTGTTCATCTCATACACAAACATACACAAAACATGCAACTCAGCACTTAACATGCGTTAAAGTTCAACGATTCTAACACATAGGTCAATTAACGTACGAACAAGTCCGAACACGTGTTACTATGTTACTAAGCATGTCACGGGGTTCCTATCATGTTCCTAGGTGTCAAATCGGGTTTCGGGATGTTAAAATACACTTATAACAGCATTACACGCGATTAGGGACTTAGCATGCAATTAGGAAAGTCAACACGTGATTAGGGATGGTCAACAGGCAATTAGCAGGGCTAATCGCCACCTATGTTAGGTGATTAGGGCTAATCACATGCATATCAGGCGATTATGGTCATGTGGTATGCAATTCAGGGCTTAACTAGTGATTAGGGTCACAATTGCATGACATGAAGGCAATTAGGATCACAATTGCATGGACTGCTAGCAATTATGATGCTAATCCCCACCCCTAGCACACGAGTAGCCTTTTTCTTAGGCGATTATGCCCCTAATCGCCTACAACATAGGCGATTAGGATTGCTAATCGCCTACAGTGCAGCAATTGTGGTTTTTCGCGCGTTTAACCCTCCAAATCAGATCCGAAACGTGCGCAAACACCCAATAATCATTCTAACATATTAACAAACATATTCCAAGCAAAACCCCTAAGTTTTCATCATTCTAACAGTCCCGAATGCGAGCGTTTTCCCAAAATACCAATTTAACATGAAAACATCACATCAACATGCAATAACTTGCCCTAAATAGCAAATTTCCAGATCTAATCACATAATCACGTTGTCCGAAAGCATCCTACTGTTCTAACATCATCCTAGAGCAAACCCTAACATCAAACAATCAACAACACACCTCATATCATCCTAAATCATCCAAAATCCTTCAAACGGGTCAAAACATCAAGTATCCATAATATACGACCCAAACCACCCAAACTCCTAGGACGTCATCATACTAACTTGTAATAGCTATAAACATCATAATAACACAAAAACAATCATGATTAGATCCCCAAAACTCTATCTTTAATCACATATAACACATATAACACATGTAAAGGTGTGGGTTTGTTTAGAAACGGTTTTAAATGGATTTTCAAAGACAAAAACCTTTATAAGTCAGGTCTGGACATTTAGGGAGTAAAACATAATCATTTAAAGGTTTGGGTTTGAAGAACACACCTTGTATTTAAGAGTAGATGATGGAATAAGCTTGGAAATGGTTGTTTGTGTGTAAAAATGGGTTCCAGAGGGTGTTTGTGGGTTGAGATGTGTTATGGGACGGCTAGGGTTGTGTAAATAATGTTTTGGGGGTCAAGGGTGGTATTTATAGGTGTTTTTAGTCGTCAAGTACGTTGCAGGCGATTATGCAGCAGTTGCAGGCGATTAGGGCTGCTAATCGCCACCCCTTTAGGCGATTAGCCTGCTAATCGCCACCCCTTTAGGCGATTAGCCTGCTAATCGCCACCCCTTTAGGCGATTAGCCTGCTAATCGCCACCCCTTTAGGCGATTAGCCTGCTAATCACCACCCCTTTAGGCAATTAGCCTGCTAATCACCACCCCTTTAGGCAATTAGCCTTGCTAATCGCCTACAGGGTCTGGTGTGGTGTATTTGGCGCGTTAAACTCCGTTTTAACATATGTTAACACATTTTCACATACCGACAAGTCACATAATGATTATAAACACATAATGCATGAAAGTAAACACGTTCACACTCGTTCACCAATTCCCGGGACTCGAGACTTGTGTACGTTAAAACCCTAATGATGTGCGACTCGACTCGACCGACCTTGTTTTGTGTAACGTATGCGCGACTCGCTAAGGTAGACTTTACTAAGTTTTCAAAAGTTAGTTACCGGAAGTTGCCGGGTGTCACATCATCCCCCTGTTAAAAGAATTTTCGTCCCGAAAATTTCCCGAAGTCGAAAAGAGGAGACAAAATAAGAAGAAAAATTTTCCGGGTCGTCACATCATCCCCCTGTTAAAAGGAATCTCGCCCCGAGATTCTTTTAGCCCCAACAGTGATGAGCGTCGACCTCTGTGTATGCCCAAGTAACGTTTTCCCCAAGGAACAGCGAGTGAATATGAGACAAGAGACCCTCGATCGAAGGCCTACTGGGGACTACTGTGATCGGTGTAACAACCCACTGGTACCGTCCAAGTAGCATCCCCAAAGGACCCTTATCGACCCCAAAGAATGAGAAGTAAAGACCAAACCCCAAGGAAACACCCAACGACACGAACACACAACATTGAGAAAAGTAAAAACCAAAGCGTAACAAGAGATGAGAAAGAATACGTACGGGTAACAGTGTCTGGGTCCACCTGGTTCTCCCTAGCACCAATCACATAAGCATGAGCACGAGTAACCCGACCACCACCTTCATTGTCTCCATCCTTCCCTGCGTTCCCTGTGCCCCCTTGATTCAACTTTGGACAGCTGCGCTTGAAGTGCCCCGCCTCACCACAATGAAAGCAACCCTGGTTCCCCTGTGGAGCAGGGGTAGTAGTAGCAGCAGTCTGAGCCGTCCTGGAAAGGTTGACCCTACAATCCTTGGCAAGATGCCCCGTCCTCTGGCAACGCTCACAGCGAAAACTCTCACAAGTACCATAGTGATGAAACCCACAACGCCCGCACTTAGGGCTTTTCCCAGCATAGCCCCCTTGTTTCTGATCCGACGCTGACCCTGAAGCTTCAGTCTTCTTCGCCGCCGGTTGTTTCTGAACCACCGCTGAACTCTTATCCACACTATCCCACTTCCTCTTGTTCTCTGCCGGCGCCTTCACGGACGAACCCCTAGGAGGCAAGACACCCTCAGTGATCTTCAAGTTGGTCATCTTAGTCGCCGACCGCACAGCCTCTGACATAGTAGCGGGATCCCTAGCAGACACCAATCCAGCAATCTCTGGCACCAAACCCGCAAGGTACTGCTCTATCCTCCTGTACTCTGGTGTAGACAAACCTGGACACATCACTGCTAGCTCGTTGTGCCTGATAGTGTACTCCTCAACTTCAGAACCTACCATCTTAAGATTCCCATATTCCTGTTCCAACCTCTTAATCTCCTCACGCGGGCAGTACTCGTCCTTCAACCTACGCACAAAATCCGCCCAAGGCATGGCGTTGGCCTCCCCAAGACCAAGTGTCTGTGTGACGCTGTTCCACCACGTCAAGGCGGGTCCTACAAAAGTCCCCGAAGCAAACTTCACCCGATCCACCACTGGAGTCTCACATAAAGCAAACACCGATTCAGTCTTCTCTAGCCACCGAAGTAACTCCACAGCCCCCTCCGTACCCTGGAAGCTGAGAGGCTGACAATCCTTAAACCGCTTGTAGGCAACACCTGCCTGAACCGGAGGAGCAGTAGCACCCATGAAAGTCTGCTGGGCAGCCTGAAAAGCAGCTAGCGCAACGCTCAACTGTTGCTGCATCATCTCATTGAGCTCGTCATACGTCAAGGTGATGTTACCACCACCTCTACCCCCACCAGTGCGGCCTGCACGTCGTCCCCCAGTACGTCTACCAGTGCGTCCTGACATCTTCTGAGAAGAACAAGAAACAAACACTCAGACCCAACACCAAAGTTAAACCAAGAGAATACGAAAAGTCCAAGATCGGGTCCAAATGTGACCATAAAACCCAACACGAGATTCACCAAGTCTTCCATGCATTTCAACTTATGATTTCGTGTGCACCCGAAATGATAAGTTGCTCTACATGGTCCTCAAGGCGTGCCCCGAGCTCGAACCTCAAGTCACCCGATACCCACATCTTAAGAAGACATAACCAACTCAAAAGATCAACAAACAAGTTCCCTCGAGCGCCAACCCGAAGAAGAAGATAAAGTGGAGCTAGGAATAACCAAGGATAAGATAGGTAACGTGACACTGTGTGGTAAGGATACCGACACCCCGACAAAGTTAGTACTCAAATGTATGTGACCGTCTAGTGTGTGAGACTCGGCTATAGTCTAGACTCTACATGCAGTCCTAGTTCACTATAACCATTGGCTCTGATACCAATCTGTCACACCCTCAAATATCCACCTGCGGAGTTCTACCGCGAGGCGTGTGACATACCAGGATCCAAGTCAACGGTCACAATAAACGACGTCTAAATGTAAAAACATACGTAATAAAAACCATGCATAAGATTTAAAATTCAACATTAAGTAGTGCGGAAGCATTAAAAGTTTACAAAAGTCATGCCGAAAATAAAACATAAGTTCCCAAGTTTAACATTTCCAAAACATGCCATGAGACTCTAGACGCAAGACGACCCAGTGCGACTCCGTGCGCCTATCTGACAGCTGCTACCTTAGCGACCTGAGAAATCATGCTAAAAGAGTCAACATATAATGCTGGTGAGTTCACAGGTTTTATTTAAACGTTTAGAGCAATCCTTCAAAAACCGTTACCATCACAATTACTACTATGCTTGTAAGAACGCTAGCTAGGCGCAGAATAAGATACTCATACGGGTGAAACCATTGCTGACTAAGCCGTGTAATGACCCTTAGTTTCCTATGGGCTACCGTCATCACCGGTAGACCTTGTTTTGTTAGAGACAATATGCACCCGCCCGGTCCTACCGTCGAGTGGGGTTTGTCAGTTCCCAATAGCGCTATCCATATTTCCCCGCCATATACCCATGTTAGTGGTTTCTAAGGGACTTTTTGATGAACCGTATAGTACGATAAGTGAGCCATAGTATAATGTGATAAAGAGTCATGAGTCATAAGAGTTTAATAAGCCATAAGTCATAAAAGAGTTTTGAGATGAAAATACGTCATAAGTCATAAAAGCGTTTTAAGCATGTTTCTCCCCCGAAAACATAAACCGTAAAATGTGGGGCCGTGAACTCACCTTAGGTTGCGTATACCGTTTATGAGTAACCCGTATGTGTGATATGAGTAAACCGTCTGTAAGATATGATAGTCCCAACTAGTGGCGACCTATCATAAGATAAGTGTTAAGTTAGACTAATAACCCGCAGGGTTCATTAGTCCCTAAGTCCAGTCCATGACCATGATGTGTTTGAAAAACGTGTTTGACCAACAACCAGACTACGTAAGACAAGACTCGACATCCCATTGGTGACCCGACATTCCACGTGTTCATCTCATACACAAACATACACAAAACATGCAACTCAGCACTTAACATGCGTTAAAGTTCAACGATTCTAACACATAGGTCAATTAACGTACGAACAAGTCCGAACACGTGTTACTATGTTACTAAGCATGTCACGGGGTTCCTATCATGTTCCTAGGTGTCAAATCGGGTTTCGGGATGTTAAAATACACTTATAACAGCATTACACGCGATTAGGGACTTAGCATGCAATTAGGAAAGTCAACACGTGATTAGGGATGGTCAACAGGCAATTAGCAGGGCTAATCGCCACCTATGTTAGGTGATTAGGGCTAATCACATGCATATCAGGCGATTATGGTCATGTGGTATGCAATTCAGGGCTTAACTAGTGATTAGGGTCACAATTGCATGACATGAAGGCAATTAGGATCACAATTGCATGGACTGCTAGCAATTATGATGCTAATCCCCACCCCTAGCACACGAGTAGCCTTTTTCTTAGGCGATTATGCCCCTAATCGCCTACAACATAGGCGATTAGGATTGCTAATCGCCTACAGTGCAGCAATTGTGGTTTTTCGCGCGTTTAACCCTCCAAATCAGATCCGAAACGTGCGCAAACACCCAATAATCATTCTAACATATTAACAAACATATTCCAAGCAAAACCCCTAAGTTTTCATCATTCTAACAGTCCCGAATGCGAGCGTTTTCCCAAAATACCAATTTAACATGAAAACATCACATCAACATGCAATAACTTGCCCTAAATAGCAAATTTCCAGATCTAATCACATAATCACGTTGTCCGAAAGCATCCTACTGTTCTAACATCATCCTAGAGCAAACCCTAACATCAAACAATCAACAACACACCTCATATCATCCTAAATCATCCAAAATCCTTCAAACGGGTCAAAACATCAAGTATCCATAATATACGACCCAAACCACCCAAACTCCTAGGACGTCATCATACTAACTTGTAACAGCTATAAACATCATAATAACACAAAAACAATCATGATTAGATCCCAAAAACTCTATCTTTAATCACATATAACACATATAACACATGTAAAGGTGTGGGTTTGTTTAGAAACGGTTTTAAATGGATTTTCAAAGACAAAAACCTTTATAAGTCAGGTCTGGACATTTAGGGAGTAAAACATAATCATTTAAAGGTTTGGGTTTGAAGAACACACCTTGTATTTAAGAGTAGATGATGGAATAAGCTTGGAAATGGTTGTTTGTGTGTAAAAATGGGTTCCAGAGGGTGTTTGTGGGTTGAGATGTGTTATGGGACGGCTAGGGTTGTGTAAATAATGTTTTGGGGGTCAAGGGTGGTATTTATAGGTGTTTTTAGTCGTCAAGTACGTTGCAGGCGATTATGCAGCAGTTGCAGGCGATTAGGGCTGCTAATCGCCACCCCTTTAGGCGATTAGCCTGCTAATCGCCACCCCTTTAGGCGATTAGCCTGCTAATCGCCACCCCTTTAGGCGATTAGCCTGCTAATCACCACCCCTTTAGGCGATTAGCCTGCTAATCACCACCCCTTTAGGCAATTAGCCTGCTAATCACCACCCCTTTAGGCAATTAGCCTGCTAATCACCACCCCTTTAGGCAATTAGCCTTGCTAATCGCCTACAGGGTCTGGTGTGGTGTATTTGGCGCGTTAAACTCCGTTTTAACATATGTTAACACATTTTCACATACCGACAAGTCACATAATGATTATAAACACATAATGCATGAAAGTAAACACGTTCACACTCGTTCACCAATTCCCGGGACTCGAGACTTGTGTACGTTAAAACCCTAATGATGTGCGACTCGACTCGACCGACCTTGTTTTGTGTAACGTATGCGCGACTCGCTAAGGTAGACTTTACTAAGTTTTCAAAAGTTAGTTACCGGAAGTTGCCGGGTGTCACATCTTGTGCTGTAGAATAGGCTCTTTTCTTGTAATTCCTGCTATGAATCATGTAGCAGTTGTGCCGATTTGAGCGCTGCACGTGATGCGCGTTGAGATTCTTGATCTTCTTATTATTAGGGTCAACATCTCCTTGCGGATCTCGAGGCTTCTTCCGCATATTCTTTACTAGGTGGGATAGCTGCCCTGACTTGATTGCATTTTCGATTTCCATCTTTAGACTATAACAGTTGTCTGTCAGATGGCCATAATCTTCATGATACTCACAGTACTTGGACGTGTCAATGTTTCTTCTATCTTGCCTTAACTCTCTTGGCTTCGGAAACTGGATCTGTTCCGTTTTCAGAACTTCTGAGGGCGTCTTTGACAATGGGGTCCAATCATAATTCTTCTTGCTTGGTGGCTTTGAATCGCGCGAGTGCTTGTTGTTAAGATACTGCCGCGCGTCTTGCCCTGAAGAATATTTTCCTTCATCTGTAGCCCCTGAGATTCGAGACCACACTGACTGCTTTCCCTTCCCTTTGTCGTGCGTGTACGCACCTTGATTACCACTGTGATGGAAGTTTTTCGAACGCGTAAACGAGCGTTCAGATGATGCATAGACCTTTGCTGCCTCAATAAGTTCATCCCATGCTTCGGGAACACCCTCCTTTCCCGTCAAACATCTCATAAGATCATCATTCCGCACTCCGTGAATGAATGCGGCTCTGGTGAGTTCCTCGCCACACCCCAATTGCAGGGCTTCCTTGTTGTAGCGAATGATGTAATCCTCCAGACTCTCATTGTCCTTCCGGGAGCACAACAAGATTTGAGCCTTGTCTTTTTTGTGTTTCCGAAGGTGGGAGAAATGGTTCTTGAACTTCTTGATAAGATCATCGAAGTCTACAAGACTTCCTACCGGCAAGCTTTCGTACCAAACCCGCGCCGCGCCCGTTAGGGTTTGAACAAACAGGTGGCACCAAGCTTGGACCGGCCATGGCTTAGAACTTCCTGCGCAGTCAAATGCGTGCAGGTGATCATCAGGATCGCGCAAACCATCATATTTTCCAATCGTGTTTGGCAGCTTACATTCGACTGGCATAGGTGCCAGTGCAATTCTTGCACAGAATTTTGATCTTTCTGCAAATGACTTAGGACGATACGGCTTGTTGAGATCGTCATCTGGATTAGGCTGGTTACTTGCTATAGACTTTGTTTTCGGTTTATAAGTGGGATCAGAAGTGATCTCATTCTCAGACTCATAGCCATCAGGTTCCCCAGTCAGGGTGACGTGGTCCTGAACGTGAGTACCTTTACCACGTTCTCCACCACGTACCGCCTGCCGGGGTTTGGCTGTAGGGCGAACAGCAGGTTGTTCACCCTCTTGAGAGTCGTCTTCAGTATCGAAAGACAGGGCTTTCCTTGATTCCAAACGAGCCTTTGCCATTAGTTTCTTTTGGTACTCTGCGATTGTTCTGGCACTTTCTTGAGCCAGCCATTCTTCTGGATCATCCACAGGCCCTTCAACTGTTTTCTTTTGTGATGTTAGTGCCGGCCTTCTTGAAGAAAATAGTTGGAAATTTGGAGCGGCCTGCTTCTGATGTACATTCTTTGTCACCGTTGTTGGTGCTCCAGCATCTTGATTCACTTGAACTCCCTCATCGACGTCGATGGGGTCTTGACGTTGTTCGGCTCCAGAATCCATTAGTACTAGTTTGAAAGATTAGAAGACCGTAAGTGATGGCGCCAATGAAGAAACAAGTAGTCTAACCTCCTTTGGGGGATGATAGACTAGATGCAACCACAGGATTGATCCTTCACTAGCACTTCCTGGATTGGAGTAACCTGCAAGTAAAGAAGACGTGGGTAGGGAGACAACTACACGAGGTAGCAGTTTATAACAAAAACGTGGGTGAATGGGGATACTATCAAGTGTGATAGCTCTTAGGGTTAGCCAAAAGTGTCCTCCTATTAGGGATATGATCCCTTATATAGGTGTGGACGTATGCCACCATTACCCGAAACCCTAATCGTAATGGGCCAGGCCCGATTAGGGTTGTCTCCACTACCCGAAGACTATATTAGTAAAGTAGTTATGGAATAGCTATAAATAAGGAAAGGTTGGAACGGCTACCGCTTTTACCGTTAACCCGCGCGTATATTGCTCCATGATTGTAGGCAGTCGATTGTTACCTTCCTTGCTGGGGAAGTTTCTATTGTCCGCGGAGTGTTGCTCCGCGGGTTACGTCCCGGGTTTGGGTACGCTCTGCGCAGTGTTGAGCACCCAATCCCATCAGAACTGATGGTATTAAAGGGAAGAAGACTAATCTTGTAGCTAAACGTATTGAGGTCAAGAATAGTTTTAGTATTTTGGATGATGAGAATATGGTTGATGAAGGCACTGGTCTTGAAGCTGGTAATGTTGTAGCTGTTCCCACCTCTAAATCATCTAAACCTTTCCCTGCTAAGCCTACTAAACACCCCTCACCTAAAACTTCCAAACCTACTCCTGTTAAACAACCTGAACCTAAACCTGTGTCTATTTCTGGCCCTAATGATCCTCCCCCTAATCCTTTTAATGCCCCTCTTGATCAGCCTATTGATTGTCCTCCTCACAATGGTGTCCCTGCTAAGCCTTATACCCCTGGCTCTAGTCTGGTTAGAGATGCTGTTATTGAGGACTATTCTTTTGACTTAACTCCTCAGCAGATTGAGGATGTTATGTTCTATGTTAATTGCAGAGTTATCCCTACTAGAGAGCAAGTTTTGGAATGGGATGTGGTTCAAACTAAGTATTTCTTCCTGATGTGTCAGAAGTTTGATTTTCCTGAGGGTATGGATTATGATGAAGTGGAAGATATTGTTCTGGAATCTGATAATGAGGATGTTTTGTCTGAGGAAGATGAAACAGCTAGGTTCATGAAGTTAGATAATAGTGGTGATACTGGAGTGGTGCAGGAAGTGCACACTTCTGAGGATAAAAACATGTCCTCATGAATTACAACAATCTGAATTTGTTAGCCTGGAATGTTAGAGGCCTGTCTAACATTACCATGCAAAATGAAGCTATGAATGTTCTTCATGACAGGAACATTGGGGTTTGTGGTATTCTGGAGTCTCATGTTAAAGGTAATAATCTTAACAAGGTTTTTGGGAGGGTTCTGAAGGATTGGGAATGGGTGTCTAATAGACCTTATTGTTCTGGTGGAGTCAGAATAGTCATAGGTTGGAGACCCAATCTTGTTGATGTTATGGTTGTTGGTATGAATGCTCAAGTTATTCATTGTCTCATTAAGCCTCTGGATGGTAGATCTAGATTTTTCTGCTCCTTTGTGTATGGGTTTGTCAAGTACCCCTTAAGGAGATCTTTATGGCATGATTTGCAAGCCTTTGACAGTACCATCATGCAAGAACCTTGGCTTGTGTTAGGTGACTTTAACACTATTTTGGACCCTAGTGAAAGATCTATGGGTTCTTCTAAAGTTACCACATCCATGCTTGACTTAAGGGAGTGTTGTGTTAATGTTGGTATAGAGGATATCCCTTCCTCTGGTTTTAAGTATACCTGGAATAAATCTCCAGGAAAGACTGATGGTCTTCTTAAGAAACTGGACAGAGTTATGGGTAATGCTGAATTTCTGTCCACTTTACCTGGGGTTATGGTTAATTTTCTACCTTTTCTTACTTCTGACCATTCACCTGCATTGGTCTCTTTCAAAGGTAAGGCTGTTTGGAAGCCCAGAGCTTTTAAATTCATGAATCATCTTACCAGCAATGAAAGGTTTTTACCTATTGTTGAAACTGGGTGGAAGCTGAATGTTAAGGGCTGTCACATGTTTTCAGTGGTTTCTAAACTTAAAAGCCTAAAGAAACCTCTGAGAAAGCTTGGAAGGGAAATGGGTGACTTGAGTGAAAAAGTTAAGGAATATACTAGGGTGTTGGGATCTGTTCAGGAAGCCATGATGGGGGATCCTCACAGCAAGATGTTGAGAGATGCTGAAAGTGCTACCATTAAGGGGTTGAAGCAGGCTACCATTGATGAGGAAATATTTTTAAAACAGAGAGCCAAAGTAGAGTGGTTGAAAGCTGGTGACCAGAATACTGCTTATTTCCACAAGGCAGTTAAGGGGAGGCAAAGTAAGGCCAGAATTAATGCTGTTACTGATAGTGATGGTCATTATTTTGAGGGAAATCTGGTTGGGGAGGTGTTTGTTAAGCACTTTGAAAGCTTTATGGGTAGAAGGGTAGGTGTGGATCCTATTAGGGATGTTGAGTCCTTATTTGTGAATAAAATTCCTCCTGATAAGGCTGACTTAATGGTTAGAGAGGTGACAGATGAGGAAGTCAAGAAGGCAATCTTTGATATAGATATAGACAAAGCCCCTGGGCCTGATGGATACTCTTCTAAATTTTTTAAATCCTCCTGGTCTATTGTTGGTCCTGAGGTATGTGCTGCAGTGAAGGAATTCTTTCATAATGGGAAGCTTTTAAATGAGGTAAATGCTACTGTCTTATCTCTTGTTCCTAAGTGTAACAATCCTAGAAATGTGTCTGAATATAGGCCTATAGCCTGCTGCAATGTCCTATATAAGTGCATTTCTAAGATAATTTGTGAAAGAATTAAGGGATCTTTGGATGGGATTGTTGATGAATGTCAAAGTGCTTTCATTCCTGGAAGGCAAATCAGTTATAATATTCTCTTATCTCAAGAATTGTTAAGGAATTATCACACAAAGATTGTTGAGCCCAGAATTGCTTTGAAAATTGACCTTCAGAAAGCTTATGATACTGTTAATCATGAGTTTCTTGAAGGATGTTTAGTTAATTTTGGCTTTCATCCTTGTATGGTAGCCTGGATCATGACCTGCATTAAGTCAGCTGCTTATTCAATTAATGTTAATGGGGAATCTTTTGGTTATTTCAAAGGTTTGAGAGGGTTAAGGCAGGGTGATCCTATGTCTCCTTACCTGTTTACTATTGTTATGCAAGTCCTGAAGTTAATTTTTGATAGAAGGATCAGGGAAAGTGGACAGTTTAAGTTTCACTGGTGCTGTGAGAAACTTAATCTGACACATGTCTGTTTTGCTGATGATTTATTGGTTTTTGCTCATGCTCATGTTGAGTCTGTCAAGGTTGTTAAGGTAGCTTTGGAAGAGTTCAGTGGGGTTTCAGGTCTTATTCCTAATCTTAGTAAAAGTACTATGTACTTGAGTAATGTTACTAATACTATTAAGAATAGGATTGTGAATCTGTTGCCTTTTAAAATTGGTGTATTGCCTGTTAGATACCTTGGTGTGCCTTTGTTGTCTAAGAAGCTGTACACCAAGGACTGTGCAGTTTTGGTGGAGAAAGTTAGAAAAAGGATTGATGATTGGAAAAATAAGTCTTTATCATTTGCTGGCAGACTGCAGTTAATTAAGTCTGTCCTTGCTTCCCTCCAAGTATATTGGGCTTCTGTTTTTCTGCTCCCTGTTAGTATAATAGAGGATGTTGAAAGACTGATGAATAGGTTTCTGTGGAGTAATACTGATTCTGCTAAGGGTAAAGTTCGGGTTTCATGGGATAATGTTTGCTATCCTAAGTCTGAGGGTGGGTTGGGAATCAAGTCTCTAAGGATCAAAAATAAAGCCCTTCTTGCTAGGCATGTGTGGAATCTTATTTCAGGAAAGGAGACAATATGGACAAAATGGATTAGGACTTATAGACTGAAGGGGATTAGCTTCTGGGGTTTTAGGAAAAAGCAGGGTGCCTGTTGGAGTTGGAAAAGCTTGCTGGATAATAGGGAAATCTTGTGGTCTCATTGTTTGCAGTGTATTGGTGATGGGAAATCTACATCTGTTTGGTATGACAATTGGTGCCCACTGAGCCCACTTTCTTTGTTCATATCTCCTAGAGAGATACATGGGGGAGGTTTTTCTCTGAATACTACTGTTTCAGAGGTGATAAACAATGGTTGTTGGATGTGGCCAGAGGAATGGAGGAGAAAATTCCCTTGTCTGTTTGACTTGTCCCCTCCTACTCTGATTGAAGGTAAAAAGGATATTACTTTTTGGAAAACAAAAGCTGAAACATATGAATCTTTTTCTACCAGTACAGTCTTCAAAGACTTATGTCCTATGAAGGATGAAGTTTCTTGGGCTAGGATTGTTTGGTTTAGTCAGGCTGTTCCTAGGCATGCTTTTACTTTCTGGCTAGCAGTTCAGCAGAGACTTATGACTCAAGATAGATTATTGAATTGGGATCTTCAAAGGGATTTGTTTTGTCCTTTTTGTGGTGAGGTGAGGGACAGTCATCAGCATTTGTTTTTTCAGTGCCCTTACCCTAATAGTGTGTGGAATAAGTTGAAGGTTATTGCTGGATTAGAACAGTTTTCTGACAACATAGAGGAGTGTGTTACTGCTTTAGTTCAAGCACCAATGAGGAAATCTGTTAAGAGCATAATTTAGAGGCTCATGTTAGCTGCTATGGTCTACTTCATTTGGCAGGAAAGAAATTTGAGGATATTTCAAAAGAAGACTAGAGATGCTGATGTGCTTTGTAGGATTATTCACGATGCAGTTAGAATGAGGCTGTTAGGGTTGAGGATAATTGCCACTCCAAGCAGTATTATATTGAGTAAGATATGGGGCTTTAAGGTGGAATGGAAAGCTCCAGCTAAAAAGGTTAACAAATGAGGTACATTCTCTTACTCTTGCTTTTGGGTCTGCTTAGGGTGGGCTTTTGGTTTGGGACTGTTAGCAGTGGTGAATTATTGGGTAAGGATGGGTGGTATGGTTTGGGTATGTTAATTCTTTTATTAAGGGTTAACAGGGAGGGGGGACAGGGTATTTTATCTTTTTCAAAAGATTTTTTATTGATAATATGGTTAGTTTTTAGATTTTGTAATCCACGTGGCACCAGGTTGTGTAAATATTTTGGTTTTGAACTATGGTGTAGAATGCCTAGATCTCAACTTGTTGTTTTTTGGATTAGCTATAAAGGATGGTTTTGGAAATTATGGTCTAAAGGACAGGATAAGGTGGTTTGTTTGTTGGTTTGGTTTAATGTTACTCAGGGAGGTAAGGAATTTTGCAAGTGTCAGATTATGGGGTGGGGGGTATTCTGGGCCAGTTGGAGTTATATGGTGTTCTTAATCTGTTGGGTAGACTTCTGGCCTTTATGGCCACCCATTCTTTGGTTCTGGTCTGTTTGGTCTGTTTGGTTTATTTTCTATGCTTATTGTTGTGTCTGGGTTGCTGACCCATATTGTCTTTATTCTGGGATCATATTGTTCCTGTTGATAACCTGGTCTATTTCTTATCTTATTAAAAAAGCTATGCATATGGTCTGGAGTTTAGGATTTGGCAGACTTGGGATAAGTCAACAACTGGGAGTTATAAGGTTGGATCAGATCTATACCATTAGGACTCTTTTGATTCTGGTTATTTATTGCTTTTTTAGATCCTGGTATGGACTTGAAATCCCTTTTTTGAGTTTCTTTTCTAGCCTTTTCTTGTTTTTGTGTCTTGAGTCTGTTTTATCCATTTGGATATGGGGGGAGGGTTATTTTGGGAATCAAGGTGTTGCAAGGAGAATTAAAAGCCTTTGGGTAGTAACCTTAGAACCTAGTTCCAACCTTTCTTTCTATGATTGGTGTGTCTTTCATACACCTGTGGTGTTTTCTGAGTGTGCTAAACTTAGGAATCTAGGATTTTGCATGCATAATGGTTCTTCTTTAACCAGTATGAATGTTTTCACTGTGGCTTTTGGGGTGTTAGGTATTTGTGTGCAGGAGGTTTGCACTAATCTTGGAGAGATAAGGAAGCATTGCTCCTCTGTTTTTAGGCCATTATTACCCTTCTTTTCTTTATTTTCTATTGTATTTTTATTGTTTTCTAGATCCTGGCAGAGGAACAAAAACCTTTTTATTAAGAGTGTGTGTTTTGGTGTTAGCCTGTGTGTGTTTTTTGAGTACTTGCTCAGGGGTGGGGGGTTAATATTGGGTATTGGTGGCATATGGAGACTCAAAACACGTTGGGTAGAGATCTTTGTTCTTTCTTATCCTGTTCTATATCTTCTTTCTTTTGTTTTATTTTCTCTGTTCTTTTTCCTGGGTTTATGGGTTGGGGTGGTTAAACAATTATGGGTTGAGTCCTTGCACAGGGATTTTGGTCCATTTTTGACACCCTGCTGCAAGTCTGCGTTTTGTGATTGGTGGTTAGGATTAATGAGGCTCAAGGGGAGCATAAACAAGGGAGATATAAGGCTGGACTGTGCTGTTGGCAATAGGACATTATTCTCTGAGTATTTTTTATTTTTAGCTCTTTCCAACAGCATGGGAACCCTCATATTTCTTTTGGTATTTTTTGTTAGCCTTGTTTTTTGTTTTCTACTCTTTGAGTCTGTTGTGTCAGTCCCACTTGGGGCTAGTATGGGATGGGTCATTTTGGGTTGGGTTGAAGATAAAGGAAGTTGGGTGGTGGAGGCTATAGAATTTTTTAGATTTGGAAAATTCTCAAGGGTTAAAAGTTGCTGGATATATCTGTGGGGAAGCAAGAACAGGAGCCTGGGCAGGGGTAGTTTAGGCATTATTTTAAGGAAATTGCAAAGGTTCAAGTTGTTGCAGTGGGAAAGATGGGACAAGGGTATTGTAATATTAGTGGGTCAAGCTTTTGACTGTGCTGTGCCAGGGTGGCTGAATAGAGTGAAGAATCACTGTTTACACTTGCTGATTGTCTTGTTGAATATTATTGTCTGTAAAATGAGATTGGAAGTTAATAGATTTGGTATGTCTAGCAATGCCACTATTCTAGTGGAGGTTCTTAAAGGTTGCAGGCATAACTGGGTCCAGACTGCTGCAGTCTTTGGCATACTGTTCTGGCTCTCTATTCCTAGCATTGTGAAACTAAGTGGAAGGGGAATATGCAGAATGGGTCAATGGGTTGGTGGTATTCTTCAGTGTTTATATGATAGTTGGGATGCTAATGGGAATATTTGTGTTGGATGTTGGATATGGAGTTATGGGATGCAGGGGATAATGGATTATGCCATGAAAAGGATTGGGAATCAGTTTAGAGTTATGGGCTGCAGGGGATGCTGGAATATGCATTGGGTTCTAGTTGCTTGCTGGTTTGGGTTCTTAAGTTGGTTTGATAATAGGTGCAGGATGGGGGTTACAGGTTGTGGGGATACTATGACCATAATAAGTGTTATATTGGGTTGGTGTATTAACTGGAAGATGGGCTGTGAAGTTAGCAAAAAGGGGTTGGTTTATGGGATTCGGATATGGATGGCTGGGCTGTTTATGCGATTCAGGAATGGTAAACTATTGGGCTTGATGGTTAATTGTTGGAAGCTGATAAGGGAAGTTATGGGCTGTGTGTCTCTGGATGTTTTACTGAAGGATTGGCGGTCTGAAGCTAGGCTGAAGATGGATCAAGGCGTGTATATGGATCTGATGGGCTGGATATTGTGGGAAGGTTGCTGGGCTGACATGGTTCTAATTTGCTTGATAGAAGGATGGTGGTTGGGCTGTTGTTTCTGGTTATGGATTAGCGGGCTTCGAATGTTTGCTTGGGATTTCATTTTGGAAGCTGGGCTAATGGAAGTTGGATTGAAGACGGAGCAGCCTGGTACGGAAGACGGGATTGTGTGGAGCGGATTTTGGGCTCTTGTTTCTTTTGGTTTATTTTTGATTTATGTTATTGGGCTTTGTTGGACCTTTTATATTTTTGTTTTTATGTTTGTTGGGCTTAGAATATCTTGTATAGGCTGGCCCGGGTTCTTAGTTCTATGTTTAGTCTTGTTTTTTTCTTTTTGGGCTAATTTAAGATCTTGGGTCTATGTCCCGGGTCTTGGTTAGTCTGTGTCTTGTACTTGTTTTTTGATCAATAAATGTTTGCCGGGGTTTTCCCATTTTCCAAAAAAAAAACTATCGGTAAATTTGAAGTTTCGGGCACTCAAATGGAGGAACGGGAAGGCCGTAAGATATCTGATGATGTAATAGACTCAAATGAAGGATACGAAGCGGAACGGATGCTAATCAAACTCACGATGCGACAATGACATAGAGATTCGTACACAAGAAAAGACTCGAGTTTTAAAGGACATAACTATCCGTACATTTGAAGTTTCGGGCACTTGAATGGAGGAACCTGAAGGCCATAAGATATCTGATCATGCAATAGACTCAAATAAAGGATACGAAGTGGACCAGATGCTAATCGGACTCACGATGCGACAATGACGTAGAGATTCGTACACAAGAAAAGACTCGAGTTTTAAAGGACATAACTAACGGTACATTTTAAGTTTCGGGCACCCGAATTGAGGAACGGGAAGGCCGTAAGATATCTGATCATGCAATAGACTCAAATAAAGGAAAAGAAGCGAACCAGATGCTAATCGGGCTCACAATGCGACAATGACATAAAGATTCGTACACAAGAAAAGACTCGAGTTTTAAAGGTCGTAACTATAGGTAAATTTGAAGTTTCGGGCACCCGAATGGAGGAACGGGCATGCCGTAAGATATCTGATCATGCAATAGAATCAAATAAAGGATACGAAGCGGACCGGATGGAAATCGGACTCACGATGAGACAATAACATAGAGATTCGTACTGAAGAAAAGACTCGAGTATTAAAGGACGTAACTATCGGTACATTTGAAGTTTCGGGCACCCGAATCGAGGAACAGGAATGCCGTAAGATATCTGATGATGCAATAGACTCAAATAAAGGATAAGAAGCGAACCAGATGCTAATCGGACTCACGATGCGACAATGACATAGAGATTCGTACACAAGAAAAGACTCGAGTTTTAAAGGATGTAACTATCGGTACATTTGAAGTTTCGGACACCCGAATGGAGGAACGGAAAGGCCGTAAGATATCTGATCATCCAATAGAATCAAATAAAGGATACGAAGCGGACCGGATGGTAATCGGACTCACGATGCGACAATGACATAGAGATTCGTACACAAGAAAAGGCTCGAGTTTTAAAGGACGTAACTATCGCTACATTTGAAGTTTCGGGCACTCGAATGGAGGAACGCGAAGGCCGTAAGATATCTGATCATGCAATAGACTCAAATAAAGGATACGAAGTGAACTGGATGCTAATCAGACTCTTGATGCGACAATGACATAGAGATTCGTACACACGAAAAGGCTCGAGTTTTAAAGGACGTAACTATCTCTACATTTGAAGTTTCGGGCACTCGAATGGAGGAACGCGAAGGCCGTACGATATCTGATCATGCAATAGACTCAAATAAAGGATACGAAGCGGACCGGATGCTAATCGTATCGTGAGTCCGATTACCATCCGGTCCGCTTCGTATCCTTTATTTGAGTCTATTGCATGATCAGATATCTTACGGCCTTCACGTTCCACAATTCGGGTGCCCGAAACACCAAAATGTACCGATAGTTACGTCCTTTAAAACTCGAGTCTTTTCTTGTGTACGAATCTCTATGTCATTGTCGCATCGTGAGTCCGATTAGCATCCGGTCTGCTTGGTATCCTTTATTTGAGTCTATTGCATCATCAGATATCTTACGGCCTTCCCGTTCCTCCATTCGCGTGCCCGAAACTTCAAATGTACCGATAGTTACGTCCTTTAAAACTCAAGTCTTTTCTTGTGTACGAATCTCTATGTCATTGTCGTATCGTGAGTCCGATTACCATCCGGTCCGCTTCGTATCCTTTATTTGAGTCTATTGCATCATCAGATATCTTACGGCCTTCCCGTTCCTCCATTCGCGTGCCCGAAACTTCAAATGTACCGATAGTTACGTCCTTTAAAACTCAAGTCTTTTCTTGTGTACGAATCTCTATGTCATTGTCACATCGTGAATCCGATTAGCATCCGATTCGCTTCTTATACTTTATTTGATCTATTGCATCATCAGATATCTTACGGCCTTCCCGTTCCTCCATTCGGGGGCCCGAAACTTCAAATGTACAGATAGTTACGTCCTTTGAAACTCGAGTCTTTTCTTGTGTACGAATCTCTATGTCATTGTCGCATCGTGAGTCCGATTAGCATCTGGTTCGCTTCTTATCCTTTACTTGAGTCTATTGCATCATCAGATATCTTACGGCATTCATGTTCCTCCATTCGGGTGCCCGAAACTTCAAATGTACCGATAGTTACGTCCTTTAAAACTCGAGTCTTTTCTTGTGTACGAATCTCTATGTCATTGTCTCACCGTAAGTGCGATTACCATCCGGTCCGCTTCGTATCCTTTATTTCATTCTATTGCATGATCAGATATCATACGGCCTTCCCGTTCCTCCATTCGGGTGCCCGAAACTTCAAATTTACCTATAGTTACGTCCTTTAAACCTCGAGTCTTTTCTTGTGTATGAATCTCTATGTCATTGTCGCATCGTGAGCCCGATTAGCATCTGGTTCGCTTCTTATCCTTTATTTGAGTCTATTGCATGATCAGATATCTTACGGCCTTCACGTTCCACAATTCGGGTGCCCGAAACTCCAAATGTACCGATAGTTACGTCCTTTAAAACTGGAGTCTTTTCTTGTGTACGAATCTCTATGTCATTGTCGCATCGTGAGTCCGATTAGCATCCGGTCCGCTCCGTATCCTTTATTTGAGTCTATTGCATCATCAGATATCTTACGGCATTCCTGTTCCTCCATTCGGGTGCCCGAAACTTCAAATGAACCGATATTTACGTCCTTTAAAACTCAAGTCTTTTCTTGTGTACGAATCTCTATGTCATTGTCGTATCATGAGTCCGATTACCATCCGGTCCGCTTCGTATCCTTTATTTGAGTCTATTGCATCATCAGATATCTTACGGCATTCCTGTTCCTCCATTCGGGTGCCCGAAACTTCAAATGAACCGATAGTTACGTCCTTTAAAACTCAAGTCTTTTCTTGTGTACGAATCTCTATGTCATTGTCGTATCGTGAGTCCGATTACCATCCGGTCCGCTTCGTATCCTTTATTTGAGTCTATTGCATCATCAGATATCTTACGGCCTTCACGTTCCTCCATTCGCGTCCCCGAATCTTCAAATGTACCGATAGTTACGTCCTTTAAAACTCAAGTCTTTTCTTGTGTACGAATCTCTACGTCATTGTCGTATCGTGAGTCCGATTACCATCCGGTCCGCTTCGTATCCTTTATTTGAGTCTATTGCATGATCAGATATCTTACGGCCTTCACGTTCCACAATTCGGGTGCCCGAAACTCCAAAATGTACCGATAGTTACGTCCTTTAAAACTCGAGTCTTTTCTTGTGTACGAATCTCTATGTCATTGTCGCATCGTGAGTCCGATTAGCATCCGGTCCGCTTGGTATCCTTTATTTGAGTCTATTGCATCATCAGATATCTTACGGCATTCCTGTTCCTCCATTCGGGAGCCCGAAACTTCAAATATACCGATAGTTACGTCCTTTAAAACTCGAGTCTTTTCTTGTGTACGAATCTCTATGTTATTGTCGCATCGTGAGTCCGATTAGCATCCGGTTCGCTTCTTATCCTTTATTTGGGTCTATTGCATGATCAGATATCTTACGGCCTTCCCGTCCCTCCATTCGGGTGCCCGAAACTTCAAATTTACCGATAGTTACGTCCTTTAAAAGTCGAGTCTTTTCTTGTGTACGAGTCTCTATGTCATTGTCGTATCGTGAGTCCGATTACCAACCGGTCCGCTTCGTATCCTTTATTTGAGTCTATTGCATGATCAGATATCTTACGGCCTTCACGTTCCACAATTCGGGTGCCCGAAACACCAAAATGTACCGATAGTTACGTCCTTTAAAACTCGAGTCTTTTCTTGTGTACGAATCTCTATGTCATTGTCGCATCGTGAGTCCGATTAGCATCCGGTCTGCTTGGTATCCTTTATTTGAGTCTATTGCATCATCAGATACCTTACGGCCTTCCCGTTCCTCCATTCGCGTGCCCGAAACTTCAAATGTACCGATAGTTACGTCCTTTAAAACTCAAGTCTTTTCTTGTGTACGAATCTCTATGTCATTGTCGTATCGTGAGTCCGATTACCATCCGGTCCGCTTCGTATCCTTTATTTGAGTCTATTGCATCATCAGATATCTTACGGCCTTCCCGTTCCTCCATTCGCGTGCCCGAATCTTCAAATGTACCGATAGTTACGTCCTTTAAAACTCGAGTCTTTTCTTGTGTACGAATCTCTATGTCATTGTCGCATCGTGAGTTCGATTAGCATACGGTCCACTTCGTATCCTTTATTTGAGTCTATTGCATGATCAGATATCTTACGGCCTTCACGTTCCACAATTCGGGTGCCCGAAACTCCAAATGTACCGATAGTTACGTCCTTTAAAACTGGAGTCTTTTCTTGTGTACGAATCTCTATGTCATTGTCGCATCGTGCGTCCGATTTGCATCCGGTCCGCTTCGTCTCCTTTATTTGAGTCTATTGCATCATCAGATATCTTACGGCATTCCTGTTCCTCCATTCGGGTGCCCGAAACTTCAAATGAACCGATAGTTACGTCCTTTAAAACTCAAGTCTTTTCTTGTGTACGAATCTCTATGTCATTGTCGTATCATGAGTCCGATTACCATCCGGTCCGCTTCGTATCCTTTATTTGAGTCTATTGCATCATCAGATATCTTACGGCATTCCTGTTCCTCCATTCGGGTGCCCGAAACTTCAAATGTACCGATAGTTACGTCCTTTAAAACTCAAGTCTTTTCTTGTGTACGAATCTCTATGTCATTGTCGTATCGTGAGTCCGATTACCATCCGGTCCGCTTCGTATCCTTTATTTGAGTCTATTGCATCATCAGATATCTTACGGCCTTCCCGTTCCTCCATTCGCGTGCCCGAAACTTCAAATGTACCGATAGTTACGTCCTTTAAAACTCAAGTCTTTTCTTGTGTACGAATCTCTATGTCATTGTCGTATTGTGAGTCCGATTACCATCCGGTCCGCTTCGTATCCTTTATTTGAGTCTATTGCATGATCAGATATCTTACGGCCTTCACGTTCCACAATTCGGGTGCCCGAAACACCAAAATGTACCGATAGTTACGTCCTTTAAAACTCGAGTCTTTTCTTGTGTACGAATCTCTATGTCATTGTCGCATCGTGAGTCCGATTAGCATCCGGTCCGCTTGGTATCCTTTATTTGAGTCTATTGCATCATCAGATATCTTACGGCATTCCTGTTCCTCCATTCGGGTGCCCGAAACTTCAAATATACCGATAGTTACGTCCTTTAAAACTCGAGTCTTTTCTTGTGTACGAATCTCTATGTTATTGTCACATCGTGAGTCCGATTAGCATCCGGTTCGCTTCTTATCCTTTATTTGGGTCTATTGCATGATCAGATATCTTACGGCCTTCCCGTCCCTCCATTCGGGTGCTCGAAACTTCAAATTTACCGATAGTTACGTCCTTTAAAAGTCGAGTCTTTTCTTGTGTACGAGTCTCTATGTCATTGTCGTATCGTGAGTCCGATTACCATCCGGTCCGCTTCGTATCCTTTATTTGAGTCTATTGCATGATCAGATATCTTACGGCCTTCACGTTCCACAATTCGGGTGCCCGAAACACCAAAATGTACCGATAGTTACGTCCTTTAAAACTCGAGTCTTTTCTTGTGTACGAATCTCTATGTCATTGTCGCATCGTGAGTCCGATTAGCATCCGGTCCGCTTGGTATCCTTTATTTGAGTCTATTGCATCATCAGATATCTTACGGCCTTCCCGTTCCTCCATTCGCGTGCCCGAAACTTCAAATGTACCGATAGTTACGTCCTTTAAAACTCAAGTCTTTTCTTGTGTACGAATCTCTATGTCATTGTCGTATCGTGAGTCCGATTACCATCCGGTCCGCTTCGTATCCTTTATTTGAGTCTATTGCATCATCAGATATCTTACGGCCTTCCCGTTCCTCCATTCGCGTGCCCGAATCTTCAAATGTACCGATAGTTACGTCCTTTAAAACTCGAGTCTTTTCTTGTGTACGAATCTCTATGTCATTGTCGCATCGTGAGTTCGATTAGCATACGGTCCACTTCGTATCCTTTATTTGAGTCTATTGCATGATCAGATATCTTACGGCCTTCACGTTCCACAATTCGGGTGCCCGAAACTCCAAATGTACCGATAGTTACGTCCTTTAAAACTGGAGTCTTTTCTTGTGTACGAATCTCTATGTCATTGTCGCATCGTGCGTCCGATTTGCATCCGGTCCGCTTCGTATCCTTTATTTGAGTCTATTGCATCATCAGATATCTTACGGCATTCCTGTTCCTCCATTCGGGTGCCCGAAACTTCAAATGAACCGATAGTTACGTCCTTTAAAACTCAAGTCTTTTCTTGTGTACGAATCTCTATGTCATTGTCGTATCATGAGTCCGATTACCATCCGGTCCGCTTCGTATCCTTTATTTGAGTCTATTGCATCATCAGATATCTTACGGCATTCCTGTTCCTCCATTCGGGTGCCCGAAACTTCAAATGTACCGATAGTTACGTCCTTTAAAACTCAAGTCTTTTCTTGTGTACGAATCTCTATGTCATTGTCGTATCGTGAGTCCGATTACCATCCGGTCCGCTTCGTATCCTTTATTGGAGTCTATTGCATCATCAGATATCTTACGGCCTTCCCATTCCTCCATTCGCGTGCCCGAAACTTCAAATGTACCGATAGTTACGTCCTTTAAAACTCGATTCTTTTCTTGTGTACGAATCTTAATGTCATTGTCGCATCGTGAGTCCGATAACCATCCGGTCTGCTTCGTATCCTTTATTCAATTGCATGATAAGATATCTTACGGCCTTCTCGTTCCTCCATTCGGGTGCCCGAAACTTCAAATGTACCGATAGTTACGTCCTTTAAAACTCGAGTCTTTTCTTGTGTACGAATCTCTATGTCATTGTCTCATCGTGAGTGCGATTACCATCCGGTCCGCTTCGTATCCTTTATTTGATTCTATTGCATGATCAGATATCTTACGGCCTTCCCGTTCCTCCATTCGGGTGCTTGAAACTTCAAATTTACCTATAGTTACGTCCTTTAAACCTCGTGTCTTTTCTTGTGTACGAATCTCTATGTCATTGTCGCATCGTGAGCCCGATTAGCATCTGGTTCGCTTCGTATCCTTTATTTGAGTCTAATGCATGATCCGTTATCTTACGGCCTTCCCGTTCCTCCATTCGGGTGCCCGAAACTTCAAATTTACCGATAGTTACATCCTTTTAAACTCGAGTCTTTTCTTGTCTACGAATCTCTATGTCATTGTCACATCGTGAATCCGATTAGCATCCGATTCGCTTCTTATCCTTTATTTGATCTATTGCATCATCAGATATCTTACGGCCTTCCCGTTCCTCCATTCGAGTGCCCGAAACTTCAAATGTACCGATAGTTACGTCCTTTAAAACTCAAGCCTTTTCTTGTGTAGGAATCTCTATGTCATTGTCGCATCGTGAGTCCGATTACCATCCGGTCCGCTTCGTATCCTTTATTTGAGTCTGTTACATCATTAGATATCTTACGGCCTTCCCGTTCCTCCATTCGCGTGCCCGAATCTTCAAATGTACCGATAGTTACGTCCTTTAAAACTCAAGTCTTTTCTTGTGTACGAATCTCTATGTCATTGTCACATCGTGAGTTCGATTAGATTCCGGTCCGCTTCGTATCCTTTATTTGTGTCTATTGCATGATCAGATATCTTACGGCCTTCACGTTCCACAATTCGGGTGCCCGAAACTCCAAATGTACCGATAGTTACGTCCTTTAAAACTCGAGTCTTTTCTTGTGTACGAATCTCTATGTCATTGTCGCATCGTGAGCCCGATTAGCATCCGGTCCGCTTCGTATCCTTTATTTGAGTCTATTGCATCATCAGATATCTTACGGCATTCCTGTTCCTCAATTCGGGTGCCCGAAACTTCAAATGAACCGATAGTTACGTCCTTTAAAACTTGAGTCTTTTCTTGTGTACGAATCTCTATGTCATTGTCACATCGTGAGCCCGATTAGCATCTGGTTCGCTTCTTATCCTTTATTTGAGTCTATTGCATGATCAGATATCTTACGGCCTTCCCGTTCCTCAATTCGGGTGCCCGAAACTTCAAATGTACCTATAGTTACGTCCATTAAAACTCGAGTCTTTTCTTGTGCACGAATCTCTATGTTATTGTCACATCTTGAGTCCGATAGCCATCTGGTCTGCTTCGTATCCTTTATTTGAGTCTATTGCATGATTAGATATCTTACGGCCTTCCCGTTCCTCCATTCGGGTGCCCGAAACTTCAAATTTAGCGATTGTTACGTCCTTTAAAACTCGAGTCTTTTCTTGTGTATGAATCTCTATGTTATTGTCGCATCGTGAGTCCGATTAGCATCCGGTTCCCTTCTTATCCTTTATTTGAGTCTATTGCATGATCAGATATCTTACGGCCTTCCCGTTCCTCAATTCGGGTGCCCGAAACTTCAAATATACCGATAGTTACGTCCTTTAAAACTCGAGTCTTTTCTTGTGTACGAATCTCTATGTTATTGTCGCATCGTGAGTCCGATTAGCGTCCAGTTCGCTTCTTATCCTTTATTTGAGTCTATTGCATGATCAGATATCTTACGGCCTTCCCGTTCCTCTATTCGGGTGCCCGAAACTTCAAATTTACCGATAGTTACGTCCTTTAAAACTCGAGTCTTTTCTTGTGTACGAATCTCTATGTTATTGTCGCAAAGTGAGTCCGATTACCATCCGGTTTGCTTCTTATCCTTTATTTGAGTCTATTGCATGATCAGATATCTTACGGCCTTCCCGTTCCTCCATTCGGGTGCCCGAAACTTTAAATGTACCTATAGTTACGTCTTTTAAAACTCGAGTCTTTTCTTGTGTACGAATCTCAATGTCATTGTCGCATCGTGAGTCCGATAACCATCCGGTCTGCTTCGTATCCTTTATTCAATTGCATGATAAGATATCTTACGGCCTTCTCGTTCCTCCATTCGGGTGCCCGAAACTTCAAATGTACCGATAGTTACGTCCTTTAAAACTCGAGTCTTTTCTTGTGTAAGAATCTCTATGTCATTGTTTCATCGTGAGTGCGATTACCATCCGGTCCGCTTCGTATCCTTTATTTGAGTCTATTGCATCATCAGATATCTTACGGCTTTCCCGTTCCTCCATTCGGGTGCCCGAAACTTCAAATGTACCGATAGTTACGTCCTTTAAAACTCAAGTCTTTTCTTGTGTACGAATCTCTATGTCATTGTCGTATCGTGAGTCCGATTACCATCCGGTCCGCTTCGTATCCTTTATTTGAGTCTATTGCATCATCAGATATCTTACGGCCTTCCCGTTCCTCCATTCGCGTGCCCGAATCTTCAAATGTACCGATAGTTACGTCCTTTAAAACTCGAGTCTTTTCTTGTGTACGAATCTCTATGTCATTGTCGCATCGTGAGTTCGATTAGCATCCGGTCCACTTCGTATCCTTTATTTGAGTCTATTGCATGATCAGATATTCTACGGCCTTCACGTTCCACAATTCGGGTGCCCGAAACTCCAAATGTACCGATAGTTACGTCCTTTAAAACTGGAGGCTTTTCTTCTGTACGAATCTCTATGTCATTGTCGCATCGTGAGTCCGATTAGCATCCGGTCCGCTTCGTATCCTTTATTTGAGTCTATTGCATGATCAGATATCTTACGGCCTTCCCGTTCCTCCATTCGGGTGCCTGAAACTTAAAATTTACCTATAGTTACGTCCTTTAAACCTCGAGTCTTTTCTTGTGTACGAATCTCTATGTCATTGTCGCATCGTGATCCCGATTAGCATCTGGTTCGCTTCGTTTCCTTTATTTGAGTCTATTGCATGATCAGATATCTTACGGCCTTCCCGTTCCTCCATTCGGGTGCCCGAAACTTCAAATTTACCGACAGTTACGTCCTTTTAAACTCGAGTCTTTTCTTGTGTACGAATCTCTATGTCATTGTCACATCGTGAATCCGATTAGCATCCGATTCGCTTCTTATCCTTTATTTGATCTATTGCATCATTAGATATCTTACGGCCTTCCCGTTCCTCCATTCGGGGGCCCGAAACTTCAAATGTACAGATAGTTACGTCCATTGAAACTCGAGTCTTTTCTTGTGTACGAATCTCTATGTCATTGTCGCATCGTAAGTGCGATTACCATCCGGTCCGCTTCGTATCCTTTATTTGATTCTATTGCATGATCAGATATCATACGGCCTTCCCGTTCCTCCATTCGGGTGCCCGAAACTTCAAATTTACCTATAGTTACGTCCTTTGAACCTCGAGTCTTTTCTTGTGTACGAATCTCTATGTCATTGTCGCATCGTGAGCCCGATTAGCATCTGGTTCGCTTCGTATCCTTTATTTGAGTCTAATGCATGATCCGATATCTTACGGCCTTCCCATTCCTCCATTCGGGTGCCCGAAACTTCAAATTTACCGATAGTTACATCCTTTTAAACTCGAGTCTTTTCTTGTGTACGAATCTCTATGTCATTTTCACATCGTGAATCCGATTAGCATCCGATTCGCTTCTTATCCTTTATTTGATCTATTGCATCATCAGATATCTTACGGCCTTCCCGTTCCTCCATTCGGGGGCCCGAAACTTCAAATGTACAGATAGTTACGTCCTTTGAAACTCGAGTCTTTTCTTGTGTACGAATCTCTATGTCATTGTCGCATCGTGAGTCCGATTAGCATCTGGTTCGCTTCTTATCCTTTATTTGAGTCTATTGCATCATCAGATATCTTACGACATTCATGTTCCTCCATTCGGGTGCCCGAAACTTCAAATGTACCGATAGTTACGTCCTTTAAAACTCGAGTCTTTTCTTGTGTACGAATCTCTATGTCATTGTCTCATCGTAAGTGCGATTACCATCCGGTCCGCTTCGTATCCTTTATTTCATTCTATTGCATGATCAGATATCATACGGCCTTCCCGTTCCTCCATTCGGGTGCCCGAAACTTCAAATTTACCTATAGTTACGTCCTTTAAACCTCGAGTCTTTTCTTGTGTATGAATCTCTATGTCATTGTCGCATCGTGAGCCCGATTAGCATCTGGTTCGCTTCTTATCCTTTACTTGAGTCTATTGCATGATCTGATATCTTACGGCCTTCACGTTCCACAATTCGGGTGCCCGAAACTCCAAATGTACCGATAGTTACGTCCTTTAAAACTAGAGTCTTTTCTTGTGTACGAATCTCTATGTCATTGTCGCATCGTGAGTCCGATTAGCATCCGGTCCGCTTCGTATCCTTTATTTGAGTCTATTGCATCATCAGATATCTTACGGCATTCCTGTTCCTCCATTCGGGTGCCCGAAACTTCAAATGAACCGATATTTACGTCCTTTAAAACTCAAGTCTTTTCTTGTGTACGAATCTCTATGTCATTGTCGTATCATGAGTCCGATTACCATCCGGTCCGCTTCGTATCCTTTATTTGAGTCTATTGCATCATCAGATATCTTACGGCATTCCTGTTCCTCCATTCGGGTGCCCGAAACTTCAAATGAACCGATAGTTACGTCCTTTAAAACTCAAGTCTTTTCTTGTGTACGAATCTCTATGTCATTGTCGTATCGTGAGTCCGATTACCATCCGGTCCGCTTCGTATCCTTTATTTAAGTCTATTGCATCATCAGATATCTTACGGCCTTCCCGTTCCTCCATTCGCGTCCCCGAAACTTCAAATGTACCGATAGTTACGTCCTTTAAAACTCAAGTCTTTTCTTGTGTACGAATCTCTATGTCATTGTCACATCGTGAATCCGATTAGCATCCGCTTCGCTTCTTATCCTTTATTTGATCTATTGCATCATTAGATATCTTACGGCCTTCCCGTTCCTCCATTCGGGGGCCCGAAACTTCAAATGTACAGATAGTTACGTCCATTGAAACTCGAGTCTTTTCTTGTGTACGAATCTCTATGTCATTGTCGCATCGTAAGTGCGATTACCATCCGGTCCGCTTCGTATCCTTTATTTGATTCTATTGCATGATCAGATATCATACGGCCTTCCCGTTCCTCCATTCGGGTGCCCGAAACTTCAAATTTACCTATAGTTACGTCCTTTGAACCTCGAGTCTTTTCTTGTGTACGAATCTCTATGTCATTGTCGCATCGTGAGCCCGATTAGCATCTGGTTCGCTTCGTATCCTTTATTTGAGTCTAATGCATGATCCGATATCTTACGGCCTTCCCGTTCCTCCATTCGGGTGCCCGAAACTTCAAATTTACCGATAGTTACATCCTTTTAAACTCGAGTCTTTTCTTGTGTACGAATCTCTATGTCATTGTCACATCGTGAATCCGATTAGCATCCGATTCGCTTCTTATCCTTTATTTAATCTATTGCATCATCAGATATCTTACGGCCTTCCCGTTCCTCCATTCGAGGGCCCGAAACTTCAAATGTACAGATAGTTACGTCCTTTGAAACTCGAGTCTTTTCTTGTGTACGAATCTCTATGTCATTGTCGCATCGTGAGTCCGATTAGCATCTGGTTCGCTTCTTATCCTTTATTTGAGTCTATTGCATCATCAGATATCTTACGACATTCATGTTCCTCCATTCGGGTGCCCGAAACTTCAAATGTACCGATAGTTACGTCCTTTAAAACTCGAGTCTTTTCTTGTGTACGAATCTCTATGTCATTGTCTCATCGTAAGTGCGATTACCATCCGGTCCGCTTCGTATCCTTTATTTCATTCTATTGCATGATCAGATATCATACGGCCTTCCCGTTCCTCCATTCGGGTGCCCGAAACTTCAAATTTACCTATAGTTACGTCCTTTAAACCTCGAGTCTTTTCTTGTGTATGAATCTCTATGTCATTGTCGCATCGTGAGCCCGATTAGCATCTGGTTCGCTTCTTATCCTTTACTTGAGTCTATTGCATGATCAGATATCTTACGGCCTTCACGTTCCACAATTCGGGTGCCCGAAACTCCAAATGTACCGATAGTTACGTCCTTTAAAACTAGAGTCTTTTCTTGTGTACGAATCTCTATGTCATTGTCGCATCGTGAGTCCGATTAGCATCCGGTCCGCTTCGTATCCTTTATTTGAGTCTATTGCATCATCAGATATCTTACGGCATTCCTGTTCCTCCATTCGGTTGCCCGAAACTTCAAATGAACCGATATTTACGTCCTTTAAAACTCAAGTCTTTTCTTGTGTACGAATCTCTATGTCATTGTCGTATCATGAGTCCGATTACCATCCGGTCCGCTTCGTATCCTTTATTTGAGTCTATTGCATCATCAGATATCTTACGGCATTCCTGTTCCTCCATTCGGGTGCCAGAAACTTCAAATGAACCGATAGTTACGTCCTTTAAAACTCAAGTCTTTTCTTGTGTACGAATCTCTATGTCATTGTCGTATCGTGAGTCCGATTACCATCCGGTCCGCTTCGTATCCTTTATTTAAGTCTATTGCATCATCAGATATCTTACGGCCTTCCCGTTCCTCCATTCGCGTCCCCGAAACTTCAAATGTACCGATAGTTACGTCCTTTAAAACTCAAGTCTTTTCTTGTGTACGAATCTCTATGTCATTGTCGTATCGTGAGTCCGATTACCATCCGGTCTGCTTCGTATCCTTTATTTGAGTCTATTGCATGATCAGATATCTTACGGCCTTCACGTTCCACAATTCGGGTGCCCGAAACTCCAAAATGTACCGATAGTTACGTCCTTTAAAACTCGAGTCTTTTCTTGTGTACGAATCTCTATGTCATTGTCGCATCGTGAGTCCGATTAGCATCCGGTCCGCTTGGTATCCTTTATTTGAGTCTATTGCATCATCAGATATCTTACGGCATTCCTGTTCCTCCATTCGAGTGCCCGAAACTTCAAATATACCGATAGTTACGTCCTTTAAAACTCGAGTCTTTTCTTGTGTACGAATCTCTATGTTATTGTCGCATCGTGAGTCCGATTAGCATCCGGTTCGCTTCTTATCCTTTATTTGGGTCTATTGCATGATCAGATATCTTACGGCCTTCCCGTCCCTCCATTCGGGTGCCCGAAACTTCAAATTTACCGATAGTTACGTCCTTTAAAACTCGAGTCTTTTCTTGTGTACGAATCTCTATGTTATTTTCGCATCGTGAGTCCGATTACCATCCGGTTTGCTTCTTATCCTTTATTTGAGTCTATTGCATGATCAGATATCTTACGGCCTTCCCGTTCCTCCATTCGGGTGCCCGAAACTTTAAATGTACCGATAGTTACGTCCTTTAAAACTCGAGTCTTTTCTTGTGTACGAATCTCAATGTCATTGTCGCATCGTGAGTCCGATAACCATCCGGTCTGCTTCGTATCCTTTATTCAATTGCATGATAAGATATCTTACGGCCTTCTCGTTCCTCCATTCGGGTGCCCGAAACTTCAAATGTACCGATAGTTACGTCCTTTAAAACTCGAGTCTTTTTCTTGTGTACGAATCTCTATGTCATTGTCTCATCGTGAGTGCGATTACCATCCGGTCCGCTTCGTATCCTTTATTTGAGTCTATTGCATCATCAGATATCTTACGGCTTTCCCGTTCCTCCATTCGGGTGCCCGAAACTTCAAATGTACCGATAGTTACGTCCTTTAAAACTCAAGTCTTTTCTTGTGTACGAATCTCTATGTCATTGTCGTATCGTGAGTCCGATTACCATCCGGTCCGCTTCGTATCCTTTATTTGAGTCTATTGCATCATCAGATATCTTACGGCCTTCCCGTTCCTCCATTCGCGTGCCCGAATCTTCAAATGTACCGATAGTTACGTACTTTAAAACTCGAGTCTTTTCTTGTGTACGAATCTCTATGTCATTGTCGCATCGTGAGTTCGTTTAGCATACGGTCCACTTCGTATCCTTTATTTGAGTCTATTGCATGATCATATATCTTACGGCCTTCACGTTCCACAATTCGGGTGCCCGAAACTCCAAATGTACCGATAGTTACGTCCTTTAAAACTGGAGTCTTTTCTTGTGTACGAATCTCTATGTCATTGTTGCATCGTGCGTCCGATTTGCATCCGGTCCGCTTCGTATCCTTTATTTGAGTCTGTTGCATCATCAGATATCTTACGGCATTCCTGTTCCTCCATTCGGGTGCCCGAAACTTCAAATGAACCGATAGTTACGTCCTTTAAAACTCAAGTCTTTTCTTGTGTACGAATCTCTATGTCATTGTCGTATCATGAGTCCGATTACCATCCGGTCCGCTTCGTATCCTTTATTTGAGTCTATTGCATCATCGGATATCTTACGGCATTCCTGTTCCTCCATTCGGGTGCCCGAAACTTCAAATGAACCGATAGTTACGTCCTTTAAAACTCAAGTCTTTTCTTGTGTACGAATCTCTATGTCATTGTCGTATCATGAGTCCGATTACCATCCGGTCCGCTTCGTATCCTTTATTTGAGTCTATTGCATCATCTGATATCTTACGGCATTCCTGTTCCTCCATTCGGGTGCCCGAAACTTCAAATTTACCGATAGTTACGTCCTTTAAAACTCGAGTCTTTTCTTGTGTACGAATCTCTATGTTATTTTCGCATCGTGAGTCCGATTACCATCCGGTTTGCTTCTTATCCTTTATTTGAGTCTATTGCATGATCAGATATCTTACGGCCTTCCCGTTCCTCCATTCGGGTGCCCGAAACTTTAAATGTACCGATAGTTACGTCCTTTAAAACTCGAGTCTTTTCTTGTGTACGAATCTCAATGTCATTGTCGCATCGTGAGTCCGATAACCATCCGGTCTGCTTCGTATCCTTTATTCAATTGCATGATAAGATATCTTACGGCCTTCTCGTTCCTCCATTCGGGTGCCCGAAACTTCAAATGTACCGATAGTTACGTCCTTTAAAACTCGAGTCTTTTCTTGTGTATGAATCTCTATGTCATTGTCTCATCGTGAGTGCGATTACCATCCGGTCCGCTTCGTATCCTTTATTTGAGTCTATTGCATCATCAGATATCTTACGGCTTTCCCGTTCCTCCATTCGGGTGCCCGAAACTTCAAATGTACCGATAGTTACGTCCTTTAAAACTCAAGTCTTTTCTTGTGTACGAATCTCTATGTCATTGTCGTATCGTGAGTCCGATTACCATCCGGTCCGCTTCGTATCCTTTATTTGAGTCTATTGCATCATCAGATATCTTACGGCCTTCCCGTTCCTCCATTCGCGTGCCCGAATCTTCAAATGTACCGATAGTTACGTACTTTAAAACTCGAGTCTTTTCTTGTGTACGAATCTCTATGTCATTGTCGCATCGTGAGTTCGTTTAGCATACGGTCCACTTCGTATCCTTTATTTGAGTCTATTGCATGATCAGATATCTTACGGCCTTCACGTTCCACAATTCGGGTGCCCGAAACTCCAAATGTACCGATAGTTACGTCCTTTAAAACTGGAGTCTTTTCTTGTGTACGAATCTCTATGTCATTGTGGCATCGTGCGTCCGATTTGCATCCGGTCCGCTTCGTATCCTTTATTTGAGTCTATTGCATCATCGGATATCTTACGGCATTCCTGTTCCTCCATTCGGGTGCCCGAAACTTCAAATGAACCGATAGTTACGTCCTTTAAAACTCAAGTCTTTTCTTGTGTACGAATCTCTATTTCGTTGTCGTATCGTGAGTCCGATTACCATCCGGTCCGCTTCGTATCCTTTATTTGAGTCTATTGCATCATCAGATATCTTACGGCCTTCCCGTTCCTCCATTCGCGTGCCCGAAACTTCAAATGTACCGATAGTTACGTCCTTTAAAACTCAAGTCTTTTCTTGGGTACGAATCTCTATGTCATTGTCGTATCGTGAGTCCGATTACCATCCGGTCCGCTTCGTATCCTTTATTTGAGTCTATTGCATGATCAGATATCTTACGGCCTTCACGTTCCACAATTCGGGTGCCCGAAACTCCAAAATGTACCGATAGTTACGTCCTTTAAAACTCGAGTCTTTTCTTGTGTACGAATCTCTATGTCATTGTCGCATCGTGAGTCCGATTAGCATCCGGTCCGCTTGGTATCCTTTATTTGAGTCTATTGCATCATCAGATATCTTACGGCATTCCTGTTCCTCCATTCGGGTGCCCGAAACTTCAAATATACCGATAGTTACGTCCTTTAAAACTCGAGTCTTTTCTTGTGTACGAATCTCTATGTTATTGTTGCATCGTGAGTCCGATTAGCATCCGGTTCGCTTCTTATCCTTTATTTGAGTCTATTGCATGATCAGATATCTTACGGCCTTCCCGTCCCTCCATTCGGGTGCCCGAAACATCAAATTTACTGATAGTTACGTCCTTTAAAACTCGAGTCTTTTCTTGTGTACGAATCTCTATGTTATTGTCGCATCGTGAGTCCGATTACCATCCGGTTTGCTTCTTATCCTTTATTTGAGTCTATTGCATGATCAGATATCTTACGGCCTTCCCGTTCCTCCATTCGGGTGCCCGAAACTTTAAATGTACCTCTAGTTACGTCCTTTAAAACTCGATTCTTTTCTTGTGTACGAATCTCAATTTCATTGTCGCATCGTGAGTCCGATAACCATCCGGTCTGCTTCGTATCCTTTATTCAATTGCATGATAAGATATCTTACGGCCTTCTCGTTCCTCCATTCGGGTGCCCGAAACTTCAAATGTACCGATAGTTACGTCCTTTAAAACTCGAGTCTTTTCTTGTGTACGAATCTCTATGTCATTGTCTCATCGTGAGTGCGATTACCATCCGGTCCGCTTCGTACTCTTTATTTGAGTCTATTGCATCATCAGATATCTTACGGCTTTCCCGTTCCTCCATTCGGGTGCCCGAAACTTCAAATGTACCGATAGTTACGTCCTTTAAAACTCAAGTCTTTTCTTGTGTACGAATCTCTATGTCATTGTCGTATCGTGAGTTCGATTACCATCCGGTCCGCTTCGTATCCTTTATTTGAGTCTATTGCATCATCAGATATCTTACGGCCTTCCCGTTCCTCCATTCGCGTGCCCGAATCTTCAAATGTACCGATAGTTACGTCCCTTAAAACTCGAGTCTTTTCTTGTGTACGAATCTCTATGTCATTGTCGCATCGTGAGTTCGATTAGCATCCGGTCCACTTCGTATCCTTTATTTGAGTCTATTGCATGATCAGATATCTTACGGCCTTCACGTTCCACAATTCGGGTGCCCGAAACTCCAAATGTACCGATAGTTACGTCCTTTAAAACTGGAGTCTTTTCTTGTGTACGAATCTCAATGTCATTGTCGCATCGTGAGTCCGATAACCATCCGGTCTACTTCGTATCCTTTATTCAATTGCATGATAAGATATCTTACGGCCTTCTCGTTCCTCCATTCGGGTGCCCCGTAACTTCAAATTTACCGATAGTTACGTCCTTTAAAACTCGAGTCTTTTCTTGTGTACGAATCTCTATGTTATTGTCGCATCGTGAGTCCGATTACCATCCGGTTCGCTTCTTATCCTTTATTTGAGTCTATTGCATGATCAGATATCTTACGGCCTTCCCGTTCCTCCATTCGGGTGCCCGAAACTTCAAATGTACCGATAGTTACGTCCTTTAAAACTCGAGTCTTTTCTTGTGTACGAATCTCAATGTCATTGTCGCATCGTGAGTCCGATAACCATCCGGTCTACTTCGTATCCTTTATTCAATTGCATGATAAGATATCTTACGGCCTTCTCGTTCCTCCATTCGGGTGCCCGAAACTTCAAATGTACCGATAGTTACGTCCTTTAAAACTCGAGTCTTTTCTTGTGTACGAATCTCTATGTCATTGTCTCATCGTGAGTGCGATTACCATCCGGTCCGCTTCGTATCCTTTATTTGATTCTATTGCATGATCAAATATCTTACGGTCTTCCCGTTCCTCCATTCGGGTGCCTGAAACTTCAAATTTACCTATAGTTACGTCCTTTAAACCTCGAGTCTTTTCTTGTGTACGAATCTCTATGTCATTGCCGCATCATGAGCCCGATTAGCATCTGGTTCGCTTCTTATCCTTTATTTGAGTCTATTGCAAGATCAGATATCTTACGGCCTTCCCGTTCCTCAATTCGGGTGCTCGAAACTTCAAATGTACCGATAGTTACGTCCTTTAAAACTCGAGTCTTTTCTTGTGTACGAATCTCTATGTCATTGTCTCATCGTGAGTGCGATTACCATCCGGTCCGCTTCGTACCCTTTATTTGATTCTATTGCATGATCAGATATCTTACGGCCTTCCCGTTCCTCCATTCGGGTGCCTGAAACTTAAAATTTACCTATAGTTACGTCCTTTAAACCTCGAGTCTTTTCTTGTGTACGAATCTCTATGTCATTGTCGCATCGTGATCCCGATTAGCATCTGGTTCGCTTCGTTTCCTTTATTTGAGTCTATTGCATGATCAGATATCTTACGGCCTTCCCGTTCCTCCATTCGGGTGCCCGAAACTTCAAATTTACCGATAGTTACGTCCTTTTAAACTCGAGTCTTTTCTTGTGTACGAATCTCTATGTCATTGTCACATCGTGAATCCGATTAGCATCCGATTCGCTTCTTATCCTTTATTTGATCTATTGCATCATTAGATATCTTACGGCCTTCCCGTTCCTCCATTCGGGGGCCCGAAACTTCAAATGTACAGATAGTTACGTCCATTGAAACTCGAGTCTTTTCTTGTGTACGAATCTCTATGTCATTGTCGCATCGTAAGTGCGATTACCATCCGGTCCGCTTCGTATCCTTTATTTGATTCCATTGCATGATCAGATATCATACGGCCTTCCCGTTCCTCCATTCGGGTGCCCGAAACTTCAAATTTACCTATAGTTACGTCCTTTGAACCTCGAGTCTTTTCTTGTGTACGAATCTCTATGTCATTGTCGCATCGTGAGCCCGATTAGCATCTGGTTCGCTTCGTATCCTTTATTTGAGTCTAATGCATGATCCGATATCTTACGGCCTTCCCGTTCCTCCATTCGGGTGCCCGAAACTTCAAATTTACCGATAGTTACATCCTTTTAAACTCGAGTCTTTTCTTGTGTACGAATCTCTATGTCATTGTCACATCGTGAATCCGATTAGCATCCGATTCGCTTCTTATCCTTTATTTGATCTATTGCATCATCAGATATCTTACGGCCTTCCCGTTCCTCCATTCGGGGGCCCGAAACTTCAAATGTACAGATAGTTACGTCCTTTGAAACTCGAGTCTTTTGTTGTGTACGAATCTCTATGTCATTGTCGCATCGTGAGTCCGATTAGCATCTGGTTCGCTTCTTATCCTTTATTTGAGTCTATTGCATCATCAGATATCTTACGACATTCATGTTCCTCCATTCGGGTGCCCGAAACTTCAAATGTACCGATAGTTACGTCCTTTAAAACTCGAGTCTTTTCTTGTGTACGAATCTCTATGTCATTGTCTCATCGTAAGTGCGATTACCATCCGGTCCGCTTCGTATCCTTTATTTCATTCTATTGCATGATCAGATATCATACGGCCTTCCCGTTCCTCCATTCGGGTGCCCGAAACTTCAAATTTACCTATAGTTACGTCCTTTAAACCTCGAGTCTTTTCTTGTGTATGAATCTCTATGTCATTGTCGCATCGTGAGCCCGATTAGCATCTGGTTCGCTTCTTATCCTTTACTTGAGTCTATTGCATGATCAGATATCTTACGGCCTTCACGTTCCACAATTCGGGTGCCCGAAACTCCAAATGTACCGATAGTTACGTCCTTTAAAACTAGAGTCTTTTCTTGTGTACGAATCTCTATGTCATTGTCGCATCGTGAGTCCGATTAGCATCCGGTCCGCTTCGTATCCTTTATTTGAGTCTATTGCATCATCAGATATCTTACGGCATTCCTGTTCCTCCATTCGGGTGCCCGAAACTTCAAATGAACCGATATTTACGTCCTTTAAAACTCAAGTCTTTTCTTGTGTACGAATCTCTATGTCATTGTCGTATCATGAGTCCGATTACCATCCGGTCCGCTTCGTATCCTTTATTTGAGTCTATTGCATCATCAGATATCTTACGGCATTCCTGTTCCTCCATTCGGGTGCCCGAAACTTCAAATGAACCGATAGTTACGTCCTTTAAAACTCAAGTCTTTTCTTGTGTACGAATCTCTATGTCATTGTCGTATCGTGAGTCCGATTACCATCCGGTCCGCTTCGTATCCTTTATTTAAGTCTATTGCATCATCAGATATCTTACGGCCTTCCCGTTCCTCCATTCGCGTCCCCGAAACTTCAAATGTACCGATAGTTACGTCCTTTAAAACTCAAGTCTTTTCTTGTGTACGAATCTCTATGTCATTGTCACATCGTGAATCCGATTAGCATCCGCTTCGCTTCTTATCCTTTATTTGATCTATTGCATCATTAGATATCTTACGGCCTTCCCGTTCCTCCATTCGGGGGCCCGAAACTTCAAATGTACAGATAGTTACGTCCATTGAAACTCGAGTCTTTTCTTGTGTACGAATCTCTATGTCATTGTCGCATCGTAAGTGCGATTACCATCCGGTCCGCTTCGTATCCTTTATTTGATTCTATTGCATGATCAGATATCATACGGCCTTCCCGTTCCTCCATTCGGGTGCCCGAAACTTCAAATTTACCTATAGTTACGTCCTTTGAACCTCGAGTCTTTTCTTGTGTACGAATCTCTATGTCATTGTCGCATCGTGAGCCCGATTAGCATCTGGTTCGCTTCGTATCCTTTATTTGAGTCTAATGCATGATCCGATATCTTACGGCCTTCCCGTTCCTCCATTCGGGTGCCCGAAACTTCAAATTTACCGATAGTTACATCCTTTTAAACTCGAGTCTTTTCTTGTGTACGAATCTCTATGTCATTGTCACATCGTGAATCCGATTAGCATCCGATTCGCTTCTTATCCTTTATTTGATCTATTGCATCATCAGATATCTTACGGCCTTCCCGTTCCTCCATTCGGGGGCCCGAAACTTCAAATGTACAGATAGTTACGTCCTTTGAAACTCGAGTCTTTTCTTGTGTACGAATCTCTATGTCATTGTCGCATCGTGAGTCTGATTAGCATCTGGTTCGCTTCTTATCCTTTATTTGAGTCTATTGCATCATCAGATATCTTACGACATTCATGTTCCTCCATTCGGGTGCCCGAAACTTCAAATGTACCGATAGTTACGTCCTTTAAAACTCGAGTCTTTTCTTGTGTACGAATCTCTATGTCATTGTCTCATCGTAAGTGCGATTACCATCCGGTCCGCTTCGTATCCTTTATTTCATTCTATTGCATGATCAGATATCATACGGCCTTCCCGTTCCTCCATTCGGGTGCCCGAAACTTCAAATTTACCTATAGTTACGTCCTTTAAACCTCGAGTCTTTTCTTGTGTATGAATCTCTATGTCATTGTCGCATCGTGAGCCCGATTAGCATCTGGTTCGCTTCTTATCCTTTACTTGAGTCTATTGCATGATCAGATATCTTACGGCCTTCACGTTCCACAATTCGGGTGCCCGAAACTCCAAATGTACCGATAGTTACGTCCTTTAAAACTAGAGTCTTTTCTTGTGTACGAATCTCTATGTCATTGTCGCATCGTGAGTCCGATTAGCATCCGGTCCGCTTTGTATCCTTTATTTGAGTCTATTGCATCATCAGATATCTTACGGCATTCCTGTTCCTCCATTCGGTTGCCCGAAACTTCAAATGAACCGATATTTACGTCCTTTAAAACTCAAGTCTTTTCTTGTGTACGAATCTCTATGTCATTGTCGTATCATGAGTCCGATTACCATCCGGTCCGCTTCGTATCCTTTATTTGAGTCTATTGCATCATCAGATATCTTACGGCATTCCTGTTCCTCCATTCGGGTGCCCGAAACTTCAAATGAACCGATAGTTACGTCCTTTAAAACTCAAGTCTTTTCTTGTGTACGAATCTCTATGTCATTGTCGTATCGTGAGTCCGATTACCATCCGGTCCGCTTCGTATCCTTTATTTAAGTCTATTGCATCATCAGATATCTTACGGCCTTCCTGTTCCTCCATTCGCGTCCCCGAAACTTCAAATGTACCGATAGTTACGTCCTTTAAAACTCAAGTCTTTTCTTGTGTACGAATCTCTATGTCATTGTCGTATCGTGAGTCCGATTACCATCCGGTCCGCTTCGTATCCTTTATTTGAGTCTATTGCATGATCAGATATCTTACGGCCTTCACGTTCCACAATTCGGGTGCCCGAAACTCCAAAATGTACCGATAGTTACGTCCTTTAAAACTCGAGTCTTTTCTTGTGTACGAATCTCTATGTCATTGTCGCATCGTGAGTCCGATTAGCATCCGGTCCGCTTGGTATCCTTTATTTGAGTCTATTGCATCATCAGATATCTTACGGCATTCCTGTTCCTCCATTCGGGTGCCCGAAACTTCAAATATACCGATAGTTACGTCCTTTAAAACTCGAGTCTTTTCTTGTGTACGAATCTCTATGTTATTGTCGCATCGTGAGTCCGATTAGCATCCGGTTCGCTTCTTATCCTTTATTTGGGTCTATTGCATGATCAGATATCTTACGGCCTTCCCGTCCCTCCATTCGGGTGCCCGAAACTTCAAATTTACCGATAGTTACGTCCTTTAAAACTCGAGTCTTTTCTTGTGTACGAATCTCTATGTTATTTTCGCATCGTGAGTCCGATTACCATCCGGTTTGCTTCTTATCCTTTATTTGAGTCTATTGCATGATCAGATATCTTACGGCCTTCCCGTTCCTCCATTCGGGTGCCCGAAACTTTAAATGTACCGATAGTTACGTCCTTTAAAACTCGAGTCTTTTCTTGTGTACGAATCTCAATGTCATTGTCGCATCGTGAGTCCGATAACCATCCGGTCTGCTTCGTATCCTTTATTCAATTGCATGATAAGATATCTTACGGCCTTCTCGTTCCTCCATTCGGGTGCCCGAAACTTCAAATGTACCGATAGTTACGTCCTTTAAAACTCGAGTCTTTTCTTGTGTACGAATCTCTATGTCATTGTCTCATCGTGAGTGCGATTACCATCCGGTCCGCTTCGTATCCTTTATTTGAGTCTATTGCATCATCAGATATCTTACGGCTTTCCCGTTCCTCCATTCGGGTGCCCGAAACTTCAAATGTACCGATAGTTACGTCCTTTAAAACTCAAGTCTTTTCTTGTGTACGAATCTCTATGTCATTGTCGTATCGTGAGTCCGATTACCATCCGGTCCGCTTCGTATCCTTTATTTGAGTCTATTGCATCATCAGATATCTTACGGCCTTCCCGTTCCTCCATTCGCGTGCCCGAATCTTCAAATGTACCGATAGTTACGTACTTTAAAACTCGAGTCTTTTCTTGTGTACGAATCTCTATGTCATTGTCGCATCGTGAGTTCGTTTAGCATACGGTCCACTTCGTATCCTTTATTTGAGTCTATTGCATGATCAGATATCTTACGGCCTTCACGTTCCACAATTCGGGTGCCCGAAACTCCAAATGTACCGATAGTTACGTCCTTTAAAACTGGAGTCTTTTCTTGTGTACGAATCTCTATGTCATTGTTGCATCGTGCGTCCGATTTGCATCCGGTCCGCTTCGTATCCTTTATTTGAGTCTATTGCATCATCAGATATCTTACGGCATTCCTGTTCCTCCATTCGGGTGCCCGAAACTTCAAATGAACCGATAGTTACGTCCTTTAAAACTCAAGTCTTTTCTTGTGTACGAATCTCTATGTCATTGTCGTATCATGAGTCCGATTACCATCCGGTCCGCTTCGTATCCTTTATTTGAGTCTATTGCATCATCGGATATCTTACGGCATTCCTGTTCCTCCATTCGGGTGCCCGAAACTTCAAATGAACCGATAGTTACGTCCTTTAAAACTCAAGTCTTTTCTTGTGTACGAATCTCTATGTCGTTGTCGTATCGTGAGTCCGATTACCATCCGGTCCGCTTCGTATCCTTTATTTGAGTCTATTGCATCATCAGATATCTTACGGCCTTCCCGTTCCTCCATTCGCGTGCCCGAAACTTCAAATGTACCGATAGTTACGTCCTTTAAAACTCAAGTCTTTTCTTGTGTACGAATCTTTATGTCATTGTCGTATCGTGAGTCCGATTACCATCTGGTCCGCTTCGTATCCTTTATTTGAGTCTATTGCATGATCAGATATCTTACGGCCTTCACGTTCCACAATTCGGGTGCCCGAAACTCCAAAATGTACCGATAGTTACGTCCTTTAAAACTCGAGTCTTTTCTTGTGTACGAATCTCTATGTCATTGTCGCATCGTGAGTCCGATTAGCATCCGGTCCGCTTGGTATCCTTTATTTGAGTCTATTGCATCATCAGATATCTTACGGCATTCCTGTTCCTCCATTCGGGTGCCCGAAACTTCAAATATACCGATAGTTACGTCCTTTAAAACTCGAGTCTTTTCTTGTGTACGAATCTCTATGTTATTGTTGCATCGTGAGTCCGATTAGCATCCGGTTCGCTTCTTATCCTTTATTTGAGTCTATTGCATGATCAGATATCTTACGGCCTTCCCGTCCCTCCATTCGGGTGCCCGAAACATCAAATTTACTGATAGTTACGTCCTTTAAAACTCGAGTCTTTTCTTGTGTACGAATCTCTATGTTATTGTCGCATCGTGAGTCCGATTACCATCCGGTTTGCTTCTTATCCTTTATTTGAGTCTATTGCATGATCAGATATCTTACGGCCTTCCCGTTCCTCCATTCGGGTGCCCGAAACTTTAAATGTACCTCTAGTTACGTCCTTTAAAACTCGATTCTTTTCTTGTGTACGAATCTCAATTTCATTGTCGCATCGTGAGTCCGATAACCATCCGGTCTGCTTCGTATCCTTTATTCAATTGCATGATAAGATATCTTACGGCCTTCTCGTTCCTCCATTCGCGTGCCCGAATCTTCAAATGTACCGATAGTTACGTCATTTAAAACTCGAGTCTTTTCTTGTGTACGAATCTCTATGTCATTGTCGCATCGTGAGTTCGATTAGCATCTGGTTCGCTTCTTATCCTTTATTTGAGTCTATTGCATCATCAGATATCTTACGGCATTCCTGTTCCTCCATTCAGGTGCCCGAAACTTCAAATGTACCGATAGTTACGTCCTTTAAAACTCGAGTCTTTTCTTGTGTACGAATCTCTTTGTCATTGTCGCATCGTGAGTCCGATAACCATCCGGTCTGCTTCGTATCCTTTATTTGAGTCTATTGCATGATCAGATATATTACGGCCTTCCCGTTCCTCCATTCGGGTGCCCGAAACTTCAAATTTACCGATAGTTACGTCCTTTAAAACTCGAGTCTTTTCTTGTGTACGAATCTCTATGTCATTGTCGCATCGTGAGTTCGATTAGCATCTGGTTCACTTCTTATCCTTTATTTGAGTCTATTGCATCATCAGATATCTTACGGCATTCCTATTCCTCCATTCGGGTGCCCAAAACTTCAAATGAACCGATAGTTACGTCCTTAAAAACTCGAGTCTTTTCTTGTGTACGAATCTCTATGTCATTGTCACATCTTGAGCCCGATTAGCATTTGGTTCGCTTCTTATCCTTTATTTGAGTCTATTGCAAGATCAGATATCTTACGGCCTTCCCGTTCCTCAATTCGGGTGCCCGAAACTTCAAATGTACCGATAGTAACGTCCTTTAAAACTCGAGTCTTTTCTTGTGTACGAATCTCTATGTCATTGTCTCATCGTGAGTGGGATTACCATCCGGTCCGCTTCGTATCCTTTATTTGATTCTATTGCATGATTAGATATCTTACGGCCTTCCCGTTCCTCCATTCGGGTGCTTGAAACTTCAAATTTACCTATAGTTACGTCCTTTAAACCTCGAGTCTTTTCTTGTGTACGAATCTCTATGTCATTGTCGCATCGTGAGCCCGATTAGCATCTGGTTCGCTTCGTATCCTTTATTTGAGTCTAATGCATGATCCGATATCTTACGGCCTTCCCGTTCCTCCATTCGGGTGCCCGAAACTTCAGATTTACCGATAGTTACATCCTTTTAAACTCGAGTCTTTTCTTGTGTACGAATCTCTATGTCATTGTCACATCGTGAATCCGATTAGCATCCGATTCGCTTCTTATCCTTTATTTGATCTATTGCATCATCAGATATCTTACGGCCTTCCCGTTCCTCCATTCGAGTGCCCGAAACTTCAAATGTACCGATAGTTACGTCCTTTAAAACTCAAGCCTTTTCTTGTGTAGGAATCTCTATGTCATTGTCGCATCGTGAGTCCGATTACCATCCGGTCCGCTTCGTATCCTTTATTTGAGTCTATTGCATCATTAGATATCTTACGGCCTTCCCGTTCCTCCATTCGCGTGCCCGAATCTTCAAATGTACCGATAGTTACGTCCTTTAAAACTCAAGTCTTTTCTTGTGTACGAATCTCTATGTCATTGTCGCATCGTGAGTTCGATTAGCATCCGGTCCGCTTCGTATCCTTTATTTGAGTCTATTTCATGATCAGATATCTTACGGCCTTCACGTTCCACAATTCGGGTGCCCGAAACTCCAAATGTACCGATAGTTACGTCCTTTAAAACTCGAGTCTTTTCTTGTGTACGAATCTCTATGTCATTGTCGCATCGTGAGTCCGATTAGCATCCGGTCCGCTTCGTATCCTTTATTTGAGTCTATTGCATCATCAGATATCTTACGGCATTCCTGTTCCTCCATTCGGGTGCCCGAAACTTCAAATGAACCGATAGTTACGTCCTTTAAAACTCGAGTCTTTTCTTGTGTACGAATCTCTATGTCATTGTCACATCGTGAGCCCGATTAGCATCTGGTTCGCTTCTTATCCTTTATTTGAGTCTATTGCATCATCAGATATCTTACGGCCTTCCCGTTCCTCAATTCGGGTGCCCGAAACTTCAATTGTACCTATAGTTACGTCCATTAAAACTCGAGTCTTTTCTTGTGCACGAATCTCTATGTTATTGTCACATCTTGAGTCCGATAGCCATCTGGTCTGCTTCGTATCCTTTATTTGAGTCTATTGCATGATTAGATATCTTACGGCCTTCCCGTTTCTCCATTCGGGTGCCCGAAACTTCAAACTTAGCGATTGTTACGTCCTTTAAAACTCGAGTCTTTTCTTGTGTATGAATCTCTATGTTATTGTCGCATCGTGAGTCCGATTAGCATCCGGTTCCCTTCTTATCCTTTATTTGAGTCTATTGCATCATCAGATATCTTACGGCCTTCCCGTTCCTCAATTCGGGTGCCCGAAACTTCAAATATACCGATAGTTACGTCCTTTAAAACTCGAGTCTTTTCTTGTGTACGAATCTCTATGTTATTGTCGCGTCGTGAGTCCGATTAGCATCCAGTTCGCTTCTTATCCTTTATTTGAGTCTACTGCATGATCAGATATCTTACGGCCTTCCCGTTCCTCTATTCGGGTGCCCGAAACTTCAAATTTACCGATAGTTACGTCCTTTAAAACTCGAGTCTTTTCTTGTGTACGAATCTCTATGTTATTGTCGCAAAGTGAGTCCGATTACCATCCGGTTTGCTTCTTATCCTTTATTTGAGTCTATTGCATGATCAGATATCTTACGGCCTTCCCGTTCCTCCATTCGGGTGCCCGAAACTTTAAATGTACCGATAGTTACGTCCTTTAAAACTCGAGTCTTTTCTTGTGTACGAATCTCAATGTCATTGTCGCATCGTGAGTCCGATAACCCTCCGGTCTGCTTCGTATCCTTTATTCAATTGCATGATAAGATATCTTACGGCCTTCTCGTTCCTCCATTCGGGTGCCCGAAACTTCAAATGTACCGATAGTTACGTCCTTTATAACTCGAGTCTTTTCTTGTGTACGAATCTCTATGTCATTGTCTCATCGTGAGTGCGATTACTATCCGGTCCGCTTCGTATCCTTTATTTGAGTCTATTGCATCATCAGATATCTTACGGCTTTCCCGTTCCTCCATTCGGGTGCCCGAAACTTCAAATGTACCGATAGTTACGTCCTTTAAAACTCAAGTCTTTTCTTGTGTACAAATCTCTATGTGATTGTCGTATCGTGAGTCCGATTACCATCCGGTCCGCTTCGTATCCTTTATTTGAGTCTATTGCATCATCAGATATCGTACGGCCTTCCCGTTCCTCCATTCGCGTGCCCGAATCTTCAAATGTACCGATAGTTACGTCCTTTAAAACTCGAGTCTTTTCTTGTGTACGAATCTCTATGTCATTGTCGCATCGTGAGTTCGATTAGCATCCGGTCCACTTCGTATCCTTTATTTGAGTCTATTGCATGATCAGATATTCTACGGCCTTCACGTTCCACAATTCGGGTGCCCGAAACTCCAAATGTACCGATAGTTACGTCCATTAAAACTGGAGGCTTTTCTTGTGTACGAATCTCTATGTCATTGTCGGATCGTGAGTCCGATTAGCATCCGGTCCACTTCGTATCCTTTATTTGAGTCTATTGCATCATCAGATATCTTACGGCATTCCTGTTCCTCCATTCGGGTGCCCGAAACATCAAATGAACCGATAGTTACGTCCTTTAAAACTCGAGTCTTTTCTTGTGTACGAATCTCTATGTCATTGTCACATCGTGAGCCCGATTAGCATCTGGTTCGCTTCTTATCCTTTATTTGAGTCTATTGCATGATCAGATATCTTACGGCCTGCCCGTTCCTCAATTCGGGTGCCCGAAACTTCAAATGTACCTATAGTTACGTCCATTAAAACTCGAGTCTTTTCTTGTGCACGAATCTCTATGTTATTGTCACATCTTGAGTCCGATTAGCCTCCGGTTCGCTTCTTATCCTTTATTTGAGTCTATTGCATGATCAGATATCTTACGGCCTTCCCGTTCCTCCATTCGGGTGCCCGAAACTTCAAATATACCGATAGTTACGTCCTTTAAAACTCGAGTCTTTTCTTGTGTACGAATCTCTATGTTATTGTCGCATCGTGAGTCCGATTACCATCCGGTTCGCTTCTTATCCTTTATTTGAGGCTATTGCATGATCAGATATCTTACGGCCTTCCCGTTCCTCCATTCGGGTGGCCGAAACTTCAAATGTACCGATAGTTACGTCCTTTAAAACTCGAGTCTTTTCTTGGGTACGAATCTCAATGTCATTGTCGCATCGTGAGTCCGATAACCATCCGGTCTACTTCGTATCCTTTATTCAATTGCATGATAAGATATCTTACGGCCTTCTCGTTCCTCCATTCGGGTGCCCAAAACTTCAAATGTACCGATAGTTACGTCCTTTAAAACTCGAGTCTTTTCTTGTGTACGAATCTCTATGTCATTGTCTCATCGTGAGTGCGATTACCATCCGGTCCGCTTCGTATCATTTATTTGATTCTATTGCATGATCAAATATCTTACGGCCTTCCCGTTCCTCCATTCGGGTGCCTGAAACTTCAAATTTACCTATAGTTACGTCCTTTAAACCTCGAGTCTTTTCTTGTGTACGAATCTCTATGTCATTGTCGCATCATGGGCCCGATTAGCATCTGGTTCGCTTCTTATCCTTTATTTGAGTCTATTGCATCATCAAATATCTTACGGCCTTCTTGTTCCTCCATTCGGGTGCCCGAAACTTCAAATGTACCGATAGTTATGTCCTTTTAAACTCGAGTCTTTTCTTGTGTACGAATTTCTATGTTATTGTCGCATCGTGAGTCCGATTAGCATCCGTTTCGTTTCTTATCCTTTATTTGAGTCTATTGCATGATCAGATATCTTACGGCCTTCCAGTTCCTCTATTCGAGTGCCCGAAACTTCAAATGTACTGATAGTTACGTCCTTTAAAACTCGAGTCTTTTCTTGTGTACGAATCTCTATGTCATTGTCGCATCGTGAGACTGATTAGCATCCGGTTCACTTCGTATCCTTTATTTGAGTCTATTGCATCATCAGATATCTTACGGCATTCCTGTTCCTCCATTCGGGTGCCCGAAACTTCAAAGGAACCGATAGTTACGTCCTTTAAAACTCGAGTCTTTTCTTGTGTACGAATCTCTATGTCATTGTCACATCGTGAGCCCGATTAGCATCTGGTTCGCTTCTTATCCTTTATTTGAGTCTATTGCATGATCAGATATCTTACGGCCTTCCCGTTCCTCAATTCGGGTGCCCGAAACTTCAAATGTACCTATAGTTACGTCTATTAAAACTCGAGTCTTTTCTTGTGCACGAATCTCTATGTTATTGTCACATCATGAGTCCGATAACCATCTGGTCTGCTTCGTATCCTTTATTTGAGTCTATTGCATGATCAGATATCTTACGGCCTTCCCGTTCCTCCATTCGGGTGCCCGAAACTTCAAATTTACCGATAGTTACGTTCTTTAAAACTCGAGTCTTTTCTTGTGTACGAATCTCTATGTTATTGTCGCATCGTGAGTCCGATTAGCATCCGGTTCGCTTCTTATCCTTTATTTGAGTCTATTGCATGATCAGATATCTTACGGCCTTCCCGTTCCTTCATTCGGGTGCCCGAAACATCAAATGTACCGATAGTTACGTCCTTTAAAACTCGAGTCTTTTCTTATGTACGAATCTCTATGTCATTGTAGCAACGTGAGTCCGATAACCATCCGGTCTGCTTCGTATCCTTTATTTGAGTCTATTGCATGATCAGATATCTTACGGCCTTCCCGTTCCTCCATTCGGGTGCCCGAAGTTTCAAATTTACCGATAGTTACGTCCTTTAAAACTCGAGTCTTTTCTTGTGTACGAATCTCTATGTCATTGTCGCATCGTGAGTTCGATTAGCATCTGGTTCGCTTCTTATCCTTTATTTGAGTCTATTGCATCATCAGATATCTTACGGCCTTCCCGTTCCTTCATTCGGGTGCCCGAAACATCAAATGTACCGATAGTTACGTCCTTTAAAACTCGAGTCTTTTCTTATGTACGAATCTCTATGTCATTGTCGCATCGTGAGTCCGATAACCATCCGGTCTGCTTCATATCCTTTATTTGAGTCTATTGCATCATCAGATATCTTACGGCCTTCCCGTTCCTCCATTCGCGTACCCGAAACTTCAAATGTACCGATAGTTACGTCCTTTAAAACTCAAGTCTTTTCTTGTGTACGAATCTCTATGTCATTGTCGTATCGTGAGTCCGATTACCATCCGGTCCGCTTCGTATCCTTTATTTGAGTCTATTGCATGATCAGATATCTTACGGCCTTCACGTTCCACAATTCGGGTGCCCGAAACTCCAAAATGTACCGATAGTTACGTCCTTTAAAACTCGAGTCTTTTCTTGTGTACGAATCTCTATGTTATTGTCGCATCGTGAGTCCGATTACCATCCGGTTTGCTTCTTATCCTTTATTTGAGTCTATTGCATGATCAGATATCTTACGGCCTTCCAGTTCCTCCATTCGGGTGCCCGAAACTTTAAATGTACCTCTAGTTACGTCCTTTAAAACTCGATTCTTTTCTTGTGTACGAATCTCAATTTCATTGTCGCATCGTGAGTCCGATAACCATCCGGTCTGCTTCGTATCCTTTATTCAATTGCATGATAAGATATCTTACGGCCTTCTCGTTCCTCCATTCGGGTGCCCGAAACTTCAAATGTACCGATAGTTACGTCCTTTAAAACTCGAGTCTTTTCTTGTGTACGAATCTCTATGTCATTGTCTCATCGTGAGTGCGATTACCATCTGGTCCGCTTCGTATCCTTTATTTGAGTCTATTGCATCATCAGATATCTTACGGCTTTCCCGTTCCTCCATTCGGGTGCCCGAAATTTCAAATGTACCGATAGTTACGTCCTTTAAAACTCAAGTCTTTTCTTGTGTACGAATCTCTATGTCATTGTCGTATCGTGAGTTCGATTACCATCCGGTCCGCTTCGTATCCTTTATTTGAGTCTATTGCATCATCAGATATCTTACGGCCTTCCCGTTCCTCCATTCGCGTGCCCGAATCTTCAAATGTACCGATAGTTACGTCCCTTAAAACTCGAGTCTTTTCTTGTGTACGAATCTCTATGTCATTGTCGCATCGTGAGTTCGATTAGCATCCGGTCCACTTCGTATCCTTTATTTGAGTCTATTGCATGATCAGATATCTTACGGCCTTCACGTTCCACAATTCGGGTGCCCGAAACTCCAAATGTACCGATAGTTACGTCCTTTAAAACTGGAGTCTTTTCTTGTGTACGAATCTCTATGTCATTGTCGCATCGTGCGTCCGATTTGCATCCGGTCCGCTTCGTATCCTTTATTTGAGTCTATTGCATCATCAGATATCTTACGGCATTCCTGTTCCTCCATTCGGGTGCCCGAAACTTCAAATGAACCGATAGTTACGTCCTTTAAAACTCAAGTCTTTTCTTGTGTACGAATCTCTATGTCATTGTCGTATCGTGAGTCCGATTACCATCCGGTCCGCTTCGTATCCTTTATTTGAGTCTATTGCATCATCAGATATCTTACGGCCTTCCCGTTCCTCCATTCGCGTGCCCGAAACTTCAAATGTACCGATAGTTACGTCCTTTAAAACTCAAGTCTTTTCTTGTGTACGAATCTCTATGTCATTGTCGTATCGTGAGTCTGATTACCATCCGGTCCGCTTCGTATCCTTTATTTGAGTCTATTGCATCATCAGATATCTTACGGCCTTCCCGTTCCTCCATTCGCGTGCCCGAATCTTCAAATGTACCGATAGTTACGTCCTTTAAAACTCGAGTCTTTTCTTGTGTACGAATCTCTATGTCATTGTCGCATCGTGAGTTCGATTAGCATCTGGTTCGCTTCTTATCCTTTATTTGAGTCTATTGCATCATCAGATATCTTACGGCATTCCTGTTCCTCCATTCAGGTGCCCGAAACTTCAAATGTACCGATAGTTACGTCCTTTAAAACTCGAGTCTTTTCTTGTGTACGAATCTCTATGTCATTGTCGCATCGTGAGTCCGATAACCATCCGGTCTGCTTCGTATCCTTTATTTGAGTCTATTGCATGATCAGATATATTACGGCCTTCCCGTTCCTCCATTCGGGTGCCCGAAACTTCAAATTTACCGATTGTTACGTCCTTTAAAACTCGAGTCTTTTCTTGTGTACGAATCTCTATGTCATTGTCGCATCGTGAGTTCGATTAGCATCTGGTTCACTTCTTATCCTTTATTTGAGTCTATTGCATCATCAGATATCTTACGGCATTCCTGTTCCTCCATTCGGGTGCCCGAAACTTCAAATGAACCGATAGTTACGTCCTTAAAAACTCGAGTCTTTTCTTGTGTACGAATCTCTATGTCATTGTCACATCTTGAGCCCGATTAGCATTTGGTTCGCTTCTTATCCTTTATTTGAGTCTATTGCAAGATCAGATATCTTACGGCCTTCCCGTTCCTCAATTCGGGTGCCCGAAACTTCAAATGTACCGATAGTTACGTCCTTTAAAACTCGAGTCTTTTCTTGTGTACGAATCTCTATGTCATTGTCTCATCGTGAGTGGGATTACCATCCGGTCCGCTTCGTATCCTTTATTTGATTCTATTGCATGATCAGATATCTTACGGCCTTCCCGTTCCTCCATTCGGGTGCTTGAAACTTCAAATTTACCTATAGTTACGTCCTTTAAACCTCGAGTCTTTTCTTGTGTACGAATCTCTATGTCATTGTCGCATCGTGAGCCCGATTAGCATCTGGTTCGCTTCGTATCCTTTATTTGAGTCTTGTGAGTTCGATTAGCATCCGGTTCATTTCTTATCCTTTATTTGAGTCTATTGCATGATCAGATATCTTACGGCCTTCCCGTTCCTCCATTCGGGTGCCCGAAACTTCAAATGTACCGATAGTTACGTACATTAAAACTCGAGTCTTTTCTTGTGTACGAATCTCTATGTTATTGTCGCATCGTGAGTCCGATTAGCATCCGGTTCGTTTCTTATCCTTTATTTGAGTCTATTGCATGATCAGATATCTTACGGCCTTCCCGTTCCTCCATTCGGGTGCCCGAAACTTCAAATGTACCGATAGTTATGTCCATTAAAACTCGAGTCTTTTCTTATGTACGAATCTCAATGTCATTGTCGCATCGTGAGTCCGATAACCATCCGGTCTGCTTCGTATCCTTTATTTGAGTTATTGCATGATAAGATATCTTACGGCCTTCTCGTTCCTCCATTCGGATGCCCAAAACTTCAAATGAACCGATAGTTACGTCCATTAAAACTCGAGTCTTTTCTTGTGTACGAATCTCAATGTCATTGTCGCATCGTGAGTCCGATAACCATCCGGTCTGCTTCGTATCCTTTATTTGAGTTATTGCATGATAAGATATCTAACGGCCTTCTCGTTCCTCCATTCGGGTGCCCGAAACTTCAAATGTACCGATAGTTACGTCCTTTTAAACTCGAGTCTTTTCTTGTGTACGAATCTCTATGTCATTGTCGCATCATGAGTTCGATTAGCATCCGGTTCGTTTCTTATCCTTTATTTGAGTCTATTGCATGATCAGATATCTTACGGCCTTCCCGTTCCTCCATTCGGGTGCCCGAAACTTCAAATGTACCGATAGTTACGTCCTTTTAAACTCGAGTGTTTTCTTGTGTACGAATCTCTATGTCATTGTCGCATCGTGAGTTCGATTAGCATCCGGTTCGTTTCTTATCCTTTATTTGAGTCTATTGCATGATCAGATATCTTACGGCCTTCCCGTTCCTCCATTCGGGTGCCCGAAACTTCAAATGTACCGATAGTTACGTACATTAAAACTCGAGTCTTTTCTTGTGTACGAATTTCTATGTTATTGTCGCATCGTGAGTCCGATTAGCATCCGGTTCGTTTCTTATCCTTTATTTGAGTCTATTGCATGATCAGATATCTTACGGCCTTCCCGTTCCTCCATTCGGGTGCCCGAAACTTCAAATGTACCGATAGTTATGTCCATTAAAACTCGAGTCTTTTCTTATGTACGAATCTCAATGTCATTGTCGCATCGTGAGTCCGATAACCATCCGGTCTGCTTCGTATCCTTTATTTGAGTTATTGCATGATAAGATATCTTACGGCCTTCTCGTTCCTCCATTCGGGTGCCCGAAACTTCAAATGGACCGATAGTTACGTCCTTTAAAACTCGAGTCTTTTCTTGTGTATGAATCTCTATGTCATTGTCGCATCGTGAGCCCGTTTAGCATCTGGTTCGCTTCTTATCCTTTATTTGAGTCTATTGCATCATCAGATATCTTAGGGCCTTCCTGTTCCTCCATTCGGGTGCCCGAAACTTCAAATGTACCGATAGTTACGTCCTTTTAAACTCGAGTCTTTTCTCGTGTACGAATCTCTATGTTATTGTCGCATCGTGAGTCCGATTAGCATCCGGTTCGCTTCTTATCCTTTATTTGAGTCTATTGCATGATCAGATATCTTACGGCCTTCCCGTTCCTCCATTCGGGTGCCCGAAATTTCAAATGTACCGATAGTTACGTCCTTTAAAACTCGAGTCTTTTCCTATGTACGAATCTCTATGTCATTGTCGCATCGTGAGTCCGATAACCATCCGGTCTGCTTCGTCTCCTTTATTTGAGTTTATTGCATGATCAGATATCTTACGGCCTTCCCGTTCCTCCATTCGGGTGCCCGAAACTTCAAACTAACCAATAGTTACGTCCTTTAAAACTCGAGTCTTTTCTTGTGTACGAATCTCTATGTCATTGTCGCATCGTGAGTTCGATTAGCATCTGGTTCGCTTCTTATCCTTTATTTGAGTCTATTGCATCATCAGATATCTTACGGCCTTCCCGTTCCTCCATTCGGGTGCCCGAAACTTCAAATGTACCGATAGTTACGTCTTTTAAAACTCGAGTCTTTTCTTGTGTACGAATCTCTATGTCTTTGTCGCATCGTGAGTCCGATAACCATCCTGTCTGCTTCGTATCCTTTATTTGAGTCTATTGCATGATCAGATATCTTACGGCCTTCCCGTTCCTCCATTCGGGTGCCCGAAACTTCAAATTTACCGATAGTTACGTCCTTTTAAACTCGAGTCTTTTCTTGTGTACGAATCTCTATGTCATTGTCACATCGTGAATCCGATTAGCATCCGATTCGCTTCTTATCCTTTATTTGATCTATTGCATGATCAGATATCTTACGGTCTTCCCGTTCCTCCATTCGAGTGCCCGAAACTTCAAATGTACCGATAGTTACGTCCTTTAAAACTCGAATCTTTTCTTGTGTACGAATCTCTATGTCATTGTCACATCGTGAGTCCGATTAGCATCCGGTCCACTTCGTATCCTTTTTTTTTTTTTGGTAAAAGGGGACGGTACCCCGGTAAAATTTTATTAATAACCAAAAAATATATATACACCTAAGAGATTGGCATCCCGGGACATACCCCAAGGACCAAAACCCAATCTCAAGCCCATGGTCTAACAAGTGGAGACTATCCAAACGTCCCGACCAAAGGCAAACTATACAAAACAAAAACAAACCAAAAAAAACCACACAGCTAATAGATCCTGCCACACACGGCAAAGATCAAAATCCAAACAAACAATACAAAAAACAAATAAAAACAAAACAAAATACAATCCAAAAAAGCAGTCTTCAAGTCTTCATAAGCTTCAAATATCCCACGTGCCCATCTTCAACCCTTTAGAACAACCTCAGCCCTATGCTCATGTCACCACCCGGATCAAAAGGATAAACCTCCTCATGCTTCGGACCCATCCACCAACCAGAATAGAAATAATCCCTCTTTGACCGATACCAGAAAACCCAATACACCATATTACTGTCCATACCAACAGCAGCCCCAAACAACAGCAAATTACCAATTAACTCCGCCCAAGTAAACCTGCTCAGCCTCTTAACCCAATAGCTTTGGCATAAACCATCTTCAAGGCATGTTAAACCAATACAAACCCCACTCATAATGTCCCAAAACAATCCAACCACCCAGAAACACATGTTGTTAAGAATTATCATCACCATAATTTGGCTTAAAACCCCACAGACCAGCAACCAATTCCACATTCATAGACTTCTTAAAAGTTAAACTTAACAACCTCAGCCTAACCATCTCCTGGATCTGTTTACAAACAACACTAACAGATCTATTACCATCTTTAAAAATCCTATTATTGCGCTCCTGCCATATCATATAAACAGTAGCAGCAACAACAAGTTTCCTCACAACACCCCAAACAGAACAATTACTTGCCATATCCCCTAAATATTCAACAATCTCATCCTAGGAATCAGAGTGGCAGTCAATTCTAGCTATAACTTTAAGTTTTCTCCAAATGGTACTAGAATAATCACATTCAAAAAATAAATGAGCATGACTATCAGGGCATCTACCACATAAACTACATTTTAAATTGTCCCTTTTGCTCCATAACAACAACTTATCCTGAGTAGGCAGCCTAAATTTAACTGCCAGCCATAAAATAAAGGCATGCCTAGGAATATTTTGACTAAACCAAACAAACCTACCCCACTTAACCTTAGGCCCCCTTCTACAAATATTATCATACACATTCCTGGAAGAAAAAGGAACCAGCTTACCTTTATTATCCTTCCATAAGAAATGATCAACCTGCCCATTGTTCAAAGAGGGACACTCCTCCTCAAATAACCAAGCATATTTCTCTTTCCAGCCAGTAGGAACTAGCCAGTTATTACCATCCACAATATCAGCCACCTTACAATCCCAACACAAACCAAGCTCTTTAATATCCCTTCTCTCAATCAGATGGATCAAAGGACCTCTAGTGTGCCAGTTATCATACCAAGCACTAGCCATCTTACCATTTCCAATCTTAACACAATAATTGTCTCTAACAAATTTCCTGCACTCAAGAATCTTCTTCCAAAACCAAGAATCTAAGTTGGTCTCCTCAACTTACCAAAGGTTAGTACCATGAAGTTTATAAGCATACACCCAATTAACCCAAACTGAATCTCTTTTAACAATCAGACTCCAAATATGTTTGGTCATCAAAGCCACATTTCTTTCTTTCAGAGAACATATATTTAACCCCCCTTGGCTTTTAGGAAGACAAACATCATTCCAACACACTTTGGCAGCCCCAGGTTTATACTCATCCTTACTCCATAGAAAACTTCTAATAACCCTCTCCACATCCTCACTAACAGAGCTAGGAAGGATAAACAAAGAGGCCCAATAAATACTAACAGAGGACAGGACAGAAACAACTAACTGAAGCCTTCCAGCATAAGAAAGAAACTTGTTCTTCCAATCCTCTGTTCTCAACTTGTTCTTCCAATCCTCTGTTCTCTTCTTCACTTTCTCTATTAATACTTTACAATCTTTTAGATAGAGTCTCTTAGAACTAAGAGGAACCCCCAAATATTTCACAGGAAACATACCAACCTTAAAAGGCAACATTCAATATATCCTTCGGAATGTCCTGTCCAACATTACCAAAATAGACTTCACTTTTATTATAATTAGGGAACAATCCAGAACACTCACCAAACTCCTTTAGGGTCTCATTAATAGTATTCACAGAACTCACATTAGCAGCACTGAAATTGAAGAGATCATCTGCAAAACACAGATGTGTAAGCTTAACAGCTTCACACTTCCAATGGTACACAAAGTCTTCATTTTGAGCAATCTTTCTATGCAGCATAAGATTCAATACCTCCATTACTAAGGTAAATAAATAAGGTGATATGGGATCACCCTGCCTTGCCCTTCTCCCCTCTAAAAAAACCATAGGACTCACCCTTAAAACTGATAGAATAAGACACTGAAGTCAAGCATACCATTACCCAATTAATGAATTTTTCATGAAATCCAAAGTTAAGAAGACACTACTGAACAAAATTATGACCCACAGAATCATAAGCCTTCTGCAAGTCTATCTTCAAAGCCATCCTAGGCACCCCTCTCACCCATTCATAACCTTTAATAAGTTCCTGAGCTAACAGAATATTATCACTAATTATTCTTCCTGGGATAAAAGCACTCTGAACATTACTAACCACATAACATAAGCTATCCTTAAACCTGTTGCAAAGTACCTTGCTTATGCACTTATACAGCACATTACAACAGGCTATGGGTCTGAACTCACTCACCACTCTAGGATTACTCACTTTAGGAATTAGAGAAATGATAGTACAATTCACTTCTTTCAGTAACTTCCCATTATCAAAGAAATCCTGAACAGCCTTAACAACATCCTCTCCTAAAATACTCCAAGATGCCTTAAAGAACTTGGCAGAAAAGCCATCAGGTCCAGGAGCTTTATTGTCTTCAATTTGGAACATAGCCTCTTTCACCTCTGCTTTTGTAACCCTCCTCACCATAAACTCAGCAACACCTTCAGGAATTTTATTAGAAAACAGAGACTCAGTGAAGAAACAAGTAGTCTAACCTCCTTGTAGGGATGATAGACTAGATGCTACTACAGAATTGATCCTTCACTAGCACTTCCTGGATTGGAGTAACCTGCAAGTAAAGATTAAGTGGGTAGGGAGACGACTACACAAGGTAGTAGTTTATAACAAAAACGTGGGTGAATGGGGATACTATCAAGTATGATAGCTCTTAGGGTTAGCCAAAAGTGTCCACTCTATTAGGGATATGATCCCTTATATAGAGGTGGACGTATGCCACCATTACCCGAAACCCTAATCGTAATGGGCCAAGCCCGATTAGGGTTGTCTCCACTACCCAAGGACTATATTAGTAAACTAGTTAAGGGATAACTATAAATAAGGAAACATGGAACGATTACCACTTTTACCGCTTACGCGCGCGGGCATCACTCCGTGATTGTAGGAGAGTCGTTGTCGCTTTGCTTGCTGTAGAAGCTTCCTTTCTGCGCGGAGAGTCATTCCGCGGGGTTGTACTCTGGGCTTGGGTATGCTCTGCGCAATGATGAGCACCCAATCCCATCAAGTCCCCCCAGTCCAGTGTGTACCCTTTTCTCGAGTGTATGAGGGAAGAGGGTGGATGGTGGACTCATAATAGTGATTCTCGGATGATAGCTCATCCCTCTTTGGTAGTGAAAACGGGGCTGTTGGTGGTAGGTAGTAGTGAAGTGGAGAGTTTGTTCGGATTACTGAGGACTCGGAGTGTCGCCCTTGCGGAGTGCGGAGAACGGTACTTTATTTGACGTTAATTCTCCGCGACCGCTTGACGTGTCGCATTGGTTGAGGACAGTTGTCTGTTACTGAGCGAAGGATGGTGGGTAGCGTCTGTCACAAGCTACGCTTGTGTCAGTGAGCGTCCCATCAGTTATGGCAGACGGCTGCGTCAGGCGCGTGGTGAGCGTGTGTGCCGCCTAATTAGCTGTTCAGTGCCACGTGACGCGTGGAAAGTCGTTTCCATTTACCCAGGCTGACGTCATTGGCAGTTATTGCACACAGTATAAAGTCATTTCAAAATTTTTCAAGTTGCACCATTCCCATTCCTTGCACTTCAGACCTCTCAACTCTCTGCTCTTGTCTTTCTTGATTTCTTGTTCCTTTTCTCTCACTTAAAAATGTCTCAAGAAACATCTTGTCCTGTTGATCAATCGAAAGTAACTGAGAAAACAGAGAAGGGTATTAACACCACCGTTGTCAAGTGGGATTCCTCTTCTTTTTCCACGTTTCTTGACCATTATGGTATTGAGGCCGACTGGGAGCCAGAATTACCGGCTGCTGGTAAAACGGCGTTGGAAGCCTCTCCTGGGAAGATTGCTCTATATGAAGCATTCTTTACTCGATGTTGCTTCCGTCTTCCCATTACCAAGTTTTTTGTGAACGCTTTTATGAAGTATGGGGTTCATCCCACACAGATGACTCCGTTTGGTTTGTCTAGGCTTGTACATTTTGAGGCAACATGCCGGTCCCTAGACTTGGAGCCTACCTTTGATATGCTGAACGTGTTCTACGTTCTTGAAGAGGCTCGCGGGGGACCCGGGTGGTATAGTGTATCTCCCTTGAGGAATCGGACTCAGATTGTCTCGGAGAGTCCGAAGTCAATGTATGATTGGAAGGAAAAAATTTTCTACATCCATAGGGGGGTGATTCCTGCTGCTTTACAGTGGATGAGTGTTGGGGTGAAGGAGAGGATTGCAGAGTTCCCACCCATGAAGGATTACAAGAACCAACCATGGTATGAGACCCTGTGTTCCCACTCTACTCCGCTGTCGATGGAGAAATGCCCTGAAGGAGTGCTTGTGATGTTGGGTCTCAGTCGCTTGGGGAACCCGGAAGGTTATGAGCCTATTGCGGCTGACGCCACTAAGTAACATGTCTACTCCGTCTTTGCTTAACCTCTTATTTTGATTTTGTGTCTTCCCTTTACGTTGTTGTCTTTGTAGGGATGACGAAGTTTGATCTGTTTGATGCCCGGGGTGCTGCGAAGTTGAGTTACATGGCCTTACCCCCTGGGGCTCCTTCAGTGATTGAGCGGTTGGAACGCAATTTCCTGATGCCTCAACTCAAGGATGCTCCGCGTCATTATGCGCGTACAGGTTATCCTCTACTTTGCTCTTTTGTGTTTCATTTGTGAATTCGTTGGTTTTTGCGGAAAGTTCCTGCGCCAGAGGGGTGCGTTGTAATCCGCGTAGTTCATACTCTGATCCGACGTGCCCTTTATTTCAGGCGCAGGAATCCACCCCGTGAAGAAAACTGGGGTTGACCCGGGGGAAACCTCCCCAGGTCGTAAAAAGATGCCATGTACAGGTAAGCCTGTTTGTTGTTATTCTAATAGTGATGTCATCTAAACCCTTGTTGTATGTGGCTGTAGGGACTGGGCCAAAACGCCAACGAAAGGAGTCGGGAAAGGGAAAAAAGGTGGCTTCCACTTCCGCAGTCTCTAAAGGGGATGATGAGGCAACGGAATCTGACGAGGAGGTTAAACGTCAGCGTACCCGTGGACCAACACCTACTGATGAGTCCGCCGAAGTGTCAGCTGAGTTGTATCAGAAACGTCTCGAAGATCTTACCCAGATGCAAGTGCAAGTCCTGAAACCATCCTCGGAGAACGTGAAGGTTGCGTCGTCAAGTGTGAATGTGGAACCATTGACTGGTGGGGAAACGAGCGTCATGCCTACTGACGCGAAGATGGTTGTGAAGCCTCCACCTAAGCGTCAACTATTGTTTGTAAAGTCTGTAAAGCAAACTGCTGGTGAGTCCCTTAGTTAGACTTATTTACCACTTTCCTGACGGAGAACACAAAGTAGTTACTTTCTCCTGTTTTATTTTTCAGGTAAAGGTCCTGCTACACAAGGGACCTTTAAGAAACCGCTTGTGATTGCGAAGAAGATCACTGAACCTGTCCCGGAGAGTGTGGAAGGGACAAACTTGTCCGTATTGGAAACCCAGTCATCTTCTCATGTTGAAGGGGTAATGCTGTCTCCAGAGGCAAGTAAAAAAAGCGGAGAAACGGCCGTTGGTTGAGCCGCTGGTTATGGATGTTGATGCGACAGATGTTGCAACGGACATCTCGTGCGAAGGAAAAGGTACTCAGCTTGACCAACCTCCTGAGTCGAGTAAACCCGTCTCCACGGAGGTCCCTGCGGAGAGGGTATCCGCAGATGTGGTGCTGTCCTCGTCAACTCCTAAGAGGATTACAACTGAGACGACTCGGGGATCAGGAAGATCAGGTGGTAGTAGGGGGAGGGTGGCTCCCCCGGATTATGATCCAAATAGGCCCTATCAACCCTGGTGGGACATAAGGCAGACAACTCGCTTTACCAATCCGCTAGATGCGGAAGAGTTTATCGCCTATGCTGTGCCGCCCAGCAAACGGGATTACCAAGATGGCATTGACCGTCGTTCGCTGTTATCAGATATGAGCCTGAACTTAGCTCTCTGCTTCAGTAACTATGGTTCACTGATGCGACGAGAAGAGGAGTTCCAGCGGTCCTGGCAAGCGTTGAAGAGTGCGGAGGATGCACAAAGAAAAAGAGAGGAGGAGTTCCAGCGCGTCCGCGCAGATTCTCGTGCAGAAGTTGAGCAATTGAGGGGTCAACTTCGAACCGCCGAGGGTGAGATCCAGAAGTTGAAGACGGAGAAGGTTGAAGCTGCGAAGCTGTGGAAAGAGTCTTGTGAGCGCACCAACTTAGACCTTGAGCGTGGTCGAAAGGCCGTTGAAAAGTTGAAGAATGATCTCGCCCGAGTGGTTTTCGAAGCAGAGGAGAAACAGAAAGCTCTTGATGCGAAACAAGTTGAGCTGTCTGACACCGTTATCAAGTTGAAGGATCAGCATGAGGCCCTTGTAACTGCCACAACGCGAATGTCAGAGTTGGAGGAACAGGTGAAGGGTCTTGCTGGTGAGAAGGCACAACTCGATGAAACAAATGCCTTGCTGGATTCTTCACGCGTGCAGCTGGAGATAAGCCTTCAGCAGACTCAGAATGAACTTCAAAATGCTGTGCAAACTTCTCAAGCTGCCCGTGAACGATTATCCTGGATGAGGCAACATGGTCTTCAAGGGGTAAGATCTCTCTTAATTTCTGTTGTATGTTTTGTTATATTTTCTTTATCTTAACTGGTTCTTGCGTAACCCATAGGTCTTTAAGCGCATATGGAATGAGCCAAAATTTGGCGATGCTGTGGAAAAGATCGGAGCAACATCCTTGCGGAGTGGCTTGCAGCAAGGATTTGCTGAGGGCTATCATCATCATGCTGCTGGCTTAGCTCTCGAAGATGGAGAACATTTTGGTAAGCCTTATGAGGATGAATCCATTGCTGCGCAAGAGGAGTTCGAGACCCTCACTTTTGACGTCTTCGATGTGGTAGACCAATGCTTGAAGACGGAGGATCCCATTGGGCAGCTTCGCGAGTATTTTGAAGAATCTGACCGCCTTGGTGCGGAATTGGAAGAGAAAGAGCGGAGGGAGGAGGAGGCGCGGAAGGCTGCTGCGCAGGGAGGAGGTGAATCGTCCGCTGCTGGTGCAGGTTCTGGCGCGCTGAATGAAGAAGCTGAAGACGACACTTATATAGATCTCATAGATTATGAGTGATTGTCGTTATCTTCCTTTGTTGTTTTAACTCTTGTTATTTTGTTGAACAATGATGTGGTCGTTTGTATTCTGCCTTTTCAAATTCTGTTGACCCTTATTTTGCGTGATGTTTAAACTTGCATAATGATTGTCTGACGTCAATCTTGAAAAGGATGCCACTTGTGTCAGTATTGCTGACGTCGTCTGACAGGTTTGACGGCGCTCCAATTGATTGATGTGACGGTTGGCATCCCTACTCGAGTATTAACCATTAATGGTAATTAATGGGTTGCCTTGTCCCTCCTATAAAAGGCTAATTACTGATTTATTTTTTATGTATAACTCCCTTCTTTTTTCTCATCTTCTACCCTCATGGCTTGTCCTCTAAGAATCACAAAGGCTGAAGTTGAGGCACTCCAAGGGATGCTGATGTTACCTGATCACCCCCCTGTGATCAAAGTACCTCCTACTGCCATGCACCAGCTGGCCACTTACTGTGGCTATCTCCTGTTGACTAAAGATCAAGTGAACCAGTCAGGAGAGCAAGGTCCGTCTGGTGTTCCTTTGAAGGTGAAGAAGTTGGATGAGCTTGGTGATGCTCCAAAGACTCCCAAACTTAGGCTTCGTCGAACACCCACCGGTTGGCAGCATGCCACTTAGTAGGAATAGTAATGCACAGGGATAGTAACAATGGATTTTTGGTGTTTTTGCTAAGTAGTCAATGATGCATATATTGTAATGATTAGGCCACCCCTTTTGTTTTTTTGTTTTGGGTAGTGGCATATATGTAGTACCAGGGCTTTCTTTGTAACTGGTTTATGCTTCTTGCTGAATGTAATGCATTTTTTATCATGATCGTCATTGCATGTAATAGGTAACAAATGCGCAACTGGGCTGCGTTCCATGTGCGTGGGATTGGGGTACCATCTAAACGCTCCAAAGCATAAGCGCCCTTCCCCAATACTTCTTGCACCTTGTATGGTCCTTCCCAGTTTGGCGCAAGCTTACCTGGCTTCTCCGCGTTGGATGCTTCATTGTTGCGGAAAACATAATCCCCAACGCGGAAAGCCTCAGCCTTGACCTTTGCATTGTAATATTTTTCGAGCTGTCGCTTGTAGTTAGCTTCTTTGATAGCGGCCATGTCTCTGCGCTCTTCTAGCAGGTCTAGATTTAATTTTAACTCCGTGTCATTGGCCCGATGATTTGCCAGTAAGATCCTTGGTGATGAGCAATGCATTTCCGCGGGTATGACGGCCTCTGTCCCGTATGTGAGGCTGAACGGTGTTTCTCCGTTGCTTGTCTTGGACAGCGTGCGGTGAGCCCATAGGACGTGGGGGAGTTCATCAACCCAACCAGTGCGCTTTGTGCCAAGCCTGGTTTTTATGCCTTCTACTATGCTTCTGTTCGCGCGCTCGACCTGTCCGTTACCCTGCGGATGCGCTACTGAGGTGAATATCTGCTTAATACCCATGGAAGATAACCATTCTTGTAAGTGTTGGTCCGCGAACTGCGTGCCATTGTCACTTACAATTTCCATCGGTAAGCCAAAGCGGCAGATGATGAATTCCCATATAACCTTCTTAATGCTTCGTCCATCGATGGACGCCAAGGTTTTTGCTTCTACCCATTTGGTGAAGTAATCAATTGCCACTACCAAGTATTTCACGTTCCCGGGAGCTGTGGGGAATGGGCCTACGAGGTCAATGGCCCACTTTTGAAATGGCCATGCCGCGGTGACGGGTATCAAATTATTCTTGGGTCGCAAAGTTCCTGGCGCATGGCGTTGGCAGGACTTGCACTTGCGTAGCTCCGTCATGGCGTCCATGTGCATTCCGGGCCAGTAGTACCCCACATTCATTAGTTTAGCCACAACCATCCTTGGGCCAGCGTGTAATCCGCATGACCCTTCGTGTATGTCTTTGGTAAGGTAAGTTGCTTCTGCGGAGTCGACACAACGTAGCAATGGCCCGAGATATGAGCGCCGGTACAGTACTCCGTCGATAACTTGGTAATGCAATGCTTTGTTTTGGAGCTTTCGAGCTTCTGCCTTGTTGACTGGGAGCGTCCCATGCATGAGATAAGCCTTGATGGGGGTTATCCAAGATGTCTTGCCGGTTTGGACGACATTTACTTGTTTCTGAGGCACTGATGGGTGGTCCAGTACTTCCACCCGTACGTCCTTTGCCAAATGGTCAAAAACTGTTGATGCCATCTTGCTTAACGCATCCGCTGGCTTATTTTGACTTTGCTTGATGTGATGGACCTTGCAGTACACGAAGTCGCGCATGAGAGCTTTAGCTTGCTCCAAGTACAAAATCATAGATGCTTCGCGTGCTTCGTATGAGCCGTCGATGTGGTTGGCCACCAACTGAGAATCGACATGGGCTTCCAAGTGTTGCACACCCATTTTCTTTGCAATGCGCAACCCTGCTAGCAATGCCTCGTACTCCGCTTCATTGTTGGGAAATCAAGGCGGATTGCATACGTGAAATCCTTCCCATCCGGTGTGATTAAGCGCAAACCCGCTCCAGCGCCGTCGTCATTGCATGCCCCATCTATGTATAGTTCCCATTTCTCCACTGGTTCAGGAGTGGGAGAAGTGATGTGTGCTTGCTGACATTCAGTTATGCTTTCAGAAGGGACCTCTGCGGCAAAATCTGCGAGTATCTGTCCTTTAAAGGATGTTATGGATTTGTATTCAATCGTGTGCTCTCCTAGCTCAATGGCCCACTTAGCCAGGCGTCCGGATAATTCTGGTTTGCGCAGGATGTCATTAATGCGGAAGTCCGTTAGGACATTAATGGGATGTCCTTGGAAATATCTCCGCAGTCTTCTTGACGCGTGTACCAATGCTAGCACCAGCTTCTCCATCGTGGAGTATCGAGTCTCCGCGTCAAGCAAAGTTCTACTAACATAATACACTGGAGTTTGAACGCCTTTCCGATCAACCAGGAGGACAGCACCAATTGCTTTTTCCGTTACTGACAAGTACAACGTCAATGGTTCTTTTGGAAATGGTGCTGTGAGTGTAGGCAAGTGACTCAAGCATTCTTTCATTTCTTTGAAGGCAGCTTCGGCCTCTTCCTTCCATTTGAAATTTGACTTCTTGAGGCAACTTTTCAATGTGTTTACGAAAGGGAATGACTTGGACGCATAGTTTGAGAGAAAGCGACTTAGAGCTACTAAGCGTCCCATGAGTGTCTGAACTTCCCGGACGGAAGATGGGGATGGCATGCGCTCAATTGCCTGTACTTTATCGGGGTTTGCGCGGAAACCATCTTTGGTTACGATCACTCCCAAGAACTTGCCTTCCTCCATTCCAAAAGAACATTTGCTCGGATTAAGTTTCATTCGGACTGTGCGGAGTTGATCAAAGGTTTTCTGGATATCCAAAAGCATTTGGTCTTCCTCTGTGCTTTTGATGACCAAATCGTCCACGTACACCTCGAGATTGACTCCGATTTGTTTATTAAACACAGTGTCCATCAAACGCTGATATGTTGCCCCTGCGTTCTTTAATCCAAATGGCATCTTGGTATAGCAATAAGTGCCCGTGTCCGTGCGGAAGGATGTCTTGTCTTCATCCTCTTTGGCCATTTGAATTTGGTGATACCCTTTATAAGCGTCAAGAAAACACTTGAATCTGAACGGTGCCAGGGAGTCCACCTTTAAATCAATCTCGGGAAGCGGATAACAGTCTTTCGGACATGCCTTGTTTATGTCTTTGTAATCCACGCACATCCTCCAGCCCCCATTGGACTTCCCAACCATGACCGGGTTAGCAACCCAAGTTTGGTACCTTGTCTTGCGTAGGATGCCTGCGTCCAATAGTTCAGCAACCTGTTCATTCATGGCCTTTGTTTTCTCTGGCCCCATACTGCGCTTCTTCTGAACGATTGGTTCAATGGACTTGTAAACGTTGAGCTTGTGTTCCGCGATGTGGCGTTGTTCCACAACCATGTCTGCGGGTTGAAACGCAAAAACATCCATATTCTTAGTCAATAGCTGTTTCAAATGCGCACGTATGGTGTCGGAGATTACTGGGCCTATGACAACCGTCTGATCCGGGAATTTTGGGTTAATGACCCATTTTTCAGGATCAGTGCGGTTTGCTGGCTTCATTATCTTGGGAGGCTTGCATGTTTCTGTTGCGTGGCAATTTTTGTTTCCACGTATGAAGGCCACACCTCCACGCGTTGGGAAACCAACCATCTGGTGCGGTGTAGACGCGTTGCAGTTAAACTTAGCCAATCCTTCCCTTCCAATGAGGACATCATGCAATGAGTTCACTGGTAGGACCATGAAGTCACAAATCTCCTTTCGGGAGAGTTGTCCGTCTGTCCATGTGACAGGGAGTGTGAGTATTCCCAAGGGAATGATCACCTCGTGGATGAATCCAGATATTGGCTCTATGGTTGGAATGAGCTTTTCCTTATCTTCGGCATCTAGCTGATCGAAACACTGTTTGTACATGATGTCAGTACTGCTCCCATTATCGAGGAACATGTATCTTGTGCGGTAATGCCCTATGACTCCCGTTATGATCAGCGGTGTTGTGGAGGACGCTCCTCCTTTGACTCGCGGCATGATGACAGGTGCCTCCTTCCAGGAATCATCTTGAGCGATGGAATAAGATCTCTTCCTTTGACTCCTGTTGTGAGTCATGTAACAGTGGTGACGGTCTGAGCGCTGCACGTGATGCGCGTTAAGGTTTTTGATCTTCTTATGATTGGGATCAGCCTCCCCCTGCGAGTCCCTCGGTTTCTTCCGCATATTCTTTACTAAGTGGGAGAGCTGACCCGACTTGATTGCATTCTCAATCTCCATCTTTAGGCTATAGCAGTTGTCCGTTAGATGGCCATAATCTTCATGGTATTCACAGTACTTTGATGTGTCCACATTTCTTCGATCTTGCTTTAATTCTCTGGGTTTAGGAAAGTGGACTTGCTCGGTTTTCAGGACTTCCGAAGGTGTTTTGGACAGTGGGGTCCAATCATAATTCTTCTTACTCGGTGGCCTCGAGTCACGCGGGTGCTTGTTGTTGAGATAGTGCCGCGCATCTTGCCCTGAGGAATATTTCCCCTCCTCTGCTGCACCCGAGATTCTAGACCACACGGACTGTTTCCCTTTCCCTTTGTCGTGCGTGTGTGCACTTTGGTTACCGCTGTGATGAAAATTCTTCGAGCGCGTAAACGAGCACTCCGATGATGCATATACCTTCGCGGCTTCTATGAGTTCATCCTATGCTTCGGGCACACCTTCCTTCCCAGTCAGGCACCTCATGAGATCATCATTCCGCACTCCGTGAATGAATGCGGCCCTGGTAAGCTCTTCGCCACACCCCAGTTGTAGGGCTTCTTTGTTATAGCGAATGATATAGTCTTCCAGGCTCTCATTATCTTTCCGGGAGCACAGCAAAATCTGAGCCTTGTCTTTCTTGTGCTTCCGAAGATGGGAGAAATGGTTCTTGAATTTCTTTATCAAATCGTCGAAGTCTACGAGACTTCCTACCGGTAAACTTTCATACCAGACCCTTGCCGCTCCCGTTAGGGTTTGGACAAACAGGTGGCACCAAGCTTGAACCGGCAACGGCTTAGAACTTCCTGCGCAGTCAAATGCGTGCAGATGATCGTCTGGATCACGTAAGCCATCATATTTTCCAATCGTGTTTGGCAACTTGCATTCGACTGGCATGGGTGCCAGCGCGATTCTTGCGCAAAACTTGGATCTTTCCGCAAACGATTTTGGACGATATGGCTTGTTAAGGTCATCATTTGGGTTGGTCTGGTTGCTGGCTACGGACTTAGAACGCGGCTTCCAAGTTGGATCAGAATTAATCTCATTTTCTGACTCATAGCCATCGGGTTCCCCGGTCAGGTTGACGTGGTCCTGAACGTGAGTATTCCTACCACGTTCTCCACCACGTACCGCCTGACGAGGTTTGGCTGTAGGGCGAACAACAGGCTGTTCGTCATCTTGAGAGTCGTCTTCAGTGTCGAAACTCAAAGTCTTTCTTGACTCCAACCTGGCCTTTGCTATCAGCTTCCTTTGGTACTCTGCTATTATCTTAGCACTTTCTTGAGCCAGCCATTCATCCAGGTCTTCCACAGGCTCTTCAGTTGTTTTCTTTTGTGCTGCTAACGCCGCCTTTCTTGATGCAAACAGTTGAAAGTTCGTAGCAGCCTGCTTCTGATTCACATTCTTAGTCACCGTCGTTGGCGCTCCTGTGTCTTGATTCACTTGTACTCCATCATCAACATTGATGGGGTCAGCACGTTGTTCGGCTCCAGAATCCATTGGCACTAGTTTGAAAGATTAGTAGACCGTAAGTGATGGCGCCAATGAAGAAACAAGTAGTCTAACCTCCTTGTAGGGATGATAGACTAGATGCTACTACAGAATTGATCCTTCACTAGCACTTCCTGGATTGGAGTAACCTGCAAGTAAAGATTAAGTGGGTAGGGAGACGACTACACAAGGTAGTACTTTATAACAAAAACGTGGGTGAATGGGGATACTATCAAGTATGATAGCTCTTAGGGTTAGCCAAAAGTGTCCACTCTATTCGGGATATGATCCCTTATATAGAGGTGGACGTATGCCACCATTACCCGAAACCCTAATCGTAATGGGCCAAGCCCGATTAGGGTTGTCTCCACTACCCAAGGACTATATTAGTAAAGTAGTTAAGGGATAACTATAAATAAGGAAACATGGAACGATTACCGCTTTTACCGCTTACGCGCGCGGGCATCACTCCGTGATTGTAGGAGAGTCGTTGTCGCTTTGCTTGCTGGAGAAGCTTCCTTTCTGCGCGGAGAGTCATTCCGCGGGGTTGTACTCCGGGTTTGGGTATGCTCTGCGCAATGATGAGCACCCAATCCTATCACTCAGCATCCTGAATTAGCCCCACTCTCCCCTTTTTTCCCAACAAATCAGTAAAAAACTTAGCAAAGGCATCACCCACTTCTTTTACCATTGTACACACTACCATTCAAATCTTCAATCTGTATAATATTATTATGAGCTTGTCTCTGTTTAACAGAGTGAAAAAAATATTTTGTATTTCTATCACCCACCTTTAACCAATGAACTTTTGACTTCTGCTTCAAAAACATCTCCTCTTCATACACAGCCTCATTAAACAGTTTCAAATATACTGCTTCCTCCTCTCTTAAACCATCACAGTTAGGATCAACACAAACCTCTTCCTGGACTCTCTCCAATTCAACTTTAATCTTCTCAACTCTGTCATGCAAGTTACCACTCTGAAAATGGATCTTTTTGAGAGGTTTTTTAAGAGCTTTAAGTTTACTACAAATCTGAAACATCATACAACCTCTAACATCAGAACTCCATATTTCCTTAACCTTAGGAATGAACTCCTTTTTATCCACAAGATAGTTCCAAAATCTAAAGGACTGCTTCCTATACTTCCTCACAGCAGACCAACACAAAAGAGATGGTGCATGATCAGAAGAATAGAAAGGGAGAAATTTAACCCAAGCACCAGGAAAACAGCTTAGAAAATCAGAATTACCCAAGACCCTGTCCAACTTCTCCAATAAACCATTAACATTTCCAGGTTTCTGGTTCCAAGTAAACTTACAACCAGTCCAGGGAATATCAACCATCATAATTTCATCCATACAAGCTTTAAACTCCACCATACCATAGTTCACCCCTTTATCTATAATACTCTTTTCACAACTGTTTAATATAGCATTAAAGTCCCCAAGAATAGACCAGGGATTATCACCAATCAAAGAGGCATGACAAATCAAATTATCCCAGAGGGGTCTTCTAGCAGTAACTTTAGTAAAGCCATAAACAAAGGAACAAAAAAACCTGCTGTTATCATGAAGAGAACAAATAAGACAGTGAATCACCTGATCAGATGTCCCAAGCACAATAACATCAACAAACTTAGTGTCCCAACCCACCAAAATTCTAACCCAGATGTGACAGGCCTCAGCATTAGAAATCCAACTCCAATTCTTCATAATACACTTACTAACAGACTCTACATTAGCAGGATTAACTCTAGTCTCCACTAAGCAGCAAATACTCACCTTATTTTCCAACAGAACATTTCTAACAAGAGTTTGCTTACTCTCCTTAGACACCCCCTAATATTCCAAGTTAAAATACCACTCTTCATTGAGAACTACTAGAGACAGCAGGGCCATTCAATCCTGAATTGCCCTTATCATTCTTACTCTCTACCCCATCACACTTCATAAACTCAGCAGATTCACTCTTGTTAGGAAGCAGTTCTTCAGAAGCAATTAATTTCTCAAACATAATCCTATCCCACTGCTCAAAGAATAACTTAACTTGTCCAATTTTCCATTTTCTCATCAAATCATTAGGTGGGCAAGTTTTGTTGATAATATAGTGTGCTACTTCATTGAACTCACCATCAGATATCTGAAAATAACCTGACTTAAAATTAATTTTGGTGTCCAACTTTAAAGGTGGAGAATTAGAATCCTGACCATTATCTCCCACAACTTTATTCAAATTACTAGCATCATTCCCCTGAGAAAAAATACCACTATCAGCCTTATCCCCTCCAGAAACATTCAACCCAGAATTCCCCTTACTTCCACTAGAAGCACCCAACCCAGAATCCCTCTTAACTTCCCCTGAAGAACTTTGCCCAGAATCCCCCTTCTTAATCCCCTGACCACTTAATCCAGAGCCACCCTTAATATCCCCAATAATATTCTTTCCCTTATCCCCTTCTAGGATACCATTATCCCCAGCCAACTCTTTCTTTAATACCTCAAAACTATTCTTAAGGTTAATATCAGACCCACTTCCTGCCTTATTAACCCATTTTTTAACATTAACATTCTTAGGATTTCTATTAAAAGAACTGTTCCTGCCATTCAAATTACCATCTTGAAAAGAGTTCTGACCTTTATCCCCAAAACCTTTCTTCATAAAGCTACCCCCATTTCTGTTATACCCTCCATTTCCACTACCACTGGAACCATTACCACCCTTATTCCCACCCCCATTATTCCCTTTAATCACCTTATTATTCCTCCCAACCACAGCAAACCCATCATTCATTACCCCAAAAACAGGACACTCAGCTGTGCCAGCATCATATAAATCTTGCAATAGTTGCTGGGTTTTTAAAGCCATCTCCTCTTCTGACAATACCTTATTCTTGCAGGTTTCATAATCATGCCCAAACACCTTGCAATTAGAACATCTCTTAACCTTCACTTGATAAGCAACTCTCACATCTTTCACAAAAGCAGGTTTACTATCCTCAGCTGGATAATAAGCCTTAACAAACTCCGGAAGCACCTTCTCAGCTTTGACATCAACTAACACCCTAGCAAAACCAGCCCTCCCCTCTCTTTTATCACATCTCTCAGCAGTGACTTTATCAAGCATGATAGGATTACCTATAATACTCAACATGCTACATATACTCTCACGATTCCACAACTCCATGGGCATATTTGGGATTGTCACCCAAATAGGAATAGATTCAGGTTCAGTCTTCTCCATATTGATACCAACTTCCCATCTTTTTAAGCAAAGAGAAATATCATTAATTAACCAGGGACCCTTATTGATAGCTTCCAACATACCCACTTCATTTCTAAACTTGAAAAAATAAATTCCACTCCCATTTGAAGAAATATCCACTACCCCAAAACTTTTCCACATCCTGAATAAATGGTACTTAACCATTCCTAAAGACAGACTCTGACCCACAAAATAGCCATATAAGTAACAGCTATATGCAATCTTAGCCTCAGCAATCTTTTCTGGCTTAATAACAGCAACCACCTCACCATTATCTAATACTTTTGGGGGATAATAAGCCATCTTAGTCACCAAAACAGAGCTATTTTTGTCCTTTGCCATATCAGCAAAAGACACCACCTGTTTCCCCTCTAAACCTTTCTTAATACCAGCACCTGAAGCAGTAAACACAACATTATCCTCCACTGGACCAGCTCCCAAGATAGACTTAGGCAAAGGCTTCAAGTTTTTAATAACAGGCATATCAGCCTTAGTAACCTTATATGACCCCAATTTATCAGACCTCTCCTTTATTAATTTCCTCATAGAGGGACTTTTTATAATACCCCTCCAAGGTAACCTTGTCCTGATGTCCCCCTTCTTCTTACCCTCATGTTCTCCAACCTTCATCTCCACCTGATTATCAGGTTTCTCACCACTAATACCCTCTGTCTTCCTTGAAGTCTCTAAACCTTCTATTGAAACATCAGTCCCAAGCCCCCCAGCAGACCCCTTATTATCAGAAGAGCCAATAGATTTACCCTTAGATTCTTTACTTGTTTCAGCACCTATTCTGTTTTTAGTTTTCAAACCATTCTCATCAAACAACAACACTTCACCACCAATCCCTGGACTGTAATCAAATTGTGGGATAGAAGTATAAAGCTTCAGCCTCATTTCATTTGCCTCACCAATATCCTGCCCACTGTCTTTCTTACCCACACATAACTTCAAAGACTTAACCCCTCCATTACTAACTTCCACAGCTGAACTCAACTCCTGAGATGTAACCATATCAGGCAACAACTCCTCATTCTTCATATTAGCATCATCCACCCCTAACTTCACATACAAACTGTCACCCCACATTGTTTTCCTAGTTTTGACTTTAACACCCTCATTCCTTACAGATCTCTTCTTCCTCTTGTCAAGATAAACAAACTGAGCCTTCATCCCAACATCAAAAACATTAATCTCAGGCACCAATTGAGGAAACCTAACACCCTTACCCCCCTCCTTCATCTCAACATCAGTACCCCCAGCCCTGCCACTCACAAACTCACCATACACGCTTCTACCAAGAAAACCAGCAACAGTTCTAAGAATTCGTCCATAATGACCAGACAAATTCTTAGTAAAACCACATTCCTTACCCTGCAACTCCATTTCAACAAAAGAATTAACCATATCTAACTCTCCAATACCAGCTAACTTGATTAATTCTAACTGCTCACTCAGAATTCTAATTTTCCAATTATCCCCAAATATAGATCTCATAAAACCAACCACCTCAGCAGAGAAAGCTAGAGAATCAGAACGCCCAGAAATACATCTATTAAGAATTACCTGTTCATACTTCAGAATAGCCACAGAATCAACATCCTTCTCATCCTTAGAGTCTGTAATCAGCACATCTTCCACCGAAGTACCAGAAAAACCCACAGCATCATTACCCTTCAGAGCAGCACTAGATTCAGAGATGAAAATATCAGGAGGAATAGCCGGAGGAGGCTCCGGATCCGAAACCATAAAAAACGAAGCCATAAAACACCAAAACCCGTTAACTGTAAAGATTCCGATGCTACAAAGCAGTCGGAACAGTTAAACACGGTGAAACGAAGAAGAAAATAGGGTTAGAAGAGTGACCAGAAAAGAAAACGGGAACGAAGACACTGTTTCGCCTGAAATCGCCCAAAACAGAGAGAAACCCTACTTCGTATCCTTTATCTGAGTCTATTGCATGATCAGATATCTTACGGCCTTCCCGTTCCTCCATTCGAGTGCCCGAAACTTCAAATGTACCGATAGTTACGTCCTTGAAAACTCGAGTCTTTTCTTGTGTACGAATCCCAATGTCATTGTAGCATCGTGAGTCCGATAACCATCCGGTCTGCTTCGTATCCTTTATTTGAGTTATTGCATGATAAGATATCTTACGGCCATCTCGTTCCTCCATTCGGGTGCCCGAAACTTCAAATTTACCTATAGTTACGTCCTTTAAAACTCGAGTCTTTTCTTATGTACGAATCTCTATGTCATTGTCGCATCGTGAGCCCGATTAGCATCTGGTTCGCTTCTTATCCTTTATTTGAGTCTATTGCATGATCAGATATCTTACGGCCTTCCCGTTCCTCAATTCGGGTGCCCGAAACTTCAAATTTACCGATAGTTACGTCCTTTAAAACTCGAGTCTTTTCTTGTGTACGAATCTCTATGTCATTGTCGCATCGTGAGTTCGATTAGCATCCAGTCCGCTTCATATCCTTTATTTGAGTCTATTGCATGATCAGATATCTTACGGCCTTCCCGTTCCTCCATTCGAGTGCCCGAAACTACAAATGTACCGATAGTTACGTCCTTTAAAACTCGAGTCTTTTCTTGTGTACGAATCTCTATGTCATTGTCGCATCGTGAGTCCGATTTGCATCCGGTCCGCTACGTATCCTTTATTTGAGTCTATTGCATGATCAGATATCTTACGGCCTTCACGTTCCACAATTAGGGTGCCCGAAACTTCAAATGTACCGATAGTTACGTCCTTTAAAACTCGAGTCTTTTCTTGTGTACGAATCTTTATGTCATTGTCACATCGTGAGTCCGATTAGCATCTGGTTCGCTTCTTATCTTTTATTTGAGTCTATGGCATAATCAGATATCTTACGGCATTCCTGTTCCTCCATTCGGGTGCCCGAAACTTCAAATGTACCGATAGTTACGTCCTTTAAAACTCGAGTCTTTTCTAGTGTACGAATCTCTATGTCATTGTCTCATCGTGAGTCCGATTACCATCCGGTCCGCTTCGTATCCTTAATTTGATTCTATTGCATGATCAGATATCTTACGGTCTTCCCGTTCCTCCATTCAGGTGCCCGAAACTTCAAATTTACCTATAGTTACGTCCTTTAAAAATCGAGTCTTTTCCTGTGTACGAATCTCTATGTCATTGTCGCATCGTGAGCCCAATTAGCATCTCGTTCGCTTCTTATCCTTTATTTGAGTCTGTTGCATGATCAAATATCTTACGGCCTTCCCGTTCCTCAATTCTGGTACCCGAAACTTCAAATGTACCGATAGTTACGTCCTTTAAAACTCGAGGCTTTTCTTGTGTACGAATCTCTATGTCATTGTCGCATCGTGAGTCCGATTAGCATCCGGTCCGCTTCGTACACTTTATTTGAGTCAATTGCATAATCAGATATCTTACGGCATTCCTGTTCCTCCATTCGGGTGCCCGAAACTTCAAATGTACCGATAGTTACGTCCTTTAAAAGTTGAGTCTTTTCTAGTGTACGAATCTCTATGTCATTGTCTCATCATGAGTCCGATTACCATCCGGTCCGCTTCGTATCCTTAATTTGATTCTATTGCATGATCAGATATCTTACGGTCTTCCCGTTCCTCCATTCAGGTGCCCGAAACTTCAAATAACCTATAGTTACGTCCTTTAAAACTCGAGTCTTTTCTTGTGTACGAATCTCTATGTCATTGTCGCATCGTGAGCCCAATTAGCATCTCGTTCGCTTCTTATCCTTTATTTGAGTCTATTGCATGATCAAATATCTTACGGCCTTCCCGTTCCTCAATTCTGGTACCCGAAACTTCAAATGTACCGATAGTTACGTCCTTTAAAACTCGAGGCTTTTCTTGTGTACGAATCTCTATGTCATTGTCGCATCGTGAGTCCGATTAGCATCCGGTCCGCTTCGTACCCTTTATTTGAGTCAATTGCATGATCAGATATCTTACGGCCTTTCCGTTCCTCCATTCGAGTGCCCGAAACTTCAAATGTACCGATAGTTACGTCCTTTAAAACTCGAGTCTTTTCTTGTGTACGAATCTCTATGTCATTGTCGCATCGTGAGTCCGATTACCATCCGTTCCGCTTCGTATCCTTTATTTGATTCTATTGCATGATCAGATATCTTACGGCCTTCCCGTGCCTCTATTCGAGTGCCCGAAACTTCAAATTTACCGATAGTTACGTCCTTTAAAACTCGAGTCTTTTCTTGTGTACGAATCTCTATGTCATTGTGGCATCGTGAGTCCGTTAGCATCTGGTTCGCTTCTTGTCCTTTATTTGAGTCTATTGCATCATCAGATATCTTACGGCATTCCTGTTCCTCCATTCGGGTGCCCGAAACTTCAAATGTACCGATAGTACCGTCCTTTAAAACTCGAGTCTTTTTTGTGTACGAATCTCTATGTCATTGTCTCATCGTGAGTCCGATTACCATCCGTTCCGCTTCGTATCCTTTATTTGATTCTATTGGATGATCAGATATCTTACGGCCTTCCCATTCCTCCATTCGGGTGCCCGAAACTTCAAATTTACCTATAGTTACGTCCTTTAAAACTCGAGTCTTTTCTTGTGTACGAATTTTTATGTCATTGTCGCATCGTGAGCCCGATTAGCATCTGGTTCGCTTCTTATCCTTTATTTGAGTCTATTGCATGATCAAATATCTTACGGCCTTCCCGTTCCTCAATTCGGGTGCCCGAAACTTCAAATGTACCGATAGTTACGTCCTTTAAAACTCGAGTCTTTTCTTGTGTACGAATCTCTATGTCATTGTCGCATCGTGCGTCGGATTAGCATCCCGTCCACTTCGTATCCTTTATTTGAGTCTATTGCATGATCAGATATCTTACGGCCTTCCCGTTCCTCCATTCGTGTGCCCGAAACTTCAAATGTACCGATAGTTACGTCCTTTAAAACTCGAGTCTTTTCTTGTGTACGAATATCTATGTCATTGTCGCATCGTGAGTCAGATTAGCATCTGGTTCGCTTCGTATCCTTTATTTGAGTCTATTGCATCATCAGATATCTTACGGCCTTCCTGTTCCTCCATTCGGGTGCCCGAAACTTCAAATGTACCGATAGTTATGTCCTTTAAAAGTCGAGTCTTTTCTTGTGTACGAATCTCTATGTCATTGTCTCATCGTGAGTCCGATTACCATCCGGTCCGCTTCGTATCCTTTATTTAAGTCTATTGCATGATCAGATATCTTACGGCCTTCCCGTTCCTCCATTTGAGTGCCCGAAACTTCAAATGTACCGATAGTTACGTCCTTTAAAACTCGAGTCTTTTCTTGTGTACGAATCAATCTCTATGTCATTGTCGCAACGTGAGTCCGATTACCATCCGTTCCGCTTCTATCCTTTATTTGATTCTATTGCATGATCAGATATCTTACGTCCTTCCCGTTCCTCCATTCGGGTGCCCGAAACTTCAAATTTACCGATAGTTACGTCCTTTTAAACTCGAGTCTTTTCTTGTGTACGAATCTTTATGTCATTGTCGCATCGTGAGTCCGATTAGCTTCTGGTTCGCTTCTTATCTTTTATTTGAGTCTATTGCGTAATCAGATATCTTACGGCATTCCTGTTCCTCCATTCGGGTGCCCGAAACTTCAAATGTACCGATAGTTACGTCCTTTAAAACTCGAGACTTTTCTTGTGTACGAATCTCTATGTCATTGTCTCATCGTGAGTCCGATTACCATCCGGTCCGCTTCGTATCCTTAATTTGATTCTATTGCATGATCAGATATCTTACGGTCTTCCCGTTCCTCCATTCAGGTGCCCGAAACTTCAAATTTACCTATAGTTACGTCCTTTAAAACTCAAGTCTTTTCTTGTGTACGAATCTCTATGTCATTGTCGCATCGTGAGCCCAATTAGCATCTCGTTCGCTTCTTATCCTTTATTTGAGTCTATTGCATGATCAAATATCTTACGGCCTTCCCGTTCCTCAAATCTGGTACCCGAAACTTCAAATGTACCGATAGTTACGTCCTTTAAAACTCGAGGCATTTCTTGTGTACGAATCTCTATGTCGTTGTCGCATCGTGAGTCCGATTAGCATCCGGTCCACTTCGTACCCTTTATTTGAGTCAATTGCATGATCAGATATCTTACGGCCTTTCCGTACCGCCATTCGAGTGCCCGAAACTTCAAATGTACCGATAGTTACGTCCTTTAAAACTCGAGTCTTTTCTTGTGTACGAATCTCTATGTCATTATCGCATCCTGAGTCTGATTAGCATCCGGTTTGCTTCGTATCCTTTATTTGAGTCTATTGAATCATCAGATATCTTACGGCCTTCCTGTTCCTCCATTCGGGTGCCCGGAACTTCAAATGTAATGATGGTTACGTCCTTTAAAACTCCAGTCTTTTCTTGTGTACGAATCTCTATGTCATTGTCGCATCGTGAGTCCGATTACCATCTGTTCCGCTTCGTATCCTTTATTTGAGTCTATTGCATGATCAGATATATTACGGCCTTCCCGTTCCTCCATTCGAATGCCCGAAACTTCAAATGTACCGATAGTTACGTCCTTTAAAACTCAAGTCTTTTCTTGTATACGAATCTCTATGTCATTGTCGCATCGTGAGTCCGATTACCATCCGGTCCGCTTCGTATCCTTTATTTGATTCTATTGCATGATCAGATATCTTACGGCCTTCCCGTTCCTCCATTCGGGTGCCCGAAACTATAAATTTACCGATAGTTACGTCCTTTTAAACTCGAGTCTTTTCTTGTGTACGAATCTTTATGTCATTGTCGCATCGTGAGTCCGATTAGCTTCTGGTTCACTTCTTATCTTTTATTTGATTCTATTGCATAATCAGATATCTTACGGCCTTCTCGTTCCTCCATTCGAGTGCCCGAAACTTAAAATGTACCGATAGTTACGTTCTTTAAAACTCAAGTCTTTTCTTGTATACGAATCTCTATGTCATTGTCGCATCGTGAGTCCGATTACCATCAGGTCCGCTTCATATCCTTTATTTGATTCTAATGCACGAGCAGATATCTTACGGCCTTCCCGTTCCTCCATTCGGGTGCCCGAAACTTCAAATTTACCGATAGTTACGTCCTTTAAAACTCGAGTCTTTTCTTGTGTACAAATCTCTATGTCATCGTCGCATCGTGAGTCCGATAACCATCCGGTCTGCTTCGTATCCTTTATTTGAGTCTATTGCATGATCAGATATCTTACGGCCTTGCCGTTCCTCCATTCGCATGCCCGAAACTTCCAATTTACCGATAGTTACGTCCTTTTAAACTCGAGTCTTTTCTTGTGTACGAATCTCTATGTCATTGTCGCATCGTGAATCCGATTAGCATCCGATTTGCTTCTTATCCTTTATTTGAGTCTATTGCATGATCAGATATCTTACGGCCTACCCGTTCCTCCATTCGGATGCCCGAAACTTCAAATGTACCGATAGTTACGTCCTTTAAAACTCAAATCTTTTCTTGTATACGAATCTCTATGTCATTGTCGCATCGTGAGTCCGATAACCATCCAGTCCACTTCGTATCCTTTATTTGATTCTATTGCATGATCAGATATCTTACGGCCTTCCCGTTCCTCCATTCGGATGCCCGAAACTTCAAATTTACCGATAGTTACGTCCTGTAAAACTCGAGTCTTTTCTTGTGTACGAATCTCTATGTTATTGTCGCATCGTGAGTCCGATTAGCATCCGGTTCGCTTCTTATCTTTTATTTGAGTCTATTGCATAATCAGATATCTTACGGTATTCCTGTTCCTCCATTCGGGTACCCGAAACTTCAAATGTACCGATAGTTACGTCCTTTAAAACTCGAGTCTTTTCTTGTGTACGAATCTCTATGTCATTGTCTCATCGTGAGTCCGATCACCATCCGGTCCACTTCGTATCCTTAATTTGATGCTATTGCATGATCAGATATCTTACGGTCTTCCCGTACCTCCATTCAGGTGCCCGAAACTTCAAATTTACCTATAGTTACGTCCTTTAAAACTCGAGTCTTTTCTTGTTTACGAATCTCTATGTCATTGTCGCATCGTGTGCCCAATTAGCATCTCGTTCGCTTCTTATCCTTTATTTGAGTCTATTGCATGATCAAATATCTTACGGCCTTCCTGTTCCTCAATTCTGGTACCCGAAACTTCAAATGTACCGATAGTTACGTCCTTTAAAACTCGAGGCTTTTCTTGTGTACGAATCTCTATGTCATTGTCGCATCGTGAGTCCGATTACCATCCGGTGCTTTTCGTATCCTTTATTTGATTCTATTGCATGATCAGATATCTTACGGCCTTCCCGTTCCTCCATTCGGGTGCCCGAAACTTCAAATTTACCGATAGTTACGTCCTGTAAAACTCGAGTCTTTTCTTGTGTACGAATCTCTATGTTATTGTCGCATCGTGAGTCCGATTAGCATCCGGTTCGCTTCTTATCCTTTATTTGGGTCTATTGCATGATCAGATATTTTACGGCCTTCCCGTACCTCCATTCGGGTGCCCGAAACTTTAAATTTACTGATAGTTACGTCCTTTAAAACTCGAGTCTTTTCTTGTGTACGAATCTCTATGTCATTGTCTCATCGTGAGTCCGATTACCATTCGGTCCATTTCGTATCCTTAATTTGATGCTATTGCATGATCAGATATCTTATGGTCTTCCCGTTCCTCCATTCAGGTGCCCGAAACTTCAAATTTACCTATAGTTACGTCCTTTAAAACTCGAGTCTTTTCTTGTGTACGAATCTCTATGTAATTGTCGCATCGTGAGCCCAATTAGCATCTCGTTCGCTTCTTATCCTTTATTTGAGTCTATTGCATGATCAAATATCTTACGGCCTTCCCGTTTCTCAATTCTGGTACCCGAAACTTCAAATGTACCGATAATTACGTCCTTTAAAACTCGAGGCTTTTCTTGTGTACGAATCTCTATGTCTTTGTCGCATCGTGAGCCCCATTAGCATTCGGTTCGCTTCGTACCCTTTATTTGAGTCTATTGCATGATCAGATATCTTACGACCTTCCCGTTTCTCCATTCGGGTGCCTGAAACTTCAAATGTACCGATAGTTACGTCCTTTTAAACTCGAGTCTTTTTTTGTGTACGAATCTCTATGTCAAGGTCGAATCGTGAGTCCGATTAAAGTCCGGTCAGCTTCGTATCCTTTAAAACTAGAGTCTTTTCTTGTGTACGAATCTCTATGTCATTATCGCATCGTGAGTTCGATTAAAGTCCGGTCAGCTTCGAATCCTTTATCTTTGTCTGTTGCATGATCAGATATCGTACGGCCTTACCGTTCCTTCATTTGGGTGCCCGAAACTTCAAATGTACCGATAGTTACGACCTTAAAAACTCGAGTCTTTTCTTGTGTACGAATCTCTATGGCATTGTCGTATCGTGAGTTCGATTACCATCCGGTCCACTTCGTATCCTTTATTTGAGTCTATTGCATGATCAGATATCCTACGGCCTTCCCGTTCCTCCATTCGGGTGCCCGAAACTTCAAATGTACCGATAGTTACGACCTTAAAAACTCGAGTCTTTTCTTGTGTACGAATCTCTATGTCATTGTCGCATCGTGAGTCCGATTACCATCCGGTCTGCTTCGTATCCTTTATTTGGGTCTATTGCATGATCAGATATATTACGTCCTTCCCGTTCCTCCATTCGGGTGCCCGAAACTTCAATTGTACCGATAGTTACGTCCTTTTAAACTCGAGTCTTTTTTTGTGTACGAATCTCTATGTCATGGTCGAATCGTGAGTCCGATTACCAAATGTACCGACAGTTACGACCTTAAAAACTCGAGTCTTTTCTTATGGACGAATTTCTATGTCCTTGTCGCATCGCGAGTTCGATTACCATCCGGTCCGCTTCGAATCCTTTATTTGAGTCTATTGCATGATCAGATATATTACGGCCTTCCGTTTCCTCCATTCGGGTGCCCGAAACTTCAAATGTACCGATAGTTACGTCCTTTAAAACTCGAGGCTTTTCTTGTGTACGAATCTTTATGTCATTGTCGCATCGTGAGTCCGATTAGCATCCGGTCCGCTTCGTACACTTTATTTGAGTCAATTGCATAATCAGATATCTTACGGCATTCCTGTTCCTCCATTCGGGTGCCCGAAACTTCAAATGTACCGATAGTTACGTCCTTTAAAACTCGAGTCTTTTCTAGTGTACGAATCTCTATGTCATTGTCTCATCATGAGTCCGATTACCATCCGGTCCGCTTCGTATCCTTAATTTGATTCTATTGCATGATCAGATATCTTACGGTCTTCCCGTTCCTCCATTCAGGTGCCCGAAACTTCAAATTTACCTATAGTTACGTCCTTTAAAACTCGAGTCTTTTCTTGTGTACGAATCTCTATGTCATTGTCGCATCGTGAGCCCAATTAGCATCTCGTTCGCTTCTTATCCTTTATTTGAGTCTATTGCATGATCAAATATCTTACGGCCTTCCCGTTCCTCAATTCTGGTACCCGAAACTTCAAATGTACCGATAGTTACGTACTTTAAAACTCGAGGCTTTTCTTGTGTACGACTCTCTATGTCATTATCGCATCGTGAGTCCGATTAGCATTCGGTCCGCTTCGTACCCTTTATTTGAGTCAATTGCATGATCAGATATCTTACGGCCTTTCCGTTCCTCCATTCGAGTGCCCGAAACTTCAAATGTACCGATAGTTACGTCCTTTAAAACTTGAGGCTTTTCTTGTGTACGACTCTCTATGTCATTATCGCATCGTGAGTCCGATTAGCATCCGGTCCGCTTCGTACCCTTTATTTGAGTCAATTGCATGATCAGATATCTTACGGCCTTTCCGTTCCTCCATTCGAGTGCCCGAAACTTCAAATGTACCGATAGTTACGTCCTTTAAAACTCGAGTCTTTTCTTGTGTACGACTCTCTATGTCATTATCGCATCCTGAGTCTGATTAGCATCCGGTTTGCTTCGTATCCTTTATTTGAGTCTATTACATCATCAGATATCTTACGGCCTTCCTGTTCCTCCATTCGGGTGCCCGAAACTTCAAATGTAACGATGGTTACATCCTTTAAAACTCCAGTCTTTTCTTGTGTACGAATCTATCTCTATGTCATTGTCGCATCGTGAGTCCGATTACCATCCGTTCCGCTTCGTATCCTTTATTTGATTCTATTGCATGATCAGATATCTTACGGCCTTCCCGTGCCTCCATTCGAGTGCCCGAAACTTCAAATGTACCGATAGTTACGTCCTTTAAAACTCAAGTCTTTTCTTGTATACGAATCTCTATGTCATTGTCGCATCGTGAGTCCGATTACCATCCGGTCCGCTTCGTATCCTTTATTTGATTCTATTGCATGATCAGATATCTTTCGGCCTTCTCGTTCCTCCATTCGGGTGCCCGAAACTTCAAATTTACCGATAGTTACGTCCTTTTAAACTCGAGCCTTTTCTTGTGTACGAATCTTTATGTCATTGTCGCATCGTGAGTCCGATTAGCTTCTGGTTCGCTTCTTATCTTTTATTTGATTCTATTGCATAATCAGATATCTTACGGCCTTCCCGTTCCTCCATTCGGGTTCCCGAAACTTCAAATTTACCGATAGTTACGTCCTTTAAAACTCGAGTCTTTTCTTGTGTACGAATCTCTATGTCATTGTGGCATCGTGAGTCCGATTAGCATCTGGTTCGCTTCTTATCCTTTATTTGAGTCTATTGCATCATCAGATATCTTACGGCATTCCTGTTCCTCCATTCGGGTGCCCGAAACTTCAAATGTACCGATAGTACCGTCCTTTAAAACTCGAGTCTTTTTTGTGTACGAATCTCTATGTCATTGTCTCATCGTGAGTCCGATTACCATCCGTTCCGCTTCGTATCCTTTATTTGATTCTATTGGATGATCAGATATCTTACGGCCTTCCCATTCCTCCATTCGGGTGCCCGAAACTTCAAATTTACCTATAGTTACGTCCTTTAAAACTCGAGTCTTTTCTTGTGTACGAATTTTTATGTCATTGTCGCATCGTGAGCCCGATTAGCATCTGGTTCGCTTCTTATCCTTTATTTGAGTCTATTGCATGATCAAATATCTTACGGCCTTCCCGTTCCTCAATTCGGGTGCCCGAAACTTCAAATGTACCGATAGTTACGTCCTTTAAAACTCGAGTCTTTTCTTGTGTACGAATATCTATGTCATTGTCGCATCGTGAGTCAGATTAGCATCTGGTTCGCTTCGTATCCTTTATTTGAGTCTATTGCATCATCAGATATCTTACGGCCTTCCTGTTCCTCCATTCGGGTGCCCGAAACTTCAAATGTAACGATAGTTACGTCCTTTAAAACTCGAGTCTTTTCTTGAGTACGAATCTCTATGTCATTGTCTCATCGTGAGTCCGATTACCATCCGGTCCGCTTCGTATCCTTTATTTAAGTCTATTGCATGATCAGATATCTTACGGCCTTCCCGTTCCTCCATTCGGGTGCTTGAAACTTCAAATTTACCTATAGTTACGTCCTTTAAACCTCGAGTCTTTTCTTGTGTACGAATCAATCTCTATGTCATTGTCGCAACGTGAGTCCGATTACCATCCGTTCCGCTTCGTATCCTTTATTTGATTCTATTGCATGATCAGATATCGTACGGCCTTCCCGTTCCTCCATTCGGGTGCCCGAAACTTCAAATTTACCGATAGTTACGTCCTTTTAAACTCGAGTCTTTTCTTGTGTACGAATCTTTATGTCATTGTCGCATCGTGAGTCCGATTAGCTTCTGGTTCGCTTCTTATCTTTTATTTGAGTCTATTGCATAATCAGATATCTTACGGCATTCCTGTTCCTCCATTCGGGTGCCCGAAACTTCAAATGTACCGATAGTTACGTCCTTTAAAACTCGAGTCTTTTCTTGTGTACGAATCTCTATGTCATTGTCTCATCGTGAGTCCGATTACCATCCGGTCCGCTTCGTATCCTTAATTTGATTCTATTGCATGATCAGATATCTTACGGTCTTCCCGTTCCTCCATTCAGGTGCCCGAAACTTCAAATTTACCTATAGTTACGTCCTTTAAAACTCGAGTCTTTTCTTGTGTACGAATCTCTATGTCATTGTCGCATCGTGAGCCCAATTAGCATCTCGTTCACTTCTTATCCTTTATTTGAGTCTATTGCATGATCAAATATCTTACGGCCTTCCCGTTCCTCAAATCTGGTACCCGAAACTTCAAATGTACCGATAGTTACGTCCTTTAAAACTCGAGGCATTTCTTGTGTACGAATCTCTATGTCGTTGTCGCTTCGTGAGTCCGATTAGCATCCGGTCCACTTCGTACCCTTTATTTGATTCTATTGCATGATCAGATATCTTACGGCCTACCCGTTCCTCCATTCGGGTGCCCGAAACTTCAAATTTACCGATAGTTACGTCCTTTTAAACTCGAGTCTTTTCTTGTGTACGAATGTCTATGTCATTGTCTCATCGTGAGTCCGATTACCATCCGGTCCGCTTCGTATCCTTTATTTAAGTCTATTGCATGATCAGATATCTTACGGCCTTCCCGTTCCTCCATTTGAGTGCCCGAAACTTCAAATGTACCGATAGTTACGTCCTTTAAAACTCGAGTCTTTTCTTGTGTACGAATCAATCTCTATGTCATTGTCGCAAAGTGAGTCCGATTACCATCCGTTCCGCTTCGTATCCTTTATTTGATTCTATTTCATGATCAGATATCGTACGGCCTTCCCGTTCCTCCATTCGGGTGCCCGAAACTTCAAATTTACCGATAGTTACGTCCTTTTAAACTCGAGTCTTTTCTTGTGTACGAATCTTTATGTCATTGTCGCATCGTGAGTCCGATTAGCTTCTGGTTCGCTTCTTATCTTTTATTTGAGTCTATTGCATAATCAGATATCTTACGGCATTCCTGTTCCTCCATTCGGGTGCCCGAAACTTCAAATGTACCGATAGTTACGTCCTTTAAAACTCGAGTCTTTTCTTGTGTACGAATCTCTATGTCATTGTCTCATCGTGAGTCCGATTACCATCCGGTCCGCTTCGTATCCTTAATTTGATTCTATTGCATGATCAGATATCTTACGGTCTTCCCGTTCCTCCATTCAGGTGCCCGAAACTTCAAATTTACCTATAGTTACGTCCTTTAAACCTCGAGTCTTTTCTTGTGTACGAATCTCTATGTCATTGTCGCATCGTGAGCCCAATTAGCATCTCGTTCACTTCTTATCCTTTATTTGAGTCTATTGCATGATCAAATATCTTACGGCCTTCCCGTTCCTCAAATCTGGTACCCGAAACTTCAAATGTACCGATAGTTACTTCCTTTAAAACTCGAGGCATTTCTTGTGTACGAATATCTATGTCGTTGTCGCTTCGTGAGTCCGATTAGCATCCGGTCCACTTCGTACCCTTTATTTGATTCTATTGCATGATCAGATATCTTACGGCCTTCCCGTTCCTCCATTCGGGTGCCCGAAACTTCAAATTTACCGATAGTTACGTCCTTTTAAACTCGAGTCTTTTCTTGTGTACGAATCTTTATGTCATTGTCGCATCGTGAGTCCGATTAGCTTCTGGTTCGCTTCTTATCTTTCATTTGATTCTATTGCATAATCAGATATCTTACGGCCTTCTCGTTCCTCCATTCGAGTGCCCGAAACTTAAAATGTACCGATAGTTACGTTCTTTAAAACTCAAGTCTTTTCTTGTATACGAATCTCTATGTCATTGTCGCATCGTGAGTCCGATTACCATCAGGTCCGCTTCGTATCCTTTATTTGATTCTATTGCATGAGCAGATATCTTACGGCCTTCCCGTTCCTCCATTCGGGTGCCCGAAACTTCAAATTTATCGATAGTTACGTCCTTTAAAACTCGAGTCTTTTCTTGTGTACAAATCTCTATGTCATTGTCGCATCGTGAGTCCGATAACCATCCGGTCTGCTTCGTATCCTTTATTTGAGTCTATTGCATGATCAGATATCTTACGGCCTTACCGTTCCTCCATTCGCATGCCCGAAACTTCCAATTTACCGATAGTTACGTCCTTTTAAACTCGAGTCTTTTCTTGTGTACGAATCTCTATGTCATTGTCGCATCGTGAATCCGATTAGCATCCGATTTGCTTCTTATCCTTTATTTGAGTCTATTGCATGATCAGATATCTTACGGCCTACCCGTTCCTCCATTCGGATGCCCGAAACTTCAAATGTACCGATAGTTACGTCCTTTAAAACTCAAGTCTTTTCTTGTATACGAATCTCTATGTCATTGTCGCATCGTGAGTCCGATAACCATCCAGTCCGCTTCGTATCCTTTATTTGATTCTATTGCATGATCAGATATCTTACGGCCTTCCCGTTCCTCCATTCGGGTGCCCGAAACTTCAAATTTACCGATAGTTACGTCCTGTAAAACTCGAGTCTTTTCGTGTGTACGAATCACCATGTTATTGTCGCATCGTGAGTCCGATTAGCATCCGGTTCGCTTCTTATCTTTTATTTGAGTCTATTGCATAATCAGATATCTTACGGTATTCCTGTTCCTCCATTCGGGTACCCGAAACTTCAAATGTACCGATAGTTACGTCCTTTAAAACTCGAGTCTTTTCTTGTGTACGAATCTCTATGTCATTGTCTCATCGTGAGTCCGATCACCATCCGGTCCACTTCGTATCCTTAATTTGATGCTATTGCATGATCAGATATCTTACGGTCTTCCCGTTCCTCCATTCAGGTGCCCGAAACTTCAAATTTACCTATAGTTACGTCCTTTAAAACTCGAGTCTTTTCTTGTTTACGAATCTCTATGTCATTGTCGCATCGTGTGCCCAATTAGCATCTCGTTCGCTTCTTATCCATTATTTGAGTCTATTGCATGATCAAATATCTTACGGCCTTCCTGTTCCTCAATTCTGGTACCCGAAACTTCAAATGTACCGATAGTTACGTCCTTTAAAACTCGAGGCTTTTCTTGTGTACGAATCTCTATGTAATTGTCGCATCGTGAGTCCGATTACCATCCGGTGCTTTTCGTATCCTTTATTTGATTCTATTGCATGATCAGATATCTTACGGCCTTCCCGTTCCTCCATTCGAATGCCCGAAACTTCAAATGTACCGATAGTTACGTCCTTTAAAACTCAAGTCTTTTCTTGTATACGAATCTCTGTCATTGTCGCATCGTGAGTCTGATTACCATCCGATCCAATTCGTATCCTTTATTTGATTCTATTGCATGATCAGATATCTTACGGCCTTCCCGTTCCTCCATTCGGGTGCCCGAAACTTCAAATTTACCGATAGTTACGTCCTGTAAAACTCGAGTCTTTTCTTGTGTACGAATCTCTATGTTATTGTCGCATCGTGAGTCCGATTAGCATCCGGTTCGCTTCTTATCCTTTATTTGGGTCTATTGCATGATCAAATATCTTACGGCCTTCCCGTTTCTCAATTCTGGTACCCGAAACTTCAAATGTACCGATAGTTACGTCCTTTAAAACTCGAGGCTTTTCTTGTGTACGAATCTCTATGTCTTTGTCGCATCGTGAGCCCCATTAGCATCCGGTTCGCTTCGTATCCTTTATTTGAGTCTATTGCATGATCAGATATCTTACGACCTTCCCGTTCCTCCATTCGGGTGCCCGAAACTTCAAATGTACCGATAGTTACGTCCTTTTAAACTCGAGTCTTTTTTTGTGTACGAATCTCTATGTCAAGGTCGAATCGTGAGTCCGATTAAAGTTCGGTCAGCTTCGTATCCTTTAAAACTAGAGTCTTTTCTTGTGTACGAATCTCTATGTCATTATCGCATCGTGAGTTCGATTAAAGTCCGGTCAGCTTCGAATCCTTTATCTTTGTCTGTTGCATGATCAGATATCGTACGGCCTTACCGTTCCTTCATATGGGTGCCCGAAACTTCAAATGTACCGATAGTTACGACCTTAAAAACTCGAGTCTTTTCTTGTGTACGAATCTCTATGGTATTGTCGTATCGTGAGTTCGATTACCATCCGGTCCACTTCGTATCCTTTATTTGAGTCTATTGCATGATCAGATATCCTACGGCCTTCCCGTTCCTCCATTCGGGTGCCCGAAACTTCAAATGTACCGATAGTTACGACCTTAAAAACTCGAGTCTTTTCTTGTGTACGAATCTCTATGTCATTGTCGCATCGTGAGTCCGATTACCATCCGGTCTGCTTCGTATCCTTTATTTGGGTCTATTGAATGATCAGATATATTACGTCCTTCCCGTTCCTCCATTCGGGTGCCCGAAACTTCAATTGTACCGATAGTTACGTCCTTTTAAACTCGAGTCTTTTTTTGTGTACGAATCTCTATGTCATGGTCGAATCGTGAGTCCGATTACCAAATGTACCGACAGTTACGACCTTAAAAACTCGAGTCTTTTCTTATGGACGAATTTCTATGTCCTTGTCGCATCGCGAGTTCGATTACCATCCGGTCCGCTTCGAATCCTTTATTTGAGTCTATTGCATGATCAGATATATTACGGCCTTCCGTTTCCTCCATTCGGGTGCCCGAAACTTCAAATGTACCGATAGTTACGTCATTTAAAACTCGAGTCTTTTCTTGCGTACGAATCTCTATGTCATTGTCGCATCGTGAGTCTGATTACCATCCGGTCCGCTTCGTATCCTTTATTTGAGTCTATTGCATGATCAGATATCTTACGGCCTTGCAGTTCCTCCATTCGGGTGCCCGAAATTTTAAATGTACCGATAGTTACGAACTTAAAAACTCGAGTCTTTTCTTGTGTACGAATCTCTATGTCATTGTTGCATAGTGAGTTCGATTACCATCCGGTCCGCTTCGTATCCTTTATTTGAGTCTATTGCATGATCGGATATCTTACGGCCTTCCCGTTCCTCCATTCGGTTTCCCGAAACTTCAAATGTACCGATAGTTACGTCCTTTAAAACTCGAGTCTTTTCTTGTGTTCGAATCTTTATGTCATTGTCGCATCTTGAGTCCGATTACCATCCGGTCCGCTTCGTATCCTTTATTTGATTCTATTGCATTATCAGATATCTTACGGCCTTCCCGTTCCTCCATTCAGGTGCCCGAAACTTCAAATTTATCGATAGTTACGTTCTTTAAAACTCGAGTCTTTTCTTGTGTACGAATCTCTATGTCATTGTCGTGTTGTGAGTCCGATTACCATTAGAGATGTACAAACCGGTTTTTTTCTCAAACCGGTCCGGTTTTTAACCCGAACCGGTTTTTCGTATTGAAGGTGATATCGGTTTTTTTCTAAAACCGGTCCGGTTTTAGAACCGGTTTTCAGGATCCAAAAACCCCTTTTCCAAACCGATTGGGACCAGTTTACAAACCGGTTTTTTTTGCCAAACCGGTCATCCAAAATCCAAATACATTGCCTAAATCGGTTTTTTCCTCAAAAACCGGTTTTTTCCCAAACAGGTTTGTTCCTAAAACCGGTTTTCAACCTGGTCTAATCTCCAAAACCTATAACCTATACAGAACCGGTGACTCGGGTCGGTTTGGGACCGGTTTGAACAAAAACCGGTTTTTGTCTAACCGTTTTCCGGATTTTTTTCCGGTTCGGTTTTAAAACCGGTTTTTTTGTACACGTCTAATTACCATCAGGTCCGCTTTGTATCCTTTATTTGAGTCTATTGTATGATCAGATATCTTACGGTCTAATCTCCAAAACCTATAACCTATACAGAACCGGTGACTCGAGTCGGTTTGGGACCGGTTTGAACAAAAACCGGTTTTTGTCTAACCGTTTTCCGGGTTTTTTTCCGGTTCGGTTTTAAAACCGGTTTTTTTGTACACGTCTAATTACCATCAGGTCCGCTTTGTATCCTTTATTTGAGTCTATTGTATGATCAGATATCTTACGGTCTAATCTCCAAAACCTATAACCTATACAGAACCGGTGACTCGGGTCGGTTTGGGACCGGTTTGAACAAAAACCGGTTTTTGTCTAACCGTTTTCCGGTTTTTTTTTCCGGTTCGGTTTTAAAACCGGTTTTTTTGTACACGTCTAATTACCATCAGGTCCGCTTTGTATCCTTTATTTGAGTCTATTGTATGATCAGATATCTTACGGCCTTCCCGTTCCTCCATTCGGGTGCCCGAAACTTCAAATGTACCGACAGTTACGACCTTAAAAACCCGAGTCTTTTCTTGTGTACGAATCTCTATGTCATTGTCGCATTGTGAGTTCGGTTACCATCCGGTTTGCTTCGTATCCTTTATTTAAGTCTATTGCATGATCAGATATCTTACGGCCTTCCCGTTCCTCCATTTGGGTGGCCGAAACTTCAAATTTACCGATAGTTACGACCTTAAAAACTCGAGTCTTTTCTTGTGTACGAGTCTCTATGTCATTGTCGGATCGTGAGTCCGTTTACCATCCGGTCCGCTTCGTATCCTTTATTTGAGTCTATTGCATGATCAGATATCTTACGGCCTTCCCGTTCCTCCATTCGAGTGCCCAAAACTTCAAATGTACCGATAGTTATGTCCTTTAAAACTCGAGCCTTTTCTTTTGTACGAATATCTGTGTCATTGTCGCATCGTGAGTTCGATTGCCATCCGGTCCGCTTCGTATCCTTTATTTGAGTGTATTACATCATCAGATATCTTAGAGCCTTCCCGTTCCTCCATTCGGGTGCCCGAAACTTCAAATGTACCGATAGTTACGTCCTTTAAAACTCGAGTCTTTTCTTGTGTTCGAATCTTTATGTCATTGTCGCATCGTCAGTCCGATTACCATCCGGTCCGCTTCGTATCCTTTATTTGATTCTATTGCATGATCAGATATCTTACGGCCTTCCCGTTCCTCCATTCAGGTGCCCGAAACTTTAAATTTATCGATAGTTACGTCCTTTAAAACTAGAGTCTTTTCTTCTGTACGAATATCTGTGTCATTGTCGCATCGTGAATTCGATTGCCATTCGGTCCGCTTCGTATCCTTTATTTGAGTCTATTACATCATCAGATATCTTACGGCCTTCCCGTTCCTGCATTCAGGTGCCCGAAACTTCAAATTTATCGATAGATACGTCCTTTAAAACTCGTGTCTTTTCTTGTGTACGAATCTCTAAGTCATGGTCGAATCGTGAGTCCGATTACCAAATGTACCGACAGTTACGACCTTAAAAACTCGAGTCTTTTCTTATGGACGAATTTCTATGTCCTTGTCGCATCGCGAGTTCGATTACCATCCGGTCCGCTTCGAATCCTTTATTTGAGTCTATTGCATGATCAGATATATTACGGCCTTCCGTTTCCTCCATTCGGGTGCCCGAAACTTCAAATGTACCGATAGTTACGTCCTTTAAAACTCGAGGCTTTTCTTGTGTACGAATCTTTATGTCATTGTCGCATCGTGAGTCCGATTAGCATCCGGTCCGCTTCGTACACTTTATTTGAGTCAATTGCATAATCAGATATCTTACGGCATTCCTGTTCCTCCATTCGGGTGCCCGAAACTTCAAATGTACCGATAGTTACGTCCTTTAAAACTCGAGTCTTTTCTAGTGTACGAATCTCTATGTCATTGTCTCATCATGAGTCCGATTACCATCCGGTCCGCTTCGTATCCTTAATTTGATTCTATTGCATGATCAGATATCTTACGGTCTTCCCGTTCCTCCATTCAGGTGCCCGAAACTTCAAATTTACCTATAGTTACGTCCTTTAAAACTCGAGTCTTTTCTTGTGTACGAATCTCTATGTCATTGTCGCATCGTGAGCCCAATTAGCATCTCGTTCGCTTCTTATCCTTTATTTGAGTCTATTGCATGATCAAATATCTTACGGCCTTCCCGTTCCTCAATTCTGGTACCCGAAACTTCAAATGTACCGATAGTTACGTACTTTAAAACTCGAGGCTTTTCTTGTGTACGACTCTCTATGTCATTATCGCATCGTGAGTCCGATTAGCATTCGGTCCGCTTCGTACCCTTTATTTGAGTCAATTGCATGATCAGATATCTTACGGCCTTTCCGTTCCTCCATTCGAGTGCCCGAAACTTCAAATGTACCGATAGTTACGTCCTTTAAAACTTGAGGCTTTTCTTGTGTACGACTCTCTATGTCATTATCGCATCGTGAGTCCGATTAGCATCCGGTCCGCTTCGTACCCTTTATTTGAGTCAATTGCATGATCAGATATCTTACGGCCTTTCCGTTCCTCCATTCGAGTGCCCGAAACTTCAAATGTACCGATAGTTACGTCCTTTAAAACTCGAGTCTTTTCTTGTGTACGACTCTCTATGTCATTATCGCATCCTGAGTCTGATTAGCATCCGGTTTGCTTCGTATCCTTTATTTGAGTCTATTACATCATCAGATATCTTACGGCCTTCCTGTTCCTCCATTCGGGTGCCCGAAACTTCAAATGTAACGATGGTTACATCCTTTAAAACTCCAGTCTTTTCTTGTGTACGAATCTATCTCTATGTCATTGTCGCATCGTGAGTCCGATTACCATCCGTTCCGCTTCGTATCCTTTATTTGATTCTATTGCATGATCAGATATCTTACGGCCTTCCCGTGCCTCCATTCGAGTGCCCGAAACTTCAAATGTACCGATAGTTACGTCCTTTAAAACTCAAGTCTTTTCTTGTATACGAATCTCTATGTCATTGTCGCATCGTGAGTCCGATTACCATCCGGTCCGCTTCGTATCCTTTATTTGATTCTATTGCATGATCAGATATCTTTCGGCCTTCTCGTTCCTCCATTCGGGTGCCCGAAACTTCAAATTTACCGATAGTTACGTCCTTTTAAACTCGAGCCTTTTCTTGTGTACGAATCTTTATGTCATTGTCGCATCGTGAGTCCGATTAGCTTCTGGTTCGCTTCTTATCTTTTATTTGATTCTATTGCATAATCAGATATCTTACGGCCTTCCCGTTCCTCCATTCGGGTTCCCGAAACTTCAAATTTACCGATAGTTACGTCCTTTAAAACTCGAGTCTTTTCTTGTGTACGAATCTCTATGTCATTGTGGCATCGTGAGTCCGATTAGCATCTGGTTCGCTTCTTATCCTTTATTTGAGTCTATTGCATCATCAGATATCTTACGGCATTCCTGTTCCTCCATTCGGGTGCCCGAAACTTCAAATGTACCGATAGTACCGTCCTTTAAAACTCGAGTCTTTTTTGTGTACGAATCTCTATGTCATTGTCTCATCGTGAGTCCGATTACCATCCGTTCCGCTTCGTATCCTTTATTTGATTCTATTGGATGATCAGATATCTTACGGCCTTCCCATTCCTCCATTCGGGTGCCCGAAACTTCAAATTTACCTATAGTTACGTCCTTTAAAACTCGAGTCTTTTCTTGTGTACGAATTTTTATGTCATTGTCGCATCGTGAGCCCGATTAGCATCTGGTTCGCTTCTTATCCTTTATTTGAGTCTATTGCATGATCAAATATCTTACGGCCTTCCCGTTCCTCAATTCGGGTGCCCGAAACTTCAAATGTACCGATAGTTACGTCCTTTAAAACTCGAGTCTTTTCTTGTGTACGAATATCTATGTCATTGTCGCATCGTGAGTCAGATTAGCATCTGGTTCGCTTCGTATCCTTTATTTGAGTCTATTGCATCATCAGATATCTTACGGCCTTCCTGTTCCTCCATTCGGGTGCCCGAAACTTCAAATGTAACGATAGTTACGTCCTTTAAAACTCGAGTCTTTTCTTGAGTACGAATCTCTATGTCATTGTCTCATCGTGAGTCCGATTACCATCCGGTCCGCTTCGTATCCTTTATTTAAGTCTATTGCATGATCAGATATCTTACGGCCTTCCCGTTCCTCCATTCGGGTGCTTGAAACTTCAAATTTACCTATAGTTACGTCCTTTAAACCTCGAGTCTTTTCTTGTGTACGAATCAATCTCTATGTCATTGTCGCAACGTGAGTCCGATTACCATCCGTTCCGCTTCGTATCCTTTATTTGATTCTATTGCATGATCAGATATCGTACGGCCTTCCCGTTCCTCCATTCGGGTGCCCGAAACTTCAAATTTACCGATAGTTACGTCCTTTTAAACTCGAGTCTTTTCTTGTGTACGAATCTTTATGTCATTGTCGCATCGTGAGTCCGATTAGCTTCTGGTTCGCTTCTTATCTTTTATTTGAGTCTATTGCATAATCAGATATCTTACGGCATTCCTGTTCCTCCATTCGGGTGCCCGAAACTTCAAATGTACCGATAGTTACGTCCTTTAAAACTCGAGTCTTTTCTTGTGTACGAATCTCTATGTCATTGTCTCATCGTGAGTCCGATTACCATCCGGTCCGCTTCGTATCCTTAATTTGATTCTATTGCATGATCAGATATCTTACGGTCTTCCCGTTCCTCCATTCAGGTGCCCGAAACTTCAAATTTACCTATAGTTACGTCCTTTAAAACTCGAGTCTTTTCTTGTGTACGAATCTCTATGTCATTGTCGCATCGTGAGCCCAATTAGCATCTCGTTCACTTCTTATCCTTTATTTGAGTCTATTGCATGATCAAATATCTTACGGCCTTCCCGTTCCTCAAATCTGGTACCCGAAACTTCAAATGTACCGATAGTTACGTCCTTTAAAACTCGAGGCATTTCTTGTGTACGAATCTCTATGTCGTTGTCGCTTCGTGAGTCCGATTAGCATCCGGTCCACTTCGTACCCTTTATTTGATTCTATTGCATGATCAGATATCTTACGGCCTACCCGTTCCTCCATTCGGGTGCCCGAAACTTCAAATTTACCGATAGTTACGTCCTTTTAAACTCGAGTCTTTTCTTGTGTACGAATGTCTATGTCATTGTCTCATCGTGAGTCCGATTACCATCCGGTCCGCTTCGTATCCTTTATTTAAGTCTATTGCATGATCAGATATCTTACGGCCTTCCCGTTCCTCCATTTGAGTGCCCGAAACTTCAAATGTACCGATAGTTACGTCCTTTAAAACTCGAGTCTTTTCTTGTGTACGAATCAATCTCTATGTCATTGTCGCAAAGTGAGTCCGATTACCATCCGTTCCGCTTCGTATCCTTTATTTGATTCTATTTCATGATCAGATATCGTACGGCCTTCCCGTTCCTCCATTCGGGTGCCCGAAACTTCAAATTTACCGATAGTTACGTCCTTTTAAACTCGAGTCTTTTCTTGTGTACGAATCTTTATGTCATTGTCGCATCGTGAGTCCGATTAGCTTCTGGTTCGCTTCTTATCTTTTATTTGAGTCTATTGCATAATCAGATATCTTACGGCATTCCTGTTCCTCCATTCGGGTGCCCGAAACTTCAATTGTACCGATAGTTACGTCCTTTTAAACTCGAGTCTTTTTTTGTGTACGAATCTCTATGTCATGGTCGAATCGTGAGTCCGATTACCAAATGTACCGACAGTTACGACCTTAAAAACTCGAGTCTTTTCTTATGGACGAATTTCTATGTCCTTGTCGCATCGCGAGTTCGATTACCATCCGGTCCGCTTCGAATCCTTTATTTGAGTCTATTGCATGATCAGATATATTACGGCCTTCCGTTTCCTCCATTCGGGTGCCCGAAACTTCAAATGTACCGATAGTTACGTCATTTAAAACTCGAGTCTTTTCTTGCGTACGAATCTCTATGTCATTGTCGCATCGTGAGTCTGATTACCATCCGGTCCGCTTCGTATCCTTTATTTGAGTCTATTGCATGATCAGATATCTTACGGCCTTGCAGTTCCTCCATTCGGGTGCCCGAAATTTTAAATGTACCGATAGTTACGAACTTAAAAACTCGAGTCTTTTCTTGTGTACGAATCTCTATGTCATTGTTGCATAGTGAGTTCGATTACCATCCGGTCCGCTTCGTATCCTTTATTTGAGTCTATTGCATGATCGGATATCTTACGGCCTTCCCGTTCCTCCATTCGGTTTCCCGAAACTTCAAATGTACCGATAGTTACGTCCTTTAAAACTCGAGTCTTTTCTTGTGTTCGAATCTTTATGTCATTGTCGCATCTTGAGTCCGATTACCATCCGGTCCGCTTCGTATCCTTTATTTGATTCTATTGCATTATCAGATATCTTACGGCCTTCCCGTTCCTCCATTCAGGTGCCCGAAACTTCAAATTTATCGATAGTTACGTTCTTTAAAACTCGAGTCTTTTCTTGTGTACGAATCTCTATGTCATTGTCGTGTTGTGAGTCCGATTACCATTAGAGATGTACAAACCGGTTTTTTTCTCAAACCGGTCCGGTTTTTAACCCGAACCGGTTTTTCGTATTGAAGGTGATATCGGTTTTTTTCTAAAACCGGTCCGGTTTTAGAACCGGTTTTCAGGATCCAAAAACCCCTTTTCCAAACCGATTGGGACCAGTTTACAAACCGGTTTTTTTTTGCCAAACCGGTCATCCAAAATCCAAATACATTGCCTAAATCGGTTTTTTCCTCAAAAACCGGTTTTTTCCCAAACAGGTTTGTTCCTAAAACCGGTTTTCAACCTGGTCTAATCTCCAAAACCTATAACCTATACAGAACCGGTGACTCGGGTCGGTTTGGGACCGGTTTGAACAAAAACCGGTTTTTGTCTAACCGTTTTCCGGATTTTTTTCCGGTTCGGTTTTAAAACCGGTTTTTTTGTACACGTCTAATTACCATCAGGTCCGCTTTGTATCCTTTATTTGAGTCTATTGTATGATCAGATATCTTACGGTCTAATCTCCAAAACCTATAACCTATACAGAACCGGTGACTCGAGTCGGTTTGGGACCGGTTTGAACAAAAACCGGTTTTTGTCTAACCGTTTTCCGGGTTTTTTTCCGGTTCGGTTTTAAAACCGGTTTTTTTGTACACGTCTAATTACCATCAGGTCCGCTTTGTATCCTTTATTTGAGTCTATTGTATGATCAGATATCTTACGGTCTAATCTCCAAAACCTATAACCTATACAGAACCGGTGACTCGGGTCGGTTTGGGACCGGTTTGAACAAAAACCGGTTTTTGTCTAACCGTTTTCCGGTTTTTTTTTCCGGTTCGGTTTTAAAACCGGTTTTTTTGTACACGTCTAATTACCATCAGGTCCGCTTTGTATCCTTTATTTGAGTCTATTGTATGATCAGATATCTTACGGCCTTCCCGTTCCTCCATTCGGGTGCCCGAAACTTCAAATGTACCGACAGTTACGACCTTAAAAACCCGAGTCTTTTCTTGTGTACGAATCTCTATGTCATTGTCGCATTGTGAGTTCGGTTACCATCCGGTTTGCTTCGTATCCTTTATTTAAGTCTATTGCATGATCAGATATCTTACGGCCTTCCCGTTCCTCCATTTGGGTGGCCGAAACTTCAAATTTACCGATAGTTACGACCTTAAAAACTCGAGTCTTTTCTTGTGTACGAGTCTCTATGTCATTGTCGGATCGTGAGTCCGTTTACCATCCGGTCCGCTTCGTATCCTTTATTTGAGTCTATTGCATGATCAGATATCTTACGGCCTTCCCGTTCCTCCATTCGAGTGCCCAAAACTTCAAATGTACCGATAGTTATGTCCTTTAAAACTCGAGCCTTTTCTTTTGTACGAATATCTGTGTCATTGTCGCATCGTGAGTTCGATTGCCATCCGGTCCGCTTCGTATCCTTTATTTGAGTGTATTACATCATCAGATATCTTAGAGCCTTCCCGTTCCTCCATTCGGGTGCCCGAAACTTCAAATGTACCGATAGTTACGTCCTTTAAAACTCGAGTCTTTTCTTGTGTTCGAATCTTTATGTCATTGTCGCATCGTCAGTCCGATTACCATCCGGTCCGCTTCGTATCCTTTATTTGATTCTATTGCATGATCAGATATCTTACGGCCTTCCCGTTCCTCCATTCAGGTGCCCGAAACTTTAAATTTATCGATAGTTACGTCCTTTAAAACTAGAGTCTTTTCTTCTGTACGAATATCTGTGTCATTGTCGCATCGTGAATTCGATTGCCATTCGGTCCGCTTCGTATCCTTTATTTGAGTCTATTACATCATCAGATATCTTACGGCCTTCCCGTTCCTGCATTCAGGTGCCCGAAACTTCAAATTTATCGATAGATACGTCCTTTAAAACTCGTGTCTTTTCTTGTGTACGAATCTCTAAGTCATGGTCGAATCGTGAGTCCGATTACCAAATGTACCGACAGTTACGACCTTAAAAACTCGAGTCTTTTCTTATGGACGAATTTCTATGTCCTTGTCGCATCGCGAGTTCGATTACCATCCGGTCCGCTTCGAATCCTTTATTTGAGTCTATTGCATGATCAGATATATTACGGCCTTCCGTTTCCTCCATTCGGGTGCCCGAAACTTCAAATGTACCGATAGTTACGTCCTTTAAAACTCGAGGCTTTTCTTGTGTACGAATCTTTATGTCATTGTCGCATCGTGAGTCCGATTAGCATCCGGTCCGCTTCGTACACTTTATTTGAGTCAATTGCATAATCAGATATCTTACGGCATTCCTGTTCCTCCATTCGGGTGCCCGAAACTTCAAATGTACCGATAGTTACGTCCTTTAAAACTCGAGTCTTTTCTAGTGTACGAATCTCTATGTCATTGTCTCATCATGAGTCCGATTACCATCCGGTCCGCTTCGTATCCTTAATTTGATTCTATTGCATGATCAGATATCTTACGGTCTTCCCGTTCCTCCATTCAGGTGCCCGAAACTTCAAATTTACCTATAGTTACGTCCTTTAAAACTCGAGTCTTTTCTTGTGTACGAATCTCTATGTCATTGTCGCATCGTGAGCCCAATTAGCATCTCGTTCGCTTCTTATCCTTTATTTGAGTCTATTGCATGATCAAATATCTTACGGCCTTCCCGTTCCTCAATTCTGGTACCCGAAACTTCAAATGTACCGATAGTTACGTACTTTAAAACTCGAGGCTTTTCTTGTGTACGACTCTCTATGTCATTATCGCATCGTGAGTCCGATTAGCATTCGGTCCGCTTCGTACCCTTTATTTGAGTCAATTGCATGATCAGATATCTTACGGCCTTTCCGTTCCTCCATTCGAGTGCCCGAAACTTCAAATGTACCGATAGTTACGTCCTTTAAAACTTGAGGCTTTTCTTGTGTACGACTCTCTATGTCATTATCGCATCGTGAGTCCGATTAGCATCCGGTCCGCTTCGTACCCTTTATTTGAGTCAATTGCATGATCAGATATCTTACGGCCTTTCCGTTCCTCCATTCGAGTGCCCGAAACTTCAAATGTACCGATAGTTACGTCCTTTAAAACTCGAGTCTTTTCTTGTGTACGACTCTCTATGTCATTATCGCATCCTGAGTCTGATTAGCATCCGGTTTGCTTCGTATCCTTTATTTGAGTCTATTACATCATCAGATATCTTACGGCCTTCCTGTTCCTCCATTCGGGTGCCCGAAACTTCAAATGTAACGATGGTTACATCCTTTAAAACTCCAGTCTTTTCTTGTGTACGAATCTATCTCTATGTCATTGTCGCATCGTGAGTCCGATTACCATCCGTTCCGCTTCGTATCCTTTATTTGATTCTATTGCATGATCAGATATCTTACGGCCTTCCCGTGCCTCCATTCGAGTGCCCGAAACTTCAAATGTACCGATAGTTACGTCCTTTAAAACTCAAGTCTTTTCTTGTATACGAATCTCTATGTCATTGTCGCATCGTGAGTCCGATTACCATCCGGTCCGCTTCGTATCCTTTATTTGATTCTATTGCATGATCAGATATCTTTCGGCCTTCTCGTTCCTCCATTCGGGTGCCCGAAACTTCAAATTTACCGATAGTTACGTCCTTTTAAACTCGAGCCTTTTCTTGTGTACGAATCTTTATGTCATTGTCGCATCGTGAGTCCGATTAGCTTCTGGTTCGCTTCTTATCTTTTATTTGATTCTATTGCATAATCAGATATCTTACGGCCTTCCCGTTCCTCCATTCGGGTTCCCGAAACTTCAAATTTACCGATAGTTACGTCCTTTAAAACTCGAGTCTTTTCTTGTGTACGAATCTCTATGTCATTGTGGCATCGTGAGTCCGATTAGCATCTGGTTCGCTTCTTATCCTTTATTTGAGTCTATTGCATCATCAGATATCTTACGGCATTCCTGTTCCTCCATTCGGGTGCCCGAAACTTCAAATGTACCGATAGTACCGTCCTTTAAAACTCGAGTCTTTTTTGTGTACGAATCTCTATGTCATTGTCTCATCGTGAGTCCGATTACCATCCGTTCCGCTTCGTATCCTTTATTTGATTCTATTGGATGATCAGATATCTTACGGCCTTCCCATTCCTCCATTCGGGTGCCCGAAACTTCAAATTTACCTATAGTTACGTCCTTTAAAACTCGAGTCTTTTCTTGTGTACGAATTTTTATGTCATTGTCGCATCGTGAGCCCGATTAGCATCTGGTTCGCTTCTTATCCTTTATTTGAGTCTATTGCATGATCAAATATCTTACGGCCTTCCCGTTCCTCAATTCGGGTGCCCGAAACTTCAAATGTACCGATAGTTACGTCCTTTAAAACTCGAGTCTTTTCTTGTGTACGAATATCTATGTCATTGTCGCATCGTGAGTCAGATTAGCATCTGGTTCGCTTCGTATCCTTTATTTGAGTCTATTGCATCATCAGATATCTTACGGCCTTCCTGTTCCTCCATTCGGGTGCCCGAAACTTCAAATGTAACGATAGTTACGTCCTTTAAAACTCGAGTCTTTTCTTGAGTACGAATCTCTATGTCATTGTCTCATCGTGAGTCCGATTACCATCCGGTCCGCTTCGTATCCTTTATTTAAGTCTATTGCATGATCAGATATCTTACGGCCTTCCCGTTCCTCCATTCGGGTGCTTGAAACTTCAAATTTACCTATAGTTACGTCCTTTAAACCTCGAGTCTTTTCTTGTGTACGAATCAATCTCTATGTCATTGTCGCAACGTGAGTCCGATTACCATCCGTTCCGCTTCGTATCCTTTATTTGATTCTATTGCATGATCAGATATCGTACGGCCTTCCCGTTCCTCCATTCGGGTGCCCGAAACTTCAAATTTACCGATAGTTACGTCCTTTTAAACTCGAGTCTTTTCTTGTGTACGAATCTTTATGTCATTGTCGCATCGTGAGTCCGATTAGCTTCTGGTTCGCTTCTTATCTTTTATTTGAGTCTATTGCATAATCAGATATCTTACGGCATTCCTGTTCCTCCATTCGGGTGCCCGAAACTTCAAATGTACCGATAGTTACGTCCTTTAAAACTCGAGTCTTTTCTTGTGTACGAATCTCTATGTCATTGTCTCATCGTGAGTCCGATTACCATCCGGTCCGCTTCGTATCCTTAATTTGATTCTATTGCATGATCAGATATCTTACGGTCTTCCCGTTCCTCCATTCAGGTGCCCGAAACTTCAAATTTACCTATAGTTACGTCCTTTAAAACTCGAGTCTTTTCTTGTGTACGAATCTCTATGTCATTGTCGCATCGTGAGCCCAATTAGCATCTCGTTCACTTCTTATCCTTTATTTGAGTCTATTGCATGATCAAATATCTTACGGCCTTCCCGTTCCTCAAATCTGGTACCCGAAACTTCAAATGTACCGATAGTTACGTCCTTTAAAACTCGAGGCATTTCTTGTGTACGAATCTCTATGTCGTTGTCGCTTCGTGAGTCCGATTAGCATCCGGTCCACTTCGTACCCTTTATTTGATTCTATTGCATGATCAGATATCTTACGGCCTACCCGTTCCTCCATTCGGGTGCCCGAAACTTCAAATTTACCGATAGTTACGTCCTTTTAAACTCGAGTCTTTTCTTGTGTACGAATGTCTATGTCATTGTCTCATCGTGAGTCCGATTACCATCCGGTCCGCTTCGTATCCTTTATTTAAGTCTATTGCATGATCAGATATCTTACGGCCTTCCCGTTCCTCCATTTGAGTGCCCGAAACTTCAAATGTACCGATAGTTACGTCCTTTAAAACTCGAGTCTTTTCTTGTGTACGAATCAATCTCTATGTCATTGTCGCAAAGTGAGTCCGATTACCATCCGTTCCGCTTCGTATCCTTTATTTGATTCTATTGCATGATCAGATATCTTTCGGCCTTCTCGTTCCTCCATTCGGGTGCCCGAAACTTCAAATTTACCGATAGTTACGTCCTTTTAAACTCGAGCCTTTTCTTGTGTACGAATCTTTATGTCATTGTCGCATCGTGAGTCCGATTAGCTTCTGGTTCGCTTCTTATCTTTTATTTGATTCTATTGCATAATCAGATATCTTACGGCCTTCCCGTTCCTCCATTCGGGTTCCCGAAACTTCAAATTTACCGATAGTTACGTCCTTTAAAACTCGAGTCTTTTCTTGTGTACGAATCTCTATGTCATTGTGGCATCGTGAGTCCGATTAGCATCTGGTTCGCTTCTTATCCTTTATTTGAGTCTATTGCATCATCAGATATCTTACGGCATTCCTGTTCCTCCATTCGGGTGCCCGAAACTTCAAATGTACCGATAGTACCGTCCTTTAAAACTCGAGTCTTTTTTGTGTACGAATCTCTATGTCATTGTCTCATCGTGAGTCCGATTACCATCCGTTCCGCTTCGTATCCTTTATTTGATTCTATTGGATGATCAGATATCTTACGGCCTTCCCATTCCTCCATTCGGGTGCCCGAAACTTCAAATTTACCTATAGTTACGTCCTTTAAAACTCGAGTCTTTTCTTGTGTACGAATTTTTATGTCATTGTCGCATCGTGAGCCCGATTAGCATCTGGTTCGCTTCTTATCCTTTATTTGAGTCTATTGCATGATCAAATATCTTACGGCCTTCCCGTTCCTCAATTCGGGTGCCCGAAACTTCAAATGTACCGATAGTTACGTCCTTTAAAACTCGAGTCTTTTCTTGTGTACGAATATCTATGTCATTGTCGCATCGTGAGTCAGATTAGCATCTGGTTCGCTTCGTATCCTTTATTTGAGTCTATTGCATCATCAGATATCTTACGGCCTTCCTGTTCCTCCATTCGGGTGCCCGAAACTTCAAATGTAACGATAGTTACGTCCTTTAAAACTCGAGTCTTTTCTTGAGTACGAATCTCTATGTCATTGTCTCATCGTGAGTCCGATTACCATCCGATCCGCTTCGTATCCTTTATTTAAGTCTATTGCATGATCAGATATCTTACGGCCTTCCCGTTCCTCCATTCGGGTGCTTGAAACTTCAAATTTACCTATAGTTACGTCCTTTAAACCTCGAGTCTTTTCTTGTGTACGAATCAATCTCTATGTCATTGTCGCAACGTGAGTCCGATTACCATCCGTTCCGCTTCGTATCCTTTATTTGATTCTATTGCATGATCAGATATCGTACGGCCTTCCCGTTCCTCCATTCGGGTGCCCGAAACTTCAAATTTACCGATAGTTACGTCCTTTTAAACTCGAGTCTTTTCTTGTGTACGAATCTTTATGTCATTGTCGCATCGTGAGTCCGATTAGCTTCTGGTTCGCTTCTTATCTTTTATTTGAGTCTATTGCATAATCAGATATCTTACGGCATTCCTGTTCCTCCATTCGGGTGCCCGAAACTTCAAATGTACCGATAGTTACGTCCTTTAAAACTCGAGTCTTTTCTTGTGTACGAATCTCTATGTCATTGTCTCATCGTGAGTCCGATTACCATCCGGTCCGCTTCGTATCCTTAATTTGATTCTATTGCATGATCAGATATCTTACGGTCTTCCCGTTCCTCCATTCAGGTGCCCGAAACTTCAAATTTACCTATAGTTACGTCCTTTAAAACTCGAGTCTTTTCTTGTGTACGAATCTCTATGTCATTGTCGCATCGTGAGCCCAATTAGCATCTCGTTCACTTCTTATCCTTTATTTGAGTCTATTGCATGATCAAATATCTTACGGCCTTCCCGTTCCTCAAATCTGGTACCCGAAACTTCAAATGTACCGATAGTTACGTCCTTTAAAACTCGAGGCATTTCTTGTGTACGAATCTCTATGTCGTTGTCGCTTCGTGAGTCCGATTAGCATCCGGTCCACTTCGTACCCTTTATTTGATTCTATTGCATGATCAGATATCTTACGGCCTACCCGTTCCTCCATTCGGGTGCCCGAAACTTCAAATTTACCGATAGTTACGTCCTTTTAAACTCGAGTCTTTTCTTGTGTACGAATGTCTATGTCATTGTCTCATCGTGAGTCCGATTACCATCCGGTCCGCTTCGTATCCTTTATTTAAGTCTATTGCATGATCAGATATCTTACGGCCTTCCCGTTCCTCCATTTGAGTGCCCGAAACTTCAAATGTACCGATAGTTACGTCCTTTAAAACTCGAGTCTTTTCTTGTGTACGAATCAATCTCTATGTCATTGTCGCAAAGTGAGTCCGATTACCATCCGTTCCGCTTCGTATCCTTTATTTGATTCTATTTCATGATCAGATATCGTACGGCCTTCCCGTTCCTCCATTCGGGTGCCCGAAACTTCAAATTTACCGATAGTTACGTCCTTTTAAACTCGAGTCTTTTCTTGTGTACGAATCTTTATGTCATTGTCGCATCGTGAGTCCGATTAGCTTCTGGTTCGCTTCTTATCTTTTATTTGAGTCTATTGCATAATCAGATATCTTACGGCATTCCTGTTCCTCCATTCGGGTGCCCGAAACTTCAAATGTACCGATAGTTACGTCCTTTAAAACTCGAGTCTTTTCTTGTGTACGAATCTCTATGTCATTGTCTCATCGTGAGTCCGATTACCATCCGGTCCGCTTCGTATCCTTAATTTGATTCTATTGCATGATCAGATATCTTACGGTCTTCCCGTTCCTCCATTCAGGTGCCCGAAACTTCAAATTTACCTATAGTTACGTCCTTTAAACCTCGAGTCTTTTCTTGTGTACGAATCTCTATGTCATTGTCGCATCGTGAGCCCAATTAGCATCTCGTTCACTTCTTATCCTTTATTTGAGTCTATTGCATGATCAAATATCTTACGGCCTTCCCGTTCCTCAAATCTGGTACCCGAAACTTCAAATGTACCGATAGTTACTTCCTTTAAAACTCGAGGCATTTCTTGTGTACGAATATCTATGTCGTTGTCGCTTCGTGAGTCCGATTAGCATCCGGTCCACTTCGTACCCTTTATTTGATTCTATTGCATGATCAGATATCTTACGGCCTTCCCGTTCCTCCATTCGGGTGCCCGAAACTTCAAATTTACCGATAGTTACGTCCTTTTAAACTCGAGTCTTTTCTTGTGTACGAATCTTTATGTCATTGTCGCATCGTGAGTCCGATTAGCTTCTGGTTCGCTTCTTATCTTTCATTTGATTCTATTGCATAATCAGATATCTTACGGCCTTCTCGTTCCTCCATTCGAGTGCCCGAAACTTAAAATGTACCGATAGTTACGTTCTTTAAAACTCAAGTCTTTTCTTGTATACGAATCTCTATGTCATTGTCGCATCGTGAGTCCGATTACCATCAGGTCCGCTTCGTATCCTTTATTTGATTCTATTGCATGAGCAGATATCTTACGGCCTTCCCGTTCCTCCATTCGGGTGCCCGAAACTTCAAATTTATCGATAGTTACGTCCTTTAAAACTCGAGTCTTTTCTTGTGTACAAATCTCTATGTCATTGTCGCATCGTGAGTCCGATAACCATCCGGTCTGCTTCGTATCCTTTATTTGAGTCTATTGCATGATCAGATATCTTACGGCCTTACCGTTCCTCCATTCGCATGCCCGAAACTTCCAATTTACCGATAGTTACGTCCTTTTAAACTCGAGTCTTTTCTTGTGTACGAATCTCTATGTCATTGTCGCATCGTGAATCCGATTAGCATCCGATTTGCTTCTTATCCTTTATTTGAGTCTATTGCATGATCAGATATCTTACGGCCTACCCGTTCCTCCATTCGGATGCCCGAAACTTCAAATGTACCGATAGTTACGTCCTTTAAAACTCAAGTCTTTTCTTGTATACGAATCTCTATGTCATTGTCGCATCGTGAGTCCGATAACCATCCAGTCCGCTTCGTATCCTTTATTTGATTCTATTGCATGATCAGATATCTTACGGCCTTCCCGTTCCTCCATTCGGGTGCCCGAAACTTCAAATTTACCGATAGTTACGTCCTGTAAAACTCGAGTCTTTTCGTGTGTACGAATCACCATGTTATTGTCGCATCGTGAGTCCGATTAGCATCCGGTTCGCTTCTTATCTTTTATTTGAGTCTATTGCATAATCAGATATCTTACGGTATTCCTGTTCCTCCATTCGGGTACCCGAAACTTCAAATGTACCGATAGTTACGTCCTTTAAAACTCGAGTCTTTTCTTGTGTACGAATCTCTATGTCATTGTCTCATCGTGAGTCCGATCACCATCCGGTCCACTTCGTATCCTTAATTTGATGCTATTGCATGATCAGATATCTTACGGTCTTCCCGTTCCTCCATTCAGGTGCCCGAAACTTCAAATTTACCTATAGTTACGTCCTTTAAAACTCGAGTCTTTTCTTGTTTACGAATCTCTATGTCATTGTCGCATCGTGTGCCCAATTAGCATCTCGTTCGCTTCTTATCCATTATTTGAGTCTATTGCATGATCAAATATCTTACGGCCTTCCTGTTCCTCAATTCTGGTACCCGAAACTTCAAATGTACCGATAGTTACGTCCTTTAAAACTCGAGGCTTTTCTTGTGTACGAATCTCTATGTAATTGTCGCATCGTGAGTCCGATTACCATCCGGTGCTTTTCGTATCCTTTATTTGATTCTATTGCATGATCAGATATCTTACGGCCTTCCCGTTCCTCCATTCGAATGCCCGAAACTTCAAATGTACCGATAGTTACGTCCTTTAAAACTCAAGTCTTTTCTTGTATACGAATCTCTGTCATTGTCGCATCGTGAGTCTGATTACCATCCGATCCAATTCGTATCCTTTATTTGATTCTATTGCATGATCAGATATCTTACGGCCTTCCCGTTCCTCCATTCGGGTGCCCGAAACTTCAAATTTACCGATAGTTACGTCCTGTAAAACTCGAGTCTTTTCTTGTGTACGAATCTCTATGTTATTGTCGCATCGTGAGTCCGATTAGCATCCGGTTCGCTTCTTATCCTTTATTTGGGTCTATTGCATGATCAAATATCTTACGGCCTTCCCGTTTCTCAATTCTGGTACCCGAAACTTCAAATGTACCGATAGTTACGTCCTTTAAAACTCGAGGCTTTTCTTGTGTACGAATCTCTATGTCTTTGTCGCATCGTGAGCCCCATTAGCATCCGGTTCGCTTCGTATCCTTTATTTGAGTCTATTGCATGATCAGATATCTTACGACCTTCCCGTTCCTCCATTCGGGTGCCCGAAACTTCAAATGTACCGATAGTTACGTCCTTTTAAACTCGAGTCTTTTTTTGTGTACGAATCTCTATGTCAAGGTCGAATCGTGAGTCCGATTAAAGTTCGGTCAGCTTCGTATCCTTTAAAACTAGAGTCTTTTCTTGTGTACGAATCTCTATGTCATTATCGCATCGTGAGTTCGATTAAAGTCCGGTCAGCTTCGAATCCTTTATCTTTGTCTGTTGCATGATCAGATATCGTACGGCCTTACCGTTCCTTCATATGGGTGCCCGAAACTTCAAATGTACCGATAGTTACGACCTTAAAAACTCGAGTCTTTTCTTGTGTACGAATCTCTATGGTATTGTCGTATCGTGAGTTCGATTACCATCCGGTCCACTTCGTATCCTTTATTTGAGTCTATTGCATGATCAGATATCCTACGGCCTTCCCGTTCCTCCATTCGGGTGCCCGAAACTTCAAATGTACCGATAGTTACGACCTTAAAAACTCGAGTCTTTTCTTGTGTACGAATCTCTATGTCATTGTCGCATCGTGAGTCCGATTACCATCCGGTCTGCTTCGTATCCTTTATTTGGGTCTATTGAATGATCAGATATATTACGTCCTTCCCGTTCCTCCATTCGGGTGCCCGAAACTTCAATTGTACCGATAGTTACGTCCTTTTAAACTCGAGTCTTTTTTTGTGTACGAATCTCTATGTCATGGTCGAATCGTGAGTCCGATTACCAAATGTACCGACAGTTACGACCTTAAAAACTCGAGTCTTTTCTTATGGACGAATTTCTATGTCCTTGTCGCATCGCGAGTTCGATTACCATCCGGTCCGCTTCGAATCCTTTATTTGAGTCTATTGCATGATCAGATATATTACGGCCTTCCGTTTCCTCCATTCGGGTGCCCGAAACTTCAAATGTACCGATAGTTACGTCATTTAAAACTCGAGTCTTTTCTTGCGTACGAATCTCTATGTCATTGTCGCATCGTGAGTCTGATTACCATCCGGTCCGCTTCGTATCCTTTATTTGAGTCTATTGCATGATCAGATATCTTACGGCCTTGCAGTTCCTCCATTCGGGTGCCCGAAATTTTAAATGTACCGATAGTTACGAACTTAAAAACTCGAGTCTTTTCTTGTGTACGAATCTCTATGTCATTGTTGCATAGTGAGTTCGATTACCATCCGGTCCGCTTCGTATCCTTTATTTGAGTCTATTGCATGATCGGATATCTTACGGCCTTCCCGTTCCTCCATTCGGTTTCCCGAAACTTCAAATGTACCGATAGTTACGTCCTTTAAAACTCGAGTCTTTTCTTGTGTTCGAATCTTTATGTCATTGTCGCATCTTGAGTCCGATTACCATCCGGTCCGCTTCGTATCCTTTATTTGATTCTATTGCATTATCAGATATCTTACGGCCTTCCCGTTCCTCCATTCAGGTGCCCGAAACTTCAAATTTATCGATAGTTACGTTCTTTAAAACTCGAGTCTTTTCTTGTGTACGAATCTCTATGTCATTGTCGTGTTGTGAGTCCGATTACCATTAGAGATGTACAAACCGGTTTTTTTCTCAAACCGGTCCGGTTTTTAACCCGAACCGGTTTTTCGTATTGAAGGTGATATCGGTTTTTTTCTAAAACCGGTCCGGTTTTAGAACCGGTTTTCAGGATCCAAAAACCCCTTTTCCAAACCGATTGGGACCAGTTTACAAACCGGTTTTTTTTGCCAAACCGGTCATCCAAAATCCAAATACATTGCCTAAATCGGTTTTTTCCTCAAAAACCGGTTTTTTCCCAAACAGGTTTGTTCCTAAAACCGGTTTTCAACCTGGTCTAATCTCCAAAACCTATAACCTATACAGAACCGGTGACTCGGGTCGGTTTGGGACCGGTTTGAACAAAAACCGGTTTTTGTCTAACCGTTTTCCGGATTTTTTTCCGGTTCGGTTTTAAAACCGGTTTTTTTGTACACGTCTAATTACCATCAGGTCCGCTTTGTATCCTTTATTTGAGTCTATTGTATGATCAGATATCTTACGGTCTAATCTCCAAAACCTATAACCTATACAGAACCGGTGACTCGAGTCGGTTTGGGACCGGTTTGAACAAAAACCGGTTTTTGTCTAACCGTTTTCCGGGTTTTTTTCCGGTTCGGTTTTAAAACCGGTTTTTTTGTACACGTCTAATTACCATCAGGTCCGCTTTGTATCCTTTATTTGAGTCTATTGTATGATCAGATATCTTACGGTCTAATCTCCAAAACCTATAACCTATACAGAACCGGTGACTCGGGTCGGTTTGGGACCGGTTTGAACAAAAACCGGTTTTTGTCTAACCGTTTTCCGGTTTTTTTTTTCCGGTTCGGTTTTAAAACCGGTTTTTTTGTACACGTCTAATTACCATCAGGTCCGCTTTGTATCCTTTATTTGAGTCTATTGTATGATCAGATATCTTACGGCCTTCCCGTTCCTCCATTCGGGTGCCCGAAACTTCAAATGTACCGACAGTTACGACCTTAAAAACCCGAGTCTTTTCTTGTGTACGAATCTCTATGTCATTGTCGCATTGTGAGTTCGGTTACCATCCGGTTTGCTTCGTATCCTTTATTTAAGTCTATTGCATGATCAGATATCTTACGGCCTTCCCGTTCCTCCATTTGGGTGGCCGAAACTTCAAATTTACCGATAGTTACGACCTTAAAAACTCGAGTCTTTTCTTGTGTACGAGTCTCTATGTCATTGTCGGATCGTGAGTCCGTTTACCATCCGGTCCGCTTCGTATCCTTTATTTGAGTCTATTGCATGATCAGATATCTTACGGCCTTCCCGTTCCTCCATTCGAGTGCCCAAAACTTCAAATGTACCGATAGTTATGTCCTTTAAAACTCGAGCCTTTTCTTTTGTACGAATATCTGTGTCATTGTCGCATCGTGAGTTCGATTGCCATCCGGTCCGCTTCGTATCCTTTATTTGAGTGTATTACATCATCAGATATCTTAGAGCCTTCCCGTTCCTCCATTCGGGTGCCCGAAACTTCAAATGTACCGATAGTTACGTCCTTTAAAACTCGAGTCTTTTCTTGTGTTCGAATCTTTATGTCATTGTCGCATCGTCAGTCCGATTACCATCCGGTCCGCTTCGTATCCTTTATTTGATTCTATTGCATGATCAGATATCTTACGGCCTTCCCGTTCCTCCATTCAGGTGCCCGAAACTTTAAATTTATCGATAGTTACGTCCTTTAAAACTAGAGTCTTTTCTTCTGTACGAATATCTGTGTCATTGTCGCATCGTGAATTCGATTGCCATTCGGTCCGCTTCGTATCCTTTATTTGAGTCTATTACATCATCAGATATCTTACGGCCTTCCCGTTCCTGCATTCAGGTGCCCGAAACTTCAAATTTATCGATAGATACGTCCTTTAAAACTCGTGTCTTTTCTTGTGTACGAATCTCTAAGTCATTGTCGCATCGTGAGTTCGATTAGCATCTGGTTCGCTTCTTATCCTTTATTTGAGCCTATTACATCATCAGATATCTTAGAGCCTTCCCGTTCCTCCATTCGGGTGCCCGAAACTTCAAATGTACCGATAGTTACATCTTTTTAAACTCGAGTCTTTTCTTGTGTACGAATCTCTATGTCATGGTCGAATCGTGAGTCTGATTACCATCCGGTCCGCTTTGTATCCTTTAGTTGAGTCTATTGCATGATCAGATATCTTACGGCCTTGCCGTTCCTCCATTCGGGTGCCCGAAACTTCAAATTTACCGATAGTTACGTACTTTAAAACTCGAGTCTTTTCTTCTGTATGAATATCTATGTCATTGTCGCATCGTGAGTTCGATTGCCATCCGGTCCGCTTCGTATCCTTTATTTGAGTCTATTACATCATCAGATATCTTACGGCCTTCCCGTTCCTCCATTCAGGTGCCCGAAACTTCAAATTTACCGATAGTTACGTCCTTTAAAACTCGAGTATATTCTGGTGTACGAATCTCTATGTCAATGTCGCATCGTGAGTTCGATTAGAAACTAGTTCACTTCTTATCCTTTATTTGAGTCTATTACATCATCAGATATCTTACGGCCTTCCCGTTCCTTCATTTGGGTGCCCGAAACTTCAAATGTACCGATAGTTACGACTTTAAAAACTCGAGTCTTTTCTTGTGTACGAATCTCTATGTCATTGTCGCATCGTGAGTCTGATTACCATCCGGTCCGCATCGTATCCTTTATTTGAGTCTATTGCATGATCAGATATCTTACGGCCTTGCAAATCCTCCATTCGGGTGCCCGAAATTTTAAATGTACCGATAGTTACGAACTTAAAAACTCGAGTCTTTTCTTGTGTACGAATCTCTATGTCATTGTCGCATAGTGAGTTCGATTACCATCCGGTCCGCTTCGTATCCTTTATCTGAGTCTATTGCACGATCGGATATCTTACGGCCTTCCCGTTCCTCCATTCGGGTGCAAGAAACTTCAAATGTACCGATAGTTACGACCTTAAAAACTCGAGTCTTTTCTTGTGTACGAATATCTATGTCATTGTCGTATCGTGAGTTCGATTACCATCCGGTCCGCTTCGTATCCTTTATTTGAGTCTATTGCATGATCAGATATCTTACGGCCTTCCCGTTCCTTTATTCGGGTGCCCGAAATTTCAAACGTATCGATGGTTACGTCCTTTTGAACTCGAGTGTTTTCTTTTGTACGAATATCTATGTCATTGTCTTATCGTGAGTCCGATTACCATCCGGTCCGCTTCGTATCCTTTATTTGGGTCTATTGCATGATCAGATATATTACGGCCTTCCCGTTCCTCCATTCGGGTGCCGAAAATTCAAAAGTACCGATAGTTACGTCATTTAAAACTCGAGTCATTTCTTGTGTACGAATCTCTATGTCATTGTCGCATCGTGAGTCTGATTACCATCCGGTCCGCTTCGTATCCTTTATTTGAGTCTATTGCATGATCAGATATCTTACGGCCTTCCCGTTCCTCCATTCGGGTGCCCGAAACTTCAAATGTACCGATAGTTACATCCTTTAAATCTTGAGTCTTTTCTTGTGTATGAATCCCTATGTCATTATCGCATCGTGAGTCCTTTTACCATCCAGTCCGCTTCGTATCCTTTATTTGAGTCGATTGCATGATCAGATATCTTATGGCCTACCCGTTCCTCCATTCGGGTGCCCGAAACTTCAAATGTACCGATAGTTACGTCCTTTTAAACTCGAGTCTTTTTTTGTGTACGAATCTCTATGTCATGGTCGAATCGTGAGTCCGATTACCAACCGGTCCGCTTTGTATCCTTTATTTGAGTCTATTGCATGATCAGATATCTTACGGCCTTGCCGTTCCTCCATTCGGGTGCCCGAAACTTCAAATTTACCGACAGTTACGACCTTAAAAACTCGAGTCTTTTCTTGTGTACGAATTTCTATGTCCTTGTCGCATCGCGAGTTCGATTACCATCCGGTCCGCTTCGTATCCTTTATTTGAGTCTATTGCATGATCAGATATATTACGGCCTTCCCATTCCTCCATTCGGGTGCCGAAAATTCAAAAGTACCGATAGTTACGTCATTTAAAACTCGAGTCATTTCTTATGTACGAATCTCTATGTCATTGTCGCATCGTGAGTCTGATTACCATCCGGTCCGCTTCGTATCCTTTATTTGAGTCTATTGCATGATCAGATATATTACGGCCTTCCCGTTCCTCCATTCGGGTGCCCGAAACTTCAAATGTACCGATAGTTACATCCTTTAAAACTTGAGTCTTTTCTTGTGTATAAATCCCTATGTCATTATCGCATCGTGAGTCCTTTTACCATCCAGTCCGCTTCGTATCCTTTATTTGAGTCGATTGCATGATCAGATATCTTATGGCCTACCCGTTCCTCCATTCGGGTGCCCGAAACTTCAAATGTACCGATAGTTACGTCCTTTTAAACTCGAGTCTTTTTTTGTGTACGAATCTCTATGTCATTGTCTCATCGTGAGTCCGATTACCATCCGGTCCGCTTCGTATCCTTTATTTGAGTCTATTGCATGATCAGATATCTTCCGGCCTTCCCGTTCCTCCATTCGGGTGCCCGAAACTTCAAATGTACCGATAGTTACATCCTTTAAAACTTGAGTCTTTTCTTGTGTATGAATCCCTATGTCATTAACGCATCGTGAGTCCTTTTACCATCCAGTCCGCTTCGTATCCTTTATTTGAGTCGATTGCATGATCAGATATCTTATGGCCTACCCGTTCCTCCAATCGGGTGCCCGAAACTTCAAATGTACCGATAGTTACGTCCTTTTAAACTCGAGTCTTTTTTTGTGTACGAATCTCTATGTCATGGTCGAATCGTGAGTCCGATTACCATCCGGTCCGCTTTGTATCCTTTATTTGAGTCTATTGCATGATCAGATAGCTTACGGCCTTGCCGTTCCTCCATTCGGGTGCCCGAAACTTCAAATGTACCGACAGTTACGACCTTAAAAACTCGAGTCTTTTCTTGTGTACGAATTTCTATGTCCTTGTCGCATCGCGAGTTCGATTACCATCCGGTCCGCTTCGTATCCTTTATTTGAGTCTATTGCGTGATCAGATATATTACGGCCTACCGGTTCCTCCATTCGGGTTCCCGAAACTTCAAATGTACCGATAGTTACGTCATTTAAAACTCGAGTCTTTTCTTGCGTACGAATCTCTATGTCATTGTCGCATCGTGAGTCTGATTACCATCCGGTCCGCTTCGTATCCTTTACTTGAGTCTATTGCATGATCAGATATCTTACGGCCTTGCAGTTCCTCCATTCGGGTGCCCGAAATTTTAAATGTACCGATAGTTACGAACTTAAAAACTCGAGTCTTTTCTTGTGTACGAATCTCTATGTCATTATTGCATAGTGAGTTCGATTACCATCCGGTCCGCTTCGTATCCTTTATTTGAGTCTATTGCACGATCGGATATCTTACGGCCTTCCCGTTCCTCCATTCGGGTGCAAGAAACTTCAAATGTACCGATAGTTACGACCTTAAAAACTCGAGTCTTTTCTTGTGTACGAATATCTATGTCATTGTCGTATCGTGAGTTCGATTACCATCCGGTCCCCTTCGTATCCTTTATTTGAGTCTATTGCATTATCAGATATCTTACGGCCTTCCCGTTCCTTCATTCGGGTGCCTGAAATTTCAAATGTACCGATAGTTACGTCCTTTTGAACTCGAGTCTTTTCTTTTGTACGAATATCTATGTCATTGTCTCATCGTGAGTCCGATTACCATCCGGTCCGCTTCGTATCCTTTATTTGGGTCTATTGCATGATCAGATATATTACGGCCTTCCCGTTCCTCCATTTGGGTGCCCGAAAATTCAAAAGTACCGATAGTTACGTCATTTAAAACTTGAGTCTTTTCTTGTGTATGAATCCCTATGTCATTATCGCATCGTGAGTCCTTTTACCATCCAGTCCGCTTCGTATCCTTTATTTGAGTCGATTGCATGATCAGATATCTTATGGCCTACCCGTTCTTCCATTCGGGTGCCCGAAACTTCAAATGTACCGATAGTTACGTCCTTTTAAACTCGAGTCTTTTTTTGTGTACGAATCTCTATGACATTGTCTCATCGAGAGTCCGATTACCATCCGGTCCGCTTTGTATCCTTTATTTGAGTCTATTGCATGGTCAGATATCTTACGGCCTTGCCGTTCCTCCATTCGGGTGCAAGAAACTTCAAATGTACCGATAGTTACGACCTTAAAAACTCGAGTCTTTTCTTGTGTACGAATATCTATGTCATTGTCGTATCGTGAGTTCGATTACCATCCGGTCCCCTTCGTATCCTTTATTTGAGTCTATTGCATTATCAGATATCTTACGGCCTTCCCGTTCCTTCATTCGGGTGCCCGAAACTTCAAATTTACCGACAGTTACGACCTTAAAAACTCGAGTCTTTTCTTGTGTACGAATCTCTATGTCATTGTCGCATCGTGAGTCTGATTACCATCCGGTCTGCTTCGTATCCATTATTTGAGTCTATTGCATGATCAGATATCTTACGGCCTTCCCGTTCCTCCATTCGGGTGCCCGAAACTTCAAATGTACCGATAGTTACATCCTCTAAAACTTGAGTCTTTTCTTGTGTATGAATCCCTATGTCATTATCGCATCGTGAGTCCTTTTACCATCCAGTCCGCTTCGTATCCTTTATTTGAGTCGATTGCATGATCAGATATCTTATGGCCTACCCGTTCTTCCATTCGGGTGCCCGAAACTTCAAATGTACCGATAGTTACGTCCTTTTAAACTCGAGTCTTTTTTTGTGTACGAATCTCTATGACATTGTCTCATCGAGAGTCCGATTACCATCCGGTCCGCTTTGTATCCTTTATTTGAGTCTATTGCATGGTCAGATATCTTACGGCCTTGCCGTTCCTCCATTCGGGTGCCCGAAACTTCAAATGTACCGACAGTTACGACCTTAAAAACTCGAGTCTTTTCTTGTGTACGAATTTCTATGTCCTTGTCGCATCGCGAGTTCGATTACCATCCGGTCCGCTTCGTATCCTTTATTTAAGTCTATTGAATGATCAGATATATTACGACCTACCGGTTCCTCCATTCGGGTTCCCAAAACTTCAAATATACCGATAGTTACGTCATTTAAAACTCGAGTCTTTTCTTGCGTACGAATCTCTATGTCATTGTTGCATAGTGAGTTCGATTACCATCCGGTCCGCTTCGTATCCTTTATTTGAGTCTATTGCACGATCGGATATCTTACGGCCTTCCCGTTCCTCCATTCGGGTGTAAGAAACTTCAAATGTACCGATAGTTACGACCTTAAAAACTCGAGTCTTTTCTTGTGTACGAATATCTATGTCATTGTCGTATCGTGAGTTCGATTACCATCCGGTCCGCTTCGTATCCTTTATTTGAGTCTATTGCATGATCAGATATCTTACGGCCTTCCCGTTCCTTCATTCGGGTGCCCGAAATTTCAAATGTACCGATAGTTACGTTCTTTTGAACTCGAGTCTTTTCTTTTGTACGAATATCTATGTCATTGTCTCATCGTGAGTCCGATTACCATCCGGTCCGCTTCGTATCCTTTATTTGGGTCTATTGCATGATCAGATATATTACGGCCTTCCCGTTCCTCCATTTGGGTGCCCGAAAATTCAAAAGTACCGATAGTTACGTCATTTAAAACTCGAGTCATTTCTTGTGTACGAATCTCTATGTCATTGTCGCATCGTGAGTCTGATTACCATCCGGTCTGCTTCGTATCCATTATTTGAGTCTATTGCATGATCAGATATCTTACGGCCTTCCCGTTCCTCCATTCGGGTGCCCGAAACTTCAAATATACCGATAGTTACATCCTTTAAAACTTGAGTCTTTTCTTGTGTATGAATCCCTATGTCATTATCGCATCGTGAGTCCTTTTACCATCCAGTCCGCTTCGTATCCTTTATTTGAGTCGATTGCATGATCAGATATCTTATGGCCTACCCGTTCTTCCATTCGGGTGCCCGAAACTTCAAATGTACCGATAGTTACGTCCTTTTAAACTCGAGTCTTTTTTTGTGTACGAATCTCTATGACATTGTCTCATCGAGAGTCCGATTACCATCCGGTCCGCTTTGTATCCTTTATTTGAGTCTATTGCATGGTCAGATATCTTACGGCCTTGCCGTTCCTCCATTCGGGTGCCCGAAACTTCAAATGTACCGACAGTTACGACCTTAAAAACTCGAGTCTTTTCTTGTGTACGAATTTCTATGTCCTTGTCGCATCGCGAGTTCGATTACCATCCGGTCCGCTTCGTATCCTTTATTTAAGTCTATTGAATGATCAGATATATTACGACCTACCGGTTCCTCCATTCGGGTTCCCAAAACTTCAAATATACCGATAGTTACGTCATTTAAATCTCGAGTCTTTTCTTGCGTACGAATCTCTATGTCATTGTTGCATAGTGAGTTCGATTATCATCCGGTCCGCTTCGTATCCTTTATTTGAGTCTATTGCACGATCGGATATCTTACGGCCTTCCCGTTCCTCCATTCGGGTGTAAGAAACTTCAAATGTACCGATAGTTACGACCTTAAAAACTCGAGTCTTTTCTTGTGTACGAATATCTATGTCATTGTCGTATCGTGAGTTCGATTACCATCCGGTCCGCTTCGTATCCTTTATTTGAGTCTATTGCATGATCAGATATCTTACGGCCTTCCCGTTCCTTCATTCGGGTGCCCGAAATTTCAAATGTACCGATAGTTACGTTCTTTTGAACTCGAGTCTTTTCTTTTGTACGAATATCTATGTCATTGTCTCATCGTGACTCCGATTACCATCCGGTCCGCTTCGTATCCTTTATTTGGGTCTATTGCATGATCAGATATATTACGGCCTTCCCGTTCCTCCATTCGGGTGCCCGAAAATTCAAAAGTACCGATAGTTACGTCATTTAAAACTCGAGTCATTTCTTGTGTATGAATCTCTATGTCATTGTCGCATCGTGAGTCTGATTACCATCCGGTCCGCTTCGTATCCTTTATTTGAGTCTATTGCATGATCAGATATCTTACGGCCTTCCCGTTCCTCCATTCGGGTGCCCGAAACTTCAAATGTACCGATAGTTACATCCTTTAAAACTTGAGTCTTTTCTTGTGTATGAATCCCTATGTCATTATCGCATCGTGAGTCCTTTTACCATCCAGTCCGCTTCGTATCCTTTATTTGAGTCGATTGCATGATCAGATATCTTATGGCCTACCCGTTCCTCCATTCGGGTGCCCGAAACTTCAAATGTACCGATAGTTACGTCCTTTTAAACTCGAGTCTTTTCTTGTGTACGAATCTCTATGTCATTGTCTTATCGATAGTCCGATTACCATTCGGTCCTCTTTGTATCCATTATTTGAGTCTATTGCATGATCAGATATCTTACGGCCTTGCCGTTCCTCCATTCGGGTGCCCGAAACTTCAAATGTACAGACAGTTACGACCTTAAAAACTCGAGTCTTTTCTTGTGTACGAATTTCTATGTCCTTGTCGCATCGTGAGTTCGATTACTATCCGGTCTGCTTCGTATCTTTTATTTGAGTCTATTGCATGATAAGATATATTACGGCCTTCCCTTTCCTCCATTCGGGTGCCCGAAACTTCAAATGTATGGATAGTTACCTCATTTAAAACTCGAGTCTTTTGTAGCGTATGAATCTCTATGTCACTGTCGCATCGTGAGACTGATTACCATCCGGTCCACTTCGTATCCTTTATTTGAGTCTATTGCATGATCAGACATCTTACGGCCTTCCCGTTCCTCTATTCGGGTGCCCGAAACTTCAAATGTACCGATAGTTACGTCCTTTAAAACTCGAATCTTTTCTTGTGTACGAATCCCTATGTCATTATCGCATCGTGAGTTCGGTTACCATCCGGTCCGCTTTGTATCCTTTTATTTGAGTTTATTGTATGATCAGATATCTTACGGCCTTCCCGTTCCTCCATTCGGGTGCCCGAAACTTCAAATGTACCAACAGTTACGACCTTAAAAACTTGAGTCTTTTCTTGTGTACGAATCTCTATGTCCTTGTCACATCGTGAGTTCGATTACCATCCGGTCTGCTTTGTATCATTTATTTGAGTCTATTGCATGATCAGATATATTACGGCCTTCCCGTTCCTCCATTCGGGTGCCCGAAACTTCAAATGTACCGATAGTAACGTCATTTAAAACTCGAGTCTTTTCTTGCGTGGAATCTCTATGTCATTGTCGCATCGTGAGTCTGATTACCATCCGGTCCGCTTCGTATCCTTTATTTGAGTCTATTGCATGATCAGATATCTTACGGCCTTCCAGTTTCTCCATTCGGGTGCCTGAAATTTTGAATGTACCGATAGTTACGAACTTATAAACTCGAGTCTTTTCGGGTGTACCAATCTCTATGTCATTGTTGCATAGTGAGTTCGATTACCATCCTGTCCGCTTCATATCCTTTATTTGAGTCTATTGCATTATCGGATATCTTACGGCCTTCCCGTTCCTCCATTCGGGTGCAAGAAACTTCAAATGTACCGTAGTTACAACGTTAAAAACTCGAGTCTTTTCTTGTGTACGAATCTCTATGTCATTATCGCATCGTGAGTTCGATTACCTTCCGGTCAGCTTCGTATCCTTTATCTTTGTCTGTTGCATGATCAGATATCTTACGGCCTTCCCGTTCCTTCATTTGGGTGCCCGAAACTTCAAATGTACCGATAGTTACGACCTTAAAAACTCTAGTCTTTTCTTGTGTACGAATCTCTATGTCGTTGTCGCATCGTGAGTCCGATTACCATGCCGTCCGCTTCGTATCCTTTATTTGAGTCTATTGCATGATCAGATATCTTACGGCCTTCCCGTTCCTCCATTCGGGTGCCCGAAACTTCAAATGTACTGATAGTTACATCCTTTAAAACTCGAGTCTTTTCTTGTGTATGAATCCCTATGTCATTGTCGCATCGTGAGTCCTTTTACCATCCAGTCCGCTTCATATCCTTTATTTGAGTCTATTGCGTGATCAGATATCTTACGGCTTACCCGTTCCTCCATTCGGGTGCCCGAAACTTCAAATGTACCGATAGTTACGTCCTTTTAAACTCGAGTCTTTTCTTGTGTACGAATCTCTATGTCATTGTCGCATCGAGAGTCCGATTACCATACGGTCCGCTTTGTATCCTTTATTTGAGTCTATTGCATGATCAGATATCGTACGGCCTTCCCGTTCCTCCATTCGGGTGCCCGAAACTTCAAATGTACAGACAGTTACGACCTTAAAAACTCGAGTCCTTTCTTGTGTACGGATTTCTATGTCCTTGTCGCATCGTGAGTTCGATTACCATCCAGTCTGCTTCGTATCTTTTATTTGAGTCTATTGCATGATCAGATATATTACGGCCTTCTCGTTCCTCCATTCGGGTGCCCGAAACTTCAAATGTACCGATAGTTACGTCATTTAAAACTCAAGTCTTTTGTTGCGTATGAATCTCTATGTCACTGTCGCATCGTGAGTCTGATTACCATCCGGTCCGCTTCGTATCCTTTATTTGAGTCTATTGCATGATCAGATATCTTACGGCCTTCCAGTTTTGTAGCATCCCACATCGGTTGAGAAGGAGAACAAACACTTCCTTAAAAGGGGTGAGGGAACCTTCTCTACCAGACGCGTTTTGGCCAGTCCTGCGGGGGTGAGACCAATGCAAAACCGTGAGCTGCGGCGAAGCGGACAATATCGTGGTACGGGTTAGCTTGGGCTGTTACAAGTGGTATTCAGAGCCACAGGTTTTGAGATAAGTGTTCGGTTCCAAGCTAGATCTCCTCATCCGGTAAGTATTTGTGACTAGTTAATCCATGAGCTATAAATTAATTAGATTCAAAAGCAGAAAGTAAATGGAAATCATGGGTATAGTGCGTAGGCACTACACCCCATAAACTCGCCAAGGGGCGGATAAGTGAGCTAAGACTCAACTAAAGCAATAAAGCCGGAAACGTAAAATCTCATCCTAATGAGGATGCGATTAAGCAGAATAAATGCGGATAATGTAAAAATCTAAATGTTTCTAACAACGAAACTTTATTGCAGTAAGATGGCAAATGAAAATGAAGCTGAAATTCAAGCACCTCTCACTCGGGAGGAGATGCAAAGCAGTATTGCTGAAACGGTGGGTAAGGCTATCGAAAATAGCCTACCGTCTTTTATGGAAAAGTTGCAAACCACCTTACTGAATGTGGTGGAACAAAGATGTAGCGAAATGAGAGAAAGTCTTCTCCAAGAAATGGAGAAAAGTAAGACAAAGAAAGCTTGTTCATATCATAAGTTCATTTCTTGCAAGCCAAGGACTTACAAGGGTGAAGTCAATCCTGTTGAATGTCAGAAGTGGTTGTCGGAGATAGAAGACATCTTCGAAAGAATTCATTGTGACCCTACGGACCGCGTGGCGTTTGGCACGGGTCAATTGAGGGACATGGCAAAAGATTGGTGGGATGTAATTAGAAGTGGAATGGACGCTGAAGTTTTGAGAAATATGACATGGGAAGACTTCAAAACTCCTTTCCTAAAACACCACAGCCCCAAGGCGGTGGTGAACAAGATTAAAGAAGAATTTGTGCAGTTGAGACAAAAAGGTGAATCTATTGACAAGATTAATGGAATATTTCTTGACAAACTGAAGTTCTGTGGAGACCTTGTCCAGACAGAGGAACAAAAGATTTACTATTACCACAACATGCTGAGTGCTGAATATAGGGAGTTTATTACTCCTTCCAAGTTTGAATGTTTGGCAGACATAATCAATGCTGCTAGAGAAAGAGAAATGGAGTTAAAGAAACAAGTGGAAAGGGGGGAAAGGAAGGCTCATGATGCCAACCCGAACCCGACTAAAAAGCCAAAGATTGGGGAGTCTCCAAAGAAGGGAAATGTCAAAGGGGGGTCACCCCAAAACTGCAAGATATGTGGGAAGTTGCATAAAGGCGAGTGTTACTTTAAAGATAGACCTTGTGCTAACTGCGGAAAGCTGGGCCATGAAGTTGCCAATTGTCCAACCAAGGTGACCATTTGTTACGGCTGTTTTCAACCCGGTCATAAGAAGGCTGAATGCAAAGAAACGGTGCAAACCGAGAAGAAGAATGAAAGTAAAGCCGAAGCCTCAAGGCCGTGTGCACGCTCATTCCATGTCACTGCGGAGGAGGCAAAACAAGATCCAAATGTGATATCAGGTACCGTTATCATAAATTCTGTGCCTGTAAAAATGTTGTTCGATACAGGTGCGAATAAGTCCTTTGTTTCCAATGGGCTTATTCGACAACCTCAATTTAAACTATCAAAACTATCTATGCCTTTAGAGGTAGAAATTGGAGATAACAAAAGTTTTTATGTTTTTGATATAGGTCGAGACTGTGAAATCATCATAGAAGATCAAGTTTTTCCGATAGAATTGATTCCCATGGGGATGAAGGAATTTGAAGTTGTGGTGGGTATGGATTGGCTATCAATTCATCATGCCAAAGTAGATTGCAACCGCAAGGTGATTCAACTACAATCACCGAACGGGAAGCTTGTTACTATCCGTGGGGAAACAAACTACCACCCCATAGTGTGTAATATATTGGAAACCAAGAAGCTGATCCAACACGGTTGCAAGGCTTTCTTAGCTTATGTGACCGATAGCCGAAAAGAAAATCCAAAATTAGAAGAAGTGTCGGTGGTTCGGGATTTCTTGGATGTATTTCCGGAAGACCTACCGGAAATGCCTCCTGAAAGAGAAGTGGAGTTTGGCATAGAACTAGTTCCGGGGGCCAAGCCGGTTGCCAAGGCACCCTATCGATTGGCGCCTTCGGAACTTCAAGAATTGATGAAACAGATACAAGAGCTCCTAGATAAAGGGTTTATTAGGCCGAGTGTTTCCCCGTGGGGAGCACCGGTACTATTTGTGAAGAAGAAGGATGGCACGCTCCGGATGTGCATAGATTACCGGGAGCTTAATAAGCTAACGGTAAAGAACCGATACCCCTTACCAAGAATTGATGACCTATTCGACCAACTACAAGGTGCAAGCTGGTTCTCAAAAATTGACTTAAGGTCAGGGTACCATCAATTGAGAGTAAAGGATGAAGACGTGCCCAAGACAGCGTTTCGAACGCGATATGGGCACTACGAGTTTTTAGTCATGTCGTTTGGGTTGACAAACGCACCCGCGACTTTCATGGATCTCATGAACCGGGTGTGTAAGCCCATGTTAGATAAATCGGTGATAGTTTTCATTGATGATATCTTGGTGTACTCGAAAAATGAAGCGGAGCACACTCACCATTTAATGGAAGTGTTGACTGTGCTGAGACGAGAGAAGCTGTTTGCGAAGTTTTCAAAATGCGCATTTTGGCTCCGAGAGGTGCAGTTTCTCGGCCATGTTATTAATGCTGAAGGGATATCTGTAGATCCCTCGAAGATCGAAGCGGTGGCTAATTGGAGTCTACCAAAAAGCCCGACTGAAATTAGAAGTTTCTTGGGATTGGCAGGGTACTATCGGAGATTCATTCAAGATTTCTCGAAAATTGCAACCCCGCTAACAAAATTGACCCGCAAGAATGAAAAATATTTATGGACAGATGATCAACAGAAAGAGTTTGATACTCTTAAAGGGATGTTGATTAGTGCCCCTGTACTTACGTTACCCGAGGGTACTGAAGATATGGTAGTGTATTCAGATGCGTCTCTTTTGGGTTTGGGGTGCGTCTTAATGCAGAGGGGTAAGGTGATAGCCTATGCCTCGCGACAGTTGAAGACTCATGAAACCAAGTACCCGACTCATGACCTTGAGTTGGCGGCGGTAGTCTTGGCATTAAAAATTTGGAGGCATTACCTGTACGGTGTTAAGGTCATGATCTACACGGATCATAAGAGTCTAAAGTACTTCTTTGACCAAAAGGACCTGAATATGAGGCAGAGACGGTGGCTAGAGATGATAAAAGACTATGATTGTGAAATCCACTATCATCCGGGAAAAGCCAACGTAGTGGCTGACGCCCTAAGCAGAAAAAGCGAATATGCGCCTATTCGGGTGCGGTCAATGCAACTAGTGGTAACGTCAGGTTTGATCGATAAAATTCGTGGGGCCCAAAATGAAGCAATGAAGGAAGAAAATATAAAGAAAGAAAGAATAAAAGGGCAAGTTGAAGATTTGGAAATTAATGAAAAAGGGGTGAGGACTCGATTCGGGAGGATATGGATCCCAAACTCATGTGATGTAAAGGCCTTGTTATTGGATGAGGCACACAAATCACGTTACTCAATTCATCCGGGGGCCACAAAAATGTATAAAGACCTTAAGGTCTATTATTGGTGGCCCGGAATGAAAAGAGATATAGCAAAATATGTGGAAGGGTGTGTGACTTGTTTGCAAGTTAAAGCCGAACACCAGAAGCCGTATGGAAAATTACAACCCCTAGAGATACCGGTTTGGAAGTGGGAACACGTGACTATGGACCTACTAACCAACCTACCAAAGACACCGAGAGGGTTCGATGCAATTTGGGTTGTGGTTGATCGACTAACAAAGAGTGCTCATTTCATTCCGATCCGCGAATCCTACACCGCTGAGAAAATGGCGGATGTATACATGAATGAAATCATTTCTCGGCATGGTGTGCCATTATCAATCGTGTCAGACCGGGACGTTCGATTTACTTCGAGCTTCTTGCAAGACTTTCAAGCGCAGTTGGGCACTAAGCTGCTACTCAATACCGCCTATCACCCTCAAACTGATGGGCAAAGTGAAAGAACCATTCAAACGCTCGAGGATATGCTTAGGGCATGTATAATTGATTTTGGGGGCAGTTGGGACACCCATTTACCTCTAGTAGAATTTTCATACAATAATAGCTATCATGCTAGTATTGGCATGCCTCCGTATGAACTCCTATACGGGAGGAAATGTCGAACGCCAGTATGCTGGGGCGAGGGGGGGCCTAGAAAACTAGCTCATAAGGATGTGATCGGGGCCACTAATGAAAAGATTGATGTAGTCCGTGCTCATCTAAAAGTAGCTCAAGATAGACAAAAATCTTATGCTGACAAAAGACGAAGACCGATCGAGTTCCAACCAGGGGACAAGGTGATGTTAAAAGTATCCCCTTGGAAAGGAATCATTCGTTTTAGGAAGAGAGGGAAATTGGGACCTAGATTCATTGGACCCTTTAAAATCTTGGCGAGAGTGGGAAAAGTGGCTTACCGCCTGGAATTACCCGAAGAATTAAGTGGCATCCATAACACCTTCCATGTTTCACATCTACGAAAGTGTTGGCCGATGAAGCAGCTTATGTGCCCCTAGGCGAGATTGAGATTGATGATAAATTGAATTACGTTGCAAAGCCGCTAGAGATACTCGACCGCAAGGTTAAGCACCTCAGAAATAAGTCTATTGAGCAAGTCAAAGTAAAGTGGGAGCATAGAAGAGGGTCGGACACCACTTGGGAGTCCGAAGAAGAAATGAGACGATTCTACCCCCACTTATTCGGTATGTTCCTAGTTTCGCGGACGAAACCCTCTTAAGGGGGGTGGAGTTGTAACGCCTCAAATAAAAATAAAATTATTATTTATTATTTATATTAACAAATATCATCGCAATTTAAAATATGAAACTAGTTAGTGAAAACTAGTTGGTGAATAGAGGCAAAAAAAAAATTATTATCTAGGATAGTTAAATTATTGGGAAAACTAAAGACAAGTGTGATTTAGAGGGACTAAATGTGGCAATTATCTATAACAAGGGGTAATAGGTGGGGTGGAGCTCAAAACTCATCAAAACTCACCAAAACTCACGTATGAGTTTTTAGAGCTCAAAACCCAAACCCTTTCATCCTAATCTTCACAATCAAGGCAGAATCATGAAGTTTTGTGAGTGAAATTGCTGCATGTTCCTTGATTAAGATTATCTAAGGCATAGTAAGTCACACTATAGCTTTTAAATTCGTTTTTTGGTAAAGTATGTGGTCTTGTGTGTTAGATGGTAATTTATGTAGGTGATTAGTGATTAAATTGATATTCATAGATGATTCTTTGGTATTATGGAATCATAACCTTGCTTGAAAAACCTTGTTTGGCTAATAATTGCATCATGTTAATAATATAGTGAAATTAGGGAAAATGGGTTTAGGTGTTCTTATGAGACCCATTGTGTTCTAACAAGGATTTAATCCTTATCACTGATAATAACCAGATATAAAAGTGAATTATACCTTGAAATTTATGTTGTGACGTCATGTGTTGAATATAGATTAGGAGGGGTAAGCTTAGAGCCTTGATTATGTAGGTTGACTTGTGGCGCCTTCTAGGTGTTCGATTAAATGTCTGAATGAAGTCCTTGTTGCAAATGTATGCAATTTGTAGCAATGTTGTAACTTGTTTGATGAATGAGAGTTGTGACATGTTGATTTTTGTTCATATGGGCTTTGTATGCTCATGAGAATATAAGCGATCTAACGAATATAAATCCGTTAGGAAAACAAGGTGCATTGTCAAGTGATCAAGGAAACAAGGAAGCCCGAGGAAAGGAACACGCATAAGGTAAGTTAATCTTACAATCTCTAGTTAGTTGGATTAAGATAGTGTCTATGAGTCGATTGATCGTTAGTAATGAGATGAATGTCTTGAATGGTTGATTGTAAAGCCTAAGGGCTTTCTTGAGAACCTTAAAAGTTGATCATGTAGTAATTGAATGGTTTCACATGAAGTGACGATACTCATGGGAATACCTGAAAGTCGAATGCCGAATGTATTGTGGCGCTTGAGTTATAGACTCTCGTATGTCACTTAAAGCTGAAAGTATTGAAGTCATAACAACGAGAATATTAGTTGGGTTGGTTATCAATAATTGAATTGGTTAAAAAGACCCATATTGTAGGTTAGAATCATTGGGATGTTTTATTTGTTAATAGGTATGTTGAATGGGTGTAATAAGTTGTTAATTACGTTTTAAGAGAACCCTAAAGTTGCCCGGATTATGATTTCCTTGAAGCATATTGAAGGGTTGGTTAAGTATAAAAACTTGCCTGGGTAGAACTTTCACCCGCCCGGGTTAAAGTTCGGATTAAAACAAAAATTTCTAACATCAGCTTGACCCGCCCGGGTAGAACTCTCACCCGCCCGGGTCAAGGTTAGCATTTTCTAACAACAGCTTGACCCGCCCAGGTTGAACTCTCACCCGCCCGGGTCAAGGTTCGGCTTTTTCTAACAACAGCTTGACCCGGCCGGGTAGAACTCTTACCCGCCCGGGTTAAAGTTCAGCTTTTTTCTAACAATAGCCTGACCCGCTCGGGTAGAACTCTCACCCGCCCGGGTAAAGGTTATGAAAAAAAAAAAAAACTTCATTTTCATTATTCTGTCTATTCTACCCATTCATACTAACGATTATTGGGTTATTGGTTGATCTTAAACCTTAGGAGTGATCGCTTGCTTGGGATGGAAGGATGAGCTAAGGAGGAATCCGAACACTTGAACTTTTGACGCTTCCGCTTATCATGAAATTTGGAAATTTGTAATGAATGGTTGTGATAACCATAATTTAAAATGTTGGGTTACTTTTGAACTTGCTATAACTTTTGAAAACCTGGGTGTCTAGTTAAACTTAACCTTGTTAAACGAACGAAACTTTTGTACATCCGTTTTAAATTACGAATTTTGTGGTTAATATGATTACGGGTCTTACAAGTGGTATCAGTTGTAACGCCCCAAATAAAAATAAAATTATTATTTATTATTTATATTAACAAATATCATCGCAATTTAAAATATGAAACTAGTTAGTGAAAACTAGTTGGTGAATAGAGGCAAAAAAAAAATTATTATCTAGGATAGTTAAATTATTGGGAAAACTAAAGACAAGTGTGATTTAGAGGGACTAAATGTGGCAATTATCTATAACAAGGGGTAATAGGTGGGGTGGAGCTCAAAACTCATCAAAACTCACCAAAACTCACGTATGAGTTTTTAGAGCTCAAACCCAAACCCTTTCATCCTAATCTTCACAATCAAGGCAGAATCATGAAGTTTTGTGAGTGAAATTGCTGCATGTTCCTTGATTAAGATTATCTAAGGCATAGTAAGTCACACTATAGCTTTTAAATTCGTTTTTTGGTAAAGTATGTGGTCTTGTGTGTTAGATGGTAATTTATGTAGGTGATTAGTGATGAAATTGATATTCATAGATGATTCTTTGGTATTATGGAATCATAACCTTGCTTGAAAAACCTTGTTTGGCTAATAATTGCATCATGTTAATAATATAGTGAAATTGGGGAAAATGGGTTTAGGTGTTCTTATGAGACCCATTGTGTTCTAACAAGGATTTAATCCTTATGACTGATAATAACCAGATATAAAAGTGAATTATACCTTGAAATTTATGTTGTGACGTCATGTGTTGAATATAGATTAGGAGGGGTAAGCTTAGAGCCTTGATTATGTAGGTTGACTTGTGGCGCCTTCTAGGTGTTCGATTAAATGTCTGAATGAAGTCCTTGTTGCAAATGTATGCAATTTGTAGCAATGTTGTAACTTGTTTGATGAATGAGAGTTGTGACATGTTGATTTTTGTTCATATGGGCTTTGTATGCTCATGAGAATATAAGCGATCTAACGAATATAAATCCGTTAGGAAAACAAGGTGCATTGTCAAGTGATCAAGGAAACAAGGAAGCCCGAGGAAAGGAACACGCATAAGGTAAGTTAATCTTACAATCTCTAGTTAGTTGGATTAAGATAGTGTCTATGAGTCGATTGATCGTTAGTAATGAGATGAATGTCTTGAATGGTTGATTGTAAAGCCTAAGGGCTTTCTTGAGAACCTTAATAGTTGATCATGTAGTAATTGAATGGTTTCACATGAAGTGACGATACTCATGGGAATACCTGAAAGTCGAATGCCGAATGTATTGTGGCGCTTGAGTTATAGACTCTCGTATGTCACTTAAAGCTGAAAGTATTGAAGTCATAACAACGAGAATATTAGTTGGGTTGGTTATCAATAATTGAATTGGTTAAAATGACCCATATTGTAGGTTAGAATCATTGGGATGTTTTATTTGTTAATAGGTATGTTGAATGGGTGTAATAAGTTGTTAATTACGTTTTAAAAGAACTCGAAAGTTGCCCGGATTATGATTTCCTTGAAGCATATTGAAGGGTTGGTTAAGTATAAAAACTTGCCCGGGTAGAACTTTCACCCGCCCGGGTTAAAGTTCGGATTAAAACAAAAATTTCTAACATCAGCTTGACCCGCCCGGGTAGAACTCTCACCCGCCCAGGTCAAGGTTCGCATTTTCTAACAACAGCTTGACCCGCCCGGGTTGAACTCTCACCCGCCCGGGTCAAGGTTCGGCTTTTTCTAACAACAGCTTGACCCGGCCGGGTAGAACTCTTACCCGCCCGGGTTAAAGTTCAGCTTTTTTCTAACAATAGCCTGACCCGCCCGGGTAGAACTCTCACCCGCCCGGGTAAAGGTTATGAAAAAAAAAACACTTCATTTTCATTATTCTGTCTATTCTACCCATTCATACTAACGATTATTGGGTTATTGGTTGATTTTAAACCTTAGGAGTGATCGCTTGCTTGGGATGGAAGGATGAGCTAAGGAGGAATCCGAACACTTGAACTTTTGACGCTTCCGCTTATCATGAAATTTGGAAATTTGTAATGAATGGTTGTGATAACCATAATTTAAAATGTTGGGTTACTTTTGAACTTGCTATAACTTTTGAAAACATGGGTGTCTAGTTAAACTTAACCTTGTTAAACTAACGAACCTTTTGTACATCCGTTTTAAATTACGAATTTTGTGGTTAATATGATTACGGGTCTTACAAGTGGTATCAGAGCCGGGGCTGTTGGTGCATTTGTGACCGTGGCTATGCAACTCATGTGGGCTTAATTTTAATGTATTAGAGTGAGGGCATTATTGTGGTAGCCCAGGCAACATGCCTGAGGCCCAGCCCAGACTTAGATAATCATAGCCTATATATATGTGTGTTAGGTTTAGGGTTTCTAAGAGAGAGTTGCAACAATCTCTAGGAGAAGACTACTGTGTGTGGTCTAGTCCAGGTTGGCCTGAGGTTGAGCTCACCTCTGGCCGGCGTCCCATTCAACAACGTATGTATGTGTGTATGTATGAAGAATCTGTGCCGACTTGTTTATCATATATGAAAGTAAGATTCTTGGTTCTACACTTATATTATTTATTGTTTTATATATTCGGTTTGACGTCTTGTAGAGATAATCAGGAGCGATTGGTGATGTAGTATCGGTCTTACACGTTTTAACAGGGGCCCGGGTCGGTGTGCCAGTCGTGCCCGCGAGGACGCTGGGCTCCCTAAGGGGGGTGGATTCTAGCATCCCACATCGGTTGAGAAGGAGAACAAACACTTCCTTAAAAGGGGTGAGGGAACCTTCTCTACCTGACGCGTTTTGGCCAGTCCTGCGGGGGTGAGACCAATGCAAAACCGTGAGCTGCGGCGAAGCGGACAATATCGTGGTATGGGTTAGCTTGGGCTGTTACAAGTTTCTCCATTCGGGTGCCTGAAATTTTAAATGTACCGATAGTTACGAACTTATAAACTCGAGTCTTTTCTTGTGTACCAATCTCTATGTCATTGTTGCATAGTGAGTTCGATTACCATCCTGTCCGCTTCGTATCTTTTATTTGAGTCTATTGCATGATCGGATATCTTACGGCCTTCCCGTTCCTCCATTCGGGTGCAAGAAACATCAAATGTACCGTAGTTACGACGTTAAAAACTCGAGTATTTTCTTGTGTACGAATCTCTATGTCATTATCGCATCGTGAGTTCGATCACCTACCGGTCAGCTTCGTATCCTTTATCTTTGTCTGTTCCATGATCAGATATCTTACGGCCTTCCTGTTCCTTCATTTGGGTGCCTGAAACTTCAAATGTACCGATAGTTACGACCTTAAAAACTCTAGTCTTTTCTTGTGTACGAATCTCTATGTCGTCGCATCGTGAGTCCGATTACCATGCCGTCCGCTTCGTATCCTTTATTTGAGTCTATTGCATGATCAGATATCTTACGGCCTTCCCGTTCCTCTATTCGGGTGCCCGAAACTTCAAATGTACCGATAGTTACGTCCTTTAAAACTCGAGTCTTTTCTTGTGTACGAATCCCTATGTCATTGTCACATCGTGAGTCCGATTACCATCCGGTCCGCTTCGTATCCTTTATTTGAGTCTATTGCATGATCAGATATCTTACAGCCTTCCCGTTCCTCTATTCGGGTGCCCGAAACTTCAAATGTACCGATAGTTACGTCTTTTAAAACTCGAGTCTTTTCTTGTGTACGAATCCCTATGTCATTGTCACATCGTGAGTCCGATTACCATTCGGTCCGCTTTGTATCCTTTATTTGAGATTATTGTATGATCAGATATCTTACGGCCTTCCCGTTCCTCCATTCGGGTGCCCGAAACATCAAATGTACCGACAGTTACGTCCATAAAAACTCGAGTCTTTTCTTGTGTACGAATCTCTATGTCTTTGTCGCATCGTGAGTTCGATTACCATCCGGTCTGTTTCGTATCCTTTGTTTGAGTCTATTGCATGATCAGATATATTACATCCTTCCCCTTCCTCCATTCGGGTGCCCGAAACTTCAAATGTACCGATAGTTACGTCATTTAAAACTCGAGTCTTTTCTTGCGTACGAATCTCTATGTCATTGTCGCATCGTGAGTCTGATTACCATCCGGTCCGCTTCGTATCCTTTATTTGAGTCTATTGCATGATCAGATATCTTACGGCCTTCCAGTTTCTCCATTCGGGTGCCTGAAATTTTAAATGTACCGATAGTTACGAACTTATAAACTCGAGTCTTTTCTTGTGTACCAATCTCTATGTCATTGTTGCATAGTGAGTTCGATTACCATCTTGTCCGCTTCGTATCCTTTATTTGAGTCTATTGCATGATCGGATATCTTACGGCCTTCCCGTTCCTCTATTCGGGTGCAAGAACCCTCAAATGTACCGATAGTTACGACGTTAAAAACTCGAGTCTTTTCTTGTGTACGAATCTCTATGTCATTATCGCATCGTGAGTTCGATTACCTTCCGGTTAGCTTCGTATCCTTTATCTTTGTCTGTTGCATGATCAGATATCTTACGGCCTTCCCGTTCCTTCATTTGGGTGCCCGAAACTTCAAATGTACCGATAGTTACGACTTTAAAAATTCGAGTCTTTTCTTGTGTACGAATCTCTATGTCATTGTCGTATCGTGAGTTCGATTACCATCCGGTCTGCTTCGTATCATTTATTTGAGTCTATTGCATGATCAGATATCTTACGGCCTTCCCGTTCCTCCATTCAGGTGCCCGAAACTTCAAATGTACCGATAGTTACGTCCTTTAAAACTCGAGTCTTTTCTTGTGTACGAATCTCTATGTCGTTGTTGCATCGTGAGTACGATTACCTTCCGGTCCGTTTCGTATCCTTTATTTGAGTCTATTGCATGATCAGATATCTTACGGCCTTCTCGTTCCTCCATTCGGATACCCGAAACTGCAAATGTACCGATAGTTACATCCTTTAAAACACGAGTCTTTTCTTGTGTACGAATCTCTATGTCATTGTCGCATCATGAGTTCAATTACCATCCGGTCCGCTTCGTATCCTTTATTTGAGTCTATTTCATGATCAGATATCTTAGGGCCTTACCGTTCCTCCATTCGGGTGCCCGAAATTTCAAATGTACCGATAGTTACGTCCTTTAAAACTCGAGTCTTTTCTTGTGTACTAATCTCTATGTAATTATCGCATCGTGAGTTCGATTAAAGTCCGGTCAGCTTCTTATCCTTTATCTTTGTCTGTTGCATGTTCAGATATCGAACCGATAGTTACGACCTTAAAAATTCGAGTCTTTTCTTGTGTTCGAATCTCTATGTCATTGTCGTATCGTGAGTTCGATTACCATCCGGTCCGCTTCGTATCCTTTATTTGAGTCTATTTCATGATCAGATATCTTACGGCCTTACCGTTCCTCCATTCGGGTGCCCGAAATTTCAAATGAACCGATAGTTACGTGCTTTAATACTCGAGTCTTTTCTTGTGTACGAATCTCTATGTCATTGTCGCATAGTGAGTTTGATTACCATCCAGTCCGCTTCGTATCCTTTATTTGAGTCTATTGCATCATCAGATATATTACGGCCTTCCCGTTCCTCCATTTGGGTGCCCGAAACTTTAAATGTACGATAGTTACGTCCTTTAAAACTCGAGTCCTTTCTTGTGTACGAATATCTATGTCATTGTCGCATCGTGAGTCTGATTACCATCTTGTCCGCTTCGTATCCTTTATTTGAGTCTATTGCATGATCAGATATCTTACGGCCTTCCCGTTCCTCCATTCGGGTGCCCGAAAATTCAAATGTACCGATAGTTATGTCCTTTAAAACTCGAGACTTTTCTTATGTACGAATCTCTATGTCATTGACGCATCGTGAGTCCGATTACCATCCGGTCCGCTTCGTATCCTTTATTTGAGTCTATTGCATCATCAGATATCTTATGTCCTTCCAGTTCCTCCATTCGGGTGCCCGAAACTTCAAATGTACCGATAGTTACGACCCTAAAAACTCGAGTCTTTTCTTTTGTACGAATCTCTAGGTCATTGTCGCATCGTGAGTTCGATTACCATCCGGTCTGCTTCGTATCCTTGATTTGAGTCTATTGCATGATCAGATATCTTACGACCTTCCCGTTCCTCCATTCGGGTGCCCGAAAGTTCAAATGTACCGATAGTTATGTCCTTTAAAACTCGAGACTTTTCTTATGTACGAATCTCTATGTCATTGACGCATCGTGAGTCCGATTACCATCCGGTCCGCTTCGTATCCTTTATTTGAGTCTATTGCATGATCAGATATCTTACGGCCTTCTCATTCCTCCATTCGGGTGCCCGAAACTTCAAATGTACCGATAGTTACGTCCTTTAAAATTCGAGTCTTTTCTTGTATACGAATCTCTAGGTCATTGTCGCATCGTGAGTCTGATTACTATCCGGTCCCCATCGTATCCTTTATTTGAGTCTATTGCATGATCAGATATCTTACGGCCTTCCCGTTACTCCATTCGGGTGCCCGAAACTTCAAATGTATCGTTAGTTACATCCTTTAAAACTCGAGTCTTTTCTTGTGTACGAATCTCTATGTCATTGTCGCATCGTGAGTCCGATTACCATCAGATCCGCTTTGTATCCTTTATTTGAGTCTATTGCATGATCTGATATCTTACGGCCTTCCCATTCCTCCATTCGGGTGCCTGAAACTTCAAATGTACCGATAGTTACGTCCTTTAAAACTCGAGCATTTTCTTGTGTACGAATCTCTATGTCATTGTCGCATCGTGAGTCCGATTACCATCCGGTCCGCATCGAATCCTATATTTGAGTCTATTGCATGATTAGATATCATACGGCCTTCCCGTTCCTCCATTCGGGTGCCCGAAACTTCAAATGTACGGATAGTTACGTCCTTTTAAACTCGAGTATTTTCTTGTGTACGAATCTCTATGTCATTGTCGCATCGTGAGTCCGATTACCATCCGGTCCGCTTCGTATCCTTGATTTGAGTCTATTGCGTGATCAGATATCTTACGGCCTTCCCGTTCCTCCATTCGGGTGCCCGAAACTTCAAATGTACCGATAGTTACGAAGTTTAAAACTCGAGTCTTTTCTTGTGTACGAATCTCTATGCCATTGTCGCATCGTGAGTCTGATTACCATCCGGTCCGCTTCGTATCCTTTATTTGAGTTTATTGCATGATCAGATATCTTACGGCCTTCCCGTTCCTCCATTCGAGTGCCCGAAACTTCAAATGTACCGATAGTTACGTCATTTAAAACCCGAGTCTTTTGATGCGTATGAATCTCTAGGTTATTGTTGCATCGTGAATCTGATAACCATCTGGTCTGCTTCATATCCTTTATTTGAGTCTATTGCATCATCAGATATATTATGGCCTTCCCGTTCCTCCATTTGGGTGCCCGAAACTTCAAATGTACCGATAGTTACGACTTTAAAAATTCGAGTCTTTTCTTGTGTACGAATCTCTATGTCATTGCCGTATCTGAGTTCGATTACCATCCGGTCTGCTTCGTATCATTTATTTGAGTCTATTGCATGATCAGATATCTTACGGCTTTCCCGTTCCTCCATTCGGGTGCCCGAAACTTCAAATGTACCGATAGTTACGTCCTTTAAAACTCGAGTCTTTTCTTGTGTACGAATCTCTATGTCATTATCGCATCGTGAGTTCGATTAAAGTCAGGTCAGCTTCTTATACTTTATCTTTGTCTGTTGCATGATCAGATATCGTACGGCCTTCCCGTTCCTTCATTTGGGTGCCCGAAATTTCAAATGTACCGATAGTTACGACTTTAAAAATTCGAGTCTTTTCTTGTGTACAAATCTCTATGTCATTGTCGTATCGTGAGTTCGATTACCATCCGATCCGCTTCGTATCATTTATTTGAGTCTATTGCATGATCAGATATATTACGGCCTTCCCGTTCCTCCATTCGGGTGCCCGAAACTTCAGATGTACCGATAGTTACGTCCTTTAAACCTCGAGTCTTTTCTTGTGTACGAATCTCTAAGTCATTGTCGCATCGTGAGTCCGATTACCATCCGGTCCGCTTCGTATCCTTTATTTGAGTCTATTGCATGATCATATATCTTACGGCCTTCCCGTTCCTTCATTCGGGTGCCCGAAACTTCAAATGTACCGATAGTTACGTCCTTTAAAACTCGAGTCTTTTCTTGTGTACGAATCTCTATGTCATTATTGCATCGTGAGTTCGATTTAAGTCCGGTCAGCTTTTTATCCTTTATCTTTGTCTGTTGCATGATCAGATATCGTACGGCCTTCCCGTTCCTTCATTTGTGTGCCCGAAATTTCAAATGTACCGATAGTTACGACTTTAAAAATTCGAGTCTTTTCTTGTGTACGAATCTCTATGTCATTGCCGTATCGTGAGTTCGATTACCATCCGGTCTGCTTCGTATCATTTATTTGAGTCTATTGCATGATCAGATATCTTACGGCCTTCCCGTTCCTCCATTCGGGTGCCCGAAACTTCAAATGTACCGATAGTTACGTCCTTTAAAACTCGAGTCTTTTCTTGTGTACGAATCTCTATGTCGTTGTTGCATCGTGAGTAAGATTACCATCCGGTCCGCTTCGTATCCTTTATTTGAGTCTATTGCATGATCAGATATCGTACGGCCTTCCCGTTCCTTCATTTGTGTGCCCGAAATTTCAAATGTACCGATAGTTACGACTTTAAAAATTCGAGTCTTTTCTTGTGTACGAATCTCTATGTCATTGCCGTATCGTGAGTTCGATTACCATCCGGTCTGCTTCGTATCATTTATTTGAGTCTATTGCATGATCAGATATCTTACGGCCTTCTCGTTCCTCCATTCGGGTACCCGAAACTGCAAATGTACCGATAGTTACATCCTTTAAAACACGAGTCTTTTCTTGTGTACGAATCTCTATGTCATTGTCGCATCGTGAGTTCAATTACCATCCGGTCCGCTTCGTATCCTTTATTTGAGTCTATTTCATGATCAGATATCTTAGGGCCTTACCGTTCCTCCATTCGGGTGCCCGAAATTTCAAATGTACCGATAGGTACGTCCTTTAAAACTCGAGTATTTTCTTGTGTACTAATCTCCATGTAATTATCGCATCGTGAGTTCGATTAAAGTCCGGTCAGCTTCTTATCCTTTATCTTTGTCTGTTGCATGTTCAGATATCGAACCGATAGTTACGACCTTAAAAATTCGACTCTTTTCTTGTGTACGAATCTCTATGTCATTGTCGTATCGTGAGTTCGATTACCATCCGGTCCGCTTCGTATCGTTTATTTGAGTCTATTTCATGATCAGATATCTTACGGCCTTACCGTTCCTCCATTCGGGTGCCCGAAATTTCAAATGAACCGATAGTTGCGTGCTTTAAAACTCGAGTCATTTCTTGTGTACGAATCTCTATGTCACTGTCGCATCGTGAGTCTGATTACCATCCGGTCCACTTCGTATCCTTTATTTGAGTCTATTGCATGATCAGATATCTTACGGCCTTCCCGTTCCCCTATTCGGGTGCCCGAAACTTCAAATGTACCGATAGATACGTCCTTTTAAACTCGAGTCTTTCCTTGTGTACGAATCTCTATGTCCTTGTCGCATCGTGAGTCCGATTACCATCCGGCCCGCTTTATATCCTTTATTTGAGTCTATTTCATGATCAGATATCTTACGGCCTTACCGTTCCTCCATTCGGGTGCCCGAAACATCAAATGTACCGATAGTTACGTCCTTTAAAACTCGAGTCTTTTCTTGTGTACAAATCTCTTTGTCATTGTCGCATCGTGAGTTCAATTACCGTCCAGTCAGCTTCGTATCCTTTATCTTTGTCTGTTGCATGATCAGATATCTTACGGCCTTCCCTTTCCTTTATGTGGGTGCCCGAAACTTCAAATGTATCGATAGTTACGACCTTAAAAACTTGAGTCTTTTCTTGTGTACGAATCTCTATGTCATTGTCGTATCGTGAGTTCGATTACCATCCGGTCCCCTTCGTATACTTTGTTTGAGTCTATTGCATCATCAGATATATCTTACGGCCTTCCCGTTCCTCCATTCGGGTGGCTGAAACTTCAAATGTACTGATAGTTACGTCCTTTAAAACACGAGTCTTTTCTTGTGTACGAATCTCTATGTCATCGTCGCATCGTAAGTCCGATTAACATCCGGTCCGTTTCATATCCTTTATTTGAGTCTATTGCTTGATCAGATTTCTTACGGCCATCCCGTTCCTCCATTCAAGTGCCCGAAAATTCAAATGTACCAATAGTTACCGATAGTTACGTCCTTTAAAACTCAAGTCTTTTCTTGTGTACGAATCTCTTTGTCATTGTCGCATCGTGAGTCCAATTACCATCGGTCCGCTTCGTATCCTTTATTTGAGTTTATTGTATCATCAGATATATTACGGCCTTCCCGTTCCTCCATTCGGGTGCCCGAAACTTCAAATGTACCAATAGTTACGTCATTTAAAACTCGAGTCTTTTCTTTTGTACGAATCTCTATGTCACTGTCGCATCGTGAGTCTGATTACCATCCGGTCCACTTCGTATCCTCTAAGTCTATTGCATGATCAGACATCTTACGGCCTTCCCGTTCCTCTATTCGGGTGCCCGAAACTTCAAATGTACCGATAGTTACGTCCTTTTAAACTCGAGTCTTTTTTTGTGTAAGAATCTCTTTGTCCTTGTCGCATCGTGAGTCAGATTACCATCCAGTCCGCTTTGTATCCTTTATTTGAGTCTATTGCATGATCAGATATCTTACGGCCTTCCCGTTCCTCCATTCGGGTGCCCGAAACTTCAAATGTACCGATAGCTACGACCTTAAAAACTCGAGTCTTTTATTGTGTACGAATCTCTATGTCGTTGTCACATCGTGAGTTCTATTACCATCCGGTCTGCTTCGTATCCTTTATTTTAGTCTCTTGCTTGATCAGATTTCTCACGGCCTTCCCGTTCCTCCATTCGAGTGCCCAAAACTTCAAATGTACCGATAGTTACGTCCTTAAAAACTCGAGTCTTTTCTTATGTACGAATCTCTATGTCATTGTCGCATCGTGAGTCCGATTACCATCCGGTCCGCTTCGTATCTTTTATTTGTGTCTATTGCTTGATCAGATATCTTACGGCCTTACCGTACCTCCATTCGGGTGCCCGTAACTTCAAATGTACCGATAGTTACCGATAGTTACGTCCTTTCAAACTCAAGTCTTTTCTTGTGTACGAATCTCTTTTTCATTGTTGCATCGTGAGTCCAATTACCATCGGTCCGCTTCGTATCCTTTATTTGAGTCTATTGCATGATCAGATATCTTACGGCCTTCCCGTTCCTTTATTCGGGTGCCTGAAACTTCAAATGTACCGATAGTTACGTCCTTTAAAACTCGAGTCTTTTCTTGTGAACAAATCTCTATGTCATTGTCGCATCGTGAGTCCGATTACCATCCGGCCGCTTCGTATCCTTTATTTGAGTCTATTGCTTGATCAGATATCTTACGGCCTTACCGTACCTCCATTCGGGTGCCCGAAACTTCAAATGTACCGATAGCTACGACCTTAAAAACTCGAGTCTTTTATTGTGTACGAATCTCTATGTCGTTGTCACATCGTGAGTTCTATTACCATCCGGTCTGCTTCGTATCCTTTATTTTAGTCTCTTGCTTGATCAGATTTCTTACGGCCTTCCCGTTCCTCCATTCGAGTGCCCAAAACTTCAAATGTACCGATAGTTACGTCCTTTAAAACTCGAGTCTTTTCTTGTGAACAAATCTCTATGTCATTGTCGCATCGTGAGTCCGATTACCATCCGGCCGCTTCGTATCCTTTATTTGAGTCTATTGCTTGATCAGATATCTTACGGCCTTACCGTACCTCCATTCGGGTGCCCGAAACTTCAAATGTACCGATAGTTACGTCCTTTAAAACTCGAGTCCTTTCTTGTGTACGAATATCTTTGTCATTGTCGCATCGTGAGTCCAATTACCATCCAGTCCGCTTTGTATCCTTTATTTGAGTATATTGCATGATCAGATATCTTACGGCCTTCCCGTTCTTCCATTCGGGTGCCCGAAACTTCAAATGTACCGATAGCTACGACCTTAAAAACTCGAGTCTTTTCTTGTGTACGAATCTCTATGTCGTTGTCACATCGTGAGTTCGATTACCATCCGGTCTGCTTCGTATCCTTTATTTTTGTCTATTGCTTGATCAGATTTCTTACGGCCTTCCCGTTCCTCCATTCGAGTGCCCGAAACTGCAAATGTACCGATAGTTACGTCCTTAAAAACTCGAGTCTTTTCTTATGTACGAATCTCTATGTCATTGTCGCATCGTGAGTCCGATTACCATCCGGTCCGCTTCGTATCCTTTATTTGAGTCTGTTGCTTGATCAGATATCTTACGGCTTTACCGTACCTCCATTTGGGTGCCCGAAACTTCAAATGTACCGATAGTTACGTCCTTTAAAACTCGAGTCTTTTCTTGTGTACAAATCTCTTTCTCATTGTCGCATTGTGAGTCCAATTACCATCCGGTCCGCTTCGTATCCTTTATTTGAGTCTATTGCATGATCAGATATCTTACGGCCTTCCCGTTCCTTTATTCGGGTGCCTGAAACTTCAAATGTACCGATAGTTACGTCCTTTATAACTCGAGTCTTTTCTTGTGTACGAATCTCTATGTCATTGTCGCATCGTGAGTCCGGTTACCATCTGGTCCGCTTCGTATCCTTTATTTGAGTCTATTGTATCATCAGATATATTACGGCCTTCCCATTCCTCCATTCGGGTGCCTGAAACTTAAAATGTACCAATAGTTACGTCATTTAAAACTCGAGTCTTTTCTTGTGTACGAATCTCTATGTCACTGTCGCATCGTGAGTCTGATTACCATCCGGTCCACTTCGTATCCTTTATTTGAGTCTATTGCATGATCAGATATCTTACGGCCTTCCCGTTCCCCTATTCGGGTGCCCGAAACTTCAAATGTACCGATAGATACGTCCTTTTAAACTCGAGTCTTTCCTTGTGTACGAATCTCTATGTCCTTGTCGCATCGTGAGTCCGATTACCATCCGGTCCGCTTTATATCCTTTATTTGAGTCTATTGCATGATCAGATATCTTACGGCCTTCCCGTTCCTGCATTCGGGTGCCCGAAACTTCAAATGTACCTGATAGTTACGTCCTTTTAAACTCGAGTCTTTTCTTGTGTACGAATCTCTATGTCATTGTCGCATCGTGAGTCCGATTACCATCCGGTCCGCTTTATATCCTTTATTTGAGTCTATTTCATGATCAGATATCTTACGGCCTTACTGTTCCTTCATTCGGGTGCCCGAAACTTTAAATGTACCGATAGTTACGTCCTTTAAAACTCGAGCCTTTTCTTGTGTACAAATCTCTTTGTCATTGTCGCATCGTGAGTTCAATTACCGTCCAGGCAACTTCGTATCCTTTATCTTTGTCTGTTGCATGATCAGATATCTTACGGCCTTCCCGTTCCTTTATTTGGGTGCCCGAAACTTCAAATGTATCGATAGTTACGACCTTAAAGACTCGAGTCTTTTCTTGTGTACGAATCTCTATGTCATTGTCGTATCGTGAGTTCGATTACCATCCGGTCCCCTTCGTATACTTTGTTTGAGTCTATTGCATCATCAGATATATCTTACGGCCTTCCCGTTCCTCCATTCGGGTGCCTGAAACTTCAAATGTACTGATAGTTACGTCCTTTAAAACACGAGTCTTTTCTTGTGTACAAATCTCTTTGTCATCGTCGCATCGTAAGTCCGATTAACATCCGGTCCGTTTCATATCCTTTATTTGAGTCTATTGCTTGATCAGATTTCTTACGGCCTTCCCGTTCCTCCATTCGAGTGCCCGAAACATCAAATGTACCGATAGTTACCGATAGTTACGTCCTTTAAAACTCAAGTCTTTTCTTGTGTATGAATCTCTTTGTCATTGTCGCATCGTGAGTCCAATTACCATCGGTCCGCTTCGTATCCTTTATTTGAGTCTATTGCATGATCAGATATCTTACGGCCTTCCCGTTCGTTTATTCGGGTGCCTGAAACTTCAAATGTACCGATAGTTACGTCCTTTAAAACTCGAGTCTTTTCTTGTGAACGAATCTCTATGTCATTGTCGCATCGTGAGTCCGATTACCATCCGGCCGCTTCGTATCCTTTATTTGAGTCTATTGCTTGATCAGATATCTTACGGCCTTACCGTACCTCCATTCGGATGCCCGAAACTTCAAATGTACCGATAGTTACGTCCTGTAAAACTCGACTCTTTTCTTGTGTACGAATCTCTTTGTCATTGTCGCATCGTGAGTCCAATTACCATCCGGTCCGCTTCGTATCCTTTATTTGAGTCTATTGCATGATCAGATATCTTACGGCCTTCCCGTTCCTTTATTCGGGTGCCTGAAACTTCAAATGTACCGATAGTTACGTCATTTAAAACTTGAGTCTTTTCTTGTGTACGAATCCCTATGTCATTATCGCATTGTGAGTTCAATTACCGTCCTGTCAGTTTCGTATCCTTTATCTTTATCTGTTGCATGAACAGATATCTTGCGGCCTTCCTGTTCCTTTATTTGGCTGCCCGAAACATCAAATGTACCGATAGTTACGACCTTAAAAACTCGAGTCTTTTTTTGTGTACGAATCTCTATGTCACTGTCGCATCGTGAGTCCGATTACCATCCGGTCCGCTTCGTATCCTTTATTTGAGTATATTGTATCATCAGATATATTACGGCCTTCCCGTTCCTCCATTCGGGTGCCCGAAACTTCAAATGTACCAATAGTTACGTCATTTAAAACTCGAGTCTTTTCTTTTGTACGAATCTCTATGTCACTGTCGCATCGTGAGTCTGATTACCATCCGGTCCACTTCGTATCCTCTAAGTCTATTGCATGATCAGACATCTTACGGCCTTCCCGTTCCTCTATTCGGGTGCCCGAAACATCAAATGTACCGATAGTTACGTCCTTTTAAACTCGAGTCTTTTCTTGTGTACGAATCTCTATGTCGTTGTCACATCGTGAGTTCGATTACCATCCGGTCTGCTTCGTATCCTTTATTTGAGTCTATTGCATGATCAGATATCTTACGGCCTTCCCGTTCCCCTATTCGGGTTCCCGAAACTTCAAATGTACCGATAGATACGTCCTTTTAAACTCGAGTCTTTCCTTGTGTACGAATCTCTATGTCCTTGTCGCATCGTGAGTCCGATTACCATCCGGTCCGCTTTATATCCTTTATTTGAGTCTATTGCATGATCAGATATCTTACGGCCTTCCCGTTCCTGCATTCGGGTGCCCGAAACTTCAAATGTACCTGATAGTTACGTCCTTTTAAACTCGAGTCTTTTCTTGTGTACGAATCTCTATGTCATTGTCGCATCGTGAGTCCAATTACCATCCGGTCCGCTTTATATCCTTTATTTGAGTCTATTTCATGATCAGATATCTTACGGCCTTACTGTTCCTTCATTCGGGTGCCCGAAACTTTAAATGTACCGATAGTTACGTCCTTTAAAACTCGAGCCTTTTCTTGTGTACAAATCTCTTTGTCATTGTCGCATCGTGAGTTCAATTACCGTCCAGGCAACTTCGTATCCTTTATCTTTGTCTGTTGCATGATCAGATATCTTACGGCCTTCCCGTTCCTTTATTTGGGTGCCCGAAACTTCAAATGTATCGATAGTTACGACCTTAAAGACTCGAGTCTTTTCTTGTGTACGAATCTCTATGTCATTGTCGTATCGTGAGTTCGATTACCATCCGGTCCCCTTCGTATACTTTGTTTGAGTCTATTGCATCATCAGATATATCTTACGGCCTTCCCGTTCCTCCATTCGGGTGCCTGAAACTTCAAATGTACTGATAGTTACGTCCTTTAAAACACGAGTCTTTTCTTGTGTACAAATCTCTTTGTCATCATCGCATCGTAAGTCCGATTAACATCCGGTCCGTTTCATATCCTTTATTTGAGTCTATTGCTTGATCAGATTTCTTACGGCCTTCCCGTTCCTCCATTCGAGTGCCCGAAACATCAAATGTACCGATAGTTACCGATAGTTACGTCCTTTAAAACTCAAGTCTTTTCTTGTGTATGAATCTCTTTGTCATTGTCGCATCGTGAGTCCAATTACCATCGGTCCGCTTCGTATCCTTTATTTGAGTCTATTGCATGATCAGATATCTTACGGCCTTCCCGTTCGTTTATTCGGGTGCCTGAAACTTCAAATGTACCGATAGTTACGTCCTTTAAAACTCGAGTCTTTTCTTGTGAACGAATCTCTATGTCATTGTCGCATCGTGAGTCCGATTACCATCCGGCCGCTTCGTATCCTTTATTTGAGTCTATTGCTTGATCAGATATCTTACGGCCTTACCGTACCTCCATTCGGATGCCCGAAACTTCAAATGTACCGATAGTTACGTCCTGTAAAACTCGACTCTTTTCTTGTGTACGAATCTCTTTGTCATTGTCGCATCGTGAGTCCAATTACCATCCGGTCCGCTTCGTATCCTTTATTTGAGTCTATTGCATGATCAGATATCTTACGGCCTTCCCGTTCCTTTATTCGGGTGCCTGAAACTTCAAATGTACCGATAGTTACGTCATTTAAAACTCGAGTCTTTTCTTGTGTACGAATCCCTATGTCATTATCGCATTGTGAGTTCAATTACCGTCCTGTCAGTTTCGTATCCTTTATCTTTATCTGTTGCATGAACAGATATCTTGCGGCCTTCCTGTTCCTTTATTTGGCTGCCCGAAACATCAAATGTACCGATAGTTACGACCTTAAAAACTCGAGTCTTTTTTTGTGTACGAATCTCTATGTCACTGTCGCATCGTGAGTCCGATTACCATCCGGTCCGCTTCGTATCCTTTATTTGAGTATATTGTATCATCAGATATATTACGGCCTTCCCGTTCCTCCATTCGGGTGCCCGAAACTTCAAATGTACCAATAGTTACGTCATTTAAAACTCGAGTCTTTTCTTTTGTACGAATCTCTATGTCACTGTCGCATCGTGAGTCTGATTACCATCCGGTCCACTTCGTATCCTCTAAGTCTATTGCATGATCAGACATCTTACGGCCTTCCCGTTCCTCTATTCGGGTGCCCGAAACATCAAATGTACCGATAGTTACGTCCTTTTAAACTCGAGTCTTTTCTTGTGTACGAATCTCTATGTCGTTGTCACATCGTGAGTTCGATTACCATCCGGTCTGCTTCGTATCCTTTATTTTAGTCTATTGCTTGATCAGATTTCTTACGGCCTTCCCGTTCCTCCATTCGAGTGCTCGAAACTACAAATGTACCGATAGTTACGTCCTTAAAAACTCGAGTCTTTTCTTATGTACGAATCTCTATGTCATTGTCGCATCGTGATTCCGATTACCATCTGGTCCGCTTCGTATCCTTTATTTGAGTCTGTTGCTTGATCAGATATCTTACGGCCTTACCGTACCTCCATTCGGGTGCCCGAAACTTCAAATGTACCGATAGTTACGTCCTTTAAAACTCGAGTCTTTTCTTGTGTACAAATCTCTTTGTCATCGTCGCATTGTGAGTCCAATTACCATCCGGTCCGCTTCGTATCCTTTATTTGAGTCTATTGCATGATCAGATATCTTACGGCCTTCCCGTTCCTTTATTCGGGTGCCTGAAACTTCAAATGTACCGATAGTTACGTCCTTTATAACTCGAGTCTTTTCTTCTGTACGAATCTCTATGTCATTGTCGCATCGTGAGTCCGGTTACCATCTGGTCCGCTTCGTATCCTTTATTTGAGTCCGTTGTATCATCAGATATATTACGGCCTTCCCGTTCCTCCATTCGGGTGCCTGAAACTTCAAATGTACCAATAGTTACGTCATTTAACACTCGAGTCTTTTCTTGTGTACGAATCTCTATGTCACTGTCGCATCGTGAGTCTGATTACCATCCGGTCCACTTCCTATCCTTTATTTGAGTCTATTGCATGATCAGACATCTTACGGCCTTCCCGTTCCTCTATTCGGGTGCCCGAAACTTCAAATGTACCGATAGTTACGTCCTTTTAAACTCGAGTCTTTTTTTGTGTAAGAATCTCTTTGTCCTTGTCGCATCGTGAGTCCGATTACCATCCGGTCCGCTTTATATCCTTTATTTGAGTCTATTGCATGATCAGATATCTTACGGCCTTCCCGTTCATGCATTCGGGTGCCCGAAACTTCAAATGTACCTGATAGTTACGTCCTTTTAAACTCGAGTCTTTTCTTGTGTACGAATCTCTATGTCATTGTCGCATCGTGAGTCCGATTACCATCCGGTCCGCTTTATATCCTTTATTTGAGTCTATTTCATGATCAGATATCTTACGGCCTTACCGTTCCTCCATTCGGGTGCCCGAAACTTCAAATGTACCGATAGTTACGTCCTTTAAAACTCGAGTCTTTTCTTGTGTACAAATCTCTTAGTCATTGTCGCATTGTGAGTTCAATTACCGTCCAGTCAGCTTCGTATCCTTTATCTTTGTCTGTTGCATGATCAGATATCTTACGGCCTTCCCGTTCCTTTATTTGGGTGCCCGAAACTTCAAATGTATCGATAGTTACGACCTTAAAAACTCGATCTTTTCTTGTGTACGAATCTCTATGTCATTGTCGTATCGTGAGTTCGATTACCATCCGGTCCCCTTCGTATACTTTGTTTGAGTCTATTGCATCATCAGATATATCTTACGGCCTTCCCGTTCCTCCATTCGGGTGCCTGAAACTTCAAATGTACTAATAGTTACGTCCTTTAAAACACGAGTCTTTTCTTGTGAACGAATCTCTATGTCATCGTCGCATCGTAAGTCCGATTAACATCCGGTCCGTTTCATATCCTTTATTTGACTCTATTGCATGATCAGATATCTTACGGCTTTCCCGTTCCTTTATTCGGGTGCCTGAAACTTCAAATGTACCGATAGTTACGTCCTTTATAACTCGAGTCTTTTCTTCTCTACGAATCTCTATGTCATTGTCGCATCGTGAGTCCGGTTACCATCTGGTCCGCTTCGTATACTTTATTTGAGTCTATTGTATCATCAGATATATTACGGCCTTCCCGTTCCTTTATTCGGGTGCCTGAAACTTCAAATGTACCGATATTTACGTCCTTTAAAACTCGAGTCTTTTCTTGTGAACGAATCTCTATGTCATTGTCGCATCGTGAGTCCGATTACCATCCGGCCGCTTCGTATCTTTTATTTGAGTCTATTGCTTGATCAGATATCTTACGGCTTTACCGTACCTCCATTCGGGTGCCCGAAACTTCAAATGTACCGATAGTTACGTCCTGTAAAACTCGAGTCTTTTCTTGTGTACGAATCTCTTTGTCATTGTCGCATCGTGAGTCCAATTACCATCCGGTCCGCTTCGTATCCTTTATTTGAGTCTATTGCATGATCAGATATCTTACGGCCTTCCCGTTCCTTTATTCGGGTGCCAGAAACTTTTAATGTACCGATAGTTACGTCATTTAAAACTCGAGTCTTTTCTTATGTACGAATCTCTATGTCATTATCGCATTGTGAGTTCAATTACCGTCCTGTTAGCTTCGTATCCTTTATCTTTATCTGTTGCATGATCAGATATCTTACGGCCTTACTGTTCCTTTATTTGGCTGCCCGAAACATCAAATGTACCGATAGTTACGATCTTAAAAACTCGAGTCTTTTTTTGTGTACGAATCTCTATGTCACTGTCGCATCGTGAGTCCGATTACCATCCGGTCTGCTTCGTATCCTTTATTTGAGTTTATTGTATCATCAGATATATTACGGCCTTCCCGTTCCTCCATTCGGGTGCCCGAAACTTCAAATGTACCAATAGTTACGTCATTTAAAACTCGAGTCTTTTCTTTTGTACGAATCTCTATGTCACTGTCGCATCGTGAGTCTGATTACCATCCGGTCCACTTCGTATCCTCTAAGTCTATTGCATGATCAGACATCTTACGGCCTTCCCGTTCCTCTATTCGGGTGCCCGAAACTTCAAATGTACCGATAGTTACGTCCTTTTAAACTCGAGTCTTTTTTTGTGTAAGAATCTCTTTGTCCTTGTCGCATCGTGAGTCAGATTACCATCCGGTCCGCTTTGTATACTTTATTTGAGTCTATTGCATGATTAGATATCTTACGGCCTTCCCGTTCCTCCATTCGGGTGCCCGAAACTTCAAATGTACCGATAGCTACGACCTTAAAAACTCGAGTCTTTTCTTGTGTACGAATCTCTATGTCGTTGTCACATCGTGAGTTCGATTACCATCCGGTCTGCTTCGTATCCTTTATTTTAGTCTATTGCTTGATCAGATTTCTTACGGCCTTCCCGTTCCTCCATTCGATTGCCCAAAACTGCAAATGTACCGATAGTTACGTCCTTAAAAACTCGAGCCTTTTCTTATGTACGAATCTCTATGTCATTGTCGCATCGTGAGTCCGATTACCATCCGGTCCGCTTCGTATCCTTTATTTGAGTCTGTTGCTTGATCAGATATCTTACGGCCTTACCGTCCCTCCATTCGGGTGCCCGAAACTTCAAATGTACCGATAGTTACGTCCTTTAAAACTCGAGTCTTTTCTTGTGTACAAATCTCTTTGTCATTGTCGCATTGTGAGTCCAATTACCATCCGGTCCGCTTCGTATCCTTTATTTGAGTCTATTGCATGATCAGATATCTTACGACATTCCCGTTCCTTTATTCGGGTGCCTGAAACTTCAAATGTACCGATAGTTACGTCCTTTATAACTCGAGTCTTTTCTTGTGTACGAATCTCTATGTCATTGTCGCATTGTGAGTCCGGTACCATCTGGTCCGCTTCGTATCCTTTATTTGAGTCTATTGTATCATCAGATATATTACGGCCTTCCCGTTCCTCCATTCGGGTGCCTGAAACTTCAAATGTACCAATAGTTACGTCATTTAAAACTCGAGTCTTTTCTTGTGTACGAATCTCTATGTCACTGTCGCATCGTGAGTCTGATTACCATCCGGTCCACTTCGTATCCTTTATTTGAGTCTATTGCATGATCAGATATCTTACGGCCTTCCCGTTCCCCTATTCGGGTGCCCGAAACTTCAAATGTACCGATAGATACGTCCTTTTAAACTCGAGTCTTTCCTTGTGTACGAATCTCTATGTCCTTGTCGCATCGTGAGTCCGATTACTCTCCGGTCCGCTTTATATCCTTTATTTGAGTCTATTGCATGATCAGATATCTTACGGCCTTCCCGTTCCTGCATTCGGGTGCCCGAAACTTCAAATGTACCTGATAGTTACGTCCTTTTAAACTCGAGTCTTTTCTTGTGTACGAATCTCTATGTCATTGTCGCATCGTGAGTCCGATTACCATCCGGTCCGCTTTATATCCTTTATTTGAGTCTATTTCATGATCAGATATCTTACGGCCTTACTGTTCCTCCATTCGGGTGCCCGAAACTTCAAATGTACCGATAGTTACGTCCTTTAAAACTCGAGTCTTTTCTTGTGTACAAATCTCTTTGTCATTGTCGCATCGTGAGTTCAATTACCGTCCAGTCAGCTTCGTATCCTTTATCTTTGTCTGTTGCATGATCAGATATCTTACGGCCTTCCCGTTCCTTTATTTGGGTGCCCGAAACTTCTAATGTATCGATAGTTACGACCTTAAAAACTCGAGTCTTTTCTTGTGTACGAATCTTTATGTCATTGTCGTATCGTGAGTTCGATTACCATCCGGTCCCCTTCGTATACTTTGTTTGAGTCTATTGCATCATCAGATATATCTTACGGCCTTCCCGTTCCTGCATTCGGGTTCCTGAAACTTCAAATGTACTGATAGTTACGTCCTTTAAAACACGAGTCTTTTCTTGTGTACGAATCTCTATGTCATCGTCGCATCGTAACTCCGATTAACATCCGGTCCGTTTCATATCCTTTATTTGAGTCTATTGCTTGATCAGATTTCTTACGGCCTTCCCGTTCCTCCATTCGAGTGCCCGAAACTTCAAATGTACCGATAGTTACCGATAGTTACCTCCTTTAAAACTCAAGTCTTTTCTTGTGTACGAATCTCTTTGTCATTGTCGCATCGTGAGTCCAATTACCATCGGTCCGCTTCGTATCCTTTATTTGAGTCTATTGCATGATCAGATATCTTACGGCCTTCCCGTTCCATTATTCGGGTGCCTGAAACTTCAAATGTACCGATAGTTACGTCCTTTAAAACTCGAGTCTTTTCTTGTGAACGAATCTCTATGTCATTGTCGCATCGTGAGTCCGATTACCATCCGGCCGCTTCGTATCCTTTATTTGAGTCTATTGCTTGATCAAATATCTTACGGCTTTACCGTACCTCCATTCGGGTGCCCGAAACTTCAAATGTACCGATAGTTACGTCCTGTAAAACTCGAGTCTTTTCTTGTGTACGAATCTCTTTGTCATTGTCGCATCGTGAGTCCAATTACCATCTGGTCCGCTTCGTATCCTTTATTTGAGTCTATTGCATGATCAGATATCTTACGGCCTTCCCGTTCCTTTATTCGGGTGCCAGAAACTTTTAATGTACCGATAGTTACGTCATTTAAAACTCGAGTCTTTTCTTATGTACGAATCTCTATGTCATTATCGCATTGTGAGTTCAATTACCGTCCTGTTAGCTTCGTATCCTTTATCTTTATCTGTTGCATGATCAGATATCTTACGGCCTTACTGTTCCTTTATTTGGCTGCCCGAAACATCAAATGTACCGATAGTTACGATCTTAAAAACTCGAGTCTTTTTTTGTGTACGAATCTCTATGTCACTGTCGCATCGTGAGTCCGATTACCATCCGGTCTGCTTCGTATCCTTTATTTGAGTTTATTGTATCATCAGATATATTACGGCCTTCCCGTTCCTCCATTCGGGTGCCCGAAACTTCAAATGTACCAATAGTTACGTCATTTAAAACTCGAGTCTTTTCTTTTGTACGAATCTCTATGTCACTGTCGCATCGTGAGTCTGATTACCATCCGGTCCACTTCGTATCCTCTAAGTCTATTGCATGATCAGACATCTTACGGCCTTCCCGTTCCTCTATTCGGGTGCCCGAAACTTCAAATGTACCGATAGTTACGTCCTTTTAAACTCGAGTCTTTTTTTGTGTAAGAATCTCTTTGTCCTTGTCGCATCGTGAGTCAGATTACCATCCGGTCCGCTTTGTATCCTTTATTTGAGTCTATTGCATGATCAGATATCTTACGGCCTTCCCGTTCCTCCATTCGGGTGCCCGAAACTTCAAATGTACCGATAGCTACGACCTTAAAAACTCGAGTCTTTTCTTGTGTACGAATCTCTATGTCGTTGTCACATCGTGAGTTCGATTACCATCCGGTCTGCTTCGTATCCTTTATTTTAGTCTATTGCTTGATCAGATTTCTTACGGCCTTCCCGTTCCTCCATTCGATTGCCCAAAACTGCAAATGTACCGATAGTTACGTCCTTAAAAACTCGAGCCTTTTCTTATGTACGAATCTCTATGTCATTGTCGCATCGTGAGTCCGATTACCATCCGGTCCGCTTCGTATCCTTTATTTGAGTCTGTTGCTTGATCAGATATCTTACGGCCTTACCGTACCTCCATTCGGGTGCCCGAAACTTCAAATGTACCGATAGTTACGTCCTTTAAAACTCGAGTCTTTTCTTGTGTACAAATCTCTTTGTCATTGTCGCATTGTGAGTCCAATTACCATCCGGTCCGCTTCGTATCCTTTATTTGAGTCTATTGCATGATCAGATATCTTACGACATTCCCGTTCCTTTATTCGGGTGCCTGAAACTTCAAATGTACCGATAGTTACGTCCTTTATAACTCGAGTCTTTTCTTGTGTACGAATCTCTATGTCATTGTCGCATCGTGAGTCCGGTACCATCTGGTCCGCTTCGTATCCTTTATTTGAGTCTATTGTATCATCAGATATATTACGGCCTTCCCGTTCCTCCATTCGGGTGCCTGAAACTTCAAATGTACCAATAGTTACGTCATTTAAAACTCGAGTCTTTTCTTGTGTACGAATCTATATGTCACTGTCGCATCGTTAGTCTGATTACCATCCGGTCCACTTCGTATCCTTTATTTGAGTCTATTGCATGATCAGATATCTTACGGCCTTCCCGTTCCCCTATTCGGGTGTCCGAAACTTCAAATGCACCGATAGATACGTCCTTTTAAACTCGAGTCTTTCCTTGTGTACGAATCTCTATGTCCTTGTCGCATCGTGAGTCCGATTACTCTCCGGTCCGCTTTATATCCTTTATTTGAGTCTATTGCATGATCAGATATCTTACGGCCTTCCCGTTCCTGCATTCGGGTGCCCGAAACTTCAAATGTACCTGATAGTTACGTCCTTTTAAACTCGAGTCTTTTCTTGTGTACGAATCTCTATGTCATTGTCGCATCGTGAGTCCGATTACCATCCGGTCCGCTTTATATCCTTTATTTGAGTCTATTTCATGAACAGATATCTTACGGCCTTACTGTTCCTCCATTCGGGTGCCCGAAACTTCAAATGTACCGATAGTTACGTCCTTTAAAACTCGAGTCTTTTCTTGTGTACAAATCTCTTTGTCATTGTCGCATCGTGAGTTCAATTACCGTCCAGTCAGCTTCGTATCCTTTATCTTTGTCTGTTGCATGATCAGATATCTTACGGCCTTCCCGTTCCTTTATTTGGGTGCCCGAAACTTCTAATGTATCGATAGTTACGACCTTAAAAACTCGAGTCTTTTCTTGTGTACGAATCATTATGTCATTGTCGTATCGTGAGTTCGATTACCATCCGGTCCCCTTCGTATACTTTGTTTGAGTCTATTGCATCATCAGATATATCTTACGGCCTTCCCGTTCCTCCATTCGGGTTCCTGAAACTTCAAATGTACTGATAGTTACGTCCTTTAAAACACGAGTCTTTTCTTGTGTACGAATCTCTATGTCATCGTCGCATCGTAACTCCGATTAACATCCGGTCCGTTTCATATCCTTTATTTGATTCTATTGCTTGATCAGATTTCTTACGGCCTTCCCGTTCCTCCATTCGAGTGCCCGAAACTTCAAATGTACCGATAGTTACCGATAGTTACCTCCTTTAAAACTCAAGTCTTTTCTTGTGTACGAATCTCTTTGTCATTGTCGCATCGTGAGTCCAATTACCATCGGTCCGCTTCGTATCCTTTATTTGAGTCTATTGCATGATCAGATATCTTACGGCCTTCCCGTTCCATTATTCGGGTGCCTGAAACTTCAAATGTACCGATAGTTACGTCCTTTAAAACTCGAGTCTTTTCTTGTGAACGAATCTCTATGTCATTGTCGCATCGTGAGTCCGATTACCATCCGGCCGCTTCGTATCCTTTATTTGAGTCTATTGCTTGATCAAATATCTTACGGCTTTACCGTACCTCCATTCGGGTGCCCGAAACTTCAAATGTACCGATAGTTACATCCTGTAAAACTCGAGTCTTTTCTTGTGTACGAATCTCTTTGTCATTGTCGCATCGTGAGTCCAATTACCATCCGGTCCGCTTCGTATCCTTTATTTGAGTCTATTGCATGATCAGATATCTTACGGCCTTCCCGCTCCTTTATTAGGGTGCCAGAAACTTTTAATGTACCGATAGTTACGTCATTTAAAACTCGAGTCTTTTCTTATGTACGAATCTCTATGTCATTATCGCATTGTGAGTTCAATTACCGTCCTGTTAGCTTCGTATCCTTTATCTTTATCTGTTGCATGATCAGATATCTTACGGCCTTACTGTTCCTTTATTTGGCTGCCCGAAACATCAAATGTACCGATAGTTACGATCTTAAAAACTCGAGTCTTTTTTTGTGTACGAATCTCTATGTCACTGTCGCATCGTGAGTCCGATTACCATCCGGTCTGCTTCGTATCCTTTATTTGAGTTTATTGTATCATCAGATATATTACGGCCTTCCCGTTCCTCCATTCGGGTGCCCGAAACTTCAAATGTACCAATAGTTACGTCATTTAAAACTCGAGTCTTTTCTTTTGTACGAATCTCTATGTCACTGTCGCATCGTGAGTCTGATTACCATCGGGTCCACTTCGTATCCTCTAAGTCTATTGGATGATCAGACATCTTACGGCCTTCCCGTTCCTCTATTCGGGTGCCCGAAACTTCAAATGTACCGATAGTTACGTCCTTTTAAACTCGAGTCTTTTTTGTGTAAGAATCTCTTTGTCCTTGTCGCATCGTGAGTCAGATTACCATCCGGTCCGCTTTGTATCCTTTATTTGAGTCTATTGCATGATAAGATATCTTACGGCCTTCCCGTTCCTCCATTCGGGTGCCCGAAACTTCAAATGTACCGATAGCTACGACCTTAAAAACTCGAGTCTTTTCTTGTGTACGAATCTCTATGTCGTTGTCACATCGTGAGTTCGATTACCATCCGGTCTGCTTCGTATCCTTTATTTTAGTCTATTGCTTGATCAGATTTCTTACGGCCTTCCCGTTCCTCCATTCGATTGCCCAAAACTGCAAATGTACCGATAGTTACGTCCTTAAAAACTCGAGCCTTTTCTTATGTACGAATCTCTATGTCATTGTCGCATCGTGAGTCCGATTACCATCCGGTCCGCTTCGTATCCTTTATTTGAGTCTGTTGCTTGATCAGATATCTTACGGCCTTACCGTACCTCCATTCGGGTGCCCGAAACTTCAAATGTACCGATAGTTACGTCCTTTAAAACTCGAGTCTTTTCTTGTGTACAAATCTCTTTGTCATTGTCGCATTGTGAGTCCAATTACCATCCGGTCCGCTTCGTATCCTTTATTTGACTCTATTGCATGATCAGATATCTTACGACATTCCCGTTCCTTTATTCGGGTGCCTGAAACTTCAAATGTACCGATAGTTACGTCCTTTATAACTCGAGTCTTTTCTTGTGTACGAATCTCTATGTCATTGTCGCATCGTGAGTCCGGTACCATCTGGTCCGCTTCGTATCCTTTATTTGAGTCTATTGTATCATCAGATATATTACGGCCTTCCCGTTCCTCCATTCGGGTGCCTGAAACTTCAAATGTACCAATAGTTACGTCATTTAAAACTCGAGTCTTTTCTTGTGTACGAATCTATATGTCACTGTCGCATCGTGAGTCTGATTACCATCCGGTCCACTTCGTATCCTTTATTTGAGTCTATTGCATGATCAGATATCTTACGGCCTTCCCGTTCCCCTATTCGGGTGCCCGAAACTTCAAATGCACCGATAGATACGTCCTTTTAAACTCGAGTCTTTCCTTGTGTACGAATCTCTATGTCCTTGTCGCATCGTGAGTCCGATTACTCTCCGGTCCGCTTTATATCCTTTATTTGAGTCTATTGCATGATCAGATATCTTACGGCCTTCCCGTTCCTGCATTCGGGTGCCCGAAACTTCAAATGTACCTGATAGTTACGTCCTTTTAAACTCGTGTCTTTTCTTGTGTACGAATCTCTATGTCATTGTCGCATCGTGAGTCCGATTACCATCCGGTCCGCTTTATATCCTTTATTTGAGTCTATTTCATGATCAGATATCTTACGGCCTTACTGTTCCTCCATTCGGGTGCCCGAAACTTCAAATGTACCGATAGTTACGTCCTTTAAAACTCTAGTCTTTTCTTGTGTACAAATCTCTTTGTCATTGTCGCATCGTGAGTTCAATTACCGTCCAGTCAGCTTCGTATCCTTTATCTTTGTCTGTTGCATGATCAGATATCTTACGGCCTTCCCGTTCCTTTATTTGGGTGCCCGAAACTTCTAATGTATCGATAGTTACGACCTTAAAAACTCGAGTCTTTTCTTGTGTACGAATCTTTATGTCATTGTCGTATCGTGAGTTCGATTACCATCCGGTCCCCTTCGTATACTTTGTTTGAGTCTATTGTATCATCAGATATATCTTACGGCCTTCCCGTTCCTCCATTCGGGTTCCTGAAACTTCAAATGTACTGATAGTTACGTCCTTTAAAACACGAGTCTTTTCTTGTGTACGAATCTCTATGTCATCGTCGCATCGTAACTCCGATTAACATCCGGTCCGTTTCATATCCTTTATTTGAGTCTATTGCTTGATCAGATTTCTTACGGCCTTCCCGTTCCTCCATTCGAGTGCCCGAAACTTCAAATGTACCGATAGTTACCGATAGTTACCTCCTTTAAAACTCAAGTCTTTTCTTGTGTACGAATCTCTTTGTCATTGTCGCATCGTGAGTCCAATTACCATCGGTCCGCTTCGTATCCTTTATTTGAGTCTATTGCATGATCAGATATCTTACGGCCTTCCCGTTCCATTATTCGGGTGCCTGAAACTTCAAATGTACCGATAGTTACGTCCTTTAAAACTCGAGTCTTTTCTTGTGTACGAATCTCTATGTCATTGTCGCATCGTGAGTCCGATTACCATCCGGCCGCTTCGTATCCTTTATTTGAGTCTATTGCTTGATCAAATATCTTACGGCTTTACCGTACCTCCATTCGGGTGCCCGAAACTTCAAATGTACCGATAGTTACGTCCTGTAAAACTCGAGTCTTTTCTTGTGTACGAATCTCTTTGTCATTGTCGCATCGTGAGTCCAATTACCATCCGGTCCGCTTCGTATCCTTTATTTGAGTCTATTGCATGATCAGATATCTTACGGCCTTCCCGTTCCTTTATTCGGGTGCCAGAAACTTTTAATGTACCGATAGTTACGTCATTTAAAACTCGAGTCTTTTCTTATGTACGAATCTCTATGTCATTATCGCATTGTGAGTTCAATTACCGTCCTGTTAGCTTCGTATCCTTTATCTTTATCTGTTGCATGATCAGATATCTTACGGCCTTACTGTTCCTTTATTTGGCTGCCCGAAACATCAAATGTACCGATAGTTACGATCTTAAAAACTCGAGTCTTTTTTTGTGTACGAATCTCTATGTCACTGTCGCATCGTGAGTCCGATTACCATCCGGTCTGCTTCGTATCCTTTATTTGAGTTTATTGTATCATCAGATATATTACGGCCTTCCCGTTCCTCCATTCGGGTGCCCGAAACTTCAAATGTACCAATAGTTACGTCATTTAAAACTCGAGTCTTTTCTTTTGTACGAATCTCTATGTCACTGTCGCATCGTGAGTCTGATTACCATCCGGTCCACTTCGTATCCTCTAAGTCTATTGCATGATCAGACATCTTACGGCCTTCCCGTTCCTCTATTCGGGTGCCCGAAACTTCAAATGTACCGATAGTTACGTCCTTTTAAACTCGAGTCTTTTTTTGTGTAAGAATCTCTTTGTCCTTGTCGCATCGTGAGTCAGATTACCATCCGGTCCGCTTTGTATCCTTTATTTGAGTCTATTGCATGATCAGATATCTTACGGCCTTCCCGTTCCTCCATTCGGGTGCCCGAAACTTCAAATGTACCGATAGCTACGACCTTAAAAACTCGAGTCTTTTCTTGTGTACGAATCTCTATGTCGTTGTCACATCGTGAGTTCGATTACCATCCGGTCTGCTTCGTATCCTTTATTTTAGTCTATTGCTTGATCAGATTTCTTACGGCCTTCCCGTTCCTCCATTCGATTGCCCAAAACTGCAAATGTACCGATAGTTACGTCCTTAAAAACTCGAGCCTTTTCTTATGTACGAATCTCTATGTCATTGTCGCATCGTGAGTCCGATTACCATCCGGTCCGCTTCGTATCCTTTATTTGAGTCTGTTGCTTGATCAGATATCTTACGGCCTTACCGTACCTCCATTCGGGTGCCCGAAACTTCAAATGTACCGATAGTTACGTCCTTTAAAACTCGAGTCTTTTCTTGTGTACAAATCTCTTTGTTATTGTCGCATTGTGAGTCCAATTACCATCCGGTCCGCTTCGTATCCTTTATTTGAGTCTATTGCATGATCAGATATCTTACGACATTCCCGTTCCTTTATTCGGGTGCCTGAAACTTCAAATGTACCGATAGTTACGTCCTTTATAACTCGAGTCTTTTCTTGTGTACGAATCTCTATGTCATTGTCGCATCGTGAGTCCGGTACCATCTGGTCCGCTTCGTATCCTTTATTTGAGTCTATTGTATCATCAGATATATTACGGCCTTCCCGTTCCTCCATTCGGGTGCCTGAAACTTCAAATGTACCAATAGTTACGTCATTTAAAACTCGAGTCTTTTCTTGTGTACGAATCTATATGTCACTGTCGCATCGTGAGTCTGATTACCATCCGGTCCACTTCGTATCCTTTATTTGAGTCTATTGCATGATCAGATATCTTACGGCCTTCCAGTTCCCCTATTCGGGTGCCCGAAACTTCAAATGCACCGATAGATACGTCCTTTTAAACTCGAGTCTTTCCTTGTGTACGAATCTCTATGTCCTTGTCGCATCGTGAGTCCGATTACTCTCCGGTCCGCTTTATATCCTTTATTTGAGTCTATTGCATGATCAGATATCTTACGGCCTTCCCGTTCCTGCATTCGGGTGCCCGAAACTTCAAATGTACCTGATAGTTACGTCCTTTTAAACTCGAGTCTTTTCTTGTGTACGAATCTCTATGTCATTGTCGCATCGTGAGTCCGATTACCATCCGGTCCGCTTTATATCCTTTATTTGAGTCTATTTCATGATCAGATATCTTACGGCCTTACTGTTCCTCCATTCGGGTGCCCGAAACTTCAAATGTACCGATAGTTACGTCCTGTAAAACTCGAGTCTTTTCTTGTGTACGAATCTCTTTGTCATTGTCGCATCGTGAGTCCAATTACCATCCGGTCCGCTTCGTATCCTTTATTTGAGTCTATTGCATGATCAGATATCTTACGGCCTTCCCGTTCCTTTATTCGGGTGCCAGAAACTTTTAATGTACCGATAGTTACGTCATTTAAAACTCGAGTCTTTTCTTATGTACGAATCTCTATGTCATTATCGCATTGTGAGTTCAATTACCGTCCTGTTAGCTTCGTATCCTTTATCTTTATCTGTTGCATGATCAGATATCTTACGGCCTTACTGTTCCTTTATTTGGCTGCCCGAAACATCAAATGTACCGATAGTTACGATCTTAAAAACTCGAGTCTTTTTTTGTGTACGAATCTCTATGTCACTGTCGCATCGTGAGTCCGATTACCATCCGGTCTGCTTCGTATCCTTTATTTGAGTTTATTGTATCATCAGATATATTACGGCCTTCCCGTTCCTCCATTCGGGTGCCCGAAACTTCAAATGTACCAATAGTTACGTCATTTAAAACTCGAGTCTTTTCTTTTGTACGAATCTCTATGTCACTGTCGCATCGTGAGTCTGATTAGCATCCGGTCCACTTCGTATCCTCTAAGTCTATTGGATGATCAGACATCTTACGGCCTTCCCGTTCCTCTATTCGGGTGCCCGAAACTTCAAATGTACCGATAGTTACGTCCTTTTAAACTCGAGTCTTTTTTGTGTAAGAATCTCTTTGTCCTTGTCGCATCGTGAGTCAGATTACCATTCGGTCCGCTTTGTATCCTTTATTTGAGTCTATTGCATGATCAGATATCTTACGGCCTTCCCGTTCCTCCATTCGGGTGCCCGAAACTTCAAATGTACCGATAGCTACGACCTTAAAAACTCGAGTCTTTTCTTGTGTACGAATCTCTATGTCGTTGTCACATCGTGAGTTCGATTACCATCCGGTCTGCTTCGTATCCTTTATTTTAGTCTATTGCTTGATCAGATTTCTTACGGCCTTCCCGTTCCTCCATTCGATTGCCCAAAACTGCAAATGTACCGATAGTTACGTCCTTAAAAACTCGAGCCTTTTCTTATGTACGAATCTCTATGTCATTGTCGCATCGTGAGTCCGATTACCATCCGGTCCGCTTCGTATCCTTTATTTGAGTCTGTTGCTTGATCAGATATCTTACGGCCTTACCGTACCTCCATTCGGGTGCCCGAAACTTCAAATGTACCGATAGTTACGTCCTTTAAAACTCGAGTCTTTTCTTGTGTACAAATCTCTTTGTCATTGTCGCATTGTGAGTCCAATTACCATCCGGTCCGCTTAGTATCCTTTATTTGAGTCTATTGCATGATCAGATATCTTACGACATTCCCGTTCCTTTATTCGGGTGCCTGAAACTTCAAATGTACCGATAGTTACGTCCTTTATAACTCGAGTCTTTTCTTGTGTACGAATCTCTATGTCATTGTCGCATCGTGAGTCCGGTACCATCTGGTCCGCTTCGTATCCTTTATTTGAGTCTATTGTATCATCAGATATATTACGGCCTTCCCGTTCCTCCATTCGGGTGCCTGAAACTTCAAATGTACCAATAGTTACGTCATTTAAAACTCAAGTCTTTTCTTGTGTACGAATCTATATGTCACTGTCGCATCGTGAGTCTGATTACCATCCGGTCCACTTCGTATCCTTTATTTGAGTCTATTGCATGATCAGATATCTTACGGCCTTCCCGTTCCCCTATTCGGGTGCCGAAACTTCAAATGCACCGATAGATACGTCCTTTTAAACTCGAGTCTTTCCTTGTGTACGAATCTCTATGTCCTTGTCGCATCGTGAGTCCGATTACTCTCCGGTCCGCTTTATATCCTTTATTTGAGTCTATTGCATGATCAGATATCTTACGGCCTTCCCGTTCCTGCATTCGGGTGCCCGAAACTTCAAATGTACCTGATAGTTACGTCCTTTTAAACTCGAGTCTTTTCTTGTGTACGAATCTCTATGTCATTGTCGCATCGTGAGTCCGATTACCATCCGGTCCGCTTTATATCCTTTATTTGAGTCTATTTCATGATCAGATATCTTACGGCCTTACTGTTCCTCCATTCGGGTGCCCGAAACTTCAAATGTACCGATAGTTACGTCCTGTAAAACTCGAGTCTTTTCTTGTGTACGAATCTCTTTGTCATTGTCGCATCGTGAGTCCAATTACCATCCGGTCCGCTTCGTATCCTTTATTTGAGTCTATTGCATGATCAGATATCTTACGGCCTTCCCGTTCCTTTATTCGGGTGCCAGAAACTTTTAATTTACCGATAGTTACGTCATTTAAAACTCGAGTCTTTTCTTATGTACGAATCTCTATGTCATTATCGCATTGTGAGTTCAATTACCGTCCTGTTAGCTTCGTATCCTTTATCTTTATCTGTTGCATGATCAGATATCTTACGGCCTTACTGTTCCTTTATTTGGCTGCCCGAAACATCAAATGTACCGATAGTTACGATCTTAAAAACTCGAGTCTTTTTTTGTGTACGAATCTCTATGTCACTGTCGCATCGTGAGTCCGATTACCATCCGGTCTGCTTCGTATCCTTTATTTGAGTTTATTGTATCATCAGATATATTACGGCCTTCCCGTTCCTCCATTCGGGTGCCCGAAACTTCAAATGTACCAATAGTTACGTCATTTAAAACTCGAGTCTTTTCTTTTGTACGAATCTCTATGTCACTGTCGCATCGTGAGTCTGATTACCATCCGGTCCACTTCGTATCCTCTAAGTCTATTGCATGATCAGACATCTTACGGCCTTCCCGTTCCTCTATTCGGGTGCCCGAAACTTCAAATGTACCGATAGTTACGTCCTTTTAAACTCGAGTCTTTTTTTGTGTAAGAATCTCTTTGTCCTTGTCGCATCGTGAGTCAGATTACCATCCGGTCCGCTTTGTATCCTTTATTTGAGTCTATTGCATGATCAGATATCTTACGGCCTTCCCGTTCCTCCATTCGGGTGCCCGAAACTTCAAATGTACCGATAGCTACGACCTTAAAAACTCGAGTCTTTTCTTGTGTACGAATCTCTATGTCGTTGTCACATCGTGAGTTCGATTACCATCCGGTCTGCTTCGTATCCTTTATTTTAGTCTATTGCTTGATCAGATTTCTTACGGCCTTCCCGTTCCTCCATTCGATTGCCCAAAACTGCAAATGTACCGATAGTTACGTCCTTAAAAACTCGAGCCTTTTCTTATGTACGAATCTCTATGTCATTGTCGCATCGTGAGTCCGATTACCATCCGGTCCGCTTCGTATCCTTTATTTGAGTCTGTTGCTTGATCAGATATCTTACGGCCTTACCGTACCTCCATTCGGGTGCCCGAAACTTCAAATGTACCGATAGTTACGTCCTTTAAAACTCGAGTCTTTTCTTGTGTACAAATCTCTTTGTCATTGTCGCATTGTGAGTCCAATTACCATCCGGTCCGCTTCGTATCCTTTATTTGAGTCTATTGCATGATCAGATATCTTACGACATTCCCGTTCCTTTATTCGGGTGCCTGAAACTTCAAATGTACCGATAGTTACGTCCTTTATAACTCGAGTCTTTTCTTGTGTACGAATCTCTATGTCATTGTCGCATCGTGAGTCCGGTACCATCTGGTCCGCTTCGTATCCTTTATTTGAGTCTATTGTATCATCAGATATATTACGGCCTTCCCGTTCCTCCATTCGGGTGCCTGAAACTTCAAATGTACCAATAGTTACGTCATTTAAAACTCGAGTCTTTTCCTGTGTACGAATCTATATGTCACTGTCGCATCGTGAGTCTGATTATCATCCGGTCCACTTCGTATCCTTTATTTGAGTCTATTGCATGATCAGATATCTTACGGCCTTCCCGTTCCCCTATTCGGGTGCCCGAAACTTCAAATGTACCGATAGATACGTCCTTTTGAACTCGAGTCTTTCCTTGTGTACGAATCTCTATGTCCTTGTCGCATCGTGAGTCCGATTACTCTCCGGTCCGCTTTATATCCTTTATTTGAGTCTATTGCATGATCAGATATCTTACGGCCTTCCCGTTCCTGCATTCGGGTGCCCGAAACTTCAAATGTACCTGATAGTTACGTCCTTTTAAACTCGAGTCTTTTCTTGTGTACGAATCTCTATGTCATTGTCGCATCGTGAGTCCGATTACCATCCGGTCCGCTTTATATCCTTTATTTGAGTCTATTTCATGATCAGATATCTTACGGCCTTACTGTTCCTCCATTCGGGTGCCCGAAACTTCAAATGTACCGATAGTTACGTCCTTTAAAACTCGAGTCTTTTCTTGTGTACAAATCTCTTTGTCATTGTCGCATCGTGAGTTCAATTACCGTCCAGTCAGCTTCGTATCCTTTATCTTTGTCTGTTGCATGATCAGATATCTTACGGCCTTCCCGTTCCTTTATTTGGGTGCCCGAAACTTCTAATGTATCGATAGTTACGACCTTAAAAACTCGAGTCTTTTCTTGTGTACGAATCTTTATGTCATTGTCGTATCGTGAGTCCGATTACCATCCGGTCCGCTTCGTATCCTTTATTTGAGTCTGTTGCTTGATCAGATATCTTACGGCCTTACCGTACCTCCATTCGGGTGCCCGAAACTTCAAATGTACCGATAGTTACGTCCTTTAAAACTCGAGTCTTTTCTTGTGTACAAATCTCTTTGTCATTGTCGCATTGTGAGTCCAATTACCATCCGGTCCGCTTCGTATCCTTTATTTGAGTCTATTGCATGATCAGATTTCTTACGGCCTTCCCGTTCCTCCATTCGAGTGCCCGAAACTTCAAATGTACCGATAGTTACCGATAGTTACCTCCTTTAAAACTCAAGTCTTTTCTTGTGTACGAATCTCTTTGTCATTGTCGCATCGTGAGTCCAATTACCATCGGTCCGCTTCGTATCCTTTATTTGAGTCTATTGCATGATCAGATATCTTACGGCCTTCCCGTTCCATTATTCGGGTGCCTGAAACTTCAAATGTACCGATAGTTACGTCCTTTAAAACTCGAGTCTTTTCTTGTGAACGAATCTCTATGTCATTGTCGCATCGTGAGTCCGATTACCATCCGGCCGCTTCGTATCCTTTATTTGAGTCTATTGCTTGATCAAATATCTTACGGCTTTACCGTACCTCCATTCGGGTGCCCGAAACTTCAAATGTACCGATAGTTACGTCCTGTAAAACTCGAGTCTTTTCTTGTGTACGAATCTCTTTGTCATTGTCGCATCGTGAGTCCAATTACCATCCGGTCCGCTTCGTATCCTTTATTTGAGTCTATTGCATGATCAGATATCTTACGGCCTTCCCGTTCCTTTATTCGGGTGCCAGAAACTTTTAATGTACCGATAGTTACGTCATTTAAAACTCGAGTCTTTTCTTATGTACGAATCTCTATGTCATTATCGCATTGTGAGTTCAATTACCGTCCTGTTAGCTTCGTATCCTTTATCTTTATCTGTTGCATGATCAGATATCTTACGGCCTTACTGTTCCTTTATTTGGCTGCCCGAAACATCAAATGTACCGATAGTTACGATCTTAAAAACTCGAGTCTTTTTTTGTGTACGAATCTCTATGTCACTGTCGCATCGTGAGTCCGATTACCATCCGGTCTGCTTCGTATCCTTTATTTGAGTTTATTGTATCATCAGATATATTACGGCCTTCCCGTTCCTCCATTCGGGTGCCCGAAACTTCAAATGTACCAATAGTTACGTCATTTAAAACTCGAGTCTTTTCTTTTGTACGAATCTCTATGTCACTGTCGCATCGTGAGTCTGATTACCATCCGGTCCACTTCGTATCCTCTAAGTCTATTGCATGATCAGACATCTTACGGCCTTCCCGTTCCTCTATTCGGGTGCCCGAAACTTCAAATGTACCGATAGTTACGTCCTTTTAAACTCGAGTCTTTTTTTGTGTAAGAATCTCTTTGTCCTTGTCGCATCGTGAGTCAGATTACCATCCGGTCCGCTTTGTATCCTTTATTTGAGTCTATTGCATGATCAGATATCTTACGGCCTTCCCGTTCCTCCATTCGGGTGCCCGAAACTTCAAATGTACCGATAGCTACGACCTTAAAAACTCGAGTCTTTTCTTGTGTACGAATCTCTATGTCGTTGTCACATCGTGAGTTCGATTACCATCCGGTCTGCTTCGTATCGTTTATTTTAGTCTATTGCTTGATCAGATTTCTTACGGCCTTCCCGTTCCTCCATTCGATTGCCCAAAACTGCAAATGTACCGATAGTTACGTCCTTAAAAACTCGAGCCTTTTCTTATGTACGAATCTCTATGTCATTGTCGCATCGTGAGTCCGATTACCATCCGGTCCGCTTCGTATCCTTTATTTGAGTCTGTTGCTTGATCAGATATCTTACGGCCTTACCGTACCTCCATTCGGGTGCCCGAAACTTCAAATGTACCGATAGTTACGTCCTTTAAAACTCGAGTCTTTTCTTGTGTACAAATCTCTTTGTCATTGTCGCATTGTGAGTCCAATTACCATCCGGTCCGCTTCGTATCCTTTATTTGAGTCTATTGCATGATCAGATATCTTACGACATTCCCGTTCCTTTATTCGGGTGCCTGAAACTTCAAATGTACCGATAGTTACGTCCTTTATAACTCGAGTCTTTTCTTGTGTACGAATCTCTATGTCATTGTCGCATCGTGAGTCCGGTACCATCTGGTCCGCTTCGTATCCTTTATTTGAGTCTATTGTATCATCAGATATATTACGGCCTTCCCGTTCCTCCATTCAGGTGCCTGAAACTTCAAATGTACCAATAGTTACGTCATTTAAAACTCGAGTCTTTTCCTGTGTACGAATCTATATGTCACTGTCGCATCGTGAGTCTGATTATCATCCGGTCCACTTCGTATCCTTTATTTGAGTCTATTGCATGATCAGATATCTTACGGCCTTCCCGTTCCCCTATTCGGGTGCCCGAAACTTCAAATGTACCGATAGATACGTCCTTTTAAACTCGAGTCTTTCCTTGTGTACGAATCTCTATGTCCTTGTCGCATCGTGAGTCCGATTACTCTCCGGTCCGCTTTATATCCTTTATTTGAGTCTATTGCATGATCAGATATCTTACGGCCTTCCCGTTCCTGCATTCGGGTGCCCGAAACTTCAAATGTACCTGATAGTTACGTCCTTTTAAACTCGAGTCTTTTCTTGTGTACGAATCTCTATGTCATTGTCGCATCGTGAGTCCGATTACCATCCGGTCCGCTTTATATCCTTTATTTGAGTCTATTTCATGATCAGATATCTTACGGCCTTACTGTTCCTCCATTCGGGTGCCCGAAACTTCAAATGTACCGATAGTTACGTCCTTTAAAACTCGAGTCTTTTCTTGTGTACAAATCTCTTTGTCATTGTCGCATCGTGAGTTCAATTACCGTCCAGTCAGCTTCGTATCCTTTATCTTTGTCTGTTGCATGATCAGATATCTTACGGCCTTCCCGTTCCTTTATTTGGGTGCCCGAAACTTCTAATGTATCGATAGTTACGACCTTAAAAACTCGAGTCTTTTCTTGTGTACGAATCTTTATGTCATTGTCGTATCGTGAGTCCGATTACCATCCGGTCCGCTTCGTATCCTTTATTTGAGTCTGTTGCTTGATCAGATATCTTACGGCCTTACCGTACCTCCATTCGGGTGCCCGAAACTTCAAATGTACCGATAGTTACGTCCTTTAAAACTCGAGTCTTTTCTTGTGTACAAATCTCTTTGTCATTGTCGCATTGTGAGTCCAATTACCATCCGGTCCGCTTCGTATCCTTTATTTGAGTCTATTGCATGATCAGATTTCTTACGGCCTTCCCGTTCCTCCATTCGAGTGCCCGAAACTTCAAATGTACCGATAGTTACCGATAGTTACCTCCTTTAAAACTCAAGTCTTTTCTTGTGTACGAATCTCTTTGTCATTGTCGCATCGTGAGTCCAATTACCATCGGTCCGCTTCGTATCCTTTATTTGAGTCTATTGCATGATCAGATATCTTACGGCCTTCCCGTTCCATTATTCGGGTGCCTGAAACTTCAAATGTACCGATAGTTACGTCCTTTAAAACTCGAGTCTTTTCTTGTGAACGAATCTCTATGTCATTGTCGCATCGTGAGTCCGATTACCATCCGGCCGCTTCGTATCCTTTATTTGAGTCTATTGCTTGATCAAATATCTTACGGCTTTACCGTACCTCCATTCGGGTGCCCGAAACTTCAAATGTACCGATAGTTACGTCCTGTAAAACTCGAGTCTTTTCTTGTGTACGAATCTCTTTGTCATTGTCGCATCGTGAGTCCAATTACCATCCGGTCCGCTTCGTATCCTTTATTTGAGTCTATTGCATGATCAGATATCTTACGGCCTTCCCGTTCCTTTATTCGGGTGCCAGAAACTTTTAATGTACCGATAGTTACGTCATTTAAAACTCGAGTCTTTTCTTATGTACGAATCTCTATGTCATTATCGCATTGTGAGTTCAATTACCGTCCTGTTAGCTTCGTATCCTTTATCTTTATCTGTTGCATGATCAGATATCTTACGGCCTTACTGTTCCTTTATTTGGCTGCCCGAAACATCAAATGTACCGATAGTTACGATCTTAAAAACTCGAGTCTTTTTTTGTGTACGAATCTCTATGTCACTGTCGCATCGTGAGTCCGATTACCATCCGGTCTGCTTCGTATCCTTTATTTGAGTTTATTGTATCATCAGATATATTACGGCCTTCCCGTTCCTCCATTCGGGTGCCCGAAACTTCAAATGTACCAATAGTTACGTCATTTAAAACTCGAGTCTTTTCTTTTGTACGAATCTCTATGTCACTGTCGCATCGTGAGTCTGATTACCATCCGGTCCACTTCGTATCCTCTAAGTCTATTGCATGATCAGACATCTTACGGCCTTCCCGTTCCTCTATTCGGGTGCCCGAAACTTCAAATGTACCGATAGTTACGTCCTTTTAAACTCGAGTCTTTTTTTGTGTAAGAATCTCTTTGTCCTTGTCGCATCGTGAGTCAGATTACCATCCGGTCCGCTTTGTATCCTTTATTTGAGTCTATTGCATGATCAGATATCTTACGGCCTTCCCGTTCCTCCATTCGGGTGCCCGAAACTTCAAATGTACCGATAGCTACGACCTTAAAAACTCGAGTCTTTTCTTGTGTACGAATCTCTATGTCGTTGTCACATCGTGAGTTCGATTACCATCCGGTCTGCTTCGTATCGTTTATTTTAGTCTATTGCTTGATCAGATTTCTTACGGCCTTCCCGTTCCTCCATTCGATTGCCCAAAACTGCAAATGTACCGATAGTTACGTCCTTAAAAACTCGAGCCTTTTCTTATGTACGAATCTCTATGTCATTGTCGCATCGTGAGTCCGATTACCATCCGGTCCGCTTCGTATCCTTTATTTGAGTCTGTTGCTTGATCAGATATCTTACGGCCTTACCGTACCTCCATTCGGGTGCCCGAAACTTCAAATGTACCGATAGTTACGTCCTTTAAAACTCGAGTCTTTTCTTGTGTACAAATCTCTTTGTCATTGTCGCATTGTGAGTCCAATTACCATCCGGTCCGCTTCGTATCCTTTATTTGAGTCTATTGCATGATCAGATATCTTACGACATTCCCGTTCCTTTATTCGGGTGCCTGAAACTTCAAATGTACCGATAGTTACGTCCTTTATAACTCGAGTCTTTTCTTGTGTACGAATCTCTATGTCATTGTCGCATCGTGAGTCCGGTACCATCTGGTCCGCTTCGTATCCTTTATTTGAGTCTATTGTATCATCAGATATATTACGGCCTTCCCGTTCCTCCATTCAGGTGCCTGAAACTTCAAATGTACCAATAGTTACGTCATTTAAAACTCGAGTCTTTTCCTGTGTACGAATCTATATGTCACTGTCGCATCGTGAGTCTGATTATCATCCGGTCCACTTCGTATCCTTTATTTGAGTCTATTGCATGATCAGATATCTTACGGCCTTCCCGTTCCCCTATTCGGGTGCCCGAAACTTCAAATGTACCGATAGATACGTCCTTTTAAACTCGAGTCTTTCCTTGTGTACGAATCTCTATGTCCTTGTCGCATCGTGAGTCCGATTACTCTCCGGTCCGCTTTATATCCTTTATTTGAGTCTATTGCATGATCAGATATCTTACGGCCTTCCCGTTCCTGCATTCGGGTGCCCGAAACTTCAAATGCACCTGATAGTTACGTCCTTTTAAACTCGAGTCTTTTCTTGTGTACGAATCTCTATGTCATTGTCGCATCGTGAGTCCGATTACCATCCGGTCCGCTTTATATCCTTTATTTGAGTCTATTTCATGATCTGATATCTTACGGCCTTACTGTTCCTCCATTCGGGTGCCCGAAACTTCAAATGTACCGATAGTTACGTCCTTTAAAACTCGAGTCTTTTCTTGTGTACAAATCTCTTTGTCATTGTCGCATCGTGAGTTCAATTACCGTCCAGTCAGCTTCGTATCCTTTATCTTTGTCTGTTGCATGATCAGATATCTTACGGCCTTCCCGTTCCTTTATTTGGGTGCCCGAAACTTCTAATGTATCGATAGTTACGACCTTAAAAACTCGAGTCTTTTCTTGTGTACGAATCTTTATGTCATTGTCGTATCGTGTGTCCGATTACCATCCGGTCCGCTTCGTATCCTTTATTTGAGTCTGTTGCTTGATCAGATATCTTACGGCCTTACCGTACCTCCATTCGGGTGCCCGAAACTTCAAATGTACCGATAGTTACGTCCTTTAAAACTCGAGTCTTTTCTTGTGTACAAATCTCTTTGTCATTGTCGCATTGTGAGTCCAATTACCATCCGGTCCGCTTCGTATCCTTTATTTGAGTCTATTGCATGATCAGATTTCTTACGGCCTTCCCGTTCCTCCATTCGAGTGCCCGAAACTTCAAATGTACCGATAGTTACCGATAGTTACCTCCTTTAAAACTCAAGTCTTTTCTTGTGTACGAATCTCTTTGTCATTGTCGCATCGTGAGTCCAATTACCATCGGTCCGCTTCGTATCCTTTATTTGAGTCTATTGCATGATCAGATATCTTACGGCCTTCCCGTTCCATTATTCGGGTGCCTGAAACTTCAAATGTACCGATAGTTACGTCCTTTAAAACTCGAGTCTTTTCTTGTGAACGAATCTCTATGTCATTGTCGCATCGTGAGTCCGATTACCATCCGGCCGCTTCGTATCCTTTATTTGAGTCTATTGCTTGATCAAATATCTTACGGCTTTACCGTACCTCCATTCGGGTGCCCGAAACTTCAAATGTACCGATAGTTACGTCCTGTAAAACTCGAGTCTTTTCTTGTGTACGAATCTCTTTGTCATTGTCGCATCGTGAGTCCAATTACCATCCGGTCCGCTTCGTATCCTTTATTTGAGTCTATTGCATGATCAGATATCTTACGGCCTTCCCGTTCCTTTATTCGGGTGCCAGAAACTTTTAATGTACCGATAGTTACGTCATTTAAAACTCGAGTCTTTTCTTATGTACGAATCTCTATGTCATTATCGCATTGTGAGTTCAATTACCGTCCTGTTAGCTTCGTATCCTTTATCTTTATCTGTTGCATGATCAGATATCTTACGGCCTTACTGTTCCTTTATTTGGCTGCCCGAAACATCAAATGTACCGATAGTTACGATCTTAAAAACTCGAGTCTTTTTTTGTGTACGAATCTCTATGTCACTGTCGCATCGTGAGTCCGATTACCATCCGGTCTGCTTCGTATCCTTTATTTGAGTTTATTGTATCATCAGATATATTACGGCCTTCCCGTTCCTCCATTCGGGTGCCCGAAACTTCAAATGTACCAATAGTTACGTCATTTAAAACTCGAGTCTTTTCTTTTGTACGAATCTCTATGTCACTGTCGCATCGTGAGTCTGATTACCATCCGGTCCACTTCGTATCCTCTAAGTCTATTGCATGATCAGACATCTTACGGCCTTCCCGTTCCTCTATTCGGGTGCCCGAAACTTCAAATGTACCGATAGTTACGTCCTTTTAAACTCGAGTCTTTTTTTGTGTAAGAATCTCTTTGTCCTTGTCGCATCGTGAGTCAGATTACCATCCGGTCCGCTTTGTATCCTTTATTTGAGTCTATTGCATGATCAGATATCTTACGGCCTTCCCGTTCCTCCATTCGGGTGCCCGAAACTTCAAATGTACCGATAGCTACGACCTTAAAAACTCGAGTCTTTTCTTGTGTACGAATCTCTATGTCGTTGTCACATCGTGAGTTCGATTACCATCCGGTCTGCTTCGTATCGTTTATTTTAGTCTATTGCTTGATCAGATTTCTTACGGCCTTCCCGTTCCTCCATTCGATTGCCCAAAACTGCAAATGTACCGATAGTTACGTCCTTAAAAACTCGAGCCTTTTCTTATGTACGAATCTCTATGTCATTGTCGCATCGTGAGTCCGATTACCATCCGGTCCGCTTCGTATCCTTTATTTGAGTCTGTTGCTTGATCAGATATCTTACGGCCTTACCGTACCTCCATTCGGGTGCCCGAAACTTCAAATGTACCGATAGTTACGTCCTTTAAAACTCGAGTCTTTTCTTGTGTACAAATCTCTTTGTCATTGTCGCATTGTGAGTCCAATTACCATCCGGTCCGCTTCGTATCCTTTATTTGAGTCTATTGCATGATCAGATATCTTACGACATTCCCGTTCCTTTATTCGGGTGCCTGAAACTTCAAATGTACCGATAGTTACGTCCTTTATAACTCGAGTCTTTTCTTGTGTACGAATCTCTATGTCATTGTCGCATCGTGAGTCCGGTACCATCTGGTCCGCTTCGTATCCTTTATTTGAGTCTATTGTATCATCAGATATATTACGGCCTTCCCGTTCCTCCATTCAGGTGCCTGAAACTTCAAATGTACCAATAGTTACGTCATTTAAAACTCGAGTCTTTTCCTGTGTACGAATCTATATGTCACTGTCGCATCGTGAGTCTGATTATCATCCGGTCCACTTCGTATCCTTTATTTGAGTCTATTGCATGATCAGATATCTTACGGCCTTCCCGTTCCCCTATTCGGGTGCCCGAAACTTCAAATGTACCGATAGATACGTCCTTTTAAACTCGAGTCTTTCCTTGTGTACGAATCTCTATGTCCTTGTCGCATCGTGAGTCCGATTACTCTCCGGTCCGCTTTATATCCTTTATTTGAGTCTATTGCATGATCAGATATCTTACGGCCTTCCCGTTCCTGCATTCGGGTGCCCGAAACTTCAAATGTACCTGATAGTTACGTCCTTTTAAACTCGAGTCTTTTCTTGTGTACGAATCTCTATGTCATTGTCGCATCGTGAGTCCGATTACCATCCGGTCCGCTTTATATCCTTTATTTGAGTCTATTTCATGATCAGATATCTTACGGCCTTACTGTTCCTCCATTCGGGTGCCCGAAACTTCAAATGTACCGATAGTTACGTCCTTTAAAACTCGAGTCTTTTCTTGTGTACAAATCTCTTTGTCATTGTCGCATCGTGAGTTCAATTACCGTCCAGTCAGCTTCGTATCCTTTATCTTTGTCTGTTGCATGATCAGATATCTTACGGCCTTCCCGTTCCTTTATTTGGGTGCCCGAAACTTCTAATGTATCGATAGTTACGACCTTAAAAACTCGAGTCTTTTCTTGTGTACGAATCTTTATGTCATTGTCGTATCGTGAGTCCGATTACCATCCGGTCCGCTTCGTATCCTTTATTTGAGTCTGTTGCTTGATCAGATATCTTACGGCCTTACCGTACCTCCATTCGGGTGCCCGAAACTTCAAATGTACCGATAGTTACGTCCTTTAAAACTCGAGTCTTTTCTTGTGTACAAATCTCTTTGTCATTGTCGCATTGTGAGTCCAATTACCATCCGGTCCGCTTCGTATCCTTTATTTGAGTCTATTGCATGATCAGATTTCTTACGGCCTTCCCGTTCCTCCATTCGAGTGCCCGAAACTTCAAATGTACCGATAGTTACCGATAGTTACCTCCTTTAAAACTCAAGTCTTTTCTTGTGTACGAATCTCTTTGTCATTGTCGCATCGTGAGTCCAATTACCATCGGTCCGCTTCGTATCCTTTATTTGAGTCTATTGCATGATCAGATATCTTACGGCCTTCCCGTTCCATTATTCGGGTGCCTGAAACTTCAAATGTACCGATAGTTACGTCCTTTAAAACTCGAGTCTTTTCTTGTGAACGAATCTCTATGTCATTGTCGCATCGTGAGTCCGATTACCATCCGGCCGCTTCGTATCCTTTATTTGAGTCTATTGCTTGATCAAATATCTTACGGCTTTACCGTACCTCCATTCGGGTGCCCGAAACTTCAAATGTACCGATAGTTACGTCCTGTAAAACTCGAGTCTTTTCTTGTGTACGAATCTCTTTGTCATTGTCGCATCGTGAGTCCAATTACCATCCGGTCCGCTTCGTATCCTTTATTTGAGTCTATTGCATGATCAGATATCTTACGGCCTTCCCGTTCCTTTATTCGGGTGCCAGAAACTTTTAATGTACCGATAGTTACGTCATTTAAAACTCGAGTCTTTTCTTATGTACGAATCTCTATGTCATTATCGCATTGTGAGTTCAATTACCGTCCTGTTAGCTTCGTATCCTTTATCTTTATCTGTTGCATGATCAGACATCTTACGGCCTTCCCGTTCCTCTATTCGGGTGCCCGAAACTTCAAATGTACCGATAGTTACGTCCTTTTAAACTCGAGTCTTTTTTTGTGTAAGAATCTCTTTGTCCTTGTCGCATCGTGAGTCAGATTACCATCCGGTCCGCTTTGTATCCTTTATTTGAGTCTATTGCATGATCAGATATCTTACGGCCTTCCCGTTCCTCCATTCGGGTGCCCGAAACTTCAAATGTACCGATAGCTACGACCTTAAAAACTCGAGTCTTTTCTTGTGTACGAATCTCTATGTCGTTGTCACATCGTGAGTTCGATTACCATCCGGTCTGCTTCGTATCGTTTATTTTAGTCTATTGCTTGATCAGATTTCTTACGGCCTTCCCGTTCCTCCATTCGATTGCCCAAAACTGCAAATGTACCGATAGTTACGTCCTTAAAAACTCGAGCCTTTTCTTATGTACGAATCTCTATGTCATTGTCGCATCGTGAGTCCGATTACCATCCGGTCCGCTTCGTATCCTTTATTTGAGTCTGTTGCTTGATCAGATATCTTACGGCCTTACCGTACCTCCATTCGGGTGCCCGAAACTTCAAATGTACCGATAGTTACGTCCTTTAAAACTCGAGTCTTTTCTTGTGTACAAATCTCTTTGTCATTGTCGCATTGTGAGTCCAATTACCATCCGGTCCGCTTCGTATCCTTTATTTGAGTCTATTGCATGATCAGATATCTTACGACATTCCCGTTCCTTTATTCGGGTGCCTGAAACTTCAAATGTACCGATAGTTACGTCCTTTATAACTCGAGTCTTTTCTTGTGTACGAATCTCTATGTCATTGTCGCATCGTGAGTCCGGTACCATCTGGTCCGCTTCGTATCCTTTATTTGAGTCTATTGTATCATCAGATATATTACGGCCTTCCCGTTCCTCCATTCGGGTGCCTGAAACTTCAAATGTACCAATAGTTACGTCATTTAAAACTCGAGTCTTTTCCTGTGTACGAATCTATATGTCACTGTCGCATCGTGAGTCTGATTACCATCCGGTCCACTTCGTATCCTTTATTTGAGTCTATTGCATGATCAGATATCTTACGGCCTTCCCGTTCCCCTATTCGGGTGCCCGAAACTTCAAATGTACCGATAGATACGTCCTTTTAAACTCGAGTCTTTCCTTGTGTACGAATCTCTATGTCCTTGTCGCATCGTGAGTCCGATTACTCTCCGGTCCGCTTTATATCCTTTATTTGAGTCTATTGCATGATCAGATATCTTACGGCCTTCCCGTTCCTGCATTCGGGTGCCCGAAACTTCAAATGTACCTGATAGTTACGTCCTTTTAAACTCGAGTCTTTTCTTGTGTACGAATCTCTATGTCATTGTCGCATCGTGAGTCCGATTACCATCCGGTCCGCTTTATATCCTTTATTTGAGTCTATTTCATGATCAGATATCTTACGGCCTTACTGTTCCTCCATTCGGGTGCCCGAAACTTCAAATGTACCGATAGTTACGTCCTTTAAAACTCGAGTCTTTTCTTGTGTACAAATCTCTTTGTCATTGTCGCATCGTGAGTTCAATTACCGTCCGGCCGCTTCGTATCCTTTATTTGAGTCTATTGCTTGATCAAATATCTTACGGCTTTACCGTACCTCCATTCGGGTGCCCGAAACTTCAAATGTACCGATAGTTACGTCCTGTAAAACTCGAGTCTTTTCTTGTGTACGAATCTCTTTGTCATTGTCGCATCGTGAGTCCAATTACCATCCGGTCCGCTTCGTATCCTTTATTTGAGTCTATTGCATGATCAGATATCTTACGGCCTTCCCGTTCCTTTATTCGGGTGCCAGAAACTTTTAATGTACCGATAGTTACGTCATTTAAAACTCGAGTCTTTTCTTATGTACGAATCTCTATGTCATTATCGCATTGTGAGTTCAATTACCGTCCTGTTAGCTTCGTATCCTTTATCTTTATCTGTTGCATGATCAGATATCTTACGGCCTTACTGTTCCTTTATTTGGCTGCCCGAAACATCAAATGTACCGATAGTTACGATCTTAAAAACTCGAGTCTTTTTTTGTGTACGAATCTCTATGTCACTGTCGCATCGTGAGTCCGATTACCATCCGGTCTGCTTCGTATCCTTTATTTGAGTTTATTGTATCATCAGATATATTACGGCCTTCCCGTTCCTCCATTCGGGTGCCCGAAACTTCAAATGTACCAATAGTTACGTCATTTAAAACTCGAGTCTTTTCTTTTGTACGAATCTCTATGTCACTGTCGCATCGTGAGTCTGATTACCATCCGGTCCACTTCGTATCCTCTAAGTCTATTGCATGATCAGACATCTTACGGCCTTCCCGTTCCTCTATTCGGGTGCCCGAAACTTCAAATGTACCGATAGTTACGTCCTTTTAAACTCGAGTCTTTTTTTGTGTAAGAATCTCTTTGTCCTTGTCGCATCGTGAGTCAGATTACCATCCGGTCCGCTTTGTATCCTTTATTTGAGTCTATTGCATGATCAGATATCTTACGGCCTTCCCGTTCCTCCATTCGGGTGCCCGAAACTTCAAATGTACCGATAGCTACGACCTTAAAAACTCGAGTCTTTTCTTGTGTACGAATCTCTATGTCGTTGTCACATCGTGAGTTCGATTACCATCCGGTCTGCTTCGTATCGTTTATTTTAGTCTATTGCTTGATCAGATTTCTTACGGCCTTCCCGTTCCTCCATTCGATTGCCCAAAACTGCAAATGTACCGATAGTTACGTCCTTAAAAACTCGAGCCTTTTCTTATGTACGAATCTCTATGTCATTGTCGCATCGTGAGTCCGATTACCATCCGGTCCGCTTCGTATCCTTTATTTGAGTCTGTTGCTTGATCAGATATCTTACGGCCTTACCGTACCTCCATTCGGGTGCCCGAAACTTCAAATGTACCGATAGTTACGTCCTTTAAAACTCGAGTCTTTTCTTGTGTACAAATCTCTTTGTCATTGTCGCATTGTGAGTCCAATTACCATCCGGTCCGCTTCGTATCCTTTATTTGAGTCTATTGCATGATCAGATATCTTACGACATTCCCGTTCCTTTATTCGGGTGCCTGAAACTTCAAATGTACCGATAGTTACGTCCTTTATAACTCGAGTCTTTTCTTGTGTACGAATCTCTATGTCATTGTCGCATCGTGAGTCCGGTACCATCTGGTCCGCTTCGTATCCTTTATTTGAGTCTATTGTATCATCAGATATATTACGGCCTTCCCGTTCCTCCATTCGGGTGCCTGAAACTTCAAATGTACCAATAGTTACGTCATTTAAAACTCGAGTCTTTTCCTGTGTACGAATCTATATGTCACTGTCGCATCGTGAGTCTGATTACCATCCGGTCCACTTCGTATCCTTTATTTGAGTCTATTGCATGATCAGATATCTTACGGCCTTCCCGTTCCCCTATTCGGGTGCCCGAAACTTCAAATGTACCGATAGATACGTCCTTTTAAACTCGAGTCTTTCCTTGTGTACGAATCTCTATGTCCTTGTCGCATCGTGAGTCCGATTACTCTCCGGTCCGCTTTATATCCTTTATTTGAGTCTATTGCATGATCAGATATCTTACGGCCTTCCCGTTCCTGCATTCGGGTGCCCGAAACTTCAAATGTACCTGATAGTTACGTCCTTTTAAACTCGAGTCTTTTCTTGTGTACGAATCTCTATGTCATTGTCGCATCGTGAGTCCGATTACCATCCGGTCCGCTTTATATCCTTTATTTGAGTCTATTTCATGATCAGATATCTTACGGCCTTACTGTTCCTCCATTCGGGTGCCCGAAACTTCAAATGTACCGATAGTTACGTCCTTTAAAACTCGAGTCTTTTCTTGTGTACAAATCTCTTTGTCATTGTCGCATCGTGAGTTCAATTACCGTCCAGTCAGCTTCGTATCCTTTATCTTTGTCTGTTGCATGATCAGATATCTTACGGCCTTCCCGTTCCTTTATTTGGGTGCCCGAAACTTCTAATGTATCGATAGTTACGACCTTAAAAACTCGAGTCTTTTCTTGTGTACGAATCTTTATGTCATTGTCGTATCGTGAGTTCGATTACCATCCGGTCCCCTTCGTATACTTTGTTTGAGTCTATTGCATCATCAGATATATCTTACGGCCTTCCCGTTCCTCCATTCGGGTTCCTGAAACTTCAAATGTACTGATAGTTACGTCCTTTAAAACACGAGTCTTTTCTTGTGTACGAATCTCTATGTCATCGTCGCATCGTAACTCCGATTAACATCCGGTCCGTTTCATATCCTTTATTTGAGTCTATTGCTTGATCAGATTTCTTACGGCCTTCCCGTTCCTCCATTCGAGTGCCCGAAACTTCAAATGTACCGATAGTTACCGATAGTTACCTCCTTTAAAACTCAAGTCTTTTCTTGTGTACGAATCTCTTTGTCATTGTCGCATCGTGAGTCCAATTACCATCGGTCCGCTTCGTATCCTTTATTTGAGTCTATTGCATGATCAGATATCTTACGGCCTTCCCGTTCCATTATTCGGGTGCCTGAAACTTCAAATGTACCGATAGTTACGTCCTTTAAAACTCGAGTCTTTTCTTGTGAACGAATCTCTATGTCATTGTCGCATCGTGAGTCCGATTACCATCCGGCCGCTTCGTATCCTTTATTTGAGTCTATTGCTTGATCAAATATCTTACGGCTTTACCGTACCTCCATTCGGGTGCCCGAAACTTCAAATGTACCGATAGTTACGTCCTGTAAAACTCGAGTCTTTTCTTGTGTACGAATCTCTTTGTCATTGTCGCATCGTGAGTCCAATTACCATCCGGTCCGCTTCGTATCCTTTATTTGAGTTTATTGCATGATCAGATATCTTACGGCCTTCCCGTTCCTTTATTCGGGTGCCAGAAACTTTTAATGTACCGATAGTTACGTCGTTTAAAACTCGAGTCTTTTCTTGTGTACGAATCTCTATGTCATTATCGCATTGTGAGTTCAATTACCGTCCTGTTAGCTTCGTATCCTTTATCTTTATCTGTTGCATGATCAGATATCTTACGGCCTTACTGTTCCTTTATTTGGCTGCCCGAAACATCAAATGTACCGATAGTTACGATCTTAAAAACTCGAGTCTTTTTTTGTGTACGAATCTCTATGTCACTGACGCATCGTGAGTCCGATTACCACCTGGTCTGCTTCGTATCCTTTATTTGAGTTTATTGTATCATCAGATATATTACGGCCTTCCCGTTCCTCCATTCGGGTGCCCGAAACTTCAAATGTACCAATAGTTACGTCATTTAAAACTCGAGTCTTTTCTTTTGTACGAATCTCTATGTCACTGTTGCATCGTGAGTCTGATTACCATCCGGTCCACTTCGTATCCTCTAAGTCTATTGCATGATCAGACATCTTACGGCCTTCCCGTTCCTCTATTCGGGTGCCCGAAACTTCAAATGTACCGATAGTTACGTCCTTTTAAACTCGAGTCTTTTTTTGTGTAAGAATCTCTTTGTCCTTGTCGCATCGTGAGTCAGATTACCATCCGGTCCGCTTTGTATCCTTTATTTGAGTCTATTGCATGATCAGATATCTTACGGCCTTCCCGTTCCTCCATTCGGGTGCCCGAAACTTCAAATGTACCGATAGCTACCACCTTAAAAACTCGTGTCTTTTCTTGTGTACGAATCTCTATGTCGTTGTCACATCGTGAGTTCGATTACCATCCGGTCTGCTTCGTATCCTTTATTTTAGTCTATTGCTTGATCAGATTTCTTACGGCCTTCCCGTTCCTCCATTCGATTGCCCAAAACTGCAAATGTAACGATAGTTACGTCCTTAAAAACTCGAGCCTTTTCTTATGTACGAATCTCTATGTCATTGTCGCATCGTGAGTCCGATTACCATTCGGTCCGCTTCGTATCCTTTATTTGAGTCTGTTGCTTGATCAGATATCTTACGGCCTTACCGTACCTCCATTCGGGTGCCCGAAACTTCAAATGTACCGATAGTTACGTCCTTTAAAACTCGAGTCTTTTCTTGTGTACAAATCTCTTTGTCATTGTCGCATTGTGAGTCCAATTACCATCCGGTCCGCTTCGTATCCTTTATTTGAGTCTATTGCATGATCAGATATCTTACGAAATTCCCGTTCCTTTATTCGGGTGCCTGAAACTTCAAATGTACCGATAGTTACGTCCTTTATAACTCGAGTCTTTTCTTGTGTACGAATCTCTATGTCATTGTCGCATCGTGAGTCCGGTACCATCTGGTCCGCTTCGTATCCTTTATTTGAGTCTATTGTATCATCAGATATATTACGGCCTTCCCGTTCCTCCATTCGGGTGCCTGAAACTTCAAATGTACCAATAGTTACGTCATTTAAAACTCGAGTCTTTTCTTGTGTACGAATCTCTATGTCACTGTCGCATCGTGAGTCTGATTACCATCCGGTCCACTTCGTATCCTTTATTTGAGTCTATTGCATGATCAGATATCTTACGGCCTTCCCGTTCCCCTATTCGGGTGCCCGAAACTTCAAATGTACCGATAGATACGTCATTTTAAACTCGAGTCTTTCCTTGTGTACGATTCTCTATGTCCTTGTCGCATCGTGAGTCCGATTACTCTCCGGTCCGCTTTATATCCTTTATTTGAGTCTATTGCATGATCAGATATCTTACGGCCTTCCCGTTCCTGCATTCGGGTGCCCGAAACTTCAAATGTACCTGATAGTTACGTCCTTTTAAACTCGAGTCTTTTCTTGTGTACGAATCTCTATGTCATTGTCGCATCGTGAGTCCGATTACCATCCGGTCCGCTTTATATCCTTTATTTGAGTCTATTTCATGATCAGATATCTTACGGCCTTACTGTTCCTCCATTCGGGTGCCCGAAACTTCAAATGTACCGATAGTTACGTCCTTTAAAACTCGAGTCTTTTCTTGTGTACAAATCTCTTTGTCATTGTCGCATCGTGAGTTCAATTACCGTCCAGTCAGCTTCGTATCCTTTATCTTTGTCTGTTGCATGATCAGATATCTTACGGCCTTCCCGTTCCTTTATTTGGGTGCCCGAAACTTCTAATGTATCGATAGTTACGACCTTAAAAACTCGAGTCTTTTCTTGTGTACGAATCTTTATGTCATTGTCGTATCGTGAGTTCGATTACCATCCGGTCCCCTTCATATACTTTGTTTGAGTCTATTGCATCATCAGATATATCTTACGGCCTTCCCGTTCCTCCATTCGGGTTCCTGAAACTTCAAATGTACTGATAGTTACGTCCTTTAAAACACGAGTCTTTTCTTGTGTACGAATCTCTATGTCATCGTCGCATCGTAACTCCGATTAACATCCGGTCCGTTTCATATCCTTTATTTGAGTCTATTGCTTGATCAGATTTCTTACGGCCTTCCCGTTCCTCCATTCGAGTGCCCGAAACTTCAAATGTACCGATAGTTACCGATAGTTACCTCCTTTAAAACTCAAGTCTTTTCTTGTGTACGAATCTCTTTGTCATTGTCGCATCGTGAGTCCAATTACCATCGGTCCGCTTCGTATCCTTTATTTGAGTCTATTGCATGATCAGATATCTTACGGCCTTCCCGTTCCATTATTCGGGTGCCTGAAACTTCAAATGTACCGATAGTTACGTCCTTTAAAACTCGAGTCTTTTCTTGTGAACGAATCTCTATGTCATTGTCGCATCGTGAGCCCGATTACCATCCGGCCGCTTCGTATCCTTTATTTGAGTCTATTGCTTGATCAAATATCTTACGGCTTTACCGTACCTCCATTCGGGTGCCCGAAACTTCAAATGTACCGATAGTTACGTCCTGTAAAACTCGAGTCTTTTCTTCTGTACGAATCTCTTTGTCATTGTCGCATCGTGAGTCCAATTACCATCCGGTCCGCTTCGTATCCTTTATTTGAGTCTATTGCATGATCAGATATCTTACGGCCTTCCCGTTCCTTTATTCGGGTGCCAGAAACTTTTAATGTACCGATAGTTACGTCATTTAAAACTCGAGTCTTTTCTTGTGTACGAATCTCTATGTCATTATCGCATTGTGAGTTCAATTACCGTCCTGTTAGCTTCGTATCCTTTTTTTTTTTTTTTTGGTAAAGGAGACGGCACTCCGGTAAATATTATTAACCACAAAAAATATGTACAATCAAACCGGCTATATGGACTTTACAAAATAAAACCTATAAACTATAGTCCATAAAGCCAATACAATCCAAAACAAAACCACTAAACACCACTATCACAACCCACTAGCCATAATCTAAACATACAAAAACCCAACCCCAAAACCCACTATCTCTAAAAGCCCATACAATCATAACCCACACCCTAACAAGCCCAAAATCTATACTGAAGTCTTCATACAGCATCCAAATCTTTGACCCATCATACTTCATCTCTTTGTCTCTATCTTTGCCTTTCTTCAATTTTTTAATACAGCATTCCGGCTCATTTTGAATCCATCCTCTATTAAATTCCCACTTATCCACCAGACCCATAACTACTTCATTCCCAACCACTGCATTTGAATCTTTAACAATCATATAGAAATCAAACATATCTTCCCAGCAGCAGCAAACACTCCATCCTTTAAAACTGATAAGAACAATCCAGCATCCATTAAACAAACCCAACCCAGTCCCCTTCACAACCATTACAACACAACACAAATGATAAACCATATCACCCAACCCATTTAAAACCACATCCCATAACTGACCAACAGAAACAGACTCAAAATCTAACCTAAAATCAAGAAACAGGTTAAGAAACGAAATCATAATAACATAGGTTCCCCATCTTTGCATGGTACTAGAAAATATAAAACACTTTGGGGTGGAAATCAATGTCCTAATAGCAAAGATGGTGTCCATCCTTATCTCTCCAAGTGTAATGCTCCCCTTGAGCTCAATATATCCTAACCACCGATTATAAAACGCATAACCAGGTTTATTTCCAAAAAAAGAAACAGAACCCAGCAGAATAGACTCACACAACACCATACCAAGAACTGAAAAGAAACAATAGGAAGGCTTAAAGGCCCAGATCTCTACCCAAACGCTTTTAGTACTCCTTATTACTGCATTTTCCCAGATATTAAACCCAGACCCACCCTTAGGCAAAAGCCTAAAAGACTCAAAAGACTCAAACATCAACTGAATCAGGCTCAACAAAGTCCGAAGACTGTAACAGGTTTCTAACCAGTGACAGGTACTAAAAAATAAAAATTTAGGGGTGGAAAATAATGCCCTAACATCACTGATTAGATCCATCCTTATCACTCCAGGGTGTAAGCTTACTCCAAGCTTAAGTAATCCTAAACCTCCAAACAAAACCGCAGAACTGAACTTACCTTTAAAGAGCAAAGAGAAGTCCAGCAGAATATTTTCAAAACTAAAAAAATAAAAATAAAAATAAACAAAACAATGAAACCAGTTTTGAAAATAAACAGGAAGCTTCAAAAGCCAGATCTCTACCCAAGCGCTGTTTGTACACCAGATTACTGCAAGTTCCCAATGGTAAAAGCCCACCCATCCCTTAGGCAATAGCCTAAATAAACAGACAGACTCAGACACACAAAGAAACAGACTTACACACAAGCAGAATTCCCAGACAGACCAAGACTCAAACTCACCCAAAATGACCCAGACAGACCAAGGTACTAACTTACCCATTCTGACCCATCCAGACCAAGACACTACCAGACCCAAGATGACCCAAACAGAATAAGACTTACACACAAGCAGAATTCTCATCCTTTGATGACATCTAAGGAATAAAAGACTCAAAAAACACTGACCAGATCCTAAACCAAAGGATGAGACCAACCTTATCACTCCATGAACCAGGCTTCCTCCCAGCCTTGACACTCCTATCCTCCGATCAAAATGCGCAAGACTAAGTCCATTCTTCCAAAAGGAAGGGGAGCTCAGCAGATAACAAAAAGGACACCACCAAAACACACACCAGGAATCAAAGTTCAGAAGCCAAAAAGGCCAAGAAACTACCCCATAAGAGCACAGACTCCAGAGAACAACAAGTTCCCACAACCCCAAATAAAGACCCATCCCAGAGTAATATTTAGTAATATTATTATCATTATAGAAAATATTATTATCATTATATATATTATTATTATACTTACTATTATTACTATATATAACTGAGATAAAAAATACCCCTCCACCTCCAATAACACTAGCAGTAACAAACCATCCCTTCTTACCCATACACACATTCTTCCACTCCTCCTTATAACTACCACAAGAGTCATTAACAATCATCATTAGGACATATAAAACCCCAGGCAGCAGCAGCCAACTGCACCTGCACAGAATTCTTCAAATTCAAACTTGCCATTCTCAACTTAACAACATCCTGAATCTGCTGCCCAAGGATCTTAGCACTCCTTCTAGAATTGCTAAATAGTCTATTGTTTCTCTCCTGCCAAATTAAATAAACAGCAGCAGCCAGACAAAGCCTTTGAATAATGTTCCACACAGACTTATTCACCACCCTTCCCTCTATAAACTGCACAATAGTATCCCACTGATCAGGAATATCACCAAATTTTGCCAACACCTTTAATCTCCTCCATATGGCATGAGAAAACTCATACCTAAAAAACAGGTGATCATGACTATCAGGACAAGTCCCACACAAACTGCACTTCAAAACACCATTATATCCCCATTGTAACATCCTATCTTGTGTTGGAAGTCTGTACTTAAAAGCTAACCAAGTAATAAATGCATGTCTTGGAATAGATTGACTAAACCACACAGATCTACTCCACTTAACCTCACTACCCCCTTTTACCAAATCCTCATAAGCCACCTTTGTAGAAAATGGCACCTTCACACCATTATCTCTTTTCCACCAATACCTATCCCTAGTCATAGGACACAAAAAGGGCACCTCAGTCTGAATCAGCCAAGGATACTTACTACCCCACTCCTCAGGAAAACGCCAACTCCCATTACTTACCAAATCAGCCAACTTTCCCCTCAGGTTAAACCCAGCATTCCTAATATCTCTTCTATCTATGACATTGATCAAAGGACCTTTACTATGCCAGCTATCAAACCATGCACTAATTAATCTACCATTCCCAACCCTTGCAACACAATGAGGCCTAATAATACCCCTACACCCCAGAATTTGCTTCCAACTCCAAGAATCAGAATTTGTTTCTCCCACATCCCAAAAATTACATCCCTGCAATCTATGTAACCTAATCCATTCTACCCAAACAGAATCTTTATTATTTAACACATTCCAAATATGTTTAGACATTAAAGCAACATTTCTTTCCTTAAGAGAAGCAATTCCCAACCCACCTTGAGATTTCTTAAGACACAAATCATCCCAACTAACCCTAGCATATCCCTTCTTTAAATCCCCTTGACTCCACAAAAAACCTCTACAAATCCTTTCCACATCATCATTTAAATTAACAGGCAAGATAAACAATGATGACCAATACACAGTAAGAGAGGATAATACAGATTTAATCAATTGCAGTCTCCCAGCAAAAGAGGAACTTATTCCTCCAGTCATTGACCCTGCTCTTAACCTTGTCAAGAAGAATAGAACAGTCCTTCTGATATAACCTCCTAGAAGCAAGAGGAATACCCAAGTATTTCAAAGGAAAGCTTCCCACTTTAAAAGGCACAATTCTCAAGATATTCTCCTGAATTTCAGGCTTCACATTCCCAAAAATAATCTCACTCTTCTGCATATTAGGCTTTAACCCAGACATGTTGCCAAACTCATCCAAAGCAGCCTTCAAAATACTAATGGACTCACAATCCTGACTACTAAAAACTATCAAATCATCAGCAAAACATAAATGGGTCAACTTCATCTTTTCACACTTCCAATGATACACAAAGCTATCAGCCTCCCTAATTCTTCTTATGAATACTAAATTAAGAACCTCCATAACTAAAGTGAATAAGTAAGGAGACATAGGATCCCCTTGCCTTAACCCTTTCTCCCCCTTGAAAAACCCGTACAGATCCCCATTAAGACTGATAGAATAAGATACAGAAGTAACACATTCCATCACCCACCCAATAAACTTCTCATGAAATCCAAAACCAACTAAACATTGATGAAGAAAGGCATGATCAACAGAATCATAAGCCTTCTGCAAGTCTATTTTCATAGCAACTCTAGAATGGCCCCTCACCCAATCATACCCTTTAACTAACTCTTGAGATAACAAAATATTATCACTAATAAGCCTCCCAGGAACAAAAGCACTCTGTGACTTATCAACAACCTGCTCTAAATAACCCATCATCCTATTACAGATCACTTTACTAATGCACTTGTAAAGGACATTACAACATGCAATAGGTCTAAATTCACTAACAAGGTTAGGAACCTTAACTTTAGGGATTAAAGAAAGGACAGTAGCATTAAGTTGCTTTAACAGCCTTCCATTCTGAAAAAATTCTTGAACAGCAAGACAAACTTCATCCCCCACAACATTCCAAGCAGCTTTAAAGAATTTTGCAGAATAGCCATCAGGCCCAGGAGCCTTATTGTCATCAATTTGAAACATAGCAGCCTTGATCTCCTCCTTAGAAACATCTCTAACCATATAATCAGCATCATACACATTTATCTTCTTTAAAAATAAACTATCAACATCACCAATAGGATCCACAGGATCCTTTTTCCCCATCATACTCATATAGTAACTGACAAAAGCACTACCCAGAGAATTCTCATCATAACAGGTACCATCCAACCCACTAATTTGAACCACCCTATTCTTAGCCTGCCTCTGCTTGACAGAATGATAAAAATATTTGTTATTTTGATCTCCCACACATAACCAGTGGACCTTTGACTTCTGTTTAAGAAAAGCCTCCTCATCAGCACAAGCTTCATTGTAAGCTTTAATATAAGCTGCTTCCTCCTCTCTCAAAGACACATTCCCAGAATCCTCAACCACTTCCTTCTGAATTTTCTCAAGTTCAAACTTCAAAAACTCAACCTTTTCAAAGTAATTACCCATACTATAGTTAAGTTTCATGAATGGTTTCTTCAAACTTTTCAGTTTAGTCACCACCTGAAACATTCTACAACCCCTTACATTAATCCCCCAACCATTCTTAACAATACCTTCAAACTCTGGCTTATCAGCCAAATGATTCCAGAACTTAAAAGGTTTGGGATCCCTATACCCATCCTCCAGAGGACATGTAACAAGGACAGGAGAATGATCAGAACTATAGAAAGGAAGAAATTTAGCAAACAAACCAGGAAACAGTACACCCATTTTCTCATTAACCATAGCCCTATCTAACTTTTCAAGAATGCCATCAGTTTTCCCAGGCTTTTGGTTCCAAGTAAAATGAAATCCAGTACTAGCAAGATCAGAAACCTTTAAACAATCAACACAGTTTTTAAAATCATCCATCCCATAAACAGGAACAGAACCCCCTATATTCTTATCCCCTGGCTCCAAAATTATATTGAAATCTCCCAAAACCACCCAAGGATTGTTCCCAATAAACCTAGAGTGATTCTTTAGACTTCCCCATAACTCCCTTCTACCAGGAACATTAGTAACACCATATACAAAAGAACAAAAGAACCTCTCCCCCTCCTTAAAAGGACAAACTAAACAGTGCACCACTTGAGAGGTCATGGATAAAACAAAAACATCCATAACCTTCGGGTCCCAACCAACCAAAATTCTAGCCCAACTAGGACAAAATTCAATATTAGAAACCCATTCCCACCTACTCATAACCCCTTTACCAGCATCAAGAATTCCACCAGGACTAACTCTTGTCTCCAAAAAACCACCCAACTTAATACCATTATCAACAACAATTCTCCCTATCTGTCTTTGTTTAGAGGTAGTTGACATACCCCTAACATTCCAAGCAAGAAGATTAATCTTCATTTATAACAGTAGAACAACCCACAGGGCCCTGCAGACCAGAGGAACCCTCACCTACACCACTACTAGAACCCCCATCACACTTCATAAATTCAGCATTCTCCTCAATATCAGAATGGACTTCAGCTTCCTTCATTAATTTATCAAACATAAGAATATCCCATTGTTCAAAAAATAATTTAACTTGACCAATGTTCCATTTCCTCATAATATCATTAGAAGGACAGATTTTATTAAGAATATAATGAGATACTTCATTAAACTGATCATCAGACATCCTAAAATACCCAGACTTAGTATTAACCTTAGTATCTATTTTAAAATCCCCACCATTCCCTCCACTATTCTTACTACTAGATTCTCCTACACCAGAAGACCCTGCATCAACTGAATTCCTCTCCACATTAATCACCCCTTCAATCTCCTTACCTTTCCTACTACCCCCACCATTCTTCACCTCAGAAGTCTTCTTCACATCATTCTCACCCTCCACTTCTTTAATCACCACACCATTAGCCCTCCTAACAGAACCACTAACACCCTCCTTTTTTTCACTCTGCTTCCTATCAATAGACCCCTCTCCTATCCTAACCTCCACATTATCCCCCTCTAAATCACCCAAAACTTCAAACCTATTAGCTTGCTCACCCTTCTTTCTTCCATCATCCCCATTCTGTTTCTTCCCTTGCACCTGCCTATACACTTGAGTATTTCTACCCTGAAAACCACCTCTACCATTAAAACCACCCCTTCCCTGCCCATTTCTCCTAAACCCATTAAACCTAACACCATCATTCCTAGCCTCACCATTCCTCAAACCCCTACCTTGATCACCTCCATTAGATCCACCTCCTTGACCATTAACAGTCCTACCCTCAGACCCTTCCCCTTTTTCCCCTTTCTTATTTCTACCCACATTAATAAAACCATCAGACCTTACCCCAGAAACAGGATAATCCTGATTAGTACCCAGATTAATATCCTTCACCAACAAATGAGCCCTCTCCTCCATTTCTTTCACTGTCAGAACTCTGGACCTACAACCTTCAAAGTCATGCCCAAACACCTTACACACAGAACATTTCTTTATAAAAATCTCATAAGTAACCCTTACATCACTAAAGAACCCAGGTTTACCATCATCAGGAGGATACCAAGCCTTCACAAACTCAGGTAAAATCTTCTCAGCTTTTACCTCAACAAGGACTCTAGCAAAGCAAGCAGGCCCTTCCTTCTTTTGGCATCTCTCACTAGTAATTCTATCAAACATTAAAGGATTGCCTACACAACTCATCATACTACAAATACTCTCATTATTCCACAATTCCTTAGGAAGATTAGGAATAGTAACCCACATAGGAATAACATTAGGCTCAACTTTCTCCAGACAAATACCCACCTCCCATTTATTCAGACATAAAGGAACATTGTTAACTAACCATGGACCTTTCTCCATAGCATTCCACATTCCCTCATCATTCTTAAACTTAAAAAAGAAAATACCATTATTATTTGAAGAAATTTCCACTAAACCAAACCTCTTCCACATCCTTAACAGGTGGAATCTCACCATACCAATAGCCAAATCCTTCCCAATGAAATACCCATACAAATACTTGCTATACACTTTCTTAGCCTCAGCAATTTTCTCAGGATTAATAACTGCAACCTCCTCTCCATTTTCTAAGACTTTTGGTGGATAAAATTGAACTTTCTCCACCAAAACATCACTACTTTCACCAACAGTAGCAGCAGCATAAGACTTAACATCTTTAACAGGACCCTCTCCCTTAGCCACAGGTTTGCCTAACACAACCCCATTACCCCTCTTTGCATTAAACACCACATTATCCTTAACAACCACTGTACCCAACACAGACTTTTTAGGAAGAGGTGGAAGCTTTTGAATGGCAACCACATCATCCTTAGTGATACAATAAGGGCTCATACTTCTAGACTTTTCAACTATTAACTTCCTCATAGGAACCCTCCTAATGCCTTTAACACCCTTACCTATCTTACCTCCACCCCCTTTAACATCCTGTCCCTCTTGTTTATCCACAACCAAATCCATTTCAGCACTCTCCTCCACCCTGTTAATCTTCATTTCACCTGAGCTCATACCCCCCCCCCCCCCCTTCTTGATCACACTAACTTCAACCTTCTTCTTAACATCAGTTTTGGGCAAAGGAAATCCAGGACAGAAATCCATCTTCTCAATAGGCTTCTCATAATTAAACTTAATCATCTCTAGTCCATTCAAGAAAGTATCACACCCTTTCTTTTTAACCACAATAACAGGCTTAGTCCCACAATTCTTATCCCCCCTATTAACTTTAACATTAACAGATTCCATACCCTGACCACTACCCATAACCTCATCAGCATTCATAGAAACATCACTCTTAATAGCCTTCCTTGGAGGAACTAACACCATAGGCTTTTTAGCCAAAACAGCTAACAAATCAGCAGCAGAACAGTTATCAGGTAACACTTCCAGCTCATCCCCCTTCACACAGTAACCCTCATACTTTGAACCCCCAACATCAGTCTTGCCAATCTTCACTTTCACTCCCTCATTTCTAACAGAATGCTTCTTCCTCTTACTTAACAATACCAGATTCTCACTGCCCATAGCATTAAAAACATTAACATTAGGAGAAACTTGAGGAAAGCTCACCTTCCTAACTCTTACAGCATCACATTCTTCCCTTTTACTAGCTAAAAACCTAGCCAAAGCTTCCAACATAGACTTGTTCTGACCCTCAACCTCCATCTTAGTCTCACCAACACAACCACTCTTCTGTCCATCCACACAGACCACCCCTGACACCTTCAAAGGCTTACCAGCAGCATCACACTTTTGAGCTAATAAAAACAACTCATTCATATCTTCATTCAATAACCTAGACCTCCAATTCTCTCCTAACAAATTACGAAGGTAATTAACATGAACCTCAGATAGTTCAGGAGCATCAAACATACCTTTAACCCAGTTTAGCGGATCAGAAGATTGGCTATTATCCTCCACCTCCATAGCCGTCTTCTGAAACCAGGAAGAGTCTGAACCAACCTCCTTCATCCAATTATCCCCAAACATACCCTTCAAATACTCCAAATCACCCCCAGTAAGCTCACACGACTCAACCTTATCCCCAATCATCCTACTCAAGCAAAACTTACCTTCACTCACCTGCTTCAGATCCATACTATACCCCATAACCACAGATAAATCTGGAGGAACCGCCGGAGGAGGCTCCGGCAACCCAACCCTAGCTGGAGAACCCATACTCGCGCACTGTGAAGATTCCACCACCTTCGAAGATGATGGAACAGTGAAACACGAATGAAGAAGGAAGAACAGAGAAGAAAATAGGGTTAGAAAAGAAGCGGGAAAAGAAAACTGGAGAAGAAACCCCTGAATCGCCTAAATCGCCCAAATCAGAGAGAAAACCCTAGCTTCGTATCCGCTTTTTATCCGCTTCTTATCCTTTATTTGAGTCTATTGCATGATCAGATATCTTACGGCCTTCCCGTTCCTCCATTAGGGTGCCCGAAACTTCAAATTTACCGATAGTTACGTCCTTTAAAACTCGAGTCTTTTCTTGTGTACGAATCTCTATGTTATTGTCGCATCATGAGTCCGATTAGCATCCGGTTCACTTCTTATCCATTATTTGAGTCTATTGCATGATCAGATACCTTACGGCCTTCCCGTTCCTCCATTCGTGTGCCCGAAACTTCAAATTTACCGATAGTTACGTCCTTTAAAACTCGAGTCTTTTCTTGTGTACGAATCTCTATGTTATTGTCGCATCGTGAGTCCGATTAGCATCCGGTTCGCTTCTTATCCTTTATTTGAGTCTATTGCATGATCGGATATCTTACAGCCTTCCCGTTCCTCCATTCGGGTGCCCGAAACTTCAAATTTACGGATAGTTACGTCCTTTAAAACTCGAGTCTTTTCTTGTGTACGAATCTCTATGTTATTGTCGCATCGTGAGTCCGATTAGCATCCGGTTCGCTTCTTATCCTTTATTTGAGTCTATTGTATGATCCGATATCTAACGGCCTTCCCGTTCCTCCATTCGGGTGCCCGAAACTTAAAATGTACCGATAGTTACGTCCTTTAAAACTCGAGTCTTTTCTTGTGTACGAATCTCAATGTCATTGTCGCATCGTGAGTCCGATAACCATCCGGTTCTGCTTCGTATCCTTTATTCAATTGCATGATAAGATATCTTACGGCCTTCTTGTTCCTCCATTCCGGTGCCCGAAACTTCAAATTTACCTATAGTTACGTCATTTAAAACTCGAGTCTTTTCTTGTGTACGAATCTTTATGTTATTGTCGCATCGTGAGTCCGATTAGCATCTGGTTCGCTTCTTATCCTTTATTTGAGTCTATTGCATGATCAGATATCTTACGGCCTCCCGTTCCTCCATTCGGGTGCCCGAAACTTCAAATGTACCGATAGTTACGTCCTTTAAAACTCGAGTCTTTTCTTGTGTACGAATCTCTATGTCATTGTCGCATCGTGAGTCCGATAACCATCCAGTCTGCTTCGTATCCTTTATTTGAGTCTATTGCATGATCAGATATCTTACGGCCTTCCCGTTCCTCCATTCGGGTGCCCGAAACTTCAAATTTACCGATAGTTACGTCCTTTAAAACTCGAGTCTTTTCTGTAGGTGCATTTTGCGACTAGTGATTGGATAGTTAACATGTGTTAGAAAGGCTGTATTGGGCGAATGTAGAATGATGTGGGCGAAGATGAAAAGAAGTGGGCGAAGGTAGATATAGAGTGGACGAAGCTGGAATGGAACTACACTGAAGGTACACATTCGACCATCAGAATGGGCGAATGTGGAAAAGCCTCACATTCGACCATTCACAATGGGCGAATGTGCAGTGCCTATATATAGATTTTGTGATTTTGTAAAGTTAAGGGAGTCATTAGGTGTGTGTGTTTTGAGGTGTTGTTCCAGAGCAGTTTGAGATAGTGTGTGTGTGATCTAGATTAACTGTTTTGAGATTGTAATCAACTTTATGAATGTGTTAATCTATGAAAAGCATTGAAAATGACTTTGATTGTGTTTTGATTTGAGTTTATATCAGTTTGTTCAAAGCTAGGGTTTCCGCACCTGGTTTTGTAACTTGTATGATCATGTAATCCTGTTTTCGTGTCAAATCACATCCTCTACAAAGTGGTATCAGAGCATAGAGGATCATACAACAACAAATTGATAAACTCAGAGCTGATTTGGACATTATTTTGATCAATTCACATCTGTTTTTGCATAAAAATGGTTTTTGCGTGTTTTTGAAAGATTTAGAGTTGATTTTGTGGTTAAAATTCAAAATTCAAAGAATTAAACTTGTTCCAAATCATCTCCGAAGCAAAACCTGATCAAGATCATTCAAATTCACAAACTTTTGAAAATCAGAGATCAAAATAACCGTTTTTCAAAGTGTAACCGTTTTTCAAATCTGGATATGGGCGAACCTGGAACATAGTGGTCGAAGGTGTAGTTTTCTGGACGAACGTGATAAATTTTTGGGCGAACCTAGGAATAATTGGGCGAACCTAGAAATTTTTTGTTGAATTTTTCACTTTCGGGTCACATTTTTCACATTCGGTGGATCGTGCGGGCGAACCTGGAACTGAAACGGGCGAACCTGGTTTATTTTGGGCGAACGTGAAAAGTGTTAGTGTGTTTTTACTTTCTGGTGAGATTTTACATTCGGGTATCACTGTTTGGGCGAACCTGAAGCAGAAAGGGACGAACCTGAAACCATATTGGGCGAACCTAGAGCTAGTTTTTGGAAAAAATTTCTAAGTGTTGAATTTCTCGAAGTTCGTGATCATGTGGAATTTTCCAACTACTCCGACACCAGCAACTACACAACCACAACAGCAGGTGATGGACCCATGGACGGTAGCAGCACAGAAGACGAGCACACAGTCTTCGCAGCCGATTAACTACATGACTCAAAGTGCACCTCCAGCACCACAATCTGACTACTGGGGAGTAGCAGCAGCGGTGGTAAACACTCAAGCTACAAATGCTATTTCCACACTGATTAATGATTTGTCTTCAGGTAGCGGGAATCGGCCACCGAAGCTTATGGAGATTCAAGAATACAATCAGTGGCAGAAAAAGTTTAAGATACATTTGGAAGGCATGGGAGTGGAAGGTGCAGAAGCATGGAACATGATTGCTAAAGGTTACACACCACCAGTTTTGGAGAACACAGGTGAACCAGTGCCGTTGGAGAGCATGGCTGAGGATGAGAAAAAGAAGTTTGCTGTGGAGAAAAAGGCGTTTTCCCAATTGACACAGGCAATCACAAATGATCTTTTGCATCAGTTTGGGACTTGCACAACATCTAAGGCACTATGGGAAGCACTTAAAAGAAGGCATGATGGAAATGAGAAGACTAGAGGTCTAAGGATGGAAGAACTGAGAAAGCAGTTTGAGAATTTTTCTTATATTGGAAATGAAACTTTGAAAGAACTAACTCCTAGATATAATCATTTGTTATCTGAATTGTCTAGCTATGGTATACAGATTCCTATGGCAAAGCAGGTGGACAAGTTTGCAGATGCATTACCACCAAACTGGGATCAGCATGTGGAAGTCCTGAAGGAGAAGGATGCTTATCAATACTGGTCCATTCAAGAGTTCATAGAGAAGCTGGAAAACAAAGAATTGGAAGAGAAGAGGAAAGCTAGAAGAGCACAGATTCCTCAGAATCCCAACTTATACTTTGGAGGATCTCCAGTTCCAGCAAGTACATCAAGCTCAGGAGGGCTAGTAGCACCACATGTTGCATGTATATCCAATGTTATGGAATCACCTACCATCAACTACCATCAACAAACATCATCCTTTTCACAACCATCACCACAACAACAATACAACAATTCATACATTCCACCATTCTCCCCAATGCAACAAGCAGCTTTCTACACTGCTAGCCAATCTCAACAACAACCAATGAACCAACCTAATCAACAAACGGTGGTTTTGGAGACATCTAACTTGGGAAATGTGACAGTTGAAGTTGCTCAGCAACACATTGCATTAGTCTCTGCAATGGTCTCATCCTACAATGGATTAGTTGCTAGTCAAATTGGGAATAACAACTTGACCAATGAAGACTACGCACAAATTGACAAGGAAGAGATGGAACTCATTGATATCCAATGGGCCTTTGCGAGCATAATGAGAAGAGCAACAGAATTTATCGAGAAGACAGGTAGAACTGATTTGGGAACTTCTCCTAACACAACCTACGGGTTCAATAAGGAGAAAGTTACTTGTTTTAACTGTGGAGGGAAAGGTCACTTTAAACGAGAATGCACCCAGCCACCAAAACAAGGAAATAGAAACCCATTCAATGCCAGCTACCAGAATCGTCAACAACAAAACCAAAACCAAGTTTCTTACCAAAACAACAACAATTACCAAAACCGTCAAAACAACTTTAATAACAACCAAAACAGACAACCAAACACACCAAACCAGACACAAAACCAAACATCAAACAATGCTAACCGAACAGTTATACCAATAACTACACCAAATGAGACACATCAGACCAATCAGAATCAAGCATTGGTGACTCAACAAGATGAGAGGTTCGACTGGTCGAGTATGCAGATAGGTGTTGAAGAAATTACTACTGGTGGCAATGTGGCTTGTGTTGCGTATCAGGTTGATATTGAAGATTCAGTGTTGATGGATGAGAAGGTAGGAACTGAAGTTGAAAGTGATGAGTCTGAGGCTGAGATGGATGTGGAGACTGAACCTGTTAAGGTTAATGCTGAGGTTAATGTTGAAGTTAAAGCTGAAGAGACAAATTCTGGAGTTGTGATTGATACTGTTTCTGATATTCCTGAGGAGTGTGAATCGGTTTATTCTGATTCAGACAGTGAATCGGATACGGAAGCAAGTGTTGATTCTCTAGATGATGATATAGATCAGTTGCTAGCAGAAGCGGATTTTCTGATGACGAGGAAGTCGTGCATTGCAGATGATGCTTTCACAAAGATTGATTATTCCAGATTCTTTGCAGGAAAGGAAGCTCATTTCGCATTGATGGCCATGACTGATCCGCCAAAACCTGTAAGTTCTGAGTGTAGCACTGATGTTACAAGTGATAAATACTGTGGTACATGTGATAGATTGACTGAGGAGAATAAACAACTCCGTGTTCAACGTGATAGTGCTATCATGAACAGTCAATCTACTCGCAAAGAGTTGAATGCTTTCAACAAAGTTTTAGATGGCTACAAAAAGGACATTTCCGACTTGAAAAACACTTTGTCTTTAAAACAATTGGCAATTAATAACTATATCAATGAAATTGAAAATACCAAGTTGGAAATGGCCGCCATCAAATGCTTTGCTGAGAAAGTAAACAAAAAGCTGGAAAGCTATAAGCATATTGCTTATGTGGTAGACCATATCATTGATGATCAAACAACCAATTATCGGTCTGTACCATCTCCGGTTCTTTTTGAAAACCATAATTGTCACCAAGTGACACCGGAGAGTTCGGTAAAATCTGACTCAGCATCGGAAAATGAATCTAATACCTCGAGTATTGGTGATCCACATTCCGATGTTAGACCGATTTTGGGTATCAATGATGAGGGTGTTACTGCTGAGAGTGTAGATTCAGACACTGAGAGTGATGACACTGGTTGTAACCAAACTGTTAATGCATGTGAAATTCCAAAAGAAAATCACATCATTACAAATGAACCAGTCTCACCATCTCAGATTGTGATTCCGATGGCAAATGCTAATCGTGAAAAAAAGTCTGAAAAGAATGTTGTGAAGAAAGATCTTGAGAAAAATGTGGTTAAGAAAGATCTTGAAAAGAGTGTTAAGAATGAACAATGTGACAAACCTGTCAAGGTGTTCTATCGGATGGAAGGATCCGATAAGATCATCTCTGACGAGGACTTTCCAATCAAAGATGTTAACTATGCTAAAATTGACAAAATATGGCAAGAAAGTACTATTTGGTTCCCAAAACATGAGAGAACAAATGAGATTCCACCAGCATTATTAAAGAAATTGTATTTGGATGTTCCTCAAGAACCAAAGGTCCATGTCACAGAGTTTGTTCGACCCAAAAACAGAGCTAATGGTTTTAATGAGCCTACTTACTCAAAAGGGCCACTCCCTGAGAGTTTAAGGAAGCAACAGTATAATGATCAATACCCTGTTAGATCATTTGCTCAACCAAATGCTCCGAATGTTTTTGAAGAGTACCGTGCGTGCTTTAAATGTGGGGAACGAGGGCATTTACTTGCTCAGTGCCCATATGTAAGGCATAAGAGGCACGAGGTTGAAGTGAGGAATTCCATGAGGAAACCGATTGATCATTATGTTCCACCACATAGGAGAGTTGTTCCTCAACAACCACAACAGTTTTATAATCAAAACAATTTTCAACAAATGAGGAACACTCGTCCAATGCAATATGATCGAAGGAATCGGATTGCTATGGAACAATCATGGAGGAAGCCTGTGGTGAACGCAACAATTGATAGGCAAAAGGTTCCACCAAAACCGATTGTCAAATCAAATGTTGGACCTAAGTCTGTTAAATCAGATAAGGTTACCAAGAGAGTTACATTTGCTAACACTATTCAGAAACCGACTGAGAATCCAAAGTCTCAGATTCGTATCTTGAAAAGGTCTGAACAATCTTGGTCACCCAATGGTACTCCAGGAGCCTCAACTTCAAGAGTTAATGAGAAAAAGGAAACTTTTTTGAACAATCAGAAAAAGATTGATCAAAAAGTTGTTGAAAATGCTTGTGAAAATGTTACTTTGAAACCTGATGTTCAAAGACCCAAGACTCAGGCTTGGGTCCCCCGAAAGAACTAACTGATTTACTTTTTGTGTGCAGGGAGCTTCAGCTGGCCCTATTAGCAGTCTTTGGATTGTTGATAGTGGAGCTTCAGGCCACATGACAGGGGATCTTGCGTTGCTGTTCGACGTGAAGAACATCAATGGAGGGTATGTAGCTTTCGCAGGAAATAAAGGTGGATATATCACAATGGAAGGAAGTGTGAGCAATGGGATAGTGAGTTTTGAGCGGATTTCGTATGTGAAGCAGATCGATTATAATCTGTTGAGTGTCAGTCAAATATGTGATAAGCAATTTACTGTGCATTTTGATGACAAATCCTGCTATATTCTGAAACCGGGCTTTAAAATTCCTAAAGAGTGGATAATGTTGAAGGCACCTCGCGTCAACAATCTATACATTCTTGATATGTCCAAGGCGATGACATCACAGGGGCAGATAACATGCTTTTTATCCAAGGCTACAGAGAAAGAATCGATAATGTGGCACCGAAGAATGGGGCACATTCATCTGAGGAAAATGAACCAACTTGTGAGAAATGGGCTTGTCGATGGAGTAAACGTGAAACATTTCCATCTGAATGACAAGTGCGTGAGTTGTAAAAAGGGGAAGCAACACAAACAGTCCCATAAAGTGAAGAAGGTTAACTCTGTAGAGATGCCACTTGAGCGATTGCACATGGATCTTTTCGGACCGGTCAAGCGCAAAAGTCATCTTGGGGAGCTTTATTGTTTAGTCGTCACTGACGATTACTCAAGATTTTCATGGGTGATGTGTTTGCAGAATAAAAGCGACACTTTTAACAACTTGAAAGTTCTGTTCACTCGATTGGAGAATCTCTACAATGTGAAGATAAAGAGAATTCGGAGTGATAATGGGACGGAGTTCAAAAATGCCAAGATGGATGAACTTTGTGAAAGCAAAGGGATACATCATGAATATTCGGCTCCGTACACCCCACAACAGAACGGTGTTGCTGAACGAAAGAATAGGACTCTAATTGAAGCGGCTAGAACCATGCTTGCTGATTCAAATCTTCCAGTAATGTTCTGGAACGAGGCGATTTATGCAGCTAACTACACACTAAATCGGGTTTTAACAGTGAAGAAGTTTGGTAAAACATCTTATGAGCTGTTACACCGAAGAAAGCCGAACTTAGAGTATCTAGAACCTTTTGGGGCGTCATGCACTATGTTGAATCCAAGCGAGAAGTTTAGTCCTAAAGCCGAGGAGGGTTACTTTGTTGGATATGCAACCCCGCTCAAACGGGTATACAACAAGCGAACTCGTCGAGTGGAAGACTGGGCTAACGTGGAAGTTCAACGATATACTCAAAATCTTCAAGGCACGGGTCCTGATTGGATGTTTGATTACAAAGATTTCTTTGAATCATTCAATCTAGATAGCTTGGTTGAAGAAGCTGTTATTCGATTACTTTATGAGTGTGAAAATGCAACAACTTCACCGTTGGTGCGTCCGATCACTGTGAACCCCCTACCAGCTTCTAATGATGCCAATGCTCCTATACAAGAAGAAGAAGTGTTTCAAGAGGCTTCAACTTCATTAGACACTTCAGAATCTGAAGATGAACAATTTGAAGAAGCTATTCTTGAACAAGCTGAAGAACCAGAGGCACCGCCAGTGAACCCAACTCCAACTTCAGATGTGGCTTCATCATCAAATACGGGTCATGATCTGGATGCTGTAGAGAACTTGACTGTTCAGACGGGAGTGCAAGTACCTGATTATCCGGAATCTCGGATTCATCGTATTCACCCGCTGGAGCAAGTTATCGGTGATCCTGGAAGCAGTGTTATGACCAGAGGGCAGCTTAAAAGCGTTAATTCGCCAGAGAGTTTTGGTGCTTTAGCTTTATATGCCAAAATTCAACAATCTGGTAGTCAAAATGATTGGTCGTTTGCGTGTTATGTGTCGCAGGTAGAGCCAAGGACATACAAGGACGCTTTGAAGGATGATGCCTGGGTGGAAGCTATGCAGGAGGAGTTATTACAATTCCAGAAATTGGGAGTTTGGACGCTCACGGATTTGCCGCCGGATAGGAAGAAGATAGGCACTAAATGGGTGTTTAAGTGCAAGAAGGATGATCGTGGGGTTATTGTTCGTAACAAAGCCAGATTGGTCGTGCAGGGTTTCCATCAAATCGAAGGAATTGATTATAACGAAATCTATGCACCGGTAGCACGAATCGAAGCTATTCGGATGTTCCTTGCGTTTGCTTCCTACAAGAAATTCAAAGTTTATCAAATGGACGTTAAAAGCGCATTTCTGTACGGGAAAGTCAAGGAAGAGGTTTTTGTCGGGCAGCCACCAGGCTTTGAGGACCCAATCCACCGGGATAAGGTCTACGTGCTAAACAAAGCTTTATATGGCCTGCACCAGGCTCCGAGACAGTGGTACGAGGAGCTAAGTACATACCTCATTTCCAAAGGATTTAAGCGCGGCCTCGTCGATTGCACCCTCTTTACGAAAAAGACGGGAGATGATTTGCTTCTAGTACAGATATACGTTGATGATATAATATTTGGTTCAACTAACGAGCTTTTATGCAGGGAGTTCGAAACTGTCATGCAGGAAAAGTTCGAAATGAGCGCAATGGGGGAGATGCAGTTTTTCCTAGGCTTATAGGTGGACCAAAGACCAGACGGGATTTTCATTCACCAGACTAAATATGTCTCCGACATCTTGAGCCGGTTCCAGATGGAGGACTCGAAGCCGATGGATACCCCGATTCAACCCAATCACGGGATTGGAGTGGACGCTAAGGGGGAGCTGACGGACCCATTTACATACAGAGCAATCATCGGATCTCTGATGTATTTGACGGCGTCTCGACCAGATATTATGTACGCAACGTGTCTCTGTGCCCGTTATCAATCGAAGCCGAAACAAAGTCATCTGACGGCGGTCAAGCGTATCCTTAGATATCTAAAGGGTTGTCCCTCAAAAGGACTTTGGTACCCTAATGATGATAATTTTGATTTTATCGCTTTTAGTGATGCAGATTGGGGCGGCTGCGACAAAGATAGCAAATCTACTACAGCCGGTTGCCAGTTTTTAGGGAGCAGGTTAATCACCTGGCAATGCAAGAAACAGACTTCCGTGGCTCTATCTACCTGCGAAGCCGAGTATATTGCAGCCTCGAGTTGCTGTTCGCAAGTACTCTGGATCCAACAACAGATGGTGGATTACGGTTTGCAGTTTCTTAAAACCCCTATACACTGCGACAACGAAGCCGCAATTGCATTAACTAAAAATACTGAAAATCATTCTAAAGCGAAACATATCCGGATCAAATATCATTTTATCCGTGATTGTTACGCTAAGGAATTGATTGATATGATCAAAATACATACTGACTACCAACGTGCAGATCTGTTTACAAAAGCTTTTGACCGATCACGCTTTGAATATCTTTTAAAAGTAAACAATATAAAGGAAAAACAGGACTAATCGGCACCTCGGTTTATCACTTTTTAGTTTTTTAGTTTTTATATTTTGCTAATTGGGAATTTCTCTTTGCTAATTGGGAATTTCTCTTTACTATCGTAATCCTCAAAGAAGTTGATGCTTTCGAGGGGATTGTTTAATCCTCAAAGAAGTTGATGCTTTCGAGTGGATTGTTTCTTTCAATTTTTTTTAAAAACAAAAACCCAAAAATATGTTCTTTATTTTAGGGGGAGCCATTTTATCAGAAAAGCCAAAACCATTATAAAATTCAAAAAGACCTAAAAAATTAGAAAATAAAAAATGATTTCCTGGTAAACAGAGGAAATGATAGTACATCAGTAGGGATCTGACACAGGCTAAAGAATTGTATAGTATAATGAGGCGTGTGTTGACTACGTGTGATATGCTGATAGGCTTCGTAGACTAAATATTGCGTGCATTAGTGATACAAACATAACGAACTACGCGTTCGTGGCTGAACACCTCATGGGCATATGGTCTTAGTACCGTAATTTCGTTTGATAGGATTGACAAAATCTGAGGTTTCGGGTCGTTATGTTATGGTTATCCGGGATATTCTGATAAACTTTTGTCGTATTAATTTGCGGACCTAGTTTTATCAGAATATTTGCTAAAAGAGCTTAATTGCCAAAACCGGAAGTTACCGAATTGAGGAACTTTATGTTTTAATTGATCATAGATCATTATTACATCGTATTGATCATCTGATGTAAATCAGTGATTAATATCAGCCTCAACCTAGTGTATACGCACATGTTACTCTGCTGCATTCAATTGCTGACCTGTACACCTCTGTGCTATATACTTTGTAACTTTTACGGATAACTCTGGCATAATCACGCGTTACGACGAAGCTTTGTGCAATTACTTGATACGGGAGTATGTCGTGTGTGTGGGCACCACATCGTGTTAGTCTAATACACCTAACTCGTATCATTTTAAAGCATTGCGTAATTGTCTGCATGTGAGCTTACGTGGACCACAATATCAGCAATTGCTGTGTCACATATTGTTTCTAATGATAATATTAAACAAATAGATCAACGCTGTGATCAGATTTCTCAGAAAACTGATATGATCCTCTCACCGGATTTCACAAAAAGTTTACTGCTGTCATTTACTTTGCTGCATTTTATTTTTGTTGCAATTTATTTTTATTGTCAAAAAGATACAAAATCCAAAAAGATTTTAGGTGTGTTTTGATAAAATTTCAGAAAAATCCAAAATTTTTGCATTTCTGCTTTATTTTTGATAACCGGGGATGCTTGATAGTCAATTTCTGAGATTTGACAACACCATCTGGGCTTTGTATCATTCTAAATGTGAAAATTTGAGTTTTGGAAGCTTAACGGATTGGAAAATGTTGAACGGGATTCGAATTCGTGATTTGGCAAAATTTTCAGAATTTTCCATTTCACATTCGCCCCTTAAATAGGTCGAATGTGGAAAATTCTCTACCTTCGGGTTGCTCAAAACGGGCGAATGTGGGTTGTGTACTTGATTTTCACATCCGGGTAAACATTTCACATTCGGGCACATTAACTTGTGGGCGAATGTGGAAAATTCCCACATTCGACCCCAAGAACGGACGAAGGTGGGTCATTATATATAAACCAGTCTACATTCGAACCTTCATTCAGTTTTTCAAATTTTTCATTCGCTCTAAGTCACCTTGTTGCTTTTCTGAATTTTTCTTGTGCGTTTCATTCCCTGCTTATTCCTGATCCTTTTTGATATCAAATTTACAGGTATTGATGCAGAAACAAGAACAGAATCACTCGGTTTTTTAAACCGGACTAGGGTTTTAGGGTTAATGGTGTTTAAGTGGTTGTTAATGCTTAATTTTGATATACATTCACTCCACATCAGTTTTAGGGGGAGAGTGTACAAGGAATTAGGATAAAAACAACGTTTAATCAGTGATTGATCGATTGAAACGATAAGAACCCTAATTCCATTTGAAAACTGATGTAGAATGAATTTTAGGGGAAATTGATGTTACACGAGTGATAATCGGCCTCATTAGCATACATTCTAATCAAAATCAAGGGTTAAAAACAGTTTTGGAAAATTTTCAAATTTTTGGGAAAAACCTGTTTCACCTTCGGTTCGTCGTTTGGACGAAGGTGGAATAGAAGTGGACGAATGAACCTCAAAATGGACGAATATACATTTTAATGTTATATTATTTCACATTCGACCAGAATGCTCTACATTCGGCCAAAATTATCTACATTCGACCATGATTTTTGGACGAATGTGGAATTCTTAAAACCTAAAATTTTGAATTTTGTCGATTTCGTGTTTTGACGTTTGTTTTTGATTTTGTGTTACAGATGGCTGAGGAACAAGAGAATATTGAGATTCCTGTTGAGAATATTGTCACAGATCCTGTCCCAGAACCTGTTCAGGAAGGTGAATCATCAAGCAGCAGCAAATGGCCATTTGAGAAGAATCACAATTGCTGTGCTTATCTGGGGGACGTAGAAAAGAACGTGGAGTTTACTGACATAATCAAATTCCTGAAGAGAAGCAGAGTTGTTTATGCTTTGGCTACACCAACTATTATCTACAAGGATATAGTTGAGGATTTCTACAACAACGCTAAATATGATTACTTTGATAATCAAACCATCATACGAAGCAAGATTCAGGATACGGAGATGTTTATCAAAGAGTCAGACATCAGAGAAGCTCTCCAGATCAAATTTGAAGTTAGTGAAGATCCAAGAGAACTCTCATGGACTGAGCAGAAAGCCTGTTTTCTTATAATGAAATACAAAGGACCTATCACTGATGGTTCGATGTACAAAGGAAAACTAAGCGTGCAGTTTAAGTATTTTGCTCACGTCATCATACATGTGTTTGGATGTGTTAGTGGAGGCTATGACGTGATGAGGAAGAGTTTGAGCTCATTAATGGTTGCGTTGACTCTCAACAAACCATTTAATGTTGCTGGGATGATATTGGACCACATGCTGGAGATGCTGAAGGGTTTGAAGAAGAAGTATTTCATGCTTTACCCTAGATTCCTGATGATGATTTTTGATCACAAGTATCCAAACCTGAAGAAGGATCCAACACAGATACTTGCATTAGATCACATGAACATTCGTACCTTGGTGAGAATGAAGGGCTATAAGGGTGTGCCAGATAATGAAAGACCACCATACAGAAGGTTGTTTGGAGCCTTAGCTAGAGAGGACTACAATGATCCAGGAAAGAATACAGCAAGGCATCCTGATAGTGATTCTGACAATGATGATCCCTTAGTATATGCTGATGCTAATACTAAGAGGAAGAGGCAAGTAGTCAATCCTGGAGCCAAAGGGAAGGGCAAAGGAAAGACTGATCAGGGAAGTTCAAAGCAACAGGTTGTGAGAAAGAAATCTACTGCTAAGAAAGGTACAAGTTTGGTGGATGAAGAATCAGTGGATTCGGAAGAGACAGAGGTTGAAGAACAGTGGGATTCGGATGCTGAAAATCTCCGGGCCACCAAACGTAAGGCCACTATGGTTGGTGAGTCTGAATCATTGAACAGATCGATTGCTGAAGCTGAGAAGAGCAAGAAGGTTGTTAGTGCTGAAGATGAAGTGTTTGGTGTAAACATGGATGAGTTGAACGTAGGAGAAACTGTAGTCGTTAACTTGCCCAAGCCTAAACACAAAACCATGGCCAAGAAGACTAGTACAAAGCAACTCAGAGAGAAAGAGTTAAATCAACTCTTGAGAGGAAAAAGATTACCTGAAGCTGGAACGTCATCAAAACAATCTTCACCAGCCACAAAGAAGCAAAAGACTAAAGAGGCAACAACATTACCAGTGGATGAGTTCAATGTTGCACTGGATAATGTACTTAACTTGTTTACCAAGCCTCAGAAAGAGAAAGAAGCTGAAGTTGAGCCATCCAGATCAAAGTCCAAGTCAAAGAAAGTCACTGTGGATGATGAAGTTATGAAGCAGGTGAATAAGAAGATGGACGATATGATGAAGATGATAGTGGCTCAGCAAGCTGAAATAGCCAAGTTCAAGCAGAATGAGGAAAAGATGCTTAAGATTGTAGTAGCTTCTAAGTCTAATCAGGATGAGATTGATGAAAAAGTGAAGAAGCTAGAAGCAAAGAACAAAAAGCTTGAAGGAAAGTGTTTGAGAAACAAAAACAGATTTAAGGCTATTAAAGAAGATAACAAAGAATTGAAGGCTGAGAATAAACGCCTGAGTGAATTAATTGATAACCTGTACAATGTTGCACCCAAGCTGAAGGAGGGTGAGGAAGACAAAGAAAAGGAAGAGGAACAGGTTGATTTTGAACCATCTGAGTCTGACAAAGAAAAAGATGATGATGAGGATGATGAAGAATCGGAAAAGAGTGATGATGAGGATGATAATAATGATGATGATGATGATGCTGAGGGTTCTGGAAGTCAGAAGGAGGATGAGAGTAGCAGTGATGATGATGATGATGGAGGAGATGATACATCAAAGTTTACATTTGAGAAAAGACCACCTTCAAAGAAGAAGAAAGACACTGGAGAATCGAGTTCGAAAAAGAAAGGTGAGAATGTTGATTCGGATGAGAGTGTATTCTGGAATGAGAAGGTGAGGTCCTTGACTGATGATGCTAAACAAGTTTACAAGGACATGTTAGAAAGAAGAGAATGGACCATTGAGTTCACAGGTCGTTTTGCTGAAATATTCCAAACTGACGATATGAGATATGAATTGGAATATAACGATCCTGATCTTGAAGAAGGGGAAGTACCTGCATCTGTGGCAAAAGAGATTTTGGATGGGCTTGCACAGAGAGTAGGGAAAACGTTTGAAGAATTTATTGTTGATGAGTCGATTCCACATATTCCTGAAAAGGATATTGGAAGTCACTCTGATGACAAAGATACCCCTGAGTTTGAAGAAGTTGAAATAGAAGATATAACGCATGAGGAATACCCACAATACTTTAGACAAACTGATGAAGATGTGGTGTTTCCTGATTTTACTGAGATTCCTAATACTTCTGCAAAGAAAAAGGCTAAGCAGAGAAGTGCTGAGTTTGTGGAGAAGGTATTTGGAGCTGATAAGCCAGAATCTTCAAATAAATCTGATGAATTGAAGAATTATTTGAAGAAGTTGAGATTGATGGATGAGAACCGACCGAAGCCTGAAGCTCAAGGAAATTTTTACAGATTTCATAATGCTAAGTTCAGAGGCAGAGCTCTCGGGTGGACATACTTAGGCAGGCTGAAGTGTCTAGCTGCCAAATGGGAATCAGGGATCTTGTACTTTTACAGATTCATTGACTTGCTAACTCTACCGTACTGGGCGGTTAGAGATTTATGCAGATTCCCAATGTCAGGTGCTTCAGTAAATAACACTCATGTCGGTTGGTGCGCAGACAAGCTGGTTTGGGAAAGCAGAACTAGATGGAACATATTCAAACCACAATATCCCCGGAGGAAAGTTCACAGGGATATTGATCCCAGAACCAAGCTGAAGCGGGTTACCTTGATATATAAGGCACCTGAAGTGATGAGGAAAATACCTTTAATGCCCATGCCTCAACATTTCAGTGTTGACTTTATCTTCTGGTATTATGATTGGAGAAAGGCAGAAGCGGTGATTGTGTTGAGAGATGGAAAGGATAAATACAAGCATGTGCATGTATTTGATCCTATGTGGTTAATAAATTGCACTTTTGAAGACATCATCATGCTCTTTTATAATCCGATTCATCATGAGCCGAACGACGCTGATCAGGCAAAGAAATACACTCAAGTTGTTGGTGTTTGCTTTGCATATGATATTAATGCGGGTAGTAATTTGGAGGGAAAACTTGGCAAGAAGGTGAAGATGGCGAATGTGTCAAAGCCAGTGAAAAGAAGATTAGAGCCTGAGATGACAAAAGAGCAGAAGAAACAGCTCAGAATCAAGTTGCTGAACAAAGCCATGGACGAGGACAGAAAACGATCCAATCAATAGTCGAGGGGGAGTTTGTAGGTGCATTTTGCGACTAGTGATTGGATAGTTAACATGTGTTAGAAAGGCTGTAGTGGGCGAATGTAGAATGATGTGGGCGAAGATGAAAAGAAGTGGGCGAAGGTAGATATAGAGTGGACGAAGCTGGAATGGAACTACACTGAAGGTACACATTCGACCATCAGAATGGGCGAATGTGGAAAAGCCTCACATTCGACCATTCACAATGGGCGAATGTGCAGTGCCTATATATAGATTTTGTGATTTTGTAAAGTTAAGGGAGTCATTAGGTGTGTGTGTTTTGAGGTGTTGTTCCAGAGCAGTTTGAGATAGTGTGTGTGTGATCTAGATTAACTGTTTTGAGATTGTAATCAACTTTATGAATGTGTTAATCTATGAAAAGCATTGAAAATGACTTTGATTGTGTTTTGATTTGAGTTTATATCAGTTTGTTCAAAGCTAGGGTTTCCGCACCTGGTTTTGTAACTTGTATGATCATATAATCCTGTTTTCGTGTCAAATCACATCCTCTACATTTTCTTGTGTACGAATCTCTATGTCATTGTCACATCGTGAGCCCGATTAGCATCTGGTTCGCTTCTTATCCTTTATTTGAGTCTATTGCATGATTAGATATCTTACGGCCTTCCCGTTCCTCAATTCGGGTGCCCGAAACTTCAAATGTACCTATAGTTACGTCCATTAAAACTCGAGTCTTTTCTTGTGTACGAATCTCTATGTCATTGTCACATCGTGAGTCCGATAACCATCTGGTCTACTTCGTATCCTTTATTTGAGTCTATTGCATGATCAGATATCTTACGGCCTTCCCGTTCCTCCATTCAGTTGCCCGTAACTTCAAATTTACCGATAGTTACGTCCTTTAAAACTCGAGTCTTTTCTTGTGTACGAATCTCTATGTTATTGTCGCATCTGAGTCCGATTAGCATCCGGTTCGCTTCTTATCCCTTATTTGAGTGTATTGCATGATCAGATATCTTACGGCCTTCCCGTTCCTCCATTAGGGTGCCTGAAACTTCAAATTTACCGATAGTTACGTCCTTTAAAACTCGAGTCTTTTCTTGTGTAAGAATCTCTATGTTATTGTCGCATCGTGAGTCCGATTAGCATCCGGTTCACTTCTATCCTTTATTTGAGTCTATTGCATGATCAGATATCTTACGGCCTTCCCGTTCCTCCATTCGGGTGCCCGAAACTTCAAATTTACCGATAGTTACGTCCTTTAAAACTCGAGTCTTTTTTTGTGTACGAATATCTATGTTATTGTCGCATCGTGAGTCCGATTAGCATCCGGTTCGCCTCTTATCCTTTATTTGAGTCTATTGCATGATCGGATATCTTACGGCCTTCCCGTTCCTCCATTCGTGTGCCCGAAACTTCAAATTTACCGATAGTTACGTCCTTTAAAACTCGAGTCTTTTCTTGTGTACGAATCTCTATGTTATTGTCGCATCGTGAGTCCGATTAGCATCCGGTTCGCTTCTTATCCTTTATTTGAGTCTATTGCATGATCAGATATCTTACGGCCTTCCCGTTCCTCTATTCGGGTGCCCGAAACTTCAAATTTACCGATAGTTACGTCCTTTAAAACTCGAGTCTTTTCTTGTGTACGAATCTCTATGTTATTGTCGCATCGTGAGTCCGATTAGCATCCGGTTCGCTTCTTATCCTTTATTTGAGTCTATTGCAAGATCCGATATCTAACGGCCTTCCCGTTCCTCAATTCGGGTGCCCGAAACTTCAAATGTACCTATAGTTACGTCCATTAAAACTCGAGTCTTTTCTTGTGTACGAATCTCTATGTCATTGTCACATCGTGAGTCCGATAACCATCTGGTCTGCTTCGTATCCTTTATTTGAGTCTATTGCATGATCAGATATCTTACGGACTTCCCGTTCCTCCATTCGGGTGCCCGAAACTTCAAATTCACTGATAGTTACGTCCTTTAAAACTCGAGTCTTTTGTTGTGTACGAATCTCTATGTTATTGTCGCATCGTGAGTCCGATTAGCATCCGGTTCGCTTCTTATCCTTTATTTGAGTCTATTGCATGATCAGATATCTTACGGCCTTCCCGTTCCTCCATTCGTGTGCCCGAAACTTCAAATTTACCGATAGTTACGTCCTTTAAAACTCGAGTCTTTTCTTGTGTACGAATCTCTATGTTATTATCGCATCGTGAGTCCGATTAGCATCCGGTTCGCTTCTTATCCTTTATTTGAGTCTATTGCATGATCAGATATCTTACGGCCTTCCCGTTCCTCCATTCGTGTGCCCGAAACTTCAAATTTACCGATAGTAACGTCCTTTAAAACTCGAGTCTTTTCTTGTGTACGAATCTCTATGTAATTGTCGCATCGTGAGTCCGATTAACATCCGGTTCGCTTCTTATCCTTTATTTGAGTCTATTGCATGATCAGATATCTTACGGCCTTCCCGTTCCTCCATTCGGGTGCCCGAAACTTCAAATGTACCGATAGTTACGTCCTTTAAAACTCGAGTCTTTTCTTGTGTACGAATCTCTATGTTATTGTCGCATCGTGAGTCCGATTAGCATCCGGTTCGCTTCTTATCCTTTATTTGAGTCTATTGCATGATCAGATATCTTACGGCCTTCCCGTTCCTCTATTCGGGTGCCTGAAACTTCAAATTTACCGATAGTTACGTCCTTTAAAACTCGAGTCTTTTCTTGTGTACGAATCTCTATGTTATTGTCGCATCGTGAGTCCGATTAGCATCCGGTTCGCTTCTTATCCTTTATTTGAGTCTATTGCAAGATCCGATATCTAACGGCCTTCCCGTTCCTCAATTCGGGTGCCCGAAACTTCAAATGTACCTATAGTTACGTCCATTAAAACTCGAGTCTTTTCTTGTGTACGAATCTCTATGTCATTGTCACATCGTGAGTTCGATAACCATCTGGTCCGCTTCTTATCCTTTATTTGAGTCTATTGCATGATCAGATATCTTACAGCCTTCCCGTTCCTCCATTCGTGTGCCCGAAACTTCAAATTTACCGATAGTTACGTCCTTTAAAACTCGAGTCTTTTCTTGTGTACGAATCTCTATGTAATTGTCGCATCGTGAGTCCGATTAGCATCCGGTTCGCTTCTTATCCTTTATTTGAGTCTATTGCAAGATCCGATATCTAACGGCCTTCCCGTTCCTCCATTCGGGTGCCCGAAACTTCAAATGTACCTATAGTTACGTCCTTTAAATGTACCTATAGTTACGTCCATTAAAACTCGAGTCTTTTCTTGTGTACGAATCTCTATGTCATTGTCACATCGTGAGTCCGATTAGCATCCGGTTCGCTTCTTATCCTTTATTTGAGTCTATTGCAAGATCCGATATCTAACGGCCTTCCCGTTCCTCAATTCGGGTGCCCGAAACTTCAAATGTACCTATAGTTACGTCCTTTAAAACTCGAGTCTTTTCTTGTGTACGAATCTCTATGTTATTGTCGCATCGTGAGTCCGATTAGCATCCGGTTCGCTTCTTATCCTTTATTTGAGTCTATTGCATGATCAGATATCTTACGGCCTTCCCGTTCCTCCATTCGGGTGCCTGAAACTTCAAATGTACCTATAGTTACGTCCTTTAAAACTCGAGTCTTTTCTTGTGTACGAATCTCTATGTTATTGTCGCATCGTGAGTCCGATTAGCATCCGTTTCGCTTCTTATCCTTTATTTGAGTCTATTGCATGATCCGATACCTTACGGCCTTCCCGTTCCTCCATTCGGGTGCCCGAAACTTCAAATGTACCGATAGTTACATCCTTTAAAACTCGAGTCTTTTCTTGTGTACGAATCTCAATGTCATTGTCACATCGTGAGACCGATAACCATCCGGTCTGCTTCGTATCCTTTATTCAATTGCATGATAAGATATCTTACGGCCTTCTCATTCCTCCAGTCGGGTGCCCGAAACTTCAAATTTACCTATAGTTACGTCCTTTAAAACTCGAGTCTTTTCTTGTGTACGAATCTCTATGTTATTGTCGCATCATGAGTCCGATTAGCATCCGGTTCGTTTCTTATCCTTTATTTGAGTCTATTGCATGATCAGATATCTTACGGCCTTCCCGTTCCTCCATTCGGGTGCCCGAAACTTCAAATTTACCGATAGTTACGTCCTTTAAAACTCGAGTCTTTTCTTGTGTACGAATCTCTATGTTATTGTCGCATCGTGAGTCCGATTAGCATCCGGTGCGCTTCTTATCCTTTATTTGAGTCTATTGCATGATCAGATATCTTACGACCTTCCCGTTCCTCCATTCGGGTACCCGAAACTTCAAATTTCCAGATTGTTACGTCCTTTAAAACTCGAGTCTTTTCTTGTGTACGAATCTCGATGTCATTGTCGCATCGGGAGTCCGATTAGCATCCGATTCGCTTCTTATCCTTTATTTGAGTCTATTGCATCATCAGATATCTTACGGCCTTCCCGTTCCTCAATTCGAGTGCCTGAAACTTCAAATGTACCGATAGTTACATCCTTTAAAACTCGAGTCTTTTCTTGTGTACGAATCTCTATGTCATTGTCACATCTTGAGTCCGATTACCATCCGGTCCGCTTCGTATCCTTTATTTGATTCTATTGCATGATCAGATATCTTATGGAATTCCCGTTCCTCCATTCGGGTGCCCGAAACTTCAAATTCACTGATAGTTACGTCCTTTAAAACTCGAGTCTTTGGTTGTGTACGAATCTCTATGTTATTGTCGCATCGTGAGTCCGATTAGCATCCGGTTCGCTTCTTATCCTTTATTTGAGTCTATTGCATGATCAGATATCTTACGGCCTTCCCGTTCCTCCATTCGTGTGCCCGAAACATCAAATTTACCGATAGTTACGTCCTTTAAAACTCGAGTCTTTTCTTGTGTACGAATCTCTATGTAATTGTCGCATCGTGAGTCCGATTAACATCCGGTTCGCTTCTTATCCTTTATTTGAGTCTATTGCATGATCAGATATCTTACGGCCTTCCCGTTCCTCCATTCGGGTGCCCGAAACTTCAAATGTACCGATAGTTACGTCCTTTAAAACTCGAGTCTTTTCTTGTGTACGAATCTCTATGTCATTGTCACATCGTGAGCCCGATTAGCATCTGGTTCGCTTCTTATCCTTTATTTGAGTCTATTGCATGATTAGATATCTTACGGCCTTCCCGTTCCTCAATTCGGGTGCCCGAAACTTCAAATGTACCTATAGTTACGTCCATTAAAACTCGAGTCTTTTCTTGTGTACGAATCTCTATGTCATTGTCACATCGTGAGTCCGATAACCATCTGGTCTGCTTCGTATCCTTTATTTGAGTCTATTGCATGATCAGATATCTTACGGCCTTCCCGTTCCTCCATTCAGTTGCCCGTAACTTCAAATTTACCGATAGTTACGTCCTTTAAAACTCGAGTCTTTTCTTGTGTACGAATCTCTATGTTATTGTCGCATCTGAGTCCGATTAGCATCCGGTTCGCTTCTTATCCCTTATTTGAGTGTATTGCATGATCAGATATCTTACGGCCTTCCCGTTCCTCCATTAGGGTGCCTGAAACTTCAAATTTACCGATAGTTACGTCCTTTAAAACTCGAGTCTTTTCTTGTGTAAGAATCTCTATGTTATTGTCGCATCGTGAGTCCGATTAGCATCCGGTTCACTTCTATCCTTTATTTGAGTCTATTGCATGATCAGATATCTTACGGCCTTCCCGTTCCTCCATTCGGGTGCCCGAAACTTCAAATTCACTGATAGTCACGTCCTTTAAAACTCGAGTCTTTTTTTGTGTACGAATATCTATGTTATTGTCGCATCGTGAGTCCGATTAGCATCCGGTTCGCCTCTTATCCTTTATTTGAGTCCATTGCATGATCGGATATCTTACGGCCTTCCCGTTCCTCCATTCGGGTGCCCGAAACTTCAAATTTACCGATAGTTACGTCCTTTAAAACTCGAGTCTTTTCTTGTGTACGAATCTCTATGTTATTGTCGCATCGTGAGTCCGATTAGCATCCGATTCGCTTCTTATCCTTTATTTGAGTCTATTGCATGATCAGATATATTACGGCCTTCCCGTTCCTCTATTCGGGTGCCCGAAACTTCAAATTTACCGATAGTTACGTCCTTTAAAACTCGAGTCTTTTCTTGTGTACGAATCTCTATGTTATTGTCGCATCGTGAGTCCGATTAGCATCCGGTTCGCTTCTTATCCTTTATTTGAGTCTATTGCAAGATCCGATATCTAACGGCCTTCCCGTTCCTCAATTCGGGTGCCCGAAACTTCAAATGTACCTATAGTTACGTCCATTAAAACTCGAGTCTTTTCTTGTGTACGAATCTCTATGTCATTGTCACATCGTGAGTCCGATAACCATCTGGTCTGCTTCGTATCCTTTATTTGAGTCTATTGCATGATCAGATATCTTACGGACTTCCCGTTCCTCCATTCGGGTGCCCGAAACTTCAAATTCACTGATAGTTACGTCCTTTAAAACTCGAGTCTTTTGTTGTGTACGAATCTCTATGTTATTGTCGCATCGTGAGTCCGATTAGCATCCGGTTCGCTTCTTATCTTTTATTTGAGTCTATTGCATGATCAGATAACTTACGGCCTTCCCGTTCCTCCATTCGTGTGCCCGAAACTTCAAATTTACCGATAGTTACGTCCTTTAAAACTCGAGTCTTTTCTTGTGTACGAATCCCTATGTTATTGTCGCATCGTGAGTCCGATTAGCATCCGGTTCGCTTCTTATCCTTTATTTGAGTCTATTGCATGATCAGATATCTTACGGCCTTCCCGTTCCTCCATTCGTGTGCCCGAAACTTCAAATTTACCGATAGTTACGTCCTTTAAAACTCGAGTCTTTTATTGTGTACGAATCTCTATGTAATTGTCGCATCGTGAGTCCGATTAACATCCGGTTCGCTTCTTATCCTTTATTTGAGTTTATTGCATGATCAGATATCTTACGGCCTTCCCGTTCCTCCATTCGGGTGCCCGAAACTTCAAATGTACCGATAGTTACGTCCTTTAAAACTCGAGTCTTTTCTTGTGTACGAATCTCTATGTTATTGTCGCATCGTGAGTCCGATTAGCATCCGGTTCGCTTCTTATCCTTTATTTGAGTCTATTGCATGATCAGATATCTTACGGCCTTCCCGTTCCTCCATTCGGGTGCCTGAAACTTCAAATTTACCGATAGTTACGTCCTTTAAAACTCGAGTCTTTTCTTGTGTACGAATCTCTATGTTATTGTCGCATCGTGAGTCCGATTAGCATCCGTTTCGCTTCTTATCCTTTATTTGAGTCTATTGCATGATCCGATACCTTACGGCCTTCCCGTTCCTCCATTCGGGTGCCCGAAACTTCAAATGTACCGATAGTTACATCCTTTAAAACTCGAGTCTTTTCTTGTGTACGAATCTCAATGTCATTGTCACATCATGAGACCGATAACCATCCGGTCTGCTTCGTATCCTTTATTCAATTGCATGATAAGATATCTTACGGCCTTCTCATTCCTCCAGTCGGGTGCCCGAAACTTCAAATTTACCTATAGTTACGTCCTTTAAAACTCGAGTCTTTTCTTGTGTACGAATCTCTATGTTATTGTCGCATCATGAGTCCGATTAGCATCCGGTTCGTTTCTTATCCTTTATTTGAGTCTATTGCATGATCAGATATCTTACGGCCTTCCCGTTCCTCCATTCGGGTGCCCGAAACTTCAAATTTACCGATAGTTACGTCCTTTAAAACTCGAGTCTTTTCTTGTGTACGAATCTCTATGTTATTGTCGCATCGTGAGTCCGATTAGCATCCGGTGCGCTTCTTATCCTTTATTTGAGTCTATTGCATGATCAGATATCTTACGACCTTCCCGTTCCTCCATTCGGGTGCCCGAAACTTCAAATTTCCAGATTGTTACGTCCTTTAAAACTCGAGTCTTTTCTTGTGTACGAATCTCGATGTCATTGTCGCATCGGGAGTCCGATTAGCATCCGATTCGCTTCTTATCCTTTATTTGAGTCTATTGCATCATCAGATATCTTACGGCCTTCCCGTTCCTCAATTCGAGTGCCTGAAACTTCAAATGTACCGATAGTTACATCCTTTAAAACTCGAGTCTTTTCTTGTGTACGAATCTCTATGTCATTGTCACATCTTGAGTCCGATTACCATCCGGTCCGCTTCGTATCCTTTATTTGATTCTATTGCATGATCAGATATCTTACGGCCTTCCCGTTCCACCATTCGGGTGCCCGAAAATTCAAATTTACCTATAGTTACGTCCTTTAAAACTCGAGTCTTTTCTTGTGTACGAATCTCTATGTCATTGTCGCATCGTGAGCCCGATTAGCATCTAGTTCGCTTCTTATCCTTTATTTGAGTCTATTGCATGATCAGATATCTTACGGCCTTCCTGTTCAACAATTCGGGTGCCCGAAACTTCAAATTTACCTATAGTTACGTCCTTTAAAACTCGAGTCTTTTCTTGTGTACGAATCTCTATGTTATTGTCGCATCGTGAGTCCGATTAGCATCCGGTTCGCTTCTTATCCTTTATTTGAGTCTATTGCAAGATCCGATATCTAACGGCCTTCCCGTTCCTCAATTCGGGTGCCCGAAACTTCAAATGTACCTATAGTTACGTCCATTAAAACTCGAGTCTTTTCTTGTGTACGAATCTCTATGTCATTGTCACATCGTGAGTCCGATAACCATCTGGTCTGCTTCGTATCCTTTATTTGAGTCTATTGCATGATCAGATATCTTACGGAATTCCCGTTCCTCCATTCGGGTGCCCGAAACTTCAAATTCACTGATAGTTACGTCCTTTAAAACTCGAGTCTTTTGTTGTGTACGAATCTCTATGTTATTGTCGCATCGTGAGTCCGATTAGCATCCGGTTCGCTTCTTATCCTTTATTTGAGTCTATTGCATGATCAGATATCTTACGGCCTTCCCGTTCCTCCATTCGTGTGCCCGAAACTTCAAATTTACCGATAGTTACGTCCTTTAAAACTCGAGTCTTTTCTTGTGTACGAATCTCTATGTTATTGTCGCATCGTGAGTCCGATTAGCATCCGGTTCGCTTCTTATCCTTTATTTGAGTCTATTGCATGATCAGATATCTTACGGCCTTCCCGTTCCTCCATTCGTGTGCCCGAAACTTCAAATTTACCGATAGTTACGTCCTTTAAAACTCGAGTCTTTTCTTGTGTACGAATCTCTATGTAATTGTCGCATCGTGAGTCCGATTAACATCCGGTTCGCTTCTTATCCTTTATTTGAGTCTATTGCATGATCAGATATCTTACGGCCTTCCCGTTCCTCCATTCGGGTGCCCGAAACTTCAAATGTACCGATAGTTACGTCCTTTAAAACTCGAGTCTTTTCTTGTGTACGAATCTCTATGTCATTGTCACATCGTGAGCCCGATTAGCATCTGGTTCGCTTCTTATCCTTTATTTGAGTCTATTGCATGATTAGATATCTTACGGCCTTCCCGTTCCTCAATTCGGGTGCCCGAAACTTCAAATGTACCTATAGTTACGTCCATTAAAACTCGAGTCTTTTCTTGTGTACGAATCTCTATGTCATTGTCACATCGTGAGTCCGATAACCATCTGGTCTGCTTCGTATCCTTTATTTGAGTCTATTGCATGATCAGATATCTTACGGCCTTCCCGTTCCTCCATTCAGTTGCCCGTAACTTCAAATTTACCGATAGTTACGTCCTTTAAAACTCGAGTCTTTTCTTGTGTACGAATCTCTATGTTATTGTCGCATCTGAGTCCGATTAGCATCCGGTTCGCTTCTTATCCCTTATTTGAGTGTATTGCATGATCAGATATCTTACGGCCTTCCCGTTCCTCCATTAGGGTGCCTGAAACTTCAAATTTACCGATAGTTACGTCCTTTAAAACTCGAGTCTTTTCTTGTGTAAGAATCTCTATGTTATTGTCGCATCGTGAGTCCGATTAGCATCCGGTTCACTTCTATCCTTTATTTGAGTCTATTGCATGATCAGATATCTTACGGCCTTCCCGTTCCTCCATTCGGGTGCCCGAAACTTCAATTTTACCGATAGTTACGTCCTTTAAAACTCGAGTCTTTTTTTGTGTACGAATATCTATGTTATTGTCGCATCGTGAGTCCGATTAGCATCCGGTTCGCCTCTTATCCTTTATTTGAGTCTATTGCATGATCGGATATCTTACGGCCTTCCCGTTCCTCCATTCGGGTGCCCGAAACTTCAAATTTACCGATAGTTACGTCCTTTAAAACTCGAGTCTTTTCTTGTGTACGAATCTCTATGTTATTGTCGCATCGTGAGTCCGATTAGCATCCGGTTCGCTTCTTATCCTTTATTTGAGTCTATTGCATGATCAGATATCTTACGGCCTTCCCGTTCCTCTATTCGGGTGCTCGAAACTTCAAATTTACCGATGGTTACGTCCTTTAAAACTCGAGTCTTTTCTTGTGTACGAATCTCTATGTTATTGTCGCATCGTGAGTCCGATTAGCATCCGGTTCGCTTCTTATCCTTTATTTGAGTCTATTGCAAGATCCGATATCTAACGGCCTTCCCGTTCCTCAATTCGGGTGCCCGAAACTTCAAATGTACCTATAGTTACGTCCATTAAAACTCGAGTCTTTTCTTGTGTACGAATCTCTATGTCATTGTCACATCGTGAGTCCGATAACCATCTGGTCTGCTTCGTATCCTTTATTTGAGTCTATTGCATGATCAGATATCTTACGGACTTCCCGTTCCTCCATTCGGGTGCCCGAAACTTCAAATTCACTGATAGTTACGTCCTTTAAAACTCGAGTCTTTTGTTGTGTACGAATCTCTATGTTATTGTCGCATCGTGAGTCCGATTAGCATCTGGTTCGCTTCTTATCCTTTATTTGAGTCTATTGCATGATCAGATATCTTACGGCCTTCCCGTTCCTCCATTCGTGTGCCCGAAACTTCAAATTTACCGATAGTTACGTCCTTTAAAACTCGAGTCTTTTCTTGTGTACGAATCCCTATGTTATTGTCGCATCGTGAGTCCGATTAGCATCCGGTTCGCTTCTTATCCTTTATTTGAGTCTATTGCATGATCAGATATCTTACGGCCTTCCCGTTCCTCCATTCGTGTGCCCGAAACTTCAAATTTACCGATAGTTACGTCCTTTAAAACTCGAGTCTTTTCTTGTGTACGAATCTCTATGTAATTGTCGCATCGTGAGTCCGATTAACATCCGGTTCGCTTCTTATCCTTTATTTGAGTCTATTGCATGATCAGATATCTTACGGCCTTCCCGTTCCTCCATTCGGGTGCCCGAAACTTCAAATGTACCGATAGTTACGTCCTTTAAAACTCGAGTCTTTTCTTGTGTACGAATCTCTATGTTATTGTCGCATCGTGAGTCCGATTAGCATCCGGTTCGCTTCTTATCCTTTATTTGAGTCTATTGCATGATCAGATATCTTACGGCCTTCCCGTTCCTCCATTCGGGTGCCTGAAACTTCAAATTTACCGATAGTTACGTCCTTTAAAACTCGAGTCTTTTCTTGTGTACGAATCTCTATGTTATTGTCGCATCGTGAGTCCGATTAGCATCCGTTTCGCTTCTTATCCTTTATTTGAGTCTATTGCATGATCCGATACCTTACGGCCTTCCCGTTCCTCCATTCGGGTGCCCGAAACTTCAAATGTACCGATAGTTACATCCTTTAAAACTCGAGTCTTTTCTTGTGTACGAATCTCAATGTCATTGTCACATCGTGAGACCGATAACCATCCGGTCTGCTTCGTATCCTTTATTCAATTGCATGATAAGATATCTTACGGCCTTCTCGTTCCTCAATTCGGGTGCCCGAAACTTCAAATGTACCTATAGTTACGTCCTTTAAAACTCGAGTCTTTTCTTGTGTACGAATCTCTATGTCATTGTCACATCGTGAGTCCGATTAGCATCCGGTCTGCTTCGTATCCTTTATTTGAGTCTATTGCATGATCAGATATCTTACGGCCTTCCCGTTCCTCCATTCGGGTGCCCGAAACTTCAAATTCACTGATAGTCACGTCCTTTAAAACTCGAGTCTTTTCTTGTGTACGAATCTCTATGTTATTGTCGCATCGTGAGTCCGATTAGCATCCGGTGCGCTTCTTATCCTTTATTTGAGTCTATTGCATGATCAGATATCTTACGACCTTCCCGTTCCTCCATTCGGGTGCCCGAAACTTCAAATTTACCGATAGTTACGTCCTTTAAAACTCGAGTCTTTTCTTGTGTACGAATCTCGATGTCATTGTCGCATCGGGAGTCCGATTAGCATCCGATTCGCTTCTTATCCTTTATTTGAGTCTATTGCATCATCAGATATCTTACGGCCTTCCCGTTCCTCAATTCGAGTGCCTGAAACTTCAAATGTACCGATAGTTACATCCTTTAAAACTCGAGTCTTTTCTTGTGTACGAATCTCTATGTCATTGTCACATCTTGAGTCCGATTACCATCCGGTCCGCTTCGTATCCTTTATTTGATTCTATTGCATGATCAGATATCTTACGGCCTTCCCGTTCCACCATTCGGGTGCCCGAAAATTCAAATTTACCTATAGTTACGTCCTTTAAAACTCGAGTCTTTTCTTGTGTACGAATCTCTATGTCATTGTCGCATCGTGAGCTCGATTAGCATCTGGTTCGCTTCTTATCCTTTATTTGAGTCTATTGCATGATCAGATATCTTACGGCCTTCCCGTTCAACAATTCGGGTGCCTGAAACTTCAAATTTACCTATAGTTACGTCCTTTAATCCTCGAGTCTTTTCTTGTGTACGAATCTCTATGTCATTGTCGCATCGTGAGCCCGATTAGCATCTGGTTCGCTTCGTATCCTTTATTTGAGTCTATTGCATCATCAGATATCTTACGGCCTTCCCGTTCCTCCATTCGAGTGCCCGAAACTTCAAATGTACCGATAGTTACGTCCATTAAAACTCGAGTCTTTTCTTGTGTACGAATATCTATGTCATTGTCGCATCGTGAATCCGATTAGCATTCGGTCCACTTCGTATCCTTTATTTGAGTCTATTGCATGATCAGATATCTTACGGCCTTCCCGTTCCTCCATTCGAGTGCCCGAAAGTCAAATGTACCGATAGTTACGTCCTTTAAAACTAGAGTCTTTTCTTGTGTACGAATCTCTATGTCATTGTCGCATCGTGAGTCCGATAACCATCCAGTCTGCTTCGTATCCTTTATTTGAGGCTATTGCATGATCAGATATCTTACGGCCTTCCCGTTCCTCAATTCGGGTGCCCGAAACTTCAAATGTACCTATAGTTACGTTAATTAAAACTCGAGTCTTTTCTTGTGTACGAATCTCTATGTCATTGTCGCATCGTGAGTCCGATAACCATTTGGTCTGCTTCGTATCCTTTATTTGAGTCTATTGCATGATCAGATATCTTACGGCCTTCCCGTTCCTCTATTCGGGTGCCCGAAACTTCAAATTTACCGATAGTTACGTCCTTTAAAACTCGAGTCTTTTCTTGTGTACGAATCTCTATGTTATTGTCGCATCATGAGTCCGATTAGCATCCGGTTCGTTTCTTATCCTTTATTTGAGTCTATTGCATGATCCGATATCTAACGGCCTTCCCGTTCCTCCATTCGGGTGCCCGAAACTTAAAATGTACCGATAGTTACGTCCTTTAAAACTTGAGTCTTTTCTTGTGTACGAATCTTAATGTCATTGTCGCATCGTGAGTCCGATAACCATCCGGTCTGCTTCGTATCCTTTATTCAATTGCATGATAAGATATCTTACGGCCTTCTCGTTCCTTCATTCGGGTGCCCGAAACTTCAAATGTACCTATAGTTACGTCCTTTAAAACTCGAGTCTTTTCTTGTGTACGAATCTCTATGTTATTGTCGCATCGTGAGTCCGATTAGCATCCGGTTCGCTTCTTATCCTTTATTTGAGTCTATTGCATGATCAGAAGTCTTACGGCCTTCTCGTTCCTCCATTCGGGTGCCCGAAACTTCAAATGAACCGATAGTTACGTCCTTAAAAACTCGAGTCTTTTCTTGTGTACGAATCTCTATGTCATTGTCGCATCGTGAGCCCGATTAGCATTTGGTTCGCTTCTTATCCTTTATTTGAGTCTATTGCATGATCAGATATCTTACGGCCTTCCCGTTCCTCAATTCGGGTGCCCGAAACTTCAAATGTACCGATAGTTACGTCCTTTAAAACTCGAGTCTTTTCTTGTGTACGAATCTCTATGTCATTGTCGTATCGTGAGTTCGATTAGCATCCGGTTCGCTTCTTATCCTTTATTTGAGTCTATTGCATGATCCGATATCTTACGGCCTTCCCGTTCCTCCATTCGGGTGCCCGACACTTCAAATGTACCGATAGTTACATCCTTTAAAACTCGAGTCTTTTCATGTGTACGAATCTCAATGTCATTGTCACATCGTGAGACCGATAACCATCCAGTCTGCTTCGTATCCTTTATTCAATTGCATGATAAGATATCTTACGGCCTTCTCGTTCCTCCATTCGGGTGCCCGAAACTTCAAATTTACCTATTGTTACGTCCTTTAAAACTCGAGTCTTTTCTTGTGTACGAATCTCTATGTTATTGTCGCATCATGAGTCCGATTAGCATCCGGTTCATTTCTTATCCTTTATTTGAGTCTATTGCATGATCAGATATCTTACGGCCTTCCCGTTCCTCCATTCAGGTGCCCGAAACTTCAAATTTACCGATAGTTACGACCTTTAAAACTCGAGTCTTTTCTTGTGTATGAATCTCTATGTTATTGTCGCATCGTGAGTCTGATTAGCATCCGGTTCACTTCTTATCGTTTATTTGAGTCTATTGCAGGATCAGATATCTTACGACCTTCCCGTTCCTCCATTCGGGTGCCCGAAACTTCAAATTTCCAGATTGTTACGTCCTTTAAAACTTGAGTCTTTTCTTGTGTACGAATCTCGATGTCATTGTCACATCGTGAGTCCGATTAGCATCCGATTTGCTTCTTATCCTTTATTTGAGTCTATTGCATGATCAGATATCTTACGGCCTTCCCGTTCCTCCATTCGGGAGACCGATACTTCAAATTTACTGATAGTTACGTCCTTTAAAACTCGAGTCTTTTCTTGTGTACGAATCTCTATGTTATTGTCGCATCGTGAGTCCGATTAGCATCCGGTTCGCTTCTTATCCTTTGTTTGAGTCTATTGCATGATCAGATATCTTACGGCCTTCTCGTTCCTCAATTCGGGTGCCCGAAACTTCAAATGTACCTATAGTTACGTCCATTAAAACTCGAGTCTTTTCTTGTGTACGAATCTCTATGTCATTGTCGCTTCGTGAGTCCGATAACCATCTGGTCTGCTTCGTATTCTTTATTTGAGTCTATTGCATGATCAGATATCTTACGGCCTTCCCGTTCCTCCATTCGGGTGCCCGAAACTTCAAATTTACCGATAGTTACGTCCTTTAAAACTCGAGTCTTTTCTTGTGTACGAATCTCTATGTTATTGTCGCATCGTCAGTCCGATTAGGATCCGGTTCGCTTCTTATCCTTTATTTGAGTCTATTGCATGATCAGATATCTTACGGCCTTCCCGTTCCTCCATTTGGGTGCCCGAAACTTCAAATTTACAGATAGTTACGTACTTTAAAACTCGAGTCTTTTCTTGTGTACGAATCTCTATGTTATTGTCGCATCGTGAGTCCGATAACCATCTGGTCTGCTTCGTATCCTTTATTTGAGTCTATTGCATTTTCAGATATCTTACGGCCTTCCCGTTCCTCCATTCGGGAGCCCGAAACTTCAAATTTACCGATAGTTACGTCCTTTAAAACTCGAGTCGTTTCTTGTGTACGAATCTTTATGTTATTGTCGCATTGTGAGTCCGATTAGCATCCTGTTCGCTTCTTATCCTTTATTTGAGTCTATTGCATGATCAGATATCTTACGGCCTTCCCGTTCCTCAATTCGGGTGCCCGAAACTTCAAATGTACCGATAGTTATGTCCTTTAAAACTCGAGTCTTTTCTTGTGTACGAATCTCTATGTCATTGTCACATCGTGAGCCCGATTAGCATCTGGTTCGCTTCTTATCCTTTATTTGAGTCTATTGCATCATCAGATATCTTACGGCCTTCCTGTTCCTCCATTCGAGTGCCCGAAACTTCAAATGTACCGATAGTTACGTCCTTTTAAACTCGAGTCTTTTCTTGTGTACGAATCTCTATGTTATTGTCGCATCGTGAGTCCGATTAGCATCCGGTTTGTTTCTTATCCTTTATTTGAGTAGCATGATCAGATATCTTACGGCCTTCCCGTTCCTCCATTCGGTTGCCCGAAACTTCAAATGTACCGATAGTTACGTCCATTAAAACTCGAGTCTTTTCTTGTGTACGAATCTCAATGTCATTGTCGCATCGTGAGTCCGATAACCATCCGGTCTGCTTCGTATCCTTTATTTGAGTTATTGCATGATAAGATATCTTACGGCCTTCTCGTTCCTCCATTCGGGTGCCTGAAACTTCAAATGTACCGATAGTTACGTCCTTTATAACTCGAGTCTTTTCTTGTGTACGAATCTGTATGTCATTGTCGCATCGTGAGCCCGATTAGCATTTGGTTCGCTTATTATCCTTTATTTGAGTCTATTGCATCATCAGATATCTTACGGCCTTCCTGTTCCTCCATTCGGGTGCCCGAAACTTCAAATGTACCGACAGTTACGTCCTTTTAAACTCGAGTCTTTTCTTGTGTACGAATCTCTATGTCTTTGTCGCATCGTCAGTCTGATAACCATCCGGTCTGCTTCGTATCCTTTATTTGAGTCTATTGCAAGATCAGATATCTTACGGCCTTCCCGTTCCTCCATTCGGGTGACCGAAACTTCAAATTTACCGATAGTTACGTCCTTTTAAACTCGAGTCTTTTCTTGTGTACGAATCTTTATGTCATTGTCACATCGTGAATCCGATTAGGATCCGATTCGCTTCTTATCCTTTATTTGATCTATTGCATGATCAGATATCTTACGGCCTTCCCGTTCCTCCATTCGAGTGCCTGAAACTACAAATGTACTGATAGTTACGTCCTTTAAAACTCGAGTCTTTTCTTGTGTACGAATCTCTATGTCATTGTCTCATCGTGAGTGCGATTACCATCCGGTCCGCTTCGTATCCTTTATTTGATTCTATTGCATGATCAGATATCTTACGGCCTTTCTGTTCCTCCATTCGGGTGCCTGAATCTTCAAATTTACCTATAGTTACGTCCTTTAAACCTCGAGTCTTTTCTTGTGTACGAATCTCTATGTCGTTGTCGCATCCTGAGCCCGATTAGCATCTGGTTCGCTTCTTATCCATTATTTGAGTCTATAGCATCATCAGATATCTTACGGCCTTCCTGTTCCTCCATTCGGGTGCCCGAAACTTCAAATGTACCGATAGTTACGTTCTTTATAACTCGAGTCTTTTCTTGTGTACAAATCTCTATGTCATTGTCGCATCGTGAGTCCGATAACCATCCGGTCTGCTTTGTATGCTTTATTTGAGTCTATTGCATGTTCAGATATCTTACGGCCTTCCCGTTCCTCCATTCGGGTGCCCGAAACTTTAAATGTACCGATAGTTACGTCCTTTAAAACTCGAGTCTTTTCTTGTGTACGAATCTCAATGTCATTGTCGCATCGTGAGTCCGATAACCATCCGGTCTGCTTCGTATCCTTTATTCAATTACATGATAAGATATCTTACGGCCTTCTCGTTCCTCCATTCGGGTGCCCGAAACTTCAAATGTACCGATAGTTACGTCCTTTAAAACTCGAGTCTTTTCTTGTGTACGAATCTCTATGTCATTGTCGCATCGTGAGCCCGATTAGCATCTGGTTCGCTTCGTATCCTTTATTTGAGTCTATTGCATCATCAGATATCTTACGGCCTTCCCGTTCCTCCATTCAAGTGCCCGAAACTTCAAATGTACCGATAGTTACGTCCATTAAAACTCGAGTCTTTTCTTGTGTACGAATATCTATGTCATTGTCGCATCGTGAGTCCGATTAGCATCCGGTCCGCTTCGTATCCTTTATTTGAGTCTATTGCATCATCAGATATCTTACGGCCTTCCCGTTCCTCCATTCGAGTGCCCGAAAGTCAAATGTACCGATAGTTACGTCCTTTAAAACTAGAGTCTTTTCTTGTGTACGAATCTCTATGTCATTGTCGTATCGTGAGTCCGATAACCATCCAGTCTGCTTCGTATCCTTTATTTGAGGCTATTGCATGATCAGATATCTTACGGCCTTCCCGTTCCTCAATTCGGGTGCCCGAAACTTCAAATGTACCTATAGTTACGTTCATTAAAACTAGAGTCTTTTCTTGTGTACGAATCTCTATGTCATTGTCGCATCGTGAGTCCGATAACCATCTGGTCTGCTTCGTATCCTTTATTTGAGTCTATTGCATGATCAGATATCTTACGGCCTTCCCGTTCCTCCATTCGGGAGCCCGATACTTCAAATTTACTGATAGTTACGTCCTTTAAAACTCGAGTCTTTTCTTATGTACGAATCTATATGTTATTGTCGCATCGTGAGTCTGATTAGCATCCGGTTCGCTTCTTATCCTTTATTTGAGTCTATTGCATGATCAGATATCTTACGGCCTTCCCGTTCCTCAATTCGGGTGCCCGAAACTTCAAATGTACCTATAGTTACGTCCATTAAAACTCGAGTCTTTTCTTTAGTACGAATCTCTATGTCATTGTCGCATCGTGAGTCCGATAACCATCTGGTCTGCTTCGTATCCTTTATTTGAGGCTATTGCATGATCAGATATGTTACGGCCTTCCCGTTGCTCCATTCGGATGCCCAAAACTTCAAATTGCCCGATAGTTACGTCCTTTAAAACTCGAGTCTTTACTTGTGTACGAATCTCTATGTTATTATCGCATCGTGAGTCCGATTAGCATCCGGTTCGCTTCTTATCCTTTATTTGAGTCTATTGCATGATCAGATATCTTACGGCCTTCCCGTTCCTCAATTCGGGTGCCCGAAACTTCAAATGTATCGATAGTTATGTCCTTTAAACTTGAGTCTTTTCTTTTGTACGAATCTCTATGTCATTGTCGCATCGTGAGTCCGATTAGCATCCGGTCCGCTTCGTATCCTTTATTTGATTCTATTGCATGATCAGATATCTTACGGCCTTCCCGTTCCTCCATTCGGGTGCCTGAATCTTCAAATTTACCTATAGTTACGTCCTTTAAACCTCGAGTCTTTTCTTGTGTACGAATCTCTATATCGTTGTCGCATCCTGAGCCCGATTAGCATCTGGTTTGCTTCTTATCCATTATTTGAGTCTATAGCATCATCAGATATCTTACGGCCTTCCTGTTCCTCCATTCGGGTGCCCGAAACTTTAAATTTACCTATAGTTACGTCCTTTAAACCTCGAGTCTTTTCTTGTGTACGAATCTCTATGTTATTGTCGCATCGTGAGTCCGATTAGCATCCGGTTTGCTTCTTATCCTTTATTTGAGTCTATTGGATGATCAGATATCTTACGGCCTTCCTGTTCCTCCATTCGGGTGCCCGAAACTTCAAATGTACCGATAGTTACGTTCTTTATAACTCGAGTCTTTTCTTGTGTACGAATCTCTATGTCATTGTCGCATCGTGAGTCCGATAAACATCCGGTCTGCTTTGTATGCTTTATTTGAGTCTATTGCATGTTCAGATATCTTACGGCCTTCCCGTTCCTCCATTCGGGTGCCCGAAACTTCAAATGTACCGATAGTTATGTCCTTTAAAACTCGAGTCTTTTCTTGTGTATGAATCTCAATGTCATTGTCGCATCGTGAGTTCGATAACCATCCGGTCTGCTTCGTATCCTTTATTCAATTGCATGATAAGATATCTTACGGCCTTCTCGTTCCTCCATTCGGGTTCCCGAAACTTCAAATGTACCGATAGTTACGTCCTTTAAAACTCGAGTCTTTTCTTGTGTACGAATCTCTATGTCATTGTCGCATCGTGAGCCCGATTAGCATCTGGTTCGCTTCGTATCCTTTATTTGAGTCTATTGCATCATCAGATATCTTACGGCCTTCCCGTTCCTCCATTCGAGTGCCCGAAACTTCAAATGTACCGATAGTTACGTCCATTAAAACTCGAGTCTTTTCTTTTGTACGAATATCTATGTCATTGTCGCATCGTGAGTCCGATTAGCATCCGGTCCGCTTCGTATCCTTTATTTGAGTCTATGGCATGATCAGATATCTTACGGTCTTCCCGTTCCTCCATTCGAGTGCCCGAAAGTCAAATGTACCGATAGTTACGTCCTTTAAAACTAGAGTCTTTTCTTGTGTACGAATCTCTATGTCATTGTCGCATCGTGAGTCCGATAACCATCCAGTCTACTTCGTATCCTTTATTTGAGGCTATTGCATGATCAGATATCTTACGGCCTTCCCGTTCCTCAATTCGGGTGCCCGAAACTTCAAATGTACCTATAGTTACGTTCATTAAAACTAGAGTCTTTTCTTGTGTACGAATCTCTATGTCATTGTCGCATCGTGAGTCCGATAACCATCTGGTTTGCATCGTATTCTTTATTTGAGTCTATTGCATGATCAGATATCTTACGGCCTTCCCGTTCCTCCATTCGGGAGCCCGATACTTCAAATTTACTGATAGTTACGTCCTTTAAAACTCGAGTCTTTTCTTATGTACGAATCTCTATGTTATTGTCGCATCGTGAGTCCGATTAGCATCCGGTTCGCTTCTTATCCTTTATTTGAGTCTATTGCATGATCAGATATCTTACGGCCTTCCCGTTCCTCAATTCGGGTGCCCGAAACTTCAAATGTACCTATAGTTACGTCCATTAAAACTCGAGTCTTTTCTTGTGTACGAATCTCTATGTCAGTGTCGCATCGTGAGTCCGATAACCATCTGGTCTGCTTCGTATCCTTTATTTGAGGCTATTGCATGATCAGATATGTTACGGCCTTCCCGTTGCTCCATTCGGGTGCCCGAAACTTCAAATTTACCGATAGTTACGTCCTTTAAAACTCGAGTCTTTTCTTGTGTACGAATCTCTATGTTATTATCGCATCGTGAGTCCGATTAGCATCCGGTTCGCTTCTTATCCTTTATTTGAGTATATTGCATGATCAGATATCTTACGGCCTTCCCGTTCCTCAATTTGGGTACCCGAAACTTCAAATGTACCGATAGTTATGTCCTTTAAACTTGAGTCTTTTCTTGTGTACGAATCTCTATGTCATTATCGCATCGTGAGTCCGATTAGCATCCGGTCCTCTTCGTATCCCTTATTTGAGTCTATTGCATGATCAGATATCTTACGGCCTTCCCGTTCCTCCATTCGAGTGCCCGAAACTTCAAATGTACCTATAGTTACGTCCTTTAAAACTCGAGTCTTTTCTTGTGTACAAATCTCTATCTCATTGTCGCATTGTGAGTCTAATTAGCATCTGGTTCGCTTCGTATCCTTTATTTGAGTCTATTGCATGATCCGATATCTTACGGCTTTCCCGTTCCTCCATTCGTGTGCCGGAAACTTCAAATGTACCGATAGTTACGTCCTTTAAAACTCGAGTCTTTTCTTGTGTACGAATCTCAATGTCATTGTCACATCGTGAGTCCGATAACCATCCAGTCTGCTTTGTATCCTTTATTTGAGTCTATTGCATGATCGGATATCTTACGGCCTTCCCGTTCCTCCATTCGGTTGCCCGAAACTTCAAATTTACCGATAGTTACGTCCTTTAAAACTCGAGTCTTTTCTTGTGTACGAATCTCTATGTTATTGTCGCATCGTGAGTCCGATAACCATCTGGCCTGCTTCGTATCCTTTATTTGAGTCTATTGCATGATCAGATATCTTACGGCCTTCCCGTTCCTCAATTCGGGTGCCCGAAACTTCAAATGTATCGATAGTTATGTCCTTTAAACTTGAGTCTTTTCTTTTGTACGAATCTCTATGTCATTGTCGCATCGTGAGTCCGATTAGCATCCGGTCCGCTTCGTATCCTTTATTTGATTCTATTGCATGATCAGATATCTTACGGCCTTCCCGTTCCTCCATTCGGGTGCCTGAATCTTCAAATTTACCTATAGTTACGTCCTTTAAACCTCGAGTCTTTTCTTGTGTACGAATCTCTATATCGTTGTCGCATCCTGAGCCCGATTAGCATCTGGTTTGCTTCTTATCCATTATTTGAGTCTATAGCATCATCAGATATCTTACGGCCTTCCTGTTCCTCCATTCGGGTGCCCGAAACTTTAAATTTACCTATAGTTACGTCCTTTAAACCTCGAGTCTTTTCTTGTGTACGAATCTCTATGTTATTGTCGCATCGTGAGTCCGATTAGCATCCGGTTTGCTTCTTATCCTTTATTTGAGTCTATTGGATGATCAGATATCTTACGGCCTTCCTGTTCCTCCATTCGGGTGCCCGAAACTTCAAATGTACCGATAGTTACGTTCTTTATAACTCGAGTCTTTTCTTGTGTACGAATCTCTATGTCATTGTCGCATCGTGAGTCCGATAAACATCCGGTCTGCTTTGTATGCTTTATTTGAGTCTATTGCATGTTCAGATATCTTACGGCCTTCCCGTTCCTCCATTCGGGTGCCCGAAACTTCAAATGTACCGATAGTTATGTCCTTTAAAACTCGAGTCTTTTCTTGTGTATGAATCTCAATGTCATTGTCGCATCGTGAGTTCGATAACCATCCGGTCTGCTTCGTATCCTTTATTCAATTGCATGATAAGATATCTTACGGCCTTCTCGTTCCTCCATTCGGGTTCCCGAAACTTCAAATGTACCGATAGTTACGTCCTTTAAAACTCGAGTCTTTTCTTGTGTACGAATCTCTATGTCATTGTCGCATCGTGAGCCCGATTAGCATCTGGTTCGCTTCGTATCCTTTATTTGAGTCTATTGCATCATCAGATATCTTACGGCCTTCCCGTTCCTCCATTCGAGTGCCCGAAACTTCAAATGTACCGATAGTTACGTCCATTAAAACTCGAGTCTTTTCTTTTGTACGAATATCTATGTCATTGTCGCATCGTGAGTCCGATTAGCATCCGGTCCGCTTCGTATCCTTTATTTGAGTCTATGGCATGATCAGATATCTTACGGTCTTCCCGTTCCTCCATTCGAGTGCCCGAAAGTCAAATGTACCGATAGTTACGTCCTTTAAAACTAGAGTCTTTTCTTGTGTACGAATCTCTATGTCATTGTCGCATCGTGAGTCCGATAACCATCCAGTCTACTTCGTATCCTTTATTTGAGGCTATTGCATGATCAGATATCTTACGGCCTTCCCGTTCCTCAATTCGGGTGCCCGAAACTTCAAATGTACCTATAGTTACGTTCATTAAAACTAGAGTCTTTTCTTGTGTACGAATCTCTATGTCATTGTCACATCGTGAGTCCGATAACCATCTGGTTTGCATCGTATTCTTTATTTGAGTCTATTGCATGATCAGATATCTTACGGCCTTCCCGTTCCTCCATTCGGGAGCCCGATACTTCAAATTTACTGATAGTTACGTCCTTTAAAACTCGAGTCTTTTCTTATGTACGAATCTCTATGTTATTGTCGCATCGTGAGTCCGATTAGCATCCGGTTCGCTTCTTATCCTTTATTTGAGTCTATTGCATGATCAGATATCTTACGGCCTTCCCGTTCCTCAATTCGGGTGCCCGAAACTTCAAATGTACCTATAGTTACGTCCATTAAAACTCGAGTCTTTTCTTGTGTACGAATCTCTATGTCAGTGTCGCATCGTGAGTCCGATAACCATCTGGTCTGCTTCGTATCCTTTATTTGAGGCTATTGCATGATCAGATATGTTACGGCCTTCCCGTTGCTCCATTCGGGTGCCCGAAACTTCAAATTTACCGATAGTTACGTCCTTTAAAACTCGAGTCTTTTCTTGTGTACGAATCTCTATGTTATTATCGCATCGTGAGTCCGATTAGCATCCGGTTCGCTTCTTATCCTTTATTTGAGTATATTGCATGATCAGATATCTTACGGCCTTCCCGTTCCTCAATTTGGGTACCCGAAACTTCAAATGTACCGATAGTTATGTCCTTTAAACTTGAGTCTTTTCTTGTGTACGAATCTCTATGTCATTATCGCATCGTGAGTCCGATTAGCATCCGGTCCTCTTCGTATCCCTTATTTGAGTCTATTGCATGATCAGATATCTTACGGCCTTCCCGTTCCTCCATTCGAGTGCCCGAAACTTCAAATGTACCTATAGTTACGTCCTTTAAAACTCGAGTCTTTTCTTGTGTACAAATCTCTATCTCATTGTCGCATTGTGAGTCTAATTAGCATCCGGTTCGCTTCGTATCCTTTATTTGAGTCTATTGCATGATCCGATATCTTACGGCTTTCCCGTTCCTCCATTCGTGTGCCGGAAACTTCAAATGTACCGATAGTTACGTCCTTTAAAACTCGAGTCTTTTCTTGTGTACGAATCTCAATGTCATTGTCACATCGTGAGTCCGATAACCATCCAGTCTGCTTTGTATCCTTTATTTGAGTCTATTGCATGATCGGATATCTTACGGCCTTCCCGTTCCTCCATTCGGTTGCCCGAAACTTCAAATTTACCGATAGTTACGTCCTTTAAAACTCGAGTCTTTTCTTGTGTACGAATCTCTATGTTATTGTCGCATCGTGAGTCCGATTAGCATCCGGTTCGCTTCTTATCCTTTGTTTGAGTCTATTGCATGATCAGATATCTTACGGCCTTCCCGTTCCTCAATTCGGGTGCCCAAAACTTCAAATGTACCTATAGTTACGTCAATTAAAACTCGAGTCTTTTCTTGTGTACGAATCTCTATGTCATTGTCGCATCGTGAGTCCGATAACCATCTGGTCTGCTTCGTATTCTTTATTTGAGTCTATTGCATGATAAGATATCTTACGGCCTTCCCGTTCCTCCATTCGGGAGCCCGAAACTTCAAATTTACCGATAGTTACGTCCTTTAAAACTCGAGTCTTTTCTTGTGTACGAATCTCTATGTTATTGTCGCATCGTCAGTCCGATTAGGATCCGGTTCGCTTCTTATCCTTTATTTGAGTCTATTGCATGATCAGATATCTTATGGCCTTCCCGTTCCTCCATTTGGGTGCCCGAAACTTCAAATTTACCGATAGTTACGTACTTTAAAACTCGAGTCTTTTCTTGTGTACGAATCTCTATGTTATTGTCGCATCGTGAGTCCGATAACCATCTGGTCTGCTTCGTATCCTTTATTTTAGTCTATTGTATTATCAGATATCTTACGGCCTTCCCGTTCCTCCATTCAGGAGCCCGAAACTTCAAATTTACCGATAGTTACGTCCTTTAAAACTCAAGTCTTTTCTTGTGTAGGAATCTTTATGTTATTGTCGCATCGTGAGTCCGATTAGCATCCTGTTCGCTTCTTATCCTTTATTTGAGTCTATTGCATGATCAGATTTCTTACGGCCTTCCCGTTCCTCAATTCGGGTGCCCGAAACTTCAAATGTACCGATAGTTATGTCCTTTAAAACTCGAGTCTTTTCTTGTGTACGAATCTCTATGTCATTGTCGCATCGTGAGCCCGATTAGCATCTGGTTCGCTTCTTATCCTTTATTTGAGTTATTGCATGATAAGATATCTTACGGCCTTCTCGTTCCTCCATTCGGGTGCCCGAAACCTCAAATGTACCAATAGTTACGTCCTATAAAACTCGAGTCTTTTCTGGTGTACGAATCTCTATGTCATTGTCGCATCGTGAGCCCGATTAGCATCTGGTTCGCTTCTTATCCTTTATTTGAGTCTATTGCATCAGCAGATATCTTACGGCCTTCCTGTTCCTCCATTCGGGTGCCCGAAACTTCAAATGTACCGATAGTTACGTCCTTTTAAACTCGAGTCTTTTCTTGTGTACGAATCTCTATGTTATTGTCGCATCGTGAGGCCGATTAGCATCCGGTTCGCTTCTTATCCGTTATTTGAGTCTATTGCATGATCAGATATCTTACGGTCTTCCCGTTCCTCCATTCGGGTGCCCGAAGCGTCAAATGTACCGATAGTTACGTCCTTTAAAACTCGAGTCTTTTCTTGTGTACGAATCTCTATGTCTTTGTCGCATCATGAGTCCGATAACCATCCGGTCTGCTTCGTATCCTTTATTTGAGTCTATTGCAAGATCAGATATCTTACGGCCTTCCCGTTCCTCCATTCGGGTGCCTGAAACTTCAAATTTACCGATAGTTACGTCCTTTAAAACTCGTGTCTTTTCTTGTGTACGAATCTCTATGTCATTGTCGCATCGTGAGTTCGATTAGCATCTGGTTCGCTTCTTATCCTTTATTTGAGTCTATTGCATCATCAGATATCTTACGGCCTTCCCGTTCCTCGATTCGGGTGCCCGAAACTTCAAATGTACCGATAGTTACGTCCTTTTAAACTCGAGTCTTTTCTTGTGTACGAATCTCTATGTTATTGTCGCATCATGAGTCCGATTAGCATCCGGTTTGCTTCTTATCCTTTATTTGAGTCTATTGTATCATCAGATATCTTACGGCCTTCCCGTTCCTCCATTCGGGTTCCTGAATCTTCAAATTTACCTATAGTTACGTCCTTTAAACCTCGAGTCTTTTCTTGTGTACGAATCTCTATGTCGTTGTCGCATCCTGAGCCCGATTAGCATCTGGTTCGCTTCTTATCCATTATTTGAGTCTATAGCATCATCAGATATCTTACGGCCTTCCTGTTCATCCATTCGGGTGCCCGAAACTTCAAATGCACCGATAGTTACGTCCTTTTAAACTCGAGTCTTTTCTTGTGTACGAATCTCTATGTTATTGTCGCATCATGAGTCCGATTAGCATCCGGTTTGCTTCTTATCCTTTATTTGAGTCTATTGCATGATCAGATATCTTACGGCCTTCCCGTTCCTCCATTCGGGTGCCCGAAACTTCAAATGTACCGATAGTTACGTCCTTTAAAACTCGAGTCTTTCCTTGTGTACGAATCTCTATGTCATTGTCGCATCGTGAGTCCGATAACCATCCGGTCTGCTTCGTATGCTTTATTTGAGTCTATTGCATGATCAGATATCTTACGGCCTTCCCGTTTCTCCATTCGGGTGCCCGAAACTTAAAATGTACCGATAGTTACGTCCTTTGAAACTCGAGTCTTTTCTTGTGTACGAATCTCTATGTCATTGTCTCATCGTGAGTGCGATTACCATCCGGTCCGCTTCGTATCCTTTATTTGATTCTATTGCATGATCAGATATCTTACGGCCTTCCCGTTCCTCCGTTCGGGTGCCTGAAACTTCAAATTTACCTATTGTTACGTCCTTTAAACCTCGAGTCTCTTCTTGTGTACGAATCTCTATGTCATTGTCGCATCGTGAGCCCGATTAGCATCTGGTTCGCTTCTTATCCTTTATTTGAGTCTATTGCATCATTAGAGATATCTTACGGCCTTCCCGTTCCTTGATTCGGGTGCCCGAAACTTCAAATGTACCGATAGTTACGTCCTTTAAAAGTCGAGTCTTTTCTTGTGTACGAATCTCTATGACATTGTCGCATCGTGAGTTCCATTAGCATCTGGTTCGCTTCTTATCCTTTATTTGAGTCTATTGCATCATCAGATATCTTACAGCTTTCCCGTTCCTCGATTCGGGTGCCCGAAACTTCAAATGTACCGATAGTTACGTCCTTTAAAACTCGAGTCTTTTCTTGTGTACGAATCTCTATGTCTTTGTCGCATCGTGAGTCCGATAACCATCCTGTCTGCTTCGTATCCTTTACTTGAGTCTATTGCATGATTAGATATCTTACGGCCTTCCCGTACCTCCATTCGGGTGCCCGAAACTTCAAATTTACCGATAGTTACGTCCTTTTAAACTCGAGTCTTTTCTTGTGTACGAATCTCTATGTCATTATCGCATCGTGAGTCCGATAACCATCCGGTCTGCTTCGTAAGCTTTATTTGAGTCTATTGCATCATCAGATATCTTACGGCCTTCCCGTTCCTCCATTCGAGTGCCCGAAACTTCAAATATACCGATAGTTACGTCCTTTAAAACTCGATTCTTTTCTTGTGTGTGAATCTCTATGTCATTGTCTCATCATGAGTGCGATTACCATCCGGTCCGCTTCGTATCCTTTATTTGATTCTATTGCATGATCAGATATATTACGGCCTTCCCGTTCCTCCATTCGGGTGCCTGAAACTTCAAATTTACCTATAGTTACGTCCTTTAAACCTCGAGTCTTTTCTTGTGTACGAATCTCTATGTCATTGTCGCATCGTGAGCCCGATTAGCATCTAGTTCGCTTCTTATCCTTTATTTGAGTCTATTGCATCATCAGATATCTTACGGCCTTCCTGTTCCTCCATTCGGGTGCTCGAAACTTCAAATGTACCGATAGTTACGTCCTTTTAAACTCGAGTCTTTTCTTGTGTACGAATCTCTATGTTATTGTCGCATCGTGAGTCCGATTAGCATCCGGTTCGCTTCTTATCCTTTATTTGAGTCTATTGCATGATCAGATATCTTACGGCCTTCCCGTTCCTCAATTCGGGTGCCCGAAACTTCAAATGTACCGATAGTTATGTCCTTTAAAAGTCGAGTCTTTTCTTGTGTACGAATCTCTATGTCATTGTCGCATCGTGAGCCCGATTAGCATCTGGTTCGCTTCTTATCCTTTATTTGAGTCTATTGCATCATCAGATATCTTACGGCCTTCCTGTTCCTCCATTCGAGTGCCCGAAACTTCAAATGCACCGATAGTTACGTCCTTTTAAACTCGAGTCTTTTCTTGTGTACGAATCTCTATGTTATTGTCGCATCGTGAGTCCGATTAGCATCCAGTTTGTTTCTTATCCTTTATTTGAGTCTATTGCATGATCAGATATCTTACGGCCTTCCCGTTCCTCCATTCGGTTGCCCGAAACTTCAAATGTACCGATAGTTACGTCCATTAAAACTCGAGTCTTTTCTTCTGTACGAATCTCAATGTCATTGTCGCATCGTGAGTCCGATAACCATACGGTCTGCTTCGTATCATTTATTTGAGTTATTGCATGATAAGATATCTTACGGCCTTCTCGTTCCTCCATTCGGGTGCCCGAAACCTCAAATGTACCAATAGTTACGTCCTATAAAACTCGAGTCTTTTCTGGTGTACGAATCTCTATGTCATTGTCGCATCGTGAGCCCGATTAGCATCTGGTTCGCTTCTTATCCTTTATTTGAGTCTATTGCATCATCAGATATCTTACGGCCTTCCTGTTCCTCCATTCGGGTGCCCGAAACTTCAAATGTACCGATAGTTACGTCCTTTTAAACTCGAGTCTTTTCTTGTGTACGAATCTCTATGTTATTGTCGCATCGTGAGGCCGATTAGCATCCGGTTCGCTTCTTATCCGTTATTTGAGTCTATTGCATGATCAGATATCTTACGGCCTTCCCGTTCCTCCATTCGGGTGCCCGAAGCGTCAAATGTACCGATAGTTACGTCCTTTAAAACTCGAGTCTTTTCTTGTGTACGAATCTCTATGTCTTTGTCGCATCGTGAGTCCGGTAACCATCCGGTCTGCTTCGTATCCTTTATTTGAGTCTATTGCAAGATCAGATATCTTACGGCCTTCCCGTTCCTCCATTCGGGTGCCCGAAACTTCAAATTTACCGATAGTTACGTCCTTTAAAACTCGTGTCTTTTCTTGTGTACGAATCTCTATGTCATTGTCGCATCGTGAGTTCGATTAGCATCTGGTTCGCTTCTTATCCTTTATTTGAGTCTATTGCATCATCAGATATCTTACGGCCTTCCCGTTCCTCGATTCGGGTGCCCGAAACTTCAAATGTACCGATAGTTACGTCCTTTTAAACTCGAGTCTTTTCTTGTGTACGAATCTCTATGTTATTGTCGCATCATGAGTCCGATTAGCATCCGGTTTGCTTCTTATCCTTTATTTGAGTCTATTGCATCATCAGATATCTTACGGCCTTCCCGTTCCTCCATTCGGGTTCCTGAATCTTCAAATTTACCTATAGTTACGTCCTTTAAACCTCGAGTCTTTTCTTGTGTACGAATCTCTATGTCGTTGTCGCATCCTGAGCCCGATTAGCATCTGGTTCGCTTCTTATCCATTATTTGAGTCTATAGCATCATCAGATATCTTACGGCCTTCCTGTTCATCCATTCGGGTGCCCGAAACTTCAAATGCACCGATAGTTACGTCCTTTTAAACTCGAGTCTTTTCTTGTGTACGAATCTCTATGTTATTGTCGCATCATGAGTCCGATTAGCATCCGGTTTGCTTCTTATCCTTTATTTGAGTCTATTGCATGATCAGATATCTTACGGCCTTCCCGTTCCTCCATTCGGGTGCCCGAAACTTCAAATGTACCGATAGTTACGTCCTTTAAAACTCGAGTCTTTTCTTGTGTACGAATCTCTATGTCATTGTCGCATCGTGAGTCCGATAACCATCCGGTCTGCTTCGTATGCTTTATTTGAGTCTAATGCATGATCAGATATCTTACGGCCTTCCCGTTTCTCCATTCGGGAGCCCGAAACTTCAAATGTACCGATAGTTACGTCCTTTGAAACTCGAGTCTTTTCTTGTGTACGAATCTCTATGTCATTGTCTCATCGTGAGTGCGATTACCATCCGGTCCGCTTCGTATCCTTTATTTGATTCTATTGCATGATCAGATATCTTACGGCCTTCCCGTTCCTCCATTCGGGTGCCTGAAACTTCAAATTTACCTATTGTTACGTCCTTTAAACCCCGAGTCTTTTCTTGTGTACGAATCTCTATGTCATTGTCGCATCGTGAGCCCGATTAGCATCTGGTTCGCTTCTTATCCTTTATTTGAGTCTATTGCATCATTAGAGATATCTTACGGCCTTCCCGTTCCTTGATTCGGGTGCCCGAAACTTCAAATGTACCGATAGTTACGTCCTTTAAAACTCTAGTCTTTTCTTGTGTACGAATCTCTATGTCATTGTCGCATCGTGAGTTCGATTAGCATCTGGTTCGCTTCTTATCCTTTATTTGAGTCTATTGTATCATCAGTTATCTTACGGCCTTCCCGTTCCTCGATTCGGGTGCCCGAAACTTCAAATGTACCGATAGTTACGTCCTTTAAAACTCGAGTCTTTTCTTGTGTACAAATCTCTATGTCTTTGTCGCATCGTGAGTCCGATAACCATCCTGTCTGCTTCGTATCCTTTACTTGAGTCTATTGCATGATTAGATATCTTACGGCCTTCCCGTACCTCCATTCGGGTGCCCGAAACTTCAAATTTACCGATAGTTACGTCCTTTTAAACTCGATTCTTTTCTTGTGTACGAATCTCTATGTCATTATCGCATCGTGAGTCCGATAACCATCCGGTCTGCTTCGTAAGCTTTATTTGAGTCTATTGCATCATCAGATATCTTACGGCCTTCCCGTTCCTCCATTCGAGTGCCCGAAACTTCAAATATACCGATAGTTACGTCCTTTAAAACTCGATTCTTTTCTTGTGTGTGAATCTCTATGTCATTGTCTCATCATGAGTGCGATTACCATCCGGTCCGCTTCGTATCCTTTATTTGATTCTATTGCATGATCAGATATATTACGGCCTTCCCGTTCCTCCATTCGGGTGCCTGAAACTTCAAATTTACCTATAGTTACGTCCTTTAAACCTCGCGTCTTTTCTTGTGTACGAATCTCTATGTCATTGTCGCATCGTGAGCCCGATTAGCATCTGGTTCGCTTCTTATCCTTTATTTGAGTCTATTGCATCATCAGATATCTTACGGCCTTCCTGTTCCTCCATTCGGGTGCCCGAAACTTCAAATGTACCGATAGTTACGTCCTTTTAAACTCGAGTCTTTTCTTGTGTACGAATCTCTATGTTATTGTCGCATCGTGAGTCCGATTAGCATCCGGTTCGCTTCTTATCCTTTATTTGAGTCTATTGCATGATCAGATATCTTACGGCCTTCCCGTTCCTCCATTCGGGTGCCCGAAACTTCAAATGTACCGATAGTTACGTCCTTTAAAACTCGAGTCTTTTCTTGTGTACGAATCTCTATGTCGTTATCGCATCGTGAGTCCGATAACCATCCGGTCTGCTTCGTAAGCTTTATTTGAGTCTATTGCATGATCAGATATCTTACGGCCTTCCCGTTCCTCCATTCGGGTGCCCGAAACTTCAAATGTACCGATAGTTACGTCCTTTAAAACTCGAGTCTTTTCTTGTGTACGAATCTCTATGTCATTGTCGCATCGTGAGCCCGATTAGCATCTGGTTCGCTTCTTATCCTTTATTTGAGTCTATTGCATCATCAGATATCTTACGGCCTTCCTGTTCCTCCATTCGGGTGCCCGAAACTTCAAATGTACCGATAGTTACGTCTTTTTAAACTCGAGTCTTTTCTTGTGTACGAATCTCTATGTTATTGTCGCATCGTGAGGCCGATTAGCATCCGGTTCGCTTCTTATCCGTTATTTGAGTCTATTGCATGATCAGATATCTTACGGCCTTCCCGTTCCTCCATTCGGGTGCCCGAAGCATCAAATGTACCGATAGTTACGTCCTTTAAAACTCGAGTCTTTTCTTGTGTACGAATCTCTATGTCTTTGTCGCATCGTGAGTCCGATAACCATCCGGTCTGCTTCGTATCCTTTATTTGAGTCTATTGCAAGATCAGATATCTTACGGCCTTCCCGTTCCTCCATTCAGGTGCCCGAAATTCAAATTTACCGATAGTTACGTCCTTTAAAACTCGTGTCTTTTCTTGTGTACGAATCTCTATGTCATTGTCGCATCGTGAGTTCGATTAGCATCTGGTTTGCTTCTTATCCTTTATTTGAGTCTATTGCATCATCAGATATCTTACGGCCTTCCCGTTCCTCGATTCGGGTGCCCGAAACTTCAAATGTACCGATAGTTACGTCCTTTTAAACTCGAGTCTTTTCTTGTGTACGAATCTCTATGTTATTGTCGCATCATGAGTCCGATTAGCATCCGGTTCGCTTCTTATCCTTTATTTGAGTCTATTGCATCATCAGATATCTTACGGCCTTCCCGTTCCTCCATTCGGGTTCCTGAATCTTCAAATTTACCTATAGTTACGTCCTTTAAACCTCGAGTCTTTTCCTGTGTACGAATCTCTATGTCGTTGTCGCATCCTGAGCCCGATTAGCATCTGGTTCGCTTCTTATCCATTATTTGAGTCTATAGCATCATCAGATATCTTACGGCCTTCCTGTTCATCCATTCGGGTGCCCGAAACTTCAAATGCACCGACAGTTACGTCCTTTTAAACTCGAGTCTTTTCTTGTGTACGAATCTCTATGTTATTGTCGCATCATGAGTCCGATTAGCATCCGGTTTGCTTCTTATCCTTTATTTGAGTCTATTGCATGATCAGATATCTTACGGCCTTCCCGTTCCTCCATTCGGGTGCCCGAAACTTCAAATGTACCGATAGTTACGTCCTTTAAAACTCGAGTCTTTTCTTGTGTACGAATCTCTATGTCATTGTCGCATCGTGAGTCCGATAACCATCCGGTCTGCTTCGTATGCTTTATTTGAGTCTATTGCATGATCAGATATCTTACGGCCTTCCCGTTTCTCCATTCGGGTGCCCGAAACTTCAAATGTACCGATAGTTACGTCCTTTGAAACTCGAGTCTTTTCTTGTGTACGAATCTCTATGTCATTGTCTCATCGTGAGTGCGATTACCCTCCGGTCCGCTTCGTATCCTTTATTTGATTCTATTGCATGATCAGATATCTTACGGCCTTCCCGTTCCTCCATTCGGGTGCCTGAAACTTCAAATTTACCTATTGTTACGTCCTTTAAACCTCGAGTCTTTTCTTGTGTACGAATCTCTATGTCATTGTCGCATCGTGAGCCCGATTAGCATCTGGTTCGCTTCTTATCCTTTATTTGAGTCTATTGCATCATTAGAGATATCTTACGGCCTTCCCGTTCCTTGATTCGGGTGCCCGAAACTTCAAATGTACCGATAGTTACGTCCTTTAAAACTCGAGTCTTTTCTTGTGTACGAATCTCTATGTCATTGTCGCATCGTGAGTTCGATTAGCATCTGGTTCGCTTCTTATCCTTTATTTGAGTCTATTGCATCATCAGATATCTTACAGCCTTCCCGTTCCTCGATTCGGGTGCCCGAAACTTCAAATGTACCGATAGTTACGTCCTTTAAAACTCGAGTCTTTTCTTGTGTACGAATCTCTATGTCTTTGTCGCATCGTGAGTCCGATAACCATCCTGTCTGCTTCGTATCCTTTACTTGAGTCTATTGCATGATTAGATATCTTACGGCCTTCCCGTACCTCCATTCGGGTGCCCGAAACTTCAAATTTACCGATAGTTACGTCCTTTTAAACTCGAGTCTTTTCTTGTGTACGAATCTCTATTTCATTATCGCATCGTGAGTCCGATAACCATCCGATCTGCTTCGTAAGCTTTATTTGAGTCTATTGCATCATCAGATATCTTACGGCCTTCCCGTTCCTCCATTCGAGTGCCTGAAACTTCAAATATACCGATAGTTACGTCCTTTAAAACTCGATTCTTTTCTTGTCTGTGAATCTCTATGTCATTGTCTCATCATGAGTGCGATTACCATCCGGTCCGCTTCGTATCCTTTATTTGATTCTATTGCATGATCAGATATATTACGGCCTTCCCGTTCCTCCATTCGGGTGCCTGAAACTTCAAATTTACCTATAGTTACGTCCTTTAAACCTCGAGTCTTTTCTTGTGTACGAATCTCTATGTCATTGTCGCATCGTGAGCCCGATTAGCATCTGGTTCGCTTCTTATCCTTTATTTGAGTCTATTGCATCATCAGATATCTTACGGCCTTCCTGTTCCTCCATTCGGGTGCCCGAAACTTGTTAGGATCTGAGTATTGGATTGTTTTGATTAACTATGAAATATGAATGAAGTATAAATGGAAAGTGCAGCGGAATAAAGGATAATCAAAACATAGAGAATAATTGTTATCAATCGAATGCTTTCATTAAACTTGAAAGATTACAAAGGTACAATTATAACTCCCCCTCAGCCTGATCACTCAGAGTTTGTTTGTCTAGAGAGAATGACGAGTGACCAATAGAACAGTACAAGTACTGTTCTATTTATAGACAAGTACAAACCTCTGATGATCACTTAGCTGACGTCACCTAGAAAGCGACCCCTAACTGACTAACAAACTACAACATCTGTTAAGCAATAAACTACTGTTACATTGAAACTACTGAAAGAAAAACTCTGTTAAACTAAAACTCTGATGTCTTCTTAACATCTGTTGAACCAAAGTGCTGTTGGTTCAACAGACCTTTGTTCTTCAGCTCTTTGATCAGCACTTGTTCTTTATCAGACTTTTGCTCTTCAGACTTTATCCATCAGACCTTTCATCTACAGCAGTTGTCTTGTATCAGATGTTTAAGTATCAGCAGTTTGGGAATCAGCAGTTCTTTGGAGGAAGCTTTCTTGTAACCACTGTTATTTATTCTTGATCAACACTTAGTATATTTTGGCTTTCTATCATCTGTTCTTCTCCAGGTCAGCAGACCCAACAATCTCCCCCTAGAACAGATGATGCCAAAACTCTGCTTTATTCTTGATCTTTATTCCTCATCAGACTTTCTCTAATTTGCCCTTTTAGTTGCAATTCAAAGTGTAGAGAGAAGAGGTCTTCAGCATCTCTATCCAGTGTCAAATTTAGAAGTGTCTGGAGATCTTCAGCACTTAGGCCAGGTGCCTCATCCATACTCAGCTTCTGAATACTACCATCTGATCTGAGCAATGTCAATTCATGGGTCTCTTTATCAGACTTCCATTTTAGAATTTTAGAATCAGAGGAGTGACTGGGATGCATCTTTATTTTGGATGAGTTTGGTGATGGTGGCCTTGCAATGAGTTCTCTGAGCCTGTCTGACACAGGATCAGAAAAAGATCTGACTTGATTCAAGATCCCCTCTTTCACATAAGTATCAGTGAACTGTCTTGTTTCTTCTTCAGTCATTTCTTTTTGCTTCTTAAATTGTCTTCTAGCAGCAATGGTAAGATCTGAAGTTTCCAGTAAACTGTCTAATGTAAAGGCCTGAGAGGGTTTCTTGGGAGCATCATCATACACTGGTTTTCTTGGAAGATCAGGATTGGTCTTTCTTTCTTGTTCAAGCTTTTTGTATGTTTCAATTAGCCTGATTTCTGACCATCTGGCAACAGACTTCATCTCTCCATACTTAGCTGCTACAAGCTCTTGTCTCATTCTTCTGAATTTCAAGGCTCTAGCTTCATCTCTCCCCTTTTTGAAATCAGGAGCAGAGACCTTAGCAGGAGGATTCTTGGCCATGTTCTCTATTCTGATTAGTTCTTCCCTTAGAGCATGTGTGGTCCAGCCTGTAAATTGGTTCTTTGTTGCTTTATAAGGCTTGGATGCCAAGATCTGTTCCAGCAGTGAATCCCTTACTTCCATTTCCAAGTGTCTGCTGAGAGGCATGGTTGACATGGAGTTGCTCAGGGTCTTAGCAAAATCTTCAATCCTTCTGAGTTTGCTAAGTTCTGCTGAATGGATGCCCTGAGCAGTCCTGTCATCCTTCCCTTTGCACTTCTCTTTGATGACAGCATCAGCCTGTTCACCCTTGTATTTTAGATATGTGTCTATGTTGGGTGGAACAGGGAAACCTTTAAGAGATGGGAAGGATCTTTCTGATGGCTGATCAGTATTATAGAAGGATTGAAGTTCCCCCTTGATTAAATCCAACTCAAGGGGATACTTCTCAGCCAATGGGATGATGGTTGGTGGTGGTCTGTGTGATCTGAATTCAGCAGTGTGTGGTGAGAAAGATGTGAGTGGAATGGCATTTACTGGTGTGGATGAGATTGGGGTGTTAGGTGGTGTGTTATGGATGTTTTCATCTTGTATAACAAAGGTGGATTTCCTTTTTCTGCTATACAAGATTTTAGGTGAAGATGAGGATGTGGCAGTGGTTTGAGAAACATCTGTTGGTCCTTTTGTGGAACCAGCAGTTGTTTGGGTTTTGGGTTGTGTTGAAGTAGGTTTGGGAGTTGGTTGAGTGGTGGTTGGTTTAGTGACTGGTTTGGGTTGTGCAGATGTTTTAGCAGTGGTTTTAGTTTCAGTTGTTTTAGGTGCAGTGGTTTGGGTAGCAGAGGTTGTGGTGGCAGTGGTTTTAGGAGCAGTGGTTGTGATAACAGGTGTTTGTTCAGCAGAGGTTTCAGCAGTTAATTTGGAAGGTGGTTTTCTAATGTGTTTGGCTGGCATTTTCTTTCTCTTTGAAGTGTTCACATCTTCCACTTCCTGCTGCTGTTCCTTTTTCAGCTGCACCAACCTCTCTGCCTTTACTTCCAATGTATCAGCCCTTTTCATTTTGTCTTGAGCAGCCTTTTCAGCTCTTTCATTAGCTGAAGTGTCAACTTCTTTTGCCTTTGATGCTGGAGCTGGTTCAGAGACAGGGATCTGAACATTTGGTTGTTGTGTTTGTGGAGCTGATTTGGGTGACCCTGGTTTGTCAGCAGTTGGCTTCTTCCCTTTTTGTGAGGGTGGTTCACCAAATGGATTAAGTTTTGGTAGCCTATCTCTGCCACTCTCCCCCTTTTTGGCATCATCAGCAGTGAATTCATCATCATCTTCATCTCTGAGAATTGTGGTAGGGGCAGAGCCAGTGGTCTTCAGCAAGTGGTCTTTGATCACCTTGATGTCAGCCTTTGTATCATTGAATCTGGCATCAACCATGTTTCTGATCAAAGTCATGTAGGTTTCCTGTGTCTGATCTGCTAATTTTCGATGAGCTATGATGATGGGGGAAACAGATTTCCATAGCTCATTAGCAACATCAGCAGTGGATGGTTGACTCTTTGTAAAGTTATTCAATGTTTCCAATATTGCCTTGACATCAGATTTGATGTCAGCAACAGAGGATTCAAGGTTTTGAACTTTAGCCGTCAATTCTTGAAGTTTTGACTCATCACCCAAGTTAATAGGTTCATCTGAGTCCCTACCAGAGGTAGTTTTAGCTGGTTCAGTCCTAGGAGGTGAGTCCATAGAATAAGAACCTGCTGCCCCTTTTTCTTGGTTCTGGGGACTTCCAACTGTTTTAGGAGACACAATTGTGGCTTCATCAGTTGTTGCCTTCAAGGAAGTCTTAGCAATGTAACCACTGTCCTGCTGTGAGACAATGGTCTCTACAGCAGTAGTGGCTGCTTCTCTTGAAACCTCATCAGAAGTAACATTGACTTCTGGGAGTATAGCCTCCTCATCTGTTTGTGGGATGGCTGATTGATTTTCCTCAGCCCCAGTCACTGGTAGTGGCATACTCTCAGTGATAGGTGAGGGAGAGGAACTGGAGTTATCCTGAGTTTTATCAATAGCCTCAAACAGGGGTTGCATTGTTTGTGGGACATGTGGTGGTGATGTAGGTGGTGTAAGAAGCTGATTAGCCCTGGGAGATGGGCTTGTAAACATATGATCAAGTGACTCATATGCCTCAGTTTGGGGTTCCCTTTGGCTTACAACAAGTTCCTTTTGTGAGGAATCTTGAGGAGTTTGCTTGGGTTGAGATATCTCCAACTGTTGTGAGGAAGTAGCAACAGTGATTTCGTGTTGCTTTGGTGATGCAACAGGGTTAGCTTCTGGTATCTCATCTTCCAGAAGTCCCTTTTTAGTTTTGGTGGTTGTTTTGGTGGATGGACGTTTTCTTTTGGTGGCTGGTGTGGGTTTCACAGCACTGGATGAAGTGCCATGATCACCAGGAGCAGTGGGCTCACCAACAGAGGTTTCAACAACAGTTGTTGTCTTTGTCCTCTTTGGTTGTGTTTTGGAAACTTTTTGAACTTTTGGTGCTTTTTCTTGGGTTGAAGAACCCAGCATTCTTGTAAAAGTTTCATCAGTTAAACTTTTCATTTTAAATGACTCTCCCTTTTGAAAATCCTTTTCAGGTAAAAGCTTTTGTAGAATTACACTTAGAATTCTAGGGTAGAGCAGAAAAGCATTGTTTGAGCCAGATTTTATGGCTTTCACATTTGATACCAAGTCTGAAAACAATCCCTGAGATAGGTTGAAGTCAGAGTCTGACAACATAGCATATCCCAAGTATTGTATCCTCAATGGGATTTCATTGAAGGATGTAGTCTTGGCAGAGGCACAGAGGGGGAGGGTATGGAAGAAAAATTTCATGACTGGTGGGAAAAACTTTTTGTAAAGTGTGGAACCAGTCATTTGAGCATCATACCCTCTCTCTTGAAACTCAGTGTGAAGCTCTGTTTTTGGAAAAGTATCCATACCTGACGAGTCGTTCAGTGAGAAGGTAGTGGAGATGATCTCAGGGGTTATGGCGATACTGGTGGCTCCAATTTTTGAAATTATGGACGTAGGCTTTTTGTCTTGGTATAAAACCTCAGCAGTTGCCCAGAATTCTTGGAGTGTTTCCAGGTATATGGGGGCATCAGCAATAAGAACATTTTTATATTTTGAGTTATTGATGATGTCAATGGTGGAATGGAATGGTGTGTTGTCTTCGGTTTTAACCAAATATGGAAGGAAATTATGAGTGGCTTTTGTTTGAAGTTCCATTTTAATGGATTTTGATTATGAAAGCGATGAACTTTGATTGAGGGTTATGAGGAAGACGAGAGCGGTTTTTAGTATTTTGAATACAATGAGACAGTAAAAGTGCTGTTGGGGGAAAGAACAGGGTTTTATAGGCTCTGTGAAACCGCTGATGTGGCAAAAACTCTGCTTTTGAGAGCAGACGTGGCAAACATCTGATGGTTGAAACATCTGGTGGCAGACAGCTGTTTTGTTAAACCTCTGTTGCCAACCTCTGTTGTTTAACCAAAAGACTGAAGAAAACAGTTGTTTTATCTGATCAGTTGTTTGAAACAGATTTTTCAACCAACAGTGGTTGTTTACCTGATCAGATGTTTTGAAACAGATTTTTCAACTAACAGTGGTTTTAATAAAACAGTGGTTGTTTTATCTGAATCAGTGGTTTTAAAACAGATTTTTCAACCAACAGTGGTTGTTTTACCTGATCAGATGTTTTGAAACAGATTTTTCAACCAAAGTGTTAGATTAGCAAAAGTTTGATTTTCTGAATACATTTTAATGTTTTTATTGAAAACATTTTTGTTGTTTTTAATCCATGTTTAACATTCCAATTCGAGAGATCAGATTTGTGAAGGTAGATGTGTCTAAAGCTTTTGTCAGCACATCTGCCAACTGATCCTCTGTTGGAACATGGTGCAGAGAAATCAAACCTTTTTCATAGCTATCCCTGACAAAGTGATGTCTGATATCTATGTGCTTGGTGGTTGAGTGGGAGACTGGATTTTTGATGATATTTTCAGCAGCTTGACTATCCAACATGAGTGGAGTCCTCAGTGCAGTTATCCCAAAATCCAGTAATTGATTTTGAAGCCACATAAGTTGGGCTGTACAGCTTGCAGCAGCAATGTATTCAGCTTCAGCAGTGGATGTTGAAACAGCTGCTTGCTTTTTGCTTTGCCAAGAAACTAAGGCATTCCCTAGAAACTGGCACCCTCCTGATGTGGACTTCCTTGTGGTATGGCAGCCAGCAAAATCACTATCTGAATAACCTGAAAGCTCAATGTTTCCATTAGCAGGATACCAGATACCAAGTGTGGGAGCACCTTTTAGGTATCTGAAGATCCTTTTTACAGCAATAAGGTTAGACTTTCTAGGAGAAGCCTGAGATCGAGCACACACACAGGTTGCAAACATAATGTCTGGCCTGGATGCTGTTAAGTACAATAAAGACCCAATCATGCATCTATAGTGTGTCTGATCAACAAGTTCATCCTTTTCATCATCAGTGAGTGGCTTGACAGTGCTCATGGGTGTACTACATGGCTTACAATCATTCATCTCAAATTTTGTTAGCAAGTTTTTCACATACTTGTTTTGATGAATGAAAGTGCCATTTTGCAGTTGCTTCACTTGGAGACCAAGAAAGCACTGAAGTTCACCCATTGCACTCATTTCAAACTCTGCTGTCATGAGTTCCCTAAACTCCTCACACATTTTATTACATGTGGATCCAAAAATGATGTCATCCACATATATTTGAACAATCATTAAATCTTTTCCTTTCCATTTTAAAAACAAGGTTTTATCAATTTTACCTCTAGTGAAACCAATGGATAAGAGAAAAGTAGAGAGAGTTTCATACCAGGCTCTTGGTGCTTGTTTGAGTCCATACAATGCTTTGTTAAGCTTGTAGACATGATCAGGATGGAATGTGTCTTCAAAACCAGGTGGTTGACATACATAGACCTCCTCCTGAATTTTGCCATATAGGAAGGCACACTTGATGTCCATCTGAAACACCTTGATGTTGTGGTTGACAGCAAAGGCTAAGAAAAGTCTGATTGCTTCTAGCCTTGCTACAGGGGCAAAGGTTTCATCATAGTCAATACCCTCTTCTTGTCTGAAGCCTTGAACCACTAACCTGGCTTTGTTCTTGACAACTATACCCCTTTCATCAGTTTTGTTTTTGAAGACCCACTTTGTGCCAATTGGACAGACATCCTTAGGCAGTGGTACAAGTTCCCATACTTGTTGTCTTTTGAACTGAAGGAGTTCTTCTTGCATGGCTTCTACCCAACTGTTGTCTTTCAGTGCCTCTTGGTACTTGACAGGTTGTGTAAGGGATAGGAAGCCTGCAAAAAGACAGATGTTAGAAGATTGGCTCCTTGTGAGCACACCTTCTCTGATGTTGCCAATGATTTGATCTGGTGGATGAGCTCTTAGGTAGATTAGATCTCCCTGATATGGTATGATGGCATTTTGTGGTGAAGGACAGAGGTTTGGAGACTCTGTGGACATAACATCTGTTGGCACTTCTGAAGAGGCAACAGATGTTTGGAATGGAGGTGGAGGAATGGGTCCAAGTGGTGTAATATTGGACTGACTTTTGTCAACAGATGATTGACTTTTGTCAACAGATGATTGAACAGTGGATTGGCTGGGTGAATCAGTGGATTGAAGGTAAGACTGGCCAACAGTGGCTGACTCAGCTGTGACAGAGTTTTGACAGTTGTTATGAATCACTGCTTCCTCTGATGCAGGATAGACTTTATAGTGGTCTGGTACCACAACATCTATTCTGTAGTCTTGTTGTGAAGATTGTGGAATACCTGCAGGGTTAGTTTTGACAGCAATATCTTCAAATTTGAATTTATCTAAATCAAACAACTCAGCAGGGTTTGCTGGGATTTTTAAAGAAGAAAGTTCATTGAACTTCACATTCAGAGTTTCTTCTATTGTTTTAGTCCTTGTGTTAAACACTTTATAGGCCTTTGAAACAGAAGAATACCCCAGAAAATATCCACAATCCACTTTGGCTGCAAATTTTGAAATGGAATCTTTAAGATTTAAAATGAAACATGGGCAGCCAAAGACTTTGAAAAATGATATCAGTGGTTTGATTTTAAACAGAATTTCATAAGCAGTCTTTTGATGTCTAGGGTTGATTAAAACTCTGTTTTGAACATAACAAGCAGTGTTTACAGCTTCTGCCCAAAAGGACAGAGGTAAACCAGAATCTGCTAGCATTGTTCTTGCAGCCTCAATGAGAGTCCTGTTCTTCCTTTCAACCACCCCATTCTGCTCTGGTGTTCTTGGGATACTGTACTGCCTTACAATCCCTTTTGACACACAGAAATCATCTAACTCCTTATTTTTAAACTCTGTTCCATTGTCACTCCTAAAGATTTTTACTGGCAAGTCATATTGTTTTTCAACTTTGGTGACAAAGTCCTTCAAGATACCTGCAGTCTCATCCTTAGAGTGTAAAAAGTAAGTCCATGTAAACCTAGAAAAATCATCAACTATGACAAGACAAAATCTTTTTCTTCTTAGACTCATGATTTTTACAGGGCCAAACAAGTCCATGTGTAACATTTGTAGACACTGACTAGTTTTGGACTCATCAATGGATTTGTAAGAGCTTTTATGTTGTTTACCTTTTAGACAGGAAACACAATGCTCATCACATTTGAATTCTTTTGATGGTAAACCTCTGACAAGGTTTTGTTTGGAGAGTGAGTTGATAGTTTGAAGGTTGGTGTGACCAAGTCTCCTATGCCACAATTCTGTCTCTTTGGTAGAGGCAGCTGAGAATAGACAGACATTTGCAGTAGGATTATCCTTCAACATATCAACCACATACACATTGCCACTTCTGTGAGCAACAAGTTGTGCTTTGCTCTCAGCAATGATGGTGTTAATCTTTTCTACAGCCTCTGGGCCAACAATCTTACAAGTTTGCTTAGTGAAGAATGACCCAAAGCCTTTGTCACTCATTTGTGATACACTAAGTAAATTAAATTTTAGATTGTCTATTAGATTAACATTTTCAAACTTAAGCCTCCCTGCTTTGACAGTACCAGAACCCAACACTTTACCTTTAGAATCATTACCAAAGGATATATCACCCCCTCCATGAGCAAGAAAGTCCAGAAGAAGGGCTCTACATCCAGTCATGTGCCTGGAGCCTCCACTATCTACATACCATAAACTGTCTAAACAAGCAGAAGCTCCCTGCACATCAGTAAGGATTTTAGTTTTGGTGAGTGTCCAAAGCCAAATTGGCTTTGGATGAGTCCTGAGCTGTCTCAGCCTTAAGTTGAGGAGAATGATCAGTGGTTTGGACTAGCTTTTGAACTAGATTCAACAGCTGCAGTTGACCATTTGCCAGTGCTTGTATGTCAACACTTGGTCCAGCAGATGTTTGATCATTTCCTATCAGTTGTTGAAAACCATGAGGGTGTCTGTTCACTTTTGGTTTTGAAGGCCTCTTGGGCTCTTCATAAACATGTGGCAGACGATGACAAGTGGGTTGTCCATATCCTCTTGGTAATCTGTTAACAGGTGGAGCATCTGTTACCTGAACTTCTCTGGGAGCAGAGTTTTTGTTCAGACTTTTGGTAACAGATGTTTGAACTGATTCAAAAGTCTGTTTGGGTTTTCCTTTTGAAGTACTTACCACTTGACTTTCCAGAGTTTTAGCCTTATACTCTTTTATCTTTTCATCAAAATTTTTGAGATATAGGCACTCTTTTGTTTTGTGATTCTTTTTCTTGCAGATTGAACATTCTTTAGATTTAGAATCATTTAAACTTGTTGTTTTGTTGATGTCATATGCTTTTAGAAGAAAACAGTTTTTGGTGACATGGTTCTTCTTTTCACAAAAATCACAAAACAAGTTGTTCTTAGTTTTCCCTTTTTCTTTCTTCTTTTCAACAGATGTTTCATCATCTGTTGGAAGACTTACTAGAGGGATTACTTTGGCCTGTGGTGCCATTTTACCATCAGAGGTTTTGAAGATCATTGGTTTGAAATTTTCAAGGACTTCACACTCATCTGACCATGTTGGTTTGAATTGATATTTCTCAATTTCATCAAATGAGGGTGTACCTTCCAACTTTTCAAGAATGATTTTCTTGCCATTGGGTTCAGTAACCTTGATTTCTTGACCTTTTGAGTTTGTAGGGATGACCTCAACCAACTGTGGTTCCTTTTTGTCAGTGGTTTGTGAAACTTGATCAGTGGTTTTAAAGCCAAACCCAAATTTCACATGACTTTTAGATTGTTGGTTGACAATCATCTCAAAACCCTTTGATGATTCCACCCATTTCTTACATTCAACTTGGGTGGACTCAAGCTCCTTCTTACAACTATGATATTTTGTTATCATAGTCTGAAGCTGGTCTTTGGTTATGCTTGCTTCATGCTGATTTCAGACTCTTTTTCAGATATTTTTGATTTTAACTCTTTTGTTAATTTTTCAAAATGAATTTCAGAATCCAAAATTTTCTTTCTAAAGTTTTCATTCACCTCTTTTATCTTAGCAAATGCCACAATACATTTGTCTGAGCACAAGTCATTTAAGATTTGAGGAGATACCTTAGCAGCAGCCATCAAGGCACAGTTACACTGGCAATCACAGTCATCACTACCCCAGGGGTCTGATAGATTCACAACCTCCACTTCAGATTCTTCAGCTGAAACAATCTCACCAACAACACCATCAGTCACATTTTCAGACATAGACACCACTTCCTCAGAATCAGTCTCTTCAACAATTGTTTCTAGTGCCATAAAACAAAAATCCTTTTCAGTGTTGGCAACTAGAGCAATGTTATCATCTGTTATCTCATCTGGTAGACTGCTCCAATCAACAAAGCCTTGAGTAAAGAAACTCTGTTGACCTGGTTGACTGGTCTCTGCAGGAGCAGAGGGTGGAGTAACAGTCATTGGCACAGGGCCCTGAGCAACAGGTGTTTGGACATAGTGATATTGAGGAACAGTGGTTTGGACATAATGCACAGGAACAGTGGTTTGGGTCTGTGCAAAATGAGCAGTGTTTTGCACATTAGGTACATTTGGGATGGTTTGATAAGTGTTGGTCTGTGGTCTTTGATTTGGATAGGTAATCATAGGAACTCCATTTTGACTCCTACACTCCCTAGCAAAATGACCCATTCTATGACACTTGTAACACTTTATCTTTGATTTATCCAACCCAACCTTTGACCCACCATGTAAACCTGGGTACCTCCTGCCAGTTTTCTTATAGAAGTTATTGGTTCTAATACTGAGCAGGGCAACCTGATGTAAGATGTCCATCTCTTCTAGGTCCAAAGGGTCAATGTATTGCAAGTCATTGTACACAAAGGATGAATTATCAGAAGCCTGGATATCACCACTGGCTGTGAAAGCACAGTTGTTTGGTGATGAGTAAGAATCATTATTGAAACCAGTTGTTATGTCAATGTAATGATCATAACTCTGATCCTTACTACTTCCAGAACCATCATCCTGACCCAACAGTGCAGTATTACCAAATACATAGTCATCTGACACTTTGCCAGAGTCCTGGAGCTTCTTTTTCTGGTTAAGCTCCCTTTCATAAGTCAGGAGCTTACCATGAAGCTGGGTCAGGGTTAGGTCTTTGAATCCGATAGAGTTTCTCATAACAATAGCTATAGTGTCCCATTTGTCCTGAAGTGATCTAAGAAACCTATGATTCAGTGTTGAATTAGGAAAAGTTAGACCAACCAGTTTAAGTTCACTAATTAGACAGTTAAACCTTTCAAACTGTTGTGTTAATGACTCCCCTTTTATGTGACTAAACGTTTCATATTGTTGGTTAAGTATTTCACGGTTGTTTTCAATCACATCATCAGTTCCCCCGAATTGCTCTTTAAGAGCATCCCACAGTTCTTTAGCACTATTGCAGTGCAAGAGACCGGCATAGATATCATTCGGCAGTGCCATGGCTACTATGCTGAAAGCCTTGGCATCTAGCTCGATTTTTTGAAAATCTTGCTCTGAGTAGTTCTCAACACTCTTTGGTACTTGGATCTTTGGATCCTCGGCACTCGGTACCATTGGAACATGTGGTCCAAATACTACCGATTTCCAGCACCCTGTGTTCTGTTGTGCTAACACATGAGCTACCCGACGCTGCCAGATGTTGTATTCTGACCTGACAAGCATCGGAGGCTTGTTATGTGTGCCAGTGTTGTGTGGATCTTGATTAAGTGAAGTCATTCTCTTGGTTTTTCAAAAACAAAGTCTGTTTACTAACTGTTGAAACGAAAATAAACTATTACTCTGTTTTAACCCGACAAACAAACGATATCAATGATTATGAGCTGATCTGTCTATTAAATTGATTGATTAGATCAGATTTAATTGACCAAGCTCTGATACCAATTGTTAGGATCTGAGTATTGGATTGTTTTGATTAACTATGAAATATGAATGAAGTATAAATGGAAAGTGCAGCGGAATAAAGGATAATCAAAACATAGAGAATAATTGTTATCAATCGAATGCTTTCATTAAACTTGAAAGATTACAAAGGTACAATTATAACTCCCCCTCAGCCTGATCACTCAGAGTTTGTTTGTCTAGAGAGAATGACGAGTGACCAATAGAACAGTACAAGTACTGTTCTATTTATAGACAAGTACAAACCTCTGATGATCACTTAGCTGACGTCACCTAGAAAGCGACCCCTAACTGACTAACAAACTACAACATCTGTTAAGCAATAAACTACTGTTACATTGAAACTACTGAAAGAAAAACTCTGTTAAACTAAAACTCTGATGTCTTCTTAACATCTGTTGAACCAAAGTGCTGTTGGTTCAACAGACCTTTGTTCTTCAGCTCTTTGATCAGCACTTGTTCTTTATCAGACTTTTGCTCTTCAGACTTTATCCATCAGACCTTTCATCTACAGCAGTTGTCTTGTATCAGATGTTTAAGTATCAGCAGTTTAGGAATCAGCAGTTCTTTGGAGGAAGCTTTCTTGTAACCACTGTTATTTATTCTTGATCAACACTTAGTATATTTTGGCTTTCTATCATCTGTTCTTCTCCAGGTCAGCAGACCCAACAAAACTTCAAATGTACCGATAGTTACGTCCTTTTAAACTCGAGTCTTTTCTTGTGTACGAATCTCTATGTTATTGTCGCATCGTGAGTCCGATTAGCATCCGGTTCGCTTCTTATCCTTTATTTGAGTCTATTGCATGATCAGATATCTTACGGCCTTCCCGTTCCTCCATTCGGGTGCCCGAAACTTCAAATGTACCGATAGTTACGTCCTTTAAAACTCGAGTCTTTTCTTGTGTACGAATCTCTATGTCATTGTCGCATCGTGAGCCCGATTAGCATCTGGTTCGCTTCTTATCCTTTATTTGAGTCTATTGCATCATCAGATATCTTACGGCCTTCCTGTTCCTCCATTCGGGTGCCCGAAACTTCAAATGTACCGATAGTTACGTCCTTTTAAACTCGAGTCTTTTCTTGTGTACGAATCTCTATGTTATTGTCGCATCGTGAGGCCGATTAGCATCCGGTTCGCTTCTTATCCGTTATTTGAGTCTATTGCATGATCAGATATCTTACGGCCTTCCCGTTCCTCCATTCGGGTGCCCGAAGCATCAAATGTACCGATAGTTACGTCCTTTAAAACTCGAGTCTTTTCTTGTGTACGAATCTCTATGTCTTTGTCGCATCGTGAGTCCGATAACCATCCGGTCTGCTTCGTATCCTTTATTTGAGTCTATTCCAAGATCAGATATCTTACGGCCTTCCCGTTCCTCCATTCGGGTGCCCGAAACCTCAAATTTACTGATAGTTACGTCCTTTAAAACTCGTGTCTTTTCTTGTGTACGAATCTCTATGTCATTGTCGCATCGTGAGTTCGATTAGCATCTGGTTCGCTTCTTATCCTTTACTTGAGTCTATTGCATCATCAGATATCTTACGGCCTTCATGTTCCTCCATTCGGGTGCCCGAAACTTCAAATGTACCGATAGTTACGTCCTTTTAAACTCGAGTCTTTTCTTGTGTACGAATCTCTATGTTATTGTCGCATCGTGAGGCCGATTAGCATCCGGTTCGCTTCTTATCCGTTATTTGAGTCTATTGCATGATCAGATATCTTACGGCCTTCCCGTTCCTCCATTCGGGTGCCCGAAGCATCAAATGTACCGATAGTTACGTCCTTTAAAACTCGAGTCTTTTCTTGTGTACGAATCTCTATGTCTTTGTCGCATCGTGAGTCCGATAACCATCCGGTCTGCTTCGTATCCTTTATTTGAGTCTATTCCAAGATCAGATATCTTACGGCCTTCCCGTTCCTCCATTCGGGTGCCCGAAACCTCAAATTTACTGATAGTTACGTCCTTTAAAACTCGTGTCTTTTCTTGTGTACGAATCTCTATGTCATTGTCGCATCGTGAGTTCGATTAGCATCTGGTTCGCTTCTTATCCTTTACTTGAGTCTATTGCATCATCAGATATCTTACGGCCTTCATGTTCCTCCATTCGGGTGCCCGAAACTTCAAATGTACCGATAGTTACGTCCTTTTAAACTCGAGTCTTTTCTTGTGTACGAATCTCTATGTTATTGTCGCATCGTGAGTCCGATTAGCATCCGGTTCGCTTCTTATCCTTTATTTGAGTCTATTGCATGATCAGATATCTTACGGCCTTCCCGTTCCTCCATTCGGGTGCCCGAAACTTCAAATGTACCGATAGTTACGTCCTTTGAAACTCGAGTCTTTTCTTGTGTACGAATCTCTATGTCATTGTCTCATCGTGAGTGCGATTACCATCCGGTCCGCTTCGTATCCTTTATTTGATTCTATTGCATGATCAGATATCTTACGGCCTTCCCGTTCCTCCATTCGGGTGCCTGAAACTTCAAATTTACCTATTGTTACGTCCTTTAAACCCCGAGTCTTTTCTTGTGTACGAATCTCTATGTCATTGTCGCATCGTGAGCCCGATTAGCATCTGGTTCGCTTCTTATCCTTTATTTGAGTCTATTGCATCATTAGAGATATCTTACGGCCTTCCCGTTCCTTGATTCGGGTGCCCGAAACTTCAAATGTACCGATAGTTACGTCCTTTAAAACTCGAGTCTTTTCTTGTGTACGAATCTCTATGTCATTGTCGCATCGTGAGTTCGATTAGCATCTGTTTCGCTTCTTATCCTTTATTTGAGTCTATTGCATCATCAGATATCTTACAGCCTTCCCGTTCCTCGATTCGGGTGCCCGAAACTTCAAATGTACCGATAGTTACGTCCTTTAAAACTCGAGTCTTTTCTTGTGTACGAATCTCTATGTATTTGTCGCATCGTGAGTCCGATAACCATCCTGTCTGCTTCGTATCCTTTACTTGAGTCTATTGCATGATTAGATATATTACGGCCTTCCCGTACCTCCATTCGGGTGCCCGAAACTTCAAATTTACCGATAGTTACGTCCTTTTAAACTCGAGTCTTTTCTTGTGTACGAATCTCTATGTCATTATCGCATCGTGAGTCCGATAACCATCCGGTCTGCTTCGTAAGCTTTATTTGAGTCTATTGCATCATCAGATATCTTACGGCCTTCCCGTTCCTCCATTCGAGTGCCCGAAACTTCAAATATACCGATAGTTACGTCCTTTAAAACTCGATTCTTTTCTTGTGTGTGAATCTCTATGTCATTGTCTCATCATGAGTGCGATTACCATCCGGTCCGCTTCGTATCCTTTATTTGATTCTATTGCATGATCAGATATATTACGGCCTTCCCGTTCCTCCATTCGGGTGCCTGAAACTTCAAATTTACCTATAGTTACGTCCTTTAAACCTCGAGTCTTTTCTTGTGTACGAATCTCTATGTCATTGTCGCATCGTGAGCCCGATTAGCATCTGGTTCGCTTCTTATCCTTTATTTGAGTCTATTGCATCATCAGATATCTTACGGCCTTCCTGTTCCTCCATTCGGGTGCCCGAAACTTCAAATGTACCGATAGTTACGTCCTTTTAAACTCGAGTCTTTTCTTGTGTACGAATCTCTATGTTATTGTCGCATCGTGAGTCCGATTAGCATCCGGTTCGCTTCTTATCCTTTATTTGAGTCTATTGCATGATCAGATATCTTACGGCCTTCCCGTTCCTCCATTCGGGTGCCCGAAACTTCAAATGTACCGATAGTTACGTCCTTTAAAACTCGAGTCTTTTCTTGTGTACGAATCTCTATCTCATTATCGCATCGTGAGTCCGATAACCATCCGGTCTGCTTCGTAAGCTTTATTTGAGTCTATTGCATGATCAGATATCTTACGGCCTTCCCGTTCCTCCATTCGGGTGCCCGAAACTTCAAATGTACCGATAGTTACGTCCTTTAAAACTCGAGTCTTTTCTTGTGTACGAATCTATATGTCATTGTCGCATCGTGAGCCCGATTAGCATCTGGTTCGCTTCTGGTCCTTTATTTGAGTCTATTGCATGATCAGATATCTTACGGCCTTCCCGTTCCACAATTCGGGTGCCTGAAACTTCAAATTTACCTATAGTTACGTCCTTTAATCCTCGAGTCTTTTCTTGTGTACGAATCTCTATGTCATTGTCGCATCGTGAGCCCGATTAGCATCTGGTTCGCTTCGTATCCTTTATTTGAGTCTATTGCATCATCAGATATCATACGGCCTTCCCGTTCCTCCATTCGAGTGCCCGAAACTTCAAATGTACCGATAGTTACGTCCATTAAAACTCGAGTCTTTTCTTGTGTACGAATATCTATGTCATTGTCGCATCGTGAGTCCGATTAGCATCCGGTCCGCTTCGTATCCTTTATTTGAGTCTATTGCATGATCAGATATCTTACGGCCTTCCCGTTCCTCCATTCGGGTGCCCGAAACTTCAAATGTACCGATAGTTACGTCCTTTAAAACTCGAGTCTTTTCTTGTGTACGAATCTCTATGTCATTGTCGCATCGTGAGCCCGATTAGCATCTGGTTCGCTTCTTGTTCTTTATTTGAGTCTATTGCATGATCAGATATCTTACGGCCTTCCCGTTCCACAATTCGGGTGCCTGAAACTTCAAATTTACCTATAGTTACGTCCTTTAATCCTCGAGTCTTTTCTTGTGTACGAATCTCTATGTCATTGTCGCATTGTGAGCCCGATTAGCATCTGGTTCGCTTCGTATCCTTTATTTGAGTCTATTGCATCATCAGATATCTTACGGCCTTCCCGTTCCTCCATTCGAGTACCCGAAACTTCAAATGTACCGATAGTTACGTCCATTAAAACTCGAGTCTTTTCTTGTGTACGAATATCTATGTCATTGTCGCATCGTGAGTCCGATTAGCATCCGGTCCGCTTCGTATCCTTTATTTGAGTCTATTGCATGATCAGATATCTTACGGCCTTCCCGTTCCTCCATTCGATTGCCCGAAAGTCAAATGTACCTATAGTTACGTTCATTAAAACTCGAGTCTTTTCTTGTGTACGAATCTCTATGTCATTGTCGCATCGTGAGTCCGATAACCATCTGGTCTGCTTCGTATCCTTTATTTGAGTCTATTGCATGATCAGATATCTTACTGCCTTCCCGTTCCTTCATTCGGGAGCCCGATACTTCAAATTTACTGATAGTTACGTCCTTTAAAACTCGAGTCTTTTCTTGTGTACGAATCTCTATGTTATTGTCGCATCGTGAGGCCGATTAGCATCCGGTTCGCTTCTTATCCGTTATTTGAGTCTATTGCATGATCAGATATCTTACGGCCTTCCCGTTCCTCCATTCGGGTGCCCGAAGCTTCAAATGTACCGATAGTTACGTCCTTTAAAACTCGAGTCTTTTCTTGTGTACGAATCACTATGTCTTTGTCGCATCGTGAGTCCGATAACCATCCGGTCTGCTTCGTATCCTTTATTTGAGTCTATTGCAAGATCAGATATCTTACGGCCTTCCCGTTCCTCCATTCGGGTGCCCGAAACTTCAAATTTACCGATAGTTACGTCCTTTAAAACTCGTGTCTTTTCTTGTGTACGAATCTCTATGTCATTGTCGCATCGTGAGTTCGATTAGCATCTGGTTTGCTTCTTATCCTTTATTTGAGTCTATTGCATCATCAGATATCTTACGGCCTTCCCGTTCCTCGATTCGGGTGCCCGAAACTTCAAATGTACCGATAGTTACGTCCTTTTAAACTCGAGTCTTTTCTTGTGTACGAATCTCTATGTTATTGTCGCATCATGAGTCCGATTAGCATCCGGTTTGCTTCTTATCCTTTATTTGAGTCTATTACATCATCAGATATCTTACGGCCTTCCCGTTCCTCCATTCGGGTTCCTGAATCTTCAAATTTACCTATAGTTACGTCCTTTAAACCTCGAGTCTTTTCTTGTGTACGAATCTCTATGTCGTTGTCGCATCCTGAGCCCGATTAGCATCTGGTTCGCTTCTTATCCATTATTTGAGTCTATAGCATCATCAGATATCTTACGGCCTTCCTGTTCATCCATTCGGGTGCCCGAAACTACAAATGCACCGATAGTTACGTCCTTTTAAACTCGAGTCTTTTCTTGTGTACGAATATCTATGTTATTGTCGCATCATGAGTCCGATTAGCATCCGGTTTGCTTCTTATCCTTTATTTGAGTCTATTGCATGATCAGATATCTTACGGCCTTCCCGTTCCTCCATTCGGGTGCCCGAAACTTCAAATGTACCGATAGTTACGTCCTTTAAAACTCGAGTCTTTTCTTGTGTACGAATCTCTATGTCATTGTCGCATCGTGAGTCCGATAACCATCCGGTCTGCTTCGTATGCTTTATTTGAGTCTATTGCATGATCAGATATCTTACGGCCTTCCCGTTTCTCCATTCGGGTGCCCGAAACTTCAAATGTACCGATAGTTACGTCCTTTGAAACTCGAGTCTTTTCTTGTGTACGAATCTCTATGTCATTGTCTCATCGTGAGTGCGATTACCATCCGGTCCGCTTCGTATCCTTTATTTAATTCTATTGCATGATCAGATATCTTACGGCCTTCCCGTTCCTCCATTCGGGTGCCTGAAACTTCAAATTTACCTATAGTTACGTCCTTTAAACCTCGAGTCTTTTCTTGTGTACGAATCTCTATGTCATTGTCGCATCGTGAGCCCGATTAGCATCTGGTTCGCTTCTTATCCTTTATTTGAGTCTATTGCATCATTAGAGATATCTTACGGCCTTCCCGTTCCTTGATTCGGGTGCCCGAAACTTCAAATGTACCGATAGTTACGTCCTTTAAAACTCGAGTCTTTTCTTGTGTACGAATCTCTATGTCATTGTCGCATCGTGAGTTCGATTAGCATCTGGTTCGCTTCTTATCCTTTATTTGAGTCTATTGCATCATCAGATATCTTACGGCCTTCCCGTTCCTCGATTCGGGTGCCCGAAACTTCAAATGTACCGATAGTTACGTTCTTTAAAACTCGAGTCTTTTCTTGTGTACGAATCTCTATGTCTTTGTCGCATCGTGAGTCCGATAACCATCCTGTCTGCTTCGTATCCTTTACTTGAGTCTATTGCATGATTAGATATCTTACGGCCTTCCCGTACCTCCATTCGGATGCCCGAAACTTCAAATTTACCGATAGTTACGTCCTTTTAAACTCGAGTCTTTTCTTGTGTACGAATCTCTATGTCATTATCGCATCGTGAGTCCGATAACCATCCGGTCTGCTTCGTAAGCTTTATTTGAGTCTATTGCATCATCAGATATCTTACGGCCTTCCCGTTCCTCCATTCGAGTGCCCGAAACTTCAAATATACCGATAGTTACGTCCTTTAAAACTCGATTCTTTTCTTGTGTGTGAATCTCTATGTCATTGTCTCATCATGAGTGCGATTACCATCCGGTCCGCTTCGTATCCTTTATTTGATTCTATTGCATGATCAGATATATTACGGCCTTCCCGTTCCTCCATTCGGGTGCCTGAAACTTCAAATTTACCTATAGTTACGTCCTTTAAACCTCGAGTCTTTTCTTGTGTACGAATCTCTATGTCATTGTCGCATCGTGAGCCCGATTAGCATCTGGTTCGCTTCTTATCCTTTATTTGAGTCTATTGCATCATCAGATATCTTACGGCCATCCTGTTCCTCCATTCGGGTGCCCGAAACTTCAAATGTACCGATAGTTACGTCCTTTAAAACTCGAGTCTTTTCTTGTGTATGAATCTCTATGTCTTTGTCGCATCGTGAGTCCGATAACCATCCTGTCTACTTCGTATCCTTTACTTGAGTCTATTGCATGATTAGATATCTTACGGCCTTCCCGTACCTCCATTCGGGTGCCCGAAACTTCAAATTTACCGATAGTTACGTCCTTTTAAACTCGAGTCTTTTCTTTTGTACGAATCTCTATGTCATTATCGCATCGTGAGTCTGATAACCATCCGGTCTGCTTCGTAAGCTTTATTTGAGTCCTTTGCATCATCAGATATCTTACGGCCTTCCCGTTCCTCCATTCGGGTGCCTGAAACTTCAAATTTACCTATAGTTACGTCCTTTAAACCTCGAGTCTTTTCTTGTGTACGAATCTCTATGTCATTGTCGCATCGTGAGCCCGATTAGCATCTGGTTCGCTTCTTATCCTTTATTTGAGTCTATTGCATCATCAGATATCTTACGGCCTTCCCGTTCCTCGATTCGGGTGCCCGAAACTTCAAATGTACCGATAGTTACGTCCTTTTAAACTCGAGTCTTTTCTTGTGTACGAATCTCTATGTTATTGTCGCATCATGAGTCCGATTAGCATCCGGTTTGCTTCTTATCCTTTATTTGAGTCTATTGCATCATCAGATATCTTACGGCCTTCCCGTTCCTCCATTCGGGTTCCTGAATCTTCAAATTTACCTATAGTTACGTCCTTTAAACCTCGAGTCTTTTCTTGTGTACGAATCTCTATGTCGTTGTCGCATCCTGAGCCCGATTAGCATCTGGTTCGCTTCTTATCCATTATTTGAGTCTATAGCATCATCAGATATCTTACGGCCTTCCTGTTCATGCATTCGGGTGCCCGAAACTTCAAATGCACCGATAGTTACGTCCTTTTAAACTCGAGTCTTTTCTTGTGTACGAATCTCTATGTTATTGTCGCATCATGAGTCCGATTAGCATCCGGTTTGCTTCTTATCCTTTATTTGAGTCTATTGCATGATCAGATATCTTACGGCCTTCCCGTTCCTCCATTCGGGTGCCCGAAACTTCAAATGTACCGATAGTTACGTCCTTTAAAACTCGAGTCTTTTCTTGTGTACGAATCTCTATGTCATTGTCGCATCGTGAGTCCGATAACCATCCGGTCTGCTTCGTATGCTTTATTTGAGTCTATTGCATGATCAGATATCTTACGGCCTTCCCGTTTCTCCATTCGGGTGCCCGAAACTTCAAATGTACCGATAGTTACGTCCTTTGAAACTCGAGTCTTTTCTTGTGTACGAATCTCTATGTCATTGTCTCATCGTGAGTGCGATTACCATCCGGTCCGCTTCGTATCCTTTATTTGATTCTATTGCATGATCAGATATCTTACGGCCTTCCCGTTCCTCCATTCGGGTGCCTGAAACTTCAAATTTACCTATAGTTACGTCCTTTAAACCTCGAGTCTTTTCTTGTGTACGAATCTCTATGTCATTATCGCATCGTGAGTCCGATAACCATCCGGTCTGCTTCGTAAGCTTTATTTGAGTCTATTGCATCATCAGATATCTTCTGGCCTTCCCGTTCCTCCATTCGAGTGCCTGAAACTTCAAATATACCGATAGTTACGTCCTTTAAAACTCGATTCTTTTCTTGTCTGTGAATCTCTATGTCATTGTCTCATCATGAGTGCGATTACCATCCGGTCCGCTTCGTATCCTTTATTTGATTCTATTGCATGATCAGATATCTTACGGCCTTCCCGTTCCTCCATTCGGGTGCCTGAAACTTCAAATTTACCTATAGTTACGTCCTTTAAACCTCGAGTCTTTTCTTGTGTACGAATCTCTATGTCATTGTCTCATCGTGAGTGCGATTACCATCCGGTCCGCTTCGTATCCTTTATTTGATTCTATTGCATGATCAGATATCTTACTGCCTTCCCGTTCCTCCATTCGGGTGCCTGAAACTTCAAATTTACCTATAGTTACCTCCTTTAAACCTCGAGTCTTTTCTTGTGTACGAATCTCTATGTCATTGTCGCATCGTGAGCCCGATTAGCATCTGGTTCGCTTCTTATCCTTTATTTGAGTCTATTGCATCATCAGATATCTTACGGCCTTCCTGTTCCTCCATTCGGGTGCCCGAAACTTCAAATGTACCGATAGTTACGTCCTTTAAAACTCGAGTCTTTTCTTGTGTATGAATCTCTATGTCTTTGTCGCATCGTGAGTCCGATAACCATCCTGTCTGCTTCGTATCCTTTACTTGAGTCTATTGCATGATTAGATATCTTACGGCCTTCCCGTACCTCCATTCGGGTGCCCGAAACTTCAAATTTACCGATAGTTACGTCCTTTTAAACTCGAGTCTTTTCTTGTGTACGAATCTCTATGTCATTATCGCATCGTGAGTCCGATAACCATCCGGTCTGCTTCGTAAGCTTTATTTGAGTCCTTTGCATCATCAGATATCTTATGGCCTTCCCGTTCCTCCATTCGGGTGCCTGAAACTTCAAATTTACCTATAGTTACGTCCTTTAAACCTCGAGTCTTTTCTTGTGTACGAATCTCTATGTCATTGTCGCATCGTGAGCCCGATTAGCATCTGGTTCGCTTCTTATCCTTTATTTGAGTCTATTGCATCATCAGATATCTTACGGCCTTCCCGTTCCTCGATTCGGGTGCCCGAAACTTCAAATGTACCGATAGTTACGTCCTTTTAAACTCGAGTCTTTTCTTGTGTACGAATCTCTATGTTATTGTCGCATCATGAGTCCGATTAGCATCCGGTTTGCTTCTTATCCTTTATTTGAGTCTATTGCATCATCAGATATCTTACGGCCTTCCCGTTCCTCCATTCGGGTTCCTGAATCTTCAAATTTACCTATAGTTACGTCCTTTAAAACTCGAGTCTTTTCTTGTGTACGAATCTCTATGTCGTTGTCGCATCCTGAGCCCGATTAGCATCTGGTTCGCTTCTTATCCATTATTTGAGTCTATAGCATCATCAGATATCTTACGGCCTTCCTGTTCATGCATTCGGGTGCCCGAAACTTCAAATGCACCGATAGTTACGTCCTTTTAAACTCGAGTCTTTTCTTGTGTACGAATCTCTATGTTATTGTCGCATCATGAGTCCGATTAGCATCCGGTTTGCTTCTTATCCTTTATTTGAGTCTATTGCATGATCAGATATCTTACGGCCTTCCCGTTCCTCCATTCGGGTGCCCGAAACTTCAAATGTACCGATAGTTACGTCCTTTAAAACTCGAGTCTTTTCTTGTGTACGAATCTCTATGTCATTGTCGCATCGTGAGTCCGATAACCATCCGGTCTGCTTCGTATGCTTTATTTGAGTCTATTGCATGATCAGATATCTTACGGCCTTCCCGTTTCTCCATTCGGGTGCCCCAAAACTTCAAATGTACCGATAGTTACGTCCTTTGAAACTCGAGTCTTTTCTTGTGTACGAATCTCTATGTCATTGTCTCATCGTGAGTGCGATTACCATCCGGTCCGCTTCGTATCCTTTATTTGATTCTATTGCATGATCAGATATCTTACGGCCTTCCCGTTCCTCCATTCGGGTGCCTGAAACTTCAAATTTACCTATAGTTACGTCCTTTAAACCTCGAGTCTTTTCTTGTGTACGAATCTCTATGTCATTATCGCATCGTGAGTCCGATAACCATCCGGTCTGCTTCGTAAGCTTTATTTGAGTCTATTGCATCATCAGATATCTTCTGGCCTTCCCGTTCCTCCATTCGAGTGCCTGAAACTTCAAATATACCGATAGTTACGTCCTTTAAAACTCGATTCTTTTCTTGTCTGTGAATCTCTATGTCATTGTCTCATCATGAGTGCGATTACCATCCGGTCCGCTTCGTATCCTTTATTTGATTCTATTGCATGATCATATATCTTACGGCCTTCCCGTTCCTCCATTCGGGTGCCTGAAACTTCAAATTTACCTATAGTTACGTCCTTTAAACCTCGAGTCTTTTCTTGTGTACGAATCTCTATGTCATTGTCTCATCGTGAGTGCGATTACCATCCGGTCCGCTTCGTATCCTTTATTTGATTCTATTGCATGATCAGATATCTTACTGCCTTCCCGTTCCTCCATTCGGGTGCCTGAAACTTCAAATTTACCTATAGTTACGTCCTTTAAACCTCGAGTCTTTTCTGGTGTACGAATCTCTATGTCATTGTCGCATCGTGAGCCCGATTAGCATCTGGTTCGCTTCTTATCCTTTATTTGAGTCTATTGCATCATCAGATATCTTACGGCCTTCCTGTTCCTCCATTCGGGTGCCCGAAACTTCAAATGTACCGATAGTTACGTCCTTTAAAACTCGAGTCTTTTCTTGTGTATGAATCTCTATGTCTTTGTCGCATCGTGAGTCCGATAACCATCCTGTCTGCTTCGTATCCTTTACTTGAGTCTATTGCATGATTAGATATCTTACGGCCTTCCCGTACCTCCATTCGGGTGCCCGAAACTTCAAATTTACCGATAGTTACGTCCTTTTAAACTCGAGTCTTTTCTTGTGTACGAATCTCTATGTCATTATCGCATCGTGAGTCCGATAACCATCCGGTCTGCTTCGTAAGCTTTATTTGAGTCCTTTGCATCATCAGATATCTTACGGCCTTCCCGTTCCTCCATTCGGGTGCCTGAAACTTCAAATTTACCTATAGTTACGTCCTTTAAACCTCGAGTCTTTTCTTGTGTACGAATCTCTATGTCATTGTCGCATCGTGAGCCCGATTAGCATCTGGTTCGCTTCTTATCCTTTATTTGAGTCTATTGCATCATCAGATATCTTACGGCCTTCCCGTTCCTCGATTCGGGTGCCCGAAACTTCAAATGTACCGATAGTTACGTCCTTTTAAACTCGAGTCTTTTCTTGTGTACGAATCTCTATGTTATTGTCGCATCATGAGTCTGATTAGCATCCGGTTTGCTTCTTATCCTTTATTTGAGTCTATTGCATCATCAGATATCTTACGGCCTTCCCGTTCCTCCATTCGGGTTCCTGAATCTTCAAATTTACCTATAGTTACGTCCTTTAAACCTCGAGTCTTTTCTTGTGTACGAATCTCTATGTCGTTGTCGCATCCTGAGCCCGATTAGCATCTGGTTCGCTTCTTATCCATTATTTGAGTCTATAGCATCATCAGATATCTTACGGCCTTCCTGTTCATGCATTCGGGTGCCCGAAACTTCAAATGCACCGATAGTTACGTCCTTTTAAACTCGAGTCTTTTCTTGTGTACGAATCTCTATGTTATTGTCGCATCATGAGTCCGATTAGCATCCGGTTTGCTTCTTATCCTTTATTTGAGTCTATTGCATGATCAGATATCTTACGGCCTTCCCGTTCCTCCATTCGGGTGCCCGAAACTTCAAATGTACCGATAGTTACGTCCTTTAAAACTCGAGTCTTTTCTTGTGTACGAATCTCTATGTCATTGTCGCATCGTGAGTCCGATAACCATCCGGTCTGCTTCGTATGCTTTATTTGAGTCTATTGCATGATCAGATATCTTACGGCCTTCCCGTTTCTCCATTCGGGTGCCCGAAACTTCAAATGTACCGATAGTTACGTCCTTTGAAACTCGAGTCTTTTCTTGTGTACGAATCTCTATGTCATTGTCTCATCGTGAGTGCGATTACCATCCGGTCCGCTTCGTATCCTTTATTTGATTCTATTGCATGATCAGATATCTTACGGCCTTCCCGTTCCTCCATTCGGGTGCCTGAAACTTCAAATTTACCTATAGTTACGTCCTTTAAACCTCGAGTCTTTTCTTGTGTACGAATCTCTATGTCATTATCGCATCGTGAGTCCGATAACCATCCGGTCTGCTTCGTAAGCTTTATTTGAGTCTATTGCATCATCAGATATCTTCTGGCCTTCCCGTTCCTCCATTCGAGTGCCTGAAACTTCAAATATACCGATAGTTACGTCCTTTAAAACTCGATTCTTTTCTTGTCTGTGAATCTCTATGTCATTGTCTCATCATGAGTGCGATTACCATCCGGTCCGCTTCGTATCCTTTATTTGATTCTATTGCATGATCATATATCTTACGGCCTTCCCGTTCCTCCATTCGGGTGCCTGAAACTTCAAATTTACCTATAGTTACGTCCTTTAAACCTCGAGTCTTTTCTTGTGTACGAATCTCTATGTCATTGTCTCATCGTGAGTGCGATTACCATCCGGTCCGCTTCGTATCCTTTATTTGATTCTATTGCATGATCAGATATCTTACTGCCTTCCCGTTCCTCCATTCGGGTGCCTGAAACTTCAAATTTACCTATAGTTACGTCCTTTAAACCTCGAGTCTTTTCTTGTGTACGAATCTCTATGTCATTGTCGCATCGTGAGCCCGATTAGCATCTGGTTCGCTTCTTATCCTTTATTTGAGTCTATTGCATCATCAGATATCTTACGGCCTTCCTGTTCCTCCATTCGGGTGCCCGAAACTTCAAATGTACCGATAGTTACGTCCTTTAAAACTCGAGTCTTTTCTTGTGTATGAATCTCTATGTCTTTGTCGCATCGTGAGTCCGATAACCATCCTGTCTGCTTCGTATCCTTTACTTGAGTCTATTGCATGATGAAGAGGAAAAAAGTTACCTCTTAGTTGGTCCGGAGAACCAGATCTGAGAGATGAGATGAGAAAGAGTGACAATAGAGTAGATCTGAGATTAACCTGCAAAACAAGACACCGTTAGGCTCGTCACAGGGGAGAGGAAGGGTCTCTCTGTGACCACCCTCCGGCGTGAGAATAAGTATGGTTTTAAGAAGTGGAAAGTAAGTACGAAAAGTACAAAAAGTACAAGTAAGTTAAGTTACCAAATGAGGAAATTTTGGAGGTATTTATACTCTCCAGAGTGGGCTTCGGTAAACTCAGGCCCATGGGCCTTGTTGTTCGAAGCTAGGTGTTCGGTCCTACTTTAGCTTCGATCTTTATGATGGACTGAGCTTCGGCTTAGGACCTGGTCTTCTGTCAGGTTCGGATCTGGCCCCTTTTGTGACGTTCCAGGCGCCGACCTTCAACCACATATTCTCTTCAAGTCCCCCGAAGTCTTTTTGAATGCTTCGGTATTAAAAAGGACTTGTAAGTTTTCAAGAGTTTTTGATTTTTTCTTCATGCTTCGGCTTTCGTAGTGTATGACAGCTGTTGTCATTCACCTAAGTGAGTGGATGACAGCTGTTTTGTCATTCACCCTTTTTTGGAGCGTCACCTTCAGTTCACCATAGCAGATACCCTTTCTGGTTGTCTTGAGGTGGTCAGGCGATGGGACGGTTATCTCAACCGTCGTTTTTCGTCTCTTTATAAATGAGTTTTTTACTCATTTCATTTTTTACTTTACCCTTTATATTTCATCTTCTCCATTAGTTGCTTATTATTTTTCAAGCTTTTCTTCGGGTTTTTATCAAGAACGTTGTTCTTATCTTCTCCTCTGTAACAAGGTGTGTACTTTCATCCTTATCCTTCTTTTAATCATGCCTAAGGATAATATGTTAGTGTCGTTTAGTGTTCTTAGTCAAGCGAAGCTTGACGAATTTGTAGAGGAATTTAGGATTCCTGTAAATCTTCATCCCACCTTACCTGCTTCGGGAACTCCCATATATCCTCTTCCCCCTGGGAAGTTTGCATTTTACACTCGGGTGTGTAACTATGCAAATTATCGGGTTCCCTTTACCCGTTTCCTGATGAAGGTTTTACAGTTCCACAAAGTTCACATTTCCCAGATGACACCCTTCGGTCTGAGCCGGGTGAACCAATTTGAACTATCTTGCCGTTCCTTAGATCTAGTACCAGATTTGAACCTTTTTAGGGCTTTCTATCGACTAAACCGCTCGGGAAATTGGTACACCTTCGAGAAGAGGCAGCCGAAGGATAAAAAATCGGAGGTAAAGAAAGAGGATAGGGAGTGTGTGGGATGGGAGGTATCTAGCTTGAAGGATTGGAAGGATAGATGGTTCTGGTTAGATGACCTGTGCCTTCCCAAAGGCATGGTATGGAGGAAAAAGGATGATCCCTTAGAGGGTGACTTGCCGAAGGATTTCTCGGTCGATAAGAATCTGTATGCTGCTCTGGTGGCTAATAAATTTAATATTAGGCGCTTGCCGGAGCATGTTCTTGTGATTGGTTGTGTCAGTAGGAATTGGGAATTTTCTGATCAATGGCCCATCGTTAGACGAAACAACATAGGTTCGTCTTTATTGTTTTGACATATATTTTGTGAACCCTTAGATTTTTTGCTAACCGTATTTTGTTATTGCTTTTTTCAGATATGTCGCTACGTGACATGCTTCATCTGGAGTCCTTCGAGGACGATGATATTGAGTACACCTCTGTGCAACAAAATCCAGGAGACAAGCCGTTTCTGGAGATGTTGAAGGCTCCCTCATTTAAGATTCGAGATCCGGAGGCGAGTGCTTCGACTGAGGTGGGAGGTTCATCGTCGTCAGTAGCTGTGGCTACCACTGAACGTGATGCTGGAAAGCGGCCCGAAGATGTTTCTGCTTCGGCTGTAACTGAAGTCATGCCGAAGCATAGGAAGAAGTCGTCGAGGAAGAGGAAGAATGACGAAGGTGGTTCTGGGGAGAAGGTTAGGGGAACTCCAAAAAGGATGAAAACCCCTCTTGATACCATTACTGAAGTATCTCCTAGTGTTCAAGCTTCTCCGTCCACTCTGTTGGAGACCTTATCTGATCATTTGGATGGGGGCAAGTCTGCTCGGGATGAGCCCCATGTTGATTTTGATGAAAGTAGCCTAAGGCATCCCAACCCTTCTCCGTTGCATTCTCACCCACCGATGACCGAACCTTCCAGTCCTGGTAAGTACGATGACGACGTAGACCGTTTCCCTCTGTACTGTACTTCAGACGATGAGGGTCCAAAGGACTACCTTGAACGTCTGTGGTTTGGTTCAGAGTCTAAAGTGGATGATTTCCCTGTCTTTGTAGATTCGATGGACTTGGATCCAGCCGTTGCTGAGGAGAAATTTGTTCCCAACTGGGATATTAAGAATGGAGATAAGATTCTGGATGCCTTAACGGCTCGGACCATGATGCTCAATTTGAATACTCCTGCTGAAGCTCATAGGCATCGACGAGCTGCTCCCTTGGTGTTGGCAGATGCCTTAATGATGAATCAGGCCCAATCCATCGGTTTGGTCACGGAGGTTTATCGCCGATGGGTTGATCTGGAAATAGAGAAGGAGAAGGTGATTTCATTGGTCGGAGGAGAGGATGTTGGGGAATGGAGCAAAAAGCTCGAGGCCTTGGTTGGGGAGAAGCAATCCCTGGAGGAGAGGTTGAACCAAGCTTTGGTGCAGGTGAAGTCTAATAGTGCTGCTATGGCTTTGGCCTCGGAGGACAGGGATAAAGCTCTGAAGGAGGTAGAAGGGTTGAAGGCCGAAAGGGATGCTGCGGTGCAAGGTAGTAGTTTCTAATTCTTTTTTGTACTTAGGATTATTTCGCATTATGTATTTCATGCTCCTAACTCTTTCTTTATTTTTCAGAAAAGAAAATGTTTGAGGTCGAAGCATCCCGGTTCCGGAGCCAACTGGACCAGATGAAGCTGGAGATGGATGGTCAAGTATCGAAGCTTAGTGAGACCAACTCCCTTTTGACAGGCCAAGTAAAGGAACTTCTGGAGACGAAGGCATGCGTTTGGTAGCTCGAAGGGTGCACACTGGAGAGGAGCTCCGAGGGGTGGTGGGGGCTATTAACAACGCCATGAACGCATGTGGTGTGAATGTAGGCGTTAAGGCTGGCTACCATTATTCTGGGAAGGGTCTTCCTCTGGAGCAGGTGCCAAAGTTAAAGTTGAATGCTGATGAGATGTTGAACGATGCTTTAGATCGGTTCGATACTCTTGACTTTCCATTTCTTCAGCATGTCGCTCGCCTTGCTTTGGAGCCCCTGGATGCCATTAAAGCTGCTGCTCAATCTGGTGCCATGTTTCAACCTCCGTCTGCATAATGTTCTATTTTTTCATGTATGCCACAACGGCTAATTGTTAAAACAATGTTCTCTGACATGTATTTGATCGAACCATTTTTGGTTCGGAACACCTTTTTTAAACGCCTTATGTTTTTTGTTGTTTTTATGTGGATTAGGTCGAACCACTTTTGGTTCGGCACGTTTCATTTTTCATGAATGCAATGATCATATATTTTATGCTGATAGTACTTGTGTGTATTTGAATGTCTTCAAGGGTTTATGTTGGCCCTAGATTATGATCGTGTTTTGTATAGCCGAACGATTCTTGCCTCGAAAGAAACGCTTGTTTCGGCTTATGGAGATGTTGCTTTGAACATCTTAAAATAAACTAAGGGTTTGTTTCGACCTTTATTTTGTATCGAACCATGATATGCGTCCATATGCTTCGGTTCGAGAAAAATTGCGTTTTTATACTTGCAAGTTTTTTGTTCATATTTTTAAACCATAAGGTCATTGGTTGACCTTCGGCACACCTGGTTATGGCCTCGGCGATTTTTAAGCCTTTCTACCGGAGCCGTTTCCTTCGGTGATTTTTGATAAGTAGAAGGTAAACTTATCTTTCTTCGACGTCGATAGGTTTTGTATCTTGCATGCTTCGTTAGTGTATAACGTGCTTCGGCACGTACTAGGTTTTTTTTTTTTTATGTGAGATAGGCATGATTTTTCCTTCTTTTTTTTTTTTTTTTTACGAGGCAATTTTTAAGAATAGGTTCGAATGCTTCGACCTTCATTGTGCCTTATCTCGTTCGGCCTTCAGGCTTCATGTTAACAAATTATGCCTGTTATCATGAGTTTTGGCACTTTTTTTTTTTTTTTTTTTTCTGCTGGGAGGTTGAAGTGTTAAAAATTTGTTAGGACGTCCTGTTGTTAGAAACAACTTGGTCCGACCTTTTCGTAATGTTTCTTATTATCTTTCCCAGCTTCGGTGTCATTTTGTTTTGAACATAAATAATCAAATGCTATGAATAATTTGCACCAAACTTTTTATTATAGGTGGGGTAAACACATCCCACTATCGAGTAAAAAGAGATTCGGGGTATTCATCATCCCGAGTTACAAGCAAAAAAGTGAAAAGATTCGGGGTAAACCACATCCCGACTAACAGATTAAAATTATTGAAAGTAAAACTTAAACGACAGCTTCGGTCTTCGAGGCTTTTACATGTAACACTTCTTCAGGTGGACTCCATTCCAAGTTCTGGGGACTGGAGTGCCATCTATCTTGGCCAAGGTATATGACCCTCTCTCTCCGACGGAAGTAACCTGGTAGGGGCCTTCCCATCTCGATGCCAGTTTCCCTGAGGGTTCGGCTCGGCTTGCTTCATTGCTTCGGAAGACATAATCTCCGACTTTGAATGATTGTTTTTTCACCCTGGCGTTATAATACTTTTCAAGTTCTTTTTTGTATCGAGATTCTCTGATGGAAGCCATTTCCCTTCTTTCTTCTAAAAGATCCAGGTTGAGCCGAAGAGATTGATCATTGTCTGTGGTGTTGGCCCTCCGAGGACTGATCATACCGATTTCGACTGGTATCATAGCTTCAGTGCCATAGGTCAAGCTGAAAGGTGTTTCGCCGGTGCTCGTTTTTGGCATGGTTCGGTGAGCCCATAGGACATTGGGTAACTCATCTGCCCATCCAGCCTTCTTTCCACCCAGGCGTTTTTGGATTCCTTCTACAATGCTTCGGTTGGCCCTTTCTACTTGGCCATTGGCCTGAGGGTGAGCTACCGATGAAAACAATTGTTTGATCCCCAAATCCGAACACCATTTCTTGAAGGGGTTCTCAGCGAACTGTTTCCCATTGTCACTGATGATGTAGAGTGGCAAGCCGAAACGGCAAACAATGTTTTCCCACACGAACCTTTTTACTTGATGACCAGTGATGTCACCCATTGGCTTAGCTTCGACCCACTTGGTGAAGTAGTCGATAGCTACCAATAGATACTTCACCCCTCCGGTAGACTTAGGGAATGGTCCGACAATATCGATGCCCCATTTCTGGAATGGCCAAGCTGCAGTCACTGGGATTAGATTGTTCTTTGCTCGAAGGCTGACCGGAGCATTCCTTTGACATTCTTGGCAACTCTGAAGCTCTTGTACGGCACTTTGGTGCATGTTAGGCCAATAATACCCAGCATTCATAGCCTTTGTGACGACCATTTTTGGTCCGGCATGTATGCCACATACACCAAGGTGAATTTCTTTAATCACCTATGAAGCTTCGGTGAGGGAGAGGCATCGTAAGACCGGACCTAGGAAAGCCTTCCGGTACAACTGACCATTTTGAACTTGGTATTGTAGGGATCTGACCTTAAGCTTTCGGGCTTCGGCCTTATCTTCCGGAACCCAACCTTCGGTGATATGCTTTATGATAGGAGTCATCCACGTGTCTTCTTGAACTTCAACTTGTAGGACCTCACTCTCTTCAATTGATGGTTTTGTTAACACCTCAATCTTCGTGCCTTGGGTTGAGGTAGATGCATTGGTCGATGCTATTTTGCTGAGGGCATCGGCCTGGGCATTCTCCTCTCTTGGGACATGAAAAACTTTGTACGTTTGAAAAGAAGCTACAAGTTCTTGGGCCTTTCGGAGGTATTTCACCATGTTTTCATCTTTTGCTTCGTATTCTCCTCGGAGTTGGTTAACCACAAGTAACGAGTCAGTATGAATTTTGATGTTCTTGACTCCGAACCTCTGTGCGATTCGGAGACCGGCTAATAATGCTTCATACTCGGCCTCATTGTTTGAACTTGGGAACTCGAGCCGGAGGGCGTATGAAAACTCAGTGTTGTCCGGATTAGTTAACACGAGGCCAGCTCCGGAGCCCTCAACACTTGACGCACCATCAGTGTACAGAGACCATGCTTCAGATTGTTCTTCTTCCGAAGATTGTTCCTCCGGCTGGTCGGAACCACTTGGTAATTCAGCAATAAAATCTGCTACTGCTTGTCCTTTCATGGCACCTCTAGTTTTGAAAGTCAAGTCGAAGGCTCCTAGTTCGATGGCCCATTTGGCCAATCGACCAGAAACCTCCGGCTTTCGGAGAACATACTGGATGTTTTTATCAGTCTGGACTTCAATTTCATGTGCTTGGAAATACCTTCGTAGCCTTCTCGAGGCATGGACCAAAGCTAGTGCTAGCTTTTCAATCATAGGGTATCTTGTTTCGTAATCTCGGAGGGCCCTGCTAACATAGTAGATTGGTACTTGGGCTAAGTGCCTTTGTACCATGAGGACTGCACTAACGGCCCCCTGAGATGCTGCCAAATAGACGGTGAGCACTTCTCCTGGCTTCGGTGCGGTGAGAGTAGGTAACAAACTAAGACATTGCTTCAGCTCACCAAATGCCTGTTCAGCCTCTTCGGTCCATTTGAATTCATGTTTTCCAAAACTACTCTTCAACACTGTCATGAAAGGCAAAGTTCTTTCGGCTGCTTTAGAAAGAAAACGATGCAAAGCCACCAATCGACCATTTAATGACTGAATTTCTTTGATTGTTTTTGGAGCTTTTAAATCCATTACTGCCTTAACTTTCTCCGGGTTTGCCTGGATTCCTTCCTTAGCAACCATAACACCCAGGAATTTTCCTGCCTCCATACCGAAGGAACATTTGGCTGGGTTCAGCTTCATGTTGATGCTCCGAAGACAAGTGAACGTTTCTCGGATATCAGTCATCATATCGGCTTCATCTTTGCTTTTTATCACTACGTCGTCTACATACACCTCCATGTTTCTTCCAATCTGATTCTTGAATGCCTTATCCATTAATCGCTGATAAGTGGCACCGGCATTCTTAAGGCCGAAAGGCATTTTGGTGTAGCAGTAGAGTCCTTCGGCGGTGATAAAAGCAGTTTTATCTTCATCTTCTGTTGCCATCTGTATCTGATGGTAACCTTTGTATGCATCAAGAAAGCATTTCAGTCGAAAGCCAGCCAGTGAATCGACCTTGACATCCATCTCGGGGAGTGGATAGCAATCTTTGGGGCATGCGTTGTTAAGGTCTTTGAAATCAACACACATTCGCCATCCCCCATCTTGCTTCTTTACCAAAACCGGGTTCGCCACCCAGGTCTGATACTGAACCTCTCGGATGATATTTGCATCAAGGAGCTTTCGAACATCCTCAGCAATAGCCTTGTTTCGATCCAACCCCATACTCCGTTTCTTTTGTTGCACTGGTCGGACCGAAGGATATACATTTAACTTATGTTCGGCCAAGTGCCTAGGCACCCCCTTCATGTCCGAATGTTGCCAAGCAAAAGAGTCTAGGGACTCAGTTAGAAGGTTCCATAAAGCAGCTTTATAATCAGGTGGGAGCTGTGCACCAACAGTTACCTGCCAATTTTTTAAATTGATTTAGCAAAGAATTTTGGTAAGGTTGTTTAGAACCTTTTAGTTGCTTCGACTACCTTTTGCTCCGGAAAGCATGGGTTAATCGACCATTTCTCTGACAATTCTTGAGTAACTGGAGCGGCTTGGGAGCTTGAAGCTTGACGAATCTCGGCTACGATCTGCATCTGCTCGGTATGAACAGTTGCTATTCCATCTTCTGTTGGAAACTTGATAGCTCCATGTATGGAAGAGGCAACCATTCCGAAGGCACACATGCTTGGGCGTCCCAAGATGACGTTGTGCACGGAATGAGCTCCTACCACTAGAAATGTTAACATTTCTGTTCGGCTTCGGCCTTCAGCACCCAGGGTCACCGGAAGGGTGATCCGTCCCATGGGTTGAATTATCTCTCCTGAGAAACTGACTAATGGCATGGAGACCTGTTGTCATTTAAAACATAGGTTATTACCATTATTCCGAGGGTCGGAAAGAATTGTTCCGGACGAATTATGTGATCGGAACGAATGTTTGTGATTACCTGTACCATCCTTCTTTGGATTTCAGGTGCCAATCGTTGAAAACAATGATGGTACATTATCTCCGAAGCACTGCCATTGTCTACATAGACTCGTTGAACCTTATGTCCAGCAATGATGGCAGAAATAATTATTGGTCCTTCCAGAAACTGATCTGGTGTTACCTCAGGAAAAGATATTGCCTGTTACAGAGATAAATCGTTTTAGAACCAAAAACAATGCAATATTTTGGAGATTGTTTGGTTAGAAAAATACGAATACTAATATGTATAACGTCTCTCACCCACCTGGCCCATGAATGAAGCAAGGTGAGAGTTGGAGCGTTTAATGCCATGTGGTGTAATGGCTTGAATCATGTTAATTACTGCTTGGTTGTTGGTGTTGGTGATTGCTCCAGGCTTCCCTTCCTTTACTTCTTTAAGAAGGTGGGAAAGTTTTCCAGACCGGACTGCTTTCTCAATTTCTTGACGGAGCGACCAACAATCATCAGTATTGTGCCCTTTTGCTCGATGATACTCACAGTATTTTTTGGAGTTTCGGTCGGACGAAGGTCGCTGCTTAGCGGGCGTAGGAAGCTGCAAATTTTCTGTTAACAAGATGTCACGAGGAGTTTTGGTTAAATCAGTGGTTCTTCCTGAGCCTTGAGATTTAGAGGAATTGTTTCGGTCCGACCGATCATATGGCTGCTGTCTGTTTTTGTTCCAGTGACTGTTTCGATCTGTGTTATGAGAGCCTTTCTTCCACACGTTGCGTCCTCCGGAATTCTTATAATCTCCTTCGGAAGATTGCCCGCAGGCACTCTTCCCCCTGGCGAAGGCTCTAGCTCGCTCCATGAGTACTTCCATTGTTTTTGGCAAATCTTCATGTAGTTTCTCTACCAATTGATTGTTTCGGACTCCATGGCAGAAGCCCGAAACTCGGAGCTGGTCCATTGCACCATGGATTTGCATACTCTCTTTACTGAAGCGATCAATGAAGGCCTCCAAGGACTCACCATCCTTCCTCCGGATGTTGTGTACTTCCGTGATGTCCTTGGAGCATCGTCGTTGGTTTGCAAAATTTATCAAAAACAGCTTTCTAAACTCGATCCAGTTGGTGATTTCTCCAGCAGATAACCCATCGAACCAAACCCTTGCTGCTCCAGTGAGGGTTTGAGCGAACATGTGGCACCATGCTGGCATGGGCCATAGTTCGATCTCTGCTGCTCCTTCGAATGCAAAGACATGGTCATCTGGATCGGAGGTTCCGGCATATGTTTTGACAGTAGCTGGCATTTTCAGCTTAACAGGGAGAGGTGCAGTTGCAACTCTTTGAGAGAACTTGGAGAACGATGTCATATGAGCAGGGCGATATGGAGCAGTAAGTTCATCGTCTCCTCTTGTTACAATTGGCATCCTTTCTGACATGGGCATGCTAACCTGCATCGGTCCGGTATAACCGGAAGATGCCAGTGGCCCTTGTGGAGTTTGGATCTGCATAGTGGTGACTGCAGTGGAGTAAGTAGCGAAAGATCCCAGACCGGTGCTCAGTTCTGCCGAAGCAGCGAGTCCACCGGTGGAGAACAGATTGGTTTTCACACTTTGCAGAACTGTCTCCCTGCTTTGTTGTTCCTTCAGCCGAAGCAACAACTCTCTGTTTTTCTGGAGGAAAGCATCATCGAACTCTATCAGTGAGGCACTTGTTTTAACGGCCGAAGCACCAATAGAGTAAGATGACTGCTGAGCACTTCCCTGTGTGCCAGTGGAGGTGATAGCTGGTGCCGACGAGGTGATAACCACCTGATCGTCGTTAACTTCATTCGCCGTCACGTCTTCGATTATGAATCCCTCAGAATGTGCCGTCATGGGTAGAGATTACTCTGCTCTTCTCGAAAAAAGAAAAGAACACAGCAAATCACGGATGGCGCCAATTGAAGAGGAAAAAAGTTACCTCTTAGTTGGTCCGGAGAACCAGATCTGAGAGATGAGATGAGAAAGAGTGACAATAGAGTAGATCTGAGATTAACCTGCAAAACAAGACACCGTTAGGCTCGTCACAGGGGAGAGGAAGGGTCTCTCTGTGACCACCCTCCGGCGTGAGAATAAGTATGGTTTTAAGAAGTGGAAAGTAAGTACGAAAAGTACAAAAAGTACAAGTAAGTTAAGTTACCAAATGAGGAAATTTTGGAGGTATTTATACTCTCCAGAGTGGGCTTCGGTAAACTCAGGCCCATGGGCCTTGTTGTTCGAAGCTAGGTGTTCGGTCCTACTTTAGCTTCGATCTTTATGATGGACTGAGCTTCGGCTTAGGACCTGGTCTTCTGTCAGGTTCGGATCTGGCCCCTTTTGTGACGTTCCAGGCGCCGACCTTCAACCACATATTCTCTTCACATGATTAGATATCTTACGGCCTTCCCGTACCTCCATTCGGGTGCCCGAAACTTCAAATTTACCGATAGTTACGTCCTTTTAAACTCGAGTCTTTTCTTGTGTACGAATCTCTATGTCATTATCGCATCGTGAGTCCGATAACCATCCGGTCTGCTTCGTAAGCTTTATTTGAGTCCTTTGCATCATCAGATATCTTACGGCCTTCCCGTTCCTCCATTCGGGTGCCTGAAACTTCAAATTTACCTATAGTTACGTCCTTTAAACCTCGAGTCTTTTCTTGTGTACGAATCTCTATGTCATTGTCGCATCGTGAGCCCGATTAGCATCTGGTTCGCTTCTTATCCTTTATTTGAGTCTATTGCATCATCAGATATCTTACGGCCTTCCCGTTCCTCGATTCGGGTGCCCGAAACTTCAAATGTACCGATAGTTACGTCCTTTTAAACTCGAGTCTTTTCTTGTGTACGAATCTCTATGTTATTGTCGCATCATGAGTCCGATTAGCATCCGGTTTGCTTCTTATCCTTTATTTGAGTCTATTGCATCATCAGATATCTTACGGCCTTCCCGTTCCTCCATTCGGGTTCCTGAATCTTCAAATTTACCTATAGTTACGTCCTTTAAACCTCGAGTCTTTTCTTGTGTACGAATCTCTATGTCGTTGTCGCATCCTGAGCCCGATTAGCATCTGGTTCGCTTCTTATCCATTATTTGAGTCTATAGCATCATCAGATATCTTACGGCCTTCCTGTTCATGCATTCGGGTGCCCGAAACTTCAAATGCACCGATAGTTACGTCCTTTTAAACTCGAGTCTTTTCTTGTGTACGAATCTCTATGTTATTGTCGCATCATGAGCCCGATTAGCATCCGCTTTGCTTCTTATCCTTTATTTGAGTCTATTGCATGATCAGATATCTTACGGCCTTCCCGTTCCTCCATTCGGGTGCCCGAAACTTCAAATGTACCGATAGTTACGTCCTTTAAAACTCGAGTCTTTTCTTGTGTACGAATCTCTATGTCATTGTCGCATCGTGAGTCCGATAACCATCCGGTCTGCTTCGTATGCTTTATTTGAGTCTATTGCATGATCAGATATCTTACGGCCTTCCCGTTTCTCCATTCGGGTGCCCGAAACTTCAAATGTACCGATAGTTACGTCCTTTGAAACTCGAGTCTTTTCTTGTGTACGAATCTCTATGTCATTGTCTCATCGTGAGTGCGATTACCATCCGGTCCGCTTCGTATCCTTTATTTGATTCTATTGCATGATCAGATATCTTACGGCCTTCCCGTTCCTCCATTCGGGTGCCTGAAACTTAAAATTTACCTATAGTTACGTCCTTTAAACCTCGAGTCTTTTCTTGTGTACGAATCTCTATGTCATTGTCGCATCGTGAGCCCGATAACCATCCAGTCTGCTTCGTATCCTTTATTTGAGGCTATTGCATGATCAGATATCTTACGGCCTTCCCGTTCCTCAATTCGGGTGACCGAAACTTCAAATGTACCTATAGTTACGTTCATTAAAACTCGAGTCTTTTCTTGTGTACGAATCTCTATGTCATTGTCGCATCGTGAGTCCGATAACCATCCGGTCTGCTTCGTATCCTTTATTTGAGTCTATTGCAAGATCAGATATCTTACGGCCTTCCCGTTCCTCCATTCGGGTGCCCGAAACTTCAAATTTACCGATAGTTACGTCCTTTAAAACTCGTGTCTTTTCTTGTGTACGAATCTCTATGTCATTGTCGCATCGTGAGTTCGATTAGCATCTGGCTCGCTTCTTATCCTTTATTTGAGTCTATTGCATCATCAGATATCTTATGGCCTTCCCGTTCCTCGATTCGGGTGCCCGAAACTACAAATGTACCGATAGTTACGTCCTTTTAAACTCGAGTCTTTTCTTGTGTATGAATCTCTATGTTATTGTCGCATCATGAGTCCGATTAGCATCCGGTTTGCTTCTTATCCTTTATTTGAGTCTATTGCATCATCAGATATCTTACGGCCTTCCCGTTCCTCCATTCGGGTTCCTGAATCTTCAAATTTACCTATAGTTACGTCCTTTAAACCTCGAGTCTTTTCTTGTGTACGAATCTCTATGTCGTTGTCGCATCCTGAGCCCGATTAGCATCTGGTTCGCTTCTTATCCATTATTTGAGTCTATAGCATCATCAGATATCTTACGGCCTTCCTGTTCATCCATTCGGGTGCCCGAAACTTCAAATGCACCGATAGTTACGTCCTTTTAAACTTGAGTCTTTTCTTGTGTACGAATCTCTATGTTATTGTCGCATCATGAGTCCGATTAGCATCCGGTTTGCTTCTTATCCTTTATTTGAGTCTATTGCATCATCAGATATCTTACGGCCTTCCCGTTCCTCCATTTGGGTGCCCGAAACTTCAAATGTACCGATAGTTACGTCCTTTAAAACTCGAGTCTTTTCTTGTGTACGAATCTCTATGTCATTGTCGCATCGTGAGTCCGATAACCATCCCGTCTGCTTCGTATGCTTTATTTGAGTCTATTGCATGATCAGATATCTTACGGCCTTCCCGTTTCTCCATTCGGATGCCCGAAACTTCAAAGGTACCGATAGTTACGTCCTTTGAAACTCGAGTCTTTTCTTGTGTACGAATCTCTATGTCATTGTCTCATCGTGAGTGCGATTACCATCCGGTCCGCTTCGTATCCTTTATTTGATTCTATTGCATGATCAGATATCTTACGGCCTTCCCGTTCCTCCATTCGGGTGCCTGAAACTTCAAATTTACCTATAGTTACGTCCTTTAAACCTCGAGTCTTTTCTTGTGTACGAATCTCTATGTCATTGTCGCATCGTGAGCCCGATTAGCATCTGGTTCGCTTCTTATCCTTTATTTGAGTCTATTGCATCATTAGAGATATCTTACGGCCTTCCCGTTCCTTGATTCGGGTGCCCGAAACTTCAAATGTACCGATAGTTACGTCCTTTAAAACTCGAGTCTTTTCTTGTGTACGAATCTCTATGTCTTTGTCGCATCGTGAGTCCGATAACCATCCTGTCTGCTTCGTATCCTTTACTTGAGTCTATTGCATGATTAGATATCTTACGGCCTTCCCGTACCTCCATTCGGGTGCCCGAAACTTCAAATTTACCGATAGTTACGTCCTTTTAAACTCGAGTCTTTTCTTGTGTACGAATCTCTATGTCATTATCGCATCGTGAGTCCGATAACCATCCGGTCTGCTTCGTAAGCTTTATTTGAGTCCTTTGCATCATCAGATATCTTACGGCCTTCCCGTTCCTCCATTCGGGTGCCTGAAACTTCAAATTTACCTATAGTTACGTCCTTTAAACCTCGAGTCTTTTCTTGTGTACGAATCTCTATGTCATTGTCGCATCGTGAGCCCGATTAGCATCTGGTTCGCTTCTTATCCTTTATCCGGTCTGCTTCGTATGCTTTATTTGAGTCTATTGCATGATCAGATATCTTACGGCCTTCCCGTTTCTCCATTCGGGTGCCCGAAACTTCAAATGTACCGATAGTTACGTCCTTTGAAACTCGAGTCTTTTCTTGTGTACGAATCTCTATGTCATTGTCTCATCGTGAGTGCGATTACCATCCGGTCCGCTTCGTATCCTTTATTTGATTCTATTGCATGATCAGATATCTTACGGCCTTCCCGTTCCTCCATTCGGGTGCCTGAAACTTAAAATTTACCTATAGTTACGTCCTTTAAACCTCGAGTCTTTTCTTGTGTACGAATCTCTATGTCATTGTCGCATCGTGAGCCCGATAACCATCCAGTCTGCTTCGTATCCTTTATTTGAGGCTATTGCATGATCAGATATCTTACGGCCTTCCCGTTCCTCAATTCGGGTGACCGAAACTTCAAATGTACCTATAGTTACGTTCATTAAAACTCGAGTCTTTTCTTGTGTACGAATCTCTATGTCATTGTCGCATCGTGAGTCCGATAACCATCCGGTCTGCTTCGTATCCTTTATTTGAGTCTATTGCAAGATCAGATATCTTACGGCCTTCCCGTTCCTCCATTCGGGTGCCCGAAACTTCAAATTTACCGATAGTTACGTCCTTTAAAACTCGTGTCTTTTCTTGTGTACGAATCTCTATGTCATTGTCGCATCGTGAGTTCGATTAGCATCTGGCTCGCTTCTTATCCTTTATTTGAGTCTATTGCATCATCAGATATCTTATGGCCTTCCCGTTCCTCGATTCGGGTGCCCGAAACTACAAATGTACCGATAGTTACGTCCTTTTAAACTCGAGTCTTTTCTTGTGTATGAATCTCTATGTTATTGTCGCATCATGAGTCCGATTAGCATCCGGTTTGCTTCTTATCCTTTATTTGAGTCTATTGCATCATCAGATATCTTACGGCCTTCCCGTTCCTCCATTCGGGTTCCTGAATCTTCAAATTTACCTATAGTTACGTCCTTTAAACCTCGAGTCTTTTCTTGTGTACGAATCTCTATGTCGTTGTCGCATCCTGAGCCCGATTAGCATCTGGTTCGCTTCTTATCCATTATTTGAGTCTATAGCATCATCAGATATCTTACGGCCTTCCTGTTCATCCATTCGGGTGCCCGAAACTTCAAATGCACCGATAGTTACGTCCTTTTAAACTTGAGTCTTTTCTTGTGTACGAATCTCTATGTTATTGTCGCATCATGAGTCCGATTAGCATCCGGTTTGCTTCTTATCCTTTATTTGAGTCTATTGCATCATCAGATATCTTACGGCCTTCCCGTTCCTCCATTTGGGTGCCCGAAACTTCAAATGTACCGATAGTTACGTCCTTTAAAACTCGAGTCTTTTCTTGTGTACGAATCTCTATGTCATTGTCGCATCGTGAGTCCGATAACCATCCCGTCTGCTTCGTATGCTTTATTTGAGTCTATTGCATGATCAGATATCTTACGGCCTTCCCGTTTCTCCATTCGGATGCCCGAAACTTCAAAGGTACCGATAGTTACGTCCTTTGAAACTCGAGTCTTTTCTTGTGTACGAATCTCTATGTCATTGTCTCATCGTGAGTGCGATTACCATCCGGTCCGCTTCGTATCCTTTATTTGATTCTATTGCATGATCAGATATCTTACGGCCTTCCCGTTCCTCCATTCGGGTGCCTGAAACTTCAAATTTACCTATAGTTACGTCCTTTAAACCTCGAGTCTTTTCTTGTGTACGAATCTCTATGTCATTGTCGCATCGTGAGCCCGATTAGCATCTGGTTCGCTTCTTATCCTTTATTTGAGTCTATTGCATCATTAGAGATATCTTACGGCCTTCCCGTTCCTTGATTCGGGTGCCCGAAACTTCAAATGTACCGATAGTTACGTCCTTTAAAACTCGAGTCTTTTCTTGTGTACGAATCTCTATGTCTTTGTCGCATCGTGAGTCCGATAACCATCCTGTCTGCTTCGTATCCTTTACTTGAGTCTATTGCATGATTAGATATCTTACGGCCTTCCCGTACCTCCATTCGGGTGCCCGAAACTTCAAATTTACCGATAGTTACGTCCTTTTAAACTCGAGTCTTTTCTTGTGTACGAATCTCTATGTCATTATCGCATCGTGAGTCCGATAACCATCCGGTCTGCTTCGTAAGCTTTATTTGAGTCCTTTGCATCATCAGATATCTTACGGCCTTCCCGTTCCTCCATTCGGGTGCCTGAAACTTCAAATTTACCTATAGTTACGTCCTTTAAACCTCGAGTCTTTTCTTGTGTACGAATCTCTATGTCATTGTCGCATCGTGAGCCCGATTAGCATCTGGTTCGCTTCTTATCCTTTATTTGAGTCTATTGCATCATTAGAGATATCTTACGGCCTTCCCGTTCCTTGATTCGGGTGCCCGAAACTTCAAATGTACCGATAGTTACGTCCTTTAAAACTCGAGTCTTTTCTTGTGTACGAATCTCTATGTCATTGTCGCATCGTGAGTTCGATTAGCATCTGGTTCGCTTCTTATCCTTTATTTGAGTCTATTGCATCATCAGATATCTTACGGCCTTCCCTTTCCTCGATTCGGGTGCCCGAAACTTCAAATGTACCGATAGTTACGTCCTTTAAAACTCGAGTCTTTTCTTGTGTACGAATCTCTATGTCTTTGTCGCATCGTGAGTCCGATAACCATCCTGTCTGCTTCGTATCCTTTACTTGAGTCTATTGCATGATTAGATATCTTACGGCCTTCCCGTACCTCCATTCGGGTGCCCGAAACTTCAAATTTACCGATAGTTACGTCCTTTTAAACTCGAGTCTTTTCTTGTGTACGAATCTCTATGTCATTATCGCATCGTGAGTCCGATAACCATCCGGTCTGCTTCGTAAGCTTTATTTGAGTCCTTTGCATCATCAGATATCTTACGGCCTTCCCGTTCCTCCATTCGGGTGCCTGAAACTTCAAATTTACCTATAGTTACGTCCTTTAAACCTCGAGTCTTTTCTTGTGTACGAATCTCTATGTCATTGTCGCATCGTGAGCCCGATTAGCATCTGGTTCGCTTCTTATCCTTTATTTGAGTCTATTGCATCATTAGAGATATCTTACGGCCTTCCCGTTCCTTGATTCGGGTGCCCGAAACTTCAAATGTACCGATAGTTACGTCCTTTAAAACTCGAGTCTTTTCTTGTGTACGAATCTCTATGTCATTGTCGCATCGTGAGTTCGATTAGCATCTGGTTCGCTTCTTATCCTTTATTTGAGTCTATTGCATCATCAGATATCTTACGGCCTTCCCGTTCCTCGATTCGGGTGCCCGAAACTTCAAATGTACCGATAGTTACGTCCTTTAAAACTCGAGTCTTTTCTTGTGTACGAATCTCTATATCTTTGTCGCATCGTGAGTCAGATAACCATCCTGTCTGCTTCGTATCCTTTACTTGAGTCTATTACATGATTAGATATCTTACGGCCTTCCCGTACCTCCATTCGGGTGCCCGAAACTTCAAATTTACCGATAGTTACGTCCTTTTAAACTCGAGTCTTTTCTTGTGTACGAATCTCTATGTCATTATCGCATCGTGAGTCCGATAACCATCCGGTTCTTCGTAAGCTTTATTTGAGTCTATTGCATCATCAGATATCTTACGGCCTTCCCGTTCCTCCATTCGAGTGCCCGAAACTTCAAATATACCGATAGTTACGTCCTTTAAAACTCGAGTCTTTTCTTGTGTGTGAATCTCTATGTCATTGTCTCATCATGAGTGCGATTACCATCCGGTCCGCTTCGTATCCTTTATGTGATTCTATTGCATGATCAGATATATTACGGCTTTCCCGTTCCTCCATTCGGGTGCCTGAAACTTCAAATTTACCTATAGTTACGTCCTTTAAACCTCGAGTCTTTTCTTGTGTACGAATCTCTATGTCATTGTCGCATCGTGAGCCCGATTAGCATCTGGTTCGCTTCTTATACTTTATTTGAGTCTATTGTATCATTAGAGATATCTTACGGCCTTCCCGTTCCTTGATTCGGGTGCCCGAAACTTCAAATGTACCGATAGTTACGTCCTTTAAAACTCGAGTCTTTTCTTGTGTACGAATCTCTATGTCATTGTCGCATCGTGACTTCGATTAGCATCTGGTTCGCTTCTTATCCTTTATTTGAGTCTATTGCATCATCAGATATCTTACGGCCTTCCCGTTCCTCGATTCGGGTGCCCGAAACTTCAAATGTACCGATAGTTACGTCCTTTAAAACTCGAGTCTTTTCTTGTGTACGAATCGCTATGTCTTTGTCGCATCGTGAGTCCGATAACCATCCTGTCTGCTTCGTATCCTTTACTTGAGTCTATTGCATGATTAGATATCTTACGGCCTTCCCGTACCTCCATTCGGGTGCCCGAAACTTCAAATTTACCGATAGTTACGTCCTTTTAAACTCGAGTCTTTTCTTGTGTACGAATCTCTATGTCATTATCGCATCGTGAGTCCGATAACCATCCGGTTCTACGTAAGCTTTATTTGAGTCTATTGCATGATCAGATATCTTACGGCCTTCCCGTTCCTCCATTCAGGTGCCTGAAACTTCAAATTTACCTATAGTTACGTCCTTTAAACCTCGAGTCTTTTCTTGTGTACGAATCTCTATGTCATTGTCGCATCGTGAGCCCGATTAGCATCTGGTTCGCTTCTTACCCTTTATTTGAGTCTATTGTATCATCAGATATCTTACGGCCTTCCTGTTCCTCCATTCGGGTGCCCAAAACTTCAAACGTACCGATAGTTACGTCCTTTTAAACTCGAGTCTTTTCTTTTGTACGAATCTCTATGTTATTGTCGCATCGTGAGTCCGATTAGCATCCGGTTCACTTCTTACCCTTTATTTGAGTCTATTGCATGATCAGAAATCTTACGGCCTTCCCGTTCCTCCATTCGGGTGCCCGAAACTTCAAATGTACCGATAGTTACGTCCTTTAAAACTCGAGTCTTTTCTTGTGTACGAATCTCTATGTCATTATCGCATCGTGAGTCCGATAACCATCCGGTCTGCTTCGTAAGTTTTATTTGAGTCTATTGCATGATCAGATATCTTACGGCCTTCCCGTTCCTCCATTCGGGTGCCCGAAACTTCAAATGTACCGATAGTTACGTCCTTTAAAACTCGAGTCTTTTCTTGTGTACGAATCTCTATGTCATTGTCGCATCGTGAGCCCGATTAGCATCTGGTTCGCTTCTTGTCCTTTATTTGAGTCTATTGCATGATCACATATCTTACGGCCTTCCCGTTCCACAATTCGGGTGCCTGAAACTTCAAATTTACCTATAGTTACGTCCTTTAATCCTCGAGTCTTTTCTTGTGTACGAATCTCTATGTCATTGTCGCATCGTGAGCCCGATTAGCATCTGGTTCGCTTCTTATCCTTTATTTGAGTCTATTGCATCATTAGAGATATCTTACGGCCTTCCCGTTCCTTGCTTCGGGTGCCCGAAACTTCAAATGTACCGATAGTTACGTCCTTTAAAACTCGAGTCTTTTCTTGTGTACGAATCTCTATGTCATTGTCGCATCGTGAGTTCGATTAGCATCTGGTTCGCTTCTTATCCTTTATTTGAGTCTATTGCATCATCAGATATCTTACGGCCTTCCCGTTCCTCGATTCGGGTGCCCGAAACTTCAAATGTACCGATAGTTACGTCCTTTAAAACTCGAGTCTTTTCTTGTGTACGAATCTCTATGTCTTTGTCGCATCGTGAGTCTGATAACCATCCTGTCTGCTTCGTATCCTTTACTTGAGTCTATTGCATGATTAGATATCTTACGGCCTTCCCGTACCTCCATTCGGGTGCCCGAAACTTCAAATTTACCGATAGTTACGTCCTTTTAAACTCGAGTCTTTTCTTGTGTACGAATCTCTATGTCATTATCGCATCGTGAGTCCGATAACCATCCGGTTCTTCGTAAGCTTTATTTGAGTCTATTGCATGATCAGATATCTTACGGCCTTCCCGTTCCTCCATTCAGGTGCCTGAAACTTCAAATTTACCTATAGTTACGTCCTTTAAACCTCGAGTCTTTTCTTGTGTACGAATCTCTATGTCATTGTCGCATCGTGAGCCCGATTAGCATCTGGTTCGCTTCTTATCCTTTATTTGAGTCTATTGTATCATCAGATATCTTACGGCCTTCCTGTTCCTCCATTCGGGTGCCCGAAACTTCAAACGTACCGATAGTTACGTCCTTTTAAACTCGAGTCTTTTCTTGTGTACGAATCTCTATGTTATTGTCGCATCGTGAGTCCGATTAGCATCCGGTTCACTTCTTACCCTTTATTTGAGTCTATTGCATGATCAGAAATCTTACGGCCTTCCCGTTCCTCCATTCGGGTGCCCGAAACTTCAAATGTACCGATAGTTACGTCCTTTAAAACTCGAGTCTTTTCTTGTGTACGAATCTCTATGTCATTATCGCATCGTGAGTCCGATAACCATCCGGTCTGCTTCGTAAGCTTTATTTGAGTCTATTGCATGATCAGATATCTTACGGCCTTCCCGTTCCTCCATTCGGGTGCCCGAAACTTCAAATGTACCGATAGTTACGTCCTTTAAAACTCGAGTCTTTTCTTGTGTACGAATCTCTATGTCATTGTCGCATCGTGAGCCCGATTAGCATCTGGTTCGCTTCTTATCCTTTATTTGAGTCTATTGCATCATCAGATATCTTACGGCCTTCCCGTTCCTCGATTCGGGTGCCCGAAACTTCAAATGTACCGATAGTTACGTCCTTTGAAACTCGAGTCTTTTCTTGTGTACGAATCTCTATGTCATTGTCTCATCGTGAGTGCGATTACCATCCGGTCCGCTTCGTATCCTTTATTTGATTCTATTGCATGATCAGATATCTTACGGCCTTCCCGTTCCTCCATTCGGGTGCCTGAAACTTAAAATTTACCTATAGTTACGTCCTTTAAACCTCGAGTCTTTTCTTGTGTACGAATCTCTATGTCATTGTCGCATCGTGAGCCCGATAACCATCCAGTCTGCTTCGTATCCTTTATTTGAGGCTATTGCATGATCAGATATCTTACGGCCTTCCCGTTCCTCAATTCGGGTGACCGAAACTTCAAATGTACCTATAGTTACGTTCATTAAAACTCGAGTCTTTTCTTGTGTACGAATCTCTATGTCATTGTCGCATCGTGAGTCCGATAACCATCTGGTCTGCTTCGTATCCTTTATTTGAGTCTATTGCATGATCAGATATCTTACTGCCTTCCCGTTCCTTCATTCGGGAGCCCGATACTTCAAATTTACTGATAGTTACGTCCTTTAAAACTCGAGTCTTTTCTTGTGTACGAATCTCTATGTTATTGTCGCATCGTGAGGCCGATTAGCATCCGGTTTGCTTCTTATCCGTTATTTGAGTCTGTTGCATGATCAGATATCTTACGGCCTTCCCGTTCCTCCATTCGGGTGCCCGAAGCATCAAATGTACCGATAGTTACGTCCTTTAAAACTCGAGTCTTTTCTTGTGTACGAATCTCTATGTCTTTGTCGCATCGTGAGTCCGATAACCATCCGGCCTGCTTCGTATCCTTTATTTGAGTCTATTGCAAGATCAGATATCTTACGGCCTTCCCGTTCCTCCATTCGGGTGCCCGAAACTTCAAATTTACCGATAGTTACGTCCTTTAAAACTCGTGTCTTTTCTTGTGTACGAATCTCTATGTCATTGTCGCATCGTGAGTTCGATTAGCATGTGGCTCGCTTCTTATCCTTTATTTGAGTCTATTGCATCATCAGATATCTTACGGCCTTCCCGTTCCTCGATTCGGGTGCCCGAAACTACAAATGTACCGATAGTTACGTCCTTTTAAACTCGAGTCTTTTCTTGTGTACGAATCTCTATGTCTTTGTCGCATCGTGAGTCCGATAACCATCCTGTCTGCTTCGTATCCTTTACTTGAGTCTATTGCATGATTAGATATCTTATGGCCTTCCCGTACCTCCATTCGGATGCCCGAAACTTCAAATTTACCGATAGTTACGTCCTTTTAAACTCGAGTCTTTTCTTGTGTACGAATCTCTATGTCATTATCGCATCGTGAGTCCGATAACCATCCGGTCTGCTTCGTAAGCTTTATTTGAGTCTATTGCATCATCAGATATCTTACGGCCTTCCCGTTCCTCCATTCGAGTGCCCGAAACTTCAAATATACCGATAGTTACGTCCTTTAAAACTCGATTCTTTTCTTGTGTGTGAATCTCTATGTCATTGTCTCATCATGAGTGCGATTACCATCCGGTCCGCTTCGTATCCTTTATTTGATTCTATTGCATGATCAGATATATTACGGCCTTCCCGTTCCTCCATTCGGGTGCCTGAAACTTCAAATTTACCTATAGTTACGTCTTTTAAACCTCGAGTCTTTTCTTGTGTACGAATCTCTATGTCATTGTCGCATCGTGAGCCCGATTAGCATCTGGTTCGCTTCTTATCCTTTATTTGAGTCTATTGCATCATCAGATATCTTACGGCCTTCCTGTTCCTCCATTCGGGTGCCCGAAACTTCAAATGTACCGATAGTTACGTCCTTTAAAACTCGAGTCTTTTCTTGTGTATGAATCTCTATGTCTTTGTCGCATCGTGAGTCCGATAACCATCCTGTCTGCTTCGTATCCTTTACTTGAGTCTATTGCATGATTAGATATCTTACGGCCTTCCCGTACCTCCATTCGGGTGCCCGAAACTTCAAATTTACCGATAGTTACGTCCTTTTAAACTCGAGTCTTTTCTTGTGTACGAATCTCTATGTCATTATCGCATCGTGAGTCCGATAACCATCCGGTCTGCTTCGTAAGCTTTATTTGAGTCCTTTGCATCATCAGATATCTTACGGCCTTCCCGTTCCTCCATTCGGGTGCCTGAAACTTCAAATTTACCTATAGTTACGTCCTTTAAACCTCGAGTCTTTTCTTGTGTACGAATCTCTATGTCATTGTCGCATCGTGAGCCCGATTAGCATCTGGTTCGCTTCTTATCCTTTATTTGAGTCTATTGCATCATCAGATATCTTACGGCCTTCCCGTTCCTCGATTCGGGTGCCCGAAACTTCAAATGTACCGATAGTTACGTCCTTTTAAACTCGAGTCTTTTCTTGTGTACGAATCTCTATGTTATTGTCGCATCATGAGTCCGATTAGCATCCGGTTTGCTTCTTATCCTTTATTTGAGTCTATTGCATCATCAGATATCTTACGGCCTTCCCGTTCCTCCATTCGGGTTCCTGAATCTTCAAATTTACCTATAGTTACGTCCTTTAAACCTCGAGTCTTTTCTTGTGTACGAATCTCTATGTCGTTGTCGCATCCTGAGCCCGATTAGCATCTGGTTCGCTTCTTATCCATTATTTGAGTCTATAGCATCATCAGATATCTTACGGCCTTCCTGTTCCTCCATTCGGGTGCCCAAAACTTCAAACGTACCGATAGTTACGTCCTTTTAAACTCGAGTCTTTTCTTGTGTACGAATCTCTATGTTATTGTCGCATCGTGAGTCCGATTAGCATCCGGTTCACTTCTTACCCTTTATTTGAGTCTATTGCATGATCAGAAATCTTACGGCCTTCCCGTTCCTCCATTCGGGTGCCCGAAACTTCAAATGTACCGATAGTTACGTCCTTTAAAACTCGAGTCTTTTCTTGTGTACGAATCTCTATGTCATTATCGCATCGTGAGTCCGATAACCATCCGGTCTGCTTCGTAAGCTTTATTTGAGTCTATTGCATGATCAGATATCTTACGGCCTTCCCGTTCCTCCATTCGGGTGCCCGAAACTTCAAATGTACCGATAGTTACGTCCTTTAAAACTCGAGTCTTTTCTTGTGTACGAATCTCTATGTCATTGTCGCATCGTGAGCCCGATTAGCATCTGGTTCGCTTCTTGTCCTTTATTTGAGTCTATTGCATGATCACATATCTTACGGCCTTCCCGTTCCACAATTCGGGTGCCTGAAACTTCAAATTTACCTATAGTTACGTCCTTTAATCCTCGAGTCTTTTCTTGTGTACGAATCTCTATGTCATTGTCGCATCGTGAGCCCGATTAGCATCTGGTTCGCTTCTTATCCTTTATTTGAGTCTATTGCATCATTAGAGATATCTTACGGCCTTCCCGTTCCTTGCTTCGGGTGCCCGAAACTTCAAATGTACCGATAGTTACGTCCTTTAAAACTCGAGTCTTTTCTTGTGTACGAATCTCTATGTCATTGTCGCATCGTGAGTTCGATTAGCATCTGGTTCGCTTCTTATCCTTTATTTGAGTCTATTGCATCATCAGATATCTTACGGCCTTCCCGTTCCTCGATTCGGGTGCCCGAAACTTCAAATGTACCGATAGTTACGTCCTTTAAAACTCGAGTCTTTTCTTGTGTACGAATCTCTATGTCTTTGTCGCATCGTGAGTCTGATAACCATCCTGTCTGCTTCGTATCCTTTACTTGAGTCTATTGCATGATTAGATATCTTACGGCCTTCCCGTACCTCCATTCGGGTGCCCGAAACTTCAAATTTACCGATAGTTACGTCCTTTTAAACTCGAGTCTTTTCTTGTGTACGAATCTCTATGTCATTATCGCATCGTGAGTCCGATAACCATCCGGTTCTTCGTAAGCTTTATTTGAGTCTATTGCATGATCAGATATCTTACGGCCTTCCCGTTCCTCCATTCAGGTGCTTGAAACTTCAAATTTACCTATAGTTACGTCCTTTAAACCTCGAGTCTTTTCTTGTGTACGAATCTCTATGTCATTGTCGCATCGTGAGCCCGATTAGCATCTGGTTCGCTTCTTATCCTTTATTTGAGTCTATTGTATCATCAGATATCTTACGGCCTTCCTGTTCCTCCATTCGGGTGCCCGAAACTTCAAACGTACCGATAGTTACGTCCTTTTAAACTCGAGTCTTTTCTTGTGTACGAATCTCTATGTTATTGTCGCATCGTGAGTCCGATTAGCATCCGGTTCACTTCTTACCCTTTATTTGAGTCTATTGCATGATCAGAAATCTTACGGCCTTCCCGTTCCTCCATTCGGGTGCCCGAAACTTCAAATGTACCGATAGTTACGTCCTTTAAAACTCGAGTCTTTTCTTGTGTACGAATCTCTATGTCATTATCGCATCGTGAGTCCGATAACCATCCGGTCTGCTTCGTAAGCTTTATTTGAGTCTATTGCATGATCAGATATCTTACGGCCTTCCCGTTCCTCCATTCGGGTGCCCGAAACTTCAAATGTACCGATAGTTACGTCCTTTAAAACTCGAGTCTTTTCTTGTGTACGAATCTCTATGTCATTGTCGCATCGTGAGCCCGATTAGCATCTGGTTCGCTTCTTATCCTTTATTTGAGTCTATTGCATCATCAGATATCTTACGGCCTTCCCGTTCCTCGATTCGGGTGCCCGAAACTTCAAATGTACCGATAGTTACGTCCTTTGAAACTCGAGTCTTTTCTTGTGTACGAATCTCTATGTCATTGTCTCATCGTGAGTGCGATTACCATCCGGTCCGCTTCGTATCCTTTATTTGATTCTATTGCATGATCAGATATCTTACGGCCTTCCCGTTCCTCCATTCGGGTGCCTGAAACTTAAAATTTACCTATAGTTACGTCCTTTAAACCTCGAGTCTTTTCTTGTGTACGAATCTCTATGTCATTGTCGCATCGTGAGCCCGATAACCATCCAGTCTGCTTCGTATCCTTTATTTGAGGCTATTGCATGATCAGATATCTTACGGCCTTCCCGTTCCTCAATTCGGGTGACCGAAACTTCAAATGTACCTATAGTTACGTTCATTAAAACTCGAGTCTTTTCTTGTGTACGAATCTCTATGTCATTGTCGCATCGTGAGTCCGATAACCATCTGGTCTGCTTCGTATCCTTTATTTGAGTCTATTGCATGATCAGATATCTTACTGCCTTCCCGTTCCTTCATTCGGGAGCCCGATACTTCAAATTTACTGATAGTTACGTCCTTTAAAACTCGAGTCTTTTCTTGTGTACGAATCTCTATGTTATTGTCGCATCGTGAGGCCGATTAGCATCCGGTTTGCTTCTTATCCGTTATTTGAGTCTATTGCATGATCAGATATCTTACGGCCTTCCCGTTCCTCCATTCGGGTGCCCGAAGCATCAAATGTACCGATAGTTACGTCCTTTAAAACTCGAGTCTTTTCTTGTGTACGAATCTCTATGTCTTTGTCGCATCGTGAGTCCGATAACCATCCGGTCTGCTTCGTATCCTTTATTTGAGTCTATTGCAAGATCAGATATCTTACGGCCTTCCCGTTCCTCCATTCGGGTGCCCGAAACTTCAAATTTACCGATAGTTACGTCCTTTAAAACTCGTGTCTTTTCTTGTGTACGAATCTCTATGTCATTGTCGCATCGTGAGTTCGATTAGCATCTGGCTCGCTTCTTATCCTTTATTTGAGTCTATTGCATCATCAGATATCTTACGGCCTTCCCGTTCCTCGATTCGGGTGCCCGAAACTACAAATGTACCGATAGTTACGTCCTTTTAAACTCGAGTCTTTTCTTGTGTACGAATCTCTATGTCTTTGTCGCATCGTGAGTCCGATAACCATCCTGTCTGCTTCGTATCCTTTACTTGAGTCTATTGCATGATTAGATATCTTACGGCCTTCCCGTACCTCCATTCGGATGCCCGAAACTTCAAATTTACCGATAGTTACGTCCTTTTAAACTCGAGTCTTTTCTTGTGTACGAATCTCTATGTCATTATCGCATCGTGAGTCCGATAACCATCCGGTCTGCTTCGTAAGCTTTATTTGAGTCTATTGCATCATCAGATATCTTACGGCCTTCCCGTTCCTCCATTCGAGTGCCCGAAACTTCAAATATACCGATAGTTACGTCCTTTAAAACTCGATTCTTTTCTTGTGTGTGAATCTCTATGTCATTGTCTCATCATGAGTGCGATTACCATCCGGTCCGCTTCGTATCCTTTATTTGATTCTATTGCATGATCAGATATATTACGGCCTTCCCGTTCCTCCATTCGGGTGCCTGAAACTTCAAATTTACCTATAGTTACGTCCTTTAAACCTCGAGTCTTTTCTTGTGTACGAATCTCTATGTCATTGTCGCATCGTGAGCCCGATTAGCATCTGGTTCGCTTCTTATCCTTTATTTGAGTCTATTGCATCATCAGATATCTTACGGCCTTCCTGTTCCTCCATTCGGGTGCCCGAAACTTCAAATGTACCGATAGTTACGTCCTTTAAAACTCGAGTCTTTTCTTGTGTATGAATCTCTATGTCTTTGTCGCATCGTGAGCCGATAACCATCCTGTCTGCTTCGTATCCTTTACTTGAGTCTATTGCATGATTAGATATCTTACGGCCTTCCCGTACCTCCATTCGGGTGCCCGAAACTTCAAATTTACCGATAGTTACGTCCTTTTAAACTCGAGTCTTTTCTTGTGTACGAATCTCTATGTCATTATCGCATCGTGAGTCCGATAACCATCCGGTCTGCTTCGTAAGCTTTATTTGAGTCCTTTGCATCATCAGATATCTTACGGCCTTCCCGTTCCTCCATTCGGGTGCCTGAAACTTCAAATTTACCTATAGTTACGTCCTTTAAACCTCGAGTCTTTTCTTGTGTACGAATCTCTATGTCATTGTCGCATCGTGAGCCCGATTAGCATCTGGTTCGCTTCTTATCCTTTATTTGAGTCTATTGCATCATCAGATATCTTACGGCCTTCCCGTTCCTCGATTCGGGTGCCCGAAACTTCAAATGTACCGATAGTTACGTCCTTTTAAACTCGAGTCTTTTCTTGTGTACGAATCTCTATGTTATTGTCGCATCATGAGTCCGATTAGCATCCGGTTTGCTTCTTATCCTTTATTTGAGTCTATTGCATCATCAGATATCTTACGGCCTTCCCGTTCCTCCATTCGGGTTCCTGAATCTTCAAATTTACCTACAGTTACGTCCTTTAAACCTCGAGTCTTTTCTTGTGTACGAATCTCTATGTCGTTGTCGCATCCTGAGCCCGATTAGCATCTGGTTCGCTTCTTATCCATTATTTGAGTCTATAGCATCATCAGATATCTTACGGCCTTCCTGTTCATGCATTCGGGTGCCCGAAACTTCAAATGCACCGATAGTTACGTCCTTTTAAACTCGAGTCTTATCTTGTGTACGAATCTCTATGTTATTGTCGCATCATGAGCCCGATTAGCATCCGCTTTGCTTCTTATCCTTTATTTGAGTCTATTGCTTGATCAGATATCTTACGGCCTTCCCGTTCCTCCATTCGGGTGCCCGAAACTTCAAATGTACCGATAGTTACGTCCTTTAAAACTCGAGTCTTTTCTTGTGTACGAATCTCTATGTCATTGTCGCATCGTGAGTCCGATAACCATCCGGTCTGCTTCGTATGCTTTATTTGAGTCTATGGCATGATCAGATATCTTACGGCCTTCCCGTTTCTCCATTCGGGTGCCCGAAACTTCAAATGTACCGATAGTTACGTCCTTTGAAACTCGAGTCTTTTCTTGTGTACGAATCTCTATGTCATTGTCTCATCGTGAGTGCGATTACCATCCGGTCCGCTTCGTATCCTTTATTTGATTCTATTGCATGATCAGATATCTTACGGCCTTCCCGTTCCTCCATTCGGGTGCCCGAAACTTAAAATTTACCTATAGTTACATCCTTTAAACCTCGAGTCTTTTCTTGTGTACGAATCTCTATGTCATTGTCGCATCGTTAGCCCGATAACCATCCAGTCTGCTTCGTATCCTTTATTTGAGGCTATTGCATGATCAGATATCTTACGGCCTTCCCGTTCCTCAATTCGGGTGACCGAAACTTCAAATGTACCTATAGTTACGTTCATTAAAACTCGAGTCTTTTCTTGTGTACGAATCTCTATGTCATTGTCGCATCGTGAGTCCGATAACCATCTGGTCTGCTTCGTATCCTTTATTTGAGTCTATTGCATGATCAGATATCTTACTGCCTTCCCGTTCCTTCATTCGGGAGCCCGATACTTCAAATTTACTGATAGTTACGTCCTTTAAAACTCGAGTCTTTTCTTGTGTACGAATCTCTATGTTATTGTCGCATCGTGAGGCCGATTAGCATCCGGTTTGCTTCTTATCCGTTATTTGAGTCTATTGCATGATCAGATATCTTACGGCCTTCCCGTTCCTCCATTCGGGTGCCCGAAGCATCAAATGTACCGATAGTTACGTCCTTTAAAACTCGAGTCTTTTCTTGTGTACGAATCTCTATGTCTTTGTCGCATCGTGAGTCCGATAACCATCCGGTCTGCTTCGTATCCTTTATTTGAGTCTATTGCAAGATCAGATATCTTACGGCCTTCCCGTTCCTCCATTCGGGTGCCCGAAACTTCAAATTTACCGATAGTTACGTCCTTTAAAACTCGTGTCTTTTCTTGTGTACGAATCTCTATGTCATTGTCGCATCGTGAGTTCGATTAGCATCTGGCTCGCTTCTTATCCTTTATTTGAGTCTATTGCATCATCAGATATCTTACGGCCTTCCCGTTCCTCCATTCGGGTGCCCGAAGCATCAAATGTACCGATAGTTACGTCCTTTAAAACTCGAGTCTTTTCTTGTGTACGAATCTCTATGTCTTTGTCGCATCGTGAGTCCGATAACCATCCGGTCTGCTTCGTATCCTTTATTTGAGTCTATTGCAAGATCAGATATCTTACGGCCTTCCCGTTCCTCCATTCGGGTGCCCGAAACTTCAAATTTACCGATAGTTACGTCCTTTAAAACTCGTGTCTTTTCTTGTGTACGAATCTCTATGTCATTGTCGCATCATGAGTCCGATTAGCATCCGGTTTGCTTCTTATCCTTTATTTGAGTCTATTGCATCATCAGATATCTTACGGCCTTCCCGTTCCTCCATTCGGGTTCCTGAATCTTCAAATTTACCTATAGTTACGTCCTTTAAACCTCGAGTCTTTTCTTGTGTACGAATCTCTATGTCGTTGTTGCATCCTGAGCCCGATTAGCATCTGGTTCGCTTCTTATCCATTATTTGAGTCTATAGCATCATCAGATATCTTACGGCCTTCCTGTTCATCCATTCGGGTGCCCGAAACTTCAAATGCACCGATAGTTACTTCCTTTTAAACTCGAGTCTTTTCTTGTGTACGAATCTCTATGTTATTGTCGCATCATGAGTCCGATTAGCATCCGGTTTGCTTCTTATCCTTTATTTGAGTCTATTGCATGATCAGATATCTTACGGCCTTCCCGTTCCTCCATTTGGGTGCCCGAAACTTCAAATGTACCGATAGTTACGTCCTTTAAAACTCGAGTCTTTTCTTGTGTACGAATCTCTATGTCATTGTCGCATCGTGAGTCCGATAACCATCCCGTCTGCTTCGTATGCTTTATTTGAGTCTATTGCATGATCAGATATCTTACGGCCTTCCCGTTTCTCCATTCGGATGCCCGAAACTTCAAAGGTACCGATAGTTACGTCCTTTGAAACTCGAGTCTTTTCTTGTGTACGAATCTCTATGTCATTGTCTCATCGTGAGTGCGATTACCATCCGGTCCGCTTCGTATCCTTTATTTGATTCTATTGCATGATCAGATATCTTACGGCCTTCCCGTTCCTCCATTCGGGTGCCTGAAACTTCAAATTTACCTATAGTTACGTCCTTTAAACCTCGAGTCTTTTCTTGTGTACGAATCTCTATGTCATTGTCGCATCGTGAGCCCGATTAGCATCTGGTTCGCTTCTTATCCTTTATTTGAGTCTATTGCATCATTAGAGATATCTTACGGCCTTCCCGTTCCTTGATTCGGGTGCCCGAAACTTCAAATGTACCGATAGTTACGTCCTTTAAAACTCGAGTCTTTTCTTGTGTACGAATCTCTATGTCATTGTCGCATCGTGAGTTCGATTAGCATCTGGTTCGCTTCTTATCCTTTATTTGAGTCTATTGCATCATCAGATATCTTACGGCCTTCCCTTTCCTCGATTCGGGTGCCCGAAACTTCAAATGTACCGATAGTTACGTCCTTTAAAACTCGAGTCTTTTCTTGTGTACGAATCTCTATGTCTTTGTCGCATCGTGAGTCCGATAACCATCCTGTCTGCTTCGTATCCTTTACTTGAGTCTATTGCATGATTAGATATCTTACGGCCTTCCCGTACCTCCATTCGGGTGCCCGAAACTTCAAATTTACCGATAGTTACGTCCTTTTAAACTCGAGTCTTTTCTTGTGTACGAATCTCTATGTCATTATCGCATCGTGAGTCCGATAACCATCCGGTCTGCTTCGTAAGCTTTATTTGAGTCCTTTGCATCATCAGATATCTTACGGCCTTCCCGTTCCTCCATTCGGGTGCCTGAAACTTCAAATTTACCTATAGTTACGTCCTTTAAACCTCGAGTCTTTTCTTGTGTACGAATCTCTATGTCATTGTCGCATCGTGAGCCCGATTAGCATCTGGTTCGCTTCTTATCCTTTATTTGAGTCTATTGCATCATTAGAGATATCTTACGGCCTTCCCGTTCCTTGATTCGGGTGCCCGAAACTTCAAATGTACCGATAGTTACGTCCTTTAAAACTCGAGTCTTTTCTTGGGTACGAATCTCTATGTCATTGTCGCATCGTAAGTTCGATTAGCATCTGGTTCGCTTCTTATCCTTTATTTGAGTCTATTGCATCATCAGATATCTTACGGCCTTCCCGTTCCTCGATTCGGGTGCCCGAAACTTCAAATGTACCGATAGTTACGTCCTTTAAAACTCGAGTCTTTTCTTGTGTACGAATCTCTATGTCTTTGTCGCATCGTGAGTCAGATAACCATCCTGTCTGCTTCGTATCCTTTACTTGAGTCTATTACATGATTAGATATCTTACGGCCTTCCCGTACCTCCATTCGGGTGCCCGAAACTTCAAATTTACCGATAGTTACGTCCTTTTAAACTCGAGTCTTTTCGTGTGTACGAATCTCTATGTCATTATCGCATCGTGAGTCCGATAACCATCCGGTTCTTCGTAAGCTTTATTTGAGTCTATTGCATCATCAGATATCTTACGGCCTTCCCGTTCCTCCATTCGAGTGCCCGAAACTTCAAATATACCGATAGTTACGTCCTTTAAAACTCGAGTCTTTTCTTGTGTGTGAATCTCTATGTCATTGTCTCATCATGAGTGCGATTACCATCCGGTCCGCTTCGTATCCTTTATTTGATTCTATTGCATGATCAGATATCTTACGGCCTTCCCGTTCCTCCATTCGGGTGCCTGAAACTTCAAATTTACCTATAGTTACGTCCTTTAAACCTCGAGTCTTTTCTTGTGTACGAATCTCTATGTCATTGTCGCATCGTGAGCCCGATTAGCATCTGGTTCGCTTCTTATCCTTTATTTGAGTCTATTGCATGATCAGATATCTTACGGCCTTCCCGTTCCTCCATTCGGGTGCCCGAAGCATCAAATGTACCGATAGTTACGTCCTTTAAAACTCGAGTCTTTTCTTGTGTACGAATCTCTATGTCTTTGTCGCATCGTGAGTCCGATAACCATCCGGTCTGCTTTGTATGCTTTATTTGAGTCTATCGCATGATCAGATATCTTACGGCCTTCCCGTTTCTCCATTCGGGTGCCCAAAACTTCAAATGTACCGATAGTTACTTCCTTTGAAACTCGAGTCTTTTCTTGTGTACGAATCTCTATGTCATTGTCTCATCGTGAGTGCGATTACCATCCGGTCCGCTTCGTATCCTTTATTTGATTCTATTGCATGATCAGATATATTACGGCCTTCCCGTTCCTCCATTCGGGTGCCTGAAACTTCAAATTTACCTATAGTTACGTCCTTTAAGCCTCGAGTCTTTTCTTGTGTACGAATCTCTATGTCATTGTCGCATCGTGAGCCCGATTAGCATCTGGTTCGCTTCTTATCCTTTATTTGAGTCTATTGCATCATTAGAGATATGTTACGGCCTTCCCGTTCCTTGATTCGGGTGCCCGAAACTTCAAATGTACCGATTGTTACGTCCTTTAAAACTCGAGTCTTTTCTTGTGTACGAATCTCTATGTCATTGTCGCATCGTGACTTCGATTAGCATCTGGTTCGCTTCTTATCCTTTATTTGAGTCTATTGCATCATCAGATATCTTACGGCCTTCCCGTTCCTCGATTCGGGTGCCCGAAACTTCAAATGTACCGATAGTTACGTCCTTTAAAACTCGAGTCTTTTCTTGTGTACGAATCTCTATGTCTTTGTCGCATCGTGAGTCCGATAACCATCCTGTCTGCTTCGTATCCTTTACTTGAGTCTATTGCATGATTAGATATCTTACGGCCTTCCCGTACCTCCATTCGGGTGCCCGAAACTTCAAATTTACCGATAGTTACGTCCTTTTAAACTCGAGTCTTTTCTTGTGTACGAATCTCTATGTCATTATCGCATCGTGAGTCCGATAACCATCCGGTTCTACGTAAGCTTTATTTGAGTCTATTGCATGATCAGATATCTTACGGCCTTCCCGTTCCTCCATTCAGGTGCCTGAAACTTCAAATTTACCTATAGTTACGTCCTTTAAACCTCGAGTCTTTTCTTGTGTACGAATCTCTATGTCATTGTCGCATCGTGAGCCCGATTAGCATCTGGTTCGCTTCTTATCCTTTATTTGAGTCTATTGTATCATCAGATATCTTACGGCCTTCCTGTTCCTCCATTCGGGTGCCCAAAACTTCAAACGTACCGATAGTTACGTCCTTTTAAACTCGAGTCTTTTCTTGTGTACGAATCTCTATGTTATTGTCGCATCGTGAGTCCGATTAGCATCCGGTTCACTTCTTACCCTTTATTTGAGTCTATTGCATGATCAGAAATCTTACGGCCTTCCCGTTCCTCCATTCGGGTGCCCGAAACTTCAAATGTACCGATAGTTACGTCCTTTAAAACTCGAGTCTTTTCTTGTGTACGAATCTCTATGTCATTATCGCATCGTGAGTCCGATAACCATCCGGTCTGCTTCGTAAGCTTTATTTGAGTCTATTGCATGATCAGATATCTTACGGCCTTCCCGTTCCTCCATTCGGGTGCCCGAAACTTCAAATGTACCGATAGTTACGTCCTTTAAAACTCGAGTCTTTTCTTGTGTACGAATCTCTATGTCATTGTCGCATCGTGAGCCCGATTAGCATCTGGTTCGCTTCTTGTCCTTTATTTGAGTCTATTGCATGATCACATATCTTACGGCCTTCCCGTTCCACAATTCGGGTGCCTGAAACTTCAAATTTACCTATAGTTACGTCCTTTAATCCTCGAGTCTTTTCTTGTGTACGAATCTCTATGTCATTGTCGCATCGTGAGCCCGATTAGCATCTGGTTCGCTTCTTATCCTTTATTTGAGTCTATTGCATCATTAGAGATATCTTACGGCCTTCCCGTTCCTTGCTTCGGGTGCCCGAAACTTCAAATGTACCGATAGTTACGTCCTTTAAAACTCGAGTCTTTTCTTGTGTACGAATCTCTATGTCATTGTCGCATCGTGAGTTCGATTAGCATCTGGTTCGCTTCTTATCCTTTATTTGAGTCTATTGCATCATCAGATATCTTACGGCCTTCCCGTTCCTCGATTCGGGTGCCCGAAACTTCAAATGTACCGATAGTTACGTCCTTTAAAACTCGAGTCTTTTCTTGTGTACGAATCTCTATGTCTTTGTCGCATCGTGAGTCTGATAACCATCCTGTCTGCTTTGTATCCTTTACTTGAGTCTATTGCATGATTAGATATCTTACGGCCTTCCCGTACCTCCATTCGGGTGCCCGAAACTTCAAATTTACCGATAGTTACGTCCTTTTAAACTCGAGTCTTTTCTTGTGTACGAATCTCTATGTCATTATCGCATCGTGAGTCCGATAACCATCCGGTTCTTCGTAAGCTTTATTTGAGTCTATTGCATGATCAGATATCTTACGGCCTTCCCGTTCCTCCATTCAGGTGCCTGAAACTTCAAATTTACCTATAGTTACGTCCTTTAAACCTCGAGTCTTTTCTTGTGTACGAATCTCTATGTCATTGTCGCATCGTGAGCCCGATTAGCATCTGGTTCGCTTCTTATCCTTTATTTGAGTCTATTGTATCATCAGATATCTTACGGCCTTCCTGTTCCTCCATTCGGGTGCCCGAAACTTCAAACGTACCGATAGTTACGTCCTTTTAAACTCGAGTCTTTTCTTGTGTACGAATCTCTATGTTATTGTCGCATCGTGAGTCCGATTAGCATCCGGTTCACTTCTTACCCTTTATTTGAGTCTATTGCATGATCAGAAATCTTACGGCCTTCCCGTTCCTCCATTCGGGTGCCCGAAACTTCAAATGTACCGATAGTTACGTCCTTTAAAACTCGAGTCTTTTCTTGTGTACGAATCTCTATGTCATTATCGCATCGTGAGTCCGATAACCATCCGGTCTGCTTCGTAAGCTTTATTTGAGTCTATTGCATGATCAGATATCTTACGGCCTTCCCGTTCCTCCATTCGGGTGCCCGAAACTTCAAATGTACCGATAGTTACGTCCTTTAAAACTCGAGTCTTTTCTTGTGTACGAATCTCTATGTCATTGTCGCATCGTGAGCCCGATTAGCATCTGGTTCGCTTCTTGTCCTTTATTTGAGTCTATTGCATGATCACATATCTTACGGCCTTCCCGTTCCACAATTCGGGTGCCTGAAACTTCAAATTTACCTATAGTTACGTCCTTTAATCCTCGAGTCTTTTCTTGTGTACGAATCTCTATGTCATTGTCGCATCGTGAGCCCGATTAGCATCTGGTTCGCTTCTTATCCTTTATTTGAGTCTATTGCATCATTAGAGATATCTTACGGCCTTCCCGTTCCTTGCTTCGGGTGCCCGAAACTTCAAATGTACCGATAGTTACGTCCTTTAAAACTCGAGTCTTTTCTTGTGTACGAATCTCTATGTCATTGTCGCATCGTGAGTTCGATTAGTATCTGGTTCGCTTCTTATCCTTTATTTGAGTCTATTGCATCATCAGATATCTTACGGCCTTCCCGTTCCTCGATTCGGGTGCCCGAAACTTCAAATGTACCGATAGTTACGTCCTTTAAAACTCGAGTCTTTTCTTGTGTACGAATCTCTATGTCTTTGTCGCATCGTGAGTCCGATAACCATCATGTCTGCTTCGTATCCTTTACTTGAGTCTATTGCATGATTAGATATCTTACGGCCTTCCCGTACCTCCATTCGGGTGCCCGAAACTTCAAATTTACCGATAGTTACGTCCTTTTAAACTCGAGTCTTTTCTTGTGTACGAATCTCTATGTCATTATCGCATCGTGAGTCCGATAACCATCCGGTTCTTCGTAAGCTTTATTTGAGTCTATGGCATCATCAGATATCTTACGGCCTTCCCGTTCCTCCATTCGAGTGCCCGAAACTTCAAATATACCGATAGTTACGTCCTTTAAAACTCGAGTCTTTTCTTGTGTGTGAATCTCTATGTCATTGTCTCATCATGAGTGCGATTACCATCCGGCCGCTTCGTATCCTTTATTTGATTCTATTGCATGATCAGATATCTTACGGCCTTCCCGTTCCTCCATTCGGGTGCCTGAAACTTCAAATTTACCTATAGTTACGTCTTTAAACCTCGAGTCTTTTCTTGTGTACGAATCTCTATGTCATTGTCGAATCGTGAGCCCGATTAGCATCTGGTTCGCTTCTTATCCTTTATTTGAGTCTATTGTATCATCAGATATCTTACGGCCTTCCTGTTCCTCCATTCGGGTGCCCGAAACTTCAAACGTACCGATAGTTACGTCCTTTTAAACTCGAGTCTTTTCTTGTGTACGAATCTCTATGTTATTGTCGCATCGTGAGTCCGATTAGCATCCGGTTCACTTCTTACCCTTTATTTGAGTCTATTGCATGATCAGATATCTTACGGCCTTCCCGTTTCTCCATTCGGGTGCCCGAAACTTCAAATGTACCGATAGTTACGTCCTTTAAAACTCGAGTGTTTTCTTGTGTACGAATCTCTATGTCATTATCGCATCGTGAGTCCGATAACCATCCGGTCTGCTTCGTAAGCTTTATTTGAGTCTATTGCATGATCAGATATCTTACGGCCTTCCCGTTCCTCCATTCGGGTGCCCGAAACTTCAAATGTACTGATAGTTACGTCCTTTAAAACTCGAGTCTTTTCTTGTGTACGAATCTCTATGTCATTGTCGCATCGTGAGCCCGATTAGCATCTGGTTCTCTTCTTGTCCTTTATTTTAGTCTATTGCATGATCAGATATCTTACGACCTTCCCGTTCCACAATTCGGGTGCCTGAAACTTCAAATTTACCTATAGTTACGTCCTTTAATCCTCGAGTCTTTTCTTGTGTACGAATCTCTATGTCATTGTCGCATTGTGAGCCCGATTAGCATCTGGTTCGCTTCTTATCCTTTATTTGAGTCTATTGCATCATTAGAGATATCTTACGGCCTTCCCGTTCCTTGCTTCGGGTGCCCGAAACTTCAAATGTACCGATAGTTACGTCCTTTAAAACTCGAGTCTTTTCTTGTGTACGAATCTCTATGTCATTGTCGCATCGTGAGTTCGATTAGCATCTGGTTCGCTTCTTATCCTTTATTTGAGTCTATTGCATCATCAGATATCTTACGGCCTTTCCGTTCCTTGATTCGGGTGCCCAAAACTTCAAATGTACCGATAGTTACGTCCTTTAAAACTCGAGTCTTTTCTTGTGTACGAATCTCTATGTCTTTGTCGCATCGTGAGTCCGATAACCATCCTGTCTGCTTCATATCCTTTACTTGAGTCTATTGCATGATTAGATATCTTACGGCCTTCCCGTACCTCCATTTGGGTGCCCGAAACTTCAAATTTACCGATAGTTACGTCCTTTTAAACTCGAGTCTTTTCTTGTGTACAAATCTCTATGTCATTATCGCATCGTGAGTCCGATAACCATCCGGTTTTTCGTAAGCTTTATTTGAGTCTATTGCATCATCAGATATCTTACGGCCTTTCCGTTCCTCCATTCGAGTGCCCGAAACTTCAAATATACCGATAGTTACGTCCTTTAAAACTCGAGTCTTTTCTTGTGTGTGAATCTCTACGTCATTGTCTCATCATGAGTGCGATTACCATCCGGTCCGCCTCGTATCCTTTATTTGATTCTATTGCATGATCAGATATCTTACGGCCTTCCCGTTCCTCCATTCGGGTGCCTGAAACTTCAAATTTACCTATAGTTACGTCCTTTAAACCTCGAGTCTTTTCTTGTGTACGAATCTCTATGTCATTGTCGCATCGTGAGCCCGATTAGCATCTGGTTCGCTTCTTATCCTTTATTTGAGTCTATTGTATCATCAGATATCTTACGGCCTTCCTGTTCCTCCATTCGGGTGCCCGAAACTTCAAACGTACCGATAGTTACGTCCTTTTAAACTCGAGTCTTTTCTTGTGTACGAATCTCTATGTTATTGTCGCATCGTGAGTCCGATTAGCATCCGGTTCGCTTCTTATCCTTTATTTGAGTCTATTGCATGATCAGATATCTTACGGCCTTCCCGTTCCTCCATTCGGGTGCCCGAAACTTCAAATGTACCGATAGTTACGTCCTTTAAAACTCGAGTCTTTTCTTAGGTACGAATCTCTATGTCATTATCGCATCGTGAGTTTGATAAGCATCCGGTCTGCTTCGTAAGCTTTATTTGAGTCTATTGCATGATCAGATATCTTACGGCCTTCCCGTTCCTCCATTCGGGTGCCCGAAACTTCAAATGTACCGATAGTTACGTCCTTTAAAACTCGAGTCTTTTCTTGTGTACGAATCTCTATGTCATTGTCGCATCGTGAGCCCGATTAGCATCTGGTTCGCTTCTTGTCCTTTATTTGAGTCTATTGCATGATCAGATATCTTACGGCCTTCCCGTTCCACAATTCGGGTGCCTGAAACTTCAAATTTACCTATAGTTACGTCCTTTAATCCTCGAGTCTTTTCTTGTGTACGAATCTCTATGTCATTGTCGCATCGTGAGCCCGATTAGCATCTGGTTCGCTTCTTGTCCTTTATTTGAGTCTATTGCATGATCAGATATCTTACGGCCTTCCCGTTCCACAATTCGGGTGCCTGAAACTTCAAATTTACCTATAGTTACGTCCTTTAATCCTCGAGTCTTTTCTTGTGTACGAATCTCTATGTCATTGTCGCATCGTGAGCCCGATTAGCATCTGGTTCGCTTCGTATCCTTTATTTGAGTCTATTGCATCATCAGATATCTTACGGCCTTCCCGTTCCTCCATTCGAGTGCCCGAAACTTCAAATGTACCGATAGTTACGTCCATTAAAACTCGAGTCTTTTCTTGTGTACGAATATCTATGTCATTGTCGCATCGTGAGTCCGATTAGCATCCGGTCCGCTTCGTATCCTTTATTTGAGTCTATTGCATGATCAGATATCTTACGGCCTTCCCGTTCCTCCATTCGAGTGCCCGAAAGTCAAATGTACCGATAGTTACGTCCTTTAAAACTAGAGTCTTTTCTTGTGTACGAATCTCTATGTCATTGTCGCATCGTGAGTCCGATAACCATCCAGTCTGCTTCGTATCCTTTATTTGAGGCTATTGCATGATCAGATATCTTACGGCCTTCCCGTTCCTCAATTCGGGTGCCCGAAACTTCAAATGTACCTATAGTTACGTTCATTAAAACTCGAGTCTTTTCTTGTGTACGAATCTCTATGTCATTGTCGCATCGTGAGTCCGATAACCATCTGGTCTGCTTCGTATCCTTTATTTGAGTCTATTGCATGATCAGATATCTTACTGCCTTCCCGTTCCTTCATTCGGGAGCCCGATACTTCAAATTTACTGATAGTTACGTCCTTTAAAACTCGAGTCTTTTCTTATGTACGAATCTCTATGTTATTATCGCATCGTGAGTCCGATTAGCATCCGGTTCGCTTCTTATCCTTTATTTGAGTCTATTGCATGATCAGATATCTTAAGGCCTTCCCGTTCCTCAATTCGGGTGCCCGAAACTTCAAATGTACCTATAGTTACGTCCATTAAAACTCGAGTCTTTTCTTGTGTACGAATCTCTATGTCATTGTCGCATCGTGAGTCCGATAACCATCTGGTCTGCTTCGTATCCTTTATTTGAGGCTATTTCATGATCAGATATGTTACGGCCTTCCCGTTGCTCCATTCGGGTGCCCGAAACTTCAAATTTACCGATAGTTACGTCCTTTAAAACTCGAGTCTTTTCTTGTGTACGAATCTCTATGTTATTATCGCATCGTGAGTTCAATTAGCATCCGGTTCGCTTCTTATCCTTTTTTTTGGGTAAAGGAGTCGGCACTCCGGTAAATATTATAAACCACACAAAAAATATGTACAAACAAACCGGCTTTATGGACTTTACAAAAATAAAGCCTATAAACTATAGTCCATAAAGCCAAGACCATTCATTACAAAAGACCACTAAACACCACTATCAAAGCCCACTAACCATAGTCTAAACACATAAAAACCCAACCCCAAAGCCCACTACCTCTATAAGCCCATACAATCATAACCCACAAACTAACTATTACAAAATCCTCACTGAAGTCTTCATGCTGCGTCCAAAACTTTGACCCGTAACACTTCTGCTCATTGCCTCTATCTTTATCAATCTTTAAGCCTTCCATACAGCCCTCCAGCTCAAAATGAATCCACATCCTTTTAAATTCCCGCTGAACCCACAGAACCTTGAAGATACCCCAGCTAACCACTTTATTCTTTAACCCATAATAAATACCAACTGTTGCCTTCCATCTTTTAGCTGTTAACACTTCACTTCCAACCGCTGCACTTGAAACTTTAACATACATGCAGGACTTCAACATATCTTTACAGCAGCAGCATACACTCCATCCATATAAGCTGATAAGAACAAACCAGCAGCCTTTAAACAGTCCCAACCCATTCCCCATTACAACCATTTCAACACAACGCATATGATAAACCATATCACCCAACCCATTTATAACCACATCCCATAACAGACCAACAAACACAGACTCAAAACCTAATCTAAAATCAAGAAACAGGTTAAGAAACGAAATCATAAAATCATAGGTTCTCCATCTTTGCTTGGTACTAGAAAATATAAAACACTTTGGGGTGGAGATCAATGTCCTAATAGCAAAGATGGTGTCCATCCTTATCTCTCCAAGTGTAATGCTCCCCTTGAGCTCAATATATCCTAACCACCAATTATACAACGCAGAACCAGGCTTATTTCCATAGATAGAAACAGAACCCAGCAGAAAAGACTCACACAACTCCATACCAAGAACTGAATAGAAACAAAAAGAAGGCTTTACAGCCCAGATCTCTACCCAAACGCTTTTAGTACTCCTTATTCCTGCAAGTTCCCATATATGTGACCCATTCCCTCCCTTAGGCAAGTGCCTAGACAGACTGACAGACTCAAAATTCAAATGAAACAGGCTCAACAAAAACCATTAACAGGTATAGGTTCCTGACCAGTGATTGGTGCTAAAAAATAAAAAATTTATGAAAGAGAATAATGTCCTAAAACCACTGATCAGTGCCATCCTTATCTCTCCATGGTGTATGCTTTCTCCAAGCCACAACAATCCTAAAATCCCCTTTAGCCAGGCAGAACTGAATTCAGTTTCAACAAGAAACATGAAATCCAGTAGAACATTTTTGAAAAAAATACTATATACACAAAACCATTTTTAGATAAAAAAGGAAGCTTTAACAGCCAGATTTCTACCCATACGCTTATAGTTCTCCAGATTACTGCAAGTTCCCATTTATAAAAACCCTCCCCCCCACTAGGCAAGTGCCTATAAACGCAGATCAAATATGACTCAGAATTGAAAAGGCTCAACGAATACATCTGATTAACAAGGTTTTCCAGCCAGTGGAAGGTGCTACAAAATACAAAATTTGGGGTGGAAAAACATGTCCTAAACCCACTGGCTAGATCCATCCTTATAGCTCCCAGTGTGTGGCTTACTCCAAGCCCAAAACTTCCTAAATCCCCATACGAACACGCAGAACTAATACCTTCCTTAAAACCAGTAAAAGGTATCAGCAGAGATTTTAAGACAAAAACAAACCAGACCATTTCTTTTACAAAATCAGAATAAAAAATGGAAAGCTTTAAAAGCCAGATTTCTACCCATACGCTTTTTGTACACCTTATTACAGCAAGTTCCCAAAGATATAATCCCTCCCACCCCATAGGCCAAGGCCCAAAAATATAGACAGACTCATACCAACAAGGAAACAGGCTGAACAAATGTTCATAACAAACATGGGTTCTTGACCAGTGGCTGGAGCTAGAAAACAAAACAAAATTCAAGAAGAACAAGATCCTAAATCCACTGGTCAAATCCAACCAAATGCCTCCCAGTTCAAAGCTGACTCCCAGCCATCTTAATCCTAATCCTCCCAGAGACTTGGCACAGATGCTTATCAAGAAAAGCACCAGATCAGTTATAAAATCAAAAAAAATAAAGTTTTGAGAAAACACAGGAAGGTTCAAAGAACCAGATCACTACCCAAACGGACTTTGGTCTCCAGATTACTGCAAAACACCCATATAAAACCCCCCCAGACCCAATAGAAACAATAAAACCCAGCCCAATATTCCAACCCAAACCACCATAAACCTTTACATCCCTCTCCCTACCCCTACCACCCATCATCAACCCCACTCCCCCCTCAACACTATACCACCTACTCCCTATTATCATTATCTTCGACATCATCCACATGAGAAAAGACTAAAATGCCCCTGAACACCTTTAAGCTGTTAACCATCCTTAAGCCCAGATCCATACTCCAAGTACTCCTCCCAACTGATTTCTTAACATGAATTCTACTTATTCCCACAACCACCATACACTTCCATTTGATGAAGACCCAGCCCAAAATCCCCAGCCCCTGACTTATCCCAAGTGGGATAGACTCTCTAGACTCAAAGATATAAAAGCAAGAAAAAAGGCCAACAAAGATTACCAACACATTGATTTGGGTTTCCATACTGGCATGAAGTTCTAAAACAGAAAAAAGAGCACAGAAATATAATGTCCTACTAATACCAGTATGGTCCAACCTTATGTCTCCCTGGTGTAAACTCCCCTTGAGTATAAAAATACCTAATCCCCTTTCAAATAACGCAGACCTGGCCCAGAGTGCCAAAAATAGACCAAGATCTCTGGTCAGGATAGAAGCCCACAACAATGACAACCCAATCCCACCCAGACTATCCCATAAAGACAAGAGAGAAAGAATCCAAGAAAAGAATTGAATACAGAAATCTACCCAGAACGCTTTTAGTCTCCATTCAACACCTTGTTCCCAGTAATTCCCATCCCACATGAGCAAGTGCTCAGAAGTAAACACACACAAGCCAGTAACACCAAAACTCACACCAATGTTTAATAGGTTCCCATACCACTGCCAGGATCTAAAAAATGCAAAATTTATATGGGAGGGGAAAAATGTCCTAAAGACAGTGGTACAGTGCCTCCTTATCTCTCCAGGTTGAATGCAAAACTCCTGCATATCCATTCCTATATTCCACCAGGTTAAGGTAAAAACAGACCAAATAGCAAAGAACATACTAATATGGCTGTAAATTCCTAGATTCCTATGTTTTAAACACAGCAAAAACCCCAATGGTGTATGAAAGACACACCTTTCAAAATATAATAGGGAGGTACTACTACTAAGGTTATCTACCCAAGGCTTTGTCCAGTTCCATAAAACACCTTGATTACCCAATAACCCCCCACCCCAACTCCAAGTGGAGTAGAAAGACTCAAGACTCAAAAACAAGAAAAGGCTAAAACAATACAGATAAACCAAGGTTCCAAGGCCATATCTGGTGCTAAAAAATGATAAAAACCAGAACAACAATAGGAACCTAAAGACATGACCTTGATCCATCCTTATATCTCCCATTGTTTGTCTTATCCCAAGACCACAAATGCCTAATCCCTTATTAAGAATAGCAGAATTGATACCAGGTTTTTGAAAAAACCAAAGCATCAATAGATCAGACACAAAAATAGGAAAAAACAGAAACCAAAAAATCCTCAGCTCACAACTATTTTTATACCACTCATGACAACCTGAAAGAGTATAAGGAAGCCTTAAAGGCCAGATCTCTACCCCAAGCTGAAAAGAACACCTTATGACTCCCAAAGGCCCAATAATACCCCCCTCCCTTATATTAACAGATTTCATAAATATATTACCCACACCTCCCCTGTACCACCCTAAGCCCACAAGATTACCAAGCCATTTAAAAATCAGATTAATTCCCCCAATACCCCACTTAGATCCCTTCCAAAACCTCATCCAGCCAACCCAAAAAACAGTAAGAAAGAAATAAATCAACATTGGTTAACCTGTTTTGTAGGATCCCTCCATACCACCTTAAATCCCCACAGCTTGCTAAGCCTGATGCTGCTTCTAGTAGCATAGATCTTCAACCCCATAAGCTTCAATCTAACTGTTTCCCTGATAAGGTTACAAACACCCTCCACACTCCTACTCTCATTTTGAAACAACCTTAAATTTCTCTCTTGCCATATGAAGTATACCATGGCAGCTACACATAACCTCTTAATTATACTCCCCACAGATTTTCCAATATGTTCACTGGCCAGCTCATTAACACAATTAAAAATATTAGGGGAGTATTGAGATAATCCTCCCTCTTCCTTCAAAGTTTCCCACACAGCTTTGGGATAATCACACTCAAAAAACAAATGATTATGACTATCCTTAACTTTTCCACAAAACACACACTCTAAAACATTCTGCACATCCCAATTCAATAATCTATCCTGAGTTAACAGCCTATTTTGAACAGCCAACCAAAGTGTGAAGGAGTGTCTAGGGATTGCCTGACTATACCAGATAATTCTAGCCCAAGCAACTTCAGGCTTATCTTCACTCAGATCATTAAAAACAGTTCTAGTAGCAAAGCCCTCATAAGTTTCCTTCTTAGTTCTCCAGAATGTTATATCTTTTTTGCCAGGAACAATAAAATGAGGGGACAAAGAGAATAAACAAGGAAACTTAATTCTCCACTCCTCCGGCCACAACCATCTACCATTGCAAATAACCTCAGAAACTGTAGTCTTAAGATTAAAACCAGCATTATGGATCTCCCTTGGTGTGATGAATAAACTGAGAGGACTCAATGGACACCAGTTATCATACCAGACAGAAGTGGAACACCCATCACCTATACTCTGCACACAATGCCTCCAAAAAGCATCCCTACTGTCTAAGATACTCTTCCAACTCCAACATGGCCCCTCCTTCCTAACAAAGCCCCAAAAACTCAGACCTTTAAGTCTATAAATTTTGATCCACTTAGTCCAGATAGTCTCCTTACCAGAAATAAGGCTCCATATATGTCTAGCTATTAAGGCCTTATTCTGTATTCTCAAGGATTTTATCCCCAACCCCCCCTGACATTTTGGATAGCAAACATTCTCCCAGGAAACTCTAACCCTTCCCTTGCTAGAATCATTTTGACTCCAAAGAAACCTACACATTAGCCTCTCAATATCTTCAATAACACTAACAGGCAATAAAAACACAGATGCCCACTACACTTGCAAAGAACAAAGGACAGACTTGATAAGTTGTAACCTTCCAGCAAATGACAAAGATTTATTCTTCCAATCTTCCAGTCTTTTCCTAACTTTATCAGTAAGAATACTACAATCTTTAGAATATAACCTAGTAGACAAGAGGGGAACACCCAAATATCTAACTGGCAAGTTGCCAACCTTAAAAGGCAGCAACCTTTTGATTCTCTTCTGCATTATACTGGTCACATTAGACATATACATTGTGCTTTTTCCCAGAGTAGGGACTAAGCCAGAAACCCCACTAAACTCTTCCAAAGCATCCTTGATTAAGGAGACAGAAGCAACATCAGCATGACAGAAAACCAAAAGATCATCAGCAAAGCATACATGAGTCAGTTTCATCTCAGCACACTTCCAATGATATCTAAATTGATCATTTCCAGCAATCCTTCTATCCAAAATCAGTTTCAGAACTTGCATAACAATGGTAAACAGGTATGGGGACATAGGGTCACCCTGCCTTAAACATCTAAGACCCTTGAAATACCCAAAACTCTCTCCATTAAAATTTATTGAATATGCAGCAGATCTTATACACGTCATAATCCAATCAACCATACTAGGATGAAACCCAAAATTAACAAGACATGCTTCAAGAAAATCATGATTGACAGTGTCATAAGCCTTCTGTAAGTCAATTTTCAGAGCCATTCTAGCCTCCCCTCCCTTTCTATGATAATTCCTCAGAAGTTCTTGTGTCAACAGAATATTATCACTTATTTGCCTTCCAGGAATAAAAGCACTTTGACAATTATCAACAATTTTATCAAGAGACCCCTTAATTCTTTCACAAATGATTTTAGTTATACATTTGTAAAGAACATACAAGCAATGGGTCTATACTCCACAACACTCTTCGGATTCAGACACTTTGGAACTAAAGAAATAATAGTGGCATTAACTTCTTTAAGAAGTTTGCCATTACTAAAAAATTCTTTGATAGCTTCACAAACCTCATTACCAATTATTGACCAAGAGGCTTTAAAAAATTTTGAAGAAAAGCCATCAGGCCCAGGAGCCTTATCCACATCAATATCAAAGATTGCTTTTTTAATTTCCTCATTAGTGACTTCCCTAACCATATAATCAGCCTCAACCCTAGACAATCTGGTATGAAACAGAGAATCAGCCCCCCTAATCCCATTCACCTGCACATTACTCCCCATAAAACTCTCAAAGTGTTTAACAAACACATCACCCACACTCCTCCCCTCATGATAGTTCCCCTGAGCATCCATAACAGAATTAATCCTACTTTTACTAATTTTACCTTTAACAGCTTTATGAAAGTAAGCTGTATTCTGGTCCCCAGCCTTCAGCCACTCCACTTTGGCTCTCTGTTTGAGAAACAGTTCCTCATCCAAAGAAGCCTGCTTCAAAGCATTAACAAAGACAGCTTCTTGATCTCTCAACTCAGCATTATGGGGATCCTGAACAACTTCCTCTTGAACTCTACCCAGCTCTTTGGTCAAGGTTTTAACCTTATCATGAAGGTCCCCTTGTTCTCTACCCATCTTCCTCAAAGGCTTCTTCAGCTTCTTTAGTTTAGAAACCACAGAAAACATATAACACCCCTGAACCCTTCCTTTCCAAACAGAATCAACCAAAGGCAGAAAGCCAGGCTTAGAAGCAATAAAATTCATAAACTTAAAAGGCCTAGGCTTCCACACATGTTGCCCCTTCAAAGAGATTAGAGCAGGAGAATGGTCTGAAGATAAAAAAGGTAGAAAATTAACAGCAGCTTCAGGAAATGCATTCAAGAAACTTCCATTACTCATAATCCTATCAAGCTTCTTAAGTAACCCCCCAGCTTTACCTAGAGATTTATTCCAGGTAAATTTCAAACCCGAAGAAGGAATATCTTCAACATTAATACTTTCACAACACTCCCTGAAATCCAGCATAGAGGCATTAATGGAAGAGGAACCCATAGATTTTTCAGATGGGTCCAGAATGGCATTAAAATCCCCATTAATAGCCATGACTCATCCTTAATAGTACTATTAAAAGTCTTAAGCTCATTCCACAGAAGTCTTCTGGAAGAGTATGTAACATTCCCATAAATAAAAGAACAGAAAAAAGCAGCACCCCCAGTAATAGGCTTAACAAAGCAGTGAATAACCTGAGAAGTGTGTTCAATCACCATAATATCCACAAGGCTAGGATTCCACCCCACAATAATCCTAACCCAATTAGCACAATAAGGCCTGTTAGAAACCCATTCCCAATTCTTAAAAACCCTATTACAAACACTGTCCAAATTCTTACCCTTAACATGTGACTCAATTAAACAACAAACACCAATATTATTGTCATTCATAACCTCCATAACCTCATTATGCATATGAACATTAGACATACCTCTAACATTCCATGCCATCATGTTCAGGTTTTGGACCATCATTGATAACCAGAATTTAGTTCAGACTCATGCCCTTCCTGCATGATCTGATCATCAATACTATTGTCCAGCTTCATAAAATGCCCTGTTTCATTGTTTTCAGAGCTCACTTCATTCCCATCAGATTCCACCTCAATATCCTCTATCTCATCATAATCCAACCCCTCAGGAAAATTATTCTTTTGACACAAAATAAAGAAAAGTTTAGACTGTTCAATGTTCCATTCCATCACCTGCTCCTTAGAAGGAACAATCCTCTGATCAATATAGAACATTATGTCATCTAATTGCCCAGGAGTCACATCACTAACACACTCCTGAATGACAGGATCAGAGCAAAGCTCATTAGGAAAATAAGGGGAAGGGTTGTAGATTTTAGCAGGTTTAATTACAGAAGGCTTAGGAGCAATAACAGGTTCAGGTAAGGGAGCTTTGGGTAAAGGTTTAGAAGTTGAGGTTTTAGGGACAGGTTTAGGCAAAGGTTTAGGCTTAGATTTAATACCAGGTTTAGAAAAAGGCTGCTTTACAGACTTAACACTCTCATCCTCCTCTCCAACCACAGAATCCTCACTTAAAACACTAAAGCTGTTCTTGACTTCCAACCCCTGAACTTCCTTACCAGACCTCCTAACCCCATTATAATCATTCTGTTTAACTATATATTCAGTTCTACCTGTCTTCTTACCCTTATTTTCAACCTGATTCACCATAGCATTAGATTTTGATGTAGATGCCCCACCAGATTCCTTTCTCCCAGCAGTCTTGGCTTCCCTATACTCCAACACAACCTGCTTCATCTTATGACTAGCAATCCTCTATTGTAACTTCACTTCTTTATCCTCCTTTCTAAACCCCATATTTCTTTGTCTCAATGCCCCTCCCCCATAAACTCCATTCCCATTCCTAGCAGCTAAACTCTTATTCCACACAGTTGTATAACCTTCCTCATCAACATTTCCACCCTTTGAGCCATTCTGAACTACAACATTCTTAGCCGCACTCTTCTATAATCTTGCAGCCTTCTCTTCCTCAGTCAGCTCCCTCTCAGTACAGTTATCATATGAATGCCCAAAAACCTTGCAAAAAGTACAATTTACTGGAATTTTCTGATACTCAACCAGAACCTCAGCAACTCTAGCCTCCCTGCCTTCCTCCACTGGATAAAAAGCTCTCACCACATTTGGATGACTATCAGCAGCAGCAATTTCCACAAGGATTCTAGCAAAGCCAGCCTGCACATCATTGTTAATACATTTATCAACAGTTATATTATCAAACAGAAGGGGTTTACCAATACAACTAGCAAGTTCACACAATCCTTGCACATTCCACAGTTCTAAAGGAACTTCTTTGAAAAGAACCCAAACAGGCACATTAACTGGATCCTTCTTCACAATGGCTGCACCCACTTCCCATTGTTGAAGAACCAGAGGAATACCATTCACAACCCAGGGCCCAGCCTTCAAAGCATCTAACATACCCTCTTCCTTAGTAAATTTGAAGTGGAATAGACCCTTGCCATTAGTTGAGATGTCTTCAGCTCCATACTTCTTCCACATTCTGAACAAGTTAAATCTAACCCATGCTATAGAGCAGTAGGCTCCCACAAAGTACCCATACAAATGTTTAGCAAAAGTTTTCTGAACCTTTTCAACCAACTCCTGCTTAATCATAACCACCTTCTCACCATTGTCTAGAGTAGTAGGAGGACAATAAGCTATCTGTTTAACAATATCAGCCATTTTCTCTCCCTTAACAGCAGTAGCATAAGATGGCTTACCTTTAACTTCACCAGAAACAGTCTTGTCTAAGTCTGTATTATTCATTCCCTCATTAAAGATACCCTTAGGCCCCTTTGCAGCAGCTTTAAAAACAGGGCTAGAGGCTTGTGAAAAACCTAAAATAGGAGACTTCTTAATGATATCTTCAGCCTCCTTCAACACATCATTTTGTTTCTTAACAACCAATTCCTTTGCCTTCCAAATTCCTGTAAAAAGCTCCTTTATCCTATCCATTTTCTTCCTAATAGCCACCCTAGCTTCTTTAGCAGAGTATTCACTACCCTGAAATCCCACCTTCCTTTTAACACTATGATCATCCACCAAGGGATCAAAAATCAAACCATTAGTAGTTTTAAAACCACTAGACTTCTCCTTAACACCTCCCAACTTCTTGAGATCTAAAATCTCCTTTTCCATCTGCTCAATAGTCATACTTTCAATAGGAGTCTTCCCAATATCATCATAAGCACCTCCCATTCTAAACACAGGAATAACTGGAACAGTAGCATTCTTATCAAAAACAAAGTTCCTTGATACCTTCTTATTCCTAGATAACAAAATTTTCATAATTCTTCTCCCTTCACTTGTAACATAAATCTGCTTCTTTGGGCAACCTGAACAGCAGCCCCTCCTTCACTTGACACCTTAACCCTCTTATCCTCCACATTAACAGTGTCTACACTCATATCATTCTCATTGCTATCCCTAATTAGAACTTTCCTTTTCAGTAAAATTCTAAGGGAGTCATTAGACATAGCATCATAAAGTGTAGTGTCCTCCACCTTCCTACACTGATTAATCACCCATTTAGACAAAGCACTAACCATTTTGTGGTCAAACTCAAAGATGTCTTCCACTGACCAGCCCACCATTTCCTGAAACCTCAAATGGTAGAACCTATGAAAAGCCAGCCACCTCTCTAAAGAGTCAGGCAGAAACAATTTCAAAGCTATATCTGCACTTAAACTCTTAAACACTTGGACATCAACATTCAGCAAACTCCCCTTAGTCACATATTTATCAACCTCCACATCATTAGTCATTTCAGTATCAATCAGCCCACCATCAGAACAACCTATTCTTAACCTTCTATACTCATGATTCTCACAGGCTTTAATAACAAAGTCCACAAACCTAGCACATTCCTCACTCAATTGCCCAGCAGAACAAGCACAGTTTGCCACCTCTATATTATCAGCCTCAATAACCCTCAAAAGCATATCCCCAAATTTATCCTGGAAGCTTGAATTCATATAATTCATAGCAAAAAACCAATTCATAGCAGGCTCAAATGACTTATCAGCAAAGGATTTATCAATCAATACCTGAATAGCCTCATTAATAGCATAGTCCTTCACCACACATGGCTCAGAACCATAAAATTTCCAGTCAGTCAACCTAGTCTGAGTCTCAATAAACCTCTCATCCTGCCTTCGAATAGCCTAATTACTATCAAAGGAGAGAATCATATACTTACGCCATTCACACATATAAGCAGCCGAACCAAAAACCTCTTGAAGCTTAGCAATAGACTTCACTAAACTAGGGTTGATATGACAGTAGGTAAACCAGAGGTATGAACAGAATCCTTACCCAAAAGTGAATCAGTATTCTCACTGGACATATCCTGCATAGACGAGTTCAGAAGAAACGTTGTATCCGATTGAATCTTCTGTAACCAATCATCTCCCAAAGTTTCCTTCAGATAAACCAGATCACCAGCAGACAACAAGCATGACTCAACTCTACCCCCAATCTCTCTACTCAAACAAAACGTTCCCTCACTCACCTCCTTCAACTCAAACCCTTGATTTCTCACCAGATCTGGTGGGATATAAGGAGGTATACCTCCAATAGGATCAGCAAACGGCCGATCCATAGTAAACAAAGGATAAACAAAGGAATTCCGATCGAAATGAGATGAAACAGTACCACAAAAAGGAAGAAGAAAGACCGGGAAACGAAGAACAGTAACCAAAAAATCAAATCGCCAAAATCGCCTAGACAAAAAGTCAAAAAGTCAAAGCCTAAAATAATAAATGTACAAATTTACCTATAGTTACGTCCTTTAAACCTCGAGTCTTTTCTTGTGTACGAATCTCTATGTCATTGTCGCATCATGAGCCCGATTAGCATCTGGTTCGCTTCGTTTCCTTTATTTGAGTCTATTGCATGATCAGATATCTTACGACCTTCCCGTTCCTCCATTCGGGTGCCTGAAACTTCAAATTTACCGATAGTTACGTCCTTTTAAACTCGAGTCTTTTCTTGTGTACGAATCTCTCTGTCATTGTCACATCGTGAATCCGATTAGCATCCGATTCGCTTCTTATCCTTTATTTGATCTATTACATCATCAGATATCTTACGGCCTTCCCGTTCCTCCATTCGGGGGCCCGAAACTTCAAATGTACAGATAGTTACGTCCTTTGAAACTCGAGTCTTTTCTTGTGTACGAATCTCTATGTCATTGTCGCATCGTGAGTCCGATTAGCATCTGGTTCGCTTCTTATCCTTTATTTGAGTCTATTGCATCATCAGATATCTTACGGCATTCATGTTCCTCCATTCGGGTGCCCGAAACTTCAAATGTACCGATAGTTACGTCTTTTAAAACTTGAGTCTTTTCTTGTGTACGAATCTCTATGTCATTGTCTCATCGTAAGTGCGATTACCATCCGGTCCGCTTCTTATCCTTTATTTCATTCTATTGCATAATCAGATATCATACGGCCTTCCCGCTCCTCCATTCGGGTGCCCGAAACTTCAAATGTACCGATAGTTACGTCCTTTAAAACTCTAGTCTTTTCTTGTGTACGAATCACTATGTCATTGTCGCATCGTGAGACTGATTAGCATCCGGTTCGCTTCGTATCCTTTATTTGAGTCTATTGCATCATCAGATATCTTACGGCATTCCTGTTCCTCCATTCGGGTGCCCGAAACTTCAAATGAACCAATAGTTACGTCCTTTAAAACTCGAGTCTTTTCTTGTGTACGAATCTCTATGTCATTGTCACATCGTGAGCCGGATTAGCATCTGGTTCGCTTCTTATGCTTTATTTGAGTCTATTGCATGATCAGATATCTTACGGCCTTCCCGTTCCTCCATTCGGGGGCCCGAAACTTCAAATGTACAGATAGTTACGTCCTTTTAAACTCGAGTCTTTTCTTGTGTACGAATCTCTCTGTCATTGTCACATCGTGAATCCGATTAGCATCCGATTCGCTTCTTATCCTTTATTTGATCTATTGCATCATCAGATATCTTACTGCCTTCCCGTTCCTCCATTCGGGGGCCCGAAACTTCAAATGCACAGATAGTTACGTCCTTTGAAACTCGAGTCTTTTCTTGTGTACGAATCTCTATGTCATTTTCGCATCGTGAGTCCGATAACCATCTGGTCTGCTTCGTATCCTTTATTTGAGTCTATTGCATGATCAGATATCTTACGGCCTTCCCGTTCCTCCATTCGGGAGCCCGATACTTCAAATTTACTGATAGTTACGTCCTTTAAAACTCGAGTCTTTTCTTGTGTACGAATCTCTATGTTATTGTCGCATCGTGAGTCCGATTAGCATCCGGTTCGCTTCGTATCCTTTATTTGAGTCTATTGCATCATCAGATATCTTACGGCCTTCCCGTTCCTCCATTCGGGTGCCCGAAACTTCAAATGAACCAATAGTTACGTCCTTTAAAACTCGAGCCTTTTCTTGTGTACGAATATCTATGTCATTGTCACATCGTGAGCCCGATTAGCATCTGGTTCGCTTCTTATGCTTTATTTGAGTCTATTGCATGATCAGATATCTTACGGCCTTCCCGTTCCTCAATTCGGGTGCCCGAAACTTTAAATGTACCTATAGTTACGTCCATTAAAACTCGAGTCTTTTCTTGTGCATGAATCTCTATGTTATTGTCACATCTTGAGTCCGATAACCATCTGGTCTGCTTCGTATCCTTTATTTGAGTCTATTGCATGATCAGATATCTTACGGCCTTCCCGTTCCTCCATTCGGGTGCCCGAAACTTCAAATTTACCGATAGTTACGTCCTTTAAAACTCGAGTCTTTTCTTGTGTACGAATCTCTATGTTATTGTCGCATCGTGAGTCCGATTAGCATCCGGTTCGCTTCTTATCCTTTATTTGAGTCTATTGCATGATCAGATATCTTACGGCCTTCCCGTTCCTCCATTCGGGTGCCCGAAACTTCAAATGTATCGATAGTTACGTCCTTTAAAACTCGAGTCTTTTCTTGTGTACGAATCTCTATGTTATTGTCGCATCGTGAGTCCGATTAGCATCCGGTTCGCTTCTTATCCTTTATTTGAGTCTATTGCATGATCAGATATCTTACGGCCTTCCCGTTCCTCCATTCGGGTGTCCGAATCTTCAAATTTACCGATAGTTACGTCCTTTAAAACTCGCGTCTTTTCTTGTGTATGAATCTCTATGTTATTGTCGCATCGTGAGTCCGATAACCATCCGGTCTGCTTCGTATCCTTTATTCAATTGCATGATATGATATCTTACGGCCTTCTCGTTCCTCCATTCGGGTGCCCGAAACTTCAAATGTACCGATAGTTACGTCCTTTAAAACTCGAGTCTTTTCTTTTGTACGAATCTCTATGTCATTGTCTCATCGTGAGTGCGATTACCATCCGGTCCGCTTCGTATCCTTTATTTGATTCTATTGCATGATCAAATATCTTACGGCCTTCCCGTTCCTCCATTCGGGTGCCTGAAACTTCAAATTTACCTATAGTTACGTCCTTTAAACCTCGAGTCTTTTCTTGTGTACGAATCTCTATGTCATTGTCGCATCGTGAGCCCTATTAGCTTCTGGTTCGCTTCTTATCCTTTATTTGAGTCTATTGCATCATCAGATATCTTACGGCCTTCCTGTTCCTCCATTCGGGTGCCCGAAACTTCAAATGTACCGATAGTTACGTCCTTTTAAACTCGACTCTTTTCTTGTGTACGAATCTCTATGTTATTGTCGCATCGTGAGTCCGATTAGCATCCGGTTCGTTTCTTATCCTTTATTTGAGTCTATTGCATGATCAGGTATCTTACGGCCTTCCAGTTCCTCTATTCGAGTGCCCGAAACTTCAAATGTACCGATAGTTACGTCCTTTAAAACTCGAGTCTTTTCTTGTGTACGAATCTCTAGGTCATTGTCGCATCGTGAGAATGATTAGCTTCCGGTTCGCTTCGTATCCTTTATTTGAGTCTATTGCATCATCATATATCTTACGGCATTCCTGTTCCTCCATTCGGGTGCCCGAAACTTCAAATGAACCGATAGTTACGTCCTTTAAAACTCGAGTCTTTTCTTGTGTATGAATCTCCATGTCATTGTCACATCGTGAGCCCGATTAGCATCTGGTTAGCTTCTTATCCTTTATTTGAGTCTATTGCATGATCAGATATCTTACGGCCTTCCCGTTCCTCAATTCGGGTGCCCGAAACTTCAAATGTGCCTATAGTTACGTCCATTAAAACTCGAGTCTTTTCTTGTGCACGAATCTCTATGTTATTGTCACATCTTGAGTCCGATAACCATCTGGTCTGCTTCGTATCCTTTATTTGAGTCTATTGCATGATCAGATATCTTACGGCCTTCTCGTTCCTCCATTCGGGTGCCCGAAACTTCAAATGTACGGATAGTTACGTTCATTAAAACTCGAGTCTTTTCTTGTGTACGAATCTCTATGTCATTGTCGCAATGTGAGTCCGATAACCATTTGATCTGCTTCGTATCCTTTATTTGAGTCTATTGCATGATCAGATATCTTACGGCCTTCCCGTTCCTCCATTCGGGTGCCCGAAACTTCAAATGTACCGATAGTTACGTCCTTTAAAACTCGAGTCTTTTCTTGTGTACGAATCTCTATGTCATTGTCTCATCGTGATTGCGATTACCATCCGGTCCGCTTTGTATCCTTTATTTGATTCTATTGCATGATCAGATATCTTACGGCCTTCCCGTTCAGCCATTCGGGTGCCCGATACTTCAAATGTACCGATAGTTACGTCCTTTTAAACTCGAGTCTTTTCTTGTGTACGAATCTCTATGTCATTGTCTCATCGTGAGTGCGATTACCATCCGGTCCGCTTCGTATCCTTTATTTGATTCTATTGCATGATCAGATATCTTACGGCCTTCCCGTTCCTCCATTCGGGTGCCTGAATCTTCAAATTTACCTATAGTTACGTCCTTAATACCTCGAGTCTTTTCTTGTGTACGAATCTCTATGTCGTTGTCGCATCCTGAGCCCGATTAGCATCTGGTTCACTTCTTATCCATTATTTGAGTCTATAGCATCATCAGATATCTTACGGCCTTCCTCTTCCTCCATTCGGGTGCCCGAAACTTCAAATGTACCGATAGTTACGTCCTTTTAAACTCGAGTCTTTTCTTGTGTACGAATCTCTATGTTATTGTCGCATCGTGAGTCTGATTAGCATCCGGTTCGCTTCTTATCCTTTATTTGAGTCTATTGCGTGATCAGATATCTTACGGCCTTCCCGTTCCTCCATTCGGGTGCCCGAAACTTCAAATGTACCGATAGTTACGTCCTTTAAAACTCGAGTCTTTTCTTGTGTACGAATCTCTATGTCATTTTCGCATCGTGAGTCCGATAACCATCCGGTCTGCTTCGTATCCTTTATTTGAGTCTATTGCATCATCAGATATCTTACGGCCTTCCCGTTCCTCCATTCGGGGGCCCGAAACTTCAAATGTACAGATAGTTACGTCCTTTGAAACTCGAGTCTTTTCTTGTGTACGAATCTCTATGTCATTGTCGCATCGTGAGTCCGATTAGCATCTGTTCGCTTCTTATCCTTTATTTGAGTCTATTGCATCATCAGATATCTTACGGCATTCATGTTCCTCCATTCGGGTGCCCGAAACTTCAAAAGTACCGGTGGTTACGTCCTTTTAAACTCGAGTCTTTTCTTGTGTACGAATCTCTATGTTATTGTCGCATCGTGAGTCCGATTAGCATCCGGTTCGTTTCTTATCCTTTATTTGAGTCTATTGCACGATCAGATATCTTACGGCTTTCCCGTTCCTCCATTCGGGTGCCCGAAACTTCAAATGTACCGATAGTGACTTCCATTAAAACTCGAGTCTTTTCTTGTGTACGAATCTCAATGTCATTGTCGCATCGTGAGTCCGATAACCATCCGGTCTGCTTCGTATCCTTTATTTGAGTTATTGCATGATAAGATATCTTACGGCCTTCTCGTTCCTCTATTCGGGTGCCCGAAACTTCAAATGTACCGATAGTTACGTCCTTTAAAACTCGAGTCTTTTCTTGTGTATGAATCTCTATGTCATTGTCGCATTGTGAGCCCCATTAGCATCTGGTTCGCTTCTTATCCTTTATTTGAGTCTATTGCATCATCAGATATCTTACGGCCTTCCTGTTCCTCCATTCGGGTGCCCGAAACTTCAAATGTACCGATAGTTACGTCCTTTAAAACTCGAGTCTTTTCTTGTGTACGAATCTCTATGTTATTGTCGCATCGTGAGTCCGATTAGCATCCGGTTCGCTTCTTATCCTTTATTTGAGTCTATTGCATGATCAGATATCTTACGGCCTTCCCGTTCCTCCATTCGGGTGTCCGAATCTTCAAATTTACCGATAGTTACGTCCTTTAAAACTCGCGTCTTTTCTTGTGTATGAATCTCTATGTTATTGTCGCATCGTGAGTCCGATAACCATCCGGTCTGCTTCGTATCCTTTATTCAATTGCATGATATGATATCTTACGGCCTTCTCGTTCCTCCATTCGGGTGCCTGAAACTTCAAATGTACCGATAGTTACGTCCTTTAAAACTCGAGTCTTTTCTTTTGTACGAATCTCTATGTCATTGTCTCATCGTGAGTGCGATTACCATCCGGTCCGCTTCGTATCCTTTATTTGATTCTATTGCATGATCAAATATCTTACGGCCTTCCCGTTCCTCCATTCGGGTGCCTGAAACTTCAAATTTACCTATAGTTACGTCCTTTAAACCTCGAGTCTTTTCTTGTGTACGAATCTCTATGTCATTGTCGCATCGTGAGCCCTATTAGCTTCTGGTTCGCTTCTTATCCTTTATTTGAGTCTATTGCATCATCAGATATCTTACGGCCTTCCTGTTCCTCCATTCGGGTGCCCGAAACTTCAAATGTACCGATAGTTACGTCCTTTTAAACTCGACTCTTTTCTTGTGTACGAATCTCTATGTTATTGTCGCATCGTGAGTCCGATTAGCATCCGGTTCGTTTCTTATCCTTTATTTGAGTCTATTGCATGATCAGGTATCTTACGGCCTTCCAGTTCCTCTATTCGAGTGCCCGAAACTTCAAATGTACCGATAGTTACGTCCTTTAAAACTCGAGTCTTTTCTTGTGTACGAATCTCTAGGTCATTGTCGCATCGTGAGAATGATTAGCTTCCGGTTCGCTTCGTATCCTTTATTTGAGTCTATTGCATCATCATATATCTTACGGCATTCCTGTTCCTCCATTCGGGTGCCCGAAACTTCAAATGAACCGATAGTTACGTCCTTTAAAACTCGAGTCTTTTCTTGTGTATGAATCTCCATGTCATTGTCACATCGTGAGCCCGATTAGCATCTGGTTAGCTTCTTATCCTTTATTTGAGTCTATTGCATGATCAGATATCTTACGGCCTTCCCGTTCCTCAATTCGGGTGCCCGAAACTTCAAATGTGCCTATAGTTACGTCCATTAAAACTCGAGTCTTTTCTTGTGCACGAATCTCTATGTTATTGTCACATCTTGAGTCCGATAACCATCTGGTCTGCTTCGTATCCTTTATTTGAGTCTATTGCATGATCAGATATCTTACGGCCTTCTCGTTCCTCCATTCGGGTGCCCGAAACTTCAAATGTACCGATAGTTACGTTCATTAAAACTCGAGTCTTTTCTTGTGTACGAATCTCTATGTCATTGTCGCAATGTGAGTCCGATAACCATTTGATCTGCTTCGTATCCTTTATTTGAGTCTATTGCATGATCAGATATCTTACGGCCTTCCCGTTCCTCCATTCGGGTGCCCGAAACTTCAAATGTACCGATAGTTACGTCCTTTAAAACTCGAGTCTTTTCTTGTGTACGAATCTCTATGTCATTGTCTCATCGTGATTGCGATTACCATCCGGTCCGCTTTGTATCCTTTATTTGATTCTATTGCATGATCAGATATCTTACGGCCTTCCCGTTCAGCCATTCGGGTGCCCGATACTTCAAATGTACCGATAGTTACGTCCTTTTAAACTCGAGTCTTTTCTTGTGTACGAATCTCTATGTCATTGTCTCATCGTGAGTGCGATTACCATCCGGTCCGCTTCGTATCCTTTATTTGATTCTATTGCATGATCAGATATCTTACGGCCTTCCCGTTCCTCCATTCGGGTGCCTGAATCTTCAAATTTACCTATAGTTACGTCCTTAATACCTCGAGTCTTTTCTTGTGTACGAATCTCTATGTCGTTGTCGCATCCTGAGCCCGATTAGCATCTGGTTCACTTCTTATCCATTATTTGAGTCTATAGCATCATCAGATATCTTACGGCCTTCCTCTTCCTCCATTCGGGTGCCCGAAACTTCAAATGTACCGATAGTTACGTCCTTTTAAACTCGAGTCTTTTCTTGTGTACGAATCTCTATGTTATTGTCGCATCGTGAGTCTGATTAGCATCCGGTTCGCTTCTTATCCTTTATTTGAGTCTATTGCGTGATCAGATATCTTACGGCCTTCCCGTTCCTCCATTCGGGTGCCCGAAACTTCAAATGTACCGATAGTTACGTCCTTTAAAACTCGAGTCTTTTCTTGTGTACGAATCTCTATGTCATTTTCGCATCGTGAGTCCGATAACCATCCGGTCTGCTTCGTATCCTTTATTTGAGTCTATTGCATCATCAGATATCTTACGGCCTTCCTGTTCCTCCATTCGGGGGCCCGAAACTTCAAATGTACAGATAGTTACGTCCTTTGAAACTCGAGTCTTTTCTTGTGTACGAATCTCTATGTCATTGTCGCATCGTGAGTCCGATTAGCATCTGTTCGCTTCTTATCCTTTATTTGAGTCTATTGCATCATCAGATATCTTACGGCATTCATGTTCCTCCATTCGGGTGCCCGAAACTTCAAAAGTACCGGTGGTTACGTCCTTTTAAACTCGAGTCTTTTCTTGTGTACGAATCTCTATGTTATTGTCGCATCGTGAGTCCGATTAGCATCCGGTTCGTTTCTTATCCTTTATTTGAGTCTATTGCACGATCAGATATCTTACGGCTTTCCCGTTCCTCCATTCGGGTGCCCGAAACTTCAAATGTACCGATAGTGACTTCCATTAAAACTCGAGTCTTTTCTTGTGTACGAATCTCAATGTCATTGTCGCATCGTGAGTCCGATAACCATCCGGTCTGCTTCGTATCCTTTATTTGAGTTATTGCATGATAAGATATCTTACGGCCTTCTCGTTCCTCTATTCGGGTGCCCGAAACTTCAAATGTACCGATAGTTACGTCCTTTAAAACTCGAGTCTTTTCTTGTGTATGAATCTCTATGTCATTGTCGCATTGTGAGCCCCATTAGCATCTGGTTCGCTTCTTATCCTTTATTTGAGTCTATTGCATCATCAGATATCTTACGGCCTTCCTGTTCCTCCATTCGGGTGCCCGAAACTTCAAATGTACCGATAGTTACGTCCTTTAAAACTCGAGTCTTTTCTTGTGTACGAATCTCTATGTTATTGTCGCATCGTGAGTCCGATTAGCATCCGGTTCGCTTCTTATCCTTTATTTGAGTCTATTGCATGATCAGATATCTTACGGCCTTCCCGTTCCTCCATTCGGGTGCCCGAAACTTCAAATGTACCGACAGTTACGTCCTTTAAAACTCGAGTCTTTTCTTATGTACGAATCTCTATGTCATTGTCGCATCGTGAGTCCGATAACCATCCGGTCTGCTTCGTATCCTTTATTTGAGTCTATTGCATGATCAGATATCTTACGGCCTTCCCGTTCCTCCATTCGGGTGCCCGAAACTTCAAATTTGCCGATAGTTACGTCCTTTAAAACTCGAGTCTTTTCTTGTGTACGAAACTCTATGTCATTGTCGCATCGTGAGTCCGATAACCATCCGGTCTGCTTCGTATCCTTTATTTGAGTCTATTGCATGATCAGATATCTTACGGCCTTCCCGTTCCTCCATTCGGGTGCCCGAAACTTCAAATTTACCGATAGTTACGTCCTTTAAAACTCGAGTCTTTTCTTGTGTACGAAACTCTATGTCATTGTCGCATCGTGAGTTCGATTAGCATCTGGTTTGCTTCTTATCCTTTATTTGAGTCTATTGCATCATCAGATATCTTACGGCCTTCCCGTTCCTCCATTCGGGTGCCCGAAACTTCAAATGTACCGATAGTTACGTCCTTTAAAACTCGAGTCTTTTCTTGTGTACGAATCTCTATGTCATTGTCTCATCGTGATTTCGATTACCATCCGGTCCGCTTCGTATCCTTTATTTGATTCTATTGCATGATCAGATATCTTACGGCCTTCCCGTTCCTCCATTCGGGTGCCCGAAACTTCAAATGTACCGATTGGTACGTCCTTTAAAACTCGAGTCTTTTCTTGTGTACGAATCTCTATGTCATTGTCTCATCGTGAGTGCGATTACCATCCGGTCCGCTTCGTATCCTTTATTTGATTCTATTGCATGGTCAGGTATCTTACGGCCTTCCCGTTCCTCCATTCGGGTGCCTGAATCTTCAAATTTACCTATAGTTACGTCCTTAAAACCTCGAGTCTTTTCTTGTGTACGAATCTCTATGTCGTTGTCGCATCCTGAGCCCGATTAGCATCTGGTTCACTTCTTATCCATTATTTGAGTCTATAGCATCATCAGATATCTTACGGCCTTCCTCTTCCTCCATTCGGGTGCCCGAAACTTCAAATGTACCGATAGTTACGTCCTTTTAAACTCGAGTCTTTTCTTGTGTACGAATCTCTATGTTATTGTCGCATCGTGAGTCTGATTAGCATCCGGTTCGCTTCTTATCCTTTATTTGAGTCTATTGCGTGATCAGATATCTTACGGCCTTCCCGTTCCTCCATTCGGGTGCCCGAAACTTCAAATGTACCGATAGTTACGTCCTTTAAAACTCGAGTCTTTTCTTGTGTACGAATCTCTATGTCATTTTCGCATCGTGAGTCCGATAACCATCCGGTCTGCTTCGTATCCTTTATTTGAGTCTATTGCATCATCAGATATCTTACGGCCTTCCTGTTCCTCCATTCGGGGGCCCGAAACTTCAAATGTACAGATAGTTACGTCCTTTGAAACTCGAGTCTTTTCTTGTGTACGAATCTCTATGTCATTGTCGCATCGTGAGTCCGATTAGCATCTGTTCGCTTCTTATCCTTTATTTGAGTCTATTGCATCATCAGATATCTTACGGCATTCATGTTCCTCCATTCGGGTGCCCGAAACTTCAAAAGTACCGGTGGTTACGTCCTTTTAAACTCGAGTCTTTTCTTGTGTACGAATCTCTATGTTATTGTCGCATCGTGAGTCCGATTAGCATCCGGTTCGTTTCTTATCCTTTATTTGAGTCTATTGCACGATCAGATATCTTACGGCTTTCCCGTTCCTCCATTCGGGTGCCCGAAACTTCAAATGTACCGATAGTGACTTCCATTAAAACTCGAGTCTTTTCTTGTGTACGAATCTCAATGTCATTGTCGCATCGTGAGTCCGATAACCATCCGGTCTGCTTCGTATCCTTTATTTGAGTTATTGCATGATAAGATATCTTACGGCCTTCTCGTTCCTCTATTCGGGTGCCCGAAACTTCAAATGTACCGATAGTTACGTCCTTTAAAACTCGAGTCTTTTCTTGTGTATGAATCTCTATGTCATTGTCGCATTGTGAGCCCCATTAGCATCTGGTTCGCTTCTTATCCTTTATTTGAGTCTATTGCATCATCAGATATCTTACGGCCTTCCTGTTCCTCCATTCGGGTGCCCGAAACTTCAAATGTACCGATAGTTACGTCCTTTAAAACTCGAGTCTTTTCTTGTGTACGAATCTCTATGTTATTGTCGCATCGTGAGTCCGATTAGCATCCGGTTCGCTTCTTATCCTTTATTTGAGTCTATTGCATGATCAGATATCTTACGGCCTTCCCGTTCCTCCATTCGGGTGCCCGAAACTTCAAATGTACCGACAGTTACGTCCTTTAAAACTCGAGTCTTTTCTTATGTACGAATCTCTATGTCATTGTCGCATCGTGAGTCCGATAACCATCCGGTCTGCTTCGTATCCTTTATTTGAGTCTATTGCATGATCAGATATCTTACGGCCTTCCCGTTCCTCCATTCGGGTGCCCGAAACTTCAAATTTGCCGATAGTTACGTCCTTTAAAACTCGAGTCTTTTCTTGTGTACGAAACTCTATGTCATTGTCGCATCGTGAGTCCGATAACCATCCGGTCTGCTTCGTATCCTTTATTTGAGTCTATTGCATGATCAGATATCTTACGGCCTTCCCGTTCCTCCATTCGGGTGCCCGAAACTTCAAATTTACCGATAGTTACGTCCTTTAAAACTCGAGTCTTTTCTTGTGTACGAAACTCTATGTCATTGTCGCATCGTGAGTTCGATTAGCATCTGGTTTGCTTCTTATCCTTTATTTGAGTCTATTGCATCATCAGATATCTTACGGCCTTCCCGTTCCTCCATTCGGGTGCCCGAAACTTCAAATGTACCGATAGTTACGTCCTTTAAAACTCGAGTCTTTTCTTGTGTACGAATCTCTATGTCATTGTCTCATCGTGATTTCGATTACCATCCGGTCCGCTTCGTATCCTTTATTTGATTCTATTGCATGATCAGATATCTTACGGCCTTCCCGTTCCTCCATTCGGGTGCCCGAAACTTCAAATGTACCGATTGGTACGTCCTTTAAAACTCGAGTCTTTTCTTGTGTACGAATCTCTATGTCATTGTCTCATCGTGAGTGCGATTACCATCCGGTCCGCTTCGTATCCTTTATTTGATTCTATTGCATGGTCAGGTATCTTACGGCCTTCCCGTTCCTCCATTCGGGTGCCTGAATCTTCAAATTTACCTATAGTTACGTCCTTAAAACCTCGAGTCTTTTCTTGTGTACGAATCTCTATGTCGTTGTCGCATCCTGAGCCCGATTAGCATCTGGTTCACTTCTTATCCATTATTTGAGTCTATAGCATCATCAGATATCTTACGGCCTTCCTCTTCCTCCATTCGGGTGCCCGAAACTTCAAATGTACCGATAGTTACGTCCTTTTAAACTCGAGTCTTTTCTTGTGTACGAATCTCTATGTTATTGTCGCATCGAGAGTCTGATTAGCATCCGGTTCGCTTCTTATCCTTTATTTGAGTCTATTGCGTGATCAGATATCTTACGGCCTTCCCGTTCCTCCATTCGGGTGCCCGAAACTTCAAATGTACCGATAGTTACGTCCTTTAAAACTCGAGTCTTTTCTTGTGTACGAATCTCTATGTCATTGTCGCATCGTGAGTCCGATAACCATCCGGTCTGCTTCGTATCCTTTATTTGAGTCTATTGCATCATCAGATATCTTACGGCCTTCCCGTTCCTCCATTCGGGGGCCCAAAACTTCAAATGTACAGATAGTTACGTCCTTTGAAACTCGAGTCTTTTCTTGTGTACGAATCTCTATGTCATTGTCGCATCGTGAGTCCGATTAGCATCTGTTCGCTTCTTATCCTTTATTTGAGTCTATTGCATCATCAGATATCTTACGGCATTCATGTTCCTCCATTCGGGTGCCCGGAACTTCAAATGTACCGATAGTTACGTCCTTTAAACTCGAGTCTTTTCTTGTGTACGAATCTCTATGTCATTGTCTCATCGTAAGTGCGATTACCATCCGGTCCGCTTCGTATCCTTTATTTCATTCTATTGCATGATCAGATATCATACGGCCTTCCCGCTCCTCCATTCGGGTGCCCGAAACTTCAAATTTACCGATAGTTACGTCCTTTAAAACTCAAGTCTTTTCTTGTGTACGAATCTCTATGTCATTGTCGCATCGTGAGTTCGATTAGCATCTGGTTCGCTTCTTATCCTTTATTTGAGTCTATTGCATCATAAGATATCTTACGGCATTCCTGTTCCTCCATTCGGGTGCCCGAAACTTCAAATGAACCGATAGTTACGTCCTTTAAAACTAGAGTCTTTTCTTTGTGTACGAATCTCTATGTCATTGTCGCATCGTGAGTCCGATAACCATCCAGTCTGCTTCGTATCCTTTTTTTTTTTGGTAAAAGGAGGCGGTACTCCTGGTAAATTTTATTAATAATAAAAAATATATACACCTAAGAGATTGGCATCCCGGGACATACCCCAAGGACCAAAATCCAATCTCAAAGCCCGTGGTCTAACAAAGGGACTATCCAAACGTCCCGACCACAGGCTCCACTATACAATCAAAACGTCAAAACAAACCACATAGCTAATAGACCAAGGCCACACCCGGCTTTGGTCAAAATCCAAACCACTAATAAAATACAAACTGCTAAAACATACTACAAATACTAGACTGTAAACAAAATCCTTAAGCAAAAACCATCCAGTCCAGCAGCAATCTTCAAATCTTATAGTCTCTAAACACCTCTTATCCTCCCAAGTGCCAATCTTCATATCCACATATTGCAAAAAACACCATCTGTTAAAGCCCAAAGACCCCAACCTTCTGCTGACCCATTTGTCCTGCACCCACCATAATAAGCAACAACATATCAGTACAATACCTGGATCAAAAGGAAAGACCAGCTTATCCTTCTGACCCAGCCAAGATTTCCACCAACCCACCATACAATCCAGCCCATCTACACTCGAAACAACCTTCCAGCTGCAAACAGTAGCAGTCCTTCTAACCATCCCTTCCCAACGTCCCATATCCATGCATAAACCATCAATCATCAACATAATCATCATCAATCCTCACCCTAAAATCCCAAACAGCAGCAGCCAATTTAACTTGGGCAGAATCCCTGAATTTCAAACCCATAAGCCTAAGCCTAACAGCTTCAACAATCTGATTATACAGAACAGCAAAAGGCCTATTACCCTTCTTAAAAACTCTGCTATTTCTCTCCTGCCAGATGAAGTACACAGCAGTAGAAACCACCAGCCTTCTAATAATACTCCAAACAGACTTATTATTGCTCATCTGTTCCAGGAATCCAACTAAGTTCTCCCATGAGTCAGGAGCAGCTTCCAACTTAGCATAAACCTTCAGCTTTCTCCAAATGCTACCTGAATAGTCACACTCGAAGAACAAGTGAGAATGGCTATCAGGACATCTTTTACAAAAAACACATTTAAGATCCTCTTTATTACTCCATAGCATTAATCTGTCTTGAGTGGGGAGTCTTTGCTTGAATGCAAGCCATAGTGAAAAAGCATATCTAGGTATGCATTGGCTAAACCAAATGAATCCACTCCATTTAACCTTGGGCCCCTTTCTACATATATTATCATACACAACCCTAGAAGAGAAAGGAATTATTTTCCCCTCCCTATCCTTCCACATAAAATGATCATTGCCATTGTTGCTTAAATTTGGCATATCTTCTATAAACAACCAAGGATACTTACTCTTCCATTCTTCAGACACATTCCATCTCCCATTAGCCATAACATCAGCCAACCTGCAGTCCCAGCCCCACCCAGATCCCTTGATATCCCTTCTATCAATCATATCAATTAAAGGACCCTTAGCATGCTAATTATCATACCAAACATTAATAGATTTCCCATTCCCAATTTTAACAACATAATTCTCCTTAACAAACTTCCTGCATTCCAGAATTTTCTTCCAAAACCAAGAATCAGAATTAGTTTCTTCCACAGCCCAGATGTTCCTCCCATGAAGTTTATAATGATACACCCAATTAACCCAAACAGAATCTCTTTTAGTCAAAATACTCCAAATGTGTTTAGACATTAAAGCAACATTTCTATCTTTTAAAGAACATATACCTAACCCACCTTGTTCTTTAGACAAACAAACATCCTTCCAGCAAATTTTGGCAGCCCCAGGTCTATAATCCCCACTACTCCAGAGAAAATTCCTTATAAGCCTGTCCACATCTTCATTTATACTACTTGGTAAAATAAATAAGGAGGCCCAGTAGACATTTATTGAAGACAAAATAGAATGAACAAGCTGGAGTCTACCAGCATAAGAGAGGAACTTATTCTTCCAATCACTGATCCTTTTTTTAACTTTCTCAATCAGATCTCTGCAATCTTTCAAATAAAGCCTTTTGGAACTCAAAGGAACACCCAAATATTTGACAGGGAATACCCCAACTTTAAACGGCATAACCTGCAATATTTGATCCTTAACATCAGCCTCCACATTGCCTAAAAAGATCTCACTTTTATTCTGATTAGGAAACAGCCCTGAACATGAGCTGAATTCATCCAGGGCTCTTTTAAAGACTTCCATGGATTCAACATTGGCTGAGCAGAATAAGAAAAGATCGTCTGCAAAGCATAGGTGAGTTAACTTAATAGCTTTGCATTTCCAATGGTAGACAAAATCAGCAGCTCTACTAATCTGTCTGCCAATCATCAAGTTTAAAACTTCCATAACCAAGGTAAACAAATATGGTGAAATAGGATCACCCTGCCTTAGCCCCTTTTCTCCTCTGAAAAAACCATGAAGTTCTCCATTAAAATTAATGGAATAAGAGACAGATGTCATACAAACCATAATCCACTGAATAAATTTTTCATGAAATCCAAATTGAGTAAGACAGCACTGAACAAACTTGTGATCAACCGAATCATATGCTTTTTGTAGATCAATTTTCATAGCAACCCTTGGCACCCCTCTAACCCATTCATACCCTTTAATCAACTCTTGGGCCATCAGAATATTATCTCTAATGATTCTACCAGGAATAAATGCACTTTGGGAGTTACTAACCACAAAAGCAAGACTGTCTTTGAATCTGTTACAAATGACCTTACTAATGCACTTGTAAATAACATTACAACATGCTATTGGCCTAAATTCACTCACCAATTTAGGATTTTTGGTCTTTGGTATAAGAGAAATAGTAGTAGCATTGACCTCCTTCAACAACTGACCATTATCAAAGAAATCCTGGACAGCCGCACAAATAGATTCACCAATAACATCCCAAGAAGCTTTAAAAAATCTAGCAGAGAAGCCATCTGGGCCAGGGGCCTTATTATCTTCAATTTGAAACAAAGCTTCTTTAATCTCCTCCTTAGAAACCTTCCTAACCATGAATTCAGCCACCCCCTCAGGTATTCTGTTTTGGAATAAAGATTCAGGATCCTGAATATTATTAACCAACCCTTTCTTCCCCAATAAATCAGAGAAGAACTTAACAAAAGCACCTCCAACTTCCTTCCCATTAAACAAATTCCCTTCAAGATCTTCTATCTGCAGAACTTTATTGAAAGACTGCCTTTGCTTAACAGATTGAAAAAAATACTTAGAATTACTATCCCCAACCCTTAGCCAATGCACTTTAGACTTCTGTTTTAAGAAAGCCTCTTCCTCAATCAGAACCTCATTATACAGTTTAACATAGACAGCTTCTTCCTCTCTCAACTCCTCATTGAAAGGATCATCACTAATCTCCTTCTGGATCATTTCTAATTCTTTCTTAATGGTTTCAACTTTACCATGCATATTACCATTGCTGAAATGCAACTTCCTTAAAGGCTTCTTTAACTTTTTCAACTTACAGCAAATCTGATACATATTATAACCCAACACATCTGTATCCCACACCTCTTTAACCAAAGGAATAAACTCCTTTCTACCAGCCAAATAATTCCAAAACTTAAAAGATTTGTAGCCATTACTCACCAAGGATTGCCAAAACAACACAGCAGGGGAATGATCAGAAGATAGAAAAGGCAAAAATTTCACCCCAGCATCCGGAAATAACTTCAAGAACATCTGGTTACCCAAAACTCTATCCAACTTCTCCATAATCCCATCAGAACTCCCAGGTTTCTGATTCCATGTAAAATTGAAACCAGTCCAAGGAATATCAATAGCTTGTAATTCATCCACACATCCCTTAAATTCCAGCATACCATAGTTGACATTTTTAGACATAATATTCTTCTCTGAGTAATCCAGAATAGCATTAAAATCACCCATTATCGACCAAGGATTATTATTAATAAGACCAGAGAACTTAATAAGATTATCCCAAAGAGACCTTCTGACAGGAACTTTAGTAGAGCCATAAACAAAAGAACAAAAAAATCTCTGAGATTCATTAGTAGGACAAATCAAACAGTGGATAACCTGATCATTCATACCCAGGACCATAACATCAGCACAGCTGGGATCCCAACCCACCAAGATTCTGACCCAATCATGACAAAAACTACCATTCGAGACCCATACCCAATTCTTCATAATATTACTGCCCACATCCATAATATTATCAATATTAACTCGTGTTTCAACAAGACCACACACACTAATTTTATTTTCAGCAATAACATTCCTAACTTGTTTTTGCTTAATCTCTTTAGACACCCCTCTAATGTTCCATACCATAATACCATTCTTCATTGAGAACTAAATTGAGATTCAGAGTTCCCCAGACCTGAAGAACTCATACATTTATCATTAACCACCTCATCACATTTCATGAAGACAGCTGTCTCATCAACAACAGACTCGACCTCAGTAGACTCCAACAATTTCTCAAACATCAATTTATCCCACTGCTCAAAAAACAGTTTAACTTGCCCAATATTCCATTTCCTCATCACTTCATTAGTAGGACAAGATTTATTAAGAATATAGTGAGCAACCTCACTGAATTGATCATCATTCATCTTGAAGTAACCAGATTTTATATTAACATTAGATTGAATATTAGACACATTCACATCAGTTGTTGAAGGACCAGGATCAGAAACCTTACTATGCTTCCCACCATCCTTAGCAGCAACATCAGAAGAAGAAGAACTCTGAACATTACCCCTTGAACCAAAAGAACAATCCCCTAGAATAACATTCTTAACAGGAGACACACCACTACATGACCCCTTAGAATTCCCAGCTTTAACATTCACCCCTCCATTCTTTTTACTACCAATATTCTGCCCAGCATTCTCCTCAGCAATAGACTTCCCCTTAATACTACTATCATCTTGAGTCTCCACATTCAATTCCTTTCTTAAAACAGCAAAAGTGTTATTCAAATCAATCGTATTACCCTTCTGCCCCTGTAACTCAGCTTTGTTAACCCACCTTTGATTCTTCTTAACTTGAGAAGTACTATTCTGCCCACTGGTCTTCATAGAACTTTCCTGCCCCTTAACATTAGTCTGACTTCTATTACCCCTGTTACCATATCCACCCCCAAATCTATTATCATTATTATTCCCAATCCTTACTCCCCCAACATTTCTAGTATTAGCATTTCCCCCAAAATTCCTCCTATTATTATCATCCCCAACTCTATTTCTAATAACTTTGTTATTTCTACCCACTGTTACAAATTCATCTTCTTTTATCCCTGAAACATGATAATTTTCCTCCTCAGCCTTTCTCAGATCCCTTAGCAGATTCTGGGCCTTAACAGCCAATTCATCTTCAGATAACACTCTATTCTTGCAAGACTCAAAGTCATGCCCAAACACCTTACACACAGAACATTTCTTCACCTTCACTTGATATTCAACCCTGACATCTTTAATAAAAGCAGGTTTATCCTCATCAGGAGGATAATAAGCCTTCACATAATCAGGTAAAACCTTTTCAGCCTTCACCTCCACTAAGACTCTAGCAAATCCAGCCCTACCCTCCTTTTTACCACATCTTTCCTCAGTGACTCTATCTAACAGAATAAGATTTCCCACACAACTCATCATACTACAGATGCTCTCTCTGTTCCACAACTCCATAGGCATATTGGGAATGGTTACCCAAATAGGGATAGAGTTTGGTTCAGTCATCTCTAAATTTATACCCACTTCCCATTTTCTCAAACATAAAGGAATATCATTTAATAACCAAGGCCCCTTATCAATACAATCATACAATCCCCTTTCAGTTTTAAACTTAAAAAAGAAGATACCACTACCATTAGCAGAGATGTCAGCCAGCCCAAAACTCTTCCACATTTTGAATAAATTGAATCTAACCATACCAATGGGCAAAGTACTTCCCACAAAATAACCATACAAGTACGAACTATAAGCAGCTTTGGCTTCAGAAATTTTGTCTGGACTAATAACAGCAACCAAGTCACCATTGTCCAGCACTTTAGGAGGATAGAAAGCCATTTTAGTAGTCAACACCCCATTAGAGGACTCCTTAGCCACATCAGCAAAAGACACATTACTTTTAATATTAGCACCAGGCTTATCACCAGCTTTAGAAGCAGTGAAAACCACATTACTTTTAATAGGAACAGACTGCAGGATAGACTTCATAGGGGGCTTCAAACTTTGAAGAAAAGGAAGATCCTCATTAGAAAGACAATAAGAACTCATTTCAGCAGACTTCTCTTGGATGAGTTTCTTCATAGAAGGAGACTTTAGAATACCTCAAACAGGCAGTTTCAAATTCCTCTCCTTAACATCACCTATACCCCTCAAATTCTCAATACGAACTCTATTACCAGCCATATCATCAACATCCTTCATAACAACCCCTCTACCAGATCCAGGACAGAACTCAATTTTGTGATTAGAAACAGACAACCTAAGTCTCATATCATTAGCATCCTGCATAACATCCCTATTACTCTTCTTACCCACAACAAACTTAACTGGACCAGAACCACTCATTCTATTCTCAATACCCCGAGCTAGCTCCTGAGCAGAAACAATATCAGGAAGAACTTCATCTTTACAGCTAACCTCATCATCCAAATTCAGCTTAACATATCTATCCTCATCCCACATAGCCTTCCTAGCCTTAACCTTCACACCCTCATTCTTCACAGATCTTTTCTTTCTCTTATCCATCATCACAAAGTTATCACACATACCAGCCTCAAACACATTAATAGAGGAACTAAGTTGCATGAACTTAACACGATTACCCTCATCCTTCATAACCACATCTCCTTCCCCAACCCTATTCAGATCCCCTTTACTACCACACTTCTTGTAAAGAAAATTAGCAATAGTTTCCAAAATCAGACCATAATGACCCTTAAGATTTTTAGAAAAACCATACTCAACATCCCCAATTTCATTACAGATAAACTCATTAACAGCTTTAGTATTACCAGAACTAGCAACTTTTAGAATATCCAAACGCTCATTCAACAGTCTATGTTTCCAATTAACCCCAAATATCACCTTAAGAAAACCAGTAACATCAGCATTCAAAACTAAAGAATAAGTCTTACCAGCAGAAACACGATTTAGAACAACTTGAGCTTCAACCGGAACCGGTAGCACCACATCCTCTGGTATATCAGGCGGAACAACCCTAGACGGATCTAACGGAGGAGGCTGCATAACATCAAAGTACTGTGAAGATTCCGATTAGAAGGATAATCGGAACAATACAAGAGAAGAAAAAACGAGAAACGAAGAAGAAGAACACCGGAAACAAAGAAAACCCTAAAAATCGCCAAAATCGCCTAAGAGAGAAACCCTAGCTTCGTATCCTTTTGCTTCGTATCCTTTATTTGAGGCTATTGCATGATCAGAAATCTTACGGCGTTCCCGTTCCTGAATTCGGGTGCCCGAAACTTCAAATGTACCTATAGTTACGTCCATTAAAACTCGAGTCTTTTCTTGTGTACGAATCTCTATGTCATTGTCGCATCGTGAGTCCGATAACCATCTGGTCTGCTTCGTATCCTTTATTTGAGGCTATTGCATGATCAGATATCTTACGGCGTTCCCGTTCCTGAATTCGGGTGCCCGAAACTTCAAATGTACCTATAGTTACGTCCATTAAAACTCGAGTCTTTTCTTGTGTACGAATCTCTATGTCATTGTCGCATCGTGAGTCCGATAACCATCTGGTCTGCTTCGTATCCTTTATTTGAGGCTATTGCATGATCAGATATCTTACGGCGTTCCCGTTCCTGAATTCGGGTGCCCGAAACTTCAAATGTACCTATAGTTACGTCCATTAAAACTCGAGTCTTTTCTTGTGTACGAATCTCTATGTCATTGTCGCATCGTGAGTCCGATAACCATCTGGTCTGCTTCGTAACCTTTATTTGATTCTATTGCATGATCAAATATCTGACGGCCTTCCCGTTCCTGAATTCGGGTGCCCGAAACTTCAAATGTACCTATAGTTACGTCCTTTTAAACTCGAGTCTTTTCTTTGTGTAAGAATCTCTATGTCATTGTCACATCGTGAATCCGATTAGCATCCGATTTGCTTCTTATCCTTTATTTGATCTATTGCATGATCAGATATCTTACGGCCTTCCCGTTCCTCCATTCGAGTGCCCGAAACTTCAAATGTACCGATAGTTACGTCCTTTAAAACTCGAGTCTTTTCTTGTGTACGAATCTCTATGTCATTGTCTCATCGTGAGTGCGATTACCATCCGGTCCGCTTCGTATCCTTTATTTGATTCTATTGCATGATCAGATATCTTACGGCCTTCCCGTTCCTCCATTCGGGTGCCTGAATCTTCAAATTTACCTATAGTTACGTCCTTAAAACCTCGAGTCTTTTCTTGTGTACGAATCTCTATGTCGTTGTCGCATCCTGAACCCGATTAGCATCTGGTTCACTTCTTATCCATTATTTGAGTCTATAGCATCATCAGATATCTTACGGCCTTCCTGTTCCTCCATTCGGGTGCCCGAAACTTGAATTGTACCGATAGTTACGTCCTTTTAAACTCGAGTCTTTTCTTGTGTACGAATCTCTATGTTATTGTCGCATCGTGAGTCTGATTAGCATCCGGTTCGCTTCTTATCCTTTATTTGAGTCTATTGCGTGATCAGATATCTTACGGCCTTCCCGTTCCTCCATTCGGGTGCCTGAAACTTCAAATGTACCGATAGTTACGTCCTTTAAAACTCGAGTCTTTTCTTGTGTACGAATCTCTATGTCATTGTCGCATCGTGAGTCCGATAACCATCCGGTCTGTTTCGTATCCTTTACTTGAGTCTATTGCATGATCAGATATCTTACGGCCTTCCCGTTCCTCCATTCGGGTGCCCGAAACTTCAAATTTACCGATAGTTACGTCCTTTTAAACTCGAGTCTTTTCTTGTGTACGAATCTCTCAGTCATTGTCACATCGTGAATCCGATTAGAATCCGATTCGCTTCTTATCCTTTATTTGATCTATTGCATCATCAGATATCTTACGGCCTTCCCGTTCCTCCATTCGGGGGCTCGAAACTTCAAATGTACAGATAGTAACGTCCTTTGAAACTCGAGTCTATTCTTGTGTACGAATCTCTATGTCATTGTCGCATCGTGAGTCCGATTAGCATCTGTTCGCTTCTTATCCTTTATTTGAGTCTATTGCATCATCAGATATCTTACGGCATTCATGTTCCTCCATTCTGGTGCCCGAAACTTCAAATGTACCGATAGTTACGTCCTTTAAAACTCGAGTCTTTTCTTGTGTACGAATCTCTATGTCATTGTCTCATCGTAAGTGCGATTACCATCCGGTCCGCTTCGTATCCTTTATTTCATTCTATTGCATGATCAGATATCATACGGCCTTCCCGCTCCTCCATTCGGGTGCCCGAAACTTCAAATTTACGGACAGTTACGTCCTTTAAAACTCAAGTCTTTTCTTGTGTACGAATCTCTATGTCATTGTCGCATCGTGAGTTCGATTAGCATCTGGTTCATTTCTTATCCTTTATTTGAGTCTATTGCATCATAAGATATCTTACGGCATTCCTGTTCCTCCATTCGGGTGCCCGAAACTTCAAATGAACCGATAGTTACGTCCTTTAAAACTAGAGTCTTTTCTTGTGTACGAATCTCTATGTCATTCTCGCATCGTGAGTCCGATAACCATCCAGTCTGCTTCGTATCCTTTATTTGAGGCTATTGCATTATCAGATATCTTACAGCGTTCCCGTTCCTGAATTCGGGTGCCCGAAACTTCAAATGTACCTATAGTTACGTCCATTAAAACTCGAGTCTTTTCTCGTGTATGAATCTCTATGTCATTGTCGCATCGTGAGTCCGATAACCATCTGGTCTTCTTCGTATCCTTTATTTGAGGCTATTGCATGATCAGATATCTTACGGCGTTCCCGTTCCTGAATTCGGGTGCCCGAAACTTCAAATGTACCTATAGTTACGTCCATTAAAACTCGAGTCTTTTCTTTTGTACGAATCTCTATGTCATTATCGCATCGTGAGTCCGATAACCATTTGGTCTGCTTCGTATCCTTTATTTGAGTCTATTGCATGATCAGATATCTTACGGCCTTCCAGTTCCTCAATTCGAGTGCCCGAAACTTCAAATGAACCGATAGTTACGTCCTTTAAAACTCTAGTCTTTTCTTGTGTACGAATCTCTATGTCATTGTCGCATCGTGAGACTGATTAGCATCCGGTTCGCTTCGTATCCTTTATTTGAGTCTATTGCATCATCAGATATCCATTCGGGTGCCCGAAACTTCAAATGAACCGATAGTTACGTCCTTTAAAACTCGAGTCTTTTCTTGTGTACGAATCTCTATGTCATTGTCACATCGTGAGCCCGATTAGCATCTGGTTCGCTTCTTATCCTTTATTTGAGTCTATTGCATGATCAGATATCTTACGGCCTTCCCGTTCCTCAATTCGGGTGCCCGAAACTTCAAATGTACCTATAGTTACGTCCATTAAAACTCGAGTCTTTTCTTATTCACGAATCTCTATGTTATTGTCACATCTTGAGTCCGATAACTATCTGGTCTGCTTCGTATCCTTTATTTGAGTCTATTGCATGATCAGATATCTTACGGCCTTCCTCTTCCTCCATTCGGGTGCCCGAAACTTCAAATGTACCGATAGTTACGTCCTTTTAAACTCGAGTCTTTTCTTGTGTACGAATCTCTATGTTATTGTCGCATCGTGAGTCTGATTAGCATCCGGTTCGCTTCTTATCCTTTATTTGAGTCTATTGCGTGATCAGATATCTTACGGCCTTCCCGTTCCTCAATTCGGGTGCCCGAAACTTCAAATGTACCTATAGTTACGTCCTTTTAAACTCGAGTCTTTTCTTGTGTACGAATCTCTATGTCATTGTCGCATCGTGAGTCCGATAACCATCCAGTCTGCTTCGTATCCTTTATTTGAGTCTATTGCATGATCAGATATCTTACGGCCATCCCGTTCCTCCATTCGGGTGCCCGAAACTTCAAATTTACCGATAGTTACGTCCTTTTAAACTCGAGTCTTTTCTTGTGTACGAATCTCTCTGTCATTGTCACATCGTGAATCCGATTAGCATCCGATTCGCTTCTTATCCTTTATTTGATCTATTGCATCATCAGATATCTTACGGCCTTCCCGTTCCTCCATTCGGGGGCCCGAAACTTCAAATGTACAGATAGTTACGTCCTTTGAAACTCGAGTCTTTTCTTGTGTACGAATCTCTATGTCATTGTCGCATCGTGAGTCCGATTAGCATCTGTTCGCTTCTTATCCTTTATTTGAGTCTATTGCATCATCAGATATCTTACGGCATTCATGTTCCTCCATTCTGGTGCCCGAAACTTCAAATGTACCGATAGTTACGTCCTTTAAAACTCGAGTCTTTTCTTGTGTACGAATCTCTATGTCATTGTCTCATCGTAAGTGCGATTACCATCCGGTCCGCTTCCTATCCTTTATTTCATTCTATTGCATGATCAGATATCATACGGCCTTCCCGGTCCTCCATTCGGGTGCCCGAAACTTCAAATTTACCGATAGTTACGTCCTTTAAAACTCAAGTCTTTTCTTGTGTACGAATCTCTATGTCATTGTCGCATCGTGAGTTCGATTAGCATCTGGTTCGTTTCTTATCCTTTATTTGAGTCTATTGCATCATAAGATATCTTACGGCATTCCTGTTCCTCCATTCGGGTGCCCGAAACTTCAAATGAACCGATAGTTACGTCCTTTAAAACTAGAGTCTTTTCTTGTGTACGAATCTCTATGTCATTCTCGCATCGTGAGTCCGATAACCATCCAGTCTGCTTCGTATCCTTTATTTGAGGCTATTGCATTATCAGATATCTTACGGCGTTCCCGTTCCTGAATTCGGGTGCCCGAAACTTCAAATGTACCTATAGTTACGTCCATTAAAACTCGAGTCTTTTCTCGTGTATGAATCTCTATGTCATTGTCGCATCGTGAGTCCGATAACCATCTGGTCTTCTTCGTATCGTTTATTTGAGGATATTGCATGATCAGATATCTTACGGCGTTCCCGTTCCTGAATTCGGGTGCCCGAAACTTCAAATGTACCTATAGTTACGTCCATTAAAACTCGAGTCTTTTCTCGTGTATGAATCTCTATGTCATTGTCGCATCGTGAGTCCGATAACCATCTGGTCTTCTTCGTATCCTTTATTTGAGGCTATTGCATGATCAGATATCTTACGGCGTTCCCGTTCCTCAATTCGGGTGCCCGAAACTTCAAATTTACCGATAGTTACGTCCTTTAAAACTCGAGTCTTTTCTTGTGTACGAATCTCTATGTTATTGTCGCATCGTGAGTCCGATTAGCATCCGGTTCGCTTCTTATCCTTTATTTGAGTCTATTGCATGATCAGATATCTTACGGCCTTCCCGTTCTTCCATTCGGGTGCCCAAAACTTCAAATGTACCGATAGTTACGTCCTTTAAAACTCGAGTCAGTCTATTGCATGATCAGATATCTTACGGCCTTCCAGTTCCTCTATTCGAGTGCCCGAAACTTCAAATGTACCGATAGTTACGTCCTTTAAAACTCTAGTCTTTTCTTGTGTATGAATCTGTATGTCATTGTCGCATCGTGAGACTGATTAGCATCCGGTTCGCTTCGTATCCTTTATTTGAGTCTATTGCATCATCAGATATCTTACGGCATTCCTGTTCCTCCATTCGGGTGCCCGAAACATCAAATGAACCGATAGTTACGTCCTTTAAAACTCGAGTCTTTTCTTGTGTACGAATCTCTATGTCATTGTCACATCGTGAGCCCGATTAGCATCTGGTTCGCTTCTTATCCTTTATTTGAGTCTATTGCATGATCAGATATCTTACGGCCTTCCCGTTCCTCAATCCGGGTGCCCGAAACTTCAAATGTACCTATAGTTACGTCCATTAAAACTCGATTCTTTTCTTGTGCACGAATCTCTATGTTATTGTCACATCTTGAGTCCGATAACCATCTGGTCTGCTTCGTATCAGTTATTTGAGTCTATTGCATGATCAGATATCTTACGGCCTTCCCGTTCCTCCATTCGGGTGCCCGAAACTTCAAATTTACCGATAGTTACGTCCTTTAAAACTCGACTCTTTTCTTGTGTACGAATCTCTATGTTATTGTCGCATCGTGAGTCCGATTAGCACCCGGTTCGCTTCTTATCCTTTATTTGAGGCTATTGCATGATCAGATATCTTACGGCCTTCCCGTTCCTCCATTCGGGTGCCCGAAACTTCAAATATACCGATAGTTACTTCCTTTAAAACTCGAGTCTTTTCTTGTGTACGAATCTCTATGTTATTGTCGCATCGTGAGTCCGATTAGCATCCGGTTCGCTTCTTATCCTTTATTTGAGTCTATTGCATGATCAGATATCTTACGACCTTCCCGTTCCTCCATTCGGGTGCCCGAAACTTCAAATTTACCGATAGTCACGTCCTTAAAAACTCGAGTCTTTTCTTGTGTATGAATCTCTATGTTATTGTCGCATCATGAGTCCGATTAGCATCCGGTTCGCTTCGTATCCTTTATTTGAGTCTATTGCATGATCAGATATCTTACGGCCTTCCCGTTCCTCCATTCGGGTGCCCGAAACTTCAAATGTACCGATAGTTACTTCCTTTTAAACTCGAGTCTTTTCTTGTGTACGAATCTCTATGTTATTGTCCCATCGTGAGTCCGATAACCATCTGGTCTGCTTCGTATCCTTTATTTGAGGCTATTGCATGATCAGATATCTTACGGCATTCCCGTTCCTGAATTCGGGTGCCCGAAACTTCAAATGTACCTATAGTTACGTCCATTAAAACTCGAGTCTTATCTTGTGTACGAATCTCTATGTCATTGTCGCATCGTGAGTCCGATAACCATCTGGTCTGCTTCGTATCCTTTATTTGAGTCTATTGCATGATCAGATATCTTACGGCCTTCCTGTTCCTCAATTCGGGTGCCCGAAACTTCAAATATACCTATAGTTACGTACATTAAAACTCGAGTCTTTTCTTGTGTACGAATCTCTATGTCTTTATCGCATCGTGAGTCCGATAACCATCTGGTCTGCTTCGTATCCTTTATTTGAGTCTATTGCATGATCAGATATCTTACGGCCTTCCTGTTCCTCAATTCGGGTGCCGGAAACTTCAAATGTACCTATAGTTACGTCCATTAAAACTCGAGTCTTTTCTTGTGTACGAATCTCTTTCTCATTGTCGCATCGTGAGTCCGATAACAATCTGGTCTGCTTCGTATCCTTTATTTGAGGCTATTGCATGATCAGATATCTTACGGCGTTCCCGTTCCTGAATTCGGGTGCCCGAAACTTCAAATGTACCTATAGTTACGTCCATTAAAACTCGAGTCTTTTCTTGTGTACGAATCTCTATGTCATTGTCGCATCGTGAGTCCGATAACCATCTGGTCTGCTTCGTATCCTTTATTTGAGTCTATTGCATGATCAGATATCTTACGGCCTTCCTGTTCCTCAATTCGGGTGCCCGAAACTTCAAATGTACCTATAGTTACGTACATTAAAACTCGAGTCTTTTCTTGTGTACGAATCTCTATGTCTTTATCGCATCGTGAGTCCGATAACCATCTGGTCTGCTTCGTATCCTTTATTTGAGTCTATTGCATGATCAGATATCTTACGGCCTTCCTGTTCCTCAATTCGGGTGCCGGAAACTTCAAATGTACCTATAGTTACGTCCATTAAAACTCGAGTCTTTTCTTGTGTACGAATCTCTTTCTCATTGTCGCATCGTGAGTCCGATAACCATCTGGTCTGCTTCGTATCCTTTATTTGAGGCTATTGCATGATCAGATATCTTACGGCATTCCCGTTCCTGAATTCGGGTGCCCGAAACTTCAAATGTACCTATAGTTACGTCCATTAAAACTCGAGTCTTTTCTTGTGTACGAATCTCTATGTCATTATCGCATCGTGAGTCCGATAACCATTTCGTCTGCTTCGTATCCTTTATTTGAGTCTATTGCATGATCAGATATTTTACGGCCTTCCAGTTCCTCCATTCGAGTGCCCGAAACTTCAAATGTACTGATAGTTACGTCCTTTAAAACTCTAGTCTTTTCTTTTGTACGAATCTCTATTTCATTGTCGCATCGTGAGACTGATTAGCATCCGGTTCGCTTCGTATCCTTTATTTGAGTCTATTGCATCATCAGATATCTTACGGCATTCCTGTTCCTCCATTCGGGTGCCCGAAACTTCAAATGAACCGATAGTTACGTCCTTTAAAACTCGAGTCTTTTCTTGTGTACGAATCTCTATGTCATTGTCACATCGTGAGCCCGATTAGCATCTGGTTCGCTTCTTATCCTTTATTTGAGTCTATTGCATGATCAGATATCTTACGGCCTTCCCGTTCCTCATTTCGGGTGCCCGAAACTTCAAATGTACCTATAGTTACGTCCATTAAAACTCGAGTCTTTTCTTGTGCACGAATCTCTATGTTATTGTCACATCTTGAGTCCGATAACCTTCTGGTCTGCTTCGTATCCTTTATTTGAGTCTGTTGCATGATCAGATATCTTACGGCCTTCCCGTTCCTCCATTCGGGTGCCCGAAACTTCAAATTTACCGATAGTTACGTCCTTTAAAACTCGAGTGTTTTCTTGTGTACGAATCTCTATGTTATTGTCGCATCGTGAGTCCGATTAGCACCCGGTTCGCTTCTTATCCTTTATTTGAGTCTATTGCATGATCAGATATCTTACGGCCTTCCCGTTCCTCCATTCGGGTGCCCGAAACTTCAAATATACCGATAGTTACGTCCTTTAAAACTCGAGTCTTTTCTTGTGTACGAATCTCTATGTTATTGTCGCATCGTGAGTCCGATTAGCATCCGGTTCGCTTCTTATCCTTTATTTGAGTCTATTGCATGATCAGATATCTTACGACCTTCCCGTTCCTCCATTCAGGTGCCCGAAACTTCAAATTTACCGATAGTTACGTCCTTTAAAACTCGAGTATTTTCTTGTGTACGAATCTCTATGTTATTGTCGCATCGTGAGTCCGATTAGCATCCGGTTCGCTTCGTATCCTTTATTTGAGTCTATTGCATGATCAGATATCTTACGGCCTTCCCGTTCCTCCATTCGGGTGTCCGAAACTTCAAATGTACCTATAGTTACGTCCTTTAAAACTCGAGTCTTTTCTTGTGTACGAATCTCTATGTCATTGTCGCATAGTGAGTCCGATAACCATCTGGTCTGCTTCGTATCCCTTATTTGAGTCTATTGCATGATCTGATATCTTACGGCCTTCCCGTTCCTCAATTCGGGTGCCCGAAACTTCAAATGTACCTATAGTTACGTCCATTAAAACTCGAGTCTTTTCTTGTGTACGAATCTCTATGTCATTATCGCATCGTGAGTCCGATAACCATTTGGTCTGCTTCGTATCCTTTATTTGAGTCTATTGCATGATCAGATATCTTACGGCCTTCCAGTTCCTCAATTCGAGTGCCCGAAACTTCAAATGAACCGATAGTTACGTCCTTTAAAACTCTAGTCTTTTCTTGTGTACGAATCTCTATGTCATTGTCGCATCGTGAGACTGATTAGCATCCGGTTCGCTTCGTATCCTTTATTTGAGTCTATTGCATCATCAGATATCTTACGGCCTTCCTGTTCCTCAATTCGGGTGCCCGAAACTTCAAATATACCTATAGTTACGTACATTAAAACTCGAGTCTTTTCTTGTGTACGAATCTCTATGTCTTTATCGCATCGTGAGTCCGATAACCATCTGGTCTGCTTCGTATCCTTTATTTGAGTCTATTGCATGATCAGATATCTTACGGCCTTCCTGTTCCTCAATTCGGGTGCCGGAAACTTCAAATGTACCTATAGTTACGTCCATTAAAACTCGAGTCTTTTCTTGTGTATGAATCTCTATGTCTTTATCGCATCGTGAGTCCGATAACCATCTGGTCTGCTTCGTATCCTTTATTTGAGTCTATTGCATGATCAGATATCTTACGGCCTTCCTGTTCCTCAATTCGGGTGCCCGAAACTTCAAATATACCTATAGTTACGTACATTAAAACTCGAGTCTTTTCTTGTGTACGAATCTCTATGTCTTTATCGCATCGTGAGTCCGATAACCATCTGGTCTGCTTCGTATCCTTTATTTGAGTCTATTGCATGATCAGATATCTTACGGCCTTCCTGTTCCTCAATTCGGGTGCCGGAAACTTCAAATGTACCTATAGTTACGTCCATTAAAACTCGAGTCTTTTCTTGTGTATGAATCTCTTTCTCATTGTCGCATCGTGAGTCCGATAACAATCTGGTCTGCTTCGTATCCTTTATTTGAGGCTATTGCATGATCAGATATCTTACGGCGTTCCCGTTCCTGAATTCGGGTGCCCGAAACTTCAAATGTACCTATAGTTACGTCCATTAAAACTCGAGTCTTTTCTTGTGTACGAATCTCTATGTCATTGTCGCATCGTGAGTCCGATAACCATCTGGTCTGCTTCGTATCCTTTATTTGAGTCTATTGCATGATCAGATATCTTACGGCCTTCCTGTTCCTCAATTCGGGTGCCCGAAACTTCAAATGTACCTATAGTTACGTACATTAAAACTCGAGTCTTTTCTTGTGTACGAATCTCTATGTCTTTATCGCATCGTGAGTCCGATAACCATCTGGTCTGCTTCGTATCCTTTATTTGAGTCTATTGCATGATCAGATATCTTACGGCCTTCCTGTTCCTCAATTCGGGTGCCGGAAACTTCAAATGTACCTATAGTTACGTCCATTAAAACTCGAGTCTTTTCTTGTGTACGAATCTCTTTCTCATTGTCGCATCGTGAGTCCGATAACCATCTGGTCTGCTTCGTATCCTTTATTTGAGGCTATTGCATGATCAGATATCTTACGGCGTTCCCGTTCCTGAATTCGGGTGCCCGAAACTTCAAATGTACCTATAGTTACGTCCATTAAAACTCGAGTCTTTTCTTGTGTACGAATCTCTATGTCATTATCGCATCGTGAGTCCGATAACCATTTCGTCTGCTTCGTATCCTTTATTTGAGTCTATTGCATGATCAGATATTTTACGGCCTTCCAGTTCCTCCATTCGAGTGCCCGAAACTTCAAATGTACTGATAGTTACGTCCTTTAAAACTCTAGTCTTTTCTTTTGTACGAATCTCTATGTCATTGTCGCATCGTGAGACTGATTAGCATCCGGTTCGCTTCGTATCCTTTATTTGAGTTTATTGCATCATCAGATATCTTACGGCATTCCTGTTCCTCCATTCGGGTGCCCGAAACTTCAAATGAACCGATAGTTACGTCCTTTAAAACTCGAGTCTTTTCTTGTGTACGAATCTCTATGTCATTGTCACATCGTGAGCCCGATTAGCATCTGGTTCGCTTCTTATCCTTTATTTGAGTCTATTGCATGATCAGATATCTTACGGCCTTCCCGTTCCTCATTTCGGGTGCCCGAAACTTCAAATGTACCTATAGTTACGTCCATTAAAACTCGAGTCTTTTCTTGTGCACGAATCTCTATGTTATTGTCACATCTTGAGTCCGATAACCTTCTGGTCTGCTTCGTATCCTTTATTTGAGTCTGTTGCATGATCAGATATCTTACGGCCTTCCCGTTCCTCCATTCGGGTGCCCGAAACTTCAAATTTACCGATAGTTACGTCCTTTAAAACTCGAGTGTTTTCTTGTGTACGAATCTCTATGTTATTGTCGCATCGTGAGTCCGATTAGCACCCGGTTCGCTTCTTATCCTTTATTTGAGTCTATTGCATGATCAGATATCTTACGGCCTTCCCGTTCCTCCATTCGGGTGCCCGAAACTTCAAATATACCGATAGTTACGTCCTTTAAAACTCGAGTCTTTTCTTGTGTACGAATCTCTATGTTATTGTCGCATCGTGAGTCCGATTAGCATCCGGTTCGCTTCTTATCCTTTATTTGAGTCTATTGCATGATCAGATATCTTACGACCTTCCCGTTCCTCCATTCAGGTGCCCGAAACTTCAAATTTACCGATAGTTACGTCCTTTAAAACTCGAGTATTTTCTTGTGTACGAATCTCTATGTTATTGTCGCATCGTGAGTCCGATTAGCATCCGGTTCGCTTCGTATCCTTTATTTGAGTCTATTGCATGATCAGATATCTTACGGCCTTCCCGTTCCTCCATTCGGGTGCCCGAAACTTCAAATGTACCTATAGTTACGTCCTTTAAAACTCGAGTCTTTTCTTGTGTACGAATCTCTATGTTATTGTCGCATAGTGAGTCCGATAACCATCTGGTCTGCTTCGTATCCTTTATTTGAGTCTATTGCATGATCTGATATCTTACGGCCTTCCCGTTCCTCAATTCGGGTGCCCGAAACTTCAAATGTACCTATAGTTACGTTCATTAAAACTCGAGTCTTTTCTTGTGTACGAATCTCTATGTCATTATCGCATCGTGAGTCCGATAACCATTTGGTCTGCTTCGTATCCTTTATTTGAGTCTATTGCATGATCAGATATTTTACGGCCTTCCAGTTCCACCATTCGAGTGCCCGAAACTTCAAATGTACCGATAGTTACGTCCTTTAAAACTCTAGTCTTTTCTTGTGTACGAATCTCTATGTCATTGTCGCATCGTGAGACTGATTAGCATCCGGTTCGCTTCGTATCCTTTATTTGAGTCTATTGCATCATCAGATATCTTACGGCATTCCTGTTCCTCCATTCGGGTGCCCGAAACTTCAAATGAACCGATAGTTACGTCCTTTAAAACTCGAGTCTTTTCTTGTGTACGAATCTCTATGTCATTGTCACATCGTGAGCCCGATTAGCATCTGGTTCGCTTCTTATCCTTTATTTGAGTCTATTGCATGATCAGATATCTTACGGCCTTCCCGTTCCTCAATTCGGGTGCCCGAAACTTCAAATGTACCTATAGTTACGTCCATTAAAACTCGAGTCTTTTCTTGTGCACGAATCTCTATGTTATTGTCACATCTTGAGTCCGATAACTATCTGGTCTGCTTCGTATCCTTTATTTGAGTCTATTGCATGATCAGATATCTTACGGCCTTCCCGTTCCTAAATTCGGGTGCCCGAAACTTCAAATGTACCTTTAGTTACGTTCTTTAAAACTCGAGTCTTTTCTTGTGTACGAATCTCTATGTCATTATCGCATCGTGAGTCCGATAACCATCTGGTCTGCTTCGTATCCTTTATTTGAGTCTATTGCATGATCAGATATCTTACGGCCTTCCAGTTCCTCTATTCGAGTGCCCAAAACTTCAAATCTACCGATAGTTACGTCCTTTAAAACTCTAGTCTTTTCTTGTGTATGAATCTCTATGTCATTTTCGCATCGTGAGACTGATTAGCATCCGGTTCGCTTCGTATCCTTTATTTGAGTCTATTGCATCATTAGATATCTTACGGCATTCCTGTTCCTCCATTCGGGTGCCCGAAACTTCAAATGAACCGATAGTTACGTCCTTTAAAACTCGAGTCTTTTCTTGTGTACGAATCTCTATGTCATTGTCACATCGTGAGCCCGATTAGCATCTGGTTCGCTTCTTATCCTTTATTTGAGTCTATTGCATGATCAGATATCTTACGGCCTTCCCGTTCCTCAATTCGGGTGCCCGAAACTTCAAATGTACCTATAGTTACGTCCATTAAAACTCGAGTCTTTTCTTGTGCACGAATCTCTATGTTATTGTCACATCTTGAGTCCGATAACCATCTGGTCTGCTTCGTATCCTTTATTTGAGTCTATTGCATGATCAGATATCTTACGGCCTTCTCGTTCCTCCATTCGGGTGCCCGAAACTTCAAATTTACCGATAGTTACGTCCTTTAAAACTCGAGTGTTTTCTTGTGTACGAATCTCTATGTTATTGTCGCATCGTGAGTCCGATTAGCACCCGGTTCGCTTCTTATCCTTTATTTGAGTCTATTGCATGATCAGATATCTTACGGCCTTCCCGTTCCTCCATTCGGGTGCCCGAAACTTCAAATATACCGATAGTTACGTCCTTTAAAACTCGAGTCTTTTCTTGTGTACGAATCTCTATGTTATTGTCGCATCGGGAGTCCGATTAGCATCCGGTTCGCTTCTTATCCTTTATTTGAGTCTATTGCATGATCAGATATCTTACGACCTTCCCGTTCCTCCATTCGGGTGCCCGAAACTTCAAATTTACCGATAGTTACGTCCTTTAAAACTCGAGTCTTTTCTTGTGTACGAATCTCTATGTTATTGTCGCATCGTGAGTCCGATTAGCATCTGGTTCGCTTCGTATCCTTTATTTGAGTCTATTGCATGATCAGATATCTTACGGCCTTCCCGTTCCTCCATTCGGGTGCCCGAAACTTCAAATGTACCTATAGTTACGTCCTTTAAAACTCGAGTCTTTTCTTGTGTACGAATCTCTATGTTATTGTCGCATCGTGAGTCCGATTAGCATCTGGTTCGCTTCGTATCCTTTATTTGAGTCTATTGCATGATCAGATATCTTACGGCCTTCCCGTTCCTCCATTCGGGTGCCCGAAACTTCAAATGTACCTATAGTTACGTCCTATAAAACTCGAGTCTTTTCTTGTGTACGAATCTCTATGTCATTGTCGCATAGTGAGTCCGATAACCATCTGGTCTGCTTCGTATCCTTTATTTGAGTCTATTGCATGATCAGATATCTTACGGCCTTCCCGTTCCTCAATTCGGGTGCCCGAAACTTCAAATGTACCTATAGTTACGTCCATTAAAACTCGAGTCTTTTCTTGTGTACGAATCTCTATGTCATTATCGCATCGTGAGTCCGATAACCATTTTGTCTGCTTCGTATCCTTTATTTGAGTCTATTGCATGATCAGATATTTTACGGCCTTCCAGTTCCTCCATTCGAGTACCCGAAACTTCAAATGTACCGATAGTTACGTCCTTTAAAACTCTAGTCTTTTCTTGTGTACGAATCTCTATGTCATTGTCGCATCGTGAAACTGATTAGCATCCGGTTCGCTTCGTATCCTTTATTTGAGTCTATTGCATCATCAGATATCTTACGGCATTCCTGTTCCTCCATTCGGGTGCCCGAAACTTCAAATGAACCGATAGTTACGTCCTTTAAAACTCGAGTCTTTTCTTGTGTACGAATCTCTATGTCATTGTCACATCGTGAGCCCGATTAGCATCTAGTTCGCTTCTTATCCTTTATTTGAGTCTATTGCATGATCAGATATCTTACGGCCTTCTCGTTCCTCAATTCGGGTGCCCGAAATTTCAAATGTACCTATAGTTACGTCCATTAAAACTCGAGTCTTTTCTTGTGCACGAATCTCTATGTTATTGTCACATCTTGAGTCCGATAACTATCTGGTCTGCTTCATATCCTTTATTTGAGTCTATTGCATGATCAGATATCTTACGGCCTTCCCGTTCCTAAATTCTGGTGCCCGAAACTTCAAATGTACCTATAGTTACGTCCTTTAAAACTCGAGTCTTTTCTTGTGTACGAATCTCTATGTCATTATCGCATCGTGAGTCCGATAACCATCTGGTCTGCTTCGTATCCTTTATTTGAGTCTATTGCATGATCAGATATCTTACGGCCTTCCAGTTCCTCTATTCGAGTGCCCGAAACTTCAAATGTACCGATAGTTACGTCCTTTAAGACTCTAGTCTTTTCTTGTGTATGAATCTCTATGTCATTTTCGCATCGTGAGACTGATTAGCATCCGGTTCGCTTCGTATCCTTTATTTGAGTCTATTGCATCATCAGATATCTAACGGCATTCCTGTTCCTCCATTCGGGTGCCCGAAACTTCAAATGAACCGATAGTTACGTCCTTTAAAACTCGAATTTTTTCTTGTGTACGAATCTCTATGTCATTGTCACATCGTGAGCCCGATTAGCATCTGGTTCGCTTCTTATCCTTTATTTGAGTCTATTGCATGATCAGATATCTTACGGCCTTCCCGTTCCTCAATTCGGGTGCCCGAAACTTCAAATGTACCTATAGTTACGTCCATTAAAACTCGAGTCTTTTCTTGTGCACGAATCTCTATGTTATTGTCACATCTTGAGTCCGATAACCATCTGGTCTGCTTCGTATCCTTTATTTGAGTCTATTGCATGATCAGATATCTTACGGCCTTCCCGTTCCTCCATTCGGGTGCCCGAAACTTCAAATTTACCGATAGTTACGTCCTTTAAAACTCGAGTGTTTTCTTGTGTACGAATCTCTATGTTATTGTCGCATCTTGAGTCCGATTAGCACCCGGTTCGCTTCTTATCCTTTATTTGAGTCTATTGCATGATCAGATATCTTACGGCCTTCCCGTTCCTCCATTCGGGTGCCCGAAACTTCAAATATACCGATAGTTACGTCTTTTAAAACTCGAGTCTTTTCTTGTGTACGAATCTCTATGTTATTGTCGCATCGTGAGTCCGATTAGCATCCGGTTCGCTTCTTATCCTTTATTTGAGTCTATTGCATGATCAGATATCTTACGACCTTCCCGTTCCTCCATTCGGGTGCCCGAAACTTCAAATTTACCGATAGTTACGTCCTTTAAAACTCGAGTCTTTTCTTGTGTACGAATCTCTATGTTATTGTCGCATCGTGAGTCCGATTAGCATCCGGTTCGCTTCGTATCCTTTATTTGAGTCTATTGCATGATCAAATATCTTACGGCCTTCCCGTTCCTCCATTCGGGTGCCCGAAACTTCAAATGTACCTATAGTTACGTCCTTTAAAACTCGAGTCTTTTCTTGTGTACGAATCTCTATGTCATTGTCGCATAGTGAGTCCGATAACCATCTGGTCTGCTTCGTATCCTTTATTTGAGTCTATTACATGATCAGATATCTTACGGCCTTCCCGTTCCTCAATTCGGGTGCCCGAAACTTCAAATGTACCTATAGTTACGTCCATTAAAACTCGAGTCTTTTCTTGTGTACGAATCTCTATGTCATTATCGCATCGTGAGTCCGATAACCATTTGGTCTGCTTCGTATCCTTTATTTGAGTCTATTGCATGATCAGATATTTTACGGCCTTCTAGTTCCTCCATTCGAGTGCCCGAAACTTCAAATGTACCGATAGTTACGTCCTTTAAAACTCTAGTCTTTTCTTGTGTACGAATCTCTATGTCATTGTCGCATCGTGAGACTGATTAGCATCCGGTTCGCTTCGTATCCTTTATTTGAGTCTATTGCATCATCAGATATCTTACGGCATTCCTGTTCCTCCATTCGGGTGCCCGGAACTTCAAATGAACCGATAGTTACGTCCTTTAAAACTCGAGTCTTTTCTTGTGTACGAATCTCTATGTCATTGTCACATCGTGAGCCCGATTAGCATCTGGTTCGCTTCTTATCCTTTATTTGAGTCTATTGCATGATCAGATATCTTACGGCCTTCCCGTTCCTCAATTCGGGTGCCCGAAACTTCAAATGTACCTATAGTTACGTCCATTAAAACTCGAGTCTTTTCTTGTGCACGAATCTCTATGTTATTGTCACATCTTGAGTCCGATAACTATCTGGTCTGCTTCGTATCCTTTATTTGAGTGTATTGCATGATCAGATATCTTACGGCCTTCCCGTTCCTAAATTCGGGTGCCCGAAACTTCAAATGTACCTATAGTTACGTCCTTTAAAACTCGAGTCTTTTCTTGTGTACGAATCTCTATGTCATTATCGCATCGTGAGTCCGATAACCATCTGGTCTGCTTCGTATCCTTTATTTGAGTCTATTGCATGATCAGATATCTTACGGCCTTCCAGTTCCTCTATTCGAGTGCCCGAAACTTCAAATGTACCGATAGTTACGTCCTTTAAAACTCTAGTCTTTTCTTGTGTATGAATCTCTATGTCATTTTCGCATCGTGAGACTGATTAGCATCCGGTTCGCTTCGTATCCTTTATTTGAGTCTATTGCATCATCAGATATCTTACGGCATTTCTGTTCCTCCATTCGGGTGCCCGAAACTTCAAATGAACCGATAGTTACGTCCTTTAAAACTCGAGTCTTTTCTTGTGTACGAATCTCTATGTCATTGTCACATCGTGAGCCCGATTAGCATCTGGTTCGCTTCTTAGCCTTTATTTGAGTCTATTGCATGATCATATATCTTACGGCCTTCCCGTTCCTCAATTCGGGTGCCCGAAACTTCAAATGTACCTATAGTTACGTCCATTAAAACTCGAGTCTTTTCTTGTGCACGAATCTCTATGTTATTGTCACATCTTGAGTCCGATAACCATCTGGTCTACTTCGTATCCTTTATTTGAGTCTATTGCATGATCAGATATCTTACGGCCTTCCCGTTCCTCCATTCGGGTGCCCGAAACTTCAAATTTACCGATAGTTACGTCCTTTAAAACTCGAGTGTTTTCTTGTGTACGAATCTCTATGTTATTGTCGCATCGTGAGTCCGATTAGCACCCGGTTCGCTTCTTATCCTTTATTTGAGTCTATTGCATGATCAGATATCTTACGGCCTTCCCGTTCCTCCATTCGGGTGCCCGAAACTTCAAATATACCGATAGTTACGTCCTTTAAAACTCGAGTCTTTTCTTGTGTACGAATCTCTATGTTATTGTCGCATCGTGAGTCCGATTAGCATCCGGTTCACTTCTTATCCTTTATTTGAGTCTATTGCATGATCAGATATCTTACGACCTTCCCGTTCCTCCATTCGGGTGCCCGAAACTTCAAATTTACCGATAGTTACGTCCTTTAAAACTCGAGTCTTTTCTTGTGTACGAATCTCTATGTTATTGTCGCATCGTGAGTCCGATCAGCATCCGGTTCGCTTCGTATCCTTTATTTGAGTCTATTGCATGATCAGATATCTTACGGCCTTCCCGTTCCTCCATTCGGGTGCCCGAAACTTCAAATGTACCTATAGTTACGTCCTTTAAAACTCGAGTCTTTTCTTGTGTACGAATCTCTATGTCATTGTCGCATAGTGAGTCCGATAACCATCTGGTCTGCTTCGTATCCTTTATTTGAGTCTATTGCATGATCAGATATCTTACGGCCTTCCCGTTCCTCAATTCGGGTGCCCGAAACTTCAAATGTACCTATAGTTACGTCCATTAAAACTCGAGTCTTTTCTTGTGTACGAATCTCTATGTCATTATCGCATCGTGAGTCCGATAACCATTTGGTCTGCTTCGTATCCTTTATTTGAGTCTATTGCATGATCAGATATTTTACGGCCTTCCAGTTCCTCCATTCGAGTGCCCGAAACTTCAAATGTACCGATAGTTACGTCCTTTAAAACTCTAGTCTTTTCTTGTGTACGAATCTCTATGTCATTGTCGCATCGTGAGACTGATTAGCATCCGGTTCGCTTCGTATCCTTTATTTGAGTCTATTGCATCATCAGATATCTTACGGCATTCCTGTTCCTCCATTCGGGTGCCCGAAACTTCAAATGAACCGATAGTTACGTCCTTTAAAACTCGAGTCTTTTCTTGTGTACGAATCTCTATGTCATTGTCACATCGTGAGCCCGATTAGCATCTGGTTCGCTTCTTATCCTTTATTTGAGTCTGCATGATCAGATATCTTACGGCCTTCCCGTTCCTCAATTCGGGTGCCCGAAACTTCAAATGTACCTATAGTTACGTCCATTAAAACTCGAGTCTTTTCTTGTGCACGAATCTCTATGTTATTGTCACATCTTGAGTCCGATAACCATCTGGTCTGCTTCGTATCCTTTATTTGAGTCTATTGCATGATCAGATATCTTACGGCCTTCCCGTTCCTCCATTCGGGTGCCCGAAACTTCAAATGTACCTATAGTTACGTCCATTAAAACTCGAGTCTTTTCTTGTGCACGAATCTCTATGTTATTGTCACATCTTGAGTCCGATAACTATCTGGTCTGCTTCGTATCCTTTATTTGAGTCTATTGCATGATCAGATATCTTACGGCCTTCCCGTTCCTAAATTCGGGTGACCGAAACTTCAAATGTACCTATAGTTACGTCCTTTAAAACTCGAGTCTTTTCTTGTGTACGAATCTCTATGTCATTATCGCATCGTGAGTCCGATAACCATCTGGTCTGCTTCGTATCCTTTATTTGAGTCTATTGCATGATCAGATATCTTACGGCCTTCCAGTTCCTGTATTCGAGTGCCCGAAACTTCAAATGTACCGATAGTTACGTCCTTTAAAACTCTAGTCTTTTCTTGTGTATGAATCTCTATGTCATTTTCGCATCGTGAGACTGATTAGCATCTGGTTCGCTTCGTATCCTTTATTTGAGTCTATTGCATCATCAGATATCTTACGGCATTCCTGTTCCTCCATTCGGGTGCCCGAAACTTCAAATGAACCGATAGTTACGTCCTTTAAAACTCGAGTCTTTTCTTGTGTACGAATCTCTATGTCATTGTCACATCGTGAGCCCGATTAGCATCTGGTTCGCTTCTTATCCTTTATTTGAGTCTATTGCATGATCAGATATCTTACGGCCTTCCCGTTCCTCAATTCGGGTGCCCGAAACTTCAAATGTACCAATAGTTACGTCCATTAAAACTCGAGTCTTTTCTTGTGCACGAATCTCTATGTTATTGTCACATCTTGAGTCCGATAACCATCTGGTCTGCTTCGTATCCTTTATTTGAGTCTATTGCATGATCAGATATCTTACGGCCTTCCCGTTCCTCCGTTCGGGTGCCCGAAACTTCAAATTTACCGATAGTTACGTCCTTTAAAACTCGAGTGTTTTCTTGTGTACGAATCTCTATGTTATTGTCGCATCGTGAGTCCGATTAGCACCCGGTTCGCTTCTTATCCTTTATTTGAGTCTATTGCATGATCAGATATCTTACGGCCTTCCCGTTCCTCCATTCGGGTGCCCGAAACTTCAAATATACCGATAGTTACGTCCTTTAAAACTCGAGTCTTTTCTTGTGTACGAATCTCTATGTTATTGTCGCATCGTGAGTCCGATTAGCATCCGGTTCGCTTCTTATCCTTTATTTGAGTCGATTGCATGATCAGATATCTTACGACCTTCCCGTTCCTCCATTCGGGTGCCCGAAACTTAAAATTTACCGATAGTTACGTCCTTTAAAACTCAAGTCTTTTCTTGTGTACGAATCTCTATGTTATTGTCGCATCGTGAGTCCGATTAGCATCCGGTTCGCTTCGTATCCTTTATTTGAGTCTATTGCATGATCAGATAACTTAATGCCTTCCCGTTCCTCCATTCGGGTGCCCGAAACTTCAAATGTACCTATAGTTACGTCCTTTAAAACTCGAGTCTTTTCTTGTGTACGAATCTCTATGTCATTGTCGCATAGTGAGTCCGATAACCATCTGGTCTGCTTCGTATCCTTTATTTGAGTCTATTGCATGATCAGATATCTTACGGCCTTCCCGTTCCTCAATTCGGGTGCCCGAAACTTCAAATGTACCTATAGTTACGTCCATTAAAACTCGAGTCTTTTCTTGTGCACGAATCTCTATGTTATTGTCACATCTTGAGTCTGATAACCATCTGGTCTGCTTCGTATCCTTTATTTGAGTCTATTGCATGATCAGATATCTTACGGCCTTCCCGTTCCTCCATTCGGGTGCCCGAAACTTCAAATTTACCGATAGTTACGTCCTTTAAAACTCGAGTCTTTTCTTGTGTACGAATCTCTATGTTATTGTCGCATCGTGAGTCCGATTAGCACCCGGTTCGCTTCTTATCCTTTATTTGAGTCTATTGCATGATCAGATATCTTACGGCCTTCCCGTTCCTCCATTCGGGTGCCCGAAACTTCAAATATACCGATAGTTACGTCCTTTAAAACTCGAGTCTTTTCTTGTGTACGAATCTCTATGTTATTGTCGCATCGTGAGTCCGATTAGCATCCGGTTCACTTCTTATCCTTTATTTGAGTCTATTGCATGATCAGATATCTTACGACCTTCCTGTTCCTCCATTCGGGTGCCCGAAACTTCAAATTTATCGATAGTTACGTCCTTTAAAACTCGAGTCTTTTCTTGTGTACGAATCACTATGTTATTGTCGCATCGTGAGTCCGATTAGCATCCGGTTCGCTTCGTATCCTTTATTTGAGTCTATTGCATGATCAGATATCTTACGGCCTTCCCGTTCCTCCATTCGGGTGCCCGAAACTTCAAATGTACCGATAGTTACCTCCTTTTAAACTCGAGTCTTTTCTTGTGTACGAATCTCTATGTTATTGCCACATCGTGAGTCCGATTAGCATCCGGTTTGCTTCTTATCCTTTATTTGAGTCTATTGCATGATCAGATATCTTACGGCCTTCCCGTTCCTCCATTCGGGTGCCCGAAACTTCAAATGTACCAATAGTTACGTCCTTTAAAACTCGAGTCTTTTCTTGTGTACGAATCTCTATGTCATTGTCGCATCGTGAGTCTGATAACCATCCGGTCTACTTCGTATCCTTTATTTGAGTCTATTGCATGATCAGATATCTTACGGCCTTCCCGTTCCTCCATTCGGGTGCCCGAAACTTCAAATTTACCGATAGTTACGTCCTTTTAAACTCGAGTCTTTTCTTGTGTACGAATCTCTCTGTCATTGTCACATCGTGAATCCGATTAGCATCCGATTCACTTCTTATCCTTTATTTGAGGCTATTGCATCATCAGATATCTTACGGCCTTCCCGTTCCTCCATTCGGGGGCCCGAAACTTCAAATGTACAGATAGTTACGTCCTTTGAAACTCGAGTCTTTTCTTGTGTACGAATCTCTATGTCATTGCCGCATCGTGAGTCCGATTAGCATCTAGTTCGCTTCTTATCCTTTATTTGAGTCTATTGCATCATCAGATATCTTACGGCATTCATGTTCCTCCATTCAGGTGCCCGAAACTTCAAATGTACCGATAGTTACGTCCTTTAAAACTCGAGTCTTTTCTTGTGTACGAATCTCTATGTCATTGTCTCATCGTAAGTGCGATTACCATCCGGTCCGCTTCGTATCCTTTATTTCATTCTATTGCATGATCAGATATCATACGGCCTTCCCGCTCCTCCATTCGGGTGACCGAAACTTCAAATTTACCGATAGTTACGTCCTTTAAAACTCAAGTCTTTTCTTGTGTACGAATCTCTATGTCATTGTCGCATCGTGAGTTCGATTAGCATCTGGTTCGCTTCTTATCCTTTATTTGAGTCTATTGCATCATAAGATATCTTACGGCATTCCTGTTCCTCCATTCGGGTGCCCGATACTTCAAATGAACCGATAGTTACGTCCTTTAGAACTAGAGTCTTTTCTTGTGTAAGAATCTCTATGTCATTGTCGCATCGTGAGTCCGATAACTATCCAGTATGCTTCGTATCCTTTATTTGAGGCTATTGCATGATCAGATATCTTACGACGTTCCCGTTCCTGAATTCGGGTGCCCGAAACTTCAAATGTACCTATAGTTACGTCCATTAAAACTCGAGTCTTTTCTTGTGTACGAATCTCTTTGTCATTGTCGCATCGTGAGTCCGATAACCATCTGGTCTGCTTCGTATCCTTTATTTGAGGCTATTGCATGATCAGATATCTTACGGCGTTCCCGTTCCTGAATTCGGGTGCCCGAAACTTCAAATGTACCTATAGTTACGTCCATTAAAACTCGAGTCTTTTCTTGTGTACGAATCTCTATGTCATTGTCGCATCGTGAGTCCGATAACCATCTGGTCTGCTTCGTATCCTTTATTTGAGTCTATTGCATGATCAGATATCTTACGGCCTTCCTGTTCCTCAATTCGGGTGCCCGAAACTTCAAATGTACCTATAGTTAGGTCCATTAAAACTCGAGTCTTTTCTTGTGTACGAATCTCTATGTCATTATCGCATCGTGAGTCCGATAACCATCTGGTCTGCTTCGTATCCTTTATTTGAGTCTATTGCATGATCAGATATCTTACGGCCTTCCAGTTCCTCCATTCGAGTGCCCGAAACTTCAAATGTACCGATAGTTACGTCCTTTAAAACTCTAGTCTTTTCTTGTGTATGAATCTCTATGTCATTGTCGCATCGTGAGACTGATTAGCATCTGGTTCGCTTCGTATCCTTTATTTGAGTCTACTGCATCATCAGATATCTTACGGCATTCCTGTTCCTCCATTCGGGTGCCCGAAACTTCAAATGAACCAATAGTTACGTCCTTTAAAACTCGAGTCTTTTCTTGTGTACGAATCTCTATGTCATTGTCACATCGTGAGCCCGATTAGCATCTGGTTCGCTTCTTATCCTTTATTTGAGTTTATTGCATGATCAGATATCTTACGGCCTTCCCGTTCCTTAATTCGGGTGCCCGAAACTTCAAATGTACCTATAGTTACGTCCATTAAAACTCGAGTCTTTTCTTGTGCACGAATCTCTATGTTATTGTCACATCTTGAGTCCGATAACCATCTGGTCTGCTTCGTATCCTTTATTTGAGTCTATTGCATGATCAGATATCTTACGGCCTTCCCGTTCCTCCATTCGGGTGCCCGAAACTTCAAATTTACCGATAGTTACGTCCTTTAAAACTCGAGTCTTTTCTTGTGTACGAATCTCTATGTTATAGTCGCATCGTGAGTCCGATTAGCACCCGGTTCGCTTCTTATCCTTTATTTGAGTCTATTGCATGATCAGATATCTTACGGCCTTCCCGTTCTTCCATTCGGGTGCCCGAAACTTCAAATATACCGATAGTTACGTCCTTTAAAACTCGATTTTTTTCTTGTGTACGAATCTCTATGTTATTGTCGCATCGTGAGTCCGATTAGCATCCGGTTCGCTTCTTATCCTTTATTTGAGTCTATTGCATGATCAGATATCTTACGACCTTCCCGTTCCTCCATTCGGGTGCCCGAAACTTCAAATTTACCGATAGTTACGTCCTTTAAAACTCGAGTCTTTTCTTGTGTACGAATCTCTATGTCATTGTCTCATCGTGAGTGCGATTACCATCCGGTCCGCTTCGTATCCTTTATTTGATTCTATTGCATGATCAGATATCTTACGGCCTTCCCGTTCCTCCATTCGGGTGCCTGAATCTTCAAATTTACCTATAGTTACGTCCTTAAAACCTCGAGTCTTTTCTTATGTACGAATCTCTATGTCGTTGTCGCATCCTGAGCCCGATTAACATCTGGTTCACTTCTTATCCATTATTTGAGTCTATAGCATCATCAGATATCTTACGAACTTCCTGTTCCTCCATTCGGGTGCCCGAAACCTCAAAGTTACCGATAGTTACCTCCTTTAAAACTCGAGTCTTTTCTTGTGTACGAATCTCTATGTCATTGTCGCATCGTGAGTCCGATAACCATCCGGTCTGCTTCGTATCCTTTATTTCAGTCTATTGCATGATCAGATATCTTACGGCCTTCCCGTTCCTCCATTCGGGTTCCCGAAACTTCAAATTTACCGATAGTTACGTCCTTTTAAACTCGAGTCTTTTCTTGTGTACGAATCTCTCTGTCATTGTCACATCGTGAATCCGATTAGCATCCGATTTGCTTCTTATCCTTTATTTGATCTATTGCATCATCAGATATCTTACGGCCTTCCCGTTCCTCCATTCAGGGGCCCGAAACTTCAAATGTATAGATAGTTACGTCCTTTGAAACTCGAGTCTTTTCTTGTGTACGAATCTCTATGTCATTGTCGCATCGTGAGTCCGATTAGCATCTGGTTCGCTTCTTATCCTTTATTTGAGTCTATTGCATCATCAGATATCTTACGACATTCATGTTCCTCCATTCGGGTGCCCGAAACTTCAAATGTACCAATAGTTACGTCCTTTAAAACTCGAGTCTTTTCTTCTGTACGAATCTCTATATCATTGTCTCATCGTAAGTGCGATTACCATCCGGTCCGCTTCGTATCCTTTATTTCATTCTATTGCATGATCAGATATCATACGGCCTTCCCGCTCCTCCATTCGGGTGCCCAAAACTTCAAATTTACCGATAGTTACGTCCTTTAAAACTCAAGTCTTTTCTTGTGTACGAATCTCTATGTCATTGTCGCATTGTGAGTTCGATTAGCATCTGGTTCGCTTCTTATCCTTTATTTGAGTCTATTGCATCATAAGATATCTTACGGCATTCCTGTTCCTCCATTCGGGTGCCCGAAACTTCAAATGAACCGATAGTTACGTCCTTTAAAACTAGAGTCTTTTCTTGTGTACGAATCTCTATGTCATTGTCGCATCGTGAGTCCGATAACCATCCAGTCTGCTTCGTATCCTTTATTTGAGGCTATTGCATGATCAGATATCTTACGGCGTTCCCGTTCCTGAATTCGGGTGCCCGAAACTTCAAATGTACCTATAGTTACGTCCATTAAAACTCGAGTCTTTTCTTGTGTACGAATCTTTATGTCATTATCGCATCGTGAGTCCGATAACCATCTGGTCTGCTTCGTATCCTTTATTTGAGTCTATTGCATTATCAGATATCTTACGGCCTTCCAGTTCCTCAATTCGAGTGCCCGAAACTTCAAATGTACCGATAGTTACGTCCTTTAAAACTCTAGTCTTTTCTTGTGTATGAATCTCTATGTCATTGTCGCATCGTGAGACTGATTAGCATCCGGTTCGCTTCGTATCCTTTATTTGAGTCTATTGCATCATCAGATATCTAACGGCATTCCTGTTCCTCCATTCGGGTGCCCGAAACTTCAAATGAACCGATAGTTACGTCCTTTAAAACTCGAGTCTTTTCTTGTGTACGAATCTCTATGTCATTGTCAAATCGTGAGCCCGATTAGCATCTGGTTCGCTTCTTATCCTTTATTTGAGTGTATTGCATGATCAGATATCTTACGGCCTTCCCGTTCCTCAATTCGGGTGCCTGAAACTTCAAATGTACCTATAGTTACGTCCATTAAAACTCGAGTCTTTTCTTGTGCACGAATCTCTATGTTATTGTCACATCTTGAGTCCGATAACCATCTGGTCTGCTTCGTATCCTTTATTTGAGTCTATTGCATGATCAGATATCTTACGGCCTTCCCGTTCCTCCATTTGGGTGCCCGAAACTTCAAATTTACCGATAGTTACGTCCTTTAAAACTCGAGTCTTTTCTTGTGTACGAATCTCTATGTTATTGTCGCATCGTGAGTCCGATTAGCATCCGGTTCACTTCTTATCCTTTATTTGAGTCTATTGCATGATCAGATATCTTACGGCCTTCTCGTTCCTCCATTCGGGTGCCCGAAACTTCAAATATACCGATAGTTACGTCCTTTAAAACTCGAGTCTTTTCTTGTGTACGAATCTCTATGTTATTGTCGCATCGTGAGTCCGATTAACATCCGGTTCACTTCTTATCCTTTATTTGAGTCTATTGCATGATCAGATATCTTACGGCCTTCCCGTTCCTCCATTCGGGTGCCCGAAACTTCAAATTTACCGATAGTTACGTCCTTTAAAACTCGAGTCTTTTCTTGTGTACGAATCTCTATGTCATTGTCAAATCGTGAGCCCGATTAGCATCTGGTTCGCTTCTTATCCTTTATTTGAGTGTATTGCATGATCAGATATCCTACGGCCTTCCCGTTCCTCAATTCGGATGCCCGAAACTTCAAATGTACCTATAGTTACGTCCATTAAAACTCGAGTCTTTTCTTGTGCACGAATCTCTATGTTATTGTCACATCTTGAGTCCGATAACCATCTGGTCTGCTTCGTATCCTTTATTTGAGTCTATTGCATGATCAGATATCTTACGGCCTTCCCGTTCCTCCATTCGGGTGCCCGAAACTTCAAATTTACCGATAGTTACGTCCTTTAAAACTCGAGTCTTTTCTTGTGTACGAATCTCTATGTTATTGTCGCATCGTGAGTCCGATTAGCATCCGGTTCGCTTCGTATCCTTTATTTGAGTCTATTGCATGATCAGATATCTTACGGCCTTCTCGTTCCTCCATTCGGGTGCCCGAAACTTCAAATGAACCGATAGTTACGTCCTTTAAAACTCGAGTCTTTTCTTGTGTACGAATCTCTATGTCATTGTCAAATCGTGAGCCCGATTAGCATCTGGTTCGCTTCTTATCCTTTATTTGAGTGTATTGCATGATCAGATATCTTACGGCCTTCCCGTTCCTCAATTCGGGTGCCCGAAACTTCAAATGTACCTATAGTTACGTCCATTAAAACTCGAGTCTTTTCTTGTGCACGAATCTCTATGTTATTGTCACATCTTGAGTCCGATAACCATCTGGTCTGCTTCGTATCCTTTATTTGAGTCTATTGCATGATCAGATATCTTACGGCCTTCCCGTTCCTCCATTCGGGTGCCCGAAACTTCAAATTTACCGATAGTTACGTCCTTTAAAACTCGAGTCTTTTCTTGTGTACGAATCTCTATGTTATTGTCGCATCGTGAGTCCGATTAGCATCCGGTTCACTTCTTATCCTTTATTTGAGTCTATTGCATGATCAGATATCTTACGGCCTTCTCGTTCCTCCATTCGGGTGCCCGAAACTTCAAATATACCGATAGTTACGTCCTTTAAAACTCGAGTCTTTTCTTGTGTACGAATCTCTATGTTATTGTCGCATCGTGAGTCCGATTAACATCCGGTTCACTTCTTATCCTTTATTTGAGTCTATTGCATGATCAGATATCTTACGGCCTTCCCGTTCCTCCATTCGGGTGCCCGAAACTTCAAATTTACCGATAGTTACGTCCTTTAAAACTCGAGTCTTTTCTTGTGTACGAATCTCTATGTTATTGTCGCATCGTGAGTCCGATTACCATCCGGTTCGCTTCTTATCCTTTATTTGAGTCTATTGCATGATCAGATATCTTACGGCCTTCCCGTTCCTCCATTCGGGTGCCCGAAACTTCAAATTTACCGATAGTTACGTCCTTTAAAACTCAAGTTTTTTCTTGTGTACGAATCTCTATGTCATTGTCTCATCGTGAGTGCGATTACCATCCGGTCCGCTTCGTATCCTTTATTTGATTCTATTGCATGATCAGATATCTTACGGCCTTCCCGTTCCTCCATTCGGGTGCCGGAATCTTCAAATTTACCTATAGTTACGTCCTTAAAACCTCGAGTCTTTTCTTGTGTACGAATCTCTATGTCGTTGTCGCATCCTGAGCCCGATTAGCATCTGGTTCACTTCTTATCCATTATTTGAGTCTATAGCATCATCAGATATCTTACGGCCTTCCTGTTCCTCCATTCGGGTGCCCGAAACTTCAAATGTACCGATAGTTACGTCCTTTTAAACTCGAGTCTTTTCTTGTGTACGAATCTCTATGTTATTGTCGCATCGTGAGTCTGATTAGCATCCGGTTTGCTTCTTATCCTTTATTTGAGTCTATTGCGTGATCAGATATCTTACGGACTTCCCGTTCCTCCATTCGGGTGCCCGAAACTTCAAATGTACCGATAGTTACGTCCTTTAAAACTCGAGTCTTTTCTTGTGTACGAATCTCTATGTTATTGTCGCATCGTGAGTCCGATTAGCATCCGGTTCGCTTCGTATCCTTTATTTGAGTCTATTGCATGATCAGATATCTTACGGCCTTCTCGTTCCTCCATTCGGGTGCCCGAAACTTCAAATATACCGATAGTTACGTCCTTTAAAACTCGAGTCTTTTCTTGTGTACGAATCTCTATGTCATTGTCGCATCGTGAGTCCGATAACCATCCGGTCTGCTTCGTATCCTTTATTTCAGTCTATTGCATGATCAGATATCTTACGGCCTTCCCGTTCCTCAATTCGGGTGCCTGAAACTTCAAATGTACCTATAGTTACGTCCATTAAAACTCGAGTCTTTTCTTGTGCACGAATCTCTATGTTATTGTCACATCTTGAGTCCGATAACCATCTGGTCTGCTTCGTATGCTTTATTTGAGTCTATTGCATGATCAGATATCTTACGGCCTTCCCGTTCCTCCATTTGGGTGCCCGAAACTTCAAATTTACCGATAGTTACGTCCTTTAAAACTCGAGTCTTTTCTTGTGTACGAATCTCTATGTTATTGTCGCATCGTGAGTCCGATTAGCATCCGGTTCACTTCTTATCCTTTATTTGAGTCTATTGCATGATCAGATATCTTACGGCCTTCTCGTTCCTCCATTCGGGTGCCCGAAACTTCAAATATACCGATAGTTACGTCCTTTAAAACTCGAGTCTTTTCTTGTGTACGAATCTCTATGTTATTGTCGCATCGTGAGTCCGATTAACATCCGGTTCACTTCTTATCCTTTATTTGAGTCTATTGCATGATCAGATATCTTACGGCCTTCCCGTTCCTCCATTCGGGTGCCCGAAACTTCAAATTTACCGATAGTTACGTCCTTTAAAACTCGAGTCTTTTCTTGTGTACGAATCTCTATGTCATTGTCAAATCGTGAGCCCGATTAGCATCTGGTTCGCTTCTTATCCTTTATTTGAGTGTATTGCATGATCAGATATCCTACGGCCTTCCCGTTCCTCAATTCGGGTGCCCGAAACTTCAAATGTACCTATAGTTACGTCCATTAAAACTCGAGTCTTTTCTTGTGCACGAATCTCTATGTTATTGTCACATCTTGAGTCCGATAACCATCTGGTCTGCTTCGTATCCTTTATTTGAGTCTATTGCATGATCAGATATCTTACGGCCTTCCCGTTCCTCCATTCGGGTGCCCGAAACTTCAAATTTACCGATAGTTACGTCCTTTAAAACTCGAGTCTTTTCTTGTGTACGAATCTCTATGTTATTGTCGCATCGTGAGTCCGATTAGCATCCGGTTCGCTTCGTATCCTTTATTTGAGTCTATTGCATGATCAGATATCTTACGGCCTTCTCGTTCCTCCATTCGGGTGCCCGAAACTTCAAATGAACCGATAGTTACGTCCTTTAAAACTCGAGTCTTTTCTTGTGTACGAATCTCTATGTCATTGTCAAATCGTGAGCCCGATTAGCATCTGGTTCGCTTCTTATCCTTTATTTGAGTGTATTGCATGATCAGATATCTTACGGCCTTCCCGTTCCTCAATTCGGGTGCCCGAAACTTCAAATGTACCTATAGTTACGTCCATTAAAACTCGAGTCTTTTCTTGTGCACGAATCTCTATGTTATTGTCACATCTTGAGTCCGATAACCATCTGGTCTGCTTCGTATCCTTTATTTGAGTCTATTGCATGATCAGATATCTTACGGCCTTCCCGTTCCTCCATTCGGGTGCCCGAAACTTCAAATTTACCGATAGTTACGTCCTTTAAAACTCGAGTCTTTTCTTGTGTACGAATCTCTATGTTATTGTCGCATCGTGAGTCCGATTAGCATCCGGTTCACTTCTTATCCTTTATTTGAGTCTATTGCATGATCAGATATCTTACGGCCTTCTCGTTCCTCCATTCGGGTGCCCGAAACTTCAAATATACCGATAGTTACGTCCTTTAAAACTCGAGTCTTTTCTTGTGTACGAATCTCTATGTTATTGTCGCATCGTGAGTCCGATTAACATCCGGTTCACTTCTTATCCTTTATTTGAGTCTATTGCATGATCAGATATCTTACGGCCTTCCCGTTCCTCCATTCGGGTGCCCGAAACTTCAAATTTACCGATAGTTACGTCCTTTAAAACTCGAGTCTTTTCTTGTGTACGAATCTCTATGTTATTGTCGCATCGTGAGTCCGATTACCATCCGGTTCGCTTCTTATCCTTTATTTGAGTCTATTGCATGATCAGATATCTTACGGCCTTCCCGTTCCTCCATTCGGGTGCCCGAAACTTCAAATTTACCGATAGTTACGTCCTTTAAAACTCAAGTTTTTTCTTGTGTACGAATCTCTATGTCATTGTCTCATCGTGAGTGCGATTACCATCCGGTCCGCTTCGTATCCTTTATTTGATTCTATTGCATGATCAGATATCTTACGGCCTTCCCGTTCCTCCATTCGGGTGCCGGAATCTTCAAATTTACCTATAGTTACGTCCTTAAAACCTCGAGTCTTTTCTTGTGTACGAATCTCTATGTCGTTGTCGCATCCTGAGCCCGATTAGCATCTGGTTCACTTCTTATCCATTATTTGAGTCTATAGCATCATCAGATATCTTACGGCCTTCCTGTTCCTCCATTCGGGTGCCCGAAACTTCAAATGTACCGATAGTTACGTCCTTTTAAACTCGAGTCTTTTCTTGTGTACGAATCTCTATGTTATTGTCGCATCGTGAGTCTGATTAGCATCCGGTTTGCTTCTTATCCTTTATTTGAGTCTATTGCGTGATCAGATATCTTACGGACTTCCCGTTCCTCCATTCGGGTGCCCGAAACTTCAAATGTACCGATAGTTACGTCCTTTAAAACTCGAGTCTTTTCTTGTGTACGAATCTCTATGTTATTGTCGCATCGTGAGTCCGATTAGCATCCGGTTCGCTTCGTATCCTTTATTTGAGTCTATTGCATGATCAGATATCTTACGGCCTTCTCGTTCCTCCATTCGGGTGCCCGAAACTTCAAATATACCGATAGTTACGTCCTTTAAAACTCGAGTCTTTTCTTGTGTACGAATCTCTATGTCATTGTCGCATCGTGAGTCCGATAACCATCCGGTCTGCTTCGTATCCTTTATTTCAGTCTATTGCATGATCAGATATCTTACGGCCTTCCCGTTCCTCCATTCGGGTGCCCGAAACTTCAAATTTACCGATAGTTACGTCCTTTTAAACTCGAGTCTTTTCTTGTGTACGAATCTCTCTGTCATTGTCACATCGTGAATCCGATTAGCATCCGATTTGCTTCTTATCCTTTATTTGATCTATTGCATCATCAGATATCTTACGGCCTTCCCGTTCCTCCATTCGGGGGCCCGAAACTTCAAATGTATAGATAGTTACGTCCTTTGAAACTCGAGTCTTTTCTTGTGTATGAATCTCTATGTCATTGTCGCATCGTGAGTCCGATTAGCATCTGGTTCGCTTCTTATCCTTTATTTGAGTCTATTGCATCATTAGATATCTTACGGCATTCATGTTCCTCCATTCGGGTGCCCGAAACTTCAAATGTACCAATAGTTACGTCCTTTAAAACTCGAGACTTTTCTTCTGTACGAATCTCTATGTCATTGTCTCATCGTAAGTGCGATTACCATCCGGTCCGCTTCGTATCCTTTATTTCATTCTATTGCATGATCAGATATCATACGGCCTTCCCGCTCCTCCATTCGGGTGCCCGAAACTTCAAATTTACCGATATTTACGTCCTTTAAAACTCAAGTCTTTTCTTGTGTACGAATCTCTACGTCATTGTTGCATTGTGAGTTCGATTAGCATCTGGTTCGCTTCTTATCCTTTATTTGAGTCTATTGCATCATAAGATATCTTACGGCATTCCTGTTCCTCCATTCGGGTGCCCGAAACTTCAAATGAACCGATAGTTACGTCCTTTAAAACTAGAGTCTTTTCTTGTGTACGAATCTCTATGTCATTGTCGCATCGTGAGTCCGATAACCATCCAGTCTGCTTCGTATCCTTTATTTGAGGCTATTGCATGATCAGATATCTTACGGCGTTCCCGTTCCTGAATTCGGGTGCCCGAAACTTCAAATGTACCTATAGTTACGTCCATTAAAACTCGAGTCTTTTCTTGTGTACGAATCTTTATGTCATTATCGCATCGTGAGTCCGATAACCATCTGGTCTGCTTCGTATCCTTTATTTGAGTCTATTGCATTATCAGATATCTTACGGCCTTCCAGTTCCTCAATTCGAGTGCCCGAAACTTCAAATGTACCGATAGTTACATCCTTTAAAACTCTAGTCTTTTCTTGTGTATGAATCTCTATGTCATTGTCGCATCGTGAGACTGATTAGCATCCGGTTCGCTTCGTATCCTTTATTTGAGTCTATTGCATCATCAGATATCTTACGGCATTCCTGTTCCTCCATTCGGGTGCCCGAAACTTCAAATGAACCGATAGTTACGTCCTTTAAAACTCGAGTCTTTTCTTGTGTACGAATCTCTATGTCATTGTCAAATCGTGAGCCCGATTAGCATCTGGTTCGCTTCTTATCCTTTATTTGAGTGTATTGCATGATCAGATATCTTACGGCCTTCCCGTTCCTCAATTCGGGTGCCCGAAACTTCAAATGTACCTATAGTTACGTCCATTAAAACTCGAGTCTTTTCTTGTGCACGAATCTCTATGTTATTGTCACATCTTGAGTCCGATAACCATCTGGTCAGCTTCGTATCATTTATTTGAGTCTATTGCATCATCAGATATCTTACGGCATTCCTGTTCCTCCATTCGGGTGCCCGAAACTTCAAATGAACCGATAGTTACGTCCTTTAAAACTCGAGTCTTTTCTTGTGTACGAATCTCTATGTCATTGTCAAATCGTGAGCCCGATTAGCATCTGGTTCGCTTCTTATCCTTTATTTGAGTGTATTGCATGATCAGATATCTTACGGCCTTCCCGTTCCTCAATTCGGGTGCCCGAAACTTCAAATGTACCTATAGTTACGTCCATTAAAACTCGAGTCTTTTCTTGTGCACGAATCTCTATGTTATTGTCACATCTTGAGTCCGATAACCATCTGGTCTGCTTCGTATCCTTTATTTGAGTCTATTGCATGATCAGATATCTTACGGCCTTCCCGTTCCTCCATTCGGGTGCCCGAAACTTCAAATTTACCGATAGTTACGTCCTTTAAAACTCGAGTCTTTTCTTGTGTACGAATCTCTATGTTATTGTCGCATCGTGAGTCCGATTAGCATCCGGTTCACTTCTTATCCTTTATTTGAGTCTATTGCATGATCAGATATCTTACGGCCTTCTCGTTCCTCCATTCGGGTGCCCGAAACTTCAAATATACCGATAGTTACGTCCTTTAAAACTCGAGTCTTTTCTTGTGTACGAATCTCTATGTTATTGTCGCATCGTGAGTCCGATTAACATCCGGTTCACTTCTTATCCTTTATTTGAGTCTATTGCATGATCAGATATCTTACGGCCTTCCCGTTCCTCCATTCGGGTGCCCGAAACTTCAAATTTACCGATAGTTACGTCCTTTAAAACTCGAGTCTTTTCTTGTGTACGAATCTCTATGTTATTGTCGCATCGTGAGTCCGATTACCATCCGGTTCGCTTCTTATCCTTTATTTGAGTCTATTGCATGATCAGATATCTTACGGCCTTCCCGTTCCTCCATTCGGGTGCCCGAAACTTCAAATTTACCGATAGTTACGTCCTTTAAAACTCAAGTCTTTTCTTGTGTACGAATCTCTATGTCATTGTCTCATCGTGAGTGCGATTACCATCTGGTCCGCTTCGTATCCTTTATTTGATTCTATTGCATGATCAGATATCTTACGGCCTTCCCGTTCCTCCATTCGGGTGCCTGAATCTTCAAATTTACCTATAGTTACGTCCTTAAAACCTCGAGTCTTTTCTTGTGTACGAATCTCTATGTCGTTGTCGCATCCTGAGCCCGATTAGCATCTGGTTCACTTCTTATCCATTATTTGAGTCTATAGCATCGTCAGATATCTTACGGCCTTCCTGTTCCTCCATTCGGGTGGCCGAAACTTCGAATGTACCGATAGTTACGTCCTTTTAAACTCGAGTCTTTTCTTGTGTACGAATCTCTATGTCATTGTCAAATCGTGAGCCCGATTAGCATCTGGTTCGCTTCTTATCCTTTATTTGAGTGTATTGCATGATCAGATATCTTACGGCCTTCTCGTTCCTCCATCCGGGTGCCCGAAACTTCAAATATACCGATAGTTACGTCCTTTAAAACTCGAGTCTTTTCTTGTGTACGAATCTCTATGTTATTGTCGCATCGTCAGTCCGATTAACATCCGGTTCACTTCTTATCCTTTATTTGAGTCTATTGCATGATCAGATATCTTACGGCCTTCCCGTTCCTCCATTCGGGTGCCCGAAACTTCAAATTTACCGATAGTTACGTCCTTTAAAACTCGAGTCTTTTCTTGTGTACGAATCTCTATGTTATTGTCGCATCGTGAGTCCGATTAGCATCCGGTTCACTTCTTATCCTTTATTTGAGTCTATTGCATGATCAGATATCTTACGGCCTTCTCGTTCCTCCATTCGGGTGCCCGAAACTTCAAATATACCGATAGTTACGTCCTTTAAAACTCGAGTCTTTTCTTGTGTACGAATCTCTATGTTATTGTCGCATCGTGAGTCCGATTAACATCCGGTTCACTTCTTATCCTTTATTTGAGTCTATTGCATGATCAGATATCTTACGGCCTTCCCGTTCCTCCATTCGGGTGCCCGAAACTTCAAATTTACCGATAGTTACGTCCTTTAAAACTCGAGTGTTTTCTTGTGTACGAATCTCTATGTTATTGTCGCATCGTGAGTGCGATTACCATCCGGTCCGCTTCGTATCCTTTATTTGATTCTATTGCATGATCAGATATCTTACGGCCTTCCCGTTCCTCCATTCGGGTGCCTGAATCTTCAAATTTACCTATAGTTACGTCCTTAAAACCTCGAGTCTTTTCTTGTGTACGAATCTCTATGTCGTTGTCGCATCCTGAGCCCGATTAGCATCTGGTTCACTTCTTATCCATTATTTGAGTCTATAGCATCATCAGATATCTTACGGCCTTCCTGTTCCTCCATTCGGGTGGCCGAAACTTCGAATGTACCGATAGTTACGTCCTTTTAAACTCGAGTCTTTTCTTGTGTACGAATCTCTATGTTATTGTCGCATCGTGAGTTTGATTAGCATCCAGTTTGCTTCTTATCCTTTATTTGAGTCTATTGCGTGATCAGATATCTTACGGACTTCCCGTTCCTCCATTCGGGTGCCCGAAACTTCAAATGTACCGATAGTTACGTCCTTTAAAACTCGAGTCTTTTCTTGTGTACGAATCTCTATGTCATTGTCGCATCGTGAGTCCGATAACCATTCGGTCTGCTTCGTATCCTTTATTTGAGTCTATTGCATGATCAGATATCTTACGGCCTTCCCGTTCCTCCATTCGGGTGCCCGAAACTTCAAATTTACCGATAGTTACGTCCTTTTAAACTCGAGTCTTTTCTTGTGTACGAATCTCTCTGTCATTGTCACATCGTGAATCCGATTAGCATCCGATTCGCTTCTTATCGTTTATTTGATCTATTGCATCATCAGATATCTTACGGCCTTCCCGTTCCTCTATTCGGGGGCCCGAAACTTCAAATGTACAGATAGTTACGTCCTTTGAAACTCGAGTCTTTTCTTGTGTACGAATCTCTATGTCATTGTCGCATCGTGAGTCCGATTAGCATCTGGTTCGCTTCTTATCCTTTATTTGAGTCTATTGCATCATCAGATATCTTACGGCTTTCATGTTCCTCCATTCGGGTGCCCGAAACTTCAAATTTACCGATAGTTACGTCCTTTAAAACTCAACTCTTTTCTTGTGTAGGAATCTCTATGTCATTGTCGCATCGTGAGTTCGATTAGCATCTGGTTCGCTTCTTATCCTTTATTTGAGTCTATTGCCTCATAAGATATCTTACGGCATTCCTGTTCCTCCATTCGGGTGCCCGAAACTTCAAATGAACCGATAGTTACGTCCTTTAAAACTAGAGTCTTTTCTTGTGTACGAATCTCTATGTCATTGTCGCATCGTGAGTCCGATAACCATCCAGTCTGCTTCGTATCCTTTATTTGAGGCTATTGCATGATCAGATATCTTACGGCGTTCCCGTTCCTGAATTCGGGTGCCCGAAACTTCAAATGTACCTATAGTTACGTCCATTAAAACTCGAGTCTTTTCTTGTGTACGAATCTTTATGTCATTATCGCATCGTGAGTCCGATAACCATCTGGTCTGCTTCGTATCCTTTATTTGAGTCTATTGCATTATCAGATATCTTACGGCCTTCCAGTTCCTCAATTCGAGTGCCCGAAACTTCAAATGTAGCGATAGTTACGTCCTTTAAAACTCTAGTCTTTTCTTGTGTATGAATCTCTATGTCATTGTCGCATCGTGAGACTGATTAGCATCCGGTTCGCTTCGTATCCTTTATTTGAGTCTATTGCATCATCAGATATCTTACGGCATTCCTGTTCCTCCATTCGGGTGCCCGAAACTTCAAATGAACCGATAGTTACGTCCTTTAAATCTCGAGTCTTTTCTTGTGTACGAATCTCTATGTCATTGTCAAATCGTGAGCCCGATTAGCATCTGGTTCGCTTCTTATCCTTTATTTGAGTGTATTGCATGATCAGATATCTTACGGCCTTCCCGTTCCTCAATTCGGGTGCCCGAAACTTCAAATGTACCTATAGTTACGTCCATTAAAACTCGAGTCTTTTCTTGTGCACGAATCTCTATGTTATTGTCACATCTTGAGTCCGATAACCATCTGGTCTGCTTCGTATCCTTTATTTGAGTCTATTGCATGATCAGATATCTACGGCCTTCCCGTTCCTCCATTCGGGTGCCCGAAACTTCAAATTTACCGATAGTTACATCCTTTAAAACTCGAGTCTTTTCTTGTGTACGAATCTCTATGTTATTGTCGCATCGTGAGTCCGATTAGCATCCGGTTCACTTCTTATCCTTTATTTGAGTCTATTGCATGATCAGATATCTTACGGCCTTCTCGTTCCTCCATTCGGGTGCCCGAAACTTCAAATATACCGATAGTTACGTACTTTAAAACTCGAGTCTTTTCTTGTGTACGAATCTCTATGTTATTGTCGCATCGTGAGTCCGATTAACATCCGGTTCACTTCTTATCCTTTATTTGAGTCTATTGCATGATCAGATATCTTACGGCCTTCCCGTTCCTCCATTCGGGTGCCCGAAACTTCAAATTTACCGATAGTTACGTCCTTTAAAACTCGAGTCTTTTCTTGTGTATGAATCTCTATGTTATTGTCGCATCGTGAGTCCGATTACCATCCGGTTCGCTTCTTATCCTTTATTTGAGTCTATTGCATTATCAGATATCTTACGGCCTTCCCGTTCCTCCATTCGGGTGCCCGAAACTTCAAATTTACCGATAGTTACGTCCTTTAAAACTCAAGTCTTTTCCTGTGTACGAATCTCTATGTCATTGTCTCATCGTGAGTGCGATTACCATCCGGTTCACTTCTTATCCTTTATTTGAGTCTATTGCATGATCAGATATCTTACGGCCTTCCCGTTCCTCCATTCGGGTGCCCGAAACTTCAAATTTACCGATAGTTACGTCCTTTAAAACTCGAGTCTTTTCTTGTGTATGAATCTCTATGTTATTGTCGCATCGTGAGTCCGATTACCATCCGGTTCGCTTCTTATCCTTTATTTGAGTCTATTGCATGATCAGATATCTTACGGCCTTCTCGTTCCTCCATTCGGGTGCCCGAAACTTCAAATATACCGATAGTTACGTCCTTTAAAACTCGAGTCTTTTCTTGTGTACGAATCTCCATGTTATTTTCGCATCGTGAGTCCGATTAGCATCCGGTTCACTTCTTATCCTTTATTTGAGTCTATTGCATGATCAGATATCTTACGGCCTTCTCGTTCCTCCATTCGGGTGCCCGAAACTTCAAATATACCGATAGTTACGTCCTTTAAAACTCGAGTCTTTTCTTGTGTACGAATCTCTATGTTATTGTCGCATCGTGAGTCCGATTAACATCCGGTTCACTTCTTATCCTTTATTTGAGTCTATTGCATGATCAGATATCTTACGGCCTTCCCGTTCCTCCATTCGGGTGCCCGAAACTTCAAATTTACCGATAGTTACGTCCTTTAAAACTCGAGTCTTTTCTTGTGTACGAATCTCTATGTCATTGTCAAATCGTGAGCCCGATTAGCATCTGGTTCGCTTCTTATCCTTTATTTGAGTGTATTGCATGATCAGATATCTTACGGCCTTCCCGTTCCTCAATTCGGGTGCCCGAAACTTCAAATGTACCTATAGTTACGTCCATTAAAACTCGAGTCTTTTCTTGTGCACGAATCTCTATGTTATTGTCACATCTTGAGTCCGATAACCATCTGGTCAGCTTCGTATCATTTATTTGAGTCTATTGCATCATCAGATATCTTACGGCATTCCTGTTCCTCCATTCGGGTGCCCGAAACTTCAAATGAACCGATAGTTACGTCCTTTAAAACTCGAGTCTTTTCTTGTGTACGAATCTCTATGTCATTGTCAAATCGTGAGCCCGATTAGCATCTGGTTCGCTTCTTATCCTTTATTTGAGTGTATTGCATGATCAGATATCTTACGGCCTTCCCGTTCCTCAATTCGGGTGCCCGAAATTTCAAATGTACCTATAGTTACGTCCATTAAAACTCGAGTCTTTTCTTGTGCACGAATCTCTATGTTATTGTCACATCTTGAGTCCGATAACCATCTGGTCTGCTTCGTATCCTTTATTTGAGTCTATTGCATGATCAGATATCTTACGGCCTTCCCGTTCCTCCATTCGGGTGCCCGAAACTTCAAATTTACCGATAGTTACGTCCTTTAAAACTCGAGTCTTTTCTTGTGTACGAATCTCTATGTTATTGTCGCATCGTGAGTCCGATTAGCATCCGGTTCACTTCTTATCCTTTATTTGAGTCTATTGCATGATCAGATATCTTACGGCCTTCTCGTTCCTCCATTCGGGTGCCCGAAACTTCAAATATACCGATAGTTACGTCCTTTAAAACTCGAGTCTTTTCTTGTGTACGAATCTCTATGTTATTGTCGCATCGTGAGTCCGATTAACATCCGGTTCACTTCTTATCCTTTATTTGAGTCTATTGCATGATCAGATATCTTACGGCCTTCCCGTTCCTCCATTCGGGTGCCCGAAACTTCAAATTTACCGATAGTTACGTCCTTTAAAACTCGAGTCTTTTCTTGTGTACGAATCTCTATGTTATTGTCGCATCGTGAGTCCGATTACCATCCGGTTCGCTTCTTATCCTTTATTTGAGTCTATTGCATGATCAGATATCTTACGGCCTTCCCGTTCCTCCATTCGGGTGCCCGAAACTTCAAATTTACCGATAGTTACGTCCTTTAAAACTCAAGTCTTTTCTTGTGTACGAATCTCTATGTCATTGTCTCATCGTGAGTGCGATTACCATCTGGTCCGCTTCGTATCCTTTATTTGATTCTATTGCATGATCAGATATCTTACGGCCTTCCCGTTCCTCCATTCGGGTGCCTGAATCTTCAAATTTACCAATAGTTACGTCCTTAAAACCTCGAGTCTTTTCTTGTGTACGAATCTCTATGTCGTTGTCGCATCCTGAGCCCGATTAGCATCTGGTTCACTTCTTATCCATTATTTGAGTCTATAGCATCGTCAGATATCTTACGGCCTTCCTGTTCCTCCATTCGGGTGGCCGAAACTTCGAATGTACCGATAGTTACGTCCTTTTAAACTCGAGTCTTTTCTTGTGTACGAATCTCTATGTCATTGTCAAATCGTGAGCCCGATTAGCATCTGGTTCGCTTCTTATCCTTTATTTGAGTGTATTGCATGATCAGATATCTTACGGCCTTCTCGTTCCTCCATCCGGGTGCCCGAAACTTCAAATATACCGATAGTTACGTCCTTTAAAACTCGAGTCTTTTCTTGTGTACGAATCTCTATGTTATTGTCGCATCGTCAGTCCGATTAACATCCGGTTCACTTCTTATCCTTTATTTGAGTCTATTGCATGATCAGATATCTTACGGCCTTCCCGTTCCTCCATTCGGGTGCCCGAAACTTCAAATTTACCGATAGTTACGTCCTTTAAAACTCGAGTCTTTTCTTGTGTACGAATCTCTATGTTATTGTCGCATCGTGAGTCCGATTAGCATCCGGTTCACTTCTTATCCTTTATTTGAGTCTATTGCATGATCAGATATCTTACGGCCTTCTCGTTCCTCCATTCGGGTGCCCGAAACTTCAAATATACCGATAGTTACGTCCTTTAAAACTCGAGTCTTTTCTTGTGTACGAATCTCTATGTTATTGTCGCATCGTGAGTCCGATTAACATCCGGTTCACTTCTTATCCTTTATTTGAGTCTATTGCATGATCAGATATCTTACGGCCTTCCCGTTCCTCCATTCGGGTGCCCGAAACTTCAAATTTACCGATAGTTACGTCCTTTAAAACTCGAGTGTTTTCTTGTGTACGAATCTCTATGTTATTGTCGCATCGTGAGTGCGATTACCATCCGGTCCGCTTCGTATCCTTTATTTGATTCTATTGCATGATCAGATATCTTACGGCCTTCCCGTTCCTCCATTCGGGTGCCTGAATCTTCAAATTTACCTATAGTTACGTCCTTAAAACCTCGAGTCTTTTCTTGTGTACGAATCTCTATGTCGTTGTCGCATCCTGAGCCCGATTAGCATCTGGTTCACTTCTTATCCATTATTTGAGTCTATAGCATCATCAGATATCTTACGGCCTTCCTGTTCCTCCATTCGGGTGGCCGAAACTTCGAATGTACCGATAGTTACGTCCTTTTAAACTCGAGTCTTTTCTTGTGTACGAATCTCTATGTTATTGTCGCATCGTGAGTTTGATTAGCATCCAGTTTGCTTCTTATCCTTTATTTGAGTCTATTGCGTGATCAGATATCTTACGGACTTCCCGTTCCTCCATTCGGGTGCCCGAAACTTCAAATGTACCGATAGTTACGTCCTTTAAAACTCGAGTCTTTTCTTGTGTACGAATCTCTATGTCATTGTCGCATCGTGAGTCCGATAACCATTCGGTCTGCTTCGTATCCTTTATTTGAGTCTATTGCATGATCAGATATCTTACGGCCTTCCCGTTCCTCCATTCGGGTGCCCGAAACTTCAAATTTACCGATAGTTACGTCCTTTTAAACTCGAGTCTTTTCTTGTGTACGAATCTCTCTGTCATTGTCACATCGTGAGCCCGATTAGCATCTGGTTCGCTTCTTATCCTTTATTTGAGTGTATTGCATGATCAGATATCTTACGGCCTTCCCGTTCCTCAATTCGGGTGCCCGAAATTTCAAATGTACCTATAGTTACGTCCATTAAAACTCGAGTCTTTTCTTGTGCACGAATCTCTATGTTATTGTCACATCTTGAGTCCGATAACCATCTGGTCTGCTTCGTATCCTTTATTTGAGTCTATTGCATGATCAGATATCTTACGGCCTTCCCGTTCCTCCATTCGGGTGCCCGAAACTTCAAATTTACCGATAGTTACGTCCTTTAAAACTCGAGTCTTTTCTTGTGTACGAATCTCTATGTTATTGTCGCATCGTGAGTCCGATTAGCATCCGGTTCACTTCTTATCCTTTATTTGAGTCTATTGCATGATCAGATATCTTACGGCCTTCTCGTTCCTCCATTCGGGTGCCCGAAACTTCAAATATACCGATAGTTACGTCCTTTAAAACTCGAGTCTTTTCTTGTGTACGAATCTCTATGTTATTGTCGCATCGTGAGTCCGATTAACATCCGGTTCACTTCTTATCCTTTATTTGAGTCTATTGCATGATCAGATATCTTACGGCCTTCCCGTTCCTCCATTCGGGTGCCCGAAACTTCAAATTTACCGATAGTTACGTCCTTTAAAACTCGAGTCTTTTCTTGTGTACGAATCTCTATGTTATTGTCGCATCGTGAGTCCGATTACCATCCGGTTCGCTTCTTATCCTTTATTTGAGTCTATTGCATGATCAGATATCTTACGGCCTTCCCGTTCCTCCATTCGGGTGCCCGAAACTTCAAATTTACCGATAGTTACGTCCTTTAAAACTCAAGTCTTTTCTTGTGTACGAATCTCTATGTCATTGTCTCATCGTGAGTGCGATTACCATCTGGTCCGCTTCGTATCCTTTATTTGATTCTATTGCATGATCAGATATCTTACGGCCTTCCCGTTCCTCCATTCGGGTGCCTGAATCTTCAAATTTACCAATAGTTACGTCCTTAAAACCTCGAGTCTTTTCTTGTGTACGAATCTCTATGTCGTTGTCGCATCCTGAGCCCGATTAGCATCTGGTTCACTTCTTATCCATTATTTGAGTCTATAGCATCGTCAGATATCTTACGGCCTTCCTGTTCCTCCATTCGGGTGGCCGAAACTTCGAATGTACCGATAGTTACGTCCTTTTAAACTCGAGTCTTTTCTTGTGTACGAATCTCTATGTCATTGTCAAATCGTGAGCCCGATTAGCATCTGGTTCGCTTCTTATCCTTTATTTGAGTGTATTGCATGATCAGATATCTTACGGCCTTCTCGTTCCTCCATCCGGGTGCCCGAAACTTCAAATATACCGATAGTTACGTCCTTTAAAACTCGAGTCTTTTCTTGTGTACGAATCTCTATGTTATTGTCGCATCGTCAGTCCGATTAACATCCGGTTCACTTCTTATCCTTTATTTGAGTCTATTGCATGATCAGATATCTTACGGCCTTCCCGTTCCTCCATTCGGGTGCCCGAAACTTCAAATTTACCGATAGTTACGTCCTTTAAAACTCGAGTCTTTTCTTGTGTACGAATCTCTATGTTATTGTCGCATCGTGAGTCCGATTAGCATCCGGTTCACTTCTTATCCTTTATTTGAGTCTATTGCATGATCAGATATCTTACGGCCTTCTCGTTCCTCCATTCGGGTGCCCGAAACTTCAAATATACCGATAGTTACGTCCTTTAAAACTCGAGTCTTTTCTTGTGTACGAATCTCTATGTTATTGTCGCATCGTGAGTCCGATTAACATCCGGTTCACTTCTTATCCTTTATTTGAGTCTATTGCATGATCAGATATCTTACGGCCTTCCCGTTCCTCCATTCGGGTGCCCGAAACTTCAAATTTACCGATAGTTACGTCCTTTAAAACTCGAGTGTTTTCTTGTGTACGAATCTCTATGTTATTGTCGCATCGTGAGTGCGATTACCATCCGGTCCGCTTCGTATCCTTTATTTGATTCTATTGCATGATCAGATATCTTACGGCCTTCCCGTTCCTCCATTCGGGTGCCTGAATCTTCAAATTTACCTATAGTTACGTCCTTAAAACCTCGAGTCTTTTCTTGTGTACGAATCTCTATGTCGTTGTCGCATCCTGAGCCCGATTAGCATCTGGTTCACTTCTTATCCATTATTTGAGTCTATAGCATCATCAGATATCTTACGGCCTTCCTGTTCCTCCATTCGGGTGGCCGAAACTTCGAATGTACCGATAGTTACGTCCTTTTAAACTCGAGTCTTTTCTTGTGTACGAATCTCTATGTTATTGTCGCATCGTGAGTTTGATTAGCATCCAGTTTGCTTCTTATCCTTTATTTGAGTCTATTGCGTGATCAGATATCTTACGGACTTCCCGTTCCTCCATTCGGGTGCCCGAAACTTCAAATGTACCGATAGTTACGTCCTTTAAAACTCGAGTCTTTTCTTGTGTACGAATCTCTATGTCATTGTCGCATCGTGAGTCCGATAACCATTCGGTCTGCTTCGTATCCTTTATTTGAGTCTATTGCATGATCAGATATCTTACGGCCTTCCCGTTCCTCCATTCGGGTGCCCGAAACTTCAAATTTACCGATAGTTACGTCCTTTTAAACTCGAGTCTTTTCTTGTGTACGAATCTCTCTGTCATTGTCACATCGTGAATCCGATTAGCATCCGATTCGCTTCTTATCGTTTATTTGATCTATTGCATCATCAGATATCTTACGGCCTTCCCGTTCCTCTATTCGGGGGCCCGAAACTTCAAATGTACAGATAGTTACGTCCTTTGAAACTCGAGTCTTTTCTTGTGTACGAATCTCTATGTCATTGTCGCATCGTGAGTCCGATTAGCATCTGGTTCGCTTCTTATCCTTTATTTGAGTCTATTGCATCATCAGATATCTTACGGCTTTCATGTTCCTCCATTCGGGTGCCCGAAACTTCAAATTTACCGATAGTTACGTCCTTTAAAACTCAACTCTTTTCTTGTGTAGGAATCTCTATGTCATTGTCGCATCGTGAGTTCGATTAGCATCTGGTTCGCTTCTTATCCTTTATTTGAGTCTATTGCCTCATAAGATATCTTACGGCATTCCTGTTCCTCCATTCGGGTGCCCGAAACTTCAAATGAACCGATAGTTACGTCCTTTAAAACTAGAGTCTTTTCTTGTGTACGAATCTCTATGTCATTGTCGCATCGTGAGTCCGATAACCATCCAGTCTGCTTCGTATCCTTTATTTGAGGCTATTGCATGATCAGATATCTTACGGCGTTCCCGTTCCTGAATTCGGGTGCCCGAAACTTCAAATGTACCTATAGTTACGTCCATTAAAACTCGAGTCTTTTCTTGTGTACGAATCTTTATGTCATTATCGCATCGTGAGTCCGATAACCATCTGGTCTGCTTCGTATCCTTTATTTGAGTCTATTGCATTATCAGATATCTTACGGCCTTCCAGTTCCTCAATTCGAGTGCCCGAAACTTCAAATGTAGCGATAGTTACGTCCTTTAAAACTCTAGTCTTTTCTTGTGTATGAATCTCTATGTCATTGTCGCATCGTGAGACTGATTAGCATCCGGTTCGCTTCGTATCCTTTATTTGAGTCTATTGCATCATCAGATATCTTACGGCATTCCTGTTCCTCCATTCGGGTGCCCGAAACTTCAAATGAACCGATAGTTACGTCCTTTAAATCTCGAGTCTTTTCTTGTGTACGAATCTCTATGTCATTGTCAAATCGTGAGCCCGATTAGCATCTGGTTCGCTTCTTATCCTTTATTTGAGTGTATTGCATGATCAGATATCTTACGGCCTTCCCGTTCCTCAATTCGGGTGCCCGAAACTTCAAATGTACCTATAGTTACGTCCATTAAAACTCGAGTCTTTTCTTGTGCACGAATCTCTATGTTATTGTCACATCTTGAGTCCGATAACCATTTGGTCTGCTTCGTATCCTTTATTTGAGTCTATTGCATGATCAGATATCTACGGCCTTCCCGTTCCTCCATTCGGGTGTCCGAAACTTCAAATTTACCGATAGTTACATCCTTTAAAACTCGAGTCTTTTCTTGTGTACGAATCTCTATGTTATTGTCGCATCGTGAGTCCGATTAGCATCCGGTTCACTTCTTATCCTTTATTTGAGTCTATTGCATGATCAGATATCTTACGGCCTTCTCGTTCCTCCATTCGGGTGCCCGAAACTTCAAATATACCGATAGTTACGTCCTTTAAAACTCGAGTCTTTTCTTGTGTACGAATCTCTATGTTATTGTCGCATCGTGAGTCCGATTAACATCCGGTTCACTTCTTATCCTTTATTTGAGTCTATTGCATGATCAGATATCTTACGGCCTTCCCGTTCCTCCATTCGGGTGCCCGAAACTTCAAATTTACCGATAGTTACGTCCTTTAAAACTCGAGTCTTTTCTTGTGTATGAATCTCTATGTTATTGTCGCATCGTGAGTCCGATTACCATCCGGTTCGCTTCTTATCCTTTATTTGAGTCTATTGCATGATCAGATATCTTACGGCCTTCCCGTTCCTCCATTCGGGTGCCCGAAACTTCAAATTTACCGATAGTTACGTCCTTTAAAACTCAAGTCTTTTCCTGTGTACGAATCTCTATGTCATTGTCTCATCGTGAGTGCGATTACCATCCGGTCCGCTTCGTATCCTTTATTTGATTCTATTGCATGATCAGATATCTTACGGCCTTCCCGTTCCTCCATTCGGGTGCCTGAATCTTCAAATTTACCTATAGTTACGTCCTTAAAACCTCGAGTCTTTTCTTGTGTACGAATCTCTATGTCGTTGTCGCATCCTGAGCCCGATTAGCATCTGGTTCACTTCTTATCCATTATTTGAGTCTATAGCATCATCAGATATCTTACGGCCTTCCTGTTCCTCCATTCGGGTGGCCGAAACTTCAAATGTACCGATAGTTACGTCCTTTTAAACTCGAGTCTTTTCTTGTGTACGAATCTCTATGTTATTGTCGCATCGTGAGTCTGATTAACATCCGGTTTGCTTCTTATCCTTTATTTGAGTCTATTGCGTGATCAGATATCTTACGGACTTCCCGTTCCTCCATTCTGGTGACCGAAATTTCAAATGTACCGATAGTTACGTCCTTTAAAACTCGAGTCTTTTCTTGTGTACGAATCTCTATGTCATTGTCGCATCGTGAGTCCGATAACCATCCGGTCTGCTTCGTATCCTTTATTTGAGTCTATTGCATGATCAGATATCTTACGGCCTTCCCGTTCCTCCATTCGGGTGCCCGAAACTTCAAATTTACCGATAGTTACGTCCTTTTAAACTCGAGTCTTTTCTTGTGTACGAATCTCTCTGTCATTGTCACATCGTGAATCCGATTCGCTTCTTATCGTTTATTTGATCTATTGCATCATCAGATATCTTACGGCCTTCCCGTTCCTCCATTCGGGGGCCCGAAACTTCAAATGTACAGATAGTTACGTCCTTTGAAACTCGAGTCTTTTCTTGTGTACGAATCTCTATGTCATTGTCGCATCGTGAGTCCGATTAGCATCTGGTTCGCTTCTTATCCTTTATTTGAGTCTATTGCATCATCAGATATCTTACGGCTTTCATGTTCCTCCATTCGGGTGCCCGAAACTTCAAATTTACCGATAGTTACGTCCTTTAAAACTCAACTCTTTTCTTGTGTACGAATCTCTATGTCATTGTCGCATCGTGAGTTCGATTAGCATCTGGTTCGCTTCTTATCCTTTATTTGAGTCTATTGCCTCATAAGATATCTTACGGCATTCCTGTTCCTCCATTCGGGTGCCCGAAACTTCAAATGAACCGATAGTTACGTCCTTTAAAACTAGAGTCTTTTCTTGTGTACGAATCTCTATGTCATTGTCGCATCGTGAGTCCGATAACCATCCAGTCTGCTTCGTATCCTTTATTTGAGGCTATTGCATGATCAGATATCTTACGGCGTTCCCGTTCCTGAATTCGGGTGCCCGAAACTTCAAATGTACCTATAGTTACGTCCATTAAAACTCGAGTCTTTTCTTGTGTACGAATCTTTATGTCATTATCGCATCGTGAGTCCGATAACCATCTGGTCTGCTTCGTATCCTTTATTTGAGTCTATTGCATTATCAGATATCTTACGGACTTCCAGTTCCTCAATTCGAGTGCCCGAAACTTCAAATGTAGCGATAGTTACGTCCTTTAAAACTCTAGTCTTTTCTTGTGTATGAATCTCTATGTCATTGTCGCATCGTGAGACTGATTAGCATCCGGTTCGCTTCGTATCCTTTATTTGAGTCTATTGCATCATCAGATATCTTACGGCATTCCTGTTCCTCCATTCGGGTGCCCGAAACTTCAAATGAACCGATAGTTACGTCCTTTAAATCTCGAGTCTTTTCTTGTGTACGAATCTCTATGTCATTGTCAAATCGTGAGCCCGATTAGCATCTGGTTCGCTTCTTATCCTTTATTTGAGTGTATTGCATGATCAGATATCTTACGGCCTTCCCGTTCCTCAATTCGGGTGCCCGAAACTTCAAATGTACCTATAGTTACGTCCATTAAAACTCGAGTCTTTTCTTGTGCACGAATCTCTATGTTATTGTCACATCTTGAGTCCGATAACCATCTGGTCTGCTTCGTATCCTTTATTTGAGTCTATTGCATGATCAGATATCTTACGGCCTTCCCGTTCCTCCATTCGGGTGCCCGAAACTTCAAATTTACCGATAGTTACGTCCTTTAAAACTCGAGTCTTTTCTTGTGTACGAATCTCTATGTTATTGTCGCATCGTGAGTCCGATTAGCATCCGGTTCACTTCTTATCCTTTATTTGAGTCTATTGCATGATCAGATATCTTACGGCCTTCTCGTTCCTCCATTCGGGTGCCCGAAACTTCAAATATACCGATAGTTACGTCCTTTAAAACTCGAGTCTTTTCTTGTGTACGAATCTCTATGTTATTGTCGCATCGTGAGTCCGATTAACATCCGGTTCACTTCTTATCCTTTATTTGAGTCTATTGCATGATCAGATATCTTACGGCCTTCCCGTTCCTCCATTCGGGTGCCCGAAACTTCAAATTTACCGATAGTTACGTCCTTTAAAACTCGAGTATTTTCTTGTGTACGAATCTCTATGTCATTGTCGCATCGTGAGTCCGATAACCATCCGGTCTGCTTCGTATCCTTTATTTGAGTCTATTGCATGATCAGATATCTTACGGCCTTCCCGTTCCTCCATTCGGGTGCCCGAAACTTCAAATTTACCGATAGTTACGTCCTTTTAAACTCGAGTCTTTTCTTGTGTACGAATCTCTCTGTCATTGTCACATCGTGAATCCGATTAGCATCCGATTCGCTTCTTATCGTTTATTTGATCTATTGCATCATCAGATATCTTACGGCCTTCCCGTTCCTCCATTCGGGGGCCCGAAACTTCAAATGTACAGATAGTTACGTCCTTTGAAACTCGAGTCTTTTCTTGTGTACGAATCTCTATGTCATTGTCGCATCGTGAGTCCGATTAGCATTTGGTTTGCTTCTTATCCTTTATTTGAGTCTGTTGCATCATCAGATATCTTACGGCTTTCATGTTCCTCCATTCGGGTGCCCGAAACTTCAAATTTACCGATAGTTACGTCCTTTAAAACTCAACTCTTTTCTTGTGTACGAATCTCTATGTCATTGTCGCATCGTGAGTTCGATTTGCATCTGGTTCGCTTCTTATCCTTTATTTGAGTCTATTGCCTCATAAGATATCTTACGGCATTCCTGTTCCTCCATTCGGGTGCCCGAAACTTCAAATGAACCGATAGTTTTTTTTTTTTTTTAGAAAAGGGGAAGAACCCCGGCAAACATTTATTGATTTAAAAGAACTTACAAAAAAAGGAACTAACCCGAGCCCGGGACATAAACCCAAAGGCCAAAAAAGTTAGCCCGAAAAATAAACAAAAACAAAACCTACACGGGCCAGCCTATACAATAAAACTAAGCCCAAAATCTGAAAATATTATAAGCCCAACAAAGGCTATCCAAATACAACCGAAATAGCCAAACTATCGAAACCCAATTGTCTTCAGCCCAAAATTCTTCCATCCAGATACTGAGCCCAACAGTTTCCTGCTTCCTTCCCTTCTTCCACAGCCCAATAATATCACTCTTCAAAATCTTAAATAAACCACAGCCCAGCAGACTCCCCAATACCCGAAGCCCATCAGAGGTCACTCCCAAGCCCACAATCCTAAAATTCTCAACCACACACATCCGGCTTTCCAGTATTCGAGCCCCAGCAGTAACATCCTGTCCAAAACCTCTCCTATACCTTTGATTCCCCCTTAGCCTTAACAACTCAAATCTCTTTTGCCAACTCATTCCAAAAGCCTGAGTATTTAAGAATATCTTCACACAACAAACCCAATTTCTAGCATCCCACCTTATCCAACTCACTAACCTATAACCAGACAAGAAGGTATCCCCTTCCAAATACTTTACAAGAATTCTAATATCCACTATAAAAGCTTCAATTAGATGCAAATAATTGAGGCTATCATCAGCAACCAAAAGAAATACAATCAACTCATGGTCTTTTAAAACCTCCATCAATACAATGGCACCACTAAGCAAAAGTATCCTTTTAGCATTCTTGTAAAGCCAGTTTATGGCATTTAGAATTCCAGCCTTAATAGGAACTATCAAAGCCAGAAGCAGCTGCAAAAAAACTGCAACTAACCAGACCAATCTGTACTCATAATCTTTACAAACCTCCATCAGAAAAATGGCATTATTAAGCACAGAAGGCCTGATAGTTTTCAAATAATGCCACAGTTTAAAATAAAAGAACACCTTCCTAAAAAACCAGCCCTGCCCCTGTTGTAAGCACTCCTGAAGCTGTACATACCTTTTCCAGCCCATCATACCATATATCCTCAGCAACTCATAATCCTCATATCTCATCCTCCCTCCAATATCTTCAGCAAAGGACTTAGATAAACTGTTTATAGTACCTCTACCCCTGAAAGGCCTCTCCATCCTGCAAACCAGCAACATCTGCAAGCCAAACTTATAGAACCTATACACCCATTCCCACTCAAAAACCTTAAAACTAAAAACCACCAGCACATTTCTCTGAATCAACTTCCTCCATAAAACACAGATATTCCTCATAACTGAGTTGTACATAATGACTAAACTACCCCTATATACCCTGCTGCATATGCTACACCACAGTCGCCACCAGACAAATTCAAAACTAATCTTTGCACTACTGTTTGTTCCAGCCATATTCTCAACCATACAACTTGACAAAAGAGTACCCCAACCCATAATGACCCATCCCAGACTAATCCCAAATGGGAAAGACTCAACAGACTCAAAGACCAAAAGACAAGAAAAAAGGCTTTGAAAGATTACCAAAACAAATAAGAGGGTTCCCATACTGTTGGATAGTGCTAGAAATAAAAAATATAAAGAGAATAATGTCCTATAGCCAACAGTACAGTCCAGCCTTATAACTCCCTTGTTTAAACTCCCCATGAGCCTCAAAAATCCTAACCACCAATCATCAAACGCTGACCTATGCCAGAGTGTCAATAATGGACCAAAATCTCTGCACAGGATAAAAACCCATAATTGTTTAAAGGACCCACCCCCCTTTCCCAGGAAAGAAAATAAACAAACCAAACCAGAACAAGAAGGAAAAGGAGAAGATAAGAAATGAAACAAGATCTCTACCCAACGTATTATAAGTCTCCAGATGCCACCAAAACCCAATGTTTGCCCCCCTCCCCTGAGCAAGTGCTCAAGAAACACACACAGGTTAACACCAAAACACACACATTTAATATAAAGGCTTATGTTCCTCTGCCAAGAACTAAAAAGCAATAAAAATAAAAGTAACAGGAAAGAAAGGGGAAATGATGCCCTATGCACAGAGGAACAAATCTTCCTTATCTCTCCATGGTTAATGCAAACCTCCTGCATACACATTCCTAATCCCCACCAGGTTAAGGTAACAGCAAACCATATTGTAAATGATATACATGTATGGATGCTATATCCTAAATCCCTATAGTTTAAACACAAAAACAACCACATAGGTGTATGAAAGGCACACCTTTCCATAACATCAGGGAGGGATCTACATCTAGGTTTAACTACCCAAGGTCTTTTCCAGTCCCTTATATCTCCTTGATTCCCATTGTACCCCCCACCCCAACTCCAAATGGAGTAAAAAGACTCAAGACTCAAAAACAAGAAAAGGCTAAAATAATACAGATAAACCAGGGTTCCAAGGCCATATCTGGTGCTAAAAAATGATAAAAACCAGAACAACAATATGAACCTAAAGACATGACCTTGATCCATCCTTATGTCTCCCATTGTTTGTCTTATCCCAAGACCACAACTGCCTAGCCCCTTACTAAGAATAGCAGAATTGATACCAGGTTTTTGAAGAAACCAAAGCATCAACAGATCAGACACAAAAACAAGAAAAACCAGAACCCAAACAACCCTCAACTCACAACCATTTTTATACCACTCATAACAACCAGAAAGAGTAAAAGGAAGCCTTATAGGCCAGATCTCTACCCCAAGCTGAAACAAACACCTTATGACTCCCATAGGCCCAAAAATGCCCCCCTCCCCTGCATTATCAGATTTCATATGTATATTACCCACACCTCCCCTGTACCACCCTAAGTCCACAATATTACCAAGCCATTTAAAAGTCATATTAATTCCCCTAAAATCCCACTTTGAACCCCTCCAAAACCTCACCCAGCCAACCCAAAGAACAGTAAGAAGACAATAGATCAACATTGGTTAACCTGTTTTGTAGGATCCTTCCATACCACTTTAAAGCCCCATATCTTGCTAAGCCTGATGCTGCTACCAGTAGCATAGATCTTCAACCCCATTAGCTTTAATCTAACTGTTTCCCTGATGAGCTTACAAACACCCTCCACACTCCTACTCTCATTTTGAAACAACCTTAAATTTCTCTCTTGCCATATAAAGTATACCATAGCAGCCACACACAGCCTCTTAATTATACTCCCCACAGATTTTCCTAAATGTTCACTGGCCATTTCATTAACACAATCAAAAATATTAGGGGAGTATAGAGATAATCCTCCCTCTTCCTTCAGAGCTTCCCAAACAGCTTTAGGATAGTCACACTCAAAAAACAAATGATTATGACTATCCTTAACTTTTCCACAGAAAACACATTCTAACACATTCTGCACATCCCAATTCAATAATCTATCCTGAGTTAACAGCCTATTTTGAACAGCCAACCAGAGTGTGAATGAGTGTCTAGGGATTGCCTGACTATACCAGATAATTCTAGCCCAGGCAACTTCAGGCTTATCTTCACTCAGATCATTAAAAACAGTTCTAGTAGCAAAGCCCTCAAAAGTTTCCTTCTTAGTTCTCCAGAATGTTATGTCTTTTTTGCCAGGAACAATAAAAGGAGGAGACATAGAGAATAAACAAGGAAACTTACTTCTCCACTCCTCCGGCCACATCCACCTACCATTGCCAATAACCTCAGCAACTGTAGTTTTGAGATTAAAACCAGCATTATGAATCTCCCTTGGTGTGATGAATAGACTAAGAGGACTCAGTGGACACCAGTTGTCATACCAGACAGAAGTGGAACACCCATCACCTATACTCTGCACACAATGCCTCCAAAGAGCATCCCTACTGTCTAATATACTCTTCCAACTCCAACATGGCCCCTCTTTCCTAACAAATCCCCAAAAACTCAGACCTTTAAGCCTATAAATTTTGATCCACTTAGTCCATATAGTCTCCTTCCCAGAAATAAGGCTCCATATATGTCTAGCTATTAAAGCCTTATTCTGAATTCTCAAGGATTTTATCCCCAACCCCCCCTGACATTTTGGATAGCAAACATTCTCCCAGGAAACTCTAACCCTTCCCCTGCTAGAATCAGTTTGACTCCAGAGAAACCTACACATTAGCCTCTCAATATCTTCAATGACACTAACAGGCAATAAAAACACAGAAGCCCAGTACACTTGCAAAGAACAAAGGACAGATTTGATAAGTTGTAACCTACCAGCAAATGACAAAGCTTTATTCTTCCAATCTTCCAGTCTTTTTCTGACTTTATCAGTGAGAATACTGCAGTCTTTTGAATATAATCTAGTAGACAAGAGGGGGACACCCAAATATCTAACTGGCAGGCTGCCAACCTTAAAAGGCAGCAACCTTTTAATTCTTTTCTGCATTATATTGGTCACATTAGACAAATACATTGTGCTCTTTCCCAGATTAGGGACTAAGCCAGAAACCCCACTAAATTCTTCCAAAGCATCCTTGATTAAGGAGACAGAAGCCACATCAGCATGGCAGAAAACCAGAAGATCATCAGCAAAGCAAACATGAGTCAGTTTCATCTCAGCACACTTCCAATGATATCTAAATTGATCATTACCAGCAATCCTTCTATCCAAGATCAGCTTCAGAACTTGCATAACAATGGTAAACAGGTATGGGGACATAGGGTCCCCCTGCCTTAAACCCCTAAGCCCTTTAAAATACCCAAAACTCTCTCCATTAACATTTATAGAATATGCAGCAGATCTTATACATGTCATAATCCAATCAACCATACTAGGATGGAACCCAAAATTAACAAGACAGGCTTCAAGAAAATCATGATTGACAGTGTCATAAGCCTTTTGCAAGTCAATTTTCAGGGCCATTCTAGCCTCCCCTCCCTTTCTATGATAATTCCTCAGAAGTTCTTGTGTCAACAGAATATTATCACTTATTTGCCTTCCAGGAATAAAAGCACTTTGACAATTATCAACTATTTTATCAAGAGACCCCTTAATTCTTTCACAAATGATTTTGGTTATACATTTGTAAAGAACATTGCAACAAGCAATGGGTCTATACTCCACAACACTCTTCGGATTCAGACACTTTGGGACTAAAGAAATAATGGTGGCATTAACTTCTTTAAGGAGTTTGCCATTACTAAAAAATTCTTTGATAGCTTCACAAACTTCATTACCAATTATAGCCCAAGAGGCTTTGAAAAATTTTGAAGAAAAGCCATCAGGCCCAGGAGCCTTATCCACATCAATGTCAAAGATAGCTTTTTTGATTTCCTCATTAGTGACTTCCCTAACCATATAATCAGCCTCACTCCTAGCCAATCTGGTATGAAAAAGAGAATCAGCCCCCCTTATCCCATTCACCTGCACATTACTCCCCATAAAACTCTCAAAGTGTTTGACAAACACATCACCCACACTCCTCCCCTCATGGTAATTCCCCTGAGCATCCATAACAGCATTGATCCTACTCTTACTAATTTTACCCTTAACAGCTTTATGAAAGTAAGCTGTGTTCTGATCCCCAGCCTTCAACCACTCCACTTTGGCTCTTTGTTTGAGAAACAATTCCTCATCCAAAGCAGCCTGCTTCAAAGCACTAACAAAGATAGCTTCTTGATCTCTCAACTCAGCATTATGAGGATCTTGAACAACTTCCTCTTGAACTTTACCTAGCTCTTTAGTCAAAGTTTTAACCTTATCATGTAGGTCCCCTTGATCTCTACCCATCTTCCTCAAAGGCTTCTTTAACTTCTTTAATTTAGAGACCACAGAAAACATATAACACCCCTGAACTTTATCTTTCCATACAGAATCAACCAAAGGCAGAAACCCAGGCTTAGAAGCAATAAAATTCATAAACTTAAAAGGCCTGGGCTTCCAAATATGATGCCCCTTTAGAGAGATTAAAGCAGGAGAGTGATCAGAAGATAAAAAGGGCAAAAAGTTAACAGCAGCTTCAGGATATACATTTAAAAAACCTCCATTACTCATAATCCTATCCAGCTTCTTAAGTAATCCCCCAGCTTTACCTGGAGATTTGTTCCAGGTAAACTTCAAGCCCGAAGAAGGAATGTCTTCAACATTTATACTTTCACAACACTCCCTGAAATCTAGCATAGATGCATTAATGGAAGAGGAACCCATAGATTTTTCAGATGGATCCAGGATTGCATTAAAGTCTCCCATTAATAGCCATGGCTCATCCTTGATGGTACCATTAAAAGCTTTCAGCTCATTCCACAAAAGCCTTCTGGAAGAATAAGTAACATTCCCATAAATAAAAGAACAGAAAAAAGCAGCACCCCCAGTAATAGGCTTAACAAAGCAGTGTATGACCTGAGAAGTGTGCTCAATCACCATAATATCCACAAGACTAGGATTCCAACCAACAATAATCCTAACCCAATTAGCACAGTAAGGCCTGTTAGAAACCCATTCCCAGTTCCTAAATACCCTATTGCAAACACTATCCAAATTCTTACCCTTGATATGAGATTCAATTAGACAACAAACTCCAATATTATTATCATTCATAACCTCCATAACCTCATTCTGCATGTGAACATTAGACATACCTCTAACATTCCATGCCATTATGTTCAGATTTTGTGTCATCATTGATAATCAGATTTTAGCTCAGACTCATGCCCTTCCTGCATGATCTGATCATCAATGCCATTATCCATCTTCATAAACTGCCCTGTTTCATTATTTTCAGAGCACACTTCATTACCATCAGATTCCACCTCAATATCTTCTATCTCATCATAATCCAATCCCTCAGGAAAATTATTCTTTTGACACAAAATAAAGAATAGCTTAGACTGCTCAATGGTCCATTCCACCACCTGCTCCTTTGAAGGAACAATCCTCTGATCAATATAAAACATTATATCATCTAATTGCCCAGGGGTAACATCACTAACACACTCCTGAATGACAGGATCAGAGCACAGCTCATTAGGAAAATAAGGAGAAGGGTTGTGAAGTATAGCAGGTTTAACAAAGGAAGGCTTAGGAGCATTAACTGGATCAGGTAAAGGAGCTTTAGGTAAAGGTTTAGGAGTAGAGGATTTAGGAACAGATTTAGGCACAGGTTTAGGCTGAGGCTTGATACCAGGCTTAGAAACACTCTGCCTATCAGACTTGATACACTCACCCTCCTCCCCAACTACAGAGTCTTCACTTAACACACTAAAGCTATTTTTGACTTCTAAACCCTGAACTTCCTTACCAGATCTCCTGTCCCCATTATAATCCTTCTTTTTGACTATATATTCAGTTCTCCCTGTCTTCTTGCCCTTATTTTCAACCTGACTCACCAAAGCATTAGGTTTTGATGTAGATGCCCCACCAGAATCCTTTTTCCCAGTATTCTTAGCTTCCCTGTACTCCAGAACAGCCTGCTTCATCTTATGACTAGCAATCCTCTCTTGCAACTTCACTTCTTTATCTTCCTTTTTAAATCCCATATTTCTTTGCCTCAATGCCCCTCCCCCATACACTCCATTCCCATTCCTAGCAGCTAAACTCTTATTCCACACAGTAGTATACCCTTCTTCATCAACACTTCCTCCCTTTGAACCATTCTGAACCTCAACAGCCTTATCTAAACTCTTCTGCAGCCTAGCAGCCTTTTCCTCATCAGTCAAATCCCTCACAGTACAGTTCTCATAAGAATGCCCAAACACCTTGCAGAAAGTACAATGGACTGGAATTTTCTGGTACTCCACCAAAACCTCAGCAACTCTAGCCTCCCTGCCTTCCTCCACTGGATAAAAGGCTCTCACCACATTTGGATGACTATCAGCAGCAGCAATATCCACAAGAATTCTAGCAAAGCCAACCTGCACATCATTGTTAATACATTTATCCACAGTTATATTATCAAACAAAAGGGGTTTACCAATACAGCTAGCAAGTTCACACAATCCTTGCACATTCCACAGCTCTAGAGGAACTTCTTTGAATAAGACCCAAACAGGCACATTAACAGGGTCCTTCTTTACAATAGCTGCACCCACTTCCCACTGTTGAATAACCAGAGGAATGCCATTCACCACCCAGGGGCCAGCCTTCAGAGCATCCAACATCCCCTCTTCCTTAGAAAATTTGAAGTAGAATAGACCCTTGCCATTAGTTGAAATGTCTTCAAGACCATACTTCTTCCACATTCTGAACAGGTTGAACCTAACCCATGCTATAGAACAATATGCTCCCACAAAGTAACCATACAAATGTTTAGCAAAGGTCTTCTGAACTTTTTCAACCAGCTCCTGCTTAATCATAACAACCTTTTCACCATTGTCTAAAGTAGTAGGAGGACAATAGGCAATTTGTTTAACAATATCAGCCACTTTCTCTCCCTTAACAGCAGTAGCATAAGATGGCTTCCCTTTAACTTCACCAGATTCATTCTTGTCCAAATCTACATTCATCCCTCCCTCATTAAAGATACCCTTTGGCCTTTTTGCAGTAGCTTTAAAAACATGGCTAGAAGTTTGTGAGAAACCTAGAATAGGAGACTTCTTAATTATATCCTCAGCCTCCTTCAACAGGTCATTCTGTTTCTTAACAACCAATTCCTTTGCCTTTGAAATTCCTGTAAAGAGCTCCTTAATCCTCTCCATTTTCTTCTTAAAAGCCACTCTAGCCTCTTTAGCAGAGTATTCACTACCCTGAAATCCCACCTTCACTTTAGCACACTGATCATCCTCCAAAGGGTCAAAAATCAACCCATTAGCAGTCTTAAAGCCACTAGTCTTCTCCCTAACACCCCCCAGCTTCTTAAGATCTAATATCTCTTTTTCCATCTGCTCAATAGACATACTTTCTATAGGAGTCTTCCCAATATCATCATAAGCACCTCCCATTCTAAACACAGGAATAACTGGAACAGCAGCATCCTTATCAAAAACAAATTCCCTTGATGCCTTCTTATTCCTAGATAACAAGATCTTCATAATCTTCCTACCTTCACTTGTGACATGCATCTGCTTCTTTGGGGCAATCTGAACAGCAACCCCTTCTTCACTAGACACCTTAACCCTCTTGTTTTCCACATTAACAGTATCTACACTCATATCATTCTCATTACTATCCCTAATTAGAACTTTCCTTTTCAGTAAAATTCTAAGGGAATCATCAGACATAGCATCATATAGTGTAGCATCCTCCACCTTCCTATACTGATTGATAACCCATTTAGATAAAGCACTAACCACTTTGTAATCAAACTCAAAAATGTCTTCCACTGACCAGCCCACCATTTCCTGAAACCTCAAATGATAGAACCGATGGAAAGCCAACCACCTTTCTGAAGAGTCAGGCAAAAACAGTTTCACAGCTAAATCTGCACTTAAACTCTTGAACACTTGGACATCAATATTCAACAGACTTCCCTTAGTCACATATTTATCAACCTCCACATCATTAGCCATTTCAGTATCAATCAACCCATCATCAACACAACCTATTCTTAGCCTTCTATACTCATGATTATCACAGGTTTTCATAACAAAATCCACAAACCTAACACATTCCTCACTCAATTGCCCACCAGAACAAGCACAATTTGCCATCTCTATACTATCAGCCTCAATAACCCTCATAAGCATATCCCCAAACTTATCCTGGAAACTGGTATTCATATAATTCATAGCAAAAAACCAATTCATAGCAGGCTCAAACAACTTATCAGAAGAGGATTTATCAATCAATACCTGGATAGCCTCCATAATAGCAAAATCCTTCACCATACATGGCTCAGAACCATAAAATTTCCAATCAGTCAACCTAGCCTGAGCCTCAATAAACCTCTCATCCTTCCTTCGATTAGCCGAATTGCTATCAAAGGACAGAATCATATACTTACGCCATTCACACATATAAGCAACTGAACCAAAAACCTCTTGAAGCTTAGCAATAGACTTCACTAAACTAGGGTTTGATATGCCAGTAGGTAAAACAGAGGTAGGAACAGAATCCTTACTCAAATGAGAATCAGTAGCCTCACTGGACATACTTTGAATGGACGAGTTTAGAAGAAACGTTGTATCCGATTGAATCTTCTGAAGCCAATCCTCTCCCAAAGTTTCCTTCAAATAAACCAGATCACCCTCAGATAACGAACACGACTCAACCCTTCCTCCAACCTCTCTACTCAAACAAAACGTTCCCTCACTCACCTTCTTCAGCTCAAACCCTAGATTTCGCACCAGATCTGGTGGGATATCAGGAGGTAAACCCCCATTGGGATCAGCGAACAGCTGATCCATAGTAAACAAAGGAAAAATAAAGGAATTCCGATCAAATTCAGATGAAACAGTAGCACGAAGAAGAAGAAAAAGACCGGGAAATGAAGAACAGTGAACAGAAACTCAAAATCGCCAAAATCGCCCAGAGAAAAAGTCAAAAAGTCAAAGCCCAAATAAATGTAAATGAACCGATAGTTACGTCCTTTAAAACTAGAGTCTTTTCTTGTGTACGAATCTCTATGTCATTGTCGCATCGTGAGTCCGATAACCATCCAGTCTGCTTCCTATCCTTTATTTGAGGCTATTGCATGATCAGATATCTTACGGCGTTCCCGTTCCTGAATTCGGGTGCCCGAAACTTCAAATGTACCTATAGTTACGTCCATTAAAACTCGAGTCTTTTCTTGTGTACGAATCTCTATGTCATTATCGCATCGTGAGTCCGATAACCATCTGGTCTACTTCGTATCCTTTATTTGAGTCTATTGCATGATCAGATATCTTACGGCCTTCCAGTTCCTCCATTCGAGTGCCCGAAACTTCAAATGTACCGATAGTTACGTCCTTTTAAACTCTAGTCTTTTCTTGTGTATGAATCTCTATGTCATTGTCGCATCGTGAGACTGATTAGCATCCGGTTCGCTTCGTATCCTTTATTTGAGTCTATTGCATCATCAGATATCTTACGGCATTCCTGTTCCTCCATTCGGGTGCCCGAAACTTCAAATGAACCGATAGTTACGTCCTTTAAAACTCGAGTCTTTTCTTGTGTACGAATCTCTATGTCATTGTCACATCGTGAGCCCGATTAGCATCTGGTTCGCTTCATATCCCTTTTTTTTTTTTTTTTTTTGGTAAAAGGAGGCGGCACTCCTGGTAAATTTTATTAATCACAAAAAAATATATACACCTAAGGGATCGGCATCCCGGGACATACCCCAAGGACCAAAACCCAATCCCAAGCCCATGGTCTAACAATGGGACTATCCAAACGTCCCGACCATGAGCTCAACTATACAATCAAAAACAAATCAAAAAAACCACATAGCTACTAGACCAAAGCCACACCCGGCTTATGGTCAAAGTCTCAAACCAAACAAACATACTAACTAATAAAATCCAAACTAAAAACATAAACATCAAATACATCAAAACCCAATACAGCAGCAGCATCCCAGCAATTCTTCTATCTTCAAGACTTGATCTTCTCAATCTGCCAAGTCAGCTGCACACTCCATCAGCAACATACCATTCTCTAATCTGCACACCTTCATTAGCCAGCTGCAAAAAACCATCCTTTGAGTTATTAACAGCATCAGCACCTGCATACCTGTAATCCCATAACATAACATTCCTCAGCTGCCAAAAACCATCCATAACATAGTAAACAGCCCGAAAGACCTTCAGCCCTCCATTAGCATCATAAAGCACCATAAAGAACACCTGCACTATACCACCCCCTGGGTCAAAAGGAATACAACCTATAGCCTTTTGACCCATCCTCCAAACATACCATATCTCAAACATCATCAGGACTGCTATCATCATTACTAGAGTTCTGAATCTTTACATTCCAAGCAGCAATAGCCAAATCATCAACTTGACTACTTTTAAACTCAATACCAGCTAACTTCCAAGAAACACTGCCCAAAATAGCTTTAAAAACCACATCAGCAGATCTCTTTTTACCACTAAAAATTCTATTATTTCTCTCCTGCCAAATAGTATAAACAGCAGCAGCTAACACAAGTTTTTTAATAGTACCCCATGCCTTATTATTATTCCTCATCCTTTCCACATAAAGAACAATCCTCTCCCATTCATCAGGAAATTTCTCCATTCTAGCTAAGACCTTCAGCTTCCACCAAACACTCTTAGAAAAATTACACTTGAAAAAGAGATGATCATGACTGTCAGGGCCACTACCACAAAGACTACATTTAAACTGCTGGTTCTTGTTCCAAACTAACAATCTGTCCTGAGTAGGCAGCTTACCTTTCACAGCAAGCCAACAGATAAAAGTTTGCCTAGGTATACTATGCTTAAACCAAACAAACTTATGCCAATTAACCACCTCAGCCTTCCTGATCAACTCATCATAAACAACCCTAGAGCAGAAAGGCCTAAATCCACCCCCCTCCTTCAATAACCCAAACCTATCCTTAACATTTTCCCTTAAAAGTGGCAAGGTATCAGCAAATAACCAAGCATACTTAGACCTCCACTCATCAGGGACATTCCACCCATCTTTATTCAGAATACCAGCTACCTTCATTCTCATATCAAACCCGGCAGCCTTTATATCTCTCCTATCAATCAGATTGACCAAAGGACCTCTAACATGCCACTTGTCAACCCAAGCATTAGCAAGACACCCATCCCCAAGAGTAACAACACATTTATCTCTAAACATACCTCTACAAGCCAATAGTTGTTTCCAAGTCCATGAATCAGAATTGGTCTCCCCAACTTCCCATAGACTACAACCCTTCAATTTATAAGTATGAATCCATGCCACCCACAGAGATTCTTTATTATTCAGGATATTCCACACATGTTTAGCCATCAAAGCAATATTCCTCTCCTTTAAATTAACAATCCCCAAGCCACCCTGGCACTTTTTAAGACACAATTCCTCCCATCCCACTTTAGCACTTCCCTACTTAAACTCCCCTTGGCACCATAAGAAACCCCTACACAGTCTAATAACATCATAAGTAACATTATCAGGGAGAATGAATAAGGATGACCAATAAACTGTGATAGAAGCCAGAACAGATTTCAACAGCTGCACTCTGCCAGCATAGGACAGATACTGATTTTTCCAATCAGAAATACGTTTCTTGATTTTATCAATCAACACCCCACAATCTTTCTGGTACAATCTCTTAGAAGAAAGAGGTATGCCCAAATATTTTAAAGGAAGGCTACCCTCCCTGAAAGGAAGAATACCCAATATATCTCTCTGAATATCAGCATCCACATTACCAAAAATAACTTCACTCTTGTTCATATTAGGCCTTAGACCAGAACAACCTCCAAATTCTTCCAACACCTCTCTCACAACCTGAATAGATTCTCCATTAGCACTACAAAATATAAAAAGATCATCAGCAAAACACAAATGTGTGAGTTTTAACTCCTCACACTTCCAATGATATTGAAATTCAGCAGCTTCTCTAATCCTTCTTATCATCATCAGATTAAGAACTTCCATGACTAAAGTGAACAGGTAAGGGGAAATAGGATCCCCTTGCCTAAGCCCTTTCTCTCCTCTAAAATACCCATACAATTGCCCATTAAAGTTTATAGAGTAGGATACAGTAGTAAGACACATCATGATCCAATTGATAAACTTCTCAGGGAAACCAAACTGCACCAGACAAGTTTTCAAAAAGGAATGGTCCACAGAATCATAGGCTTTTTGCAGATCCACCTTCAAAGCAACTCTCGGATAACCCCTCTTCCAATCATAGCCTTTCACCAATTCTTGAGCCAAAAGTATATTGTCACTAATTAGCCTTCCAGGCACAAAAGCACTCTGAGCCTTATCAACTAACCCCTCCAACACCTTCATAAGCCTATTACATATTACTTTGCTGATGCATTTATAAATTACATTACAGCAAGCAATAGGCCTGAATTCATTCACCACATTAGGACTAGCAACTTTAGGTACCAAAGAAATAGTTGTTGCATTAATTTGTTTCAAAATTTTACCAGTCACAAAAAATTCCTGAACAGCTTTACTAACTTCATCACCCACAATACTCCAGGAAGACTTAAAAAACTTGGCTGAATAACCATCAGGCCCAGGAGCTTTCTCATCACTGATCTGAAACATAGCAGCTCGAACCTCCTCTAAAGAAACAGATTTCACTAACTCAACAGCATCATGACTTTTTACTTTGTTAACAAATAAACCCTCCATATCCCTGATCCCCTCAACAGTATCCTTTTGACCCATCATAGACATAAAGTATTTAACAAACGCATTACCAATATTCTTACCCTCATAAGCATTACCCTCGACATCATTGATCTGAGACACTTTTCCCCTCTTCTGTCTTTGCTTCACAGATTGAAAAAAGTACTTATTATTCTGATCCCCAACTGTTAACCAGTGAACTTTGGCCTTCTGTTTGAGCATAGATTCTTCATCCCTCAAAGCATCATTGTAAGCATCAAGATAAACAGCCTCCTCCTGCCTCAAACTTTCATTTCCAGAATCAAGAGACACCTCAAACTGAATTCTTTCCAACTCAATCTTCAAACTCTCTACTTTTTTATGCAAATTCCCCTGCTGAAAATTTAACTTTCTCAATGGTCTTTTCAACAGTTTCAGCTTAGAGACCACCTCAAACATTTTACACCCCTCAATCTTCCTATCCCAACCCTTTCTTACCAACGGTAAAAATTCTTTTTTATCAGTCAGGTAATTCCAAAATTTAAACGGCATATGCTCAACATTCTGGCCTCCAGTACAAGATACAACAACAGGTGAATGATCAGAAGTATAAAACGGAAGAAATTTTGCCCCCATATTAGCAAACACCTCCTCAAACTTCATATTAACCATAGCCCTATCAAGTTTCTCCATAATCCCATCACTCTTGCCAGGCTTCTGGTTCCAGGTAAAGTGCAAACCTGAACTGGGCAAATCAGAAACCTTCAACTCAGCAACACACTCTTGAAGTTCCACCATACCATATAAAGAAGAAGCAACATCACAGTTCTTTTCCCCAGGATCCATAATAGCATTAAAATCACCCATTATTAACCAGGGATTGTCCCCAATTAACTGAGAATGACATATAAGATTAGACCACAAAGTCCTTCTTCCCACCACATTAGTGACCCCATATAAGAATGAACAGAAAAACTTCTCTTCATCCCCCACAGGGCAAACCACACAGTGAATAACTTGCTCATCAGCATATAAAACAACCACATCTATAAATCTAGCATCCCATCCAACCACAATTCTCACCCAACTAGAACAACTACCCCCATTAGAAGTCCACTCCCACTGCCACATAACATTTTTACAAACAGCCTCAACATTATGTGAACTAACTCTAGTTTCAACTAATCCAACCAAACAAATCTTATTCTCCCTTATTAATCTAGTAATCTGCTTTTGTCTAGAGGAATTAGACATCCCTCTGACATTCCACATCATGGAATTAATCTTCATTAATAACCTTTTCAGCTCCCAAAGAGTTCTTCATTCCAGAAGTACTCTCCCCACTACCCTTATCAGTCCCATCACAAACCATATCAACCATATTATCATTATTCTCACCATTGCTAGCCTCAACTATCTTAGCAAACATTAATTTATCCCATTGTTCAAAAAACACCTTAACCTGCCCAATGTTCCACTTCTTCATAACCTCACTTGAAGGGCACTTCTTATTCAACACATAATGAGCAACCTCATTAAATTGCAAGTCATTCATCTTAAAGTACCCAGACTTAATATTAACTTTAGTTTCTATCTTTTTCTGCACCTCAGAATTCACATCACCCTTCCTATCAACAACATTCTCTGACCCATTCTCTCCTGAACTCCCAACCCCAGAATCCATCTTAACACTCACCCTACCCATATCCTCACCTTTTTTCCCCTTGCCCTTATCAATACCCTCTTCCAATTCCTCTCTAAGAACCTCAAAAGTATTCTGCAAATTGATAGTCCCCTCACCAGAATTCTTACCTTGGTTGTTTTTAGTTACCCATTGCTTCACACCATTATTTCTCTTATCCCTATTCTGCCCATTACCTCTACCTGCATTACCATACCCCCTATTACCTTGCCCCTTAAAATCATTACCCCTACCAGTAGCAGCATTCTGGTTACTAAATCTATTACCTCCAGACCCAGACCCATTACCTCCATTGATCCTCCCAGAGTTAGAAGGACCAACACCATTACTATTATTATTATTAATAATTTTATTATTTCTTCCCACTGTTACATATCCATCATTATTAATACCTGAAACAGGGAATTCAGCCTCACTAGCCTTATATAACTCCTTCAACAGTTGCTGAGTCTTCAAAGAAACATCCTCCTCAGACAATTCTCTAACCTTACATGATTCAAAATCATGTCCAAACACCTTGCAAGCAGAACACTTCTTGACTTTAACATGATATTCCACCTTTACCTCCTTGATAAAAGCTGGTTTGTCACCCTCAGCAGGATAATAAGCTTTCACAAAATCAGGCAAGGTTTTCTCAGCACTAATTTCAACCAAAACCCTTGCAAATCCTGCTCTCCCCTCTTTTTTACTACATCTCAGAGCAGTGACCTTATCAGGCATTAAAGGATTCCCAACCATACTTAACATACTACATATACTTTCTCTATTCCAAAGTTCCATAGGCATGTTAGGAATAGTAACCCAAATGGGAATAGTAGCAGGTTCCACTTTGTCCACATTAATCCCTACCTCCCATCTTTTAACACAAAGAGGTATATCATTAATAACCCAAGGACCCTTACTAATAGCATTCAACATACCTGCTTCAGATTTAAACTTAAAGAAATAAACCCCAGCCCCATTAGAAGAAACATCAACTAACCCAAAATTCTTCCACATTCTAAACAAATGATATCTCACCATTCCCATAGGAAGATTCTGTCCAACAAAATAACCATATAGATAAGAATTGTAAGCAGACTTTGCTTCAGCCAGTTTCTCCGGATTAATCACAGCCACAACTTCTCCATTCTCCAACACCTTTGGAGGATAATAAGCCATTTTAGTTTCCAGGACACAATTAGAATTCTCTTTTGCTATATCAGCAAAAGACAAAACCCCCTTCTTCTTTTCAGCCTCCTTGACAGCAGAATTAGAAGCAGAAAACACCACATTATCCTTAATAGAGACAGTATCCATAATAGACTTAGGCATAGGCTTCATGTTACCAATAGAGATAATATCATCCTCAGACAACTTCTTAGGACCCATTTCAGCAGATTTCTTCAGAATAAGCTTCTTCATCGAAGGAGTCTTCAAAATACCCCTCCAAGGCATTCTCACCTGATTAACAGCCTCCTGTGCTTTTTCAACTTCAACATTCCCCTCTGCCTCCTTAGCTTCCTCCTCTTTCCTCTGTTTCTCAGCCTTTATTCTCGCAATCTCTTTCAAACGAAGTTCACTTTTACCTCCAAGAAGCACTTCCCCCTCCTTATCAATAACAATCCCTTTCCCCACACCAGGTTTAAACTCAAACACTTGAGTTTCAGCAGACAACTTCAACTTTAACTCACTAGCCCTATCCTTTTTACCATGAGAGTTCTTACTTCCCACCACCACCTTCACAGGTGCTATACCCTTACTACCTCCTTCCACAACATTTAACAACTCTTGAGAATTAAAAGTATCAGGGAGAACACCATCAGAATTAGCAAGGCCCTCTTCAACAGGCTCCTTCACATACAAATCATCCCCCCACATAACTTTCCTACTCTTAAGTTTGACTCCCTCATTCCTCACTGACCTCTTCTTCCTCTTGTCCATCCAAACCAACTTAGCACCCATTCCCACCTCCAACACATTCAACGAAGAATCAACCTGAGGGAACTTAACACCTCTACCTCCCTCCTTCATTTCCACATCCTCAGTACCATCCCTACTAACCCCAGAACATCCATACCCCTTCCTACTAAGAAAATTGGCAATAACTTCCATAATAATACCATACCTACCAGCCAACTTCTCATGAAATTTCAGACCCCTCCCAGCAATCTCCAAATCAACCAGACGATTCACAGAATCCAGTTTACCCATCCCCGCTAACTTCAATAAATCCAAAGTCTCAGAACACAAACGTTTCTTCCAATTTTCCCCAAATAAAATCCTCAGCAAACAAACAACATCCACACTAATAATAAGAGAATCAGTTTTACCTGAAACAATACGGTTCAAAACAACCTGCTCAACCTCCCCTATAGAAGTTCCATCAGCAGTAGGAGACTCCTTCATAGAACCCAAATCCTGAACATCAACCATCTGAACATTCGATAAATCGGGTGGAATAGCCGGCGGTGGATCCGGCACTGGAACCCTAGGACCAGGTTCCATAGGACTCGCACACTGTGAAGATTCCAGTATCTACAAAGGTACTGGAACAGTGAAACACGAAAAAGAAAAGAAAACAGAGGGAGAATTAGGGTTAGAGAATGGCCAGAAAAGAGAAACGAAGAAGAAAACACTGATATCGCCAAAATCGCCCAATATCAGAGAGAAAACCCTACGCTTCATATCCTTTATTTGAGTCTATTGCATGATCAGATATCTTAAGGCCTTCCCGTTCCTCAATTCGGGTGCCCGAAACTTCAAATGTACCTATAGTTACGTCCATTAAAACTTGAGTCTTTTCTTGTGCACGAATCTCTATGTTATTGTCACATCTTGAGTCCGATAACCATCTGGTCTGCTTCGTATCCTTTATTTAAGTCTATTGCATGATCAGATATCTTACGGCCTTCCCGTTCCTCCATTCGGGTGCCCGAAACTTCAAATTTACCGATAGTTACGTCCTTTAAAACTCGAGTCTTTTCTTGTGTACGAATCTCTATGTCATTGTCTCATCGTGAGTGCGATTACCATCCGGTCCGCTTCGTATCCTTTATTTGATTCTATTGCATGATCAGATATCTTACGGCCTTCCCGTTCCTCCATTCGGGTGCCTGAATCTTCAAATTTACCTATAGTTACGTCCTTAAAACCTCGAGTCTTTTCTTGTGTACGAATCTCTATGTCGTTGTCGCATCCTGAGCCCGATTAGCATCTGGTTCACTTCTTATCCATTATTTAAGTCTATATCATCATCAGATATCTTACGGCCTTCCTGTTCCTCCATTCGGGTGCCCGAAACTTCAAATGTACCGATAGTTTCATCCTTTTAAACTCGAGTCTTTTCTTGTGTACGAATCTCTATGTTATTGTGGCATCGTGAGTCTGATTAGCATCCGGTTCGCTTCTTATCCTTTATTTGAGTCTATTGCGTGATCAGATATCTTACGGCCTTCCCGTTCCTCCATTCGGGTGCCCGAAACTTCAAATGTACCGATAGTTACGTCCTTTAAAACTCGAGTCTTTTCTTGTGTACGAATCTCTATGTCATTGTCGCATCGTGAGTCCGATAACCATCCGGTCTGCTTCGTATCCTTTATTTGAGTCTATTGCATGATCAGATATCTTACGGCCTTCCCGTTCCTCCATTCGGGTGCCCGAAACTTCAAATTTACCGATAGTTACGTCCTTTTAAACTCGAGTCTTTTCTTGTGTACGAATCTCTCTGTCATTGTCACATCGTGAATCCGATTAGCATCCGATTCGCTTCTTATCGTTTATTTGATCTATTGCATCATCAGATATCTTACGGCCTTCCCGTTCCTCCATTCGGGGGCCCGAAACTTCGAATGTACAGATAGTTACGTCCTTTGAAACTCGAGTCTTTTCTTGTGTACGAATCTCTATGTCATTGTCGTATCGTGAGTCCGATTAGCATCTGGTTCGCTTCTTATCCTTTATTTGAGTCTATTGCATCATCAGATATCTTACGGCTTTCATGTTACTCCATTCGGGTGCCCGAAACTTCAAATTTACCGATAGTTACGTCCTTTAAAACTCAAGCCTTTTCTTGTGTACGAATCTCTATGTCATTGTCGCATCGTGAGTTCGATTAGCATCTGGTTCGCTTCTAATCCTTTATTTGAGTCTATTGCCTCATAAGATATCTTACGGCATTCCTGTTCCTCCATTCGGGTGCCCGAAACTTCAAATGAACCGATAGTTACGTCCTTTAAAACTAGAGTCTTTTCTTCTGTACGAATCTCTATGTCATTGTCGCATCGTGAGTCCGATAACCATCCAGTCTGCTTCTTATCCTTTATTTGAGGCTATTGCATGATCAGATATCTTACGACGTTCCCGTTCCTGAATTCGGGTGCCCGAAACTTCAAATGTACCTATAGTTACGTCCATTAAAACTCGAGTCTTTTCTTGTGTACGAATCTCTATGTCATTATCGCATCGTGAGTCCGATAACCATCTGGTTTGCTTCGTATCCTTTATTTGAGTCTATTGCATGATCAGATATCTTACGACCTTCCAGTTCCTCCATTCGAGTGCCCGAAACTTCAAATGTACCGATAGTTACGTCCTTTAAAACTCTAGTCTTTTCTTGTGTATGAATCTCTATGTCATTGTCGCATCGTGAGACTGATTAGCATCCGGTTCGCTTCGTATCCTTTATTTGAGTCTATTGCATCATCAGATATCTTACGGCATTCCTGTTCCTCCATTCGGGTGCCCGAAACTTCAAATGAACCGATTGTTACGTCCTTTAAAACTCGAGTCTTTTCTTGTGTACGAATCTCTATGTCATTGTCACATCGTGAGCCCGATTAGCATCTGGTTCGCTTCTTATCCTTTATTTGAGTCTATTGCATAATCAGATATCTTAAGGCCTTCCCGTTCCTCAATTCGGGTGCCCGAAACTTCAAATGTACCTATAGTTATGTCCATTAAAACTCGAGTCTTTTCTTGTGCACGAATCTCTATGTTATTGTCACATCTTGAGTCCGATAACCATCTGGTCTGCTTCGTATCCTTTATTTGAGTCTATTGCATGATCAGATATCTTACGGCCTTCCCGTTCCTCCATTCGGGTGCCCGAAACTTCAAATTTACCGATAGTTACGTCCTTTAAAACTCGAGTCTTTTCTTGTGTACGAATCTCTATGTCATTGTCTCATCGTGAGTGCGATTACCATCCGGTACGCTTCGTATCCTTTATTTGATTCTATTGCATGATCAGATATCTTACGGCCTTCCCGTTCCTCCATTCGGGTGCCTGAATCTTCAAATTTACCTATAGTTACGTCCTTAAAACCTCGAGTCTTTTCTTGTGTACGAATCTCTATGTCGTTGTCGCATCCTGAGCCCGATTAGCATCTGGTTCACTTCTTATCCATTATTTGAGTCTATATCATCATCAGATATCTTACGGCCTTCCTGTTCCTCCATTCGGGTGCCCGAAACTTCAAATGTACCGATAGTTTCGTCCTTTTAAACTCGAGTCTTTTCTTGTGTACGAATCTCTATGTTATTGTCGCATCGTGAGTCTGATTAGCATCCGGTTCGCTTCTTATCCTTTATTTGAGTCTATTGCGTGATCAGATATCTTACGGCCTTCCCGTTCCTCCATTCGGGTGCCCGAAACTTCAAATGTACCGATAGTTACGTCCTTTAAAACTCGAGTCTTTTCTTGTGTACGAATCTCTATGTCATTGTCGCATCGTGAATCCGATAACCATCCGGTCTGCTTCATATCCTTTATTTGAGTCTATTGCATGATCAGATATCTTACGGCCTTCCCGTTCCTCCATTCGGGTGCCCGAAACTTCAAATTTACCGATAGTTACGTCCTTTTAAACTCGAGTCTTTTCTTGTGTACGAATCTCTCTGTCATTGTCACATCGTGAATCCGATTAGCATCCGATTCGCTTCTTATCGTTTATTTGATCTATTGCATCATCAGATATCTTACGGCCTTCCCGTTCCTCCATTCGGGGGCCCGAAACTTCAAATGTACAGATAGTTACGTCCTTTGAAACTCGAGTCTTTTCTTGTGTACGAATCTCTATGTCATTGTCGCATCGTGAGTCCGATTAGCATCTGGTTCGCTTCTTATCCTATATTTGAGTCTATTGCATCATCAGATATCTTACGGCTTTCATGTTCCTCCATTCGGGTGCCCGAAACTTCAAATTTACCGATAGTTACGTCCTTTAAAACTCAAGTCTTTTCTTGTGTACGAATCTCTATGTCATTGTCGCATCGTGAGTTCGATTAGCATCTGGTTCGCTTCTTATCCTTTATTTGAGTCTATTGCCTCATAAGATATCTTACGGCATTCCTGTTCCTCCATTCGGGTGCCCGAAACTTCAAATGAACCGATAGTTACGTCCTTTAAAACTAGAGTCTTTTCTTGTGTACGAATCTCTATGTCATTGTCGCATCGTGAGTCCGATAACCATCCAGTCTGCTTCCTATCCTTTATTTGAGGGTATTGCATGATCAGATATCTTACGGCGTTCCCGTTCCTGAATTCGGGTGCCCGAAACTTCAAATGTACCTATAGTTACGTCCATTAAAACTCGAGTCTTTTCTTGTGTACGAATCTCTATGTCATTATCGCATCGTGAGTCCGATAACTATCTGGTTTGCTTCGTATCCTTTATTTGAGTCTATTGCATGATCAGATATCTTACGGCCTTCCAGTTCCTCCATTTGAGTGCCCGAAACTTCAAATGTACCGATAGTTACGTCCTTTAAAACTCGAGTCTTTTCTCGTGTACGAATCTCTATGTCATTGTCGCATCGTGAGTCCGATATCCATCCAGTCTGCTTCGTATCCTTTATTTGAGGCTTTTGCATGATCATATATCTTACGGTGTTCCCGTTCCTGAATTCGGGTGCCCGAAACTTCAAATGTACCTATAGTTACGTCCATTAAAACTCGAGTCTTTTCTTATGTACGAATCTCTATGTCATTGTCGCATCGTGAGTCGGATAACCATCTTGTCTGCTTCGTATCCTTTATTTGAGGCTATTGCATGATCAGATATCTTACGGCGTTCCCGTTCCTGAATTCAGGTGCTCGAAACTTCAAATGTACCTATAGTTACGTCCATTAAAACTCGAGTCTTTTCTTGTGTACGAATCTCTATGTCATTGTCGCATCGTGAGTCCGATAACCATCTGGTCTGCTTCGTATCCTTTATTTGAGTCTATTGCATGATCAGATATCTTACGGCCTTCCCGTTCCTCAATTCGGGTGCCCGAAACTTCAAATGTACCTATAGTTACGTCCATTGAAACTCGAGTCTTTTCTTGTGTACGAATCTCTATGTCATTGTCGCATCGTGAGTCCGATAACCATCTGGTCTGCTTCGTATCCTTTATTTGAGTCTATTGCATGATCAGATATCTTACGGCCTTCCCGTTTCTCAATTCGGGTGCCCGAAACTTCAAATGTACCTATAGTTACGTCCATTAAAACTCGAGTCTTTTCTTGTGTACGAATCTCTATGTCATTGTCGCATCGTGAGTCCGATAACCATCTGGTCTGCTTCGTATCCTTTATTTGAGTCTATTGCATGATCAGATATCTTACGGCCTTCCCGTTCCTCAATTCGGGTGCCCGAAACTTCAAATGTACCTATAGTTACGTCCATTAAAACTCGAGTCTTTTCTTGTGTACGAATCTCTATGTCATTATCGCATCGTGAGTCGGATAACCATCTGGTCTGCTTTGTATCCTTTATTTGAGTCTATTGCATGATCAGATATCTTACGGCCTTCCAGTTCCTCCATTCGAGTGCCCGAAACTTCAAATGTACCGATAGTTACGTCCTTTAAAACTCTAGTCTTTTCTTGTGTATGAATCTCTATGTCATTGTCGCATCATGAGACTGATTAGCATCCGGTTCGCTTCGTATCCTTTATTTGAGTCTATTGCATCATCAGATGTCTTACGGCATTCCTGTTCCTCCATTCGGGTGCCCGAAACTTCAAATGAACCGATAGTTACGTCCTTTAAAACTCGAGTCTTTTCTTGTGTACGAATCTCTATGTCATTGTCACATCGTGAGCCCGATTAGCATCTGGTTCGCTTCTTATCCTTTATTTGAGTCTATTGCATGATCAGATATCTTACGGCCTTCCCGTTCCTCAATTCGGGTGCCCGAAACTTCAAATGTACCTATAGTTACGTCCATTAAAACTCGAGTCTTTTCTTGTGAACGAATCTCTATGTTATTGTCACATCTTGAGTCCGATAACTATCTGGTCTGCTTGGTATCCTTTATTTGAGTCTATTGCATGATCAGATATCTTACGGCCTTCCCGTTCCTCCATTCGGGTGCCCGAAACTTCAAATGTACCGATAGTTACGTCCTTTAAAACTCGAGTCTTTTCTTATGTACGAATCTCTATGTCATTGTCGCATCGTGAGTCCGATAACCATCCGGTCTGCTTCGTATCCTTTATTTGAGTCTATTGCATGATCAGATATCTTACGGCCTTCCCGTTCCTCCATTCGGGTGCCCGAAACTTCAAATTTACCGATAGTTACGTCCTTTAAAACTCGAGTCTTTTCTTGTGTACGAATCTCTATGTCATTGTCGCATCGTGAGTTCGCTTAGCATCTGGTTCGCTTCTTATCCTTTATTTGAGTCTATTGCATCATCAGATATCTTACGGCTTTCCCGTTCCTCCATTCGGGTGCCCGAAACTTCAAATGTACCGATAGTTACGTCCTTTAAAACTCGAGTCTTTTCTTGTGTACGAAACGCTATATCTTTGTCGCATCGTGAGTTCGATTAGCATCTGGTTCGCTTCTTATCCTTTATTTGAGTCTATTGCATGATCAGATATCTTACGGCCTTCCCGTTCCTCAATTCGGGTGCCCGAAACTTCAAATGTACCTATAGTTACATCCATTAAAACTCGAGTCTTTTCTTGTGCACGAATCTCTATGTTATTGTCACATCTTGAGTCCGATAACTATCTGGTCTGCTTCGTATCCTTATTTGAGTCTATTGCATGATCAGATATCTTACGGCCTTCCTGTTCCTCCATTCGGGTGCCCGAAACTTCAAATTTACCGATAGTTACGTCCTTTAAAACTCGAGTCTTTTCTTGTGTACGAATCTCTATGTTATTGTCGCATCGTGAGTCCGATTAGCATCCGGTTCGCTTCTTATCCTTTATTTGAGTCTATTGCATGATCAGATATCTTACGGCCTTCCCGTTCCTCCATTCGGGTGCCCGAAACTTCAAATTTACCGATAGTTACGTCTTTTAAAACTCGAGTCTTTTCTTGTGTACGAATCTCTATGTTATTGTCGCATCGTGAGTCCGATTACCATCCGGTTCGCTTCTTATACTTTATTTGAGTCTATTGCATGATCAGATATCTTACGGCCTTCCCGTTCCTCCATTCGGGTGCCCGAAACTTCAAATGTACCGATAGTTACGTCGTTTAAAACTCGAGTCTTTTCTTGTGTACGAATCTCAATGTCATTGTCGCATCGTGAGTCCGATAACCATCCGGTCTGCTTCGTATCCTTTATTCAATTGCATGATAAGATATCTTACGGCCTTCTCGTTCCTCCATTCGGGTGCCCGAAACTTCAAATGTACCGATAGTTACTTCCTTTAAAACTCTAGTCTTTTCTTGTGTACGAATCTCTATGTCATTGTCTCATCGTGAGTGCGATTACCATCCGGTCCGCTTCGTATCCTTTATTTGATTCTATTGCATGATCAAATATCTTACGGCCTTCCCGTTCCTCCATTCGGGTGCCCGAAACTTCAAATGTACCGATAGTTACGTCCTTTTAAACTCGAGTCTTTTCTTGTGTACGAATCTCTATGTTATTGTCGCATCGTGAGTCCGATTAGCATCCGGTTTGCTTCTTATCCTTTATTTGAGTCTATTGCATGATCAGATATCTTACGGCCTTCCCGTTCCTCCATTCGGGTGCCCGAAACTTCAAATGTACCGATAGTTACGTCCTTTAAAACTCGAGTCTTTTCTTATGTACGAATCTCTATGTCATTGTCGCATCGTGAGTCCGATAACCATCCGGTCTGCTTCGTATCCTTTATTTGAGTCTATTGCATGATCAGATATCTTACGGCCTTCCCGTTCCTCCATTCGGGTGCCCGAAACTTCAAATGTACATATAGTTACGTCCATTAAAACTCGAGTCTTTTCTTGTGCACGAATCTCTATGTTATTGTCACATCTTGAGTCCGATAACTATCTGGTCTGCTTCGTATCCTTTATTTGAGTCTATTGCATGATCAGATATCTTACGGCCTTCATGTTCCTCCATTCGGGTGCCCGAAACTTCAAATTTACCGATAGTTACGTCCTTTAAAACTCGAGTCTTTTCTTGTGTACGAATCTCTATGTTATTGTCGCATCGTGAGTCCGATTAGCATCCGGTTCGCTTCTTATCCTTTATTTGAGTCTATTGCATGATCAGATATCTTACGGCCTTCCTGTTCCTCCATTCGGGTGCCCGAAACTTCAAATGTACCGATAGTTACGTCCTTTAAAACTCGAGTCTTTTCTTGTGTACGAATCTCTATGTTATTGTCGCATCGTGAGTCCGATTAGCATCCGGTTCGCTTCTTATCCTTTATTTGAGTCTATTGCATGATCAGATATCTTACGGCCTTCCCGTTCCTCCAGTCGGGTGCCCGAAACTTCAAATTTACCGATAGTTACATCCTTTAAAACTCGAGTCTTTTCTTGTGTACGAATCTCTATGTTATTGTCGCATCGTGAGTCCGATTAGCATCCGGTTTGCTTCTTATCCTTTATTTGAGTCTATTGCATGATCAGATATCTTACGGCCTTCCCGTTCCTCCAGTCGGGTGCCCGAAACTTCAAATTTACCGATAGTTACGTCCTTTAAAACTCGAGTCTTTTCTTGTGTACGAATCTCTATGTTATTGTCGCATCGTGAGTCCGATTAGCATCCGGTTCGCTTCTTATCCTTTATTTGAGTCTATTGCATGATCAGATATCTTACGGCCTTCCTGTTCCTCCATTCGGGTGCCCGAAACTTCAAATGTACCGATAGTTACGTCCTTTAAAACTCGAGTCTTTTCTTGTGTACGAATCTCTATGTTATTGTCGCATCGTGAGTCCGATTAGCATCCGGTTCGCTTCTTATCCTTTATTTGAGTCTATTGCATGATCAGATATCTTACGGCCTTCCCGTTCCTCCAGTCGGGTGCCCGAAACTTCAAATTTACCGATAGTTACATCCTTTAAAACTCGAGTCTTTTCTTGTGTACGAATCTCTATGTTATTGTCGCATCGTGAGTCCGATTAGCATCCGGTTCGCTTCTTATCCTTTATTTGAGTCTATTGCATGATCAGATATCTTACGGCCTTCCCGTTCCTCCAGTCGGGTGCCCGAAACTTCAAATTTACCGATAGTTACGTCCTTTAAAACTCGAGTCTTTTCTTGTGTACGAATCTCTATGTTATTGTCGCATCGTGAGTCCGATTAGCATCCGGTTCGCTTCTTATCCTTTATTTGAGTCTATTGCATGATCAGATATCTTACGGCCTTCCCGTTCCTCCAGTCGGGTGCCCGAAACTTCAAATTTACCGATAGTTACATCCTTTAAAACTCGAGTCTTTTCTTGTGTACGAATCTCTATGTTATTGTCGCATCGTGAGTCCGATTAGCATCCGGTTCGCTTCTTATCCTTTATTTGAGTCTATTGCATGATCAGATATCTTACGGCCTTCCCGTTCCTCCAGTCGGGTGCCCGAAACTTCAAATTTACCGATAGTTACGTCCTTTAAAACTCGAGTCTTTTCTTGTGTACGAATCTCTATGTTATTGTCGCATCGTGAGTCCGATTACCATCCGGTTCGCTTCTTATACTTTATTTGAGTCTATTGCATGATCAGATATCTTACGGCCTTCCCGTTCCTCCATTCGGGTGCCCGAAACTTCAAATGTACCGATAGTTACGTCGTTTAAAACTCGAGTCTTTTCTTGTGTACGAATCTCAATGTCATTGTCGCATCGTGAGTCCGATAACCATCCGGTCTGCTTCGTATCCTTTATTCAATTGCATGATAAGATATCTTACGGCCTTCTCGTTCCTCCATTCGGGTGCCCGAAACTTCAAATGTACCGATAGTTACTTCCTTTAAAACTCGAGTCTTTTCTTGTGTACGAATCTCTATGTCATTGTCTCATCGTGAGTGCGATTACCATCCGGTCCGCTTCGTATCCTTTATTTGATTCTATTACATGATCATATATCTTACGGCCTTCCCGTTCCTCCATTCGGGTGCCCGAAACTTCAAATGTACCGATAGTTACGTCCTTTTAAACTCGAGTCTTTTCTTGTGTACGAATCTCAATGTTATTGTCGCATCGTGAGTCCGATTAGCATCCGGTTTGCTTCTTATCCTTTATTTGAGTCTATTGCATGATCAAATATCTTACGACCTTCCTGTTCCTCCATTCGGGTGCCCGAAGCTTCAAATGAACCGATAGTTACGTCCTTTAAAACTCGAGTCTATTCTTGTGTACGAATCTCTATGTCATTGTCACATCATGAGCCCGATTAGCATCTGGTTCGCTTCTTATCCTTTATTTGAGTCTATTGCATGATCAGATATCTTACGGCCTTCCCGTTCCTCAATTCGGGTGCCCGAAACTTCAAATGTACCTATAGTTACGTCCATTAAAACTCGAGTCTTTTCTTGTGCACGAATCTCTATGTTATTGTCACATCTTGAGTCCGATAACTATCTGGTCTGCTTCGTATCCTTTATTTGAGTCTATTGCATGATCAGATATCTTACGGCCTTCATGGTCCTCCATTCGGGTGCCCGAAACTTCAAATTTACCGATAGTTACGTCCTTTAAAACTCGAGTCTTTTCTTGTGTACGAATCTCTATGTTATTGTCGCATCGTGAGTCCGATTAGCATCCGGTTCACTTCTTATCCTTTATTTGAGTCTATTGCATGATCAGATATCTTACGGCCTTCCTGTTCCTCCATTCGGGTGCCCGAAACTTCAAATGTACCGATAGTTACGTCCTTTAAAACTCGAGTCTTTTCTTGTGTACGAATCTCTATGTTATTGTCACATATTGAGTCCGATAACTATCTGGTCTGCTTGGTATCCTTTATTTGAGTCTATTGCATGATCAGATATCTTACGGCCTTCCCGTTCCTCCATTCGGGTGCCCGAAACTTCAAATGTACCGATAGTTACGTCCTTTAAAACTCGAGTCTTTTCTTATGTACGAATCTCTATGTCATTGTCGCATCGTGAGTCCGATAACCATCCGGTCTGCTTCGTATCCTTTATTTGAGTCTATTGCATGATCAGATATCTTACGGCCTTCCCGTTCCTCCATTCGGGTGCCCGAAACTTCAAATTTACCGATAGTTACGTCCTTTAAAACTCGAGTCTTTTCTTGTGTACGAATCTCTATGTCATTGTCGCATCGTGAGTTCGCTTAGCATCTTGTTCGCTTCTTATCCTTTATTTGAGTCTATTGCATCATCAGATATCTTACGGCTTTCCCGTTCCTCCATTCGGGTGCCCGAAACTTCAAATGTACCGATAGTTACGTCCTTTAAAACTCGAGTCTTTTCTTGTGTACGAAACTCTATATCTTTGTCGCATCGTGAGTTCGATTAGCATCTGGTTCGCTTCTTATCCTTTATTTGAGTCTATTGCATGATCAAGTATCTTACGGCCTTCCCGTTCCTCAATTCGGGTGCCCGAAACTTCAAATGTACCTATAGTTACGTCCATTAAAACTCGAGTCTTTTCTTGTGCACGAATCTCTATGTTATTGTCACATCTTGAGTCCGATAACTATCTGGTCTGCTTCGTATCCTTTATTTGAGTCTATTGCATGATCAGATATCTTACGGCCTTCCTGTTCCTCCATTCGGGTGCCCGAAACTTCAAATTTACCGATAGTTACGTCCTTTAAAACTCGAGTCTTTTCTTGTGTACGAATCTCTATGTTATTGTCGCATCGTGAGTCCGATTAGCATCCGGTTCGCTTCTTATCCTTTATTTGAGTCTATTGCATGATCAGATATCTTACGGCCTTCCCGTTCCTCCATTCGGGTGCCCGAAACTTCAAATGTACCGATAGTTACGTCCTTTAAAACTCGAGTCTTTTCTTGTGTACGAATCTCTATGTTATTGTCGCATCGTGAGTCCGATTAGCATCCGGTTCGCTTCTTATCCTTTATTTGAGTCTATTGCATGATCAGATATCTTACGGCCTTCCCGTTCCTCCATTCGGGTGCCCGAAACTTCAAATTTACCGATAGTTACGTCTTTTAAAACTCGAGTCTTTTCTTGTGTACGAATCTCTATGTTATTGTCGCATCGTGAGTCCGATTACCATCCGGTTCGCTTCTTATACTTTATTTGAGTCTATTGCATGATCAGATATCTTACGGCCTTCCCGTTCCTCCATTCGGGTGCCCGAAACTTCAAATGTACCGATAGTTACGTCGTTTAAAACTCGAGTCTTTTCTTGTGTACGAATCTCAATGTCATTGTCGCATCGTGAGTCCGATAACCATCCGGTCTTCTTCGTATCCTTTATTCAATTGCATGATAAGATATCTTACGGCCTTCTCGTTCCTCCATTCGGGTGCCCGAAACTTCAAATTTACCGATAGTTACTTCCTTTAAAACTCTAGTCTTTTCTTGTGTACGAATCTCTATGTCATTGTCTCATCGTGAGTGCGATTACCATCCGGTCCGCTTCGTATCCTTTATTTGATTCTATTGCATGATCAAATATCTTACGGCCTTCCCGTTCCTCCATTCGGGTGCCCGAAACTTCAAATGTACCGATAGTTACGTCCTTTTAAACTCGAGTCTTTTCTTGTGTACGAATCTCTATGTTATTGTCGCATCGTGAGTCCGATTAGCATCCGGTTTGCTTCTTATCCTTTATTTGAGTCTATTGCATGATCAGATATCTTACGGCCTTCCCGTTCCTCCATTCGGGTGCCCGAAACTTCAAATGTACCGATAGTTACGTCCTTTAAAACTCGAGTCTTTTCTTGTGTACGAATCTCTATGTTATTGTCGCATCGTGAGTCCGATTAGCATCCGGTTCGCTTCTTATCCTTTATTTGAGTCTATTGCATGATCAGATATCTTACGGCCTTCCCGTTCCTCCATTCGGGTGCCCGAAACTTCAAATTTACCGATAGTTACGTCTTTTAAAACTCGAGTCTTTTCATGTGTACGAATCTCTATGTTATTGTCGCATCGTGAGTCCGATTAGCATCCGGTTCGCTTCTTATCCTTTATTTGAGTCTATTGCATGATCAGATATCTTACGGCCTTCCCGTTCCTCCATTCGGGTGCCCGAAACTTCAAATTTACCGATAGTTACGTCTTTTAAAACTCGAGTCTTTTCATGTGTACGAATCTCTATGTTATTGTCGCATCGTGAGCCCGATTACCATCCGGTTCGCTTCTTATACTTTATTTGAGTCTATTGCATGATCAGATATCTTACGGCCTTCCTGTTCCTCCATTCGGGTGCCCGAAACTTCAAATGTACCGATAGTTACGTCCTTTAAAACTCGAGTCTTTTCTTGTGTACGAATCTCTATGTTATTGTCACATATTGAGTCTGATAACTATCTGGTCTGCTTGGTATCCTTTATTTGAGTCTATTGCATGATCAGATATCTTACGGCCTTCCCGTTCCTCCATTCGGGTGCCCGAAACTTCAAATGTACCGATAGTTACCTCCTTTAAAACTCGAGTCTTTTCTTATGTACGAATCTCTATGTCATTGTCACATCGTGAGTCCGATAACCATCCGGTCTGCTTCGTATCCTTTATTTGAGTCTATTGCATGATCAGATATCTTACGGCCTTCCCGTTCCTCCATTCGGGTGCCCGAAACTTCAAATTTACCGATAGTTACGTCCTTTAAAACTCGAGTCTTTTCTTGTGTACGAATCTCTATGTCATTGTCGCATCGTGAGTTCGCTTAGCATCTTGTTCGCTTCTTATCCTTTATTTGAGTCTATTGCATCATCAGATATCTTACGGCTTTCCCGTTCCTCCATTCGGGTGCCCGAAACTTCAAATGTACCGATAGTTACGTCCTTTAAAACTCGAGTCTTTTCTTGTGTACGAAACTCTATATCTTTGTCGCATCGTGAGTTCGATTAGCATCTGGTTCGCTTCTTATCCTTTATTTGAGTCTATTGCATGATCAGGTATCTTACGGCCTTCCCGTTCCTCAATTCGGGTGCCCGAAACTTCAAATGTACCTATAGTTACGTCCATTAAAACTCGAGTCTTTTCTTGTGCACGAATCTCTATGTTATTGTCACATCTTGAGTCCGATAACTATCTGGTCTGCTTCGTATCCTTTATTTGAGTCTATTGCATGATAAGATATCTTACGGCCTTCCTGTTCCTCCATTCGGGTGCCCGAAACTTCAAATTTACCGAAAGTTACGTCCTTTAAAACTCGAGTCTTTTCTTGTGTACGAATCTCTATGTTATTGTCGCATCGTGAGTCCGATTAGCATCCGGTTCGCTTCTTATCCTTTATTTGAGTCTGTTGCATGATCAGATATCTTACGGCCTTCCCGTTCCTCCATTCGGGTGCCCGAAACTTCAAATGTACCTATAGTTACGTCCTTTAAAACTCGAGTCTTTTCTTGTGTACGAATCTCTATGTTATTGTCGCATCGTGAGTCCGATTAGCATCCGGTTCGCTTCTTATCCTTTATTTGAGTCTATTGCATGATCAGATATCTTACGGCCTACCCGTTCCTCCATTCGGGTGCCCGAAACTTCAAATTTACCGATAGTTACGTCTTTTAAAACTCGAGTCTTTTCTTGTGTACGAATCTCTATGTTATTGTCGCATCGTGAGTCCGATTACCATCCGGTTCGCTTCTTATACTTTATTTGAGTCTATTGCATGATCAGATATCTTACGGCCTTCCCGTTCCTCCATTCGGGTGCCCGAAACTTCAAATGTACCGATAGTTACGTCGTTTAAAACTCGAGTCTTTTCTTGTGTACGAATCTCAATGTCATTGTCGCATCGTGAGTCCGATAACCATCCGGTCTTCTTCGTATCCTTTATTCAATTGCATGATAAGATATCTTACGGCCTTCTCGTTCCTCCATTCGGGTGCCCGAAACTTCAAATTTACCGATAGTTACTTCCTTTAAAACTCTAGTCTTTTCTTGTGTACGAATCTCTATGTCATTGTCTCATCGTGAGTGCGATTACCATCCGGTCCGCTTCGTATCCTTTATTTGATTCTATTGCATGATCAAATATCTTACGGCCTTCCCGTTCCTCCATTCGGGTGCCCGAAACTTCAAATGTACCGATAGTTACGTCCTTTAAAACTCGAGTCTTTTCTTGTGTACGAATCTCTATGTTATTGTCGCATCGTGAGTCCGATTACCATCCGGTTCGCTTCTTATACTTTATTTGAGTCTATTGCATGATCAGATATCTTACGGCCTTCCCGTTCCTCCATTCGGGTGCCCGAAACTTCAAATGTACCGATAGTTACGTCGTTTAAAACTCGAGTCTTTTCTTGTGTACGAATCTCAATGTCATTGTCGCATCGTGAGTCCGATAACCATCCGGTCTGCTTCGTATCCTTTATTCAATTGCATGATAAGATATCTTACGGCCTTCTCGTTCCTCCATTCGGGTGCCCGAAACTTCAAATTTATCGATAGTTACTTCCTTTAAAACTCTAGTCTTTTCTTGTGTACGAATCTCTATGTCATTGTCTCATCGTGAGTGCGATTACCATCCGGTCCGCTTCGTATCCTTTATTTGATTCTATTGCATGATCAAATATCTTACGGCCTTCCCGTTCCTCCATTCGGGTGCCCGAAACTTCAAATGTACCGATAGTTACGTCCTTTTAAACTCGAGTCTTTTCTTGTGTACGAATCTCTATGTTATTGTCGCATCGTGAGTCCGATTAGCATCCGGTTTGCTTCTTATCCTTTATTTTAGTCTATTTCATGATCAGATATCTTACGGCCTTCCCGTTCCTCCATTCGGGTGCCCGAAACTTCAAATGTACCGATAGTTACGTCCTTTAAAACTCGAGTCTTTTCTTATGTACGAATCTCTATGTCATTGTCGCATCGTGAGTCCGATAACCATCCGGTCTGCTTCGTATCCTTTATTTGAGTCTATTGCATGATCAGATATCTTACGGCCTTCCCGTTCCTCCATTCGGGTGCCCGAAACTTCAAATTTACCGATAGTTACGTCCTTTAAAACAAGAGTCTTTTCTTGTGTACGAATCTCTATGTCATTGTCGCATCGTGAGTTCGATTAGCATCTGGTTCGCTTCTTATCCTTTATTTGAGTCTATTGCATCATCAGATATCTTACGGCTTTCCCGTTCCTCCATTCGGGTGCCCGAAACTTCAAATGTACCGATAGTTACGTCCTTTAAAACTCGAGTCTTTTCTTGTGTACGAATCTCTATGTCTTTGTCGTATCGTGAGTTCGATTAGCATTTGGTTCGCTTCTTAACCTTTATTTGAGTCTATTGCATCATCAGATATCTTACGGCTTTCCCGTTCCTCCATTCGGGTGCCCGAAACTTCAAATGTACCGATAGTTACGTCCTTTAAAACTCGAGTCTTTTCTTGTGTACGAATCTCTATGTCTTTGTCGCATCGTGAGTCCGATAACCATCTTGTCTGCTTCGTATCCTTAATTGAGTCTATTGCATGATCAGATATCTTACGGCCTTCCCGTTCCTCCATTCGGGTGCCCGAAACTTCAAATTTACCGATAGTTACGTCCTTTTAAACTCGAGTCTTTTCTTGTGTACGAATCTCTATGTCATTGTCACATCGTGAATCCGATTAGCATCCGATTCGCTTCTTATCCTTTATTTGATCTATTGCATGATCAGATATCTTACGGCCTTCCCGTTCCTCCATTCGAGTGCCCGAAACTTCAAATGTAACGATAGTTACGTCCTTTAAAACTCGAGTCTTTTCTTGTGTACGAATCTCTATGTCATTGTCACATCGTGAGCCCGATTAGCATCTGGTTCGCTTCTTATCCTTTATTTGAGTCTATTGCATGATCAGATATCTTACGGCCATCCCGTTCCTCAATTCGGGTGCCCGAAACTTCAAATGTACCTATAGTTACGTCCATAAAAACTCGAGTCTTTTCTTGTGCACGAATCTCTATGTTATTGTCACATCTTGAGTCCGATAACTATCTGGTCTGCTTCGTATCCTTTATTTGAGTCTATTGCATGATCAGATATCTTACGGCCTTCCTGTTCCTCCATTCGGGTGCCCGAAACTTCAAATTTACCGATAGTTACGTCCTTTAAAACTCGAGTCTTTTCTTGTGTACGAATCTCTATGTTATTGTCGCATCGTTAGTCCGATTAGCATCCGGTTCGCTTCTTATCCTTTATTTGACTCTATTGCATGATCAGATATCTTACGGCATTCCCGTTCCTCCATTCGGGTGCCCGAAACTTCAAATGTACCGATAGTTACGTGTTTAAAACTCGAGTCTTTTCTTGTGTACGAATCTCTATGTTATTGTCGCATCGTGAGTCCGATTAGCATCCGGTTCGCTTCTTATCCTTTATTTGAGTCTATTGCATGATCAGATATCTTACGGCCTTCCCGTTCCTCCAGTCGGGTGCCCGAAACTTCAAATTTACCGATAGTTACATCCTTTAAAACTCGAGTCTTTTCTTGTGTACGAATCTCTATGTTATTGTCGCATCGTGAGTCCGATTACCATCCGGTTCGCTTCTTATACTTTATTTGAGTCTATTGCATGATCAGATATCTTACGGCCTTCCCGTTCCTCCATTCGGGTGCCCGAAACTTCAAATGTACCGATAGTTACGTCGTTTAAAACTCGAGTCTTTTCTTGTGTACGAATCTCTATGTTATTGTCGCATCGTGAGTCCGATTAGCATCCGGTTTGCTTCTTATCCTTTATTTGAGTCTATTGCATGATCATATATCTTACGACCTTCCTGTTCCTCCATTCGGGTGCCCGAAGCTTCCAATGAACCGATAGTTACGTCCTTTAAAACTCGAGTCTTTTCTTGTGTACGAATCTCTATGTCATTGTCACATCATGAGCCCGATTAGCATCTGGTTCGCTTCTTATCCTTTATTTGAGTCTATTGCATGATCAGATATCTTACGGCCTTCCCGTTCCTCAATTCGGGTGCCCGAAACTTCAAATGTACCTATAGTTACGTCCATTAAAACTCGAGTCTTTTCTTGTGCACGAATCTCGATGTTATTGTCACATCTTGAGTCCGATAACTATCTGGTCTGCTTCGTATCCTTTATTTGAGTCTATTGCATGATCAGATATCTTACGGCCTTCATGTTCCTCCATTCGGGTGCCCGAAACTTCAAATTTACCGATAGTTACGTCCTTTAAAACTCGAGTCTTTTCTTGTGTACGAATCTCTATGTTATTGTCGCATCGTGAGTCCGATTAGCATCCGGTTCGCTTCTTATCCTTTATTTGAGTCTATTGCATGATCAGATATCTTACGGCCTTCCTGTTCCTCCATTCGGGTGCCCGAAACTTCAAATGTACCGATAGTTACGTCCTTTAAAACTCGAGTCTTTTCTTGTGTACGAATCTCTATGTTATTGTCGCATCGTGAGTCCGATTAGCATCCGGTTCACTTCTTATCCTTTATTTGAGTCTATTGCATGATCAGATATCTTACGGCCTTCCTGTTCCTCCATTCGGGTGCCCGAAACTTCAAATGTACCGATAGTTACGTCCTTTAAAACTCGAGTCTTTTCTTGTGTACGAATCTCTATGTTATTGTCGCATCGTGAGTCCGATTAGCATCCGGTTCGCTTCTTATCCTTTATTTGACTCTATTGCATGATCAGATATCCTACGGCCTTCCCGTTCCTCCATTCGGGTGCCCGAAACTTCAAATGTACCGATAGTTACGTGTTTAAAACTCGAGTCTTTTCTTGTGTACGAATCTCTATGTTATTGTCGCATCGTGAGTCCGATTAGCATCCGGTTCGCTTCTTATCCTTTATTTGAGTCTATTGCATGATCAGATATCTTACGGCCTTCCCGTTCCTCCAGTCGGGTGCCCGAAACTTCAAATTTACCGATAGTTACGTCCTTTAAAACTCGAGTCTTTTCTTGTGTACGAATCTCTATGTTATTGTCGCATCGTGAGTCCGATTACCATCCGGTTCGCTTCTTATACTTTATTTGAGTCTATTGCATGATCAGATATCTTACGGCCTTCCCGTTCCTCCATTCGGGTGCCCGAAACTTCAAATGTACCGATAGTTACGTCGTTTAAAACTCGAGTCTTTTCTTGTGTACGAATCTCAATGTCATTGTCGCATCGTGAGTCCGATAACCATCCGGTCTGCTTCGTATCCTTTATTCAATTGCATGATAAGATATCTTACGGCCTTCTCGTTCCTCCATTCGGGTGCCCGAAACTTCAAATGTACCGATAGTTACTTCCTTTAAAACTCGAGTCTTTTCTTGTGTACGAATCTCTATGTCATTGTCTCATCGTGAGTGCGATTACCATCCGGTCCGCTTCGTATCCTTTATTTGATTCTATTACATGATCAAATATCTTACGGCCTTTCCGTTCCTCCATTCGGGTGCCCGAAACTTCAAATGTACCGATAGTTACGTCCTTTTAAACTCGAGTCTTTTCTTGTGTACGAATCTCTATGTTATTGTCGCATCGTGAGTCCGATTAGCATCCGGTTTGCTTCTTATCCTTTATTTGAGTCTATTGCATGATCAAATATCTTACGACCTTCCTGTTCCTCCATTCGGGTGCCCGAAGCTTCAAATGAACCGATAGTTACGTCCTTTAAAACTTGAGTCTTTTCTTGTGTACGAATCTCTATGTCATTGTCACATCATGAGCCCGATTAGCATCTGGTTCGCTTCTTATCCTTTATTTGAGTCTATTGCATGATCAGATATCTTACAGCCTTCCCGTTCCTCAATTCGGGTGCCCGAAACTTCAAATGTACCTATAGTTACGTCCATTAAAACTCGAGTCTTTTCTTGTGCACGAATCTCTATGTTATTGTCACATCTTGAGTCCGATAACTATCTGGTCTGCTTCGTATCCTTTATTTGAGTCTATTGCATGATCAGATATCTTACGGCCTTCATGTTCCTCCATTCGGGTGCCCGAAACTTCAAATTTACCGATAGTTACGTCCTTTAAAACTCGAGTCTTTTCTTGTGTACGAATCTCTATGTTATTGTCGCATCGTGAGTCCGATTAGCATCCGGTTCGCTTCTTATCCTTTATTTGAGTCTATTGCATGATCAGATATCTTACGGCCTTTCTGTTCCTCCATTCGGGTGCCCGAAACTTCAAATGTACCGATAGTTACGTCCTTTAAAACTCGAGTCTTTTCTTGTGTACGAATCTCTATGTTATTGTCGCATCGTGAGTCCGATTAGCATCCGGTTCGCTTCTTATCCTTTATTTGAGTCTATTGCATGATCAGATATCTTACGGCCTTCCTGTTCCTCCATTCGGGTGCCCGAAACTTCAAATGTACCGATAGTTACGTCCTTTAAAACTCGAGTCTTTTCTTGTGTACGAATCTCTATGTTATTGTCGCATCGTGAGTCCGATTAGCATCCGGTTCGCTTCTTATCCTTTATTTAACTCTATTGCATGATCAGATATCTTACGGCCTTCCCGTTCCTCCATTCGGGTGCCCGAAACTTCAAATGTACCGATAGTTACGTGTTTAAAACTCGAGTCTTTTCTTCTGTACGAATCTCTATGTTATTGTCGCATCGTGAGTCCGATTAGCATCCGGTTCGCTTCTTATCCTTTATTTGAGTCTATTGCATGATCAGATATCTTACGGCCTTCCCGTTCCTTCATTCGGGTGCCCGAAACTTCAAATGTACCGATAGTTACGTGTTTAAAACTCGAGTCTTTTCTTGTGTACGAATCTCTATGTTATTGTCGCATCGTGAGTCCGATTAGCATCCGGTTCTCTTCTTATCCTTTATTTGAGTCTATTGCATGATCAAATATCTTACGGCCTTCCTGTTCCTCCATTCGGGTGCCCGAAACTTCAAATGTACCGATAGTTACGTCCTTTAAAACTCGAGTCTTTTCTTGTGTACGAATCTCAATGTCATTGTCGCATCGTGAGTCCGATTAGCATCCGGTTCGCTTCTTATCCTTTATTTGAGTCTATTGCATGATCAGATATCTTACGGCCTTCCTGTTCCTCCATTCGGGTGCCCGAAACTTCAAATGTACCGATAGTTACGTCCTTTAAAACTCGAGTCTTTTCTTGTGTACGAATCTCTATGTTATTGTCGCATCGTGAGTCCGATTAGCATCCGGTTCGCTTCTTATCCTTTATTTGAGTCTATTGCATGATCAGATATCTTACGGCCTTCCTGTTCCTCCATTCGGGTGCCCGAAACTTCAAATGTACCGATAGTTACGTCCTTTAAAACTCGAGTCTTTTCTTGTGTACGAATCTCTATGTTATTGTCGCATCGTGAGTCCGATTAGCATCCGGTTCGCTTCTTATCCTTTATTTAACTCTATTGCATGATCAGATATCTTACGGCCTTCCCGTTCCTCCATTCGGGTGCCCGAAACTTCAAATGTACCGATAGTTACGTGTTTAAAACTCGAGTCTTTTCTTCTGTACGAATCTCTATGTTATTGTCGCATCGTGAGTCCGATTAGCATCCGGTTCGCTTCTTATCCTTTATTTGAGTCTATTGCATGATCAGATATCTTACGGCCTTCCCGTTCCTTCATTCGGGTGCCCGAAACTTCAAATGTACCGATAGTTACGTGTTTAAAACTCGAGTCTTTTCTTGTGTACGAATCTCTATGTTATTGTCGCATCGTGAGTCCGATTAGCATCCGGTTCTCTTCTTATCCTTTATTTGAGTCTATTGCATGATCAAATATCTTACGGCCTTCCTGTTCCTCCATTCGGGTGCCCGAAACTTCAAATGTACCGATAGTTACCTCGTTTAAAACTCGAGTCTTTTCTTGTGTACGAAACTCAATGTCATTGTCGCATCGTGAGTCCGATAACCATCCGGTCTGCTTCGTATCCTTTATTCAATTGCATGATAAGATATCTTACGGCCTTCTCGTTCCTCCATTCGGGTGCCCGAAACTTCAAATTTATCGATAGTTACTTCCTTTAAAACTCTAGTCTTTTCTTCTGTACGAATCTCTATGTCATTGTCTCATCGTGAGTGCGATTACCATCCGGTCCGCTTCGTATCCTTTATTTGATTCTATTGCATGATCAAATATCTTACGGCCTTCCCGTTCCTCCATTCGGGTGCCCGAAACTTCAAATGTACCGATACTTACGTCCTTTTAAACTCGAGTCTTTTCTTGTGTACGAATCTCTATGTTATTGTCGCATCGTGAGTCCGATTAGCATCCGGTTTGCTTCTTATCCTTTATTTGAGTCTATTGCATGATCATATATCTTACGACCTTCCTGTTCCTCCATTCGGGTGCCCGAAGCTTCAAATGAACCGATAGTTACGTCCTTTAAAACTCGAGTCTTTTCTTGTGTACGAATCTCTATGTCATTGTCACATCATGAGCCCGATTAGCATCTGGTTCGCTTCTTATCCTTTATTTGAGTCTATTGCATGATCAGATATCTTACGGCCTTCCTGTTCCTCCATTCGGGTGCCCGAAACTTCAAATGTACCGATAGTTACGTCCTTTAAAACTCGAGTCTTTTCTTGTGTACGAATCTCTATGTTATTGTCGCATCGTGAGTCCGATTAGCATCCGGTTCGCTTCTTATCCTTTATTTGAGTCTATTGCATGATCAGATATCTTACGGCCTTCCTGTTCCTCCATTCGGGTGCCCGAAACTTCAAATGTACCGATAGTTACGTCCTTTAAAACTCGAGTCTTTTCTTGTGTACGAATCTCTATGTTATTGTCGCATCGTGAGTCCGATTAGCATCCGGTTCGCTTCTTATCCTTTATTTGAGTCTATTGCATGATCAGATATCTTACGGCCTTCCTGTTCCTCCATTCGGGTGCCCGAAACTTCAAATGTACCGATAGTTACGTCCTTTAAAACTCGAGTCTTTTCTTGTGTACGAATCTCTATGTTATTGTCGCATCGTGAGTCCGATTAGCATCCGGTTCGCTTCTTATCCTTTATTTAACTCTATTGCATGATCAGATATCTTACGGCCTTCCCGTTCCTCCATTCGGGTGCCCGAAACTTCAAATGTACCGATAGTTACGTGTTTAAAACTCGAGTCTTTTCTTCTGTACGAATCTCTATGTTATTGTCGCATCGTGAGTCCGATTAGCATCCGGTTCGCTTCTTATCCTTTATTTGAGTCTATTGCATGATCAGATATCTTACGGCCTTCCCGTTCCTTCATTCGGGTGCCCGAAACTTCAAATGTACCGATAGTTACGTGTTTAAAACTCGAGTCTTTTCTTGTGTACGAATCTCTATGTTATTGTCGCATCGTGAGTCCGATTAGCATCCGGTTCTCTTCTTATCCTTTATTTGAGTCTATTGCATGATCAAATATCTTACGGCCTTCCTGTTCCTCCATTCGGGTGCCCGAAACTTCAAATGTACCGATAGTTACCTCGTTTAAAACTCGAGTCTTTTCTTGTGTACGAATCTCAATGTCATTGTCGCATCGTGAGTCCGATAACCATCCGGTCTGCTTCGTATCCTTTATTCAATTGCATGATAAGATATCTTACGGCCTTCTCGTTCCTCCATTCGGGTGCCCGAAACTTCAAATGTACCGATAGTTACTTCCTTTAAAACTCGAGTCTTTTCTTGTGTACGAATCTCTATGTCATTGTCTCATCGTGAGTGCGATTACCATCCGGTCCGCTTCGTATCCTTTATTTGATTCTATTGCATGATCAAATATCTTACGGCCTTCCCGTTCCTCCATTCGGGTGCCCGAAACTTCAAATGTACCGATAGTTACGTCCTTTTAAACTCGAGTCTTTTCTTGTGTACGAATCTCTATGTTATTGTCGCATCGTGAGTCCGATTAGCATCCGGTTTGCTTCTTATCCTTTATTTGAGTCTATTGCATGATCAGATATCTTACGACCTTCCTGTTCCTCCATTCGGGTGCCCGAAGCTTCAAATGAACCGATAGTTACGTCCTTTAAAACTCGAGTCTTTTCTTGTGTACGAATCTCTATGTCATTGTCGCATCGTGAGTCCGATTAGCATCCGGTTCGCTTCTTATCCTTTATTTGAGTCTATTGCATGATCAGATATCTTACGGCGTTCCTGTTCCTCCATTCGGGTGCCCGAAACTTCAAATGTACCGATAGTTACGTCCTTTAAAACTCGAGTCTTTTCTTGTGTACGAATCTCTATGTTATTGTCGCATCGTGAGTCCGATTAGCATCCGGTTCGCTTCTTATCCTTTATTTGAGTCTATTGCATGATCAGATATCTTACGGCCTTCCCGTTCCTCCATTCGGGTGCCCGAAACTTCAAATGTACCGATAGTTACGTCGTTTAAAACTCGAGTCTTTTCTTGTGTACGAATCTCAATGTCATTGTCGCATCGTGAGTCCGATAACCATCCGGTCTGCTTCGTATCCTTTATTCAATTGCATGATAAGATATCTTACGGCCTTCTCGTTCCTCCATTCGGGTGCCCGAAACTTCAAATGTAACGATAGTTACGTCCTTTAAAACTCGAGTCTTTTCTTGTGTACGAATCTCTATGTCATTGTCTCATCGTGAGTGCGATTACCATCCGGTCCGTTTCGTATCCTTTATTTGATTCTATTGCATGATCAAATATCTTACGGCCTTCCCGTTCCTCCATTCGGGTGCCCGAAACTTCAAATGTACCGATAGTTACGTCCTTTTAAACTCGAGTCTTTTCTTGTGTACGAATCTCTATGTTATTGTCGCATCGTGAGTCCGATTAGCATCCGGTTTGCTTCTTATCCTTTATTTGAGTCTATTGCATGATCAGATATCTTACGGCCTTCCCGTTCCTCAATTCGGGTGCCCGAAACTTCAAATTTACCGATAGTTACGTCCTTTTAAACTCGAGTCTTTTCTTGTGTACGAATCTCTATGTCATTGTCACATCGTGAATCCGATTAGCATCCGATTCGCTTCTTATCCTTTATTTGATCTATTGCATGATCAGATATCTTACGGCCTTCCCGTTCCTCCATTCGAGTGCCCGAAACTTCAAATGTAACGATAGTTACGTCCTTTAAAACTCGAGTCTTTTCTTGTGTACGAATCTCTATGTCATTGTCACATCGTGAGCCCGATTAGCATCTGGTTCGCTTCTTATCCTTTATTTGATTCTATTGCATGATCAGATATCTTACGGCCTTCCCGTTCCTCAATTCGGGTGCCCGAAACTTCAAATGTACCTATAGTTACGTCCATTAAAACTCGAGTCTTTTCTTGTGCACGAATCTCTATGTTATTGTCACATCTTGAGTCCGATAACTATCTGGTCTGCTTCGTATCCTTTATTTGAGTCTATTGCATGATCAGATATCTTACGGCCTTCATGTTCCTCCATTCGGGTGCCCGAAACTTCAAATGTACCGATAGTTACGTCGTTTAAAACTCGAGTCTTTTCTTGTGTACGAATCTCAATGTCATTATCGCATCGTGAGTCCGATAACCATCCGGTCTGCTTCGTATCCTTTATTCAATTGCATGATAAGATATCTTACGGCCTTCTTGTTCCTCCATTCGGGTGCCCGAAACTTCAAATGTACCGATAGTTACGTCCTTTAAAACTCGAGTCTTTTCTTGTGTACGAATCTCTATGTCATTTGTCTCATCGTGAGTGCGATTACCATCCGGTCCGCTTCGTATCCTTTATTTGATTCTATTGCATGATCAAATATCTTACGGCCTTCCCGTTCCTCCATTCGGGTGCCCGAAACTTCAAATGTACCGATAGTTACGTCCTTTTAAACTCGAGTGTTTTCTTGTGTACGAATCTCTATGTTATTGTCGCATCGTGAGTCCGATTAGCATCCGGTTTGCTTCTTATCCTTTATTTGAGTCTATTGCATGATCAGATATCTTACGGCCTTCCCTTTCCTCCATTCGGGTGCCCGAAACTTCAAATGTACCGATAGTTACGTCCTTTAAAACTCGAGTCTTTTCTTATGTACGAATCTCTATTTCATTGTCGCATCGTTAGTCCGATAACCATCCGGTCTGCTACGTATCCTTTATTTGAGTCTATTGCATGATCAGATATCTTAGGCCTTCCCGTTCCTCAATTCGGGTGCCCGAAACTTCAAATTTACCGATAGTTACGTCCTTTAAAACTCGAGTCTTTTCTTGTGTACGAATCTCTATGTCATTGTCGCATCGTGAGTTCGATTTGCATCTGGTTCACTTCGTATCCTTTATTTAAGTCTATTGCATCATCAGATATCTTACAGCTTTCCCGTTCCTCCATTCGGGTGCCCGAAACTTCAAATGTACCGATAGTTACTTCCTTTAAAACTCGAGTCTTTTCTTGTGTACGAATCTCTATGTCATTGTCTCATCGTGAGTGCGATTACCATCCGGTCCGCTTCGTATCCTTTATTTGATTCTATTGCATGATCAAATATCTTACGGCCTTCCCGTTCCTCCATTCGGGTGCCCGAAACTTCAAATGTACCGATAGTTACGTCCTTTTAAACTCGAGTCTTTTCTTGTGTACGAATCTCTATGTTATTGTCGCATCGTGAGTCCGATTAGCATCCGGTTTGCTTCTTATCCTTTATTTGAGTCTATTGCATGATCAGATATCTTACGACCTTCCTGTTCCTCCATTCGGGTGCCCGAAGCTTCAAATGAACCGATAGTTACGTCCTTTAAAACTCGAGTCTTTTCTTGTGTACGAATCTCTATGTCATTGTCGCATCGTGAGTCCGATTAGCATCCGGTTCGCTTCTTATCCTTTATTTGAGTCTATTGCATGATCAGATATCTTACGGCGTTCCTGTTCCTCCATTCGGGTGCCCGAAACTTCAAATGTACCGATAGTTACGTCCTTTAAAACTCGAGTCTTTTCTTGTGTACGAATCTCTATGTTATTGTCGCATCGTGAGTCCGATTAGCATCCGGTTCGCTTCTTATCCTTTATTTGAGTCTATTGCATGATCAGATATCTTACGGCCTTCCCGTTCCTCCATTCGGGTGCCCGAAACTTCAAATGTACCGATAGTTACGTCGTTTAAAACTCGAGTCTTTTCTTGTGTACGAATCTCAATGTCATTGTCGCATCGTGAGTCCGATAACCATCCGGTCTGCTTCGTATCCTTTATTCAATTGCATGATAAGATATCTTACGGCCTTCTCGTTCCTCCATTCGGGTGCCCGAAACTTCAAATGTAACGATAGTTACGTCCTTTAAAACTCGAGTCTTTTCTTGTGTACGAATCTCTATGTCATTGTCTCATCGTGAGTGCGATTACCATCCGGTCCGTTTCGTATCCTTTATTTGATTCTATTGCATGATCAAATATCTTACGGCCTTCCCGTTCCTCCATTCGGGTGCCCGAAACTTCAAATGTACCGATAGTTACGTCCTTTTAAACTCGAGTCTTTTCTTGTGTACGAATCTCTATGTTATTGTCGCATCGTGAGTCCGATTAGCATCCGGTTTGCTTCTTATCCTTTATTTGAGTCTATTGCATGATCAGATATCTTACGGCCTTCCCGTTCCTCAATTCGGGTGCCCGAAACTTCAAATTTACCGATAGTTACGTCCTTTTAAACTCGAGTCTTTTCTTGTGTACGAATCTCTATGTCATTGTCACATCGTGAATCCGATTCGCTTCTTATCCTTTATTTGATCTATTGCATGATCAGATATCTTACGGCCTTCCCGTTCCTCCATTCGAGTGCCCGAAACTTCAAATGTAACGATAGTTACGTCCTTTAAAACTCGAGTCTTTTCTTGTGTACGAATCTCTATGTCATTGTCACATCGTGAGCCCGATTAGCATCTGGTTCGCTTCTTATCCTTTATTTGATTCTATTGCATGATCAGATATCTTACGGCCTTCCCGTTCCTCAATTCGGGTGCCCGAAACTTCAAATGTACCTATAGTTACGTCCATTAAAACTCGAGTCTTTTCTTGTGCACGAATCTCTATGTTATTGTCACATCTTGAGTCCGATAACTATCTGGTCTGCTTCGTATCCTTTATTTGAGTCTATTGCATGATCAGATATCTTACGGCCTTCATGTTCCTCCATTCGGGTGCCCGAAACTTCAAATGTACCGATAGTTACGTCGTTTAAAACTCGAGTCTTTTCTTGTGTACGAATCTCAATGTCATTATCGCATCGTGAGTCCGATAACCATCCGGTCTGCTTCGTATCCTTTATTCAATTGCATGATAAGATATCTTACGGCCTTCTTGTTCCTCCATTCGGGTGCCCGAAACTTCAAATGTACCGATAGTTACGTCCTTTAAAACTCGAGTCTTTTCTTGTGTACGAATCTCTATGTCATTTGTCTCATCGTGAGTGCGATTACCATCCGGTCCGCTTCGTATCCTTTATTTGATTCTATTGCATGATCAAATATCTTACGGCCTTCCCGTTCCTCCATTCGGGTGCCCGAAACTTCAAATGTACCGATAGTTACGTCCTTTTAAACTCGAGTGTTTTCTTGTGTACGAATCTCTATGTTATTGTCGCATCGTGAGTCCGATTAGCATCCGGTTTGCTTCTTATCCTTTATTTGAGTCTATTGCATGATCAGATATCTTACGGCCTTCCCTTTCCTCCATTCGGGTGCCCGAAACTTCAAATGTACCGATAGTTACGTCCTTTAAAACTCGAGTCTTTTCTTATGTACGAATCTCTATTTCATTGTCGCATCGTTAGTCCGATAACCATCCGGTCTGCTACGTATCCTTTATTTGAGTCTATTGCATGATCAGATATCTTAGGCCTTCCCGTTCCTCAATTCGGGTGCCCGAAACTTCAAATTTACCGATAGTTACGTCCTTTAAAACTCGAGTCTTTTCTTGTGTACGAATCTCTATGTCATTGTCGCATCGTGAGTTCGATTTGCATCTGGTTCACTTCGTATCCTTTATTTAAGTCTATTGCATCATCAGATATCTTACAGCTTTCCCGTTCCTCCATTCGGGTGCCCGAAACTTCAAATGTACCGATAGTTACGTCCTTTAAAACTCGAGTCTTTTCTTGTGTACGAAACTCTATGTCTTTGTCGCATCGTGAGTTCGATTAGCATCTGGTTCGCTTCTTATCCTTTATTTGAGTCTATTGCATGATCAGATATCTTACGGCCTTCCCGTTCCTCAATTCGGGTGCCCGAAACTTCAAATGTACCTATAGTTACGTCCATTAAAACTCGAGTCTTTTCTTGTGCACGAATCTCTATGTTATTGTCACATCTTGAGTCCGATAACTATCTGGTCTGCTTCGTATCCTTTATTTGAGTCTATTGCATGATCAGATATCTTACGGCCTTCCTGTTCCTCCATTCGGGTGCCCGAAACTTCAAATTTACCAATAGTTACGTCCTTTAAAACTCGAGTCTTTTCTTGTGTACGAATCTCTATGTTATTGTCGCATCGTGAGTCCGATTAGCATCCGGTTCGCTTCTTATCCTTTATTTGGCTCTATTGAATGATCAGATATCTTACGGCCTTCCCGTTCCTCCATTCGGGTGCCCGAATCTTCAAATGTACCGATAGTTACGTCCTTTAAAACTCGAGTCTTTTCTTGTGTACGAATCTCTATGTTATTGTCGCATCGTGAGTCCGAATAGCATCCGGTTCGCTTCTTATCCTTTATTTGAGTCTATTGCATGATCAGATATCTTACGGCCTTCCCGTTCCTCCATTCGGGTGCCCGAAACTTCAAATTTACCGATAGTTACGTCCTTTAAAACTCGAGTCTTTTCTTGTGTACGAATCTCTATGTTATTGTCGCATCGTGAGTCCGATTACCATCCGGTTCGCTTCTTATACTTTATTTGAGTCTATTGCATGATCAGATATCTCACGGCCTTCCCGTTCCTCCATTCGGGTGCCCGAAACTTCAAATGTACCGATAGTTACGTCGTTTAAAACTCGAGTCTTTTCTTGTGTACGAATCTCAATGTCATTGTCGCATCGTGAGTCCGATAACCATCCGGTCTGCTTCGTATCCTTTATTCAATTGCATGATAAGATATCTTACGGCCTTCTCGTTCCTCCATTCGGGTGCCCGAAACTTCAAATGTACCGATAGTTACTTCCTTTAAAACTCGAGTCTTTTCTTGTGTACGAATCTCTATGTCATTGTCTCATCGTGAGTGCGATTACCATCCGGTCCGCTTCGTATCCTTTATTTGATTCTATTGCATGATCAAATATCTTACGGCCTTCCCGTTCCTCCATTCGGGTGCCCGAAACTTCAAATGTACCGATAGTTACGTCCTTTTAAACTCGAGTCTTTTCTTGTGTACGAATCTCTATGTTATTGTCGCATCGTGAGTCCGATTAGCATCCGGTTTGCTTCTTATCCTTTATTTGAGTCTATTGCATGATCAGATATCTTACGACCTTCCTGTTCCTCCATTCGGGTGCCCGAAGCTTCAAATGAACCGATAGTTACGTCCTTTAAAACTCGAGTCTTTTCTTGTGTACGAATCTCTATGTCATTGTCACATCGTGAGCCCGATTAGCATCTGGTTCGCTTCTTATCCTTTATTTGAGTCTATTGCATGATCAGATATCTTACGGCCTTCCCGTTCCTCAATTCGGGTGCCCGAAACTTCAAATGTACCTATAGTTACGTCCATTAAAACTCGAGTCTTTTCTTGTGCACGAATCTCTATGTTATTGTCACATCTTGAGTCTGATAACTATCTGGTCTGCTTGGTATCCTTTATTTGAGTCTATTGCATGATCAGATATCTTACGGCCTTCCTGTTCCTCCACTCGGGTGCCCGAAACTTCAAATTTACCGATAGTTACGTCCTTTAAAACTCGAGTCTTTTCTTGTGTACGAATCTCTATGTTATTGTCGCATCGTGAGTCCGATTAGCATCCGGTTCGCTTCTTATCCTTTATTTGAGTCTATTGCATGATCAGATATCTTACGGCCTTCCCGTTCCTCCATTCGGGTGCCCGAAACTTCAAATGTACCGATAGTTACGTCGTTTAAAACTCGAGTCTTTTCTTGTGTATGAATCTCAATGTCATTGTCGCATCGTGAGTCCGATAACCATCCGGTCTGCTTCGTATCCTTTATTCAATTGCATGATAAGATATCTTACGGCCTTCTCGTTCCTCCATTCGGGTGCCCGAAACTTCAAATGTAACGATAGTTACGTCCTTTAAAACTCGAGTCTTTTCTTGTGTACGAATCTCTATGTCATTGTCTCATCGTGAGTGCGATTACCATCCGGTCCGTTTCGTATCCTTTATTTGATTCTATTGCATGATCAAATATCTTACGGCCTTCCCGTTCCTCCATTCGGTTGCCCGAAACTTCAAATGTACCGATAGTTACGTCCTTTTAAACTCGAGTCTTTTCTTGTGTACGAATCTCTATGTCATTGTCTCATCGTGAGTGCGATTACCATCCGGTCCGTTTCGTATCCTTTATTTGATTCTATTGCATGATCAAATATCTTACGGCCTTCCCGTTCCTCCATTCGGGTGCCCGAAACTTCAAATGTACCGATAGTTACGTCGTTTAAAACTCGAGTCTTTTCTTGTGTACGAATCTCAATGTCATTGTCGCATCGTGAGTCCGATAACCATCCGGTCTGCTTCGTATCCTTTATTCAATTGCATGATAAGATATCTTACGGCCTTCTCGTTCCTCCATTCGGGTGCCCGAAACTTCAAATGTAACGATAGTTACGTCCTTTAAAACTAGAGTCTTTTCTTGTGTACGAATCTCTATGTCATTGTCTCATCGTGAGTGCGATTACCATCCGGTCCGTTTCGTATCCTTTATTTGATTCTATTGCATGATCAAATATCTTACGGCCTTCCCGTTCCTCCATTCGGGTGCCCGAAACTTCAAATGTACCGATAGTTACGTCCTTTTAAACTCGAGTCTTTTCTTGTGTACGAATCTCTATGTTATTGTCGCATCGTGAGTCCGATTAGCATCCGGTTTGCTTCTTATCCTTTATTTGAGTCTATTGCATGATCAGATATCTTACGGCCTTCCCGTTCCTCAATTCGGGTGCCCGAAACTTCAAATTTACCGATAGTTACGTCCTTTTAAACTCGAGTCTTTTCTTGTGTACGAATCTCTATGTCATTGTCACATCGTGAATCCGATTAGCATCCGATTCGCTTCTTATCCTTTATTTGATCTATTGCATGATCAGATATCTTACGGCCTTCCCGTTCCTCCATTCGAGTGCCCGAAACTTCAAATGTAACGATAGTTACGTCCTTTAAAACTCGAGTCTTTTCTTGTGTACGAATCTCTATGTCATTGTCACATCGTGAGCCCGATTAGCATCTGGTTCGCTTCTTATCCTTTATTTGATTCTATTGCATGATCAGATATCTTACGGCCTTCCCGTTCCTCAATTCGGGTGCCCGAAACTTCAAATGTACCTATAGTTACGTCCATTAAAACTCGAGTCTTTTCTTGTGCACGAATCTCTATGTTATTGTCACATCTTGAGTCCGATAACTATCTGGTCTGCTTCGTATCCTTTATTTGAGTCTATTGCATGATCAGATATCTTACGGCCTTCATGTTCCTCCATTCGGGTGCCCGAAACTTCAAATGTACCGATAGTTACGTCGTTTAAAACTCGAGTCTTTTCTTGTGTACGAATCTCAATGTCATTATCGCATCGTGAGTCCGATAACCATCCGGTCTGCTTCGTATCCTTTATTCAATTGCATGATAAGATATCTTACGGCCTTCTTGTTCCTCCATTCGGGTGCCCGAAACTTCAAATGTACCGATAGTTACGTCCTTTAAAACTCGAGTCTTTTCTTGTGTACGAATCTCTATGTCATTTGTCTCATCGTGAGTGCGATTACCATCCGGTCCGCTTCGTATCCTTTATTTGATTCTATTGCATGATCATATATCTTACGGCCTTCCCGTTCCTCCATTCGGGTGCCCGAAACTTCAAATGTACCGATAGTTACGTCCTTTTAAACTCGAGTGTTTTCTTGTGTACGAATCTCTATGTTATTGTCGCATCGTGAGTCCGATTAGCATCCGGTTTGCTTCTTATCCTTTATTTGAGTCTATTGCATGATCAGATATCTTACGGCCTTCCCTTTCCTCCATTCGGGTGCCCGAAACTTCAAATGTACCGATAGTTACGTCCTTTAAAACTCGAGTCTTTTCTTATGTACGAATCTCTATTTCATTGTCGCATCGTTAGTCCGATAACCATCCGGTCTGCTACGTATCCTTTATTTGAGTCTATTGCATGATCAGATATCTTAGGCCTTCCCGTTCCTCAATTCGGGTGCCCGAAACTTCAAATTTACCGATAGTTACGTCCTTTAAAACTCGAGTCTTTTCTTGTGTACGAATCTCTATGTCATTGTCGCATCGTGAGTTCGATTTGCATCTGGTTCACTTCGTATCCTTTATTTAAGTCTATTGCATCATCAGATATCTTACAGCTTTCCCGTTCCTCCATTCGGGTGCCCGAAACTTCAAATGTACCGATAGTTACGTCCTTTAAAACTCGAGTCTTTTCTTGTGTACGAAACTCTATGTCTTTGTCGCATCGTGAGTTCGATTAGCATCTGGTTCGCTTCTTATCCTTTATTTGAGTCTATTGCATGATCAGATATCTTACGGCCTTCCCGTTCCTCAATTCGGGTGCCCGAAACTTCAAATGTACCTATAGTTACGTCCATTTAAACTCGAGTCTTTTCTTGTGCACGAATCTCTATGTTATTGTCACATCTTGAGTCCGATAACTATCTGGTCTGCTTCGTATCCTTTATTTGAGTCTATTGCATGATCAGATATCTTACGGCCTTCCTGTTCCTCCATTCGGGTGCCCGAAACTTCAAATTTACCAATAGTTACGTCCTTTAAAACTCGAGTCTTTTCTTGTGTACGAATCTCTATGTTATTGTCGCATCGTGAGTCCGATTAGCATCCGGTTCGCTTCTTATCCTTTATTTGGCTCTATTGCATGATCAGATATCTTACGGCCTTCCCGTTCCTCAATTCGGGTGCCCGAAACTTCAAATGTACCTATAGTTACGTCCATTAAAACTCGAGTCTTTTCTTGTGCACGAATCTCTATGTTATTGTCACATCTTGAGTCCGATAACTATCTGGTCTGCTTCGTATCCTTTATTTGAGTCTATTGCATGATCAGATATCTTACGGCCTTCATGTTCCTCCATTCGGGTGCCCGAAACTTCAAATGTACCGATAGTTACGTCGTTTAAAACTCGAGTCTTTTCTTGTGTACGAATCTCAATGTCATTATCGCATCGTGAGTCCGATAACCATCCGGTCTGCTTCGTATCCTTTATTCAATTGCATGATAAGATATCTTACGGCCTTCTTGTTCCTCCATTCGGGTGCCCGAAACTTCAAATGTACCGATAGTTACGTCCTTTAAAACTCGAGTCTTTTCTTGTGTACGAATCTCTATGTCATTTGTCTCATCGTGAGTGCGATTACCATCCGGTCCGCTTCGTATCCTTTATTTGATTCTATTGCATGATCAAATATCTTACGGCCTTCCCGTTCCTCCATTCGGGTGCCCGAAACTTCAAATGTACCGATAGTTACGTCCTTTTAAACTCGAGTGTTTTCTTGTGTACGAATCTCTATGTTATTGTCGCATCGTGAGTCCGATTAGCATCCGGTTTGCTTCTTATCCTTTATTTGAGTCTATTGCATGATCAGATATCTTACGGCCTTCCCTTTCCTCCATTCGGGTGCCCGAAACTTCAAATGTACCGATAGTTACGTCCTTTAAAACTCGAGTCTTTTCTTATGTACGAATCTCTATTTCATTGTCGCATCGTTAGTCCGATAACCATCCGGTCTGCTACGTATCCTTTATTTGAGTCTATTGCATGATCAGATATCTTAGGCCTTCCCGTTCCTCAATTCGGGTGCCCGAAACTTCAAATTTACCGATAGTTACGTCCTTTAAAACTCGAGTCTTTTCTTGTGTACGAATCTCTATGTCATTGTCGCATCGTGAGTTCGATTTGCATCTGGTTCACTTCGTATCCTTTATTTAAGTCTACTGCATCATCAGATATCTTACAGCTTTCCCGTTCCTCCATTCGGGTGCCCGAAACTTCAAATGTACCGATAGTTACGTCCTTTAAAACTCGAGTCTTTTCTTGTGTACGAAACTCTATGTCTTTGTCGCATCGTGAGTTCGATTAGCATCTGGTTCGCTTCTTATCCTTTATTTGAGTCTATTGCATGATCAGATATCTTACGGCCTTCCCGTTCCTCAATTCGGGTGCCCGAAACTTCAAATGTACCTATAGTTACGTCCATTAAAACTCGAGTCTTTTCTTGTGCACGAATCTCTATGTTATTGTCACATCTTGAGTCCGATAACTATCTGGTCTGCTTCGTATCCTTTATTTGAGTCTATTGCATGATCAGATATCTTACGGCCTTCCTGTTCCTCCATTCGGGTGCCCGAAACTTCAAATTTACCAATAGTTACGTCCTTTAAAACTCGAGTCTTTTCTTGTGTACGAATCTCTATGTTATTGTCGCATCGTGAGTCCGATTAGCATCCGGTTCGCTTCTTATCCTTTATTTGGCTCTATTGCATGATCAGATATCTTACGGCCTTCCCGTTCCTCCATTCGGGTGCCCGAATCTTCAAATGTACCGATAGTTACGTCCTTTAAAACTCGAGTCTTTTCTTGTGTACGAATCTCTATGTTATTGTCGCATCGTGAGTCCGAATAGCATCCGGTTCGCTTCTTATCCTTTATTTGAGTCTATTGCATGATCAGATATCTTACGGCCTTCCCGTTCCTCCATTCGGGTGCCCGAAACTTCAAATTTACCGATAGTTACGTCCTTTAAAACTCGAGTCTTTTCTTGTGTACGAATCTCTATGTTATTGTCGCATCGTGAGTCCGATTACCATCCGGTTCGCTTCTTATACTTTATTTGAGTCTATTGCATGATCAGATATCTCACGGCCTTCCCGTTCCTCCATTCGGGTGCCCGAAACTTCAAATGTACCGATAGTTACGTCGTTTAAAACTCGAGTCTTTTCTTGTGTACGAATCTCAATGTCATTGTCGCATCGTGAGTCCGATAACCATCCGGTCTGCTTCGTATCCTTTATTCAATTGCATGATAAGATATCTTACGGCCTTCTCGTTCCTCCATTCGGGTGCCCGAAACTTCAAATGTACCGATAGTTACTTCCTTTAAAACTCGAGTCTTTTCTTGTGTACGAATCTCTATGTCATTGTCTCATCGTGAGTGCGATTACCATCCGGTCCGCTTCGTATCCTTTATTTGATTCTATTGCATGATCAAATATCTTACGGCCTTCCCGTTCCTCCATTCGGGTGCCCGAAACTTCAAATGTACCGATAGTTACGTCCTTTTAAACTCGAGTCTTTTCTTGTGTACGAATCTCTATGTTATTGTCGCATCGTGAGTCCGATTAGCATCCGGTTTGCTTCTTATCCTTTATTTGAGTCTATTGCATGATCAGATATCTTACGACCTTCCTGTTCCTCCATTCGGGTGCCCGAAGCTTCAAATGAACCGATAGTTACGTCTTTTAAAACTCGAGTCTTTTCTTGTGTACGAATCTCTATGTCATTGTCACATCGTGAGCCCGATTAGCATCTGGTTCGCTTCTTATCCTTTATTTGACTCTATTGCATGATCGGATATCTTACGGCCTTCCCGTTCCTCAATTCGGGTGCCCGAAACTTCAAATGTACCTATAGTTACGTCCATTAAAACTCGAGTCTTTTCTTGTGCACGAATCTCTATGTTATTGTCACATCTTGAGTCCGATAACTATCTGGTCTGCTTGGTATCCTTTATTTGAGTCTATTGCATGATCAGATATCTTACGGCCTTCCTGTTCCTCCACTCGGGTGCCCGAAACTTCAAATTTACCGATAGTTACGTCCTTTAAAACTCGAGTCTTTTCTTGTGTACGAATCTCTATGTTATTGTCGCATCGTGAGTCCGATTAGCATCCGGTTCGCTTCTTATCCTTTATTTGAGTCTATTGCATGATCAGATATCTTACGGCCTTCCCGTTCCTCCATTCGGGTGCCCGAAACTTCAAATGTACCGATAGTTACGTCGTTTAAAACTCGAGTCTTTTCTTGTGTATGAATCTCAATGTCATTGTCGCATCGTGAGTCCGATAACCATCCGGTCTGCTTCGTATCCTTTATTCAATTGCATGATAAGATATCTTACGGCCTTCTCGTTCCTCCATTCGGGTGCCCGAAACTTCAAATGTAACGATAGTTACGTCCTTTAAAACTCGAGTCTTTTCTTGTGTACGAATCTCTATGTCATTGTCTCATCGTGAGTGCGATTACCATCCGGTCCGTTTCGTATCCTTTATTTGATTCTATTGCATGATCAAATATCTTACGGCCTTCCCGTTCCTCCATTCGGTTGCCCGAAACTTCAAATGTACCGATAGTTACGTCCTTTTAAACTCGAGTCTTTTCTTGTGTACGAATCTCTATGTTATTGTCGCATCGTGAGTCCGATTAGCATCCGGTTTGCTTCTTATCCTTTATTTGAGTCTATTGCATGATCAGATATCTTACGGCCTTCCCGTTCCTCCATTCGGGTGCCCGAAACTTCAAATTTACCGATAGTTACGTCCTTTTAAACTCGAGTCTTTTCTTGTGTACGAATCTCTATGTCATTGTCACATCGTGAATCCGATTAGCATCCGATTCGCTTCTTATCCTTTATTTGATCTATTGCATGATCAGATATCTTACGGCCTTCCCGTTCCTCCATTCGAGTGCCCGAAACTTCAAATTTACCGATAGTTACGTCCTTTAAAACTCGAGTCTTTTCTTGTGTACGAATCTCTATGTTATTGTCGCATCGTGAGTCCGATTAGCATCCGGTTCGCTTCTTATCCTTTATTTGAGTCTATTGCATGATCAGATATCTTACGGCCTTCCTGTTCCTCCATTCGGGTGCCCGAAACTTCAAATGTACCGATAGTTACGTCCTTTAAAACTCGAGTCTTTTCTTGTGTACGAATCTCTATGTTATTGTCGCATCGTGAGTCCGATTAGCATCCGGTTCGCTTGTTATCCTTTTATTTGAGTCTATTGCATGATCAGATATCTTACGGCCTTCCTGTTCCTCCATTCGGGTGCCCGAAACTTCAAATGTACCGATAGTTACGTCCTTTAAAACTCGAGTCTTTTCTTGTGTACGAATCTCTATGTTATTGTCGCATCGTGAGTCCGATTAGCATCTGGTTCGCTTCTTATCCTTTATTTGACTTTATTGCATGATCAGATATCTTACGGCCTTCCCATTCCTCCATTCGGGTGCCCGAAACTTCAAATGTACCGATAGTTACGTGTTTAAAACTCGAGTCTTTTCTTGTGTACGAATCTCTATGTTATTGTCGCATCGTGAGTCCGATTAGCATTCGGTTCGCTTCTTATCCTTTATTTGAGTCTATTGCATGATCAGATATCTTACGGCCTTCCCGTTCCTCCATTCGGGTGCCCGAAACTTCAAATGTACCGATAGTTACGTCCTTTAAAACTCGAGTCTTTTCTTATGTACGAATCTCTATGTCATTGTCGCATCGTGAGTCCGATAACCATCCGGTGTGCTTCGTATCCTTTATTTGAGTCTATTGCATGATCAGATATCTTACGGCCTTCCCGTTCCTCCATTCGGGTGCCCGAAACTTCAAATTTACCGATAGTTACGTCCTTTAAAACTCGAGTCTTTTCTTGTGTACGAATCTCTATGTCATTGTCGCATCGTGAGTTCGATTAGCATCTGGTTCGCTTCTTATCCTTTATTTGAGTCTATTGCATAATCAGATATCTCGCTTTCCCGTTCCTCCATTCGGGTGCCCGAAACTTCAAATGTACCGATAGTTACGTCCTTTAAAACTCGAGTCTTTTCTTGTGTACGAATCTCTATGTCTTTGTCGCATCGTGAGTTCGATTAGCATCTGGTTCGCTTCTTATCCTTTATTTGAGTCTATTGCATCATCAGATATCTTACGGCTTTCCCGTTCCTCCATTCGGGTGCCCGAAACTTCAAATGTACCGATAGTTACGTCCTTTAAAACTCGAGTCTTTTCTTGTGTACGAATCTCTATGTCAATGTCTCATCGTGAGTGCGATTACCATCCGCTCCACTTCGTATCCTTTATTTGATTCTATTGCATGATCAGATATCTTACGGCCTTCCCGTTCCTCCATTCGGGTGCCTGAATCTTCAAATTTACCTATAGTTACGTCCTTAAAACCTCGAGTCTTTTCTTGTGTACGAATCTCTATGTCGTTGTCGCATCCTGAGCCCGATTAGCATCTGGTTCACTTCTTATCCATTATTTGAGTCTATAGAGTCATCAGATATCTTACGGCCTTTCTGTTCCTCCATTCGGGTGCCCGAAACTTCAAATGTACCGATAGTTACGTCCTTTAAAACTCGAGTCTTTTCTTGTGTACGAATCTCTATGTTATTGTCGCATCGTGAGTCCAATAACCATCCGGTCTGCTTCGTATCCTTTATTTGAGTCTATTGCATGATCAGATATCTTACGGCCTTCCCGTTCCTCCATTCGGGTGCCCGAAACTTCAAATGTACCGATAGTTACGTCCTTTTAAACTCGAGTCTTTTCTTGTGTACGAATCTCTATGTTCATGTCGCATCGTGAGTCCGATTAGCATCCGGTTTGCTTCTTATCCTTTATTTGAGTCTATTGCATGATCAGATATCTTACGACCTTCCCGTTCCTCCATTCGGGTGCCCGAAACTTCAAATGTACCGATAGTTACGTCATTTAAAACTCGAGTCTTTTCTTATGTACGAATCTCTATGTCATTGTCGCATCGTGAGTCCGATAACCATCCGGTCTGCTTCGTATCCTTTATTTGAGTCTATTGCATGATCAGATATCTTACGGCCTTCCCGTTCCTCCATTCGGGTGCCCGAAACTTCAAATTTACCGATAGTTACGTCCTTTAAAACTCGAGTCTTTTCTTATGTACGAATCTCTATGTCATTGTCGCATCGTGAGTCCGATAACCATCCGGTCTGCTTCGTATCCTTTATTTGAGTCTATTGCATGATCAGATATCTTACGGCCTTCCCGTTCCTCCATTCGGGTGCCCGAAACTTCAAATGTACCGATAGTTACGTCCTTTTAAACTCGAGTCTTTTCTTGTGTACGAATCTCTATGTTATTGTCGTATCGTGAGTCCGATTAGCATCCGGTTTGCTTCTTATCCTTTATTTGAGTCTATTGCATGATCAGATATCTTACGACCTTCCCGTTCCTCCATTCGGGTGCCCGAAACTTCAAATGTACCGATAGTTACGTCCTTTAAAACTCGAGTCTTTTCTTATGTACGAATCTCTATGTCATTGTCGCATCGTGAGTCCGATAACCATCCGGTTTGCTTCGTATCCTTTATTTGAGTCTATTGCATGATCAGATATCTTACGGCCTTCCCGTTCCTCCATTCGGATGCCCGAAACTTCAAATTTACCGATAGTTACGTCCTTTAAAACTCGAGTCTTTTCTTATGTACGAATCTCTATGTCATTGTCGCATCGTGAGTCCGATAACCATCCGGTCTGCTTCGTATCCTTTATTTGAGTCTATTGCATGATCAGATATCTTACGGCCTTCCCGTTCCTCCATTCGGGTGCCCGAAACTTCAAATGTACCGATAGTTACGTCCTTTAAAACTCGAGTCTTTTCTTGTGTACGAATCTCTATGTCATTGTCGCATCGTGAGTCCGATAACCATCCGGTCTGCTTCGTATCCTTTATTTGATTCTATTGCATGATCAGATATCTTACGGCCTTCCCGTTCCTCCATTCGGGTGCCCGAAACTTCAAATTTACCGATAGTTACGTCCTTTAAAACTCGAGTCTTTTCTTATGTACGAATCTCTATGTCATTGTTGCATCGTGAGTCCGATAACCATCCGGTCTGCTTCGTATCCTTTATTTGAGTCTATTGCATGATCAGATATCTTACGGCCTTCCCGTTCCTCCATTCGGGTGCCCGAAACTTCAAATGTACCGATAGTTACGTCCTTTAAAACTCGAGTCTTTTCTTGTGTACGAATCTCTATGTCATTGTCGCATCGTGAGTTCGATTAGCATCTGGTTCGCTTCTTATCCTTTATTTGAATCTATTGCATCATCAGATATCTTACGGCTTTCCCGTTCCTCCATTCACGTGCCCGAAACTTCAAATGTACCGATAGTTACGTCCTTTAAAACTCGAGTCTTTTCTTGTGTACGAATCTCTATGTCTTTGTCGCATCATGAATTCGATTAGCATCTGGTTCGCTTCTTATCCTTTATTTGAGTCTATTGCATCATCAGATATCTTACGGCTTTCCCGTTCCTCCATTCGGGTGCCCGAAACTTCAACTGTACCGATAGTTACGTCCTTTAAAACTTGAGTCTTTTCTTGTGTACGAATCTCTATGTCAATGTCTCATCGTGAGTGCGATTACCATCCGGTCCACTTTGTATCCTTTATTTGATTCTATTGCATGATCAGATATCTTACGGCCTTCCCGTTCCTCCATTCGGGTGCCTGAATCTTCAAATTTACCTATAGTTACGTCCTTAACACCTCGAGTCTTTTCTTGTGTACGAATCTCTATGTCGTTGTCGCATCCTGAGCCCGATTAGCATCTGGTTCACTTTTTATCCATTATTTGAGTCTATAGCGTCATCAGATATCTTACGGCCTTCCTGTTCCTCCATTCGGGTGCCCGAAACTTCAAATGTACCGATAGTTACGTCCTTTAAAACTCGAGTCTTTTCTTGTGTACGAATCTCTATGTCATTGTCTCATCGTGAGTGCGATTACCATCCGGTCCGCTTCGTATCCTTTATTTGATTCTATTGCATGATCAAATATCTTACGGCCTTCCCGTTCCTCCATTCGGGTGCCCGAAACTTCAAATGTACCGATAGTTACGTCCTTTTAAACTCGAGTCTTTTCTTGTGTACGAATCTCTATGTCATTGTCGCATCGTGAGTTCGATTAGCATCTGGTTCGCTTCTTATCCTTTATTTAAGTCTATTGCATCATCAGATATCTTACAGCTTTCCCGTTCCTCCATTCGGGTGCACGAAACTTCAAATGTACCGATAGTTACGTCCTTTAAAACTCGAGTCTTTTCTTGTGTACGAAACTCTATGTCTTTGTCGCATCGTGAGTTCGATTAGCATCTGGTTCGCTTCTTATCCTTTATTTGAGTCTATTGCATGATTAGATATCTTACAGCCTTCCCGTTCCTCAATTCGGGTGCCCGAAACTTCAAATGTACCTATAGTTACGTCCATTAAAACTCGAGTCTTTTCTTGTGCACGAATCTCTATGTTATTGTCACATCTTGAGTCCGATAACTATCTGGTCTGCTTCGTATCCTTTATTTGAGTCTTTTGCATGATCAGATATCTTACGGCCTTCCTGTTCCTCCATTCGGGTGCCCGAAACTTCAAATTTACCGATAGTTACGTCCTTTAAAACTCGAGTCTTTTCTTGTGTACGAATCTCTATGTTATTGTCGCATCGTGAGTCCGATTAGCATCCGGTTCGCTTCTTATCCTTTATTTGGCTCTATTGCATGATCAGATATCTTACGGCCTTCCCGTTCCTCCATTCGGGTGCCCGAAACTTCAAAATGTACTGATAGTTACGTCCTTTAAAACTCGAGTCTTTTCTTGTGTAAGAATCTCTATGTTATTGTCGCATCGTGAGTCCGATTAGCATCCGGTTCGCTTCTTATTCTTTATTTGAGTCTATTGCATGATCAGATATCTTACGGCCTTCCCGTTCCTCCATTCGGGTGCCCGAAACTTCAAATTTACCGATAGTTACGTCCTTTAAAACTCGAGTCTTTTCTTGTGTACGAATCTCTATGTTATTGTCGCATCGTGAGTCCGATTACCATCCGGTTCGCTTCTTATACTTTATTTGAGTCTATTGCATGATCAGATATCTTACGGCCTTCCCGTTCCTCCATTCGGGTGCCCGAAACTTCAAATGTACCGATAGTTACGTCCTTTTAAACTCGAGTCTTTTCTTGTGTACGAATCTCTATGTTATTGTCGTATCGTGAGTCCGATTAGCATCCGGTTTGCTTCTTATCCTTTATTTGAGTCTATTGCATGATCAGATATCTTACGACCTTCCCGTTCCTCCATTCGGGTGCCCGAAACTTCAAATGTACCGATAGTTACGTCCTTTAAAACTCGAGTCTTTTCTTATGTACGAATCTCTATGTCATTGTCGCATCGTGAGTCCGATAACCATCCGGTCTGCTTCGTATCCTTTATTTGAGTCTATTGCATGATCAGATATCTTACGGCCTTCCCGTTCCTCCATTCGGATGCCCGAAACTTCAAATTTACCGATAGTTACGTCCTTTAAAACTCGAGTCTTTTCTTATGTACGAATCTCTATGTCATTGTCGCATCGTGAGTCCGATAACCATCCGGTCTGCTTCGTATCCTTTATTTGAGTCTATTGCATGATCAGATATCTTACGGCCTTCCCGTTCCTCCATTCGGGTGCCCGAAACTTCAAATGTACCGATAGTTACGTCCTTTAAAACTCGAGTCTTTTCTTGTGTACGAATCTCTATGTCATTGTCGCATCGTGAGTCCGATAACCATCCGGTCTGCTTCGTATCCTTTATTTGATTCTATTGCATGATCAGATATCTTACGGCCTTCCCGTTCCTCCATTCGGGTGCCCGAAACTTCAAATTTACCGATAGTTACGTCCTTTAAAACTCGAGTCTTTTCTTATGTACGAATCTCTATGTCATTGTTGCATCGTGAGTCCGATAACCATCCGGTCTGCTTCGTATCCTTTATTTGATTCTATTGCATGATCAGATATCTTACGGCCTTCCCGTTCCTCCATTCGGGTGCCCGAAACTTCAAATGTACCGATAGTTACGTCCTTTAAAACTCGAGTCTTTTCTTGTGTACGAATCTCTATGTCATTGTCGCATCATGAGTTCGATTAGCATCTGGTTCGCTTCTTATCCTTTATTTGAATCTATTGCATCATCAGATATCTTACGGCTTTCCCGTTCCTCCATTCAGGTGCCCGAAACTTCAAATGTACCGATAGTTACGTCCTTTAAAACTCGAGTCTTTACTTGTGTACGAATCTCTATGTCTTTGTCGCATCGTGAATTCGATTAGCATCTGGTTCGCTTCTTATCCTTTATTTGAGTCTATTGCATCATCAGATATCTTACGGCTTTCCCGTTCCTCCATTCGGGTGCCCAAAACTTCAAATGTACCGATAGTTACGTCCTTTAAAACTCGAGTCTTTTCTTGTGTACGAATCTCTATGTCATTGTCGCATCGTGAGTTCGATTAGCATCTGGTTCACTTCTTATCCATTATTTGAGTCTATAGCGTCATCAGATATCTTACGGCCTTTCTGTTCCTCCATTCGGGTGCCCGAAACTTCAAATGTAGCGATAGTTACGTCCTTTAAAACTCGAGTCTTTTCTTGTGTACGAATCTCTATGTTATTGTCGTATCGTGAGTCCAATAACCATCCGGTCTGCTTCGTATCCTTTATTTGAGTCTATTGCATGATCAGATATCTTACGGCCTTCCCGTTCCTCCATTCGGGTGCCCGAAACTTCAAATTTACCGATAGTTACGTCCTTTAAAACTCGAGTCTTTTCTTGTGTACGAATCTCTATGTTATTGTCGCATCGTGAGTCCGATTACCATCCGGTTCGCTTCTTATACTTTATTTGAGTCTATTGCATGATCAGATATCTTACGGCCTTCCCGTTCCTCCATTCGGGTGCCCGAAACTTCAAATGTACCGATAGTTACGTCCTTTTAAACTCGAGTCTTTTCTTGTGTACGAATCTCTATGTTATTGTCGTATCGTGAGTCCGATTAGCATCCGGTTTGCTTCTTATCCTTTATTTGAGTCTATTGCATGATCAGATATCTTACGACCTTCCCGTTCCTCCATTCGGGTGCCCGAAACTTCAAATGTACCGATAGTTACGTCCTTTAAAACTCGAGTCTTTTCTTATGTACGAATCTCTATGTCATTGTCGCATCGTGAGTCCGATAACCATCCGGTCTGCTTCGTATCCTTTATTTGAGTCTATTGCATGATCAGATATCTTACGACCTTCCCGTTCCTCCATTCGGATGCCCGAAACTTCAAATTTACCGATAGTTACGTCCTTTAAAACTCGAGTCTTTTCTTATGTACGAATCTCTATGTCATTGTCGCATCGTGAGTCCGATAACCATCCGGTCTGCTTCGTATCCTTTATTTGAGTCTATTGCATGATCAGATATCTTACGGCCTTCCCGTTCCTCCATTCGGGTGCCCGAAACTTCAAATGTACCGATAGTTACGTCCTTTAAAACTCGAGTCTTTTCTTGTGTACGAATCTCTATGTCATTGTCGCATCGTGAGTCCGATAACCATCCGGTCTGCTTCGTATCCTTTATTTGATTCTATTGCATGATCAGATATCTTACGGCCTTCCCGTTCCTCCATTCGGGTGCCCGAAACTTCAAATTTACCGATAGTTACGTCCTTTAAAACTCGAGTCTTTTCTTATGTACGAATCTCTATGTCATTGTTGCATCGTGAGTCCGATAACCATCCGGTCTGCTTCGTATCCTTTATTTGAGTCTATTGCATGATCAGATATCTTACGGCCTTCCCGTTCCTCCATTTGGGTGCCCGAAACTTCAAATGTACCGATAGTTACGTCCTTTAAAACTCGAGTCTTTTCTTGTGTACGAATCTCTATGTCGTTGTCGCATCCTGAGCCCGATTAGCATCTGGTTCACTTCTTATCCATTATTTGAGTCTATAGCGTCATCAGATATCTTACGGCCTTTCTGTTCCTCCATTCGGGTGCCCGAAACTTCAAATGTACCAATAGTTACGTCCTTTAAAACTCGAGTCTTTTCTTGTGTACGAATCTCTATGTTATTGTCGTATCGTGAGTCCAATAACCATCCGGTCTGCTTCCTATCCTTTATTTGAGTCTATTGCATGATCAGATATCTTACGGCCTTCCCGTTCCTCCATTCGGGTGCCCGAAACTTCAAATGTACCGATAGTTACGTCCTTTTAAACTCGAGTCTTTTCTTGTGTACGAATCTCTATGTTATTGTCGCATCGTGAGTCCGATTAGCATCCGGTTTGCTTCTTATCCTTTATTTGAGTCTATTGCATGATCAGATATCTTACGACCTTCCCGTTCCTCCATTCGGGTGCCCGAAACTTCAAATGTACCGATAGTTACGTCATTTAAAACTCGAGTCTTTTCTTATGTACGAATCTCTATGTCTTTGTCGCATCGTGAGTTCGATTAGCATCTGGTTCGCTTCTTATCCTTTATTTGAGTCTATTGCATGATTAGATATCTTACAGCCTTCCCGTTCCTCAATTCGGGTGCCCGAAACTTCAAATGTACCTATAGTTACGTCCATTAAAACTCGAGTCTTTTCTTGTGCACGAATCTCTATGTTATTGTCACATCTTGAGTCCGATAACTATCTGGTCTGCTTCGTATCCTTTATTTGAGTCTATTGCATGATCAGATATCTTACGGCCTTCCTGTTCCTCCATTCGGGTGCCCGAAACTTCAAATTTACCGATAGTTACGTCCTTTAAAACTCGAGTCTTTTCTTGTGTACGAATCTCTATGTTATTGTCGCATCGTGAGTCCGATTAGCATCCGGTTCGCTTCTTATCCTTTATTTGGCTCTATTGCATGATCAGATATCTTACGGCCTTCCCGTTCCTCCATTCGGGTGCCCGAAACTTCAAAATGTACCGATAGTTACGTCCTTTAAAACTCGAGTCTTTTCTTGTGTACGAATCTCTATGTTATTGTCGCATCGTGAGTCCGATTAGCATCCGGTTCGCTTCTTATTCTTTATTTGAGTCTATTGCATGATCAGATATCTTACGGCCTTCCCGTTCCTCCATTCGGGTGCCCGAAACTTCAAATTTACCGATAGTTACGTCCTTTAAAACTCGAGTCTTTTCTTGTGTACGAATCTCTATGTTATTGTCGCATCGTGAGTCCGATTACCATCCGGTTCGCTTCTTATACTTTATTTGAGTCTATTGCATGATCAGATATCTTACGGCCTTCCCGTTCCTCCATTCGGGTGCCCGAAACTTCAAATGTACCGATAGTTACGTCGCTTAAAACTCGAGTCTTTTCTTGTGTACGAATCTCAATGTCATTGTCGCATCGTGAGTCCGATAACCATCCGGTCTGCTTCGTATCCTTTATTTGAGTCTATTGCATGATCAGATATCTTACGGCCTTCCCGTTCCTCCATTCGGGTGCCCGAAACTTCAAATTTACCGATAGTTACGTCCTTTAAAACTCGAGTCTTTTCTTATGTACGAATCTCTATGTCATTGTCGCATCGTGAGTCCGATAACCATCCGGTCTGCTTCGTATCCTTTATTTGAGTCTATTGCATGATCAGATATCTTACGGCCTTCCCGTTCTTCCATTCGGGTGCCCGAAACTTCAAATGTACCGATAGTTACGTCATTTAAAACTCGAGTCTTTTCTTATGTACGAATCTCTATGTCTTTGTCGCATCGTGAGTTCGATTAGCATCTGGTTCGCTTCTTATCCTTTATTTGAGTCTATTGCATGATTAGATATCTTACAGCCTTCCCGTTCCTCAATTCGGGTGCCCGAAACTTCAAATGTACCTATAGTTACGTCCATTAAAACTCGAGTCTTTTCTTGTGCACGAATCTCTATGTTATTGTCACATCTTGAGTCCGATAACTATCTGGTCTGCTTCGTATCCTTTATTTGAGTCTATTGCATGATCAGATATCTTACGGCCTTCCTGTTCCTCCATTCGGGTGCCCGAAACTTCAAATTTACCGATAGTTACGTCCTTTACAACTCGAGTCTTTTCTTGTGTACGAATCTCTATGTTATTGTCGCATCGTGAGTCCGATTAGCATCCGGTTCGCTTCTTATCCTTTATTTGGCTCTATTGCATGATAAGATATCTTACGGCCTTCTCGTTCCTCCATTCGGGTGCCCGAAACTTCAAATGTACCGATAGTTACTTCCTTTAAAACTCGAGTCTTTTCTTGTGTACGAATCTCTATGTCATTGTCTCATCGTGAGTGCGATTACCATCCGGTCCGCTTCGTATCCTTTATTTGATTCTATTGCATGATCAAATATCTTACGGCCTTCCCGTTCCTCCATTCGGGTGCCCGAAACTTCAAATGTACCGATAGTTACGTCCTTTTAAACTCGAGTCTTTTCTTGTGTACGAATCTCTATGTTATTGTCGCATCGTGAGTCCGATTAGCATCCGGTTTACTTCTTATCCTTTATTTGAGTCTATTGCATGATCAGATATCTTACGACCTTCCCGTTCCTCCATTCGGGTGCCCGAAACTTCAAATGTACCGATAGTTACGTCATTTAAAACTCGAGTCTTTTCTTATGTATGAATCTCTATGTCATTGTCGCATCGTGAGTCCGATAACCATCCGGTCTGCTTCGTATCCTTTATTTGAGTCTATTGCATGATCAGATATCTTACGGCCTTCCCGTTCCTCCATTCGGGTGCCCGAAACTTCAAATTTACCGATAGTTACGTCCTTTAAAACTCGAGTCTTTTCTTATGTACGAATCTCTATGTCATTGTCGCATCGTGAGTCCGATAACCATCCGGTCTGCTTCGTATCCTTTATTTGAGTCTATTGCATGATCAGATATCTTACGGCCTACCCGTTCTTCCATTCGGGTGCCCGAAACTTCAAATGTACCGATAGTTACGTCCTTTTAAACTCGAGTCTTTTCTTGTGTACGAATCTCTATGTTATTGTCGTATCGTGAGTCCGATTAGCATCCGGTTTGCTTCTTATCCTTTATTTGAGTCTATTGCATGATCAGATATCTTACGACCTTCCCGTTCCTCCATTCGGATGCCCGAAACTTCAAATGTACCGATAGTTACGTCCTTTAAAACTCGAGTCTTTTCTTATGTACGAATCTCTATGTCATTGTCGCATCGTGAGTCCGATAACCATCCGGTCTGCTTCGTATCTTTTATTTGAGTCTATTGCATGATCAGATATCTTACGGCCTTCCCGTTCCTCCATTCGGATGCCCGAAACTTCAAATTTACCGATAGTTACGTCCTTTAAAACTCGAGTCTTTTCTTATGTACGAATCTCTATGTCATTGTCGCATCGTGAGTCCGATAAACATCCGGTCTGCTTCGTATCCTTTATTTGAGTCTATTGCATGATCAGATATCTTACGGCCTTCCCGTTCCTCCATTCGGGTGCCCGAAACTTCAAATGTACCGATAGTTACGTCCTTTAAAACTCGAGTCTTTTCTTGTGTACGAATCTCTATGTCATTGTCGCATCGTGAGTCCGATAACCATCCGGTCTGCTTCGTATCCTTTATTTGATTCTATTGCATGATCAGATATCTTACGGCCTTCCCGTTCCTCCATTCGGGTGCCCGAAACTTCAAATTTACCGATAGTTACGTCCTTTAAAACTCGAGTCTTTTCTTATGTACGAATCTCTATGTCATTGTTGCATCGTGAGTCCGATAACCATCCGGTCTGCTTCGTATCCTTTATTTGAGTCTATTGCATGATCAGATATCTTACGGCCTTCCCGTTCCTCCATTCGGGTGCCCGAAACTACAAATGTACCGATAGTTACGTCCTTTAAAACTCGAGTCTTTTCTTGTGTACGAATCTCTATGTCATTGTCGCATCGTGAGTTCGATTAGCATCTGGTTCGCTTCTTATCCTTTATTCGAATCTATTGCATCATCAGATATCTTACGGCTTTCCCGTTCCTCCATTCAGGTGCCCGAAACTTCAAATGTACCGATAGTTACGTCCTTTAAAACTCGAGTCTTTTCTTGTGTACGAATCTCTATGTCTTTGTCGCATCGTGAATTCGATAACCATCCGGTCTGCTTCGTATCCTTTATTTGAGTCTATTGCATGATCAGATATCTTACGGCCTTCCCGTTCCTCCATTCGGGTGCCCGAAACTTCAAATTTACCGATAGTTACGTCCTTTAAAACTCGAGTCTTTTCTTATGTACGAATCTCTATGTCATTGTCGCATCGTGAGTCCGATAACCATCCGGTCTGCTTCGTATCCTTTATTTGAGTCTATTGCATGATCAGATATCTTACGGCCTTCCCGTTCTTCCATTCGGGTGCCCGAAACTTCAAATGTACCGATAGTTACGTCCTTTTAAACTCGAGTCTTTTCTTGTGTACGAATCTCTATGTTATTGTCGTATCGTGAGTCCGATTAGCATCCGGTTTGCTTCTTATCCTTTATTTGAGTCTATTGCATGATCAGATATCTTACGACCTTCCCGTTCCTCCATCCGGTGCCCGAAACTTCAAATGTACCGATAGTTACGTCCTTTAAAACTCGAGTCTTTTCTTATGTACGAATCTCTATGTCATTGTCGCATCGTGAGTCCGATAACCATCCGGTCTGCTTCGTATCCTTTATTTGAGTCTATTGCATGATCAGATATCTTACGGCCTTCCCGTTCCTCCATTCGGATGCCCGAAACTTCAAATTTACCGATAGTTACGTCCTTTAAAACTCGAGTCTTTTCTTATGTACGAATCTCTATGTCATTGTCGCATCGTGAGTCCGATAACCATCCGGTCTGCTTCGTATCCTTTATTTGAGTCTATTGCATGATCAGATATCTTACGGCCTTCCCGTTCATCCATTCGGGTGCCCGAAACTTCAAATGTACCGATAGTTACGTCCTTTAAAACTCGAGTCTTTTCTTGTGTACGAATCTCTATGTCATTGTCGCATCGTGAGTCCGATAACCATCCGGTCTGCTTCGTATCCTTTATTTGATTCTATTGCATGATCAGATATCTTACGGCCTTCCCGTTCCTCCATTCGGGTGCCCGAAACTTCAAATTTACCGATAGTTACGTCCTTTAAAACTCGAGTCTTTTCTTATGTACGAATCTCTATGTCATTGTTGCATCGTGAGTCCGATAACCATCCGGTCTGCTTCGTATCCTTTATTTGAGTCTATTGCATGATCAGATATCTTACGGCCTTCCCGTTCCTACATTCGGGTGCACGAAACTTCAAATGTACCGATAGTTACGTCCTTTAAAACTCGAGTCTTTTCTTGTGTACGAATCTCTATGTCATTGTCGCATCGTGAGTTCGATTAGCATCTGGTTCGCTTCTTATCCTTTATTTGAATCTATTGCATCATCAGATATCTTACGGCTTTCCCGTTCCTCCATTCAGGTGCCCGAAACTTCAAATGTACCGATAGTTACGTCCTTTAAAACTCGAGTCTTTTCTTGTGTACGAATCTCTATTTCTTTGTCGCATCGTGAATTCGATTAGCATCTGGTTCGCTTCTTATCCTTTATTTGAGTCTATTGCATCATCAGATATCTTACAGCTTTCCCGTTCCTCCATTCGGGTGCCCGAAACTTCAAATGTACCGATAGTTACGTCCTTTAAAACTCGAGTCTTTTCTTGTGTACGAATCTCTATGTCAATGTCTCATCGTGAGTGCGATTACCATCCGGTCCACTTTGTATCCTTTATTTGATTCTATTGCATGATCAGATATCTTACGGCCTTCCCGTTCCTCCATTCGGGTGCCTGAATCTTCAAATTTACCTATAGTTACGTCCTTAACACCTCGAGTCTTTTCTTGTGTACGAATCTCTATGTCGTTGTCGCATCCTGAGCCCGATTAGCATCTGGTTCACTTCTTATCCATTATTTGAGTCTATAGCGTCATCAGATATCTTACGGCCTTCCTGTTCCTCCATTCGGGTGCCCGAAACTTCAAATGTACCGATAGTTACGTCCTTTAAAACTCGAGTCTTTTCTTGTGTACGAATCTCTATGTCATTGTCTCATCGTGAGTGCGATTACCATCCGGTCCGCTTCGTATCCTTTATTTGATTCTATTGCATGATCAAATATCTTACGGCCTTCCCGTTCCTCCATTCAGGTGCCCGAAACTTCAAATGTACCGATAGTTACGTCCTTTTAAACTCGAGTCTTTTCTTGTGTACGAATCTCTATGTCATTGTCGCATCGTGAGTTCGATTAGCATCTGGTTCGCTTCTTATCCTTTATTTAAGTCTATTGCATCATCAGATATCTTACAGCTTTCCCGTTCCTCCATTCGGGTGCACGAAACTTCAAATGTACCGATAGTTACGTCCTTTAAAACTCGAGTCTTTTCTTGTGTACGAAACTCTATGTCTTTGTCGCATCGTGAGTCCGATTAGCATCCGGTTCGCTTCTTATCCTTTATTTGGCTCTATTGCATGATCAGATATCTTACGGCCATCCCGTTCCTCCATTCGGGTGCCCGAAACTTCAAAATGTACCGATAGTTACGTTCTTTAAAACTCGAGTCTTTTCTTGTGTACCAATCTCTATGTTATTGTCGCATCGTGAGTCCGATTAGCATCCGGTTCGCTTCTTATTCTTTATTTGAGTCTATTGCATGATCAGATATCTTACGGCCTTCCCGTTCCTCCATTCGGGTGCCCGAAACTTCAAATTTACCGATAGTTACGTCCTTTAAAACTCGAGTCTTTTCTTGTGTACGAATCTCTATGTTATTGTCGCATCGTGAGTCCGATTACCATCTGGTTCGCTTCTTATACTTTATTTGAGTCTATTGCATGATCAGATATCTTACGGCCTTCCCGTTCCTCCATTCGGGTGCCCGAAACTTCAAATGTACCGATAGTTACGTCGCTTAAAACTCGAGTCTTTTCTTGTGTACGAATCTCAATGTCATTGTCGCATCGTGAGTCCGATAACCATCCGGTCTGCTTCGTATCCTTTATTCAATTGCATGATAAGATATCTTACGGCCTTCTCGTTCCTCCATTCGGGTGCCCGAAACTTCAAATGTACCGATAGTTACTTCCTTTAAAACTCGAGTCTTTTCTTGTGTACGAATCTCTATGTCATTGTCTCATCGTGAGTGCGCTTACCATCCGGTCCGCTTCGTATCCTTTATTTGATTCTATTGCATGATCAAATATCTTACGGCCTTCCCGTTCCTCCATTCGGGTGCCCGAAACTTCAAATGTACCGATAGTTACGTCCTTTTAAACTCGAGTCTTTTCTTGTGTACGAATCTCTATGTTATTGTCGCATCGTGAGTCCGATTAGCATCCGGTTTGCTTCTTATCCTTTATTTGAGTCTATTGCATGATCAGATATCTTACGACCTTCCTGTTCCTCCATTCGGGTGCCCGAAACTTCAAATGTACCGATAGTTACGTCATTTAAAACTCGAGTCTTTTCTTATGTACGAATCTCTATGTCTTTGTCGCATCGTGAGTTCGATTAGCATCTGGTTCGCTTCTTATCCTTTATTTGAGTCTATTGCATGATTAGATATCTTACAGCCTTCCCGTTCCTCAATTCGGGTGCCCGAAACTTCAAATGTACCTATAGTTACGTCCATTAAAACTCGAGTCTTTTCTTGTGCACGAATCTCTATGTTATTGTCACATCTTGAGTCCGATAACTATCTGGTCTGCTTCGTATCCTTTATTTGAGTCTATTGCATGATCAGATATCTTACGGCCTTCCTGTTCCTCCATTCGGGTGCCCGAAACTTCAAATTTACCGATAGTTACGTCCTTTAAAACTCGAGTCTTTTCTTGTGTACGAATCTCTATGTTATTGTCGCATCGTGAGTCCGATTAGCATCCGGTTCGCTTCTTATCCTTTATTTGGCTCTATTGCATGATCAGATATCTTACGGCCTTCCCGTTCCTCCATTCGGGTGCCCGAAACTTCAAAATGTACCGATAGTTACGTCCTTTAAAACTCGAGTCTTTTCTTGTGTACGAATCTCTATGTTATTGTCGCATCGTGAGTCCGATTAGCATCCGGTTCGCTTCTTATTCTTTATTTGAGTCTATTGCATGATCAGATATCTTACGGCCTTCCCGTTCCTCCATTCGGGTGCCCGAAACTTCAAATTTACCGATAGTTACGTCCTTTAAAACTCGAGTCTTTTCTTGTGTACGAATCTCTATGTTATTGTCGCATCGTGAGTCCGATTACCATCCGGTTCGCTTCTTATACTTTATTTGAGTCTATTGCATGATCAGATATCTTACGGCCTTCCCGTTCCTCCATTCGGGTGCCCGAAACTTCAAATGTACCGATAGTTACGTCGCTTAAAACTCGAGTCTTTTCTTGTGTACGAATCTCAATGTCATTGTCGCATCGTGAGTCCGATAACCATCCGGTCTGCTTCGTATCCTTTATTTGAGTCTATTGCATGATCAGATATCTTACGGCCTTCCCGTTCCTCCATTCGGGTGCCCGAAACTTCAAATTTACCGATAGTTACGTCCTTTAAAACTCGAGTCTTTTCTTATGTACGAATCTCTATGTCTTTGTCGCATCGTGAGTTCGATTAGCATCTGGTTCGCTTCTTATCCTTTATTTGAGTCTATTGCATGATTAGATATCTTACAGCCTTCCCGTTCCTCAATTCGGGTGCCCGAAACTTCAAATGTACCTATAGTTACGTCCATTAAAACTCGAGTCTTTTCTTGTGCACGAATCTCTATGTTATTGTCACATCTTGAGTCCGATAACTATCTGGTCTGCTTCGTATCCTTTATTTGAGTCTATTGCATGATCAGATATCTTACGGCCTTCCTGTTCCTCCATTCGGGTGCCCGAAACTTCAAATTTACCGATAGTTACGTCCTTTAAAACTCGAGTCTTTTCTTGTGTACGAATCTCTATGTTATTGTCGCATCGTGAGTCCGATTAGCATCCGGTTCGCTTCTTATCCTTTATTTGGCTCTATTGCATGATAAGATATCTTACGGCCTTCTCGTTCCTCCATTCGGGTGCCCGAAACTTCAAATGTACCGATAGTTACTTCCTTTAAAACTCGAGTCTTTTCTTGTGTACGAATCTCTATGTCATTGTCTCATCGTGAGTGCGATTACCATCCGGTCCGCTTCGTATCCTTTATTTGATTCTATTGCATGATCAAATATCTTACGGCCTTCCCGTTCATCCATTCGGGTGCCCGAAACTTCAAATGTACCGATAGTTACGTCCTTTTAACCTCGAGTCTTTTCTTGTGTACGAATCTCTATGTTATTGTCGCATCGTGAGTCCGATTAGCATCCGGTTTGCTTCTTATCCTTTATTTGAGTCTATTGCATGATCAGATATCTTACGACCTTCCCGTTCCTCCATTCGGGTGCCCGAAACTTCAAATGTACCGATAGTTACGTCATTTAAAAATCGAGTCTTTTCTTATGTACGAATCTCTATGTCATTGTCGCATCGTGAGTCCGATAACCATCCGGTCTGCTTCGTATCCTTTATTTGAGTCTATTGCATGATCAGATATCTTACGGCCTTCCCGTTCCTCCATTCGGGTGCCCGAAACTTCAAATTTACCGATAGTTACGTCCTTTAAAACTCGAGTCTTTTCTTATGTACGAATCTCTATGTCATTGTCGCATCGTGAGTCCGATAACCATCCGGTCTGCTTCGTATCCTTTATTTGAGTCTATTGCATGATCAGATATCTTACGGCCTTCCCGTTCTTCCATTCGGGTGCCCGAAACTTCAAATGTACCGATAGTTACGTCCTTTTAAACTCGAGTCTTTTCTTGTGTACGAATCTCTATGTTATTGTCGTATCGTGAGTCCGATTAGCATCCGGTTTGCTTCTTATCCTTTATTTGAGTCTATTGCATGATCAGATATCTTACGGCCATCCCGTTCCTCCATTCGGGTGCCCGAAACTTCAAAATGTACCGATAGTTACGTTCTTTAAAACTCGAGTCTTTTCTTGTGTACCAATCTCTATGTTATTGTCGCATCGTGAGTCCGATTAGCATCCGGTTCGCTTCTTATTCTTTATTTGAGTCTATTGCATGATCAGATATCTTACGGCCTTCCCGTTCCTCCATTCGGGTGCCCGAAACTTCAAATTTACCGATAGTTACGTCCTTTAAAACTCGAGTCTTTTCTTGTGTACGAATCTCTATGTTATTGTCGCATCGTGAGTCCGATTACCATCTGGTTCGCTTCTTATACTTTATTTGAGTCTATTGCATGATCAGATATCTTACGGCCTTCCCGTTCCTCCATTCGGGTGCCCGAAACTTCAAATGTACCGATAGTTACGTCGCTTAAAACTCGAGTCTTTTCTTGTGTACGAATCTCAATGTCATTGTCGCATCGTGAGTCCGATAACCATCCGGTCTGCTTCGTATCCTTTATTCAATTGCATGATAAGATATCTTACGGCCTTCTCGTTCCTCCATTCGGGTGCCCGAAACTTCAAATGTACCGATAGTTACTTCCTTTAAAACTCGAGTCTTTTCTTGTGTACGAATCTCTATGTCATTGTCTCATCGTGAGTGCGCTTACCATCCGGTCCGCTTCGTATCCTTTATTTGATTCTATTGCATGATCAAATATCTTACGGCCTTCCCGTTCCTCCATTCGGGTGCCCGAAACTTCAAATGTACCGATAGTTACGTCCTTTTAAACTCGAGTCTTTTCTTGTGTACGAATCTCTATGTTATTGTCGCATCGTGAGTCCGATTAGCATCCGGTTTGCTTCTTATCCTTTATTTGAGTCTATTGCATGATCAGATATCTTACGACCTTCCTGTTCCTCCATTCGGGTGCCCGAAACTTCAAATGTACCGATAGTTACGTCATTTAAAACTCGAGTCTTTTCTTATGTACGAATCTCTATGTCTTTGTCGCATCGTGAGTTCGATTAGCATCTGGTTCGCTTCTTATCCTTTATTTGAGTCTATTGCATGATTAGATATCTTACAGCCTTCCCGTTCCTCAATTCGGGTGCCCGAAACTTCAAATGTACCTATAGTTACGTCCATTAAAACTCGAGTCTTTTCTTGTGCACGAATCTCTATGTTATTGTCACATCTTGAGTCCGATAACTATCTGGTCTGCTTCGTATCCTTTATTTGAGTCTATTGCATGATCAGATATCTTACGGCCTTCCTGTTCCTCCATTCGGGTGCCCGAAACTTCAAATTTACCGATAGTTACGTCCTTTAAAACTCGAGTCTTTTCTTGTGTACGAATCTCTATGTTATTGTCGCATCGTGAGTCCGATTAGCATCCGGTTCGCTTCTTATCCTTTATTTGGCTCTATTGCATGATCAGATATCTTACGGCCTTCCCGTTCCTCCATTCGGGTGCCCGAAACTTCAAAATGTACCGATAGTTACGTCCTTTAAAACTCGAGTCTTTTCTTGTGTACGAATCTCTATGTTATTGTCGCATCGTGAGTCCGATTAGCATCCGGTTCGCTTCTTATTCTTTATTTGAGTCTATTGCATGATCAGATATCTTACGGCCTTCCCGTTCCTCCATTCGGGTGCCCGAAACTTCAAATTTACCGATAGTTACGTCCTTTAAAACTCGAGTCTTTTCTTGTGTACGAATCTCTATGTTATTGTCGCATCGTGAGTCCGATTACCATCCGGTTCGCTTCTTATACTTTATTTGAGTCTATTGCATGATCAGATATCTTACGGCCTTCCCGTTCCTCCATTCGGGTGCCCGAAACTTCAAATGTACCGATAGTTACGTCGCTTAAAACTCGAGTCTTTTCTTGTGTACGAATCTCAATGTCATTGTCGCATCGTGAGTCCGATAACCATCCGGTCTGCTTCGTATCCTTTATTTGAGTCTATTGCATGATCAGATATCTTACGGCCTTCCCGTTCCTCCATTCGGGTGCCCGAAACTTCAAATTTACCGATAGTTACGTCCTTTAAAACTCGAGTCTTTTCTTATGTACGAATCTCTATGTCTTTGTCGCATCGTGAGTTCGATTAGCATCTGGTTCGCTTCTTATCCTTTATTTGAGTCTATTGCATGATTAGATATCTTACAGCCTTCCCGTTCCTCAATTCGGGTGCCCGAAACTTCAAATGTACCTATAGTTACGTCCATTAAAACTCGAGTCTTTTCTTGTGCACGAATCTCTATGTTATTGTCACATCTTGAGTCCGATAACTATCTGGTCTGCTTCGTATCCTTTATTTGAGTCTATTGCATGATCAGATATCTTACGGCCTTCCTGTTCCTCCATTCGGGTGCCCGAAACTTCAAATTTACCGATAGTTACGTCCTTTAAAACTCGAGTCTTTTCTTGTGTACGAATCTCTATGTTATTGTCGCATCGTGAGTCCGATTAGCATCCGGTTCGCTTCTTATCCTTTATTTGGCTCTATTGCATGATAAGATATCTTACGGCCTTCTCGTTCCTCCATTCGGGTGCCCGAAACTTCAAATGTACCGATAGTTACTTCCTTTAAAACTCGAGTCTTTTCTTGTGTACGAATCTCTATGTCATTGTCTCATCGTGAGTGCGATTACCATCCGGTCCGCTTCGTATCCTTTATTTGATTCTATTGCATGATCAAATATCTTACGGCCTTCCCGTTCATCCATTCGGGTGCCCGAAACTTCAAATGTACCGATAGTTACGTCCTTTTAACCTCGAGTCTTTTCTTGTGTACGAATCTCTATGTTATTGTCGCATCGTGAGTCCGATTAGCATCCGGTTTGCTTCTTATCCTTTATTTGAGTCTATTGCATGATCAGATATCTTACGACCTTCCCGTTCCTCCATTCGGGTGCCCGAAACTTCAAATGTACCGATAGTTACGTCATTTAAAAATCGAGTCTTTTCTTATGTACGAATCTCTATGTCATTGTCGCATCGTGAGTCCGATAACCATCCGGTCTGCTTCGTATCCTTTATTTGAGTCTATTGCATGATCAGATATCTTACGGCCTTCCCGTTCCTCCATTCGGGTGCCCGAAACTTCAAATTTACCGATAGTTACGTCCTTTAAAACTCGAGTCTTTTCTTATGTACGAATCTCTATGTCATTGTCGCATCGTGAGTCCGATAACCATCCGGTCTGCTTCGTATCCTTTATTTGAGTCTATTGCATGATCAGATATCTTACGGCCTTCCCGTTCTTCCATTCGGGTGCCCGAAACTTCAAATGTACCGATAGTTACGTCCTTTTAAACTCGAGTCTTTTCTTGTGTACGAATCTCTATGTTATTGTCGTATCGTGAGTCCGATTAGCATCCGGTTTGCTTCTTATCCTTTATTTGAGTCTATTGCATGATCAGATATCTTACGACCTTCCCGTTCCTCCATTCGGATGCCCGAAACTTCAAATGTACCGATAGTTACGTCCTTTAAAACTCGAGTCTTTTCTTATGTACGAATCTCTATGTCATTGTCGCATCGTGAGTCCGATAACCATCCGGTCTGCTTCGTATCTTTTATTTGAGTCTATTGCATGATCAGATATCTTACGGCCTTCCCGTTCTTCCATTCGGATGCCCGAAACTTCAAATTTACCGATAGTTACGTCCTTTAAAACTCGAGTCTTTTCTTATGTACGAATCTCTATGTCATTGTCGCATCGTGAGTCCGATAAACATCCGGTCTGCTTCGTATCCTTTATTTGAGTCTATTGCATGATCAGATATCTTACGGCCTTCCCGTTCCTCCATTCGGGTGCCCGAAACTTCAAATGTACCGATAGTTACGTCCTTTAAAACTCGAGTCTTTTCTTGTGTACGAATCTCTATGTCATTGTCGCATCGTGAGTCCGATAACCATCCGGTCTGCTTCGTATCCTTTATTTGATTCTATTGCATGATCAGATATCTTACGGCCTTCCCGTTCCTCCATTCGGGTGCCCGAAACTTCAAATTTACCGATAGTTACGTCCTTTAAAACTCGAGTCTTTTCTTATGTACGAATCTCTATGTCATTGTTGCATCGTGAGTCCGATAACCATCCGGTCTGCTTCGTATCCTTTATTTGAGTCTATTGCATGATCAGATATCTTACGGCCTTCCCGTTCCTCCATTCGGGTGCCCGAAACTACAAATGTACCGATAGTTACGTCCTTTAAAACTCGAGTCTTTTCTTGTGTACGAATCTCTATGTCATTGTCGCATCGTGAGTTCGATTAGCATCTGGTTCGCTTCTTATCCTTTATTTGAATCTATTGCATCATCAGATATCTTACGGCTTTCCCGTTCCTCCATTCAGGTGCCCGAAACTTCAAATGTACCGATAGTTACGTCCTTTAAAACTCGAGTCTTTTCTTGTGTACGAATCTCTATGTCTTTGTCGCATCGTGAATTCGATAACCATCCGGTCTGCTTCGTATCCTTTATTTGAGTCTATTGCATGATCAGATATCTTACGGCCTTCCCGTTCCTCCATTCGGGTGCCCGAAACTTCAAATTTACCGATAGTTACGTCCTTTAAAACTCGAGTCTTTTCTTATGTACGAATCTCTATGTCATTGTCGCATCGTGAGTCCGATAACCATCCGGTCTGCTTCGTATCCTTTATTTGAGTCTATTGCATGATCAGATATCTTACGGCCTTCCCGTTCTTCCATTCGGGTGCCCGAAACTTCAAATGTACCGATAGTTACGTCCTTTTAAACTCGAGTCTTTTCTTGTGTACGAATCTCTATGTTATTGTCGTATCGTGAGTCCGATTAGCATCCGGTTTGCTTCTTATCCTTTATTTGAGTCTATTGCATGATCAGATATCTTACGACCTTCCCGTTCCTCCATCCGGTGCCCGAAACTTCAAATGTACCGATAGTTACGTCCTTTAAAACTCGAGTCTTTTCTTATGTACGAATCTCTATGTCATTGTCGCATCGTGAGTCCGATAACCATCCGGTCTGCTTCGTATCCTTTATTTGAGTCTATTGCATGATCAGATATCTTACGGCCTTCCCGTTCCTCCATTCGGATGCCCGAAACTTCAAATTTACCGATAGTTACGTCCTTTAAAACTCGAGTCTTTTCTTATGTACGAATCTCTATGTCATTGTCGCATCGTGAGTCCGATAACCATCCGGTCTGCTTCGTATCCTTTATTTGAGTCTATTGCATGATCAGATATCTTACGGCCTTCCCGTTCCTCCATTCGGGTGCCCGAAACTTCAAATGTACCGATAGTTACGTCCTTTAAAACTCGAGTCTTTTCTTGTGTACGAATCTCTATGTCATTGTCGCATCGTGAGTCCGATAACCATCCGGTCTGCTTCGTATCCTTTATTTGATTCTATTGCATGATCAGATATCTTACGGCCTTCCCGTTCCTCCATTCGGGTGCCCGAAACTTCAAATTTACCGATAGTTACGTCCTTTAAAACTCGAGTCTTTTCTTATGTACGAATCTCTATGTCATTGTTGCATCGTGAGTCCGATAACCATCCGGTCTGCTTCGTATCCTTTATTTGAGTCTATTGCATGATCAGATATCTTACGGCCTTCCCGTTCCTACATTCGGGTGCACGAAACTTCAAATGTACCGATAGTTACGTCCTTTAAAACTCGAGTCTTTTCTTGTGTACGAATCTCTATGTCATTGTCGCATCGTGAGTTCGATTAGCATCTGGTTCGCTTCTTATCCTTTATTTGAATCTATTGCATCATCAGATATCTTACGGCTTTCCCGTTCCTCCATTCAGGTGCCCGAAACTTCAAATGTACCGATAGTTACGTCCTTTAAAACTCGAGTCTTTTCTTGTGTACGAATCTCTATGTCTTTGTCGCATCGTGAATTCGATAACCATCCGGTCTGCTTCGTATCCTTTATTTGAGTCTATTGCATGATCAGATATCTTACGGCCTTCCCGTTCCTCCATTCGGGTGCCCGAAACTTCAAATTTACCGATAGTTACGTCCTTTAAAACTCGAGTCTTTTCTTATGTACGAATCTCTATGTCATTGTCGCATCGTGAGTCCGATAACCATCCGGTCTGCTTCGTATCCTTTATTTGAGTCTATTGCATGATCAGATATCTTATGGCCTTCCCGTTCTTCCATTCGGGTGCCCGAAACTTCAAATGTACCGATAGTTACGTCCTTTTAAACTCGAGTCTTTTCTTGTGTACGAATCTCTATGTTATTGTCGTATCGTGAGTCCGATTAGCATCCGGTTTGCTTCTTATCCTTTATTTGAGTCTATTGCATGATCAGATATCTTACGACCTTCCCGTTCCTCCATCCGGTGCCCGAAACTTCAAATGTACCGATAGTTACGTCCTTTAAAACTCGAGTCTTTTCTTATGTACGAATCTCTATGTCATTGTCGCATCGTGAGTCCGATAACCATCCGGTCTGCTTCGTATCCTTTATTTGAGTCTATTGCATGATCAGATATCTTACGGCCTTCCCGTTCCTCCATTCGGATGCCCGAAACTTCAAATTTACCGATAGTTACGTCCTTTAAAACTCGAGTCTTTTCTTATGTACGAATCTCTATGTCATTGTCGCATCGTGAGTCCGATAACCATCCGGTCTGCTTCGTATCCTTTATTTGAGTCTATTGCATGATCAGATATCTTACGGCCTTCCCGTTCCTCCATTCGGGTGCCCGAAACTTCAAATGTACCGATAGTTACGTCCTTTAAAACTCGAGTCTTTTCTTGTGTACGAATCTCTATGTCATTGTCGCATCGTGAGTCCGATAACCATCCGGTCTGCTTCGTATCCTTTATTTGATTCTATTGCATGATCAGATATCTTATGGCCTTCCCGTTCCTCCATTCGGGTGCCCGAAACTTCAAATTTACCGATAGTTACGTCCTTTAAAACTCGAGTCTTTTCTTATGTACGAATCTCTATGTCATTGTTGCATCGTGAGTCCGATAACCATCCGGTCTGCTTCGTATCCTTTATTTGAGTCTATTGCATGATCAGATATCTTACGGCCTTCCCGTTCCTACATTCGGGTGCACGAAACTTCAAATGTACCGATAGTTACGTCCTTTAAAACTCGAGTCTTTTCTTGTGTACGAATCTCTATGTCATTGTCGCATCGTGAGTTCGATTAGCATCTGGTTCGCTTCTTATCCTTTATTTGAATCTATTGCATCATCAGATATCTTACGGCTTTCCCGTTCCTCCATTCAGGTGCCCGAAACTTCAAATGTACCGATAGTTACGTCCTTTAAAACTCGAGTCTTTTCTTGTGTACGAATCTCTATTTCTTTGTCGCATCGTGAATTCGATTAGCATCTGGTTCGCTTCTTATCCTTTATTTGAGTCTATTGCATCATCAGATATCTTACGGCTTTCCCGTTCCTCCATTCGGGTGCCCGAAACTTCAAATGTACCGATAGTTACGTCCTTTAAAACTCGAGTCTTTTCTTGTGTACGAATCTCTATGTCAATGTCTCATCGTGAGTGCGATTACCATCCGGTCCACTTTGTATCCTTTATTTGATTCTATTGCATGATCAGATATCTTACGGCCTTCCCGTTCCTCCATTCGGGTGCCTGAATCTTCAAATTTACCTATAGTTACGTCCTTAACACCTCGAGTCTTTTCTTGTGTACGAATCTCTATGTCGTTGTCGCATCCTGAGCCCGATTAGCATCTGGTTCACTTCTTATCCATTATTTGAGTCTATAGCGTCATCAGATATCTTACGGCCTTCCTGTTCCTCCATTCGGGTGCCCGAAACTTCAAATGTACCGATAGTTACGTCCTTTAAAACTCGAGTCTTTTCTTGTGTACGAATCTCTATGTCATTGTCTCATCGTGAGTGCGATTACCATCCGGTCCGCTTCGTATCCTTTATTTGATTCTATTGCATGATCAAATATCTTACGGCCTTCCCGTTCCTCCATTCAGGTGCCCGAAACTTCAAATGTACCGATAGTTACGTCCTTTTAAACTCGAGTCTTTTCTTGTGTACGAATCTCTATGTCATTGTCGCATCGTGAGTTCGATTAGCATCTGGTTCGCTTCTTATCCTTTATTTAAGTCTATTGCATCATCAGATATCTTACAGCTTTCCCGTTCCTCCATTCGGGTGCACGAAACTTCAAATGTACCGATAGTTACGTCCTTTAAAACTCGAGTCTTTTCTTGTGTACGAAACTCTATGTCTTTGTCGCATCGTGAGTCCGATTAGCATCCGGTTCGCTTCTTATCCTTTATTTGGCTCTATTGCATGATCAGATATCTTACGGCCTTCCCGTTCCTCCATTCGGGTGCCCGAAACTTCAAAATGTACCGATAGTTACGTCCTTTAAAACTCGAGTCTTTTCTTGTGTACGAATCTCTATGTTATTGTCGCATCGTGAGTCCGATTAGCATCCGGTTCGCTTCTTATTCTTTATTTGAGTCTATTGCATGATCAGATATCTTACGGCCTTCCCGTTCCTCCATTCGGGTGCCCGAAACTTCAAATTTACCGATAGTTACGTCCTTTAAAACTCGAGTCTTTTCTTGTGTACGAATCTCTATGTTATTGTCGCATCGTGAGTCCGATTACCATCTGGTTCGCTTCTTATACTTTATTTGAGTCTATTGCATGATCAGATATCTTACGGCCTTCCCGTTCCTCCATTCGGGTGCCCGAAACTTCAAATGTACCGATAGTTACGTCGCTTAAAACTCGAGTCTTTTCTTGTGTACGAATCTCAATGTCATTGTCGCATCGTGAGTCCGATAACCATCCGGTCTGCTTCGTATCCTTTATTCAATTGCATGATAAGATATCTTACGGCCTTCTCGTTCCTCCATTCGGGTGCCCGAAACTTCAAATGTACCGATAGTTACTTCCTTTAAAACTCGAGTCTTTTCTTGTGTACGAATCTCTATGTCATTGTCTCATCGTGAGTGCGATTACCATCCGGTCCGCTTCGTATCCTTTATTTGATTCTATTGCATGATCAAATATCTTACGGCCTTCCCGTTCCTCCATTCGGGTGCCCGAAACTTCAAATGTACCGATAGTTACGTCCTTTTAAACTCGAGTCTTTTCTTGTGTACGAATCTCTATGTTATTGTCGCATCGTGAGTCCGATTAGCATCCGGTTTGCTTCTTATCCTTTATTTGAGTCTATTGCATGATCAGATATCTTACGACCTTCCCGTTCCTCCATTCGGGTGCCCGAAACTTCAAATGTACCGATAGTTACGTCCTTTTAAACTCGAGTCTTTTCTTGTGTACGAATCTCTATGTTATTGTCGCATCGTGAGTCCGATAACCATCCGGTCTGCTTCGTATCCTTTATTTGAGTCTATTGCATGATCAGATATCTTACGGCCTTCCCGTTCCTCCATTCGGGTGCCCGAAACTTCAAATTTACCGATAGTTACGTCCTTTAAAACTCGAGTCTTTTCTTGTGTACGAATCTCTATGTCATTGTCGCATCGTGAGTTCGATTAGCATCTGGTTCGCTTCTTATCCTTTATTTGAGTCTATTGCATAATCAGATATCTTACTGCTTTCCCGTTCCTCCATTCGGGTGCCCGAAACTTCAAATGTACCGATAGTTACGTCCTTTAAAACTCGAGTCTTTTCTTGTGTACGAATCTCTATGTCTTTGTCGCATCGTGAGTTCGATTAGCATCTGGTTCGCTTCTTATCCTTTATTTGAGTCTATTGCATCATCAGATATCTTACGGCTTTCCCGTTCCTCCATTCGGGTGCCCGAAACTTCAAATGTACCGATAGTTACGTCCTTTAAAACTCGAGTCTTTTCTTGTGTACGAATCTCTATGTCAATGTCTCATCGTGAGTGCGATTACCATCCGGTCCACTTCGTATCCTTTATTTGATTCTATTGCATGATCAGATATCTTACGGCCTTCCCGTTCCTCCATTCGGGTGCCTGAATCTTCAAATTTACCTATAGTTACGTCCTTAAAACCTCGAGTCTTTTCTTGTGTACGAATCTCTATGTCGTTGTCGCATCCTGAGCCCGATTAGCATCTGGTTCACTTCTTATCCATTATTTGAGTCTATAGCGTCATCAGATATCTTACGGCCTTTCTGTTCCTCCATTCGGGTGCCCGAAACTTCAAATGTACCGATAGTTACGTCCTTTAAAACTCGAGGCTTTTCTTGTGTACGAATCTCTATGTTATTGTCGCATCGTGAGTCCAATAACCATCCGGTCTGCTTCGTATCCTTTATTTGAGTCTATTGCATGATCAGATATCTTACGGCCTTCCCGTTCCTCCATTCGGGTGCCCGAAACTTCAAATGTACCGATAGTTACGTCCTTTTAAACTCGAGTCTTTTCTTGTGTACGAATCTCTATGTTATTGTCGCATCGTGAGTCCGATTAGCATCCGGTTTGCTTCTTATCCTTTATTTGAGTCTATTGCATGATCAGATATCTTACGACCTTCCCGTTCCTCCATTCGGGTGCCCGAAACTTCAAATATACCGATAGTTACGTCATTTAAAACTCGAGTCTTTTCTTATGTACGAATCTCTATGTCATTGTCGCATCGTGAGTCCGATAACCATCCGGTCTGCTTCGTATCCTTTATTTGAGTCTATTGCATGATCAGATATCTTACGGCCTTCCCGTTCCTCCATTCGGGTGCCCGAAACTTCAAATTTACCGATAGTTACGTCCTTTAAAACTCGAGTCTTTTCTTATGTACGAATCTCTATGTCATTGTCGCATCGTGAGTCCGATAACCATCCGGTCTGCTTCGTATCCTTTATTTGAGTCTATTGCATGATCAGATATCTTACGGCCTTCCCGTTCCTCCATTCGGGTGCCCGAAACTTCAAATGTACCGATAGTTACGTCCTTTTAAACTCGAGTCTTTTCTTGTGTACGAATCTCTATGTTATTGTCGTATCGTGAGTCCGATTAGCATCCGGTTTGCTTCTTATCCTTTATTTGAGTCTATTGCATGATCAGATATCTTACGACCTTCCCGTTCCTCCATTCGGGTGCCCGAAACTTCAAATGTACCGATAGTTACGTCCTTTAAAACTCGAGTCTTTTCTTATGTACGAATCTCTATGTCATTGTCGCATCGTGAGTCCGATAACCATCCGGTCTGCTTTGTATCCTTTATTTGAGTCTATTGCATGATCAGATATCTTACGGCCTTCCCGTTCCTCCATTCGGATGCCCGAAACTTCAAATTTACCGATAGTTACGTCCTTTAAAACTCGAGTCTTTTCTTATGTACGAATCTCTATGTCATTGTCGCATCGTGAGTCCGATAACCATCCGATCTGCTTCGTATCCTTTATTTGAGTCTATTGCATGATCAGATATCTTACGGCCTTCCCGTTCCTCCATTCGGGTGCCCGAAACTTCAAATGTACCGATAGTTACGTCCTTTAAAACTCGAGTCTTTTCTTGTGTACGAATCTCTATGTCATTGTCGCATCGTGAGTCCGATAACCATCCGGTCTGCTTCGTATCCTTTATTTGATTCTATTGCATGATCAGATATCTTACGGCCTTCCCGTTCCTCCATTCGGGTGCCCGAAACTTCAAATTTACCGATAGTTACGTCCTTTAAAACTCGAGTCTTTTCTTATGTACGAATCTCTATGTCATTGTTGCATCGTGAGTCCGATAACCATCCGGTCTGCTTCGTATCCTTTATTTGAGTCTATTGCATGATCAGATATCTTACGGCCTTCCCGTTCCTCTATTCGGGTGCCCGAAGCTTCAAATGTACCGATAGTTACGTCCTTTAAAACTCGAGTCTTTTCTTGTGTACGAATCTCTATGTCATTGTCGCATCGTGACTTCGATTAGCATCTGGTTCGCTTCTTATCCTTTATTTGAATCTATTGCATCATCAGATATCTTACGGCTTTCCCGTTCCTCCATTCAGGTGCCCGAAACTTCAAATGTACCGATAGTTACGTCCTTTAAAACTCGAGTCTTTTCTTGTGTACGAATCTCTATGTCTTTGTCGCATCGTGAATTCGATTAGCATCTGGTTCGCTTCTTATCCTTTATTTGAGTCTATTGCATCATCAGATATCTTACGGCTTTCCCGTTCCTCCATTCGGGTGCCCGAAACTTCAAATGTACCGATAGTTACGTCCTTTAAAACTCGAGTCTTTTCTTGTGTACGAATCTCTATGTCAATGTCTCATCGTGAGTGCGATTACCATCCGGTCCACTTTGTATCCTTTATTTGATTCTATTGCATGATCAGATATCTTACGGCCTTCCCGTTCCTCCATTCGGGTGCCTGAATCTTCAAATTTACCTATAGTTACGTCCTTAACACCTCGAGTCTTTTCTTGTGTACGAATCTCTATGTCGTTGTCGCATCCTGAGCCCGATTAGCATCTGGTTCACTTCTTATCCATTATTTGAGTCTATAGCGTCATCAGATATCTTACGGCCTTTTTGTTCCTCCATTCGGGTGCCCGAAACTTCAAATGTACCGATAGTTACGTCCTTTAAAACTCGAGTCTTTTCTTGTGTACGAATCTCTATGTTATTGTCGCATCGTGAGTCCAATAACCATCCGGTCTGCTTCGTATCCTTTATTTGAGTCTATTGCATGATCAGATATCTTACGGCCTTCCCGTTCCTCCATTCGGGTGCCCGAAACTTCAAATGTACCGATAGTTACGTCCTTTTAAACTCGAGTCTTTTCTTGTGTACGAATCTCTATGTTATTGTCGCATCGTGAGTCCGATTAGCATCCGGTTTGCTTCTTATCCTTTATTTGAGTCTATTGCATGATCAGATATCTTACGACCTTCCCGTTCCTCCATTCGGGTGCCCGAAACTTCAAATATACCGATAGTTACGTCATTTAAAACTCGAGTCTTTTCTTATGTACGAATCTCTATGTCATTGTCGCATCGTGAGTCCGATAACCATCCGGTCTGCTTCGTATCCTTTATTTGAGTCTATTGCATGATCAGATATCTTACGGCCTTCCCGTTCCTCCATTCGGGTGCCCGAAACTTCAAATTTACCGATAGTTACGTCCTTTAAAACTCGAGTCTTTTCTTATGTACGAATCTCTATGTCATTGTCGCATCGTGAGTCCGATAACCATCCGGTCTGCTTCGTATCCTTTATTTGAGTCTATTGCATGATCAGATATCTTACGGCCTTCCCGTTCCTCCATTCGGGTGCCCGAAACTTCAAATGTACCGATAGTTACGTCCTTTTAAACTCGAGTCTTTTCTTGTGTACGAATCTCTATGTTATTGTTGTATCGTGAGTCCGATTAGCATCCGGTTTGCTTCTTATCCTTTATTTGAGTCTATTGCATGATCAGATATCTTACGACCTTCCCGTTCCTCCATTCGGGTGCCCGAAACTTCAAATGTACCGATAGTTACGTCCTTTAAAACTCGAGTCTTTTCTTATGTACGAATCTCTATGTCATTGTCGCATCGTGAGTCCGATAACCATCCGGTCTGCTTTGTATCCTTTATTTGAGTCTATTGCATTATCAGATATCTTACGGCCTTCCCGTTCCTCCATTCGGATGCCCGAAACTTCAAATTTACCGATAGTTACGTCCTTTAAAACTCGAGTCTTTTCTTATGTACGAATCTCTATGTCATTGTCGCATCGTGAGTCCGATAACCATCCGATCTGCTTCGTATCCTTTATTTGAGTCTATTGCATGATCAGATATCTTACGGCCTTCCCGTTCCTCCATTCGGGTGCCCGAAACTTCAAATGTACCGATAGTTACGTCCTTTAAAACTCGAGTCTTTTCTTGTGTACGAATCTCTATGTCATTGTCGCATCGTGAGTCCGATAACCATCCGGTCTGCTTCGTATCCTTTATTTGATTCTATTGCATGATCAGATATCTTACGGCCTTCCCGTTCCTCCATTCGGGTGCCCGAAACTTCAAATTTACCGATAGTTACGTCCTTTAAAACTCGAGTCTTTTCTTATGTACGAATCTCTATGTCATTGTTGCATCGTGAGTCCGATAACCATCCGGTCTGCTTCGTATCCTTTATTTGAGTCTATTGCATGATCAGATATCTTACGGCCTTCCCGTTCCTCCATTCGGGTGCCCGAAACTTCAAATGTACCGATAGTTACGTCCTTTAAAACTCGAGTCTTTTCTTGTGTACGAATCTCTATGTCATTGTCGCATCGTGAGTTCGATTAGCATCTGGTTCGCTTCTTATCCTTTATTTGAATCTATTGCATCATCAGATATCTTACGGCTTTCCCGTTCCTCCATTCAGGTGCCCGAAACTTCAAATGTACCGATAGTTACGTCCTTTAAAACTCGAGTCTTTTCTTGTGTACGAATCTCTATGTCTTTGTCGCATCGTGAATTCGATTAGCATCTGGTTCGCTTCTTATCCTTTATTTGAGTCTATTGCATCATCAGATATCTTACGGCTTTCCCGTTCCTCCATTCGGGTGCCCGAAACTTCAAATGTACCGATAGTTACGTCCTTTAAAACTCGAGTCTTTTCTTGTGTACGAATCTCTATGTCAATGTCTCATCGTGAGTGCGATTACCATCCGGTCCACTTTGTATCCTTTATTTGATTCTATTTCATGATCAGATATCTTACGGCCTTCCCGTTCCTCCATTCGGGTGCCTGAATCTTCAAATTTACCTATAGTTACGTCCTTAACACCTCGAGTCTTTTCTTGTGTACGAATCTCTATGTCGTTGTCGCATCCTGAGCCCGATTAGCATCTGGTTCACTTCTTATCCATTATTTGAGTCTATAGCGTCATCAGATATCTTACGGCCTTCCTGTTCCTCCATTCGGGTGCCCGAAACTTCAAATGTACCGATAGTTACGTCCTTTAAAACTCGAGTCTTTTCTTGTGTACGAATCTCTATGTTATTGTCGCATCGTGAGTCCAATAACCATCCGGTCTGCTTCATATCCTTTATTTGAGTCTATTGCATGATCAGATATCTTACGGCCTTCCCGTTCCTCCATTCGGGTGCCCGAAACTTCAAATGTACCGATAGTTACGTCCTTTAAAACTCGAGTCTTTTCTTATGTACGAATCTCTATGTCATTGTCGCATCGTGAGTCCGATAACCATCCGGTCTGCTTCGTATCCTTTATTTGAGTCTATTGCATGATCAGATATCTTACGGCCTTCCCGTTCCTCCATTCGGGTGCCCGAAACTTCAAATGTACCGATAGTTACGTCCTTTAAAACTCGAGTCTTTTCTTGTGTACGAATCTCTATGTCATTGTCGCATCGTGAGTCCGATAACCATCCGGTCTGCTTCGTATCCTTTATTTGAGTCTATTGCATGATCAGATATCTTACGGCATTCCCGTTCCTCCATTCGGATGCCCGAAACTTCAAATTTACCGATAGTTACGTCCTTTAAAACTCGAGTCTTTTCTTATGTACGAATATCTATGTCATTGTCGCATCGTGAGTCCGATAACCATCCGGTCTGCTTCGTATCCTTTATTTGAGTCTATTGCATGATCAGATATCTTACGGCCTTCCCGTTCCTCCATTCGGGTGCCCGAAACTTCAAATGTACCGATAGTTACGTCCTTTAAAACTCGAGTCTTTTCTTGTGTACGAATCTCTATGTCATTGTCGCATCGTGTGTCCGATAACCATCCGGTCTGCTTCGTATCCTTTATTTGATTCTATTGCATGATCAGATATCTTACGTCCTTCCCGTTCCTCCATTCGGGTGCCCGAAACTTCAAATTTACCGATAGTTACGTCCTTTAAAACTCGAGTCTTTTCTTATGTACGAATCTCTATGTCATTGTCGCATCGTGAGTCCGATAACCATCCGGTCTGCTTCGTATCCTTTATTTGAGTCTATTGCAGGATCAGATATCTTACGGCCTTCCCGTTCCTCCATTCGGGTGCCCGAAACTTAAAATGTACCGATAGTTACGTCCTTTAAAACTCGAGTCTTTTCTTGTGTACGAATCTCTATGTCATTGTCGCATCGTGAGTTCGATTAGCATCTGGTTCGCTTCTTATCCTTTATTTGAATCTATTGCATCATCAGATATCTTACGGATTTCCCGTTCCTCCATTCGGGTGCCCGAAACTTCAAATTTACCGATAGTTACGTCCTTTAAAACTCGAGTCTTTTCTTATGTACGAATCTCTATGTCATTGTCGCATCGTGAGTCCGATAACCATCCGGTCTGCTTCGTATCCTTTATTTGAGTCTATTGCATGATCAGATATCTTACGGCCTTCCCGTTCCTCCATTCGGGTGCCCGAAACTTCAAATGTACCGATAGTTACGTCCTTTAAAACTCGAGTCTTTTCTTGTGTACGAATCTCTATTTCTTTGTCGCATCGTGAATTCGATTAGCATCTGGTTCGCTTCTTATCCTTTATTTGAGTCTATTGCATCATCAGATATCTTACGGCTTTCCCGTTCCTCCATTCGGGTGCCCGAAACTTCAAATGTACCGATAGTTACGTCCTTTAAAACTCGAGTCTTTTCTTGTGTACGAATCTCTATGTCAATGTCTCATCGTGAGTGCGATTACCATCCGGTCCACTTTGTATCCTTTATTTGATTCTATTGCATGATCAGATATCTTACGGCCTTCCCGTTCCTCCATTCGGGTGCCTGAATCTTCAAATTTACCTATAGTTACGTCCTTAACACCTCGAGTCTTTTCTTGTGTACGAATCTCTATGTCGTTGTCGCATCCTGAGCCCGATTAGCATCTGGTTCACTTCTTATCCATTATTTGAGTCTATAGCGTCATCAGATATCTTACGGCCTTCCTGTTCCTCCATTCGGGTGCCCGAAACTTCAAATGTACCGATAGTTACGTCCTTTAAAACTCGAGTCTTTTCTTGTGTACGAATCTCTATGTTATTGTCGCATCGTGAGTCCAATAACCATCCGGTCTGCTTCATATCCTTTATTTGAGTCTATTGCATGATCAGATATCTTACGGCCTTCCCGTTCCTCCATTCGGGTGCCCGAAACTTCAAATGTACCGATAGTTACGTCCTTTAAAACTCGAGTCTTTTCTTATGTACGAATCTCTATGTCATTGTCGCATCGTGAGTCCGATAACCATCCGGTCTGCTTCGTATCCTTTATTTGAGTCTATTGCATGATCAGATATCTTACGGCCTTCCCGTTCCTCCATTCGGGTGCCCGAAACTTCAAATGTACCGATAGTTACGTCCTTTAAAACTCGAGTCTTTTCTTGTGTACGAATCTCTATGTCATTGTCGCATCGTGAGTCCGATAACCATCCGGTCTGCTTCGTATCCTTTATTTGAGTCTATTGCATGATCAGATATCTTACGGCATTCCCGTTCCTCCATTCGGATGCCCGAAACTTCAAATTTACCGATAGTTACGTCCTTTAAAACTCGAGTCTTTTCTTATGTACGAATATCTATGTCATTGTCGCATCGTGAGTCCGATAACCATTCGGTCTGCTTCGTATCCTTTATTTGAGTCTATTGCATGATCAGATATCTTACGGCCTTCCCGTTCCTCCATTCGGGTGCCCGAAACTTCAAATGTACCGATAGTTACGTCCTTTAAAACTCGAGTCTTTTCTTGTGTACGAATCTCTATGTCATTGTCGCATCGTGTGTCCGATAACCATCCGGTCTGCTTCGTATCCTTTATTTGATTCTATTGCATGATCAGATATCTTACGTCCTTCCCGTTCCTCCATTCGGGTGCCCGAAACTTCAAATTTACCGATAGTTACGTCCTTTAAAACTCGAGTCTTTTCTTATGTACGAATCTCTATGTCATTGTCGCATCGTGAGTCCGATAACCATCCGGTCTGCTTCGTATCCTTTATTTGAGTCTATTGCAGGATCAGATATCTTACGGCCTTCCCGTTCCTCCATTCGGGTGCCCGAAACTTCAAATGTACCGATAGTTACGTCCTTTAAAACTCGAGTCTTTTCTTGTGTACGAATCTCTATGTCATTGTCGCATCGTGAGTTCGATTAGCATCTGGTTCGCTTCTTATCCTTTATTTGAATCTATTGCATCATCAGATATCTTACGGATTTCCCGTTCCTCCATTCGGGTGCCCGAAACTTCAAATTTACCGATAGTTACGTCCTTTAAAACTCGAGTCTTTTCTTATGTACGAATCTCTATGTCATTGTCGCATCGTGAGTCCGATAACCATCCGGTCTGCTTCGTATCCTTTATTTGAGTCTATTGCATGATCAGATATCTTACGGCCTTCCCGTTCCTCCATTCGGGTGCCCGAAACTTCAAATGTACCGATAGTTACGTCCTTTTAAACTCGAGTCTTTTCTTGTGTACGAATCTCTATGTTATTGTCGTATCGTGAGTCCGATTAGCATCCGGTTTGCTTCTTATCCTTTATTTGAGTCTATTGCATGATCAGATATCTTACGACCTTCCCGTTCCTCCATTCGGGTGCCCGAAACTTCAAATGTACCGATAGTTACGTCCTTTAAAACTCGAGTCTTTTCTTATGTACGAATCTCTATGTCATTGTCGCATCGTGAGTCCGATAACCATCCGGTCTGCTTCGTATCCTTTATTTGAGTCTATTGCATGATCAGATATCTTACGGCCTTCCCGTTCCTCCATTCGGGTGCCCGAAACTTCAAATTTACCGATAGTTACGTCCTTTAAAACTCGAGTCTTTTCTTATGTACGAATCTCTATGTCATTGTTGCATCGTGAGTCCGATAACCATCCGGTCTGCTTCGTATCCTTTATTTGAGTCTATTGCATGATCAGATATCTTACGGCCTTCCCGTTCCTCCATTCGGGTGCCCGAAACTTCAAATGTACCGATAGTTACGTCCTTTAAAACTCGAGTCTTTTCTTGTGTACGAATCTCTATGTCATTGTCGCATCGTGAGTTCGATTAGCATCTGGTTCGCTTCTTATCCTTTATTTGAATCTATTGCATCATCAGATATCTTACGGCTTTCCCGTTCCTCCATTCAGGTGCCCGAAACTTCAAATGTACCGATAGTTACGTCCTTTAAAACTCGAGTCTTTTCTTGTGTACGAATCTCTATGTCTTTGTCGCATCGTGAATTCGATTAGCATCTGGTTCGCTTCTTATCCTTTATTTGAGTCTATTGCATCATCAGATATCTTACGGCTTTCCCGTTCCTCCATTCGGGTGCCCGAAACTTCAAATGTACCGATAGTTACGTCCTTTAAAACTCGAGTCTTTTCTTGTGTACGAATCTCTATGTCAATGTCTCATCGTGAGTGCGATTACCATCCGGTCCACTTTGTATCCTTTATTTGATTCTATTGCATGATCAGATATCTTACGGCCTTCCCGTTCCTCCATTCGGGTGCCTGAATCTTCAAATTTACCTATAGTTACGTCCTTAACACCTCGAGTCTTTTCTTGTGTATGAATCTCTATGTCGTTGTCGCATCCTGAGCCCGATTAGCATCTGGTTCACTTCTTATCCATTATTTGAGTCTATAGCGTCATCAGATATCTTACGGCCTTCCTGTTCCTCCATTCGGGTGCCCGAAACTTCAAATGTACCGATAGTTACGTCCTTTAAAACTCGAGTCTTTTCTTGTGTACGAATCTCTATGTTATTGTCGCATCGTGAGTCCAATAACCATCCGGTCTGCTTCATATCCTTTATTTGAGTCTATTGCATGATCAGATATCTTACGGCCTTCCCGTTCCTCCATTCGGGTGCCCGAAACTTCAAATGTACCGATAGTTACGTCCTTTAAAACTCGAGTCTTTTCTTATGTACGAATCTCTATGTCATTGTCGCATCGTGAGTCCGATAACCATCCGGTCTGCTTCGTATCCTTTATTTGAGTCTATTGCATGATCAGATATCTTACGGCCTTCCCGTTCCTCCATTCGGGTGCCCGAAACTTCAAATGTACCGATAGTTACGTCCTTTAAAACTCGAGTCTTTTCTTGTGTACGAATCTCTATGTCATTGTCGCATCGTGAGTCCGATAACCATCCGGTCTGCTTCGTATCCTTTATTTGAGTCTATTGCATGATCAGATATCTTACGGCATTCCCGTTCCTCCATTCGGATGCCCGAAACTTCAAATTTACCGATAGTTACGTCCTTTAAAACTCGAGTCTTTTCTTATGTACGAATCTCTATGTCATTGTCGCATCGTGAGTCCGATAACCATCCGGTCTGCTTCGTATCCTTTATTTGAGTCTATTGCATGATCAGATATCTTACGGCCTTCCCGTTCCTCCATTCGGGTGCCCGAAACTTCAAATGTACCGATAGTTACGTCCTTTAAAACTCGAGTCTTTTCTTGTGTACGAATCTCTATGTCATTGTCGCATCGTGTGTCCGATAACCATCCGGTCTGCTTCGTATCCTTTATTTGATTCTATTGCATGATCAGATATCTTACGTCCTTCCCGTTCCTCCATTCGGGTGCCCGAAACTTCAAATTTACCGATAGTTACGTCCTTTAAAACTCGAGTCTTTTCTTATGTACGAATCTCTATGTCATTGTCGCATCGTGAGTCCGATAACCATCCGGTCTGCTTCGTATCCTTTATTTGAGTCTATTGCATGATCAGATATCTTACGGCCTTCCCGTTCCTCCATTCGGGTGCCCGAAACTTCAAATCTACCGATAGTTACGTCCTTTAAAACTCGAGTCTTTTCTTGTGTACGAATCTCTATGTCATTGTCGCATCGTGAGTTCGATTAGCATCTGGTTCGCTTCTTATCCTTTATTTGAATCTATTGCATCATCAGATATCTTACGGATTTCCCGTTCCTCCATTCGGGTGCCCGAAACTTCAAATTTACCGATAGTTACGTCCTTTAAAACTCGAGTCTTTTCTTATGTACGAATCTCTATGTCATTGTCGCATCGTGAGTCCGATAACCATCCGGTCTGCTTCGTATCCTTTATTTGAGTCTATTGCATGATCAGATATCTTACGGCCTTCCCGTTCCTCCATTCGGGTGCCCGAAACTTCAAATGTACCGATAGTTACGTCCTTTTAAACTCGAGTCTTTTCTTGTGTACGAATCTCTATGTTATTGTCGTATCGTGAGTCCGATTAGCATCCGGTTTGCTTCTTATCCTTTATTTGAGTCTATTGCATGATCAGATATCTTACGACCTTCCCGTTCCTCCATTCGGGTGCCCGAAACTTCAAATGTACCGATAGTTACGTCCTTTAAAACTCGAGTCTTTTCTTATGTACGAATCTCTATGTCATTGTCGCATCGTGAGTCCGATAACCATCCGGTTTGCTTCGTATCCTTTATTTGAGTCTATTGCATGATCAGATATCTTACGGCCTTCCCGTTCGTCCATTCGGATGCCCGAAACTTCAAATTTACCGATAGTTACGTCCTTTAAAACTCGAGTCTTTTCTTATGTAAGAATCTCTATGACATTGTCGCATCGTGAGTCCGATAACCATCCGGTCTGCCTCGTATCATTTATTTGAGTCTATTGCATGATCAGATATCTTACGGCCTTCCCGTTCCTCCATTCGGGTGCCCGAAACTTCAAATGTACCGATAGTTACGTCCTTTAAAACTCGAGTCTTTTCTTGTGTACGAATCTCTATGTCATTGTCGCATCGTGAGTCCGATAACCATCCGGTCTGCTTCGTATCCTTTATTTGATTCTATTGCATGATCAGATATCTTACGGCCTTCCCGTTCCTCCATTCGGGTGCCCGAAACTTCAAATTTACCGATAGTTACGTCCTTTAAAACTCGAGTCTTTTCTTATGTACGAATCTCTATGTCATTGTTGCATCGTGAGTCCGATAACCATCCGGTCTGCTTCGTATCCTTTATTTGAGTCTATTGCATGATCAGATATCTTACGGCCTTCCCGTTCCTCCATTCGGGTGCCCGAAACTTCAAATGTACCGATAGTTACGTCCTTTAAAACTCGAGTCTTTTCTTGTGTACGAATCTCTATGTCATTGTCGCATCGTGAGTTCGATTAGCATCTGGTTCGCTTCTTATCCTTTATTTGAATCTATTGCATCATCAGATATCTTACGGCTTTCCCGTTCCTCCATTCAGGTGCCCGAAACTTCAAATGTACCGATAGTTACGTCCTTTAAAACTCGAGTCTTTTCTTGTGTACGAATCTCTATGTTATTGTCGCATCGTGAGTCCGATTAGCATCCGGTTTGCTTCTTATCCTTTATTTGAGTCTATTGCATGATCAGATATCTTACGGCCTTCCTGTTCCTCCATTCGGGTGCCCGAAACTTCAAATGTACCGATAGTTACGTCCTTTAAAACTCGAGTCTTTTCTTGTGTACGAATCTCTATGTTATTGTCGCATCGTGAGTCCGATTAGCATCCGGTTCGCTTCTTATCCTTTATTTGACTTTATTGCATGGTCAGATATCTTACGGCCTTCCCGTTCCTCCATTCGGGTGCCCGAAACTTCAAATGTACCGATAGTTACGTGTTTAAAACTCGAGTCTTTTCTTGTGTACGAATCTCTATGTTATTGTCGCATCGTGAGTCCGATTAGCATCCGGTTCGCTTCTTATCCTTTATTTGAGTCTATTGCATGATCAGATATCTTACGGCCTTCCCGTTCCTCCATTCGGGTGCCCGAAACTTCAAATGTACCGATAGTTACGTCCTTTAAAACTCGAGTCTTTTCTTATGTACGAATCTCTATGTCATTGTCGCATCGTGAGTCCGATAACCATCCGGTCTGCTTCGTATCCTTTATTTGAGTCTATTGCATGATCAGATATCTTACGGCCTTCCCGTTCCTCCATTCGGGTGCCCGAAACTTCAAATTTACCGATAGTTACGTCCTTTAAAACTCGAGTCTTTTCTTGTGTACGAATCTCTATGTCATTGTCGCATCGTGAGTTCGATTAGCATCTGGTTCGCTTCTTATCCTTTATTTGAGTCTATTGCATAATCAGATATCTTACGGCTTTCCCGTTCCTCCATTCGGGTGCCCGAAACTTCAAATGTACCGATAGTTACGTCCTTTAAAACTCGAGTCTTTTCTTGTGTACGAATCTCTATGTCTTTGTCGCATCGTGAGTTCGATTAGCATCTGGTTCGCTTCTTATCCTTTATTTGAGTCTATTGCATCATCAGATATCTTACGGCTTTCCCGTTCCTCCATTCGGGTGCCCGAAACTTCAAATGTACCGATAGTTACGTCCTTTAAAACTCGAGTCTTTTCTTGTGTACGAATCTCTATGTCAATGTCTCATCGTGAGTGCGATTACCATCCGGTCCACTTCGTATCCTTTATTTGATTCTATTGCATGATCAGATATCTTACGGCCTTCCCGTTCCTCCATTCGGGTGCCTGAATCTTCAAATTTACCTATAGTTACGTCCTTAAAACCTCGAGTCTTTTCTTGTGTACGAATCTCTATGTCGTTGTCGCATCCTGAGCCCGATTAGCATCTGGTTCACTTCTTATCCATTATTTGAGTCTATAGCGTCATCAGATATCTTACGGCCTTTCTGTTCCTCCATTCGGGTGCCCGAAACTTCAAATGTACCGATAGTTTCGTCCTTTAAAACTCGAGTCTTTTCTTGTGTACGAATCTCTATGTTATTGTCGCATCGTGAGTCCAATAACCATCCGGTCTGCTTCGTATCCTTTATTTGAGTCTATTGCATGATCAGATATCTTACGGCCTTCCCGTTCCTCCATTCGGGTGCCCGAAACTTCAAATGTACCGATAGTTACGTCCTTTTAAACTCGAGTCTTTTCTTGTGTACGAATCTCTATGTTATTGTCGCATCGTGAGTCCGATTAGCATCCGGTTTGCTTCTTATCCTTTATTTGAGTCTATTGCATGATCAGATATCTTACGACCTTCCCGTTCCTCCATTCGGGTGCCCGAAACTTCAAATGTACCGATAGTTACGTCATTTAAAACTCGAGTCTTTTCTTATGTACGAATCTCTATGTCATTGTCGCATCGTGAGTCCGATAACCATCCGGTCTGCTTCGTATCCTTTATTTGAGTCTATTGCATGATCAGATATCTTACGGCCTTCCCGTTCCTCCATTCGGGTGCCCGAAACTTCAAATTTACCGATAGTTACGTCCTTTAAAACTCGAGTCTTTTCTTATGTACGAATCTCTATGTCATTGTCGCATCGTGAGTCCGATAACCATCCGGTCTGCTTCGTATCCTTTATTTGAGTCTATTGCATGATCAGATATCTTACGGCCTTCCCGTTCCTCCATTCGGGTGCCCGAAACTTCAAATGTACCGATAGTTACGTCCTTTTAAACTCGAGTCTTTTCTTGTGTACGAATCTCTATGTTATTGTCGTATCGTGAGTCCGATTAGCATCCGGTTTGCTTCTTATCCTTTATTTGAGTCTATTGCATGATCAGATATCTTACGAAATTCCCGTTCCTCCATTCGGGTGCCCGAAACTTCAAATGTACCGATAGTTACGTCCTTTAAAACTCGAGTCTTTTCTTATGTACGAATCTCTATGTCATTGTCGCATCGTGAGTCCGATAACCATCCGGTCTGCTTCGTATCCTTTATTTGAGTCTATTGCATGATCAGATATCTTACGGCCTTCCCGTTCCTCCATTCGGATGCCCGAAACTTCAAATTTACCGATAGTTACGTCCTTTAAAACTCGAGTCTTTTCTTATGTACGAATCTCTATGTCATTGTCGCATCGTGAGTCCGATAACCATCCGGTCTGCTTCGTATCCTTTATTTGAGTCTATTGCATGATCAGATATCTTACGGCCTTCCCGTTCCTCCATTCGGGTGCCCGAAACTTCAAATGTACCGATAGTTACGTCCTTTAAAACTCGAGTCTTTTCTTGTGTACGAATCTCTATGTCATTGTCGCATCGTGAGTCCGATAACCATCCGGTCTGCTTCGTATCCTTTATTTGATTCTATTGCAGGATCAGATATCTTACGGCCTTCCCGTTCCTCCATTCGGGTGCCCGAAACTTCAAATTTACCGATAGTTACGTCCTTTAAAACTCGAGTCTTTTCTTATGTACGAATCTTTATGTCATTGTTGCATCGTGAGTCCGATAACCATCCGGTCTGCTTCGTATCCTTTATTTGAGTCTATTGCATGATCAGATATCTTACGGCCTTCCCGTTCCTCCATTCGGGTGCCCGAAACTTCAAATGTACCGATAGTTACGTCCTTTAAAACTCGAGTCTTTTCTTGTGTACGAATCTCTATGTCATTGTCTCATCATGAGTTCGATTAGCATCTGGTTCGCTTCTTATCCTTTATTTGAATCTATTGCATCATAAGATATCTTACGGCTTTCCCGTTCCTCCATTCAGGTGCCCGAAACTTCAAATGTACCGATAGTTACGTCCTTTAAAACTCGAGTCTTTTCTTGTGCACGAATCTCTATGTCTTTGTCGCATCGTGAATTCGATTAGCATCTGGTTCGCTTCTTATCCTTTATTTGAGTCTATTGCATCATCAGATATCTTACGGCTTTCCCGTTCCTCCATTCGGGTGCCCAAAACTTCAAATGTACCGATAGTTACGTCCTTTAAAACTCGAGTCTTTTCTTGTGTACGAATCTCTATGTCAATGTCTCATCGTGAGTGCGATTACCATCCGGTCCACTTTGTATCCTTTATTTGATTCTATTGCATGATCAGATATCTTACGGCCTTCCCGTTCCTCCATTCGGGTGCCTGAATCTTCAAATTTACCTATAGTTACGTCCTTAACACCTCGAGTCTTTTCTTGTGTACGAATCTCTATGTCGTTGTCGCATCCTGAGCCCGATTAGCATCTGGTTCACTTCTTATCCATTATTTGAGTCTATAGCGTCATCAGATATCTTACGGCCTTCCTGTTCCTCCATTCGGGTGCCCGAAACTTCAAATGTACCGATAGTTACGTCCTTTAAAACTCGAGTCTTTTCTTGTGTACGAATCTCTATGTCATTGTCTCATCGTGAGTGCGATTACCATCCGGTCCGCTTCGTATCCTTTATTTGATTCTATTGCATGATCAAATATCTTACGGCCTTCCCGTTCCTCCATTCGGGTGCCCGAAACTTCAAATGTACCGATAGTTACGTCCTTTTAAACTCGAGTCTTTTCTTGTGTACGAATCTCTATGTCATTGTCGCATCGTGAGTTCGATTAGCATCTGGTTCGCTTCTTATCCTTTATTTGAATCTATTGCATCATCAGATATCTTACGGCTTTCCCGTTCCTCCATTCAGGTGCCCGAAACTTCAAATGTACCGATAGTTACGTCCTTTAAAACTCGAGTCTTTTCTTGTGTACGAATCTCTATGTTATTGTCGCATCGTGAGTCCGATTAGCATCCGGTTTGCTTCTTATCCTTTATTTGAGTCTATTGCATGATCAGATATCTTACGGCCTTCCTGTTCCTCCATTCGGGTGCCCGAAACTTCAAATGTACCGATAGTTACGTCCTTTAAAACTCGAGTCTTTTCTTGTGTACGAATCTCTATGTTATTGTCGCATCGTGAGTCCGATTAGCATCCGGTTCGCTTCTTATCCTTTATTTGACTTTATTGCATGGTCAGATATCTTACGGCCTTCCCGTTCCTCCATTCGGGTGCCCGAAACTTCAAATGTACCGATAGTTACGTGTTTAAAACTCGAGTCTTTTCTTGTGTACGAATCTCGATGTTATTGTCGCATCGTGAGTCCGATTAGCATCCGGTTCGCTTCTTATCCTTTATTTGAGTCTATTGCATGATCAGATATCTTACGGCCTTCCCGTTCCTCCATTCGGGTGCCCGAAACTTCAAATGTACCGATAGTTACGTCCTTTAAAACTCGAGTCTTTTCTTATGTACGAATCTCTATGTCATTGTCGCATCGTGAGTCCGATAACCATCCGGTCTGCTTCGTATCCTTTATTTGAGTCTATTGCATGATCAGATATCTTACGGCCTTCCCATTCCTCCATTCGGGTGCCCGAAACTTCAAATTTACCGATAGTTACGTCCTTTAAAACTCGAGTCTTTTCTTGTGTACGAATCTCTATGTCATTGTCGCATCGTGAGTTCGATTAGCATCTGGTTCGCTTCTTATCCTTTATTTGAGTCTATTGCATAATCAGATATCTTACGGCTTTCCCGTTCCTCCATTCGGGTGCCCGAAACTTCAAATGTACCGATAGTTACGTCCTTTAAAACTCGAGTCTTTTCTTGTGTACGAATCTCTATGTCTTTGTCGCATCGTGAGTTCAATTAGCATCTGGTTCGCTTCTTATCCTTTATTTGAGTCTATTGCATCATCAGATATCTTACGGCTTTCCCGTTCCTCCATTCGGGTGCCCGAAACTTCAAATGTACCGATAGTTACGTCCTTTAAAACTCGAGTCTTTTCTTGTGTACGAATCTCTATGTCAATGTCTCATCGTGAGTGCGATTACCATCCGGTCCACTTCGTATCCTTTATTTGATTCTATTGCATGATCAGATATCTTACGGCCTTCCCGTTCCTCCATTCGGGTGCCTGAATCTTCAAATTTACCTATAGTTACGTCCTTAAAACCTCGAGTCTTTTCTTGTGTACGAATCTCTATGTCGTTGTCGCATCCTGAGCCCGATTAGCATCTGGTTCACTTCTTATCCATTATTTGAGTCTATAGCGTCATCAGATATCTTACGGCCTTTCTGTTCCTCCATTCAGGTGCCCGAAACTTCAAATGTACCGATAGTTACGTCCTTTAAAACTCGAGTCTTTTCTTGTGTACGAATCTCTATGTTATTGTCGCATCGTGAGTCCAATAACCATCCGGTCTGCTTCGTATCCTTTATTTGAGTCTATTGCATGATCAGATATCTTACGGCCTTCCCGTTCCTCCATTCGGGTGCCCGAAACTTCAAATGTACCGATAGTTACGTCCTTTTAAACTCGAGTCTTTTCTTGTGTACGAATCTCTATGTTATTGTCGCATCGTGAGTCCGATTAGCATCCGGTTTGCTTCTTATCCTTTATTTGAGTCTATTGCATGATCAGATATCTTACGACCTTCCCGTTCCTCCATTCGGGTGCCCGAAACTTCAAATGTACCGATAGTTACGTCATTTAAAACTCGAGTCTTTTCTTATGTACGAATCTCTATGTCATTGTCGCATCGTGAGTCCGATAACCATCCGGTCTGCTTCGTATCCTTTATTTGAGTCTATTGCATGATCAGATATCTTACGGCCTTCCCGTTCCTCCATTCGGGTGCCCGAAACTTCAAATTTACCGATAGTTACGTCCTTTAAAACTCGAGTCTTTTCTTATGTACGAATCTCTATGTCATTGTCGCATCGTGAGTCCGATAACCATCCGGTCTGCTTCGTATCCTTTATTTGAGTCTATTGCATGATCAGATATCTTACGGCCTTCCCGTTCCTCCATTCGGGTGCTCGAAACTTCAAATGTACCGATAGTTACGTCCTTTTAAACTCGAGTCTTTTCTTGTGTACGAATCTCTATGTTATTGTCGTATCGTGAGTCCGATTAGCATCCGGTTTGCTTCTTATCCTTTATTTGAGTCTATTGCATGATCAGATATCTTACGACCTTCCCGTTCCTCCATTCGGGTGCCCGAAACTTCAAATGTACCGATAGTTACGTCCTTTAAAACTCGAGTCTTTTCTTATGTACGAATCTCTATGTCATTGTCGCATCGTGAGTCCGATAACCATCCGGTCTGCTTCGTATCCTTTATTTGAGTCTATTGCATGGTCAGATATCTTACGGCCTTCCCGTTCCTCCATTCGGATGCCCGAAACTTCAAATTTACCGATAGTTACGTCCTTTAAAACTCGAGTCTTTTCTTATGTACGAATCTCTATGTCATTGTCGCATCGTGAGTTCGATTAGCATCTGGTTCGCTTCTTATCCTTTATTTGAATCTATTGCATCATCAGATATCTTACGGCTTTCCCGTTCCTCCATTCAGGTGCCCGAAACTTCAAATGTACCGATAGTTACGTCCTTTAAAACTCGAGTCTTTTCTTGTGTACGAATCTCTATGTTATTGTCGCATCGTGAGTCCGATTAGCATCCGGTTTGCTTCTTATCCTTTATTTGAGTCTATTGCATGATCAGATATCTTACGGCCTTCCTGTTCCTCCATTCGGGTGCCCGAAACTTCAAATGTACCGATAGTTACGTCCTTTAAAACTCGAGTCTTTTCTTGTGTACGAATCTCTATGTTATTGTCGCATCGTGAGTCCGATTAGCATCCGGTTCGCTTCTTATCCTTTATTTGACTTTATTGCATGGTCAGATATCTTACGGCCTTCCCGTTCCTCCATTCGGGTGCCCGAAACTTCAAATGTACCGATAGTTACGTGTTTAAAACTCGAGTCTTTTCTTGTGTACGAATCTCGATGTTATTGTCGCATCGTGAGTCCGATTAGCATCCGGTTCGCTTCTTATCCTTTATTTGAGTCTATTGCATGATCAGATATCTTACGGCCTTCCCGTTCCTCCATTCGGGTGCCCGAAACTTCAAATGTACCGATAGTTACGTCCTTTAAAACTCGAGTCTTTTCTTATGTACGAATCTCTATGTCATTGTCGCATCGTGAGTCCGATAACCATCCGGTCTGCTTCGTATCCTTTATTTGAGTCTATTGCATGATCAGATATCTTACGGCCTTCCCATTCCTCCATTCGGGTGCCTGAAACTTCAAATTTACCGATAGTTACGTCCTTTAAAACTCGAGTCTTTTCTTGTGTACGAATCTCTATGTCATTGTCGCATCGTGAGTTCGATTAGCATCTGGTTCGCTTCTTATCCTTTATTTGAGTCTATTGCATAATCAGATATCTTACGGCTTTCCCGTTCCTCCATTCGGGTGCCCGAAACTTCAAATGTACCGATAGTTACGTCCTTTAAAACTCGAGTCTTTTCTTGTGTACGAATCTCTATGTCTTTGTCGCATCGTGAGTTCAATTAGCATCTGGTTCGCTTCTTATCCTTTATTTGAGTCTATTGCATCATCAGATATCTTACGGCTTTCCCGTTCCTCCATTCGGGTGCCCGAAACTTCAAATGTACCGATAGTTACGTCCTTTAAAACTCGAGTCTTTTCTTGTGTACGAATCTCTATGTCAATGTCTCATCGTGAGTGCGATTACCATCCGGTCCACTTCGTATCCTTTATTTGATTCTATTGCATGATCAGATATCTTACGGCCTTCCCGTTCCTCCATTCGGGTGCCTGAATCTTCAAATTTACCTATAGTTACGTCCTTAAAACCTCGAGTCTTTTCTTGTGTACGAATCTCTATGTCGTTGTCGCATCCTGAGCCCGATTAGCATCTGGTTCACTTCTTATCCATTATTTGAGTCTATAGCGTCATCAGATATCTTACGGCCTTTCTGTTCCTCCATTCGGGTGCCCGAAACTTCAAATGTACCGATAGTTACGTCCTTTAAAACTCGAGTCTTTTCTTGTGTACGAATCTCTATGTTATTGTCGCATCGTGAGTCCAATAACCATCCGGTCTGCTTCGTATCCTTTATTTGAGTCTATTGCATGATCAGATATCTTACGGCCTTCCCGTTCCTCCATTCGGGTGCCCGAAACTTCAAATGTACCGATAGTTACGTCCTTTTAAACTCGAGTCTTTTCTTGTGTACGAATCTCTATGTTATTGTCGCATCGTGAGTCCGATTAGCATCCGGTTTGCTTCTTATCCTTTATTTGAGTCTATTGCATGATCAGATATCTTACGACCTTCCCGTTCCTCCATTCGGGTGCCCGAAACTTCAAATGTACCGATAGTTACGTCATTTAAAACTCGAGTCTTTTCTTATGTACGAATCTCTATGTCATTGTCGCATCGTGAGTCCGATAACCATCCGGTCTGCTTCGTATCCTTTATTTGAGTCTATTGCATGATCAGATATCTTACGGCCTTCCCGTTCCTCCATTCGGGTGCCCGAAACTTCAAATTTACCGATAGTTACGTCCTTTAAAACTCGAGTCTTTTCTTATGTACGAATCTCTATGTCATTGTCGCATCGTGAGTCCGATAACCATCCGGTTTGCTTCGTATCCTTTATTTGAGTCTATTGCATGGTCAGATATCTTACGGCCTTCCCGTTCCTCCATTCGGATGCCCGAAACTTCAAATTTACCGATAGTTACGTCCTTTAAAACTCGAGTCTTTTCTTATGTACGAATCTCTATGTCATTGTCGCATCGTGAGTCCGATAACCATCCGGTCTGCTTCGTATCCTTTATTTGAGTCTATTGCATGATCAGATATCTTACGGCCTTCCCGTTCCTCCATTCGGGTGCCCGAAACTTCAAATTTACCGATAGTTACGTCCTTTAAAACTCGAGTCTTTTCTTATGTACGAATCTCTATGTCATTGTCGCATCGTGAGTCCGATAACCATCCGGTCTGCTTCGTATCCTTTATTTGAGTCTATTGCATGATCAGATATCTTACGGCCTTCCCGTTCCTCCATTCGGGTGCTCGAAACTTCAAATGTACCGATAGTTACGTCCTTTTAAACTCGAGTCTTTTCTTGTGTACGAATCTCTATGTTATTGTCGTATCGTGAGTCCGATTAGCATCCGGTTTGCTTCTTATCCTTTATTTGAGTCTATTGCATGATCAGATATCTTACGACCTTCCCGTTCCTCCATTCGGGTGCCCGAAACTTCAAATGTACCGATAGTTACGTCCTTTAAAACTCGAGTCTTTTCTTATGTACGAATCTCTATGTCATTGTCGCATCGTGAGTCCGATAACCATCCGGTCTGCTTCGTATCCTTTATTTGAGTCTATTGCATGGTTAGATATCTTACGGCCTTCCCGTTCCTCCATTCGGATGCCCGAAACTTCAAATTTACCGATAGTTACGTCCTTTAAAACTCGAGTCTTTTCTTATGTACGAATCTCTATGTCATTGTCGCATCGTGAGTCCGATAACCATCCGGTCTGCTTCGTATCCTTTATTTGAGTCTATTGCATGATCAGATATCTTACGGCCTTCCCGTTCCTCCATTCGGGTGCCCGAAACTTCAAATGTACCGATAGTTACGTCCTTTAAAACTCGAGTCTTTTCTTGTGTACGAATCTCTATGTCATTGTCGCATCGTGAGTCCGATAACCATCCGGTCTGCTTCGTATCCTTTATTTGATTCTATTGCATGATCAGATATCTTACGGCCTTCCCGTTCCTCCATTCGGGTGCCCGAAACTTCAAATTTACCGATAGTTACGTCCTTTAAAACTCGAGTCTTTTCTTATGTACGAATCTCTATGTCATTGTTGCATCGTGAGTCCGATAACCATCCGGTCTGCTTCGTATCCTTTATTTGAGTCTATTGCATAATCAGATATCTTACGGCTTTCCCGTTCCTCCATTCGGGTGCCCGAAACTTCAAATGTACCGATAGTTACGTCCTTTAAAACTCGAGTCTTTTCTTGTGTACGAATCTCTATGTCTTTGTCGCATCGTGAGTTCAATTAGCATCTGGTTCGCTTCTTATCCTTTATTTGAGTCTATTGCATCATCAGATATCTTACGGCTTTCCCGTTCCTCCATTCGGGTGCCCGAAACTTCAAATGTACCGATAGTTACGTCCTTTAAAACTCGAGTCTTTTCTTGTGTACGAATCTCTATGTCAATGTCTCATCGTGAGTGCGATTACCATCCGGTCCACTTCGTATCCTTTATTTGATTCTATTGCATGATCAGATATCTTACGGCCTTCCCGTTCCTCCATTCGGGTGCCTGAATCTTCAAATTTACCTATAGTTACGTCCTTAAAACCTCGAGTCTTTTCTTGTGTACGAATCTCTATGTCGTTGTCGCATCCTGAGCCCGATTAGCATCTGGTTCACTTCTTATCCATTATTTGAGTCTATAGCGTCATCAGATATCTTACGGCCTTTCTGTTCCTCCATTCGGGTGCCCGAAACTTCAAATGTACCGATAGTTACGTCCTTTAAAACTCGAGTCTTTTCTTGTGTACGAATCTCTATGTTATTGTCGCATCGTGAGTCCAATAACCATCCGGTCTGCTTCGTATCCTTTATTTGAGTCTATTGCATGATCAGATATCTTACGGCCTTCCCGTTCCTCCATTCGGGTGCCCGAAACTTCAAATGTACCGATAGTTACGTCCTTTTAAACTCGAGTCTTTTCTTGTGTACGAATCTCTATGTTATTGTCGCATCGTGAGTCCGATTAGCATCCGGTTTGCTTCTTATCCTTTATTTGAGTCTATTGCATGATCAGATATCTTACGACCTTCCCGTTCCTCCATTCGGGTGCCCGAAACTTCAAATGTACCGATAGTTACGTCATTTAAAACTCGAGTCTTTTCTTATGTACGAATCTCTATGTCATTGTCGCATCGTGAGTCCGATAACCATCCGGTCTGCTTCGTATCCTTTATTTGAGTCTATTGCATGATCAGATATCTTACGGCCTTCCCGTTCCTCCATTCGGGTGCCCGAAACTTCAAATTTACCGATAGTTACGTCCTTTAAAACTCGAGTCTTTTCTTATGTACGAATCTCTATGTCATTGTCGCATCGTGAGTCCGATAACCATCCGGTCTGCTTCGTATCCTTTATTTGAGTCTATTGCATGATCAGATATCTTACGGCCTTCCCGTTCCTCCATTCGGGTGCTCGAAACTTCAAATGTACCGATAGTTACGTCCTTTTAAACTCGAGTCTTTTCTTGTGTACGAATCTCTATGTTATTGTCGTATCGTGAGTCCGATTAGCATCCGGTTTGCTTCTTATCCTTTATTTGAGTCTATTGCATGATCAGATATCTTACGACCTTCCCGTTCCTCCATTCGGGTGCCCGAAACTTCAAATGTACCGATAGTTACGTCCTTTAAAACTCGAGTCTTTTCTTATGTACGAATCTCTATGTCATTGTCGCATCGTGAGTCCGATAACCATCCGGTCTGCTTCGTATCCTTTATTTGAGTCTATTGCATGGTCAGATATCTTACGGCCATCCCGTTCCTCCATTCGGATGCCCGAAACTTCAAATTTACCGATAGTTACGTCCTTTAAAACTCGAGTCTTTTCTTATGTACGAATCTCTATGTCATTGTCGCATCGTGAGTCCGATAACCATCCGGTCTGCTTCGTATCCTTTATTTGAGTCTATTGCATGATCAGATATCTTACGGCCTTCCCGTTCCTCCATTCGGGTGCCCGAAACTTCAAATGTACCGATAGTTACGTCCTTTAAAACTCGAGTCTTTTCTTGTGTACGAATCTCTATGTCATTGTCGCATCGTGAGTCCGATAACCATCCGGTCTGCTTCGTATCCTTTATTTGATTCTATTGCATGATCAGATATCTTACGGCCTTCCCGTTCCTCCATTCGGGTGCCCGAAACTTCAAATTTACCGATAGTTACGTCCTTTAAAACTCGAGTCTTTTCTTATGTACGAATCTCTATGTCATTGTTGCATCGTGAGTCCGATAACCATCCGGTCTGCTTCGTATCCTTTATTTGAGTCTATTGCATGATCAGATATCTTACGGCCTTCCCGTTCCTCCATTCGGGTGCCCGAAACTTCAAATGTACCGATAGTTACGTCCTTTAAAACTCGAGTCTTTTCTTGTGTACGAATCTCTATGTCATTGTCGCATCATGAGTTCGATTAGCATCTGGTTCGCTTCTTATCCTTTATTTGAATCTATTGCATCATCAGATATCTTACGGCTTTCCCGTTCCTCCATTCAGGTGCCCGAAACTTCAAATGTACCGATAGTTACGTCCTTTAAAACTCGAGTCTTTTCTTGTGTACGAATCTCTATGTCTTTGTCGCATCGTGAATTCGATTAGCATCTGGTTCGCTTCTTATCCTTTATTTGAGTCTATTGCATCATCAGATATCTTACGGCTTTCCCGTTCCTCCATTCGGGTGCCCAAAACTTCAAATGTACCGATAGTTACGTCCTTTAAAACTCGAGTCTTTTCTTGTGTACGAATCTCTATGTCAATGTCTCATCGTGAGTGCGATTACCATCCGGTCCACTTTGTATCCTTTATTTGATTCTATTGCATGATCAGATATCTTACGGCCTTCCCGTTCCTCCATTCGGGTGCCTGAATCTTCAAATTTACCTATAGTTACGTCCTTAACACCTCGAGTCTTTTCTTGTGTACGAATCTCTATGTCGTTGTCGCATCCTGAGCCCGATTAGCATCTGGTTCACTTCTTATCCATTATTTGAGTCTATAGCGTCATCAGATATCTTACGGCCTTCCTGTTCCTCCATTCGGGTGCCCGAAACTTCAAATGTACCGATAGTTACGTCCTTTAAAACTCGAGTCTTTTCTTGTGTACGAATCTCTATGTCATTGTCTCATCGTGAGTGCGATTACCATCCGGTCCGCTTCGTATCCTTTATTTGATTCTATTGCATGATCAAATATCTTACGGCCTTCCCGTTCCTCCATTCGGGTGCCCGAAACTTCAAATGTACCGATAGTTACGTCCTTTTAAACTCGAGTCTTTTCTTGTGTACGAATCTCTATGTCATTGTCGCATCGTGAGTTCGATTAGCATCTGGTTCGCTTCTTATCCTTTATTTAAGTCTATTGCATCATCAGATATCTTACAGCTTTCCCGTTCCTCCATTCGGGTGCCCGAAACTTCAAATGTACCGATAGTTACGTCCTTTAAAACTCGAGTCTTTTCTTGTGTACGAAACTCTATGTCTTTGTCGCATCGTGAGTTCGATTAGCATCTGGTTCGCTTCTTATCCTTTATTTGAGTCTATTGCATGATCAGATATCTTACAGCCTTCCCGTTCCTCAATTCGGGTGCCCGAAACTTCAAATGTACCTATAGTTACGTCCATTAAAACTCGAGTCTTTTCTTGTGCACGAATCTCTATGTTATTGTCACATCTTGAGTCCGATAACTATCTGGCCTGCTTCGTATCCTTTATTTGAGTCTATTGCATGATCAGATATCTTACGGCCTTCCTGTTCCTCCATTCGGGTGCCCGAAACTTCAAATTTACCGATAGTTACGTCCTTTAAAACTCGAGTCTTTTCTTGTGTACGAATCTCTATGTTATTGTCGCATCGTGAGTCCGATTAGCATCCGGTTCGCTTCTTATCCTTTATTTGGCTCTATTGCATGATCAGATATCTTACGGCCTTCCCGTTCCTCCATTCGGGTGCCCGAAACTTCAAAATGTACCGATAGTTACGTCCTTTAAAACTCGAGTCTTTTCTTGTGTACGAATCTCTATGTTATTGTCGCATCGTGAGTCCGATTAGCATCCGGTTCGCTTCTTATTCTTTATTTGAGTCTATTGCATGATCAGATATCTTACGGCCTTCCCGTTCCTCCATTCGGGTGCCCGAAACTTCAAATTTACCGATAGTTACGTCCTTTAAAACTCGAGTCTTTTCTTGTGTACGAATCTCTATGTTATTGTCGCATCGTGAGTCCGATTACCATCCGGTTCGCTTCTTATACTTTATTTGAGTCTATTGCATGATCAGATATCTTACGGCCTTCCCGTTCCTCCATTCGGGTGCCCGAAACTTCAAATGTACCGATAGTTACGTCCTTTAAAACTCGAGTCTTTTCTTGTGTACGAATCTCTATGTCTTTGTCGCATCGTGAGTTCGATTAGCATCTGGTTCGCTTCTTATCCTTTATTTGAGTCTATTGCATCATCAGATATCTTACGGCTTTCCCGTTCCTCCATTCGGGTGCCCGAAACTTCAAATGTACCGATAGTTACGTCCTTTAAAACTCGAGTCTTTTCTTGTGTACGAATCTCTATGTCAATGTCTCATCGTGAGTGCGATTACCATCCGGTCCACTTCGTATCCTTTATTTGATTCTATTGCATGATCAGATATCTTACGGCCTTCCCGTTCCTCCATTCGGGTGCCTGAATCTTCAAATTTACCTATAGTTACGTCCTTTAAAACTCGAGTCTTTTCTTGTGTACGAAACTCTATGTCTTTGTCGCATCGTGAGTTCGATTAGCATCTGGTTCGCTTCTTATCCTTTATTTGAGTCTATTGCATGATCAGATATCTTACAGCCTTCCCGTTCCTCAATTCGGGTGCCCGAAACTTCAAATGTACCTATAGTTACGTCCATTAAAACTCGAGTCTTTTCTTGTGCACGAATCTCTATGTTATTGTCACATCTTGAGTCCGATAACTATCTGGCCTGCTTCGTATCCTTTATTTGAGTCTATTGCATGATCAGATATCTTACGGCCTTCCTGTTCCTCCATTCGGGTGCCCGAAACTTCAAATTTACCGATAGTTACGTCCTTTAAAACTCGAGTCTTTTCTTGTGTACGAATCTCTATGTTATTGTCGCATCGTGAGTCCGATTAGCATCCGGTTCGCTTCTTATCCTTTATTTGGCTCTATTGCATGATCAGATATCTTACGGCCTTCCCGTTCCTCCATTCGGGTGCCCGAAACTTCAAAATGTACCGATAGTTACGTCCTTTAAAACTCGAGTCTTTTCTTGTGTACGAATCTCTATGTTATTGTCGCATCGTGAGTCCGATTAGCATCCGGTTCGCTTCTTATTCTTTATTTGAGTCTATTGCATGATCAGATATCTTACGGCCTTCCCGTTCCTCCATTCGGGTGCCCGAAACTTCAAATTTACCGATAGTTACGTCCTTTAAAACTCGAGTCTTTTCTTGTGTACGAATCTCTATGTTATTGTCGCATCGTGAGTCCGATTACCATCCGGTTCGCTTCTTATACTTTATTTGAGTCTATTGCATGATCAGATATCTTACGGCCTTCCCGTTCCTCCATTCGGGTGCCCGAAACTTCAAATGTACCGATAGTTACGTCCTTTAAAACTCGAGTCTTTTCTTGTGTACGAATCTCTATGTCTTTGTCGCATCGTGAGTTCGATTAGCATCTGGTTCGCTTCTTATCCTTTATTTGAGTCTATTGCATCATCAGATATCTTACGGCTTTCCCGTTCCTCCATTCGGGTGCCCGAAACTTCAAATGTACCGATAGTTACGTCCTTTAAAACTCGAGTCTTTTCTTGTGTACGAATCTCTATGTCAATGTCTCATCGTGAGTGCGATTACCATCCGGTCCACTTCGTATCCTTTATTTGATTCTATTGCATGATCAGATATCTTACGGCCTTCCCGTTCCTCCATTCGGGTGCCTGAATCTTCAAATTTACCTATAGTTACGTCCTTAAAACCTCGAGTCTTTTCTTGTGTACGAATCTCTATGTCGTTGTCGCATCCTGAGCCCGATTAGCATCTGGTTCACTTCTTATCCATTATTTGAGTCTATAGCGTCATCAGATATCTTACGGCCTTTCTGTTCCTCCATTCGGGTGCCCGAAACTTCAAATGTACCGATAGTTACGTCCTTTAAAACTCGAGTCTTTTCTTGTGTACGAATCTCTATGTTATTGTCGCATCGTGAGTCCAATAACCATCCGGTCTGCTTCGTATCCTTTATTTGAGTCTATTGCATGATCAGATATCTTACGGCCTTCCCGTTCCTCCATTCGGGTGCCCGAAACTTCAAATGTACCGATAGTTACGTCCTTTTAAACTCGAGTCTTTTCTTGTGTACGAATCTCTATGTTATTGTCGCATCGTGAGTCCGATTAGCATCCGGTTTGCTTCTTATCCTTTATTTGAGTCTATTGCATGATCAGATATCTTACGACCTTCCCGTTCCTCCATTCGGGTGCCCAAAACTTCAAATGTACCGATAGTTACGTCCTTTAAAACTCGAGTCTTTTCTTGTGTACGAATCTCTATGTTATTGTCGCATCGTGAGTCCAATAACCATCCGGTCTGCTTCGTATCCTTTATTTGAGTCTATTGCATGATCAGATATCTTACGGCCTTCCCGTTCCTCCATTCGGATGCCCGAAACTTCAAATTTACCGATAGTTACGTCCTTTAAAACTTGAGTCTTTTCTTATGTACGAATCTCTATGTCATTGTCGCATCGTGAGTCCGATAACCATCCGGTCTGCTTCGTATCCTTTATTTGAGTCTATTGCATGATCAGATATCTTACGGCCTTCCCGTTCCTCCATTCGGATGCCCGAAACTTCAAATTTACCGATAGTTACGTCCTTTAAAACTCGAGTCTTTTCTTATGTACGAATCTCTATGTCATTGTCGCATCGTGAGTCCGATAACCATCCGGTCTGCTTCGTATCCTTTATTTGAGTCTATTGCATGATCAGATATCTTACGGCCTTCCCGTTCCTCCATTCGGATGCCCGAAACTTCAAATTTACCGATAGTTACGTCCTTTAAAACTCGAGTCTTTTCTTATGTACGAATCTCTATGTCATTGTCGCATCGTGAGTCCGATAACCATCCGGTCTGCTTCGTATCCTTTATTTGATTCTATTGCATGATCAGATATCTTACGGCCTTCCCGTTCCTCCATTCGGGTGCCCGAAACTTCAAATTTACCGATAGTTACGTCCTTTAAAACTCGAGTCTTTTCTTATGTACGAATCTCTATGTCATTGTTGCATCGTGAGTCCGATAACCATCCGGTCTGCTTCGTATCCTTTATTTGAGTCTATTGCATGATCAGATATCTTACGGCCTTCCCGTTCCTCCATTCGGGTGCCCGAAACTTCAAATGTACCGATAGTTACGTCCTTTAAAACTCGAGTCTTTTCTTGTGTACGAATCTCTATGTCATTGTCGCATCATGAGTTCGATTAGCATCTGGTTCGCTTCTTATCCTTTATTTGAATCTATTGCATCATCAGATATCTTACGGCTTTCCCGTTCCTCCATTCAGGTGCCCGAAACTTCAAATGTACCGATAGTTACGTCCTTTAAAACTCGAGTCTTTTCTTGTGTACGAATCTCTATGTCTTTGTCGCATCGTGAATTCGATTAGCATCTGGTTCGCTTCTTATCCTTTATTTGAGTCTATTGCATCATCAGATATCTTACGGCTTTCCCGTTCCTCCATTCGGGTGCCCAAAACTTCAAATGTACCGATAGTTACGTCCTTTAAAACTCGAGTCTTTTCTTGTGTACGAATCTCTATGTCAATGTCTCATCGTGAGTGCGATTACCATCTGGTCCACTTTGTATCCTTTATTTGATTCTATTGCATGATCAGATATCTTACGGCCTTCCCGTTCCTCCATTCGGGTGCCTGAATCTTCAAATTTACCTATAGTTACGTCCTTAACACCTCGAGTCTTTTCTTGTGTACGAATCTCTATGTCGTTGTCGCATCCTGAGCCCGATTAGCATCTGGTTCACTTCTTATCCATTATTTGAGTCTATAGCGTCATCAGATATCTTACGGCCTTCCTGTTCCTCCATTCGGGTGCCCGAAACTTCAAATGTACCGATAGTTACGTCCTTTAAAACTCGAGTCTTTTCTTGTGTACGAATCTCTATGTCATTGTCTCATCGTGAGTGCGATTACCATCCGGTCCGCTTCGTATCCTTTATTTGATTCTATTGCATGATCAAATATCTTACGGCCTTCCCGTTCCTCCATTCGGGTGCCCGAAACTTCAAATGTACCGATAGTTACGTCCTTTTAAACTCGAGTCTTTTCTTGTGTACGAATCTCTATGTCATTGTCGCATCGTGAGTTCGATTAGCATCTGGTTCGCTTCTTATCCTTTATTTAAGTCTATTGCATCATCAGATATCTTACAGCTTTCCCGTTCCTCCATTCGGGTGCCCGAAACTTCAAATGTACCGATAGTTACGTCCTTTAAAACTCGAGTCTTTTCTTGTGTACGAAACTCTATGTCTTTGTCGCATCGTGAGTTCGATTAGCATCTGGTTCGCTTCTTATCCTTTATTTGAGTCTATTGCATGATCAGATATCTTACGACCTTCCCGTTCCTCCATTCGGGTGCCCGAAACTTCAAATGTACCGATAGTTAGTCATTTAAAACTCGAGTCTTTTCTTATGTACGAATCTCTATGTCATTGTCGCATCGTGAGTCCGATAACCATCCGGTCTGCTTCGTATCCTTTATTTGAGTCTATTGCATGATCAGATATCTTACGGCCTTCCCGTTCCTCCATTCGGGTGCCCGAAACTTCAAATTTACCGATAGTTACGTCCTTTAAAACTCGAGTCTTTTCTTATGTATGAATCTCTATGTCATTGTCGCATCGTGAGTCCGATAACCATCCGGTCTGCTTCGTATCCTTTATTTGAGTCTATTGCATGATCAGATATCTTACGGCCTTCCCGTTCCTCCATTCGGGTGCCCGAAACTTCAAATGTACCGATAGTTACGTCCTTTTAAACTCGAGTCTTTTCTTGTGTACGAATCTCTATGTTATTGTCGTATCGTGAGTCCGATTAGCATCCGGTTTGCTTCTTATCCTTTATTTGAGTCTATTGCATGATCAGATATCTTACGACCTTCCCGTTCCTCCATTCGGGTGCCCGAAACTTCAAATGTACCGATAGTTACGTCCTTTAAAACTCGAGTCTTTTCTTATGTACGAATCTCTATGTCATTGTCGCATCGTGAGTCCGATAACCATCCGGTCTGCTTCGTATCCTTTATTTGAGTCTATTGCATGATCAGATATCTTACGGCCTTCCCGTTCCTCCATTCGGATGCCCGAAACTTCAAATTTACTGATAGTTACGTCCTTTAAAACTCGAGTCTTTTCTTATGTACGAATCTCTATGTCATTGTCGCATCGTGAGTCCGATAACCATCCGTTCTGCTTCGTATCCTTTATTTGAGTCTATTGCATGATCAGATATCTTACGGCCTTCCCGTTCCTCCATTCGGGTGCCCGAAACTTCAAATGTACCGATAGTTATGTCCTTTAAAACTCGAGTCTTTTCTTGTGTACGAATCTCTATGTCATTGTCGCATCGTGAGTCCGATAACCATCCGGTCTGCTTCGTATCCTTTATTTGAGTCTATTGCATGATCAGATATCTTACGGCCTTCCCGTTCCTCCATTCGGGTGCCTGAATCTTCAAATTTACCTATAGTTACGTCCTTAACACCTCGAGTCTTTTCTTGTGTACGAATCTCTATGTCGTTGTCGCATCCTGGGCCCGATTAGCATCTGGTTCACTTCTTATCCATTATTTGAGTCTATAGCGTCATCAGATATCTTACGGCCTTCCTGTTCCTCCATTCGGGTGCCCGAAACTTCAAATGTACCGATAGTTACGTCCTTTAAAACTCGAGTCTTTTCTTGTGTACGAATCTCTATGTTATTGTCGCATCGTGAGTCCAATAACCATCCGGTCTGCTTCGTATCCTTTATTTGAGTCTATTGCATGATCAGATATCTTACGGCCTTCCCGTTCCTCCATTCGGGTGCCCGAAACTTCAAATGTACCGATAGTTACGTCCTTTTAAACTCGAGTCTTTTCTTGTGTACGAATCTCTATGTTATTGTCGCATCGTGAGTCCGATTAGCATCCGGTTTGCTTCTTATCCTTTATTTGAGTCTATTGCATGATCAGATATCTTACGACCTTCCCGTTCCTCCATTCGGGTGCCCGAAACTTCAAATGTACCGATAGTTACGTCATTTAAAACTCGAGTCTTTTCTTATGTACGAATCTCTATGTCATTGTCGCATCGTGAGTCCGATAACCATCCGGTCTGCTTCGTATCCTTTATTTGAGTCTATTGCATGATCAGATATCTTACGGCCTTCCCGTTCCTCCATTCGGGTGCCCGAAACTTCAAATTTACCGATAGTTACGTCCTTTAAAACTCGAGTCTTTTCTTATGTATGAATCTCTATGTCATTGTCGCATCGTGAGTCCGATAACCATCCGGTCTGCTTCGTATCCTTTATTTGAGTCTATTGCATGATCAGATATCTTACGGCCTTCCCGTTCCTCCATTCGGGTGCCCGAAACTTCAAATGTACCGATAGTTACGTCCTTTTAAACTCGAGTCTTTTCTTGTGTACGAATCTCTATGTTATTGTCGCATCGTGAGTCCGATTAGCATCCGGTTTGCTTCTTATCCTTTATATGAGTCTATTGCATGATCAGATATCTTACGACCTTCCCGTTCCTCCATTCGGGTGCCCAAAACTTCAAATGTACCGATAGTTACGTCCTTTAAAACTCGAGTCTTTTCTTGTGTACGAATCTCTATGTTATTGTCGCATCGTGAGTCCAATAACCATCCGGTCTGCTTCGTATCCTTTATTTGAGTCTATTGCATGATCAGATATCTTACGGCCTTCCCGTTCCTCCATTCGGATGCCCGAAACTTCAAATTTACCGATAGTTACGTCCTTTAAAACTTGAGTCTTTTCTTATGTACGAATCTCTATGTCATTGTCGCATCGTGAGTCCGATAACCATCCGGTCTGCTTCGTATCCTTTATTTGAGTCTATTGCATGATCAGATATCTTACGGCCTTCCCGTTCCTCCATTCGGATGCCCGAAACTTCAAATTTACCGATAGTTACGTCCTTTAAAACTCGAGTCTTTTCTTATGTACGAATCTCTATGTCATTGTCGCATCGTGAGTCCGATAACCATCCGTTCTGCTTCGTATCCTTTATTTGAGTCTATTGCATGATCAGATATCTTACGGCCTTCCCGTTCCTCCATTCGGGTGCCCGAAACTTCAAATGTACCGATAGTTACGTCCTTTAAAACTCGAGTCTTTTCTTGTGTACGAATCTCTATGTCATTGTCGCATCGTGAGTCCGATAACCATCCGGTCTGCTTCGTATCCTTTATTTGATTCTATTGCATGATCAGATATCTTACGGCCTTCTCGTTCCTCCATTCGGGTGCCCGAAACTTCAAATTTACCGATAGTTACGTCCTTTAAAACTCGAGTCTTTTCTTATGTACGAATCTCTATGTCATTGTTGCATCGTGAGTCCGATAACCATCCGGTCTGCTTCGTATCCTTTATTTGAGTCTATTGCATGATCAGATATCTTACGGCCTTCCCGTTCCTCCATTCGGGTGCCCGAAACTTCATATGTACCGATAGTTACGTCCTTTAAAACTCGAGTCTTTTCTTGTGTACGAATCTCTATGTCATTGTCGCATCGTGAGTTCGATTAGCATCTGGTTCGCTTCTTATCCTTTATTTGAATCTATTGCATCATCAGATATCTTACGGCTTTCCCGTTCCTCCATTCGGGTGCCCGAAACTTCAAATGTACCGATAGTTACGTCCTTTAAAACTCGAGTCTTTTCTTATGTACGAATCTGTATGTCATTGTCGCATCGTGAGTCCGATAACCATCCGGTCTGCTTCGTATCCTTTATTTGAGTCTATTGCATGATCAGATATCTTACAGCCTTCCCGTTCCTCCATTCGGATGCCCGAAACTTCAAATTTACCGATAGTTACGTCCTTTAAAACTCGAGTCTTTTCTTATGTACGAATCTCTATGTCATTGTCGCATCGTGAGTCCGATATCCATCCGGTCTGCTTCGTTTCCTTTATTTGAGTCTATTGCATGATCAGATATCTTACGGCCTTCCCGTTCCTCCATTCGGGTGCCCGAAACTTCAAATGTACCGATAGTTACGTCCTTTAAAACTCGAGTCTTTTCTTGTGTACGAATCTCTATGTCATTGTCGCATCGTGAGTCCGATAACCATCCGGTCTGCTTCGTAACCTTTATTTGATTCTATTGCATGATCAGATATCTTACGGCCTTCCCGTTCCTCCATTCGGGTGCCCGAAACTTCAAATGTACCGATAGTTACGTCCTTTAAAACTCGAGTCTTTTCTTGTGTACGAATCTCTATGTCATTGTCGCATCGTGAGTCCGATAACCATCCGGTCTACTTCGTATCCTTTATTTGATTCTATTGCATGATCAGATATCTTACGGCCTTCCCGTTCCTCCATTCGGGTGCCCGAAACTTCAAATTTACCGATAGTTACGTCCTTTAAAACTCGAGTCTTTTCTTATGTACGAATCTCTATGTCATTGTTGCATCGTGAGTCCGATAACCATCCGGTCTGCTTCGTATCCTTTATTTGAGTCTATTGCATGATCAGATATCTTACGGCCTTCCCGTTCCTCCATTCGGGTGCCCGAAACTTCAAATGTACCGATAGTTACGTCCTTTAAAACTCGAGTCTTTTCTTGTGTACGAATCTCTACGTCATTGTCGCATCGTGAGTTCGATTAGCATCTGGTTCGCTTCTTATCCTTTATTTGAATCTATTGCATCATCAGATATCTTACGGCTTTCCCGTTCCTCCATTCAGGTGCCCGAAACTTCAAATGTACCGATAGTTACGTCCTTTAAAACTCGAGTCTTTTCTTGTGTACGAATCTCTATGTCTTTGTCGCATCGTGAATTCGATTAGCATCTGGTTCGCTTCTTATCCTTTATTTGAGTCTATTGCATCATCAGATATCTTACGGCTTTCCCGTTCCTCCATTCGGGTGCCCGAAACTTCAAATGTACCGATAGTTACGTCCTTTAAAACTCGAGTCTTTTCTTGTGTACGAATCTCTATGTCAATGTCTCATCGTGAGTGCGATTACCATCCGGTCCACTTTGTATCCTTTATTTGATTCTATTGCATGATCAGATATCTTACGGCCTTCCCGTTCCTCCATTCGGGTGCCTGAATCTTCTAATTTACCTATAGTTACGTCCTTAACACCTCGAGTCTTTTCTTGTGTACGAATCTCTATGTCGTTGTCGCATCCTGAGCCCGATTAGCATCTGGTTCACTTCTTATCCATTATTTGAGTCTATAGCGTCATCAGATATCTTACGGCCTTCCTGTTCCTCCATTCGGGTGCCCGAAACTTCAAATGTACCGATAGTTACGTCCTTTAAAACTCGAGTCTTTTCTTGTGTACGAATCTCTATGTTATTGTCGCATCGTGAGTCCAATAACCATCCGGTCTGCTTCGTATCCTTTATTTGAGTCTATTGCATGATCAGATATCTTACGTCCTTCCCGTTCCTCCATTCGGGTGCCCGAAACTTCAAATGTACCGATAGTTACGTCCTATAAAACTCGAGTCTTTTCTTGTGTACGAATCTCTATGTCATTGTCGCATCGTGAGTCCGATAACCATCCGGTCTGCTTCGTATCCTTTATTTGATTCTATTGCATGATCAGATATCTTACGGCCTTCCCGTTCCTCCATTCGGGTGCCCGAAACTTCAAATTTACCGATAGTTACGTCCTTTAAAACTCGAGTCTTTTCTTATGTACGAATCTCTATGTCATTGTTGCATCGTGAGTCCGATAACCATCCGGTCTGCTTCGTATCCTTTATTTGAGTCTATTGCATGATCAGATATCTTACGGCCTTCCCGTTCCTCCATTCGGGTGCCCGAAACTTCAAATTTACCGATAGTTACGTCCTTTAAAACTCGAGTCTTTTCTTATGTACGAATCTCTATGTCATTGTTGCATCGTGAGTCCGATAACCATCCGGTCTGCTTCGTATCCTTTATTTGAGTCTATTGCATGATCAGATATCTTACGGCCTTCCCGTTCCTCCATTCGGGTGCCCGAAACTTCAAATGTACCGATAGTTACGTCCTTTAAAACTCGAGTCTTTTCTTGTGTACGAATCTCTACGTCATTGTCGCATCGTGAGTTCGATTAGCATCTGGTTCGCTTCTTATCCTTTATTTGAATCTATTGCATCATCAGATATCTTACGGCTTTCCCGTTCCTCCATTCAGGTGCCCGAAACTTCAAATGTACCGATAGTTACGTCCTTTAAAACTCGAGTCTTTTCTTGTGTTCGAATCTCTATGTCTTTGTCGCATCGTGAATTCGATTAGCATCTGGTTCGCTTCTTATCCTTTATTTGAGTCTATTGCATCATCAGATATCTTACGGCTTAACACCTCGAGTCTTTTCTTGTGTACGAATCTCTATGTCGTTGTCGCATCCTGAGCCCGATTAGCATCTGGTTCACTTCTTATCCATTATTTGAGTCTATAGCGTCATCAGATATCTTACGGCCTTCCTGTTCCTCCATTCGGGTGCCCGAAACTTCAAATGTACCGATAGTTACGTCCTTTAAAACTCGAGTCTTTTCTTGTGTACGAATCTCTATGTTATTGTCGCATCGTGAGTCCAATAACCATCCGGTCTGCTTCGTATCCTTTATTTGAGTCTATTGCATGATCAGATATCTTACGTCCTTCCCGTTCCTCCATTCGGGTGCCCGAAACTTCAAATGTACCGATAGTTTCGTCCTTTAAAACTCGAGTCTTTTCTTATGTACGAATCTCTATGTCATTGTCGCATCGTGAGTCCGATAACCATCCGGTCTGCTTCGTATCCTTTATTTGATTCTATTGCATGATCAGATATCTTACGGCCTTCCCGTTCCTCCATTCGGGTGCCCGAAACTTCAAATTTACCGATAGTTACTTCCTTTAAAACTCGAGTCTTTTCTTATGTACGAATCTCTATGTCATTGTTGCATCGTGAGTCCGATAACCATCCGGTCTGCTTCGTATCCTTTATTTGAGTCTATTGCATGATCAGATATCTTACGGCCTTCCCGTTCCTCCATTCGGGTGCCCGAAACTTCAAATGTACCGATAGTTACGTCCTTTAAAACTCGAGTCTTTTCTTGTGTACGAATCTCTACGTCATTGTCGCATCGTGAGTTCGATTAGCATCTGGTTCGCTTCTTATCCTTTATTTGAATCTATTGCATCATCAGATATCTTACGGCTTTCCCGTTCCTCCATTCAGGTTCCCGAAACTTCAAATGTACCGATAGTTACGTCCTTTAAAACTCGAGTCTTTTCTTGTGTTCGAATCTCTATGTCTTTGTCGCATCGTGAATTCGATTAGCATCTGGTTCGCTTCTTATCCTTTATTTGAGTCTATTGCATCATCAGATATCTTACGGCTTTCCCGTTCCTCCATTCGGGTGCCCGAAACTTCAAATGTACCGATAGTTACGTCCTTTAAAACTCGAGTCTTTTCTTGTGTACGAATCTCTATGTCAATGTCTCATCGTGAGTGCGATTACCATCCGGTCCACTTTGTATCCTTTATTTGATTCTATTGCATGATCAGATATCTTACGGCCTTCCCGTTCCTCCATTCGGGTGCCTGAATCTTCTAATTTACCTATAGTTACGTCCTTAACACCTCGAGTCCTTTCTTGTGTACGAATCTCTATGTCGTTGTCGCATCCTGAGCCCGATTAGCATCTGGTTCACTTCTTATCCATTATTTGAGTCTATAGCGTCATCAGATATCTTACGGCCTTCCTGTTCCTCCATTCGGGTGCCCGAAACTTCAAATGTACCGATAGTTACGTCCTTTAAAACTCGAGTCTTTTCTTGTGTACGAATCTCTATGTTATTGTCGCATCGTGAGTCCAATAACCATCCGGTCTGCTTCGTATCCTTTATTTGAGTCTATTGCATGATCAGATATCTTACGTCCTTCCCGTTCCTCCATTCGGGTGCCCGAAACTTCAAATGTACCGATAGTTACGTCCTTTAAAACTCGAGTCTTTTCTTATGTACGAATCTCTATGTCATTGTCGCATCGTGAGTCCGATAACCATCCGGTCTGCTTCGTATCCTTTATTTGATTCTATTGCATGATCAGATATCTTACGGCCTTCCCGTTCCTCCATTCGGGTGCCCGAAACTTCAAATTTACCGATAGTTACGTCCTTTAAAACTCGAGTCTTTTCTTATGTACGAATCTCTATGTCATTGTTGCATCGTGAGTCCGATAACCATCCGGTCTGCTTCGTATCCTTTATTTGAGTCTATTGCATGATCAGATATCTTACGGCCTTCCCGTTCCTCCATTCGGGTGCCCGAAACTTCAAATTTACCGATAGTTACGTCCTTTAAAACTCGAGTCTTTTCTTATGTACGAATCTCTATGTCATTGTTGCATCGTGAGTCCGATAACCATCCGGTCTGCTTCGTATCCTTTATTTGAGTCTATTGCATGATCAGATATCTTACGGCCTTCCCGTTCCTCCATTCGGGTGCCCGAAACTTCAAATGTACCGATAGTTACGTCCTTTAAAACTCGAGTCTTTTCTTGTGTACGAATCTCTACGTCATTGTCGCATCGTGAGTTCGATTAGCATCTGGTTCGCTTCTTATCCTTTATTTGAATCTATTGCATCATCAGATATCTTACGGCTTTCCCGTTCCTCCATTCAGGTGCCCGAAACTTCAAATGTACCGATAGTTACGTCCTTTAAAACTCGAGTCTTTTCTTGTGTTCGAATCTCTATGTCTTTGTCGCATCGTGAATTCGATTAGCATCTGGTTCGCTTCTTATCCTTTATTTGAGTCTATTGCATCATCAGATATCTTACGGCTTAACACCTCGAGTCTTTTCTTGTGTACGAATCTCTATGTCGTTGTCGCATCCTGAGCCCGATTAGCATCTGGTTCACTTCTTATCCATTATTTGAGTCTATAGCGTCATCAGATATCTTACGGCCTTCCTGTTCCTCCATTCGGGTGCCCGAAACTTCAAATGTACCGATAGTTACGTCCTTTAAAACTCGAGTCTTTTCTTGTGTACGAATCTCTATGTTATTGTCGCATCGTGAGTCCAATAACCATCCGGTCTGCTTCGTATCCTTTATTTGAGTCTATTGCATGATCAGATATCTTACGTCCTTCCCGTTCCTCCATTCGGGTGCCCGAAACTTCAAATGTACCGATAGTTACGTCCTTTAAAACTCGAGTCTTTTCTTATGTACGAATCTCTATGTCATTGTCGCATCGTGAGTCCGATAACCATCCGATCTGCTTCGTATCCTTTATTTGATTCTATTGCATGATCAGATATCTTACGGCCTTCCCGTTCCTCCATTCGGGTGCCCGAAACTTCAAATTTACCGATAGTTACGTCCTTTAAAACTCGAGTCTTTTCTTATGTACGAATCTCTATGTCATTGTTGCATCGTGAGACCGATAACCATCCGGTCTGCTTCGTATCCTTTATTTGAGTCTATTGCATGATCAGATATCTTACGGCCTTCCCGTTCCTCCATTCGGGTGCCCGAAACTTCAAATGTACCGATAGTTACGTCCTTTAAAACTCGAGTCTTTTCTTGCTTACGAATCTCTACGTCATTGTCGCATCGTGAGTTCGATTAGCATCTGGTTCGCTTCTTATCCTTTATTTGAATCTATTGCATCATCAGATATCTTACGGCTTTCCCGTTCCTCCATTCAGGTGCCCGAAACTTCAAATGTACCGATAGTTACGTCCTTTAAAACTCGAGTCTTTTCTTGTGTTCGAATCTCTATGTCTTTGTCGCATCGTGAATTCGATTAGCATCTGGTTCGCTTCTTATCCTTTATTTGAGTCTATTGCATCATCAGATATCTTACGGCTTTCCCGTTCCTCCATTCGGGTGCCCGAAACTTCAAATGTACCGATAGTTACGTCCTTTAAAACTCGAGTCTTTTCTTGTGTACGAATCTCTATGTCAATGTCTCATCGTGAGTGCGATTACCATCCGGTCCACTTTGTATCCTTTATTTGATTCTATTGCATGATCAGATATCTTACGGCCTTCCCGTTCCTCCATTCGGGTGCCTGAATCTTCTAATTTACCTATAGTTACGTCCTTAACACCTCGAGTCCTTTCTTGTGTACGAATCTCTATGTCGTTGTCGCATCCTGAGCCCGATTAGCATCTGGTTCACTTCTTATCCATTATTTGAGTCTATAGCGTCATCAGATATCTTACGGCCTTCCTGGTCCTCCATTCGGTGCCCGAAACTTCAAATGTACCGATAGTTACGTCCTTTAAAACTCGAGTCTTTTCTTGTGTACGAATCTCTATGTTATTGTCGCATCGTGAGTCCAATAACCATCCGGTCTGCTTCGTATCCTTTATTTGAGTCTATTGCATGATCAGATATCTTACGTCCTTCCCGTTCCTCCATTCGGGTGCCCGAAATTTCAAATGTACCGATAGTTAGGTCCTTTAAAACTCGAGTCTTTTCTTATGTACGAATCTCTATGTCATTGTCGCATCGTGAGTCCGATAACCATCCGGTCTGCTTCGTATCCTTTATTTGAGTCTATTGCATGATCAGATATCTTACGGCCTTCCCGTTCCTCCATTCGGGTGCCCGAAACTTCAAATGTACCGATAGTTACGTCCTTTAAAACTCGAGTCTTTTCTTGTGTACGAATCTCTATGTCATTGTCGCATCGTGAGTCCGATAACCATCCGGTTTGCTTCGTATCCTTTATTTGAGTCTATTGCATGATCAGATATCTTACGGCCTTCCCGTTCCTCCATTCGGATGCCCGAAACTTCAAATTTACCGATAGGTACGTCCTTTAAAACTCGAGTCTTTTCTTATGTACGAATCTCTATGTCATTGTCGCATCGTGAGTCCGATAACCATCCGGTCTGCTTCGTATCCTTTATTTGAGTCTATTGCATGATCAGATATCTTACGGCCTTCCCGTTCCTCCATTCGGGTGCCCGAAACTTCAAATGTACCGATAGTTACGTCCTTTTAAACTCGAGTCTTTTCTTGTGTACGAATCTCTATGTTATTGTCGTATCGTGAGTCCGATTAGCATCCGGTTTGCTTCTTATCCTTTATTTGAGTCTATTGCATGATCAGATATCTTACGACCTTCCCGTTCCTCCATTCGGGTGCCCGAAACTTCAAATGTACCGATAGTTACGTCCTTTAAAACTCGAGTCTTTTCTTGTGTACGAATCTCTATGTCATTGTCGCATCGTGAGTCCGATAACCATCCGGTCTGCTTCGTATCCTTTATTTGATTCTATTGCATGATCAGATATCTTACGGCCTTCCCGTTCCTCCATTCGGGTGCCCGAAACTTCAAATGTACCGATAGTTACGTCCTTTAAAACTCGAGTCTTTTCTTGTGTACGAATCTCTATGTCATTGTCGCATCGTGAGTCCGATAACCATCCGGTCTGCTTCGTATCCTTTATTTGATTCTATTGCATGATCAGATATCTTACGGCCTTCCCGTTCCTCCATTCGGGTGCCCGAAACTTCAAATTTACCGATAGTTACGTCCTTTAAAACTCGAGTCTTTTCTTATGTACGAATCTCTATGTCATTGTTGCATCGTGAGTCCGATAACCATCCGGTCTGCTTCGTATCCTTTATTTGAGTCTATTGCATGATCAGATATCTTACGGCCTTCCCGTTCCTCCATTCGGGTGCCCGAAACTTCAAATGTACCGATAGTTACGTCCTTTAAAACTCGAGTCTTTTCTTGTGTACGAATCTCTATGTCATTGTCGCATCGTGAGTTCGATTAGCATCTGGTTCGCTTCTTATCCTTTATTTGATTCTATTGCATGATCAGATATCTTACGGCCTTCCCGTTCCTCCATTCGGGTGCCCGAAACTTCAAATTTACCGATAGTTACGTCCTTTAAAACTCGAGTCTTTTCTTGTGTACGAATCTCTATGTCAATGTCTCATCGTGAGTGCGATTACCATCCGGTCCACTTTGTATCCTTTATTTGATTCTATTGCATGATCAGATATCTTACGGCCTTCCCGTTCCTCCATTCGGGTGCCTGAATCTTCTAATTTACCTATAGTTACGTCCTTAACACCTCGAGTCTTTTCTTGTGTACGAATCTCTATGTCGTTGTCGCATCCTGAGCCCGATTAGCATCTGGTTCACTTCTTATCCATTATTTGAGTCTATAGCGTCATCAGATATCTTACGGCCTTCCTGTTCCTCCATTCGGGTGCCCGAAACTTCAAATGTACCGATAGTTACGTCCTTTAAAACTCGAGTCTTTTCTTGTGTACGAATCTCTATGTTATTGTCGCATCGTGAGTCCAATAACCATCCGGTCTGCTTCGTATCCTTTATTTGAGTCTATTGCATGATCAGATATCTTACGTCCTTCCCGTTCCTCCATTCGGGTGCCCGAAACTTCAAATGTACCGATAGTTACGTCCTTTAAAACTCGAGTCTTTTCTTATGTACGAATCTCTATGTCATTGTCGCATCGTGAGTCCGATAACCATCCGGTCTGCTTCGTATCCTTTATTTGAGTCTATTGCATGATCAGATATCTTACGGCCTTCCCGTTCCTCCATTCGGGTGCCCGAAACTTCAAATGTACCGATAGTTACGTCCTTTAAAACTCGAGTCTTTTCTTGTGTACGAATCTCTATGTCATTGTCGCATCGTGAGTCCGATAACCATCCGGTTTGCTTCGTATCCTTTATTTGAGTCTATTGCATGATCAGATATCTTACGGCCTTCCCGTTCCTCCATTCGGATGCCCGAAACTTCAAATTTACCGATAGGTACGTCCTTTAAAACTCGAGTCTTTTCTTATGTACGAATCTCTATGTCATTGTCGCATCGTGAGTCCGATAACCATCTGGTCTGCTTCGTATCCTTTATTTGAGTCTATTGCATGATCAGATATCTTACGGCCTTCCCGTTCCTCCATTCGGGTGCCCGAAACTTCAAATGTACCGATAGTTACGTCCTTTAAAACTCGAGTCTTTTCTTGTGTACGAATCTCTATGTCATTGTCGCATCGTGAGTCCGATAACCATCCGGTCTGCTTCGTATCCTTTATTTGAGTCTATTGCATGATCAGATATCTTACGGCCTTCCCGTTCCTCCATTCGGGTGCCCGAAACTTCAAATGTACCGATAGTTACGTCCTTTAAAACTCGAGTCTTTTCTTGTGTACGAATCTCTATGTCATTGTCGCATCGTGAGTTCGATTAGCATCTGGTTCGCTTCTTATCCTTTATTTGAATCTATTGCATCATCAGATATCTTACGGCTTTCCCGTTCCTCCATTCGGGTGCCCGAAACTTCAAATGTACCGATAGTTACGTCCTTTAAAACTCGAGTCTTTTCTTATGTACGAATCTCTATGTCATTGTCGCATCGTGAGTCCGATAACCATCCGGTCTGCTTCGTATCCTTTATTTGAGTCTATTGCATGATCAGATATCTTACGGCCTTCCCGTTCCTCCATTCGGATGCCCGAAACTTCAAATTTACCGATAGTTACGTCCTTTAAAACTCGAGTCTTTTCTTATGTACGAATCTCTATGTCATTGTCGCATCGTGAGTCCGATAACCATCCGGTCTGCTTCGTATCCTTTATTTGAGTCTATTGCATGATCAGATATCTTACGGCCTTCCCGTTCCTCCATTCGGGTGCCCGAAACTTCAAATGTACCGATAGTTACGTCCTTTAAAACTCGAGTCTTTTCTTATGTACGAATCTCTATGTCATTGTCGCATCGTGAGTCCGATAACCATCCGGTCTGCTTCGTATCCTTTATTTGAGTCTATTGCATGATCAGATATCTTACGGCCTTCACGTTCCTCCATTCGGATGCCCGAAACTTCAAATTTACCGATAGTTACGTCCTTTAAAACTCGAGTCTTTTCTTATGTACGAATCTCTATGTCATTGTCGCATCGTGAGTCCGATAACCATCCGTTCTGCTTCGTATCCTTTATTTGAGTCTATTGCATGATCAGATATCTTACGGCCTTCCCGTTCCTCCATTTGGGTGCCCGAAACTTCAAATGTACCGATAGTTACGTCCTTTAAAACTCGAGTCTTTTCTTGTGTACGAATCTCTATGTCATTGTCGCATCGTGAGTCCGATAACCATCCGGTCTGCTTCGTATCCTTTATTTGATTCTATTGCATGATCAGATATCTTACGGCCTTCCCGTTCCTCCATTCGGGTGCCCGAAACTTCAAATTTACCGATAGTTACGTCCTTTAAAACTCGAGTCTTTTCTTATGTACGAATCTCTATGTCATTGTTGCATCGTGAGTCCGATAACCATCCGGTCTACTTCGTATCCTTTATTTGAGTCTATTGCATGATCAGATATCTTACGGCCTTCCCGTTCCTCCATTCGGGTGCCCGAAACTTCAAATGTACCGATAATTACGTACTTTAAAACTCGAGTCTTTTCTTGTGTACGAATCTCTATGTCATTGTCGCATCGTGAGTTCGATTAGCATCTGGTTCGCTTCTTATCCTTTATTTGAATCTATTGCATCATCAGATATCTTACGGCTTTCCCGTTCCTCCATTCGGGTGCCCGAAACTTCAAATGTACCGATAGTTACGTCCTTTAAAACTCGAGTCTTTTCTTATGTACGAATCTCTATGTCATTGACGCATCGTGAGTCCGATAACCATCCGGTCTGCTTCGTATCCTTTATTTGAGTCTATTGCATGATCAGATATCTTACAGCCTTCCCGTTCCTCCATTCGGATGCCCGAAACTTCAAATTTACCGATAGTTACGTCCTTTAAAACTCGAGTCTTTTCTTATGTACGAATCTCTATGTCATTGTCGCATCGTGAGTCCGATAACCATCCGGTCTGCTTCGTATCCTTTATTTGAGTCTATTGCATGATCAGATATCTTACGGCCTTCCCGTTCCTCCATTCGGGTGCCCGAAACTTCAAATGTACCGATAGTTACGTCCTTTAAAACTCGAGTCTTTTCTTGTGTACGAATCTCTATGTCATTGTCGCATCGTGAGTCCGATAACCATCCGGTCTGCTTCGTATCCTTTATTTGATTCTATTGCATAATCAGATATCTTACGGCCTTCCCGTTCCTCCATTCGGGTGCCCGAAACTTCAAATGTACCGATAGTTACGTCCTTTAAAACTCGAGTCTTTTCTTGTGTACGAATCTCTATGTCATTGTCGCATCGTGAGTCCGATAACCATCCGGTCTGCTTCGTATCCTTTATTTGATTCTATTGCATGATCAGATATCTTACGGCCTTCCCGTTCCTCCATTCGGGTGCCCGAAACTTCAAATTTACCGATAGTTACGTCCTTTAAAACTCGAGTCTTTTCTTATGTACGAATCTCTATGTCATTGTTGCATCGTGAGTCCGATAACCATCCGGTCTGCTTCGTATCCTTTATTTGAGTCTATTGCATGATCAGATATCTTACGGCCTTCCCGTTCCTCCATTCGGGTGCCCGAAACTTCAAATGTACCGATAGTTACGTCCTTTAAAACTCGAGTCTTTTCTTGTGTACGAATCTCTACGTCATTGTCGCATCGTGAGTTCGATTAGCATCTGGTTCGCTTCTTATTCTTTATTTGAATCTATTGCATCATCAGATATCTTACGGCTTTCCCGTTCCTCCATTCAGGTGCCCGAAACTTCAAATGTACCGATAGTTACGTCCTTTAAAACTCGAGTCTTTTCTTGTGTACGAATCTCTATGTCTTTGTCGCATCGTGAATTCGATTAGCATCTGGTTCGCTTCTTATCCTTTATTTGAGTCTATTGCATCATCAGATATCTTACGGCTTTCCCGTTCCTCCATTCGGGTGCCCGAAACTTCAAATGTACCGATAGTTACGTCCTTTAAAACTCGAGTCTTTTCTTGTGTACGAATCTCTATGTCAATGTCTCATCGTGAGTGCGATTACCATCCGGTCCACTTTGTATCCTTTATTTGATTCTATTGCATGATCAGATATCTTACGGCCTTCCCGTTCCTCCATTCGGGTGCCTGAATCTTCTAATTTACCTATAGTTACGTCCTTAACACCTCGAGTCTTTTCTTGTGTACGAATCTCTATGTCGTTGTCGCATCCTGAGCCCGATTAGCATCTGGTTCACTTCTTATCCATTATTTGAGTCTATAGCGTCATCAGATATCTTACGGCCTTCCTGTTCCTCCATTCGGGTGCCCGAAACTTCAAATGTACCGATAGTTACGTCCTTTAAAACTCGAGTCTTTTCTTGTGTACGAATCTCTATGTTATTGTCGCATCGTGAGTCCAATAACCATCCGGTCTGCTTCGTATCCTTTATTTGAGTCTATTGCATGATCAGATATCTTACGTCCTTCCCGTTCCTCCATTCGGGTGCCCGAAACTTCAAATGTACCGATAGTTACGTCCTTTAAAACTCGAGTCTTTTCTTATGTACGAATCTCTATGTCATTGTCGCATCGTGAGTCCGATAACCATCCGGTCTGCTTCGTATCCTTTATTTGAGTCTATTGCATGATCAGATATCTTACGGCCTTCCCGTTCCTCCATTCGGGTGCCCGAAACTTCAAATGTACCGATAGTTACGTCCTTTAAAACTCGAGTCTTTTCTTGTGTACGAATCTCTATGTCATTGTCGCATCGTGAGTCCGATAACCATCCGGTTTGCTTCGTATCCTTTATTTGAGTCTATTGCATGATCAGATATCTTACGGCCTTCCCGTTCCTCCATTCGGATGCCCGAAACTTCAAATTTACCGATAGGTACGTCCTTTAAAACTCGAGTCTTTTCTTATGTACGAATCTCTATGTCATTGTCGCATCGTGAGTCCGATAACCATCCGGTCTGCTTCGTATCCTTTATTTGAGTCTATTGCATGATCAGATATCTTACGGCCTTCCCGTTCCTCCATTCGGGTGCCCGAAACTTCAAATGTACCGATAGTTACGTCCTTTTAAACTCGAGTCTTTTCTTGTGTACGAATCTCTATGTTATTGTCGTATCGTGAGTCCGATTAGCATCCGATTTGCTTCTTATCCTTTATTTGAGTCTATTGCATGATCAGATATCTTACGACCTTCCCGTTCCTCCATTCGGGTGCCCGAAACTTCAAATGTACCGATAGTTACGTCCTTTAAAACTCGAGTCTTTTCTTGTGTACGAATCTCTATGTCATTGTCGCATCGTGAGTCCGATAACCATCCGGTCTGCTTCGTATCCTTTATTTGATTCTATTGCATGATCAGATATCTTACGGCCTTCCCGTTCCTCCATTCGGGTGCCCGAAACTTCAAATGTACCGATAGTTACGTCCTTTAAAACTCGAGTCTTTTCTTGTGTACGAATCTCTATGTCATTGTCGCATCGTGAGTCCGATAACCATCCGGTCTGCTTCGTATCCTTTATTTGATTCTATTGCATGATCAGATATCTTACGGCCTTCCCGTTCCTCCATTCGGGTGCCCGAAACTTCAAATTTACCGATAGTTACGTCCTTTAAAACTCGAGTCTTTTCTTATGTACGAATCTCTATGTCATTGTTGCATCGTGAGTCCGATAACCATCCGGTCTGCTTCGTATCCTTTATTTGAGTCTATTGCATGATCAGATATCTTACGGCCTTCCCGTTCCTCCATTCGGGTGCCCGAAACTTCAAATGTACCGATAGTTACGTCCTTTAAAACTCGAGTCTTTTCTTGTGTACGAATCTCTATGTCATTGTCGCATCGTGAGTTCGATTAGCATCTGGTTCGCTTCTTATCCTTTATTTGAATCTATTGCATCATCAGATATCTTACGGCTTTCCCGTTCCTCCATTCGGGTGCCCGAAACTTCAAATGTACCGATAGTTACGTCCTTTAAAACTCGAGTCTTTTTTTATGTACGAATCTCTATGTCATTGTCGCATCGTGAGTCCGATAACCATCCGGTCTGCTTCGTATCCTTTATTTGAGTCTATTGCATGATCAGATATCTTACGGCCTTCCCGTTCCTCCATTCGGATGCCCGAAACTTCAAATTTACCGATAGTTACGTCCTTTAAAACTCGAGTCTTTTCTTATGTACGAATCTCTATGTCATTGTCGCATCGTGAGTCCGATAACCATCCGGTCTGCTTCGTATCCTTTATTTGAGTCTATTGCATGATCAGATATCTTACGGCCTTCCCGTTCCTCCATTCGGGTGCCCGAAACTTCAAATGTACCGATAGTTACGTCCTTTAAAACTCGAGTCTTTTCTTATGTACGAATCTCTATGTCATTGTCGCATCGTGAGTCCGATAACCATCCGGTCTGCTTCGTATCCTTTATTTGAGTCTATTGCATGATCAGATATCTTACGGCCTTCCCGTTCCTCCATTCGGATGCCCGAAACTTCAAATTTACCGATAGTTACGTCCTTTAAAACTTGAGTCTTTTCTTATGTACGAATCTCTATGTCATTGTCGCATCGTGAGTCCGATAACCATCCGTTCTGCTTCGTATCCTTTATTTGAGTCTATTGCATGATCAGATATCTTACGGCCTTCCCGTTCCTCCATTCGGGTGCCCGAAACTTCAAATGTACCGATAGTTACGTCCTTTAAAACTCGAGTCTTTTCTTGTGTACGAATCTCAATGTCATTGTCGCATCGTGAGTCCGATAACCATCCGGTCTGCTTCGTATCCTTTATTTGATTCTATTGCATGATCAGATATCTTACGGCCTTCCCGTTCCTCCATTCGGGTGCCCGAAACTTCAAATTTACCGATAGTTACGTCCTTTAAAACTCGAGTCTTTTCTTATGTACGAATCTCTATGTCATTGTTGCATCGTGAGTCCGATAACCATCCGGTCTGCTTCGTATCCTTTATTTGAGTCTATTGCATGATCAGATATCTTACGGCCTTCCCGTTCCTCCATTCGGGTGCCCGAAACTTCAAATGTACCGATAGTTACGTCCTTTAAAACTCGAGTCTTTTCTTGTGTACGAATCTCTATGTCATTGTCGCATCGTGAGTTCGATTAGCATCTGGTTCGCTTCTTATCCTTTATTTGAATCTATTGCATCATCAGATATCTTACGGCTTTCCCGTTCCTCCATTCGGGTGCCCGAAACTTCAAATGTACCGATAGTTACGTCCTTTAAAACTCGAGTCTTTTCTTATGTACGAATCTCTATGTCATTGTCGCATCGTGAGTCCGATAACCATCCGGTCTGCTTCGTATCCTTTATTTGAGTCTATTGCATGAACAGATATCTTACGGCCTTCCCGTTCCTCCATTCGGATGCCCGAAACTTCAAATTTACCGATAGTTACGTCCTTTAAAACTCGAGTCTTTTCTTATGTACGAATCTCTATGTCATTGTCGCATCGTGAGTCCGATAACCATCCGGTCTGCTTCGTATCCTTTATTTGAGTCTATTGCATGATCAGATATCTTACGGCCTTCCCGTTCCTCCATTCGGGTGCCCGAAACTTCAAATGTACCGATAGTTACGTCCTTTAAAACTCGAGTCTTTTCTTATGTACGAATCTCTATGTCATTGTCGCATCGTGAGTCCGATAACCATCCGGTCTGCTTCGTATCCTTTATTTGAGTCTATTGCATGATCAGATATCTTACGGCCTTCCCGTTCCTCCATTCGGATGCCCGAAACTTCAAATTTACCGATAGTTACGTCCTTTAAAACTCGAGTCTTTTCTTATGTACGAATCTCTATGTCATTGTCGCATCGTGAGTCCGATAACCATCCGTTCTGCTTCGTATCCTTTATTTGAGTCTATTGCATGATCAGATATCTTACGGCCTTCCCGTTCCTCCATTCGGGTGCCCGAAACTTCAAATGTACCGATAGTTACGTCCTTTAAAACTCGAGTCTTTTCTTGTGTACGAATCTCTATGTCATTGTCGCATCGTGAGTCCGATAACCATCCGGTCTGCTTCGTATCCTTTATTTGATTCTATTGCATGATCAGATATCTTACGGCCTTCCCGTTCCTCCATTCGGGTGCCCGAAACTTCAAATTTACCGATAGTTACGTCCTTTAAAACTCGAGTCTTTTCTTATGTACGAATCTCTATGTCATTGTTGCATCGTGAGTCCGATAACCATCCGGTCTGCTTCGTATCCTTTATTTGAGTCTATTGCATGATCAGATATCTTACGGCCTTCCCGTTCCTCCATTCGGGTGCCCGAAACTTCAAATGTACTGATAGTTACGTCCTTTAAAACTCGAGTCTTTTCTTGTGTACGAATCTCTATGTCATTGTCGCATCGTGAGTTCGATTAGCATCTGGTTCGCTTCTTATCCTTTATTTGAATCTATTGCATCATCAGATATCTTACGGCTTTCCCGTTCCTCCATTCGGGTGCCCGAAACTTCAAATGTACCGATAGTTACGTCCTTTAAAACTCGAGTCTTTTCTTATGTACGAATCTCTATGTCATTGTCGCATCGTGAGTCCGATAACCATCCGGTCTGCTTCGTATCCTTTATTTGAGTCTATTGCATGATCAGATATCTTACAGCCTTCCCGTTCCTCCATTCGGATGCCCGAAACTTCAAATTTACCGATAGTTACGTCCTTTAAAACTCGAGTCTTTTCTTATGTACGAATCTCTATGTCATTGTCGCATCGTGAGTCCGATAACCATCCGGTCTGCTTCGTATCCTTTATTTGAGTCTATTGCATGATCAGATATCTTACGGCCTTCCCGTTCCTCCATTCGGGTGCCCGAAACTTCAAATGTACCGATAGTTACGTCCTTTAAAACTCGAGTCTTTTCTTGTGTACGAATCTCTATGTCATTGTCGCATCGTGAGTCCGATAACCATCCGGTCTGCTTCGTATCCTTTATTTGATTCTATTGCATGATCAGATATCTTACGGCCTTCCCGTTCCTCCATTCGGGTGCCCGAAACTTCAAATGTACCGATAGTTACGTCCTTTAAAACTCGAGTCTTTTCTTGTGTACGAATCTCTATGTCATTGTCGCATCGTGAGTCCGATAACCATCCGGTCTGCTTCGTATCCTTTATTTGATTCTATTGCATGATCAGATATCTTACGGCCTTCCCGTTCCTCCATTCGGGTGCCCGAAACTTCAAATTTACCGATAGTTACGTCCTTTAAAACTCGAGTCTTTTCTTATGTACGAATCTCTATGTCATTGTTGCATCGTGAGTCCGATAACCATCCGGTCTGCTTCGTATCCTTTATTTGAGTCTATTGCATGATCAGATATCTTACGGCCTTCCCGTTCCTCCATTCGGGTGCCCGAAACTTCAAATGTACCGATAGTTACGTCCTTTAAAACTCGAGTCTTTTCTTGTGTACGAATCTCTACGTCATTGTCGCATCGTGAGTTCGATTAGCATCTGGTTCGCTTCTTATTCTTTATTTGAATCTATTGCATCATCAGATATCTTACGGCTTTCCCGTTCCTCCATTCAGGTGCCCGAAACTTCAAATGTACCGATAGGTACGTCCTTTAAAACTCGAGTCTTTTCTTGTGTACGAATCTCTATGTCTTTGTCGCATCGTGAATTCGATTAGCATCTGGTTCGCTTCTTATCCTTTATTTGAGTCTATTGCATCATCAGATATCTTACGGCTTTCCCGTTCCTCCATTCGGGTGCCCGAAACTTCAAATGTACCGATAGTTACGTCCTTTAAAACTCGAGTCTTTTCTTGTGTACGAATCTCTATGTCAATGTCTCATCGTGAGTGCGATTACCATCCGGTCCACTTTGTATCCTTTATTTGATTCTATTGCATGATCAGATATCTTACGGCCTTCCCGTTCCTCCATTCGGGTGCCTGAATCTTCTAATTTACCTATAGTTACGTCCTTAACACCTCGAGTCTTTTCTTGTGTACGAATCTCTATGTCGTTGTCGCATCCTGAGCCCGATTAGCATCTGGTTCACTTCTTATCCATTATTTGAGTCTATAGCGTCATCAGATATCTTACGGCCTTCCTGTTCCTCCATTCGGGTGCCCGAAACTTCAAATGTACCGATAGTTACGTCCTTTAAAACTCGAGTCTTTTCTTGTGTACGAATCTCTATGTTATTGTCGCATCGTGAGTCCAATAACCATCCGGTCTGCTTCGTATCCTTTATTTGAGTCTATTGCATGATCAGATATCTTACGTCCTTCCCGTTCCTCCATTCGGGTGCCCGAAACTTCAAATGTACCGATAGTTACGTCCTTTAAAACTCGAGTCTTTTCTTATGTACGAATCTCTATGTCATTGTCGCATCGTGAGTCCGATAACCATCCGGTCTGCTTCGTATCCTTTATTTGAGTCTATTGCATGATCAGATATCTTACGGCCTTCCCGTTCCTCCATTCGGGTGCCCGAAACTTCAAATGTACCGATAGTTACGTCCTTTAAAACTCGAGTCTTTTCTTGTGTACGAATCTCTATGTCATTGTCGCATCGTGAGTCCGATAACCATCCGGTTTGCTTCGTATCCTTTATTTGAGTCTATTGCATGATCAGATATCTTACGGCCTTCCCGTTCCTCCATTCGGATGCCCGAAACTTCAAATTTACCGATAGGTACGTCCTTTAAAACTCGAGTCTTTTCTTATGTACGAATCTCTATGTCATTGTCGCATCGTGAGTCCGATAACCATCCGGTCTGCTTCGTATCCTTTATTTGAGTCTATTGCATGATCAGATATCTTACGGCCTTCCCGTTCCTCCATTCGGGTGCCCGAAACTTCAAATGTACCGATAGTTACGTCCTTTTAAACTCGAGTCTTTTCTTGTGTACGAATCTCTATGTTATTGTCGTATCGTGAGTCCGATTAGCATCCGGTTTGCTTCTTATCCTTTATTTGAGTCTATTGCATGATCAGATATCTTACGACCTTCCCGTTCCTCCATTCGGGTGCCCGAAACTTCAAATGTACCGATAGTTACGTCCTTTAAAACTCGAGTCTTTTCTTGTGTACGAATCTCTATGTCATTGTCGCATCGTGAGTCCGATAACCATCCGGTCTGCTTCGTATCCTTTATTTGATTCTATTGCATGATCAGATATCTTACGGCCTTCCCGTTCCTCCATTCGGGTGCCCGAAACTTCAAATGTACCGATAGTTACGTCCTTTAAAACTCGAGTCTTTTCTTGTGTACGAATCTTTATGTCATTGTCGCATCGTGAGTCCGATAACCATCCGGTCTGCTTCGTATCCTTTATTTGATTCTATTGCATGATCAGATATCTTACGGCCTTCCCGTTCCTCCATTCGGGTGCCCGAAACTTCAAATTTACCGATAGTTACGTCCTTTAAAACTCGAGTCTTTTCTTATGTACGAATCTCTATGTCATTGTTGCATCGTGAGTCCGATAACCATCCGGTCTGCTTCGTATCCTTTATTTGAGTCTATTGCATGATCAGATATCTTACGGCCTTCCCGTTCCTCCATTCGGGTGCCCGAAACTTCAAATGTACCGATAGTTACGTCCTTTAAAACTCGAGTCTTTTCTTGTGTACGAATCTCTATGTCATTGTCGCATCGTGAGTCCGATAACCATCCGGTTTGCTTCGTATCCTTTATTTGAGTCTATTGCATGATCAGATATCTTACGGCCTTCCCGTTCCTCCATTCGGATGCCCGAAACTTCAAATTTACCGATAGGTACGTCCTTTAAAACTCGAGTCTTTTCTTATGTACGAATCTCTATGTCATTGTCGCATCGTGAGTCCGATAACCATCCGGTCTGCTTCGTATCCTTTATTTGAGTCTATTGCATGATCAGATATCTTACGGCCTTCCCGTTCCTCCATTCGGGTGCCCGAAACTTCAAATGTACCGATAGTTACGTCCTTTTAAACTCGAGTCTTTTCTTGTGTACGAATCTCTATGTTATTGTCGTATCGTGAGTCCGATTAGCATCCGGTTTGCTTCTTATCCTTTATTTGAGTCTATTGCATGATCAGATATCTTACGACCTTCCCGTTCCTCCATTCGGGTGCCCGAAACTTCAAATGTACCGATAGTTACGTCCTTTAAAACTCGAGTCTTTTCTTGTGTACGAATCTCTATGTCATTGTCGCATCGTGAGTCCGATAACCATCCGGTCTGCTTCGTATCCTTTATTTGATTCTATTGCATGATCAGATATCTTACGGCCTTCCCGTTCCTCCATTCGGGTGCCCGAAACTTCAAATGTACCGATAGTTACGTCCTTTAAAACTCGAGTCTTTTCTTGTGTACGAATCTTTATGTCATTGTCGCATCGTGAGTCCGATAACCATCCGGTCTGCTTCGTATCCTTTATTTGATTCTATTGCATGATCAGATATCTTACGGCCTTCCCGTTCCTCCATTCGGGTGCCCGAAACTTCAAATTTACCGATAGTTACGTCCTTTAAAACTCGAGTCTTTTCTTATGTACGAATCTCTATGTCATTGTTGCATCGTGAGTCCGATAACCATCCGGTCTGCTTCGTATCCTTTATTTGAGTCTATTGCATGATCAGATATCTTACGGCCTTCCCGTTCCTCCATTCGGGTGCCCGAAACTTCAAATTTACCGATAGTTACGTCCTTTAAAACTCGAGTCTTTTCTTGTGTACGAATCTCTATGTTATTGTCGTATCGTGAGTCCGATTAGCATCCGGTTTGCTTCTTATCCATTATTTGAGTCTATAGCGTCATCAGATATCTTACGGCCTTCCTGTTCCTCCATTCGGGTGCCCGAAACTTCAAATGTACCGATAGTTACGTCCTTTAAAACTCGAGTCTTTTCTTGTGTACGAATCTCTATGTCATTGTCGCATCGTGAGTCCGATAACCATCCGGTCTGCTTCGTATCCTTTATTTGATTCTATTGCATGATCAGATATCTTACGGCCTTCCCGTTCCTCCATTCGGGTGCCCGAAACTTCAAATTTACCGATAGTTACGTCCTTTAAAACTCGAGTCTTTTCTTGTGTACGAATCTCTATGTCGTTGTCGCATCCTGAGCCCGATTAGCATCTGGTTCACTTCTTATCCATTATTTGAGTCTATAGCGTCATCAGATATCTTACGGCCTTCCTGTTCCTCCATTCGGGTGCCCGAAACTTCAAATGTACCGATAGTTACGTCCTTTAAAACTCGAGTCTTTTCTTGTGTACGAATCTCTATGTTATTGTCGCATCGTGAGTCCAATAACCATCCGGTCTGCTTCGTATCCCTTATTTGAGTCTATTGCATGATCAGATATCTTACGGCCTTCCCGTTCCTCCATTCGGGTGCCCGAAACTTCAAATGTACCGATAGTTACGTCCTTTTAAACTCGAGTCTTTTCTTGTGTACGAATCTCTATGTTATTGTCGTATCGTGAGTCCGATTAGCATCCGGTTTGCTTCTTATCCTTTATTTGAGTCTATTGCATGATCAGATATCTTACGACCTTCCCGTTCCTCCATTCGGGTGCCCGAAACTTCAAATGTACCGATAGTTACGTCCTTTAAAACTCGAGTCTTTTCTTATGTACGAATCTCTATGTCATTGTCGCATCGTGAGTCCGATAACCATCCGGTCTGCTTCGTATCCTTTATTTGAGTCTATTGCATGATCAGATATCTTACGGCCTTCCCGTTCCTCCATTCGGATGCCCGAAACTTCAAATTTACCGATAGTTACGTCCTTTAAAACTCGAGTCTTTTCTTATGTACGAATCTCTATGTCATTGTTGCATCGTGAGTCCGATAACCATCCGGTCTGCTTCGTATCCTTTATTTGAGTCTATTGCATGATCAGATATCTTACGGCCTTCCCGTTCCTCCATTCGGGTGCCCGAAACTTCAAATGTACCGATAGTTACGTCCTTTAAAACTCGAGTCTTTTCTTGTGTACGAATCTCTATGTCATTGTCGCATCGTGAGTTCGATTAGCATCTGGTTCGCTTCTTATCCTTTATTTGAATCTATTGCATCATCAGATATCTTACGGCTTTCCCGTTCCTCCATTCAGGTGCCCGAAACTTCAAATGTACCGATAGTTACGTCCTTTAAAACTCGAGTCTTTTCTTGTGTACGAATCTCTATGTCTTTGTCGCATCGTGAATTCGATTAGCATCTGGTTCGCTTCTTATCCTTTATTTGAGTCTATTGCATCATCAGATATCTTACGGCTTTCCCGTTCCTCCATTCGGGTGCCCGAAACTTCAAATGTACCGATAGTTACGTCCTTTAAAACTCGAGTCTTTTCTTGTGTACGAATCTCTATGTCAATGTCTCATCGTGAGTGCGATTACCATCCGGTCCACTTTGTATCCTTTATTTGATTCTATTGCATGATCAGATATCTTACGGCCTTCCCGTTCCTCCATTCGGGTGCCTGAATCTTCAAATTTACCTATAGTTACGTCCTTAACACCTCGAGTCTTTTCTTGTGTACGAATCTCTATGTCGTTGTCGCATCCTGAGCCCGATTAGCATCTGGTTCACTTCTTATCCATTATTTGAGTCTATAGCGTCATCAGATATCTTACGGCCTTCCTGTTCCTCCATTCGGGTGCCCGAAACTTCAAATGTACCGATAGTTACGTCCTTTAAAACTCGAGTCTTTTCTTGTGTACGAATCTCTATGTTATTGTCGCATCGTGAGTCCAATAACCATCCGGTCTGCTTCGTATCCTTTATTTGATTCTATTGCATGATCAGATATCTTACGGCCTTCCCGTTCCTCCATTCGGGTGCCCGAAACTTCAAATTTACCGATAGTTACGTCCTTTAAAACTCGAGTCTTTTCTTGTGTACGAATCTCTATGTTATTGTCGTATCGTGAGTCCGATTAGCATCCGGTTTGCTTCTTATCCATTATTTGAGTCTATAGCGTCATCAGATATCTTACGGCCTTCCTGTTCCTCCATTCGGGTGCCCGAAACTTCAAATGTACCGATAGTTACGTCCTTTAAAACTCGAGTCTTTTCTTGTGTACGAATCTCTATGTCATTGTCGCATCGTGAGTCCGATAACCATCCGGTCTGCTTCGTATCCTTTATTTGATTCTATTGCATGATCAGATATCTTACGGCCTTCCCGTTCCTCCATTCGGGTGCCCGAAACTTCAAATTTACCGATAGTTACGTCCTTTAAAACTCGAGTCTTTTCTTGTGTACGAATCTCTATGTCGTTGTCGCATCCTGAGCCCGATTAGCATCTGGTTCACTTCTTATCCATTATTTGAGTCTATAGCGTCATCAGATATCTTACGGCCTTCCTGTTCCTCCATTCGGGTGCCCGAAACTTCAAATGTACCGATAGTTACGTCCTTTAAAACTCGAGTCTTTTCTTGTGTACGAATCTCTATGTTATTGTCGCATCGTGAGTCCAATAACCATCCGGTCTGCTTCGTATCCCTTATTTGAGTCTATTGCATGATCAGATATCTTACGGCCTTCCCGTTCCTCCATTCGGGTGCCCGAAACTTCAAATGTACCGATAGTTACGTCCTTTTAAACTCGAGTCTTTTCTTGTGTACGAATCTCTATGTTATTGTCGTATCGTGAGTCCGATTAGCATCCGGTTTGCTTCTTATCCTTTATTTGAGTCTATTGCATGATCAGATATCTTACGACCTTCCCGTTCCTCCATTCGGGTGCCCGAAACTTCAAATGTACCGATAGTTACGTCCTTTAAAACTCGAGTCTTTTCTTATGTACGAATCTCTATGTCATTGTCGCATCGTGAGTCCGATAACCATCCGGTCTGCTTCGTATCCTTTATTTGAGTCTATTGCATGATCAGATATCTTACGGCCTTCCCGTTCCTCCATTCGGATGCCCGAAACTTCAAATTTACCGATAGTTACGTCCTTTAAAACTCGAGTCTTTTCTTATGTACGAATCTCTATGTCATTGTCGCATCGTGAGTCCGATAACCATCCGGTCTGCTTCGTATCCTTTATTTGAGTCTATTGCATGATCAGATATCTTACGGCCTTCCCGTTCCTCCATTCGGGTGCCCGAAACTTCAAATGTACCGATAGTTACGTCCTTTAAAACTCGAGTCTTTTCTTGTGTACGAATCTCTATGTCATTGTCGCATCGTGAGTCCGATAACCATCCGGTCTGCTTCGTATCCTTTATTTGATTCTATTGCATGATCAGATATCTTACGGCCTTCCCGTTCCTCCATTCGGGTGCCCGAAACTTCAAATTTACCGATAGTTACGTCCTTTAAAACTCGAGTCTTTTCTTATGTACGAATCTCTATGTCATTGTTGCATCGTGAGTCCGATAACCATCCGGTCTGCTTCGTATCCTTTATTTGAGTCTATTGCATGATCAGATATCTTACGGCCTTCCCGTTCCTCCATTCGGGTGCCCGAAACTTCAAATGTACCGATAGTTACGTCCTTTAAAACTCGAGTCTTTTCTTGTGTACGAATCTCTATGTCATTGTCGCATCGTGAGTTCGATTAGCATCTGGTTCGCTTCTTATCCTTTATTTGAATCTATTGCATCATCAGATATCTTACGGCTTTCCCGTTCCTCCATTCAGGTGCCCGAAACTTCAAATGTACCGATAGTTACGTCCTTTAAAACTCGAGTCTTTTCTTGTGTACGAATCTCTATGTCTTTGTCGCATCGTGAATTCGATTAGCATCTGGTTCGCTTCTTATCCTTTATTTGAGTCTATTGCATCATCAGATATCTTACGGCTTTCCCGTTCCTCCATTCGGGTGCCCGAAACTTCAAATGTACCGATAGTTACGTCCTTTAAAACTCGAGTCTTTTCTTGTGTACGAATCTCTATGTCAATGTCTCATCGTGAGTGCGATTACCATCCGGTCCACTTTGTATCCTTTATTTGATTCTATTGCATGATCAGATATCTTACGGCCTTCCCGTTCCTCCATTCGGGTGCCTGAATCTTCAAATTTACCTATAGTTACGTCCTTAACACCTCGAGTCTTTTCTTGTGTACGAATCTCTATGTCGTTGTCGCATCCTGAGCCCGATTAGCATCTGGTTCACTTCTTATCCATTATTTGAGTCTATAGCGTCATCAGATATCTTACGGCCTTCCTGTTCCTCCATTCGGGTGCCCGAAACTTCAAATGTACCGATAGTTACGTCCTTTAAAACTCGAGTCTTTTCTTGTGTACGAATCTCTATGTTATTGTCGCATCGTGAGTCCAATAACCATCCGGTCTGCTTCGTATCCTTTATTTGAGTCTATTGCATGATCAGATATCTTACGGCCTTCCCGTTCCTCCATTCGGGTGCCCGAAACTTCAAATGTACCGATAGTTACGTCCTTTAAAACTCGAGTCTTTTCTTATGTACGAATCTCTATGTCATTGTCGCATCGTGAGTCCGATAACCATCCGGTCTGCTTCGTATCCTTTATTTGAGTCTATTGCATGATCAGATATCTTACGGCCTTCCCGTTCCTCCATTCGGGTGCCCGAAACTTCAAATTTACCGATAGTTACGTCCTTTAAAACTCGAGTCTTTTCTTATGTACGAATCTCTATGTCATTGTCGCATCGTGAGTCCGATAACCATCCGGTCTGCTTCGTATCCTTTATTTGAGTCTATTGCATGATCAGATATCTTACGGCCTTCCCGTTCCTCCATTCGGGTGCCTGAATCTTCAAATTTACCTATAGTTACGTCCTTAACACCTCGAGTCTTTTCTTGTGTACGAATCTCTATGTCGTTGTCGCATCCTGAGCCCGATTAGCATCTGGTTCACTTCTTATCCATTATTTGAGTCTATAGCGTCATCAGATATCTTACGGCCTTCCTGTTCCTCCATTCGGGTGCCCGAAACTTCAAATGTACCGATAGTTACGTCCTTTAAAACTCGAGTCTTTTCTTGTGTACGAATCTCTATGTTATTGTCGCATCGTGAGTCCAATAACCATCCGGTCTGCTTCGTATCCTTTATTTGAGTCTATTGCATGATCAGATATCTTACGGCCTTCCCGTTCCTCCATTCGGGTGCCCGAAACTTCAAATGTACCGATAGTTACGTCCTTTAAAACTCGAGTCTTTTCTTATGTACGAATCTCTATGTCATTGTCGCATCGTGAGTCCGATAACCATCCGGTCTGCTTCGTATCCTTTATTTGAGTCTATTGCATGATCAGATATCTTACGGCCTTCCCGTTCCTCCATTCGGGTGCCCGAAACTTCAAATGTACCGATAGTTACGTCCTTTAAAACTCGAGTCTTTTATTGTGTACGAATCTCTATGTCATTGTCGCATCGTGAGTCCGATAACCATCCGGTCTGCTTCGTATCCTTTATTTGAGTCTATTGCATGATCAGATATCTTACGGCCTTCCCGTTCCTCCATTCGGGTGCCCGAAACTTCAAATGTACCGATAGTTACGTCCTTTTAAACTCGAGTCTTTTCTTGTGTACGAATCTCTATGTCATTGTCGCATCGTGAGTCCGATAACCATCCGGTCTGCTTCGTATCCTTTATTTGAGTCTATTGCATGATCAGATATCTTACGGCCTTCCTGTTCCTCCATTCGGGTGCCCGAAACTTCAAATGTACCGATAGTTACGTCCTTTAAAACTCGAGTCTTTTCTTGTGTACGAATCTCTATGTCATTGTCGCATCGTGTGTCCGATAACCATCCGGTCTGCTTCGTATCCTTTATTTGATTCTATTGCATGATCAGATATCTTACGTCCTTCCCGTTCCTCCATTCGGGTGCCCGAAACTTCAAATTTACCGATAGTTACGTCCTTTAAAACTCGAGTCTTTTCTTATGTACGAATCTCTATGTCATTGTCGCATCGTGAGTCCGATAACCATCCGGTCTGCTTCGTATCCTTTATTTGAGTCTATTGCATGATCAGATATCTTACGGCCTTCCCGTTCCTCCATTCGGGTGCCCGAAACTTCAAATGTACCGATAGTTACGTCCTTTAAAACTCGAGTCTTTTCTTGTGTACGAATCTCTATGTCATTGTCGCATCGTGTGTCCGATAACCATCCGGTCTGCTTCGTATCCTTTATTTTATTCTATTGCATGATCAGATATCTTACGTCCTTCCCGTTCCTCCATTCGGGTGCCCGAAACTTCAAATTTACCGATAGTTACGTCCTTTAAAACTCGAGTCTTTTCTTATGTACGAATCTCTATGTCATTGTCGCATCGTGAGTCCGATAACCATCCGGTCTGCTTCGTATCCTTTATTTGAGTCTATTGCATGATCAGATATCTTACGGCCTTCCCGTTCCTCCATTCGGGTGCCCGAAACTTCAAATGTACCGATAGTTACGTCCTTTAAAACTCGAGTCTTTTCTTGTGTACGAATCTCTATGTCATTGTCGCATCGTGAGTTCGATTAGCATCTGGTTCGCTTCTTATCCTTTATTTGAATCTATTGCATCATCAGATATCTTACGGCTTTCCCGTTCCTCCATTCGGGTGCCCGAAACTTCAAATGTACCGATAGTTACGTACTTTAAAACTCGAGTCTTTTCTTATGTACGAATCTCTATGTCATTGTCGCATCGTGAGTCCGATAACCATCCGGTCTGCTTCGTATCCTTTATTTGAGTCTATTGCATGATCAGATATCTTACGGCCTTCCCGTTCCTCCATTCGGATGCCCGAAACTTCAAATTTACCGATAGTTACGTCCTTTAAAACTCGAGTCTTTTCTTATGTACGAATCTCTATGTCATTGTCGCATCGTGAGTCCGATAACCATCCGGTCTGCTTCGTATCCTTTATTTGAGTCTATTGCATGATCAGATATCTTACGGCCTTCCCGTTCCTCCATTCGGATGCCCGAAACTTCAAATTTACCGATAGTTACGTCCTTTAAAACTCGAGTCTTTTCTTATTTACGAATCTCTATGTCATTGTCGCATCGTGAGTCCGATAACCATCCGGTCTGCTTCGTATCCTTTATTTGAGTCTATTGCATGATCAGATATCTTACGGCCTTCCCGTTCCTCCATTCGGGTGCCCGAAACTTCAAATGTACCGATAGTTACGTCCTTTAAAACTCGAGTCTTTTCTTGTGTACGAATCTCTATGTCATTGTCGCATCGTGTGTCCGATAACCATCCGGTCTGCTTCGTATCCTTTATTTGATTCTATTGCATGATCAGATATCTTACGTCCTTCCCGTTCCTCCATTCGGGTGCCCGAAACTTCAAATTTACCGATAGTTACGTCCTTTAAAACTCGAGTCTTTTCTTATGTACGAATCTCTATGTCATTGTCGCATCGTGAGTCCGATAACCATCCGGTCTGCTTCGTATCCTTTATTTGAGTCTATTGCATGATCAGATATCTTACGGCCTTCCCGTTCCTCCATTCGGGTGCCCGAAACTTCAAATGTACCGATAGTTACGTCCTTTAAAACTCGAGTCTTTTCTTGTGTACGAATCTCTATGTCATTGTCGCATCGTGAGTCCGATAACCATCCGGTCTGCTTCGTATCCTTTATTTGAGTCTATTGCATGATCAGATATCTTACGGCCTTCCCGTTCCTCCATTCGGATGCCCGAAACTTCAAATTTACCGATAGTTACGTCCTTTAAAACTCGAGTCTTTTCTTATGTACGAATCTCTATGTCATTGTCGCATCGTGAGTCCGATAACCATCCGGTCTGCTTCGTATCCTTTATTTGAGTCTATTGCATGATCAGATATCTTACGGCCTTCCCGTTCCTCCATTCGGGCGCCCGAAACTTCAAATGTACCGATAGTTACGTCCTTTAAAACTCGAGTCTTTTCTTGTGTACGAATCTCTATGTCATTGTCGCATCGTGTGTCCGATAACCATCCGGTCTGCTTCGTATCCTTTATTTGATTCTATTGCATGATCAGATATCTTACGTCCTTCCCGTTCCTCCATTCGGGTGCCTGAATCTTCAAATTTACCGATAGTTACGTCCTTAACACCTCGAGTCTTTTCTTGTGTACGAATCTCTATGTCGTTGTCGCATCCTGAGCCCGATTAGCATCTGGTTCACTTCTTATCCATTATTTGAGTCTATAGCGTCATCAGATATCTTACGGCCTTCCTGTTCCTCCATTCGGGTGCCCGAAACTTCAAATGTACCGATAGTTACGTCCTTTAAAACTCGAGTCTTTTCTTGTGTACGAATCTCTATGTTATTGTCGCATCGTGAGTCCAATAACCATCCGGTCTGCTTCGTATCCTTTATTTGAGTCTATTGCATGATCAGATATCTTACGGCCTTCCCGTTCCTCCATTCGGGTGCCCGAAACTTCAAATGTACCGATAGTTACGTCCTTTAAAACTCGAGTCTTTTCTTATGTACGAATCTCTATGTCATTGTCGCATCGTGAGTCCGATAACCATCCGGTCTGCTTCGTATCCTTTATTTGAGTCTATTGCATGATCAGATATCTTACGGCCTTCCCGTTCCTCCATTCGGGTGCCCGAAACTTCAAATGTACCGATAGTTACGTCCTTTAAAACTCGAGTCTTTTCTTGTGTACGAATCTCTATGTCATTGTCGCATCGTGAGTCCGATAACCATCCGGTCTGCTTCGTATCCTTTATTTGAGTCTATTGCATGATCAGATATCTTACGGCCTTCCCGTTCCTCCATTCGGATGCCCGAAACTTCAAATTTACCGATAGTTACGTCCTTTAAAACTCGAGTCTTTTCTTATGTACGAATCTCTATGTCATTGTCGCATCGTGAGTCCGATAACCATCCGGTCTGCTTCGTATCCTTTATTTGAGTCTATTGCATGATCAGATATCTTACGGCCTTCCCGTTCCTCCATTCGGGCGCCCGAAACTTCAAATGTACCGATAGTTACGTCCTTTAAAACTCGAGTCTTTTCTTGTGTACGAATCTCTATGTCATTGTCGCATCGTGTGTCCGATAACCATCCGGTCTGCTTCGTATCCTTTATTTGATTCTATTGCATGATCAGATATCTTAAGTCCTTCCCGTTCCTCCATTCGGGTGCCCGAAACTTCAAATTTACCGATAGTTACGTCCTTTAAAACTCGAGTCTTTTCTTATGTACGAATCTCTATGTCATTGTCGCATCGTGAGTCCGATAACCATCCGGTCTGCTTCGTATCCTTTATTTGAGTCTATTGCATGATCAGATATCTTACGGCCTTCCCGTTCCTCCATTCGGGTCCCCGAAACTTCAAATGTACCGATAGTTACGTCCTTTAAAACTCGAGTCTTTTCTTGTGTACGAATCTCTATGTCATTGTCGCATCGTGAGTTCGATTAGCATCTGGTTCGCTTCTTATCCTTTATTTGAATCTATTGCATCATCAGATATCTTACGGCTTTCCCGTTCCTCCATTCGGGTGCCCGAAACTTCAAATGTACCGATAGTTACGTCCTTTAAAACTCGAGTCTTTTCTTGTGTACGAATCTCTATGTCAATGTCTCATCGTGAGTGCGATTACCATCCGGTCCACTTCGTATCCTTTATTTGATTCTATTGCATGATCAGATATCTTACGACCTTCCCGTTCCTCCATTCGGGTGCCTGAATCTTCAAATTTACCTATAGTTACGTCCTTAACACCTCGAGTCTTTTCTTGTGTACGAATCTCTATGTCGTTGTCGCATCCGGAGCCCGATTAGCATCTGGTTCACTTCTTATCCATTATTTGAGTCTATAGCGTCATCAGATATCTTACGGCCTTCCTGTTCCTCCATTCGGGTGCCCGAAACTTCAAATGTACCGATAGTTACGTCCTTTAAAACTCGAGTCTTTTCTTGTGTACGAATCTCTATGTTATTGTCGCATCGTGAGTCCAATAACCATCCGGTCTGCTTCGTATCCTTTATTTGAGTCTATTGCATGATCAGATATCTTACGGCCTTCCCGTTCCTCCATTCGGGTGCCCGAAACTTCAAATGTACCGATAGTTACGTCCTTTTAAACTCGAGTCTTTTCTTGTGTACGAATCTCTATGTTATTGTTGCATCGTGAGTCCGATTAGCATTCGGTTTGCTTCTTATCCTTTATTTGAGTCTATTGCATGATCAGATATCTTACGACCTTCCCGTTCCTCCATTCGGGTGCCCGAAACTTCAAATGTACCGATAGTTACGTCCTTTAAAACTCGAGTCTTTTCTTGTGTACGAATCTCTATGTCAATGTCTCATCGTGAGTGTGATTACCATCCGGTCCGCTTCGTATCTTTTATTTAATTCTATTGCATGATCAGATATCTTACGGCCTTCCCGTTCCTCCATTCGGGTGCCTGAATCTTCAAATTTACCTATAGTTACGTCCTTAAAACCTCGAGTCTTTTCTTGTGTACGAATCTCTATGTCGTTGTCGCATCCTGAGCCCGATTAGCATCTGGTTCACTTCTTATCCATTATTTGAGTCTATAGCGTCATCAGATATCTTACGGCCTTCCTGTTCCTCCATTCGGGTGCCCAAAACTTCAAATGTACCGATAGTTACATCCTTTTAAACTCGAGTCTTTTCTTGTGTACGAATCCCTATGTTATTGTCGCATCGTGAGTCTGATTAGCATTCGGTTCGCTTCTTATCCTTTATTTGAGTCTATTGCGTGATCAGATATCTTACGGCCTTCCCGTTCCTCCATTCGGGTGCCCGAAACTTCAAATGTACCGATAGTTACGTCCTTTAAAACTCGAGTCTTTTCTTGTGTACGAATCTCTATGTAATTGTCGCATCGTGAGTCCAATAACCATCCGGTCTGCTTCGTATCCTTTATTTGAGTCTATTGCATGATCAGATATCTTACGGCCTTCCCGTTCCTCCATTCGGGTGCCCGAAACTTCAAATTTACCGATAGTTGCGTCCTTTTAAACTCGAGTCTTTTCTTGTGTACGAATCTCTCTGTCACTGTCACATCGTGAATCCGATTAGCATCCGATTCGCTTCTTATCCTTTATTTGATCTATTGCATCATCAGATATCTTACAGCCTTCCCGTTCCTCCATTCGGGGGCCCGAAACTTCAAATGTACAGATAGTTACGTCCTTTGAAACTCGAGTCTTTTCTTGTGTACGAATCTCTATGTCATTGTCGCATCGTGAGTCCGATTAGCATCTGGTTCGCTTCTTATCCTTTATTTGAGTCTATTGCATCATCAGATATCTTACGGCGTTCATGTTCCTCCATTCGGGTGCCCGAAACTTAAAATGTACCGATAGTTACGTCCTTTAAAACTCGAGTCTTTTCTTGTGTACGAATCTCTATGTCATTGTCTCATCGTATGTGCGATTACCATCCGGTCTGCTTCGTATCCTTTATTTCATTCTATTGCATGATCAGATATCATACGGCCTTCCCGCTCCTCCATTCGGGTGCCCGAAACTTCAAATTTACCGATAGTTACGTCCTTTAAAAGTCAAGTCTTTTCTTGTGTACGAATCTCTATGTCATTGTCGCATCGTGAGTTCGATTAGCATCTGGTTCGCTTCTTATCCTTTATTTGAGTCTATTGCATCATAAGATATCTTACGGCATTCCTGTTCCTCCATTCGGGTGCCCGAAACTTCAAATGAACCGATAGTTACGTCCTTTAAAACTATAGGCTTTTCTTGTGTACGAATCTCTATGTCATTGTCGCATCGTGAGTCCGATAACCATCCAGTATGCTTCGTATCCTTTATTTGAAGCTATTGCATGATCAGATATCTTACGGCGTTCCCGTTCCCAAATTCGGGTGCCCGAAACTTCAAATGTACCTATAGTTACGTCCATTAAAACTTGAGTCTTTTCTTGTGTACAAATCTCTTTGTCATTGTCGCATCGTGAGTCCGATAACCATCTGGTCTGCTTCGTATCCTTTATTTGAGGCTATTGCATGATCAGATATCTTACGACGTTCCCGTTCCTGAATTCGGGTGCCCGAAACTTCAAATGTACCTATAGTTACGTCCATTAAAACTCGAGTCTTTTCTTGTGTAGGAATCTCTATGTCATTGTCGCATCGTGAGTCCGATAACCATCTGGTCTGCTTCATATCCTTTATTTGAGTCTATTGCATGATCAGATATCTTACGTCCTTCCTGTTCCTCAATTCGGGTGCCCGAAACTTCAAATGTACCTATAGTTACGTCCATTAAAACTCGAGTCTTTTCTTGTGTACGAATCTCTATGTCATTATCGCATCGTGAGTCCGATAACCATCTGGTCTGCTTCGTATCCTTTATTTGAGTCTATTGCATGATCAGATATCTTACGGCCTTCCAGTTCCTCCATTCGAGTGCCCGAAACTTCAAATGTACCGATAGTTACGTCCTTTAAAACTCTAGTCTTTTCTTGTGTACGAATCTCTATGTCATTGTCGCATCGTGAGACTGATTAGCATCCGGTTCGCTTCATATCCTTTATTTGAGTCTATTGCATCATCAGATATCTTACGGCATTCCTGTTCCTCCATTCGGGTGCCCGAAACTTCAAATGAACCGATAGTTACGTCCTTTAAAACTCGAGTCTTTTCTTGTGTACGAATCTCTATGTCATTGTCAAATCGTGAGCCCGATTAGCATCTGGTTCGCTTCTTATCCTTTATTTGAGTCTATTGCATGATCAGATATCTTACGGCCTTCCCGTTCGTCAATTTGGTTGCGCGAAACTTCAAATGTACCTATAGTTATGTCCATTAAAACTCGAGTCTTTTCTTATGCACGAATCTCTATGTTATTGTCACATCTTGAGTCCGATAACCATCTGGTCTGCTTCGTATCCTTTATTTGAGTCTATCGCATGATCAGATATCTTACGGCCTTCCCGTTCCTCCATTCGGGTGCCCGAAACTTCAAATTTACCGATAGTTACGTCCTTTAAAACTCGAGTCTTTTCTTGTGTACGAATCTCTATGTTATTGTCGCATCGTGAGTCCGATTAGCATCCGGTTCGCTTCTTATCCTTTATTTGAGTCTATTGCATGATCAGATATCTTACGGCCTTCCCGTTCCTCCATTCGGGTGCCCGAAACTTCAAATATACCGATAGTTACGTCCTTTAAAACTCGAGTCTTTTCTTGTGTACGAATCTCTATGTTATTGTCGCATCGTGAGTCCGATTAGCACCCCGTTCGCTTCTTATCCTTTATTTGAGTCTATTGCATGATCAGATATCTTACGGCCTTCCCGTTCCTCCATTCGGGTGCCCGAAACTTCAAATTTACCGATAGTTACGTCCTTTAAAACTCGAGTCTTTTCTTGTGTACGAATCTCTATGTTATTGTCGCATCGTGAGTCCGATTAGCACCCGGTTCGCTTCTTATCCTTTATTTGAGTCTATTGCATGATCAGATATCTTACGGCCTTCCCGTTCCTCCATTCGGGTGCCCGAAACTTCAAATTTACCGATAGTTATGTCCTTTAAAACTCGAGTCTTTTCTTGTGTACGAATCTCTATGTTATTGTCGCATCGTGAGTCCGATTACCATCCGGTTCACTTCTTATCCTTTATTTGAGTCTATTGCATGATCAGATATCTTACGGCCTTCCCGTTCCTCCATTCGGGTGCCCGAAACTTCAAATGTACCGATAGTTACGTCCTTTAAAACTCGAGTCTTTTCTTGTGTACGAATCTCTATGTTATTGTCGCATCGTGAGTACGATTAGCATCCGGTTCGCTTCTTATCCTTTATTTGAGCCTATTGCATGATCAGATATCTTACGGCCTTCCCGTTCCTCCATTCGGGTGCCCGAAACTTCAAATTTACCGATAGTTACGTCCTTTAAAACTCGAGTCTTTTCTTGTGTACGAATCTCTATGTTATTGTCGCATCGTGAGTCCGATTACCATCCGGTTCGCTTCTTATACTTTATTTGAGTCTATTGCATGATCAGATATCTTACGGCCTTCCCGTTCCTCCATTCGGGTGCCCGAAACTTCAAATGTACCGATAGTTACGTCGTTTAAAACTCGAGTCTTTTCTTGTGTACGAATCTCAATGTCATTGTCGCATCGTGAGTCCGATAACCATCCGGTCTGCTTCGTATCCTTTATTCAATTGCATGATAAGATATATTACGGCCTTCTCGTTCCTCCATTCGGGTTCCCGAAACTTCAAATGTACCGATAGTTACGTCCTTTAAAACTCGAGTCTTTTCTTGTGTACGAATCTCTATGTCATTGTCTCATCGTGAGTGCGATTACCATCCGGTCCGCTTCGTATCCTTTATTTGATTCTATTGCATGATCAAATATCTTATGGACTTCCCGTTCCTCCATTCGGGTGCCCGAAACTTCAAATGTACCGATAGTTACGTCCTTTTAAACTCGAGTCTTTTCTTGTGTACGAATCTCTATGTTATTGTCGCATCGTGAGTCCGATTAGCATCCGGTTTGCTTCTTATCCTTTATTTTAGTCTAATGCATGATCAGATATTTTACGGCCTTCCCGTTCCTCCATTCGGGTGCCCGAAACTTCAAATGTACCGATAGTTACGTCCTTTAAAACTCGAGTCTTTTCTTATGTACGAATCTCTATCTCATTGTCAAATCGTGAGTCCGATAACCATCCGGTCTGCTTCGTATCCTTTATTTGAGTCTATTGCATGATCAGATATCTTACGGCCTTCCCGTTCCTCCATTCGGGTGCCCGAAACTTCAAATTTACCGATAGTTATGTCCTTTAAAACTCGAGTCTTTTCTTGTGTACGAATCTCAATGTCATTGTCGCATCGTGAGTTCGATTAGCATCTGGTTCGCTTCTTATCCTTTATTTGAGTCTATTGCATCATCAGATATCTTACGGCTTTCCCGTTCCTCTATTCGGGTGCCCGAAACTTCAAATGTACCGATAGTTACGTCCTTTAAAACTCGAGTCTTTTCTTGTGTACGAATCTCTATGTCAATGTCTCATCGTGAGTGCGATTACCATCCGGTCCGCTTCGTATCCTTTATTGGATTCTATTGCATGATCAGATATCTTACGGCCTTCCCGTTCCTCCATTCGGGTGCCTGAATCTTCAAATGTACCGATAGTTACGTCCTTTAAAACTCGAGTCTTTTCTTGTGTACGAATCTCTATGTCTTTGTCGCATCGTGAGTTCGATTAGCATCTGGTTCGCTTCTTATCCTTTATTTGAGTCTATAGCGTCATCAGATATCTTACGGCCTTCCTGTTCCTCCATTCGGGTGCCCGAAACTTCAAATGTACCGATAGTTACGTCCTTTTAAACTCGAGTCTTTTCTTGTGTACGAATCTCTATGTTATTGTCGCATCGTGAGTCTGATTAGCATTCGGTTCGCTTCTTATCCTTTATTTGAGTCTATTGCGTGATCAGATATCTTACGGCCTTCCCGTTCCTCCATTCGGGTGCCCGAAACTTCAAATGTACCGATAGTTACGTCCTTTAAAACTCGAGTCTTTTCTTGTGTACGAATCTCTATGTCATTGTCGCATCGTGAGTCCAATAACCATCCGGTCTGCTTCGTATACTTTATTTGAGTCTATTGCATGATCAGATATCTTACGGCCTTCCTGTTCCTCCATTCGGGTGCCCGAAACTTCAAATTTACCGATAGTTACGTCCTTTAAAACTCGAGTCTTTTCTTGTGTACGAATCTCTATGTCATTGTCGCATCGTGAGTCCGATTAGCATCCGGTTTGCTTCTTATCCTTTATTTTAGTCTATTGCATGATCAGATATTTTACGGCCTTCCCGTTCCTCCATTCGGGTGCCCGAAACTTCAAATGTACCGATAGTTACGTCCTTTAAAACTCGAGTCTTTTCTTATGTACGAATCTCTATCTCATTGTCAAATTGTGAGTCCGATAACCATCCGGTCTGCTTCGTATCCTTTATTTGAGTCTTGCATGATCAGATATCTTACGGCCTTCCCGTTCCTCCATTCGGGTGCCCGAAACTTCAAATTTACCGATAGTTATGTCCTTTAAAACTCGAGTCTTTTCTTGTGTACGAATCTCAGTGTCATTGTCGCATCGTGAGTTCGATTAGCATCTGGTTCGCTTCTTATCCTTTATTTGAGTCTATTGCATCATCAGATATCTTACGGCTTTCCCGTTCCTCCATTCGGGTGCCCGAAACTTCAAATGTACCGATAGTTACGTCCTTTAAAACTCGAGTCTTTTCTTGTGTACGAATCTCTATGTCAATGTCTCATCGTGAGTGCGATTACCATCCGGTCCGCTTCGTATCCTTTATTGGATTCTATTGCATGATCAGATATCTTACGGCCTTCCCGTTCCTCCATTCGGGTGCCTGAATCTTCAAATGTACCGATAGTTACGTCCTTTAAAACTCGAGTCTTTTCTTGTGTACGAATCTCTATGTCTTTGTCGCATCGTGAGTTCGATTAGCATCTGGTTCGCTTCTTATCCTTTATTTGAGTCTATAGCGTCATCAGATATCTTACGGCCTTCCTGTTCCTCCATTCGGGTGCCCGAAACTTCAAATGTACCGATAGTTACGTCCTTTTAAACTCGAGTCTTTTCTTGTGTACGAATCTCTATGTTATTGTCGCATCGTGAGTCTGATTAGCATTCGGTTCGCTTCTTATCCTTTATTTGAGTCTATTGCGTGATCAGATATCTTACGGCCTTCCCGTTCCTCCATTCGGGTGCCCGAAACTTCAAATGTACCGATAGTTACGTCCTTTAAAACTCGAGTCTTTTCTTGTGTACGAATCTCTATGTCATTGTCGCATCGTGAGTCCAATAACCATCCGGTCTGCTTCGTATACTTTATTTGAGTCTATTGCATGATCAGATATCTTACGGCCTTCCTGTTCCTCCATTCGGGTGCCCGAAACTTCAAATTTACCGATAGTTGCGTCCTTTTAAACTCGAGTCTTTTCTTGTGTACCAATCTCTCTTTCATTGTCACATCGTGAATCCGATTAGCATCCGATTCGCTTCTTATCCTTTATTTGATCTATTGCATCATCAGATATCTTACGGCCTTCCCGTTCCTCCATTCGGGGGCCCGAAACTTCAAATGTACAGATAGTTACGTCCTTTGAAACTCGAGTCTTTTCTTGTGTACGAATCTCTATGTCATTGTCTCATCGTATGTGCGATTACCATCCGGTCCGCTTCGTATCCTTTATTTCATTCTATTGCATGCTCAGATATCATACGGCCTTCCCGCTCCTCCATTCGGGTGCCCGAAACTTCAAATTTACCGATAGTTACGTCCTTTAAAACTCAAGTCTTTTCTTGTGTACGAATCTCTATGTCATTGTCGCATCGTGAGTTCGATTAGCATCTGGTTCGCTTCTTATCCTTTATTTGAGTCTATTGCATCATAAGATATCTTACGGCATTCCTGTTCCTCCATTCGGGTGCCCGAAACTTTAAATGAACCGATAGTTACGTCCTTTAAAACTAAAGGCTTTTCTTGTGTACGAATCTCTATGTCATTGTCGCATCGTGAGTCCGATAACCATCCAGTATGCTTCGTATCCTTTATTTGAGGCTATTGCATGATCAGATATCTTACGGCGTTCCCGTTCCTGAATTCGGGGGCCCGAAACTTCAAATGTACCTATAGTTACGTCCATTAAAACTCGAGTCTTTTCTTATTTACGAATCTCTATCTCATTGTCGCATCGTGAGTCCGATAACCATCCGGTCTGCTTCATATCCTTTATTTGAGTCTATTGCATGATCAGATATCTTACGGCCTTCCCGTTCCTCCATTCGGGTGCCTGAAACTTCAAATTTACCGATAGTTATGTCCTTTAAAACTCGAGTCTTTTCTTGTGTACGAATCTCAATGTCATTGTCGCATCGTGAGTTCGATTAGCATCTGGTTCGCTTCTTATCCTTTATTTGAGTCTATTGCATCATCAGATATCTTACGGCTTTCCCGTTCCTCCATTCGGGTGCCCGAAACTTCAAATGTACCGATAGTTACGTCCTTTAAAACTCGAGTCTTTTCTTGTGTACGAATCTCTATGTCTTTGTCGCATCGTAAGTTCGATTAGCATCTGGTTCGCTTCTTATCCTTTATTTGAGTCTATTGCATCATCAGATATCTTACGGCTTTCCCGTTCCTCCATTCGGGTGCCCGAAACTTCAAATGTACCGATAGTTACGTCCTTTAAAACTCGAGTCTTTTCTTGTGTACGAATCTCTATGTCAATGTCTCATCGTGAGTGCGATTACCATCCGGTCCGCTTCGTATCCTTTATTTGATTCTATTGCATGATCAGATATCTTACGGCCTTCCCGTTCCTCCATTCGGGTGCCTGAATCTTCAAATGTACCGATAGTTACGTCCTTTAAAACTCGAGTCTTTTCTTGTGTACGAATCTCTATGTCATTGTCGCATCGTGAGTTCGATTAGCATCTGGTTCGCTTCTTATCCTTTATTTGAGTCTATTGCATCATAAGATATCTTACGGCATTCCCGTTCCTCCATTCGGGTGCCCGAAACTTCAAATGAACCGATAGTTACGTCCTTTAAAACTATTGGCTTTTCTTGTGTACGAATCCTTATGTCATTGTCGCATCGTGAGTCCGATAACCATCCAGTATGCTTCGTATCCTTTATTTGAGGCTATTGCATGATCAAATATCTTACGGCGTTCCCGTTCCTGAATTCGGGGGCCCGAAACTTCAAATGTACCTATAGTTACGTCCATTAAAACTCGAGTCTTTTCTTGTGTACGAATCTCTTTATCATTGTCGCATCGTGAGTCCGATTACCATCTGGTCTGGTTCGTATCCTTTATTTGAGGCTATTACATGATCAGATATCTTACGGCGTTCCCGTTCATGAATTCGGGTGCCCGAAACTTCAAATGTACCTATAGTTACGTCCATTAAAAGTCGAGTCTTTTCTTGTGTACGAATCTCTATGTCATTGTCGCATCGTGAGTCCGATAACCATCTGGTCTGCTTCGTATCCTTTATTTGAGTCTATTGCATGATCAGATATCTTACGGCCTTCCTGTTCCTCAATTCGGGTGCCCGAAACTTCAAATGTACCTATAGTTACGTCCATTAAAACTCGAGTCTTTTCTTGTGTACGAATCTCTATGTCATTAACGCATCGTGAGTCCGATAACCATCTGGTCTGCTTCGTATCCTTTATTTGAGTCTATTGCATGATCAGATATCTTACGGCCTTCCAGTTCCTCCATTCGAGTGCCCGAAACTTCAAATGTACCGATAGTTACGTCCTTTAAAACTCTAGTCTTTTCTTGTGTACGAATCTCTATGTCATTGTCGCATCGTGAGACTGATTAGCATCCGGTTCGCTTCGTATCCTTTATTTGAGTCTATTGCATCATCAGATATCTTACGGCATTCTTGTTCCTCCATTCGGGTGCCCGAAACTTCAAATGAACCGATAGTTACGTCCTTTAAAACTCGAGTCTTTTCTTGTGTACGAATCTCTATGTTATTGTCGCATCGTGAGTCTGATTAGCATCCGGTTCGCTTCTTATCCTTTATTTGAGTCTATTGCGTGATCAGATATCTTACGGCCTTCCCGTTCCTCCATTCGGGTGCCCGAAACTTCAAATGTACCGATAGTTACGTCCTTTAAAACTCGAGTCTTTTCTTGTGTACGAATCTCTATATCATTGTCTCATCGTGAGTGCGATTACCATCCGGTCCGCTTCGTATCCTTTATTTGATTCTATTGCATGATCAAATATCCTACGGCCTTCCCGTTCCTCCATTCAGGTACCTGAAACTTCAAATTTACCTATAGTTACGTCCTTTAAACCTCGAGTCTTTTGTTGTGTACGAATCTCTATGTCATTGTCGCATCGTGAGCCCGATTAGCATCTGGTTCGCTTCTTATCCTTTATTTGAGTCTATTGCATCATCAGATATCTTACGGCCTTCCTGTTCCTCCATTCGGGTGCCCGAAACTTCAAATGTACCGATAGTTACGTCCTTTTAAACTCGAGTCTTTTCTTGTGTACGAATCTCTATGTTATTGTCGCATCGTGAGTCCGATTAGCATCCGGTTCGTTTCTTATCCTTTATTTGAGTCTATTGCGTGATCAGATATCTTACGGCCTTCCAGTTCCTCTATTCGAGTGCCCGAAACTTCAAATGTACCGATAGTTACGTCCTTTAAAACTCGAGTCTTTTCTTGTGTACGAATCTCTATGTCATTGTCGCATCGTGAGACTGATTAGCATCCGGTTCGCTTCGTATCCTTTATTTGAGTCTATTGCATCATCAGATATCTTACGGCATTCATGTTCCTCCATTCGGGTGCCCGAAACTTCAAATGAACCGATAGTTACGTCCTTTAAAACTCGAGTCTTTTCTTGTGTACGAATCTCTATGTCATTGTCACATCGTGAGCCCGATTAGCATCTGGTTCGCTTCTTATCCTTTATTTGAGTCTATTGCATGATCAGATATCTTACGGCCTTCCCGTTCCTCAATTCGGGTGCCCGAAACTTCAAATGTACCTATGGTTACATCCATTAAAACTCGAGTCTTTTCTTGTGCACGAATCTCTATGTTATTGTCACATCTTGAGTCCGATAACCATCTGGTCTGCTTCGTATCCTTTATTTGAGTCTATTGCATGATCAGATATCTTACGGCCTTCCCGTTCCTCCATTCGGGTGCCCGGAACTTCAAATTTACCGATAGTTACGTCCTTTCAAACTCGAGTCTTTTCTTGTGTACGAATCTCTATGTTATTGTCGCATCGTGAGTCCGATTAGCATCCGGTTCGCTTCTTATCCTTTATTTGAGTCTATTGCATGATCAGATATCTTACGGCCTTCCCGTTCCTCCATTCGGCTGCCCGAAACTTCAAATTTACCGATAGTTACGTCCTCTAAAACTCGAGTCTTTTCTTGTGTACGAATCTCTATGTTATTATCGCATCGTGAGTCCGATTAGCATCCGGTTCGCTTCTTATCCTTTATTTGAGTCTATTGCATGATCAGATATCATACGGCCTTCCCGTTCCTCCATTCGGGTGCCCGAAACTTCAAATGTACCGATAGTTACGTCCTTTAAAACTCGAGTCTTTTCTTGTGTACGAATCTCAATGTCATTGTCGCATCGTGAGTCCGATAACCATCCGGTCTTCTTCGTATCCTTTATTCAATTGCATGATAAGATATCTTACGGCCTTCTCGTTCCTCCATTCGGGTGCCCGAAACTTCAAATGTACCGATAGTTACGTCCTTTAAAACTCGAGTCTTTTCTTGTGTACGAATCTCTATGTCATTGTCCATCGTGAGTGAGATTATCATCCAGTCTGCTTCGTATCCTTTATTTGATTCTATTGCATGATCAAATATCTTACGGCCTTCCCGTTCCTCCATTCGGGTGCCTGAAACTTCAAATTTACCTATAGTTACGTCCTTTAAACCTCGAGTCTTTTCTTGTGTACGAATCTCTATGTCATTGTCGCATCGTGAGCCCGATTCGCATCTGGTTCGCTTCTTATCCTTTATTTGAGTCTAATGCATCATCAGATATCTTACGGCCTTCCTGTTCCTCCATTCGGGTGCCCGAAACTTCAAATGTACCGATAGTTACGTCCTTTTAAACTCGAGTCTTTTCTTGTGTACGAATCTCTATGTTATTGTCGCATCGTGAGTCCGATTAGCATCCGGTTCGTTTCTTATCCTTTATTTGAGTCTATTGCATGATCAGATATCTTACGGCCTTCCCGTTCCTTCATTCGGGTGCCCGAAACTTCAAATGTACCGATAGTTACGTCCATTAAAACTCGAGTCTTTTCTTGTGTACGAATCTCAATGTCATTGTCGCATCGTGAGTCCGATAACCATCCGGTCTGCTTCGTATCCTTTATTTGAGTTATTGCATGATAAGATATCTTACGGCCTTCTCGTTCCTCTATTCGGGTGCCCGAAACTTCAAATATACCGATAGTTACGTCCTTTAAAACTCGAGTCTTTTCTTGTGTATGAATCTCTATGTCATTGTCTCATCGTGAGCCCGATTAGCATCTGGTTCGCTTCTTATCCTTTATTTGAGTCTATTGCATCATCAGATATCTTAGGGCCTTCCTGTTCCTCCATTCGGGTGCCCGGAACTTCAAATGTACCGATAGTTACGTCCTTTTAAACTCGAGTCTTTTCTTGTGTACGAATCTCTATGTTATTGTCGCATCGTGAGTCCGATTAGCATCCGGTTCGCTTCTTATCCTTTATTTGAGTCTATTGCATGATCAGATATCTTACGGCCTTCCCGTTCCTCCATTCGGGAGCCCGAAACTTCAAATGTACCGATAGTTACGTCCTTTAAAACTCGAGTCTTTTCTTATGTACGAATCTCTATGTCATTGTCGCATCGTGAGTCCGATAACCATCCGGTCTGCTTCGTCTCCTTTATTTGAGTCTATTGCATGATCAGATATCTTACGGCCTTCCCGTTCCTCCATTCGGGTGCCCGAAACTTCAAATTTACCGATAGTTACGTCCTTTAAAACTCGAGTCTTTTCTTGTGTACGAATCTCTATGTCATTGTCGCATCGTGAGTTCGATTAGCATCTGGTTCGCTAATTATCCTTTATCTGAGTCTATTGCATCATCAGATATCTTACGGCCTTCCCGTTCCTCCATTCGGGTGCCCGAAACTTCAAATGTACCGATAGTTACGTCTTTTAAAACTCGAGTCTTTTCTTGTGTACGAATCTCTATGTCTTTGTCGCATCGTGAGTCCGATAACCATCCTGTCTGCTTCGTATCCTTTATTTGAGTCTATTGCATGATCAGATATCTTACGGCCTTCCCGTTCCTCCATTCGGGTGCCCGAAACTTCAAATTTACCGATAGTTACGTCCTTTTAAACTCGAGTCTTTTCTTGTGTACGAATCTCTATGTCATTGTCACATCGTGAATCCGATTCGCATCCGATTCGCTTCTTATCCTTTATTTGATCTATTGCATGATCAGATATCTTACGGCCTTCCCGTTCCTCCATTCGGGTGCCCGAAACTTCTAATTTACCGATAGTTACGTCCTTTAAAACTCGAGTCTTATCTTGTGTACAAATCTCTATGTCATTGTCGCATCGTGAGTCTGATTAGCATCCGGTTCGCTTCTTATCCTTTATTTGAGTCTATTGCATGATCAGATATCTTACGGCCTTCCCGTTCCTCCATTCGGGTGCCCGAAACTTCAAATATACCGATAGTTACGTCATTTAAAACTCGAGTGTTATCTTGTGTACCAATCTCTATGTCATTGTCGCATCGTGAGTCCGATAACCATCCGGTCTGCTTCGTCTCCTTTATTTGAGTCTATTGCATGATCAGATATCTTACGGCCTTCCCGTTCCTCCATTCGGGCGCCCGAAACTTCAAATTTACCGATAATTACGTCCTTTAAAACTCGAGTCTTTTCTTGTGTACGAATCTCTATGTCATTGTCGCATCGTGAGTTCGATTAGCATCTGGTTCGCTAATTATCCTTTATCTGAGTCTATTGCATCATCAGATATCTTACGGCCTTCCCGTTCCTCCATTCGGGTGCCCGAAACTTCAAATGTACCGATAGTTACGTCTTTTAAAACTCGAGTCTTTTCTTGTGTACGAATCTCTATGTCTTTGTCGCATCGTGAGTCCGATAACCATCCTGTCTGCTTCGTATCCTTTATTTAAGTCTATTGCATGATCAGATATCTTACGGCCTTCCCGTTCCTCCATTCGGGTGCCCGAAACTTCAAATTTACCGATAGTTACGTCCTTTTAAACTCGAGTCTTTTCTTGTGTACGAACCTCTATGTCATTGTCACATCGTGAATCCGATTAGCATCCGATTCGCTTCTTATCCTTTATTTGATCTATTGCATGATCAGATATCTTACGGCCTTCCCGTTCCTCCATTCGGGTGCCCGAAACTTCCAATTTACCGATAGTTACGTCCTTTAAAACTCGAGTCTTATCTTGTGTACAAATCTCTATGTCATTGTCGCATCGTGAGTCTGATTAGCATCCGGTTCGCTTCTTATCCTTTATTTGAGTCTATTGCATGATCAGATATCTTACGGCCTTCCCGTTCCTCCATTCGGGTGCCCGAAACTTCAAATATACCGATAGTTACGTCATTTAAAACTCGAGTGTTATCTTGTGTACCAATCTCTATGTCATTGTCGCATCGTGAGTCCGATAACCATCCGGTCTGCTTCGTATCCTTTATTTGAGTCTATTGCATGATCAGATATCTTACGGCCTTCCCGTTCCTCCATTCGGGTGCCTGAATCTTCAAATTTACCTATAGTTACGTCCTTAAAAACTCGAGTCTATTCTTGTGTACGAATCTCTATGTCATTGTCTCATCGAGAGTGCGATTACCATCCGGTCCGCTTCGTATCCTTTATTTGATTCTATTGTATGATCAGATATCTTACGGCCTTCCCGTTCCTCCATTCGGGGGCCTGAATCTTCAAATTTACCTATAGTTACGTCCTTAAAAACTCGAGTCTTTTCTTGTGTACGAATCTCTATGTCATTGTCTCATCGTGAGTGCGATTACCATCCCGTCCGCTTCGTATCCTTTATTTGAGTCTATTGCATGATCAGATATCTTACGGCCTCCCCGTTCCTCCATTCGGGTGCCCGAAACTTCAAATGTACCGATAGTTACGTCCTTAAAAACTCGATTCTTTTCTTGTGTATGAATCTCTATGTCACTGTCACATCGTGAGCCCGATTAGCATTTGGTTCGCTTCTTATCCTTTATTTGAGTCTATTGCAAGATCAGATATCTTACGGCCTTCCCGTTCCTCAATTCGGGTGCTCGAAACTTCAAATGTACCGATAGTTACGTCCTTTAAAACTCGAGTCTTTTCTTGTGTACGAATCTCTATGTCATTGTCTCATCGTGAGTGCGATTACCATCCGGTCCGCTTCGTATCCTTTATTTGATTCTATTGCATGATCAGATATCTTACGGCCTTCCCGTTCCTCCATTCGGGTGCCTGAAACTTAAAATTTACCTATAGTTACGTCCTTTAAACCTCGAGTCTTTTCTTGTGTATGAATCTCTATGTCATTGTCGCATCGTGAGCCCGATTAGCATCTGGTTCGCTTCGTTTCCTTTATTTGAGTCTATTGCATGATCAGATATCTTACGGCCTTCCCGTTCCTCCATTCGGGTGCCCGAAACTTCAAATTTACCGATAGTTACGTCCTTTTAAACTCGAATCTTTTCTTGTGTACGAATCTCTATGTCATTGTCACATCGTGAATCCGATTAGCATCCGATTCGCTTCTTATACTTTATTTGATATATTGCATCATCAGATATCTTACGGCCTTCCCGTTCCTCCATTCGGGGGCCCGAAACTTCAAATGTACAGATAGTTACGTCCTTTGAAACTCGAGTCTTTTCTTGTGTACGAATCTCTATGTCATTGTCGCATCGTGAGTCCGATTAGCATCTGGTTCGCTTCTTATCCTTTACTTGAGTCTATTGCATCATCAGATATCTTACGGCATTCATGTTCCTCCATTCGGGTGCCCGAAACTTCAAATGTACCGATAGTTACGTCCTTTAAAACTCGAGTCTTTTCTTGTGTACGAATCTCTATGTCATTGTCTCATCGTAAGTGCGATAACCATCCGGTCCGCTTCGTATCCTTTATTTCATTCTATTGCATGATCAGATATCATACGGCCTTCCCGTTCCTCCATTCGGGTGCCCGAAACTTCAAATTTACCTATAGTTACGTCCTTTAAACCTCGAGTCTTTTCTTGTGTATGAATCTCTATGTCATTGTCGCATCGTGAGCCCGATTAGCATCTGGTTCGCTTCTTATCCTTTATTTGAGTCTACTGCATGATCAGATATCTTACGGCCTTCACGTTCCACAATTCGGGTGCCCGAAACTCCAAATGTACCGATAGTTACGTCCTTTAAAACTGGAGTCTTTTCTTGTGTACGAATCTCTATGTCATTGTCGCATCGTGAGTCCGATTAGCATCCGGTCCGCTTCGTATCCTTTATTTGAGTCTATTGCATCATCAGATATCTTACGGCATTCCTGTTCCTCTATTCGGGTGCCCGAAACTTCAAATGAACCGATATTTACGTCCTTTAAAACTCAAGTCTTTTCTTGTGTACGAATCTCTATGTCATTGTCGTATCATGAGTCCGATTACCATCCGGTCCGCTTCGTATCCTTTATTTGAGTCTATTGCATCATCAGATATCTTACGGCATTCCTGTTCCTCCATTCGGGTGCCCGAAACTTCAAATGAACCGATAGTTACGTCCCTTAAAACTCAAGTCTTTTCTTGTGTACGAATCTCTATGTCATTGTCGTATCGTGAGTCCGATTACCATCCGGTCCGCTTCGTATCCTTTATTTGAGTCTATTGCATCATCAGATATCTTACGGCCTTCACGTTCCTCCATTCGCGTCCCCGAAACTTCAAATGTACCGATAGTTACGTCCTTTAAAACTCAAGTCTTTTCTTGTGTACGAATCTCTACGTCATTGTCGTATCGTGAGTCCGATTACCATCCGGTCCGCTTCGTATCCTTTATTTGAGTCTATTGCATGATCAGATATCTTACGGCCTTCACGTTCCACAATTCGGGTGCCCGAAACTCCAAAATGTACCGATAGTTACGTCCTTTAAAACTCGAGTCTTTTCTTGTGTACGAATCTCTATGTCATTGTCGCATCGTGAGTCCGATTAGCATCCGGTCCGCTTGGTATCCTTTATTTGAGTCTATTGCATCATCAGATATCTTACGGCATTCCTGTTCCTCCATTCGGGTGCCCGAAACTTCAAATATACCGATAGTTACGTCCTTTAAAACTCGAGTCTTTTCTTGTGTACGAATCTCTATGTTATTGTCGCATCGTGAGTCCGATTAGCATCCGGTTCGCTTCATATCCTTTATTTGGGTCTATTGCATGATCAGATATCTTACGGCCTTCCCGTCCCTCCATTCGGGTGCCCGAAACTTCAAATTTTCTGATAGTTACGTCCTTTAAAATTCGAGTCTTTTCTTGTGTACGAGTCTCTATGTTATTTTCGCATCGTGAGTCCGATTACCATCCGGTTTGCTTCTTATCCTTTATTTGAGTCTATTGCATGATCAGATATCTTACGGCCTTCCCGTTCCTCCATTCGGGTGCCCGAAACTTTAAATGTACCGATAGTTACGTCCTTTAAAACTCGAGTCTTTTCTTGTGTACGAATCTCAATGTCATTGTCGCATCGTGAGTCCGATAACCATCCGGTCTGCTTCGTATCCTTTATTCAATTGCATGATAAGATATCTTACGGCTTTCTCGTTCCTCCATTCGGGTGCCCGAAACTTCAAATGTACCGATAGTTACGTCCTTTAAAACTCGAGTCTTTTCTTGTGTACGAATCTCTATGTCATTGTCTCATCGTGAGTGCGATTACCATCCGGTCCGCTTCGTATCCTTTATTTGAGTCTATTGCATCATCAGATATCTTACGGCTTTCCCGTTCCTCCATCCGGGTGCCCGAAACTTCAAATGTACCGATAGTTACGTCCTTTAAAACTCAAGTCTTTTCTTGTGTACGAATCTCTATGTCATTGTCGTATCGTGAGTCCGATTACCATCCGGTCCGCTTCGTATCCTTTATTTGAGTCTATTGCATCATTAGATATCTTACGGCCTTCCCGTTCCTCCATTCGCGTGCCCGAATCTTCAAATGTACCGATAGTTACGTCCTTTAAAACTCGAGTCTTTTCTTGTGTACGAATCTCTATGTCATTGTCGCATCGTGAGTTCGATTAGCATACGGTCCACTTCGTATCCTTTATTTGAGTCTATTGCACGATCAGATATCTTACGGCCTTCACGTTCCACAATTCGGGTGCCCGAAACTCCAAATGTACCGATAGTTACGTCCTTTAAAACTGGAGTCTTTTCTTGTGTACGAATCTCTATGTCATTGTCGCATCGTGCGTCCGATTTGCATCCGGTCCGCTTCGTATCCTTTATTTGAGTCTATTGCATCATCAGATATCTTACGGCATTCCTGTTCCTCCATTCGGGTGCCCGAAACTTCAAATGAACCGATAGTTACGTCCTTTAAAACTCAAGTCTTTTCTTGTGTACGAATCTCTATGTCATTGTCGTATCATGAGTCCGATTACCATCCGGTCCGCTTCGTATCCTTTATTTGAGTCTATTGCATCATCAGATATCTTACGGCATTCCTGTTCCTCCATTCGGGTGCCCGAAACTTCAAATGTACCGATAGTTACGTCCTTTAAAACTCAAGTCTTTTCTAGTGTACGAATCTCTAAGTCATTGTCGTATCGTGAGTCCGATTACCATCCGGTCCGCTTCGTATCCTTTATTTGAGTCTATTGCATCATCAGATATCTTACGGCCTTCCCGTTCCTCCATTCGCGTGCCCGAAACTTCAAATGTACCGATAGTTACGTCCTTTAAAACTCAAGTCTTTTCTTGTGTACAAATCTCTATGTCATTGTCGTATCGTGAGTCCGATTACCATCCGGTCCGCTTCGTATCCTTTATTTGAGTCTATTGCATGATCAGATATCTTACGGCCTTCACGTTCCACAATTCGGGTGCCCGAAACACCAAAATGTACCGATAGTTACGTCCTTTAAAACTCGAGTCTTTTCTTGTGTACGAAGCTCTATGTCATTGTCGCATCGTGAGTCCGATTAGCATCCGGTCCGCTTGGTATCCTTTATTTGAGTCTATTGCATCATCAGATATCTTACGGCATTCCTGTTCCTCCATTCGGGTGCCCGAAACTTCAAATATACCGATAGTTACGTCCTTTAAAACTCGAGTCTTTTCTTGTGTACGAATCTCTATGTTATTGTCGCATCGTGAGTCCGATTAGCATCCGGTTCGCTTCTTCTCCTTTATTTGAGTCTATTTTACGGCCTTCCCGTCCCTCCATTCGGGTGCCCGAAACTTCAAATTTACTGATAGTTACGTCCTTTAAAACTCGAGTCTTTTCTTGTGTACGAATCTCTATGTTATTGTCGCATCGTGAGTCCGATTACCATCCGGTTTGCTTCTTATCCTTTATTTGAGTCTATTGCATGATCAGATATCTTACGGCCTTCCCGTTCCTCCATTCGGGTGCCCGAAAGTTTAAATGTACCGATAGTTACGTCCTTTAAAACTCGATTCTTTTCTTGTGTACGAATCTTAATGTCATTGTCGCATCGTGAGTCCGATAACCATCCGGTCTGCTTCGTATCCTTTATTCAATTGCATGATAAGATATCTTACGGCCTTCTCGTTCCTCCATTCGGGTGCCCGAAACTTCAAATGTACCGATAGTTACGTCCTTTAAAACTCGAGTCTTTTCTTGTGTACGAATCTCTATGTCATTGTCTCATCGTGAGTGCGATTACCATCCGGTCCGCTTCGTATCCTTTCTTTGAGTCTATTGCATCATCAGATATCTTACGGCTTTCCCGTTCCTCCATTCGGGTGCCCGAAACTTCAAATGTACCGATAGTTAGGTCCTTTAAAACTCAAGTCTTTTCTTGTGTACGAATCTCTATGTCATTGTCGTATCGTGAGTCCGATTACCATCCGGTCCGCTTCGTATCCTTTATTTGAGTCTATTGCACGATCAGATATCTTACGGCCTTCCCGTTCCTCCATTCGCGTGCCCGAATCTCCAAATGTACCGATAGTTACGTCCTTTAAAACTCGAGTCTTTTCTTGTGTACGAATCTCTATGTCATTGTCGCATCGTGAGTTCGATTAGCATCCGGTCCACTTCGTATCCTTTATTTGAGTCTATTGCATGATCAGATATCTTACGGCCTTCACGTTCCACAATTCGGGTGCCCGAAACTCCAAATGTACCGATAGTTACGTCCTTTAAAACTGGAGTCTTTCCTTGTGTACGAATCTCTATGTCATTGTCGCATCGTGCGTCCGATTTGCATCCGGTCCGCTTCGTATCCTTTATTTGAGTCTATTGCATCATCAGATATCTTACGGCATTCCTGTTCCTCCATTCGGGTGCCCGAAACTTCAAATGTACCGATAGTTACGTCCTTTAAAACTCAAGTCTTTTCTTGTGTACGAATCTCTATGTCATTGTCGTATCATGAGTCCGATTACCATCCGGTCCGCTTCGTATCCTTTATTTGAGTCTATTGCATCATCAGATATCTTACGGCATTCCTGTTCCTCCATTCGGGTGCCCGAAACTTCAAATGTACCGATAGTTACGTCCTTTAAAACTCAAGTCTTTTCTTGTGTACGAATCTCTAAGTCATTGTCGTATCGTGAGTCCGATTACCATCCGGTCCGCTTCGTATCCTTTATTTGAGTCTATTGCATCATCAGATATCTTACGGCCTTCCCGTTCCTCCATTCGCGTGCCCGAAACTTCAAATGTACCGATAGTTACGTCCTTTAAAACTCAAGTCTTTTCTTGTGTACAAATCTCTATGTCATTGTCGTATCGTGAGTCCGATTACCATCCGGTCCGCTTCGTATCCTTTATTTGAGTCTATTGCATGATCAGATATCTTACGGCCTTCACGTTCCACAATTCGGGTGCCCGAAACACCAAAATGTACCGATAGTTACGTCCTTTAAAACTCGAGTCTTTTCTTGTGTACGAAGCTCTATGTCATTGTCGCATCGTGAGTCCGATTAGCATCCGGTCCGCTTGGTATCCTTTATTTGAGTCTATTGCATCATCAGATATCTTACGGCATTCCTGTTCCTCCATTCGGGTGCCCGAAACTTCAAATATACCGATAGTTACGTCCTTTAAAACTCGAGTCTTTTCTTGTGTACGAATCTCTATGTTATTGTCGCATCGTGAGTCCGATTAGCATCCGGTTCGCTTCTTATCCTTTATTTGAGTCTATTTTACGGCCTTCCCGTCCCTCCATTCGGGTGCCCGAAACTTCAAATTTACTGATAGTTACGTCCTTTAAAACTCGAGTCTTTTCTTGTGTACGAATCTCTATGTTATTGTCGCATCGTGAGTCCGATTACCATCCGGTTTGCTTCTTATCCTTTATTTGAGTCTATTGCATGATCAGATATCTTACGGCCTTCCCGTTCCTCCATTCGGGTGCCCGAAAGTTTAAATGTACCGATAGTTACGTCCTTTAAAACTCGATTCTTTTCTTGTGTACGAATCTTAATGTCATTGTCGCATCGTGAGTCCGATAACCATCCGGTCTGCTTCGTATCCTTTATTCAATTGCATGATAAGATATCTTACGGCCTTCTCGTTCCTCCATTCGGGTGCCCGAAACTTCAAATGTACCGATAGTTACGTCCTTTAAAACTCGAGTCTTTTCTTGTGTACGAATCTCTATGTCATTGTCTCATCGTGAGTGCGATTACCATCCGGTCCGCTTCGTATCCTTTCTTTGAGTCTATTGCATCATCAGATATCTTACGGCTTTCCCGTTCCTCCATTCGGGTGCCCGAAACTTCAAATGTACCGATAGTTAGGTCCTTTAAAACTCAAGTCTTTTCTTGTGTACGAATCTCTATGTCATTGTCGTATCGTGAGTCCGATTACCATCCGGTCCGCTTCGTATCCTTTATTTGAGTCTATTGCACGATCAGATATCTTACGGCCTTCCCGTTCCTCCATTCGCGTGCCCGAATCTCCAAATGTACCGATAGTTACGTCCTTTAAAACTCGAGTCTTTTCTTGTGTACGAATCTCTATGTCATTGTCGCATCGTGAGTTCGATTAGCATCCGGTCCACTTCGTATCCTTTATTTGAGTCTATTGCATGATCAGATATCTTACGGCCTTCACGTTCCACAATTCGGGTGCCCGAAACTCCAAATGTACCGATAGTTACGTCCTTTAAAACTGGAGTCTTTCCTTGTGTACGAATCTCTATGTCATTGTCGCATCGTGCGTCCGATTTGCATCCGGTCCGCTTCGTATCCTTTATTTGAGTCTATTGCATCATCAGATATCTTACGGCATTCCTGTTCCTCCATTCGGGTGCCCGAAACTTCAAATGTACCGATAGTTACGTCCTTTAAAACTCAAGTCTTTTCTTGTGTACGAATCTCTAAGTCATTGTCGTATCGTGAGTCCGATTACCATCCGGTCCGCTTCGTATCCTTTATTTGAGTCTATTGCATCATCAGATATCTTACGGCCTTCCCGTTCCTCCATTCGCGTGCCCGAAACTTCAAATGTACCGATAGTTACGTCCTTTAAAACTCAAGTCTTTTCTTGTGTACGAATCTCTATGTCATTGTCGTATCGTGAGTCCGATTACCATCCGGTCCGCTTCGTATCCTTTATTTGAGTCTATTGCATGATCAGATATCTTACGGCCTTCACGTTCCACAATTCGGGTGCCCGAAACACCAAAATGTACCGATAGTTACGTCCTTTAAAACTCGAGTCTTTTCTTGTGTACGAAGCTCTATGTCATTGTCGCATCGTGAGTCCGATTAGCATCCGGTCCGCTTGGTATCCTTTATTTGAGTCTATTGCATCATCAGATATCTTACGGCATTCCTGTTCCTCCATTCGGGTGCCCGAAACTTCAAATATACCGATAGTTACGTCCTTTAAAACTCGAGTCTTTTCTTGTGTACGAATCTCTATGTTATTGTCGCATCGTGAGTCCGATTAGCATCCGGTTCGCTTCTTATCCTTTATTTGAGTCTATTTTACGGCCTTCCCGTCCCTCCATTCGGGTGCCCGAAACTTCAAATTTACTGATAGTTACGTCCTTTAAAACTCGAGTCTTTTCTTGTGTACGAATCTCTATGTTATTGTCGCATCGTGAGTCCGATTACCATCCGGTTTGCTTCTTATCCTTTATTTGAGTCTATTGCATGATCAGATATCTTACGGCCTTCCCGTTCCTCCATTCGGGTGCCCGAAACTTTAAATGTACCGATAGTTACGTCCTTTAAAACTCGATTCTTTTCTTGTGTACGAATCTTAATGTCATTGTCGCATCGTGAGTCCGATAACCATCCGGTCTGCTTCGTATCCTTTATTCAATTGCATGATAAGATATCTTACGGCCTTCTCGTTCCTCCATTCGGGTGCCCGAAACTTCAAATGTACCGATAGTTACGTCCTTTAAAACTCGAGTCTTTTCTTGTGTACGAATCTCTATGTCATTGTCTCATCGTGAGTGCGATTACCATCCGGTCCGCTTCGTATCCTTTCTTTGAGTCTATTGCATCATCAGATATCTTACGGCTTTCCCGTTCCTCCATTCGGGTGCCCGAAACTTCAAATGTACCGATAGTTACGTCCTTTAAAACTCAAGTCTTTTCTTGTGTACGAATCTCTATGTCATTGTCGTATCGTGAGTCCGATTACCATCCGGTCCGCTTCGTATCCTTTATTTGAGTCTATTGCATCATCAGATATCTTACGGCCTTCCCGTTCCTCCATTCGCGTGCCCGAATCTTCAAATGTACCGATAGTTACGTCCTTTAAAACTCGAGTCTTTTCTTGTGTACGAATCTCTATGTCATTGTCGCATCGTGAGTTCGATTAGCATCCGGTCCACTTCGTATCCTTTATTTGAGTCTATTGCATGATCAGATATCTTACGGCCTTCACGTTCCACAATTCGGGTGCCCGAAACTCCAAATGTACCGATAGTTACGTCCTTTAAAACTGGAGTCTTTCCTTGTGTACGAATCTCTATGTCATTGTCGCATCGTGCGTCCGATTTGCATCCGGTCCGCTTCGTATCCTTTATTTGAGTCTATTGCATCATCAGATATCTTACGGCATTCCTGTTCCTCCATTCGGGTGCCCGAAACTTCAAATGAACCGATAGTTACGTCCTTTAAAACTCAAGTCTTTTCTTGTGTACGAATCTCTATGTCATTGTCGTATCATGAGTCCGATTACCATCCGGTCCGCTTCGTATCCTTTATTTGAGTCTATTGCATCATCAGATATCTTACGGCATTCCTGTTCCTCCATTCGGGTGCCCGAAACTTCAAATGAACCGATAGTTACGTCCTTTAAAACTCAAGTCTTTTCTTGTGTACGAATCTCTATGTCATTGTCGTATCGTGAGTCCGATTACCATCCGGTCCGCTTCGTATCCTTTATTTGAGTCTATTGCATGATCAGATATCTTACGGCCTTCACGTTCCACAATTCGGGTGCCCGAAACACCAAAATGTACCGATAGTTACGTCCTTTAAAACTCGAGTCTTTTCTTGTGTACGAAGCTCTATGTCATTGTCGCATCGTGAGTCCGATTAGCATCCGGTCCGCTTGGTATCCTTTATTTGAGTCTATTGCATCATCAGATATCTTACGGCATTCCTGTTCCTCCATTCGGGTGCCCGAAACTTCAAATATACCGATAGTTACGTCCTTTAAAACTCGAGTCTTTTCTTGTGTACGAATCTCTATGTTATTGTCGCATCGTGAGTCCGATTAGCATCCGGTTCGCTTCTTATCCTTTATTTGAGTCTATTTTACGGCCTTCCCGTCCCTCCATTCGGGTGCCCGAAACTTCAAATTTACTGATAGTTACGTCCTTTAAAACTCGAGTCTTTTCTTGTGTACGAATCTCTATGTTATTGTCGCATCGTGAGTCCGATTACCATCCGGTTTGCTTCTTATCCTTTATTTGAGTCTATTGCATGATCAGATATCTTACGGCCTTCCCGTTCCTCCATTCGGGTGCCCGAAACTTTAAATGTACCGATAGTTACGTCCTTTAAAACTCGATTCTTTTCTTGTGTACGAATCTTAATGTCATTGTCGCATCGTGAGTCCGATAACCATCCGGTCTGCTTCGTATCCTTTATTCAATTGCATGATAAGATATCTTACGGCCTTCTCGTTCCTCCATTCGGGTGCCCGAAACTTCAAATGTACCGATAGTTACGTCCTTTAAAACTCGAGTCTTTTCTTGTGTACGAATCTCTATGTCATTGTCTCATCGTGAGTGCGATTACCATCCGGTCCGCTTCGTATCCTTTCTTTGAGTCTATTGCATCATCAGATATCTTACGGCTTTCCCGTTCCTCCATTCGGGTGCCCGAAACTTCAAATGTACCGATAGTTACGTCCTTTAAAACTCAAGTCTTTTCTTGTGTACGAATCTCTATGTCATTGTCGTATCGTGAGTCCGATTACCATCCGGTCCGCTTCGTATCCTTTATTTGAGTCTATTGCATCATCAGATATCTTACGGCCTTCCCGTTCCTCCATTCGCGTGCCCGAATCTTCAAATGTACCGATAGTTACGTCCTTTAAAACTCGAGTCTTTTCTTGTGTACGAATCTCTATGTCATTGTCGCATCGTGAGTTCGATTAGCATCCGGTCCACTTCGTATCCTTTATTTGAGTCTATTGCATGATCAGATATCTTACGGCCTTCACGTTCCACAATTCGGGTGCCCGAAACTCCAAATGTACCGATAGTTACGTCCTTTAAAACTGGAGTCTTTCCTTGTGTACGAATCTCTATGTCATTGTCGCATCGTGCGTCCGATTTGCATCCGGTCCGCTTCGTATCCTTTATTTGAGTCTATTGCATCATCAGATATCTTACGGCATTCCTGTTCCTCCATTCGGGTGCCCGAAACTTCAAATGAACCGATAGTTACGTCCTTTAAAACTCAAGTCTTTTCTTGTGTACGAATCTCTATGTCATTGTCGTATCATGAGTCCGATTACCATCCGGTCCACTTCGTATCCTTTATTTGAGTCTATTGCATCATCAGATATCTTACGGCATTCCTGTTCCTCCATTCGGGTGCCCGAAACTTCAAATGAACCGATAGTTACGTCCTTTAAAACTCAAGTCTTTTCTTGTGTACGAATCTCTATGTCATTGTCGTATCGTGAGTCCGATTACCATCCGGTCCGCTTCGTATCCTTTATTTGAGTCTATTGCATGATCAGATATCTTACGGCCTTCACGTTCCACAATTCGGGTGCCCGAAACACCAAAATGTACCGATAGTTACGTCCTTTAAAACTCGAGTCTTTTCTTGTGTACGAAGCTCTATGTCATTGTCGCATCGTGAGTCCGATTAGCATCCGGTCCGCTTGGTATCCTTTATTTGAGTCTATTGCATCATCAGATATCTTACGGCATTCCTGTTCCTCCATTCGGGTGCCCGAAACTTCAAATATACCGATAGTTACGTCCTTTAAAACTCGAGTCTTTTCTTGTGTACGAATCTCTATGTTATTGTCGCATCGTGAGTCCGATTAGCATCCGGTTCGCTTCTTATCCTTTATTTGAGTCTATTTTACGGCCTTCCCGTCCCTCCATTCGGGTGCCCGAAACTTCAAATTTACTGATAGTTACGTCCTTTAAAACTCGAGTCTTTTCTTGTGTACGAATCTCTATGTTATTGTCGCATCGTGAGTCCGATTACCATCCGGTTTGCTTCTTATCCTTTATTTGAGTCTATTGCATGATCAGATATCTTACGGCCTTCCCGTTCCTCCATTCGGGTGCCCGAAACTTTAAATGTACCGATAGTTACGTCCTTTAAAACTCGATTCTTTTCTTGTGTACGAATCTTAATGTCATTGTCGCATCGTGAGTCCGATAACCATCCGGTCTGCTTCGTATCCTTTATTCAATTGCATGATAAGATATCTTACGGCCTTCTCGTTCCTCCATTCGGGTGCCCGAAACTTCAAATGTACCGATAGTTACGTCCTTTAAAACTCGAGTCTTTTCTTGTGTACGAATCTCTATGTCATTGTCTCATCGTGAGTGCGATTACCATCCGGTCCGCTTCGTATCCTTTCTTTGAGTCTATTGCATCATCAGATATCTTACGGCTTTCCCGTTCCTCCATTCGGGTGCCCGAAACTTCAAATGTACCGATAGTTACGTCCTTTAAAACTCAAGTCTTTTCTTGTGTACGAATCTCTATGTCATTGTCGTATCGTGAGTCCGATTACCATCCGGTCCGCTTCGTATCCTTTATTTGAGTCTATTGCATCATCAGATATCTTACGGCCTTCCCGTTCCTCCATTCGCGTGCCCGAATCTTCAAATGTACCGATAGTTACGTCCTTTAAAACTCGAGTCTTTTCTTGTGTACGAATCTCTATGTCATTGTCGCATCGTGAGTTCGATTAGCATCCGGTCCACTTCGTATCCTTTATTTGAGTCTATTGCATGATCAGATATCTTACGGCCTTCACGTTCCACAATTCGGGTGCCCGAAACTCCAAATGTACCGATAGTTACGTCCTTTAAAACTGGAGTCTTTCCTTGTGTACGAATCTCTATGTCATTGTCGCATCGTGCGTCCGATTTGCATCCGGTCCGCTTCGTATCCTTTATTTGAGTCTATTGCATCATCAGATATCTTACGGCATTCCTGTTCCTCCATTCGGGTGCCCGAAACTTCAAATGAACCGATAGTTACGTCCTTTAAAACTCAAGTCTTTTCTTGTGTACGAATCTCTATGTCATTGTCGTATCATGAGTCCGATTACCATCCGGTCCGCTTCGTATCCTTTATTTGAGTCTATTGCATCATCAGATATCTTACGGCATTCCTGTTCCTCCATTCGGGTGCCCGAAACTTCAAATGAACCGATAGTTACGTCCTTTAAAACTCAAGTCTTTTCTTGTGTACGAATCTCTATGTCATTGTCGTATCGTGAGTCCGATTACCATCCGGTCCGCTTCGTATCCTTTATTTGAGTCTATTGCCTCATCAGATATCTTACGGCCTTCCCGTTCCTCCATTCGCGTGCCCGAAACTTCAAATGTACCGATAGTTACGTCCTTTAAAACTCAAGTCTTTTCTTGTGTACGAATCTCTATGTCATTGTCGTATCGTTAGTCCGATTACCATCCGGTCCGCTTCGTATCCTTTATTTGAGTCTATTGCATCATCAGATATCTTACGGCCTTCCCGTTCCTCCATTCGCGTGCCCGAATCTTCAAATGTACCGATAGTTACGTCCTTTAAAACTCGAGTCTTTTCTTGTGTACGAATCTCTATGTCATTGTCGCATCGTGAGTTCGATTAGCATCTGGTTCGCTTCTTATCCTTTATTTGAGTCTATTGCATCATCAGATATCTTACGGCATTCCTGTTCCTCCATTCGGGTGCCCGAAACTTCAAATGTACCGATAGTTACGTCCTTTAAAACTCGAGTCTTTTCTTGTGTACGAATCTCTATGTCATTGTCGCATCGTGAGTCCGATAACCATCCGGTCTGCTTCGTATCCTTTATTTGAGTCTATTGCATGATCAGATATATTACGGCCTTCCCGTTCCTCCATTCGGGTGCCCGAAACTTCAAATTTACCGATAGTTACGTCCTTTAAAACTCGAGTCTTTTCTTGTGTACGAATCTCTATGTCATTGTCGCATCGTGAGTTCGATTAGCATCTGGTTCGCTTCTTATCCTTTATTTGAGTCTATTGCATCATCAGATATCTTACGGCATTCCTGTTCCTCCATTCGGGTGCCCGAAACTTCAAATGAACCGATAGTTACGTCCTTAAAACTCGAGTCTTTTCTTGTGTACGAATCTCTATGTCACTGTCACATCTTGAGCCCGATTAGCATTTGGTTCGCTTCTTATCCTTTATTTGAGTCTATTGCAAGATCAGATATCTTACGGCCTTCCCGTTCCTCAATTCGGGTGCCCGAAACTTCAAATGTACCGATAGTTACGTCCTTTAAAACTCGAGTCTTTTCTTGTGTACGAATCTCTATGTCATTGTGTCATCGTGAGTGCGATTACCATCCGGTCCGCTTCGTATCCTTTATTTGATTCTATTGCATGATCAGATATCTTACGGCCTTCCCGTTCCTCCATTCGGGTGCTTGAAACTTCAAATTTACCTATAGTTACGTCCTTTAAACCTCGTGTCTTTTCTTGTGTACGAATCTCTATGTCATTGTCGCATCGTGAGCCCGATTAGCATCTGGTTCGCTTCGTATCCTTTATTTGAGTCTAATGCATGATCCGTTATCTTACGGCCTTCCCGTTCCTCCATTCGGGTGCCCGAAACTTCAAATTTACCGATAGTTACATCCTTTTAAACTCGAGTCTTTTCTTGTCTACGAATCTCTATGTCATTGTCACATCGTGAATCCGATTAGCATCCGATTCGCTTCTTATCCTTTATTTGATCTATTGCATCATCAGATATCTTACGGCCTTCCCGTTCCTCCATTCGAGTGCCCGAAACTTCAAATGTACCGATAGTTACGTCCTTTAAAACTCAAGCCTTTTCTTGTGTAGGAATCTCTATGTCATTGTCGCATCGTGAGTCCGATTACCATCCGGTCCGCTTCGTATCCTTTATTTGAGTCTATTACATCATTAGATATCTTACGGCCTTCCCGTTCCTCCATTCGCGTGCCCGAATCTTCAAATGTACCGATAGTTACGTCCTTTAAAACTCAAGTCTTTTCTTGTGTACGAATCTCTATGTCATTGTCACATCGTGAGTTCGATTAGCATCCGGTCCGCTTCGTATCCTTTATTTGTGTCTATTGCATGATCAGATATCTTACGGCCTTCACGTTCCACAATTCGGGTGCCCGAAACTCCAAATGTATCGATAGTTACGTCCTTTAAAACTCGAGTCTTTTCTTGTGTACGAATCTCTATGTCATTGTCGCATCGTGAGCCCGATTAGCATCCGGTCCGCTTCGTATCCTTTATTTGAGTCTATTGCATCATCAGATATCTTACGGCATTCCTGTTCCTCAATTCGGGTGCCCGAAACTTCAAATGAACCGATAGTTACGTCCTTTAAAACTTGAGTCTTTTCTTGTGTACGAATCTCTATGTCATTGTCACATCGTGAGCCCGATTAGCATCTGGTTCGCTTCTTATCCTTTATTTGAGTCTATTGCATGATCAGATATCTTACGGCCTTCCCGTTCCTCAATTCGGGTGCCCGAAACTTCAAATGTACCTATAGTTACGTCCATTAAAACTGGAGTCTTTTCTTGTGCACGAATCTCTATGTTATTGTCACATCTTGAGTCCGATAGCCATCTGGTCTGCTTCGTATCCTTTATTTGAGTCTATTGCATGATTAGATATCTTACGGCCTTCCCGTTCCTCCATTCGGGTGCCCGAAACTTCAAATTTAGCGATTGTTACGTCCTTTAAAACTCGAGTCTTTTCTTGTGTATGAATCTCTATGTTATTGTCGCATCGTGAGTCCGATTAGCATCCGGTTCCCTTCTTATCCTTTATTTGAGTCTATTGCATGATCAGATATCTTACGGCCTTCCCGTTCCTCAATTCGGGTGCCCGAAACTTCAAATATACCGATAGTTACGTCCTTTAAAACTCGAGTCTTTTCTTGTGTACGAATCTCTATGTTATTGTCGCATCGTGAGTCCGATTAGCATCCAGTTCGCTTCTTATCCTTTATTTGAGTCTATTTCATGATCAGATATCTTACGGCCTTCCCGTTCCTCTATTCGGGTGCCCGAAACTTCAAATTTACCGATAGTTACGTCCTTTAAAACTCGAGTCTTTTCGTGTGTACGAATCTCTATGTTATTGTCGCAAAGTGAGTCCGATTACCATCCGGTTTGCTTCTTATCCTTTATTTGAGTCTATTGCATGATCAGATATCTTACGGCCTTCCCGTTCCTCCATTCGGGTGCCCGAAACTTTAAATGTACCGATAGTTACGTCTTTTAAAACTCGAGTCTTTTCTTGTGTACGAATCTCAATGTCATTGTCGCATCGTGAGTCCGATAACCATCCGGTCTGCTTCGTATCCTTTATTCAATTGCATGATAAGATATCTTACGGCCTTCTCGTTCCTCCATTCGGGTGCCCGAAACTTCAAATGTACCGATAGTTACGTCCTTTAAAACTCGAGTCTTTTCTTGTGTAAGAATCTCTATGTCATTGTCTCATCGTGAGTGCGATTACCATCCGGTCCGCTTCGTATCCTTTATTTGAGTCTATTGCATCATCAGATATCTTACGGCTTTCCCGTTCCTCCATTCGGGTGCCCGAAACTTCAAATGTACCGATAGTTACGTCCTTTAAAACTCAAGTCTTTTCTTGTGTACGAATCTCTATGTCATTGTCGTATCGTGAGTCCGATTACCATCCGGTCCGCTTCGTATCCTTTATTTGAGTCTATTGCATCATCAGATATCTTACGGCCTTCCCGTTCCTCCATTCGCGTGCCCGAATCTTCAAATGTACCGATAGTTACGTCCTTTAAAACTCGAGTCTTTTCTTGTGTACGAATCTCTATGTCATTGTCGCATCGTGAGTTCGATTAGCATCCGGTCCACTTCGTATCCTTTATTTGAGTCTATTGCATGATCAGATATTCTACGGCCTTCACGTTCCACAATTCGGGTGCCCGAAACTCCAAATGTACCGATAGTTACGTCCTTTAAAACTGGAGGCTTTTCTTGTGTACGAATCTCTATGTCATTGTCGCATCGTGAGTCCGATTAGCATCTGGTCCGCTTCGTATCCTTTATTTGAGTCTATTGCATGATCAGATATCTTACGGCCTTCCCGTTCCTCAATTCGGGTGCCCGAAACTTCAAATGTACCTATAGTTACGTCCATTAAAACTCGAGTCTTTTCTTGTGCACGAATCTCTATGTTATTGTCACATCTTGAGTCCGATTAGCCTCCGGTTCGCTTCTTATCCTTTATTTGAGTCTATTGCATGATCAGATATCTTACGGCCTTCCCGTTCCTCCATTCGGGTGCCCGAAACTTCAAGTGTACCGATAGTTACGTCCTGTAAAACTCAAGTCTTTTCTTGTGTACGAATCTCTATGTCATTGTCGTATCGTGAGTCCGATTACCATCCGGTCCGCTTCGTATCCTTTATTTGAGTCTATTGCATCATCAGTTATCTTACGGCCTTCCCGTTCCTCCATTCGCGTGCCCGAATCTTCAAATGTACCGATAGTTACGTCCTTTAAAACTCGAGTCTTTTCTTGTGTACGAATCTCTATGTCATTGTCGCATCGTGAGTTCGATTAGCATCCGGTCCACTTCGTATCCTTTATTTGAGTCTATTGCATGATCAGATATTCTACGGCCTTCACGTTCCACAATTCGGGTGCCCGAAACTCCAAATGTACCGATAGTTACGTCCTTTAAAACTGGAGGCTTTTCTTGTGTACGAATCTCTATGTCATTGTCGCATCGTGAGTCCGATTAGCATCCGGTCCGCTTCGTATCCTTTATTTGAGTCTATTGCATGATCAGATATCTTACGGCCTTCCCTTTCCTCAATTCGGGTGCCCGAAACTTCAAATGTACCTATAGTTACGTCCATTAAAACTCGAGTCTTTTCTTGTGCACGAATCTCTATGTTATTGTCACATCTTGAGTCCGATTAGCCTCCGGTTCGCTTCTTATCCTTTATTTGAGTCTATTGCATGATCAGATATCTTACGGCCTTCCCGTTCCTCCATTCGGGTGCCCGAAACTTCAAATTTACCGATAGTTACGTCCTTTAAAACTCGAGTCTTTTCTTGTGTACGAATCTCTATGTTATTGTCGCATCGTGAGTCCGATTACCATCCGGTTCGCTTCTTATCCTTTATTTGAGTCTATTGCATGATCAGATATCTTACGGCCTTCCCGTTCCTCCATTCGGGTGCCCGAAACTTCAAATGTACCGATAGTTACGTCCTTTAAAACTCGAGTCTTTTCTTGTGTACGAATCTCAATGTCATTGTCGCATCGTGAGTCCGATAACCATCCGGTCTACTTCGTATCCTTTATTCAATTGCATGATAAGATATCTTACGGCCTTCTCGTTCCTCCATTCGGGTGCCCGAAACTTCAAATGTACCGATAGTTACGTCCTTTAAAACTCGAGTCTTTTCTTGTGTACGAATCTCTATGTCATTGTCTCATCGTGAGTGCGATTACCATCCGGTCCGCTTCGTATCCTTTATTTGATTCTATTGCATGATCAAATATCTTACGGCCTTCCCGTTCCTCCATTCGGGTGCCTGAAACTTCAAATTTACCTATAGTTACGTCCTTTAAACCTCGAGTCTTTTCTTGTGTACGAATCTCTATGTCATTGCCGCATCATGAGCCCGATTAGCATCTGGTTCGCTTCTTATCCTTTATTTGAGTCTATTGCAAGATCAGATATCTTACGGCCTTCCCGTTCCTCAATTCGGGTGCTCGAAACTTCAAATGTACCGATAGTTACGTCCTTTAAAACTCGAGTCTTTTCTTGTGTACGAATCTCTATGTCATTGTCTCATCGTGAGTGCGATTACCATCCGGTCCGCTTCCTACCCTTTATTTGATTCTATTGCATGATCAGATATCTTACGGCCTTCCCGTTCCTCCATTCGGGTGCCTGAAACTTAAAATTTACCTATAGTTACGTCCTTTAAACCTCGAGTCTTTTCTTGTGTACGAATCTCTATGTCATTGTCGCATCGTGATCCCGATTAGCATCTGGTTCGCTTCGTTTCCTTTATTTGAGTCTATTGCATGATCAGATATCTTACGGCCTTCCCGTTCCTCCATTCGGGTGCCCGAAACTTCAAATTTACCGATAGTTACGTCCTTTTAAACTCGAGTCTTTTCTTGTGTACGAATCTCTATGTCATTGTCACATCGTGAATCCGATTAGCATCCGATTCGCTTCTTATCCTTTATTTGATCTATTGCATCATCAGATATCTTACGGCCTTCCCGTTCCTCCATTCGGGGGCCCGAAACTTCAAATGTACAGATAGTTACGTCCTTTGAAACTCGAGTCCTTTCTTGTGTACGAATCTCTATGTCATTGTCGCATCGTGAGTCCGATTAGCATCTGGTTCGCTTCTTATCCTTTATTTGAGTCTATTGCATCATCAGATATCTTACGACATTCATGTTCCTCCATTCGGGTGCCCGAAACTTCAAATGTACCGAATCTCTATATCATTGTCTCATCGTAAGTGCGATTACCATCCGGTCCACTTCGTATCCTTTATTTCATTCTATTGCATGATCAGATATCATACGGCCTTCCCGTTCCTCCATTCGGGTGCCCGAAACTTCAAATTTACCTATAGTTACGTCCTTTAAACCTCGAGTCTTTTCTTGTGTATGAATCTCTATGTCATTGTCGCATCGTGAGCCCGATTAGCATCTGGTTCGCTTCTTATCCTTTACTTGAGTCTATTGCATGATCAGATATCTTACGGCCTTCACGTTCCACAATTCGGGTGCCCGAAACTCTAAATGTACCGATAGTTACGTCCTTTAAAACTAGAGTCTTTTCTTGTGTACGAATCTCTATGTCATTGTCGCATCGTGAGTCCGATTAGCATCCGGTCCGCTTCGTATCCTTTATTTGAGTCTATTGCATCATCAGATATCTTACGGCATTCCTGTTCCTCCATTCGGGTGCCCGAAACTTCAAATGAACCGATAGTTACGTCCTTTAAAACTCAAGTCTTTTCTTGTGTACGAATCTCTATGTCATTGTCGTATCATGAGTCCGATTACCATCCGGTCCGCTTCGTATCCTTTATTTGAGTCTATTGCATCATCAGATATCTTACGGCATTCCTGTTCCTCCATTCGGGTGCCCGAAACTTCAAATGAACCGATAGTTACGTCCTTTAAAACTCAAGTCTTTTCTTGTGTACGAATCTCTATGTTATTTTCGCATCGTGAGTCCGATTACCATCCGGTTTGCTTCTTATCCTTTATTTGAGTCTATTGCATGATCAGATATCTTACGGCCTTCCCGTTCCTCCATTCGGGTGCCCGAAACTTTAAATGTACCGATAGTTACGTCCTTTAAAACTCGAGTCTTTTCTTGTGTACGAATCTCAATGTCATTGTCGCATCGTGAGTCCGATAACCATCCGGTCTGCTTCGTATCCTTTATTCAATTGCATGATAAGATATCTTACGGCCTTCTTGTTCCTCCATTCGGGTGCCCGAAACTTCAAATGTACCGATAGTTACGTCCTTTAAAACTCGAGTCTTTTTCTTGTGTACGAATCTCTATGTCATTGTCTCATCGTGAGTGCGATTACCATCCGGTCCGCTTCGTATCCTTTATTTGAGTCTATTGCATCATCAGATATCTTACGGCTTTCCCGTTCCTCCATTCGGGTGCCCGAAACTTCAAATGTACCGATAGTTACGTCCTTTAAAACTCAAGTCTTTTCTTGTGTACGAATCTCTATGTCATTGTCGTATCGTGAGTCCGATTACCATCCGGTCCGCTTCGTATCCTTTATTTGAGTCTATTGCATCATCAGATATCTTACGGCCTTCCCGTTCCTCCATTCGCGTGCCCGAATCTTCAAATGTACCGATAGTTACGTACTTTAAAACTCGAGTCTTTTCTTGTGTACGAATCTCTATGTCATTGTCGCATCGTGAGTTCGTTTAGCATACGGTCCACTTCGTATCCTTTATTTGAGTCTATTGCATGATCAGATATCTTACGGCCTTCACGTTCCACAATTCGGGTGCCCGAAACTCCAAATGTACCGATAGTTACGTCCTTTAAAACTGGAGCCTTTTCTTGTGTACGAATCTCTATGTCATTGTTGCATCGTGCGTCCGATTTGCATCCGGTCCGCTTCGTATCCTTTATTTGAGTCTATTGCATCATCAGATATCTTACGGCATTCCTGTTCTTCCATTCGGGTGCCCGAAACTTCAAATGAACCGATAGTTACGTCCTTTAAAACTCGAGTCTTTTCTTGTGTACGAATCTCTATGTCATTGTCGCATCGTGAGTCCGATTAGCATCCGGTCCGCTTGGTATCCTTTATTTGAGTCTATTGCATCATCAGATATCTTACGGCATTCCTGTTCCTCCATTCGGGTGCCCGAAACTTCAAATGAACCGATAGTTACGTCCTTTAAAACTCAAGTCTTTTCTTGTGTACGAATCTCTATGTCATTGTCGTATCATGAGTCCGATTACCATCCGGTCCGCTTCGTATCCTTTATTTGAGTCTATTGCATCATCAGATATCTTACGGCATTCCTGTTCCTCCATTCGGGTGCCCGAAACTTCAAATGAACCGATAGTTACGTCCTTTAAAACTCAAGTCTTTTCTTGTGTACGAATCTCTATGTCATTGTCGTATCGTGAGTCCGATTACCATCCGGTCCGCTTCGTATCCTTTATTTGAGTCTATTGCATCATCAGATATCTTACGGCATTCCTGTTCCTCCATTCGGGTGCCCGAAACTTCAAATGAACCGATAGTTACGTCCTTTAAAACTCAAGTCTTTTCTTGTGTACGAATCTCTATGTCATTGTCGTATCGTGAGTCCGATTACCATCCGGTCCGCTTCGTATCCTTTATTTAAGTCTATTGCATCATCAGATATCTTACGGCCTTCCCGTTCCTCCATTCGGGTGCCCGAAACTCCAAATGTACCGATAGTTACGTCCTTTAAAACTGGAGCCTTTTCTTGTGTACGAATCTCTATGTCATTGTTGCATCGTGCGTCCGATTTGCATCCGGTCCGCTTCGTATCCTTTATTTGAGTCTATTGCATCATCAGATATCTTACGGCATTCCTGTTCTTCCATTCGGGTGCCCGAAACTTCAAATGAACCGATAGTTACGTCCTTTAAAACTCGAGTCTTTTCTTGTGTACGAATCTCTATGTCATTGTCGCATCGTGAGTCCGATTAGCATCCGGTCCGCTTGGTATCCTTTATTTGAGTCTATTGCATCATCAGATATCTTACGGCATTCCTGTTCCTCCATTCGGTTGCCCGAAACTTCAAATGAACCGATATTTACGTCCTTTAAAACTCAAGTCTTTTCTTGTGTACGAATCTCTATGTCATTGTCGTATCATGAGTCCGATTACCATCCGGTCCGCTTCGTATCCTTTATTTGAGTCTATTGCATCATCAGATATCTTACGGCATTCCTGTTCCTCCATTCGGGTGCCCGAAACTTCAAATGAACCGATAGTTACGTCCTTTAAAACTCAAGTCTTTTCTTGTGTACGAATCTCTATGTCATTGTCGTATCGTGAGTCCGATTACCATCCGGTCCGCTTCGTATCCTTTATTTAAGTCTATTGCATCATCAGATATCTTACGGCCTTCCCGTTCCTCCATTCGCGTCCCCGAAACTTCAAATGTACCGATAGTTACGTCCTTTAAAACTCAAGTCTTTTCTTGTGTACGAATCTCTATGTCATTGTCGTATCGTGAGTCCGATTACCATCCGGTCCGCTTCGTATCCTTTATTTGAGTCTATTGCATGATCAGATATCTTACGGCCTTCACGTTCCACAATTCGGGTGCCCGAAACTCCAAAATGTACCGATAGTTACGTCCTTTAAAACTCGAGTCTTTTCTTGTGTACGAATCTCTATGTCATTGTCGCATCGTGAGTCCGATTAGCATCCGGTCCGCTTGGTATCCTTTATTTGAGTCTATTGCATCATCAGATATCTTACGGCATTCCTGTTCCTCCATTCGGGTGCCCGAAACTTCAAATATACCGATAGTTACGTCCTTTAAAACTCGAGTCTTTTCTTGTGTACGAATCTCTATGTTATTGTCGCATCGTGAGTCCGATTAGCATCCGGTTCGCTTGTTATCCTTTATTTGGGTCTATTGCATGATCAGATATCTTACGGCCTTCCCGTCCCTCCATTCGGGTGCCCGAAACTTCAAATTTACCGATAGTTACGTCCTTTAAAACTCGAGTCTTTTCTTGTGTACGAATCTCTATGTTATTTTCGCATCGTGAGTCCGATTACCATCCGGTTTGCTTCTTATCCTTTATTTGAGTCTATTGCATGATCAGATATCTTACGGCCTTCCCGTTCCTCCATTCGGGTGCCCGAAACTTTAAATGTACCGATAGTTACGTCCTTTAAAACTCGAGTCTTTTCTTGTGTACGAATCTCAATGTCATTGTCGCATCGTGAGTCCGATAACCATCCGGTCTGCTTCGTATCCTTTATTCAATTGCATGATAAGATATCTTACGGCCTTCTTGTTCCTCCATTCGGGTGCCCGAAACTTCAAATGTACCGATAGTTACGTCCTTTAAAACTCGAGTCTTTTTCTTGTGTACGAATCTCTATGTCATTGTCTCATCGTGAGTGCGATTACCATCCGGTCCGCTTCGTATCCTTTATTTGAGTCTATTGCATCATCAGATATCTTACGGCTTTCCCGTTCCTCCATTCGGGTGCCCGAAACTTCAAATGTACCGATAGTTACGTCCTTTAAAACTCAAGTCTTTTCTTGTGTACGAATCTCTATGTCATTGTCGTATCGTGAGTCCGATTACCATCCGGTCCGCTTCGTATCCTTTATTTGAGTCTATTGCATCATCAGATATCTTACGGCCTTCCCGTTCCTCCATTCGCGTGCCCGAATCTTCAAATGTACCGATAGTTACGTACTTTAAAACTCGAGTCTTTTCTTGTGTACGAATCTCTATGTCATTGTCGCATCGTGAGTTCGTTTAGCATACGGTCCACTTCGTATCCTTTATTTGAGTCTATTGCATGATCAGATATCTTACGGCCTTCACGTTCCACAATTCGGGTGCCCGAAACTCCAAATGTACCGATAGTTACGTCCTTTAAAACTCGTGTCTTTTCTTGTGTACGAATCTCTATGTCATTGTTGCATCGTGCGTCCGATTTGCATCCGGTCCTCTTCGTATCCTTTATTTGAGTCTATTGCATGATCAGATATCTTACGGCCTTCACGTTCCACAATTCGGGTGCCCGAAACTCCAAATGTACCGATAGTTACGTCCTTTAAAACTGGAGTCTTTTCTTGTGTACGAATCTCTATGTCATTGTTGCATCGTGCGTCCGATTTGCATCCGGTCCGCTTCGTATCCTTTATTTGAGTCTATTGCATCATCAGATATCTTACGGCATTCCTGTTCTTCCATTCGGGTGCCCGAAACTTCAAATGAACCGATAGTTACGTCCTTTAAAACTCGAGTCTTTTCTTGTGTACGAATCTCTATGTCATTGTCGCATCGTGAGTTCGTTTAGCATACGGTCCACTTCGTATCCTTTATTTGAGTCTATTGCATGATCAGATATCTTACGGCCTTCACGTTCCACAATTCGGGTGCCCGAAACTCCAAAATGTACCGATAGTTACGTCCTTTAAAACTCGTGTCTTTTCTTGTGTACGAATCTCTATGTCATTGTTGCATCGTGCGTCCGATTTGCATCCGGTCCTCTTCGTATCCTTTATTTGAGTCTATTGCATGATCAGATATCTTACGGCCTTCACGTTCCACAATTCGGGTGCCCGAAACTCCAAATGTACCGATAGTTACGTCCTTTAAAACTGGAGTCTTTTCTTGTGTACGAATCTCTATGTCATTGTTGCATCGTGCGTCCGATTTGCATCCGGTCCGCTTCGTATCCTTTATTTGAGTCTATTGCATCATCAGATATCTTACGGCATTCCTGTTCTTCCATTCGGGTGCCCGAAACTTCAAATGAACCGATAGTTACGTCCTTTAAAACTCGAGTCTTTTCTTGTGTACGAATCTCTATGTCATTGTCGTATCGTGAGTCCGATTACCATCCGGTCCGCTTCGTATCCTTTATTTGAGTCTATTGCATGATCAGATATCTTACGGCCTTCACGTTCCACAATTCGGGTGCCCGAAACTCCAAAATGTACCGATAGTTACGTCCTTTAAAACTCGAGTCTTTTCTTGTGTACGAATCTCTATGTCATTGTCGCATCGTGAGTCCGATTAGCATCCGGTCCGCTTGGTATCCTTTATTTGAGTCTATTGCATCATCAGATATCTTACGGCATTCCTGTTCCTCCATTCGGGTGCCCGAAACTTCAAATATACCGATAGTTACGTCCTTTAAAACTCGAGTCTTTTCTTGTGTACGAATCTCTATGTTATTGTCGCATCGTGAGTCCGATTAGCATCCGGTTCGCTTCTTATCCTTTATTTGGGTCTATTGCATGATCAGATATCTTACGGCCTTCCCGTCCCTCCATTCCGGTGCCCGAAACTTCAAATTTACCGATAGTTACGTCCTTTAAAACTCGAGTCTTTTCTTGTGTACGAATCTCTATGTTATTTTCGCATCGTGAGTCCGATTACCATCCGGTTTGCTTCTTATCCTTTATTTGAGTCTATTGCATGATCAGATATCTTACGGCCTTCCCGTTCCTCCATTCGGGTGCCCGAAACTTTAAATGTACCGATAGTTACGTCCTTTAAAACTCGAGTCTTTTCTTGTGTACGAATCTCAATGTCATTGTCGCATCGTGAGTCCGATAACCATCCGGTCTGCTTCGTATCCTTTATTCAATTGCATGATAAGATATCTTACGGCCTTCTTGTTCCTCCATTCGGGTGCCCGAAACTTCAAATGTACCGATAGTTACGTCCTTTAAAACTCGAGTCTTTTTCTTGTGTACGAATCTCTATGTCATTGTCTCATCGTGAGTGCGATTACCATCCGGTCCGCTTCGTATCCTTTATTTGAGTCTATTGCATCATCAGATATCTTACGGCTTTCCCGTTCCTCCATTCGGGTGCCCGAAACTTCAAATGTACCGATAGTTACGTCCTTTAAAACTCAAGTCTTTTCTTGTGTACGAATCTCTATGTCATTGTCGTATCGTGAGTCCGATTACCATCCGGTCCGCTTCGTATCCTTTATTTGAGTCTATTGCATCATCAGATATCTTACGGCCTTCCCGTTCCTCCATTCGCGTGCCCGAATCTTCAAATGTACCGATAGTTACGTACTTTAAAACTCGAGTCTTTTCTTGTGTACGAATCTCTATGTCATTGTCGCATCGTGAGTTCGTTTAGCATACGGTCCACTTCGTATCCTTTATTTGAGTCTATTGCATGATCAGATATCTTACGGCCTTCACGTTCCACAATTCGGGTGCCCGAAACTCCAAATGTACCGATAGTTACGTCCTTTAAAACTGGAGTCTTTTCTTGTGTACGAATCTCTATGTCATTGTTGCATCGTGCGTCCGATTTGCATCCGGTCCGCTTCGTATCCTTTATTTGAGTCTATTGCATCATCAGATATCTTACGGCATTCCTGTTCTTCCATTCGGGTGCCCGAAACTTCAAATGAACCGATAGTTACGTCCTTTAAAACTCAAGTCTTTTCTTGTGTACGAATCTCTATGTCATTGTCGTATCATGAGTCCGATTACCATCCGGTCCGCTTCGTATCCTTTATTTGAGTCTATTGCATCATCGGATATCTTACGGCATTCCTGTTCCTCCATTCGGGTGCCCAAAACTTCAAATGAACCGATAGTTACGTCCTTTAAAACTCAAGTCTTTTCTTGTGTACGAATCTCTATGTCATTGTCGTATCATGAGTCCGATTACCATCCGGTCCGCTTCGTATCCTTTATTTGAGTCTATTGCATCATCGGATATCTTACGGCATTCCTGTTCCTCCATTCGGGTGCCCGAAACTTCAAATTTACCGATAGTTACGTCCTTTAAAACTCGAGTATTTTCTTTTGTACGAATCTCTATGTTATTTTCGCATCGTGAGTCCGATTACCATCCGGTTTGCTTCTTATCCTTTATTTGAGTCTATTGCATGATCAGATATCTTACGGCCTTCCTGTTCCTCCATTCGGGTGCCCGAAACTTTAAATGTACCGATAGTTACGTCCTTTAAAACTCGAGTCTTTTCTTGTGTACGAATCTCAATGTCATTGTCGCATCGTGAGTCCGATAACCATCCGGTCTGCTTCGTATCCTTTATTCAATTGCATGATAAGATATCTTACGGCCTTCTCGTTCCTCCATTCGGGTGCCCGAAACTTCAAATGTACCGATAGTTACGTCCTTTAAAACTCGAGTCTTTTCTTGTGTACGAATCTCTATGTCATTGTCTCATCATGAGTGCGATTACCATCCGGTCCGCTTCGTATCCTTTATTTGAGTCTATTGCATCATCAGATATCTTACGGCTTTCCCGTTCCTCCATTCGGGTGCCCGAAACTTCAAATGTACCGATAGTTACGTCCTTTAAAACTCAAGTCTTTTCTTGTGTACGAATCTCTATGTCATTGTCGTATCGTGAGTCCGATTACCATCCGGTCTGCTTCGTATCCTTTATTTGAGTCTATTGCATCATCAGATATCTTACGGCCTTCCCGTTCCTCCATTCGCGTGCCCGAATCTTCAAATGTACCGATAGTTACGTACTTTAAAACTCGAGTCTTTTCTTGTGTACGAATCTCTATGTCATTGTCGCATCGTGAGTTCGTTTAGCATACGGTCCACTTCGTATCCTTTATTTGAGTCTATTGCATGATCAGATATCTTACGGCCTTCACGTTCCACAATTCGGGTGCCCGAAACTCCAAATGTACCGATAGTTACGTCCTTTAAAACTGGAGTCTTTTCTTGTGTACGAATCTCTATGTCATTGTTGCATCGTGCGTCCGATTTGCATTTGGTCCGCTTCGTATCCTTTATTTGAGTCTATTGCATCATCAGATATCTTACGGCATTCCTGTTCCTCCATTCGGGTGCCCGAAACTTCAAATGAACCGATAGTTACGTCCTTTAAAACTCAAGTCTTTTCTTGTGTACGAATCTCTATGTCATTGTCGTATCATGAGTCCGATTACCATCCGGTCCGCTTCGTATCCTTTATTTGAGTCTATTGCATCATCGGATATCTTACGGCATTCCTGTTCCTCCATTCGGGTGCCCGAAACTTCAAATGAACCGATAGTTACGTCCTTTAAAACTCAAGTCTTTTCTTGTGTACGAATCTCTATGTCATTGTCGTATCATGAGTCCGATTACCATCCGGTCCGCTTCGTATCCTTTATTTGAGTCTATTGCATCATCGGATATCTTACGGCATTCCTGTTCCTCCATTCGGGTGCCCGAAACTTCAAATGAACCGATAGTTACGTCCTTTAAAACTCAAGTCTTTTCTTGTGTACGAATCTCTATGTCGTTGTCGTATCGTGAGTCCGATTACCATCCGGTCCGCTTCGTATCCTTTATTTGAGTCTATTGCATCATCAGATATCTTACGGCCTTCCCGTTCCTCCATTCGCGTGCCCGAAACTTCAAATGTACCGATAGTTACGTCCTTTAAAACTCAAGTCTTTTCTTGTGTACGAATCTCTATGTCATTGTCGTATCGTGAGTCCGATTACCATCCGGTCCGCTTCGTATCCTTTATTTGAGTCTATTGCATGATCAGATATCTTACGGCCTTCACGTTCCACAATTCGGGTGCCCGAAACTCCAAAATGTACCGATAGTTACGTCCTTTAAAACTCGAGTCTTTTCTTGTGTACGAATCTCTATGTCATTGTCGCATCGTGAGTCCGATTAGCATCCGGTCCGCTTGGTATCCTTTATTTGAGTCTATTGCATCATCAGATATCTTACGGCATTCCTGTTCCTCCATTCGGGTGCCCGAAACTTCAAATATACCGATAGTTACGTCCTTTAAAACTCGAGTCTTTTCTTGTGTACGAATCTCTATGTTATTGTTGCATCGTGAGTCTGATTAGCATCCGGTTCGCTTCTTATCCTTTATTTGAGTCTATTGCATGATCAGATATCTTACGGCCTTCCCGTCCCTCCATTCGGGTGCCCGAAACATCAAATTTACTGATAGTTACGTCCTTTAAAACTCGAGTCTTTTCTTGTGTACGAATCTCTATGTTATTGTCGCATCGTGAGTCCGATTACCATCCGGTTTGCTTCTTATCCTTTATTTGAGTCTATTGCATGATCAGATATCTTACGGCCTTCCCGTTCCTCCATTCGGGTGCGCGAAACTTTAAATGTACCTCTAGTTACGTCCTTTAAAACTCGAGTCTTTTCTTGTGTACGAATCTCTATGTCATTGTCGCATCGTGAGTCCGATTAGCATCCGGTCCGCTTGGTATCCTTTATTTGAGTCTATTGCATCATCAGATATCTTACGGCATTCCTGTTCCTCCATTCGGGTGCCCGAAACTTCAAATGAACCGATAGTTACGTCCTTTAAAACTCAAGTCTTTTCTTGTGTACGAATCTCTATGTCATTGTCGTATCATGAGTCCGATTACCATCCGGTCCGCTTCGTATCCTTTATTTGAGTCTATTGCATCATCGGATATCTTACGGCATTCCTGTTCCTCCATTCGGGTGCCCGAAACTTCAAATGAACCGATAGTTACGTCCTTTAAAACTCAAGTCTTTTCTTGTGTACGAATCTCTATGTCATTGTCGTATCATGAGTCCGATTACCATCCGGTCCGCTTCGTATCCTTTATTTGAGTCTATTGCATCATCAGATATCTTACGGCCTTCCCGTTCCTCCATTCGCGTGCCCGAAACTTCAAATGTACCGATAGTTACGTCCTTTAAAACTCAAGTCTTTTCTTGTGTACGAATCTCTATGTCATTGTCGTATCGTGAGTCCGATTACCATCCGGTCCGCTTCGTATCCTTTATTTGAGTCTATTGCATGATCAGATATCTTACGGCCTTCACGTTCCACAATTCGGGTGCCCGAAACTCCAAAATGTACCGATAGTTACGTCCTTTAAAACTCGAGTCTTTTCTTGTGTACGAATCTCTATGTCATTGTCGTATCGTGAGTCCGATTAGCATCCGGTCCGCTTGGTATCCTTTATTTGAGTCTATTGCATCATCAGATATCTTACGGCATTCCTGTTCCTCCATTCGGGTGCCCGAAACTTCAAATATACCGATAGTTACGTCCTTTAAAACTCGAGTCTTTTCTTGTGTACGAATCTCTATGTTATTGTTGCATCGTGAGTCTGATTAGCATCCGGTTCGCTTCTTATCCTTTATTTGAGTCTATTGCATGATCAGATATCTTACGGCCTTCCCGTCCCTCCATTCGGGTGCCCGAAACATCAAATTTACTGATAGTTACGTCCTTTAAAACTCGAGTCTTTTCTTGTGTACGAATCTCTATGTTATTGTCGCATCGTGAGTCCGATTACCATCCGGTTTGCTTCTTATCCTTTATTTGAGTCTATTGCATGATCAGATATCTTACGGCCTTCCCGTTCCTCCATTCGGGTGCGCGAAACTTTAAATGTACCTCTAGTTACGTCCTTTAAAACTCGAGTCTTTTCTTGTGTACGAATCTCTATGTCATTGTCGCATCGTGAGTCCGATTAGCATCCGGTCCGCTTGGTATCCTTTATTTGAGTCTATTGCATCATCAGATATCTTACGGCATTCCTGTTCCTCCATTCGGGTGCCCGAAACTTCAAATGAACCGATAGTTACGTCCTTTAAAACTCGAGTCTTTTCTTGTGTACGAATCTCTATGTCATTGTCGTATCGTGAGTCCGATTACCATCCGGTCCGCTTCGTATCCTTTATTTGAGTCTATTGCATGATCAGATATCTTACGGCCTTCACGTTCCACAATTCGGGTTCCCGAAACTCCAAAATGTACCGATAGTTACGTCCTTTAAAACTCGAGTCTTTTCTTGTGTACGAATCTCTATGTCATTGTTGCATCGTGCGTCCGATTTGCATCCGGTCCTCTTCGTATCCTTTATTTGAGTCTATTGCATGATCAGATATCTTACGGCCTTCACGTTCCACAATTCGGGTGCCCGAAACTCCAAATGTACCGATAGTTACGTCCTTTAAAACTGGAGTCTTTTCTTGTGTACGAATCTCTATGTCATTGTTGCATCGTGCGTCCGATTTGCATCCGGTCCGCTTCGTATCCTTTATTTGAGTCTATTGCATCATCAGATATCTTACGGCATTCCTGTTCTTCCATTCGGGTGCCCGAAACTTCAAATGAACCGATAGTTACGTCCTTTAAAACTCGAGTCTTTTCTTGTGTACGAATCTCTATGTCATTGTCGTATCGTGAGTCCGATTACCATCCGGTCCGCTTCGTATCCTTTATTTGAGTCTATTGCATGATCAGATATCTTACGGCCTTCACGTTCCACAATTCGGGTGCCCGAAACTCCAAAATGTACCGATAGTTACGTCCTTTAAAACTCGAGTCTTTTCTTGTGTACGAATCTCTATGTCATTGTCGCATCGTGAGTCCGATTAGCATCCGGTCCGCTTGGTATCCTTTATTTGAGTCTATTGCATCATCAGATATCTTACGGCATTCCTGTTCCTCCATTCGGGTGCCCGAAACTTCAAATATACCGATAGTTACGTCCTTTAAAACTCGAGTCTTTTCTTGTGTACGAATCTCTATGTTATTGTCGCATCGTGAGTCCGATTAGCATCCGGTTCGCTTCTTATCCTTTATTTGGGTCTATTGCATGATCAGATATCTTACGGCCTTCCCGTCCCTCCATTCGGGTGCCCGAAACTTCAAATTTACCGATAGTTACGTCCTTTAAAACTCGAGTCTTTTCTTGTGTACGAATCTCTATGTTATTTTCGCATCGTGAGTCCGATTACCATCCGGTTCGTTTCTTATCCTTTATTTGAGTCTATTGCATGATCATATATCTTACGGCCTTCCCGTTCCTCCATTCGGGTGCCCGAAACTTTAAATGTACCGATAGTTACGTCCTTTAAAACTCGAGTCTTTTCTTGTGTACGAATCTCAATGTCATTGTCGCATCGTGAGTCCGATAACCATCCGGTCTGCTTCGTATCCTTTATTCAATTGCATGATAAGATATCTTACGGCCTTCTTGTTCCTCCATTCGGGTGCCCGAAACTTCAAATGTACCGATAGTTACGTCCTTTAAAACTCGAGTCTTTTTCTTGTGTATATTATGTCATTGTCTCATCGTGAGTGCGATTACCATCCGGTCCGCTTCGTATCCTTTATTTGAGTCTATTGCATCATCAGATATCTTACGGCTTTCCCGTTCCTCCATTCGGGTGCCCGAAACTTCAAATGTACCGATAGTTACGTCCTTTAAAACTCAAGTCTTTTCTTGTGTACGAATCTCTATGTCATTGTCGTATCGTGAGTCCGATTACCATCCGGTCCGCTTCGTATCCTTTATTTGAGTCTATTGCATCATCAGATATCTTACGGCCTTCCCGTTCCTCCATTCGCGTGCCCGAATCTTCAAATGTACCGATAGTTACGTACTTTAAAACTCGAGTCTTTTCTTGTGTACGAATCTCTATGTCATTGTCGCATCGTGAGTTCGTTTAGCATACGGTCCACTTCGTATCCTTTATTTGAGTCTATTGCATGATCAGATATCTTACGGCCTTCACGTTCCACAATTCGGGTGCCCGAAACTCCAAATGTACCGATAGTTACGTCCTTTAAAACTGGAGTCTTTTCTTGTGTACGAATCTCTATGTCATTGTTGCATCGTGCGTCCGATTTGCATCCGGTCCGCTTCGTATCCTTTATTTGAGTCTATTGCATCATCAGATATCTTACGGCATTCCTGTTCTTCCATTCGGGTGCCCGAAACTTCAAATGAACCGATAGTTACGTCCTTTAAAACTCAAGTCTTTTCTTGTGTACGAATCTCTATGTCATTGTCGTATCATGAGTCCGATTACCATCCGGTCCGCTTCGTATCCTTTATTTGAGTCTATTGCATCATCGGATATCTTACGGCATTCCTGTTCCTCCATTCGGGTGCCCGAAACTTCAAATGAACCGATAGTTACGTCCTTTAAAACTCAAGTCTTTTCTTGTGTACGAATCTCTATGTCATTGTCGTATCATGAGTCCGATTACCATCCGGTCCGCTTCGTATCCTTTATTTGAGTCTATTGCATCATCGGATATCTTACGGCATTCCTGTTCCTCCATTCGGGTGCCCGAAACTTCAAATTTACCGATAGTTACGTCCTTTAAAACTCGAGTATTTTCTTGTGTACGAATCTCTATGTTATTTTCGCATCGTGAGTCCGATTACCATCCGGTTTGCTTTTTATCCTTTATTTGAGTCTATTGCATGATCAGATATCTTACGGCCTTCCCGTTCCTCCATTCGGGTGCCCGAAACTTTAAATGTACCGATAGTTACGTCCTTTAAAACTCGAGTCTTTTCTTGTGTACGAATCTCAATGTCATTGTCGCATCGTGAGTCCGATAACCATCCGGTCTGCTTCGTATCCTTTATTCAATTGCATGATAAGATATCTTACGGCCTTCTCGTTCCTCCATTCGGGTGCCCGAAACTTCAAATGTACCGATAGTTACGTCCTTTAAAACTCGAGTCTTTTCTTGTGTACGAATCTCTATGTCATTGTCTCATCGTGAGTGCGATTACCATCCGGTCTGCTTCGTATCCTTTATTTGAGTCTATTGCATCATCAGATATCTTACGGCTTTCCCGTTCCTCCATTCGGGTGCCCGAAACTTCAAATGTACCGATAGTTACGTCCTTTAAAACTCAAGTCTTTTCTTGTGTACGAATCTCTATGTCATTGTCGTATCGTGAGTCCGATTACCATCCGGTCCGCTTCGTATCCTTTATTTGAGTCTATTGCATCATCAGATATCTTACGGCCTTCCCGTTCCTCCATTCGCGTGCCCGAATCTTCAAATGTACCGATAGTTACGTACTTTAAAACTCGAGTCTTTTCTTGTGTACGAATCTCTATGTCATTGTCGCATCGTGAGTTCGTTTAGCATACGGTCCACTTCGTATCCTTTATTTGAGTCTATTGCATGATCAGATATCTTACGGCCTTCACGTTCCACAATTCGGGTGCCCGAAACTCCAAATGTACCGATAGTTACGTCCTTTAAAACTGGAGTCTTTTCTTGTGTACGAATCTCTATGTCATTGTTGCATCGTGCGTCCGATTTGCATTTGGTCCGCTTCGTATCCTTTATTTGAGTCTATTGCATCATCAGATATCTTACGGCATTCCTGTTCCTCCATTCGGGTGCCCGAAACTTCAAATGAACCGATAGTTACGTCCTTTAAAACTCAAGTCTTTTCTTGTGTACGAATCTCTATGTCATTGTCGTATCATGAGTCCGATTACCATCCGGTCCGCTTCGTATCCTTTATTTGAGTCTATTGCATCATCGGATATCTTACGGCATTCCTGTTCCTCCATTCGGGTGCCCGAAACTTCAAATGAACCGATAGTTACGTCCTTTAAAACTCAAGTCTTTTCTTGTGTACGAATCTCTATGTCATTGTCGTATCATGAGTCCGATTACCATCCGGTCCGCTTCGTATCCTTTATTTGAGTCTATTGCATCATCGGATATCTTACGGCATTCCTGTTCCTCCATTCGGGTGCCCGAAACTTCAAATGAAACGATAGTTACGTCCTTTAAAACTCAAGTCTTTTCTTGTGTACGAATCTCTATGTCGTTGTCGTATCGTGAGTCCGATTACCATCCGGTCCGCTTCGTATCCTTTATTTGAGTCTATTGCATCATCAGATATCTTACGGCCTTCCCGTTCCTCCATTCGCGTGCCCGAAACTTCAAATGTACCGATAGTTACGTCCTTTAAAACTCAAGTCTTTTCTTGTGTACGAATCTCTATGTCATTGTCGTATCGTGAGTCCGATTACCATCCGGTCCGCTTCGTATCCTTTATTTGAGTCTATTGCATGATCAGATATCTTACGGCCTTCACGTTCCACAATTCGGGTGCCCGAAACTCCAAAATGTACCGATAGTTACGTCCTTTAAAACTCGAGTCTTTTCTTGTGTACGAATCTCTATGTCATTGTCGCATCGTGAGTCCGATTAGCATCCGGTCCGCTTGGTATCCTTTATTTGAGTCTATTGCATCATCAGATATCTTACGGCATTCCTGTTCCTCCATTCGGGTGCCCGAAACTTCAAATATACCGATAGTTACGTCCTTTAAAACTCGAGTCTTTTCTTGTGTACGAATCTCTATGTTATTGTTGCATCGTGAGTCTGATTAGCATCCGGTTCGCTTCTTATCCTTTATTTGAGTCTATTGCATGATCAGATATCTTACGGCCTTCCCGTCCCTCCATTCGGGTGCCCGAAACATCAAATTTACTGATAGTTACGTCCTTTAAAACTCGAGTCTTTTCTTGTGTACGAATCTCTATGTTATTGTCGCATCGTGAGTCCGATTACCATCCGGTTTGCTTCTTATCCTTTATTTGAGTCTATTGCATGATCAGATATCTTACGGCCTTCCCGTTCCTCCATTCGGGTGCCCGAAACTTTAAATGTACCTCTAGTTACGTCCTTTAAAACTCGATTCTTTTCTTGTGTACGAATCTCAATTTCATTGTCGCATCGTGAGTCCGATAACCATCCGGTCTGCTTCGTATCCTTTATTCAATTGCATGATAAGATATCTTACGGCCTTCTCGTTCCTCCATTCGGGTGCCCGAAACTTCAAATGTACCGATAGTTACGTCCTTTAAAACTCGAGTCTTTTCTTGTGTACGAATCTCTATGTCATTGTCTCATCGTGAGTGCGATTACCATCCGGTCCGCTTCGTATCCTTTATTTGAGTCTATTGCATCATCAGATATCTTACGGCTTTCCCGTTCCTCCATTCGGGTGCCCGAAATTTCAAATGTACCGATAGTTACGTCCTTTAAAACTCAAGTCTTTTCTTGTGTACGAATCTCTATGTCATTGTCGTATCGTGAGTTCGATTACCATCCGGTCCGCTTCGTATCCTTTATTTGAGTCTATTGCATCATCAGATATCTTACGGCCTTCCCGTTCCTCCATTCGCGTGCCCGAATCTTCAAATGTACCGATAGTTACGTCCCTTAAAACTCGAGTCTTTTCTTGTGTACGAATCTCTATGTCATTGTCGCATCGTGAGTTCGATTAGCATCCGGTCCACTTCGTATCCTTTATTTGAGTCTATTGCATGATCAGATATCTTACGGCCTTCACGTTCCACAATTCGGGTGCCCGAAACTCCAAATGTACCGATAGTTACGTCCTTTAAAACTGGAGTCTTTTCTTGTGTACGAATCTCTATGTCATTGTCGCATCGTGCGTCCGATTTGCATCCGGTCCGCTTCGTATCCTTTATTTGAGTCTATTGCATCATCAGATATCTTACGGCATTCCTGTTCCTCCATTCGGGTGCCCGAAACTTCAAATGAACCGATAGTTACGTCCTTTAAAACTCAAGTCTTTTCTTGTGTACGAATCTCTATGTCATTGTCGTATCATGAGTCCGATTACCATCCGGTCCGCTTCGTATCCTTTATTTGAGTCTATTGCATCATCAGATATCTTAGGGCATTCCTGTTCCTCCATTCGGGTGCCCGAAACTTCAAATGAACCGATAGTTACGTCCTTTAAAACTCAAGTCTTTTCTTGTGTACGAATCTCTATGTCATTGTCGTATCGTGAGTCCGATTACCATCCGGTCCGCTTCGTATCCTTTATTTGAGTCTATTGCATCATCAGATATCTTACGGCCTTCCCGTTCCTCCATTCGCGTGCCCGAAACTTCAAATGTACCGATAGTTACGTCCTTTAAAACTCAAGTCTTTTCTTGTGTACGAATCTCTATGTCATTGTCGTATCATGAGTCTGATTACCATCCGGTCCGCTTCGTATCCTTTATTTGAGTCTATTGCATCATCAGATATCTTACGGCCTTCCCGTTCCTCCATTCGCGTGCCCGAATCTTCAAATGTACCGATAGTTACGTCCTTTAAAACTCGAGTCTTTTCTTGTGTACGAATCTCTATGTCATTGTCGCATCGTGAGTTCGATTAGCATCTGGTTCGCTTCTTATCCTTTATTTGAGTCTATTGCATCATCAGATATCTTACGGCATTCCTGTTCCTCCATTCAGGTGCCCGAAACTTCAAATGTACCGATAGTTACGTCCTTTAAAACTCGAGTCTTTTCTTGTGTACGAATCTCTATGTCATTGTCGCATCGTGAGTCCGATAACCATCCGGTCTGCTTCGTATCCTTTATTTGAGTCTATTGCATGATCAGATATATTACGGCCTTCCCGTTCCTCCATTCGGGTGCCCGAAACTTCAAATTTACCGATAGTTACGTCCTTTAAAACTCGAGTCTTTTCTTGTGTACGAATCTCTATGTCATTGTCGCATCGTGAGTTCGATTAGCATCTGGTTCACTTCTTATCCTTTATTTGAGTCTATTGCATCATCAGATATCTTACGGCATTCCTGTTCCTCCATTCGGGTGCCCGAAACTTCAAATGAACCGATAGTTACGTCCTTAAAAACTCGAGTCTTTTCTTGTGTACGAATCTCTATGTCACTGTCACATCTTGAGCCCGATTAGCATTTGGTTCGCTTCTTATCCTTTATTTGAGTCTATTGCAAGATCAGATATCTTACGGCCTTCCCGTTCCTCAATTCGGGTGCCCGAAACTTCAAATGTACCGATAGTTACGTCCTTTAAAACTCGAGTCTTTTCTTGTGTACGAATCTCTATGTCATTGTCTCATCGTGAGTGGGATTACCATCCGGTCCGCTTCGTATCCTTTATTTGATTCAATTGCATGATCAGATATCTTACGGCCTTCCCGTTCCTCCATTCGGGTGCTTGAAACTTCAAATTTACCTATAGTTACGTCCTTTAAACCTCGAGTCTTTTCTTGTGTACGAATCTCTATGTCATTGTCGCATCGTGAGCCCGATTAGCATCTGGTTCGCTTCGTATCCTTTATTTGAGTCTAATGCATGATCCGATATCTTACGGCCTTCCCGTTCCTCCATTCGGGTGCCCGAAACTTCAAATTTACCGATAGTTACATCCTTTTAAACTCGAGTCTTTTCTTGTGTACGAATCTCTATGTCATTGTCACATCGTGAATCCGATTAGCATCCGATTCGCTTCTTATCCTTTATTTGATCTATTGCATCATCAGATATCTTACGGCCTTCCCGTTTCTCCATTCGAGTGCCCGAAACTTCAAATGTACCGATAGTTACGTCCTTTAAAACTCAAGCCTTTTCTTGTGTAGGAATCTCTATGTCATTGTCGCATCGTGAGTCCGATTACCATCCGGTCCGCTTCGTATCCTTTATTTGAGTCTATTGCATCATTAGATATCTTACGGCCTTCCCGTTCCTCCATTCGCGTGCCCGAATCTTCAAATGTACCGATAGTTACGTCCTTTAAAACTCAAGTCTTTTCTTGTGTACGAATCTCTATGTCATTGTCGCATCGTGAGTTCGATTAGCATCCGGTCCGCTTCGTATCCTTTATTTGAGCCTATTGCATGATCAGATATCTTACGGCCTTCACGTTCCACAATTCGGGTGCCCGAAACTCCAAATGTACCGATAGTTACGTCCTTTAAAACTCGAGTCTTTTCTTGTGTACGAATCTCTATGTCATTGTCGCATCGTGAGTCCGATTAGCATCCGGTCCGCTTCGTATCCTTTATTTGAGTCTATTGCATCATCAGATATCTTACGGCATTCCTGTTCCTCCATTCGGGTGCCCGAAACTTCAAATGAACCGATAGTTACGTCCTTTAAAACTCGAGTCTTTTCTTGTGTACGAATCTCTATGTCATTGTCACATCGTGAGCCCGATTAGCATCTGGTTCGCTTCTTATCCTTTATTTGAGTCTATTGCATGATCAGATATCTTACGGCCTTCCCGTTCCTCAATTCGGGTGCCTGAAACTTCAATTGTACCTATAGTTACGTCCATTAAAACTCGAGTCTTTTCTTGTGCACGAATCTCTATGTTATTGTCACATCTTGAGTCCGATAGCCATCTGGTCTGCTTCGTATCCTTTATTTGAGTCTATTGCATGATTAGATATCTTACGCCCTTCCCGTTTCTCCATTCGGATGCCCGAAACTTCAAATTTAGCGATTGTTACGTCCTTTAAAACTCGAGTCTTTTCTTGTGTATGAATCTCTATGTTATTGTCGCATCGTGAGTCCGATTAGCATCCGGTTCCCTTCTTATCCTTTATTTGAGTCTATTGCATGATCAGATATCTTACGGCCTTCCCGTTCCTCAATTCGGGTGCCCGAAACTTCAAATATACCGATAGTTACGTCCTTTAAAACTCGAGTCTTTTCTTGTGTACGAATCTCTATGTTATTGTCGCATCGTGAGTCCGATTAGCATCCAGTTCGCTTCTTATCCTTTATTTGAGTCTACTGCATGATCAGATATCTTACGGCCTTCCCGTTCCTCTATTCGGGTGCCCGAAACTTCAAATTTACCGATAGTTACGTCCTTTAAAACTCGAGTCTTTTCTTGTGTACGAATCATTATGTTATTGTCGCAATGTGAGTCCGATTACCATCCGGTTTGCTTCTTATCCTTTATTTGAGTCTATTGCATGATCAGATATCTTACGGCCTTCCCGTTCCTCCATTCGGGTGCCGGAAACTTTAAATGTACCGATAGTTACGTCCTTTAAAACTCGAGTCTTTTCTTGTGTACGAATCTCAATGTCATTGTCGCATCGTGAGTCCGATAACCATCCGGTCTGCTTCGTATCCTTTATTCAATTGCATGATAAGATATCTTACGGCCTTCTCGTTCCTCCATTCGGGTGCCCGAAACTTCAAATGTACCGATAGTTACGTCCTTTATAACTCGAGTCTTTTCTTGTGTACGAATCGCTATGTCATTGTCTCATCGTGAGTGCGATTACCATCCGGTCCGCTTCGTATCGTTTATTTGAGAGTATTGCATCATCAGATATCTTACGGCTTTCCCGTTCCTCCATTCGGGTGCCCGAAACTTCAAATGTACCGATAGTTACGTCCTTTAAAACTCAAGTCTTTTCTTGTGTACAAATCTCTATGTCATTGTCGTATCGTGAGTCCGATTACCATCCAGTCCGCTTCGTATCCTTTATTTGAGTCTATTGCATCATCAGATATCGTACGGCCTTCCCGTTCCTCCATTCGCGTGCCCGAATCTTCAAATGTACCGATAGTTACGTCCTTTAAAACTCGAGTCTTTTCTTGTGTACGAATCTCTATGTCATTGTCGCATCGTGAGTTCGATTAGCATCCGGTCCACTTCGTATCCTTTATTTGAGTCTATTGCATGATCAGATATTCTACGGCCTTCACGTTCCACAATTCGGGTGCCCGAAACTCCAAATGTACCGATAGTTACGTCCTTTAAAACTGGAGGCTTTTCTTGTGTACGAATCTCTATGTCATTGTCGGATCGTGAGTCCGATTAGCATCCGGTCCGCTTCGTATCCTTTATTTGAGTCTATTGCATCATCAGATATCTTACGGCATTCCTGTTCCTCCATTCGGGTGCCCGAAACTTCAAATGAACCGATAGTTACGTCCTTTAAAACTCGAGTCTTTTCTTGTGTACGAATCTCTATGTCATTGTCACTTCGTGAGCCCGATTAGCATCTGGTTTGCTTCTTATCCTTTATTTGAGTCTATTGCATGATCAGATATCTTACGGCCTGCCCGTTCCTCAATTCGGGTGCCCGAAACTTCAAATGTACCTATAGTTACGTCCATTAAAACTCGAGTCTTTTCTTGTGCACGAATCTCTATGTTATTGTCACATCTTGAGTCCGATTAGCCTCCGGTTCGCTTCTTATCCTTTATTTGAGGCTATTGCATGATCAGATATCTTACGGCCTTCCCGTTCCTCCATTCGGGTGCCCGAAACTTCAAATGTACCGATAGTTACGTCCTTTAAAACTCGAGTCTTTTCTTGTGTACGAATCTCAATGTCATTGTCGCATCGTGAGTCCGATAACCATCCGGTCTACTTCGTATCCTTTATTCAATTGCATGATAAGATATCTTACGGCCTTCTCGTTCCTCCATTCGGGTGCCCGAAACTTCAAATGTACCGATAGTTACGTCCTTTAAAACTCGAGTCTTTTCTTGTGTACGAATCTCTATGTCAATGTCTCATCGTGAGTGCGATTACCATCCGGTCCGCTTCGTATCCTTTATTTGATTCTATTGCATGATCAAATATCTTACGGCCTTCCCGTTCCTCCATTCGGGTGCCTGAAACTTCAAATTTACCTATAGTTACGTCCTTTAAACCTCGAGTCTTTTCTTGTCTACGAATCTCTATGTCATTGTCGCATCATGGGCCCGATTAGCATCTGGTTCGCTTCTTATCCTTTATTTGAGTCTATTGCATCATCAGATATCTTACGGCCTTCTTGTTCCTCCATTCGGGTGCCCGAAACTTCAAATGTACCGATAGTTATGTCCTTTTAAACTCGAGTCTTTTCTTGTGTACGAATTTCTATGTTATTGTCGCATCGTGAGTCCGATTAGCATCCGTTTCGTTTCTTATCCTTTATTTGAGTCTATTGCATGATCAGATATCTTACGGCCTTCCAGTTCCTCTATTCGAGTGCCCGAAACTTCAAATGTACTGATAGTTACGTCCTTTAAAACTCGAGTCTTTTCTTGTGTACGAATCTCTATGTCATTGTCGCAACGTGAGACTGATTAGCATCCGGTTCACTTCGTATCCTTTATTTGAGTCTATTGCATCATCAGATATCTTACGGCATTCCTGTTCCTCCATTCGGGTGCCCGAAACTTCAAAGGAACCGATAGTTACGTCCTTTAAAACTCGAGTCTTTTCTTGTGTACGAATCTCTATGTCATTGTCACATCGTGAGCCCGATTAGCATCTGGTTCGCTTCTTATCCTTTATTTGAGTCTATTTCATGATCAGATATCTTACGGCCTTCCCGTTCCTCAATTCGGGTGCCCGAAACTTCAAATGTACCTATAGTTACGTCTATTAAAACTCGAGTCTTTTCTTGTGCACGAATCTCTATGTTATTGTCACATCATGAGTCCGATAACCATCTGGTCTGCTTCGTATCCTTTATTTGAGTCTATTGCATGATCAGATATCTTACGGCCTTCCCGTTCCTCCATTCGGGTGCCCGAAACTTCAAATTTACCGATAGTTACGTTCTTTAAAACTCGAGTCTTTTCTTGTGTACGAATCTCTATGTTATTGTCGCATCGTGAGTCCGATTAGCATCCGGTTCGCTTCTTATCCTTTATTTGAGTCTATTGCATGATCAGATATCTTACGGCCTTCCCGTTCCTCCATTCGGGTGCCCGAAACTTCAAATTTACCGATAGTTACGTTCTTTAAAACTCGAGTCTTTTCTTGTGTACGAATCTCTATGTTATTGTCGCATCGTGAGTCCGATTAGCATCCGGTTCGCTTCTTATCCTTTATTTGAGTCTATTGCATGATCAGATATCTTACGGCCTTCCCGTTCCTTCATTCGGGTGCCCGAAACATCAAATGTACCGATAGTTACGTCCTTTAAAACTCGAGTCTTTTCTTATGTACGAATCTCTATGTCATTGTCGCATCGTGAGTCCGATAACCATCCGGTCTGCTTCGTATCCTTTATTTGAGTCTATTGCATGATCAGATATCTTACGGCCTTCCAGTTCCTCTATTCGAGTGCCCGAAACTTCAAATGTACTGATAGTTACGTCCTTTAAAACTCGAGTCTTTTCTTGTGTACGAATCTCTATGTCATTGTCGCATCGTGAGACTGATTAGCATCCGGTTCACTTCGTATCCTTTATTTGAGTCTATTGCATCATCAGATATCTTACGGCATTCCTGTTCCTCCATTCGGGTGCCCGAAACTTCAAAGGAACCGATAGTTACGTCCTTTAAAACTCGAGTCTTTTCTTGTGTACGAATCTCTATGTCATTGTCACATCGTGAGCCCGATTAGCATCTGGTTCGCTTCTTATCCTTTATTTGAGTCTATTGCATGATCAGATATCTTACGGCCTTCCCGTTCCTCAATTCGGGTGCCCGAAACTTCAAATGTACCGATAGTTACGTCCTTTAAAACTCGAGTCTTTTCTTGTGTACGAATCTCTATGTTATTGTCGCATCGTGAGTCCGATTAGCATACGGTTCGTTTCTTATCCTTTATTTGAGTCTATTGCATGATCGGATATCTTACGGCCTTCCCGTTCCTCCATTCGGGTGCCTGAAACTTTAAATTTACCTATAGTTACGTCCTTTAAACCTTGAGTCTTTTCTTGTGTACGAATCTCTATGTCATTGTCGCATCGTGAGCCCGATTAGCATCTGGTTCGCTTCTTATCCTTTATTTAAGTCTATTGCATCATCAGATATCTTACGGCCTTCCTGTTCCTCCATTCGGGTGCCCGAAACTTCAAATGTACCGATAGTTATGTCCATTAAAACTCGAGTCTTTTCTTGTGTACGAATCTCTATGTTATTGTCGCATCGTGAGTCCGATTAGCATCCGGTTCGTTTCTTATCCTTTATTTGAGTCTATTGCATGATCATATATCTTACGGCCTTCCTGTTCCTCCATTCGGGTGCCCGAAACTTCAAATGTACCGATAGTTACGTCCTTTTAAACTCGAGTCTTTTCTTGTGTATGAATCTCTATGTTATTGTCGCATCGTGAGTCCGATAACCATCCGGTCTGCTTCGTCTCCTTTATTTGAGTTTATTGCCTGATCAGATATCTTACGGCCTTCCCGTTCCTCCATTCGGGTGCCCGAAACTTCAAATTTACCGATAGTTACGTCCTTTAAAACTCTAGTCTTTTCTTGTGTACGAATCTCTATGTCATTGTCGCATCGTGAGTTCGATTAGCATCTGGTTCCCTTCTTATCCTTTATTTGATTCTATTGCATCATCAGATATCTTACGGCCTTCCTGTTCCTCCATTCGGGTGCCCGAAACTTCAAATGTACCGATAGTTACGTCCTTTAAAACTCGAGTCTTTTCTTATGTACGAATCTCTATGTCATTGTCGCATCGTGAGTCCGATAACCATCCCGTCTGCTTCGTATCCTTTATTTGAGTCTATTGCATGATCAGATATCTTACGGCCTTCCCATTCCTCCATTCGGGTGCCCGAAGTTTCAAATTTACCGATAGTTACGTCCTTTAAAACTCGAGTCTTTTCTTGTGTACGAATCTCTATGTTATTGTCGCATCGTGAGTCCGATTAGCATCCGGTTCGTTTCTTATCCTTTATTTGAGTCTATTGCATGATCATATATCTTACGGCCTTCCCGTTCCTCCATTCGGGTGCCCGAAACTTCAAATGTACCGATAGTTACGTCCTTTAAAACTCGAGTCTTTTCTTGTGTACGAATCTCTATGTCATTGTCGCATCGTGAGTCCGATTATCATCCGGTTCGCCTCTTATCCTTTATCTGAGTCTATTGCATCATCAGATATCTTACGGTCTTCCCGTTCCTCCATTCGGGTGCCCGAAACTTCAAATGTACCGATAGTTACGTCCTTTAAAACTCGAGTCTTTTCTTGTGTACGAATCTCTATGTCATTGTCGCATCGTGAGTTCGATTAGCATCTGGTTCGCTTCTTATCCTTTATTTGAGTCTATTGCATCATCAGATATCTTACGGCCTTCCTGTTCCTCCATTCGGGTGCCCGAAACTTCAAATGTACCGATAGTTACGTCCTTTTAAACTCGAGTCTTTTCTTGTGTACGAATCTCTATGTCATTGTCGCATCGTGAGTCCGATAACCATCTGGTCTGCTTCTTATCCTTTATTTGAGTCTATTGCATCATCAGATATCTTACGGCCTTCCTGTTCCTCCATTCGGGTGCCCGAAACTTCAAATGTACCGATAGTTACGTCCTTTTAAACTCGAGTCTTTTCTTGTGTATGAATCTCTATGTTATTGTCGCATCGTGAGTCCGATAACCATCCGGTCTGCTTCGTCTCCTTTATTTGAGTTTATTGCCTGATCAGATATCTTACGGCCTTCCCGTTCCTCCATTCGGGTGCCCGAAACTTCAAATTTACCGATAGTTACGTCCTTTAAAACTCTAGTCTTTTCTTGTGTACGAATCTCTATGTCATTGTCGCATCGTGAGTTCGATTAGCATCTGGTTCCCTTCTTATCCTTTATTTGATTCTATTGCATCATCAGATATCTTACGGCCTTCCTGTTCCTCCATTCGGGTGCCCGAAACTTCAAATGTACCAATAGTTACGTCCTTTTAAACTCGAGTCTTTTCTTTTGTACGAATCTCTATGTTATTGTCGCATCGTGAGTTCGATTAGCATCCGGTTCGTTTCTTATCCTTTATTTGAGTATATTGCATGATCAGATATCTTACGGCTTTCCCGTTCCTCCATTCGGGTGCCCGAAACTTCAAATGTACCGATAGTTACGTCCATTAAAACTCGAGTCTTTTCTTGTGTACGAATCTCAATGTCATTGTCGCATCGTGAGTCCGATTATCATCCGGTTCGCTTCTTATCCTTTATTTGAGTCTATTGCGTGATCAGATATCTTACGGCCTTCCCGTTCCTCCATTCAGGTGCCCGAAACTTCAAATGTACCGATAGTTACGTCCTTTTAAACTCGAGTCTTTTCTTGCGTACGAATCTCTATGTTATTGTCGCATCGTGAGTCCGATTAGTATCCGGTTCGTTTCTTATCCTGTATTTGAGTATATTGCATGATCAGATATCTTACGGCCTTCCCGTTCCTCCATTCGGGTGCCCGAAACTTCAAATGTACCGATAGTTTCGTCCATTAAAACTCGAGTCTTTTCTTGTGTACGAATCTCACTGTCATTGTCGCATCGTGAGTCCGATAACCATCCGGTCTGCTTCGTATCCTTTATTTGAGTTATTGCATGATAAGATATCTTACGGCCTTCTCGTTCCTCCATTCGGGTGCCCGAAACTTCAAATGTACCGATAGTTACGTCCTTTAAAACTCGAGTCTTTTCTTGTGTATGAATCTCTATGTCATTGTCGCATCGTGATCCCGATTAGCATCTGGTTCGCTTCTTATCCTTTATTTGAGTCTATTGCATCATCAGATATCTTAGGACCTTCCTGTTCCTCCATTCGGGTGCCCGAAACTTCAAATGTACCGATAGTTACGTCCTTTTAAACTCGAGTCTTTTCTTGTGTACGAATCTCTATGTTATTGTCGCATCGTGAGTCTCATTAGCATCCGGTTCACTTCTTATCCTTTATTTGAGTCTATTGCGTGATCAGATATCTTACGGCCTTCCCGTTCCTCCATTCGGGTGCCCGAAACTTCAAATGTACCGATAGTTACGTCCTTTAAAACTCGAGTCTTTTCTTGTGTACGAATCTCTATGTCATTGTCGCATCGTGAGTTCGATTAGCATCTGGTTCGCTTCTTATCCTTTATTTGAGTCTATTGCATCATCAGATATCTTACGGCCTTCCCGTTCCTCCATTCGGGTGCCCGAAACTTCAAATGTACCGATAGTTACGTCTTTTAAAACTCGAGTCTTTTCTTGTGTACGAATCTCTATGTCTTTGTTGCATTGTGAGTACGATAACCATCCTGTCTGCTTCGTATCCTTTATTTGAGTCTATTTCATGATCAGATATCTTACGACCTTCCCGTTCCTCCATTCGGGTGCCCGAAACTTCAAATGTACCGATAGTTACGTCCTTTTAAACTCGAGTCTTTTCTTGTGTACGAATCTCTATGTCATTGTCGCATCGTGAGTTCGATTAGCATCCGGTTCGTTTCTTATCCTTTATTTGAGTCTATTGCATGACCAGATATATTACGGCCTTCCCGTTCCTCCATTCGGGTGCCCGAAACTTCAAATGTACCGATAGTTACGTACATTAAAACTTGAGTCTTTTCTTGTGTACGAATCTCTATGTTATTGTCGCATCGTGAGTCCGATTAGCATCCGGTTCGTTTCTTATTCTTTATTTGAGTCTATTGCATGATCAGATATCTTACGGCCTTCCCGTTCCTCCATTCGGGTGCCCGAAATTTCAAATGTACCGATAGTTATGTCCATTAAAACTCGAGTCTTTTCTTATGTACGAATCTCAATGTCATTGTCGCATCGTGAGTCCGATAACCATCCGGTCTGCTTCGTATCCTTTATTTGAGTTATTGCATGATAAGATATCTTACGGCCTTCTCGATCCTCCATTCGGGTGCCCAAAACTTCAAATGAACCGATAGTTACGTCCATTAAAACTCGAGTCTTTTCTTGTGTACGAATCTCAATGTCATTGTCGCATCGTGAGTCCGATAACCATCCGGTCTGCTTCGTATCCTTTATTTGAGTTATTGCATGATAAGATATCTAACGCCCTTCTCGTTCCTCCATTCGGGTGCCCGAAACTTCAAATGTACCGATAGTTACGTCCTTTTAAACTCGAGTCTTTTCTTGTGTACGAATCTCTATGTCATTGTCGCATCGTGAGTTCGATTAGCATCCGGTTCATTTCTTATCCTTTATTTGAGTCTATTGCATGATCAGATATCTTACGGCATTCCCGTTCCTCCATTCGGGTGCCCGAAACTTCAAATGTACCGATAGTTACGTCCTTTTAAACTCGAGTCTTTTCTTGTGTACGAATCTCTATGTCATTGTCGCATCGTGAGTTCGATTAGCATCCGGTTCGTTTCTTATCCTTTATTTGAGTCTATTGTATGATCAGATATCTTACGGCCTTCTCGTTCCTCCATTCGGGTGCCCGAAACTTCAAATGTACCGATAGTTACGTCCTTTAAAACTCGAGTCTTTTCTTGTGTACGAATCTCTATGTCATTGTCGCATCGTGAGTTCGATTAGCATCTGGTTCGCTTCTTATCCTTTATTTGAGTCTATTGCATCATCAGATATCTTACGGCCTTCCTGTTCCTCCATTCGGGTGCCCGAAACTTCAAATGTACCGATAGTTACGTCCTTTTAAACTCGAGTCTTTTCTTGTGTACGAATCTCTATGTTATTGTCGCATCGTGAGTCCGATAACCATCCGGTCTGCTTCGTCTCCTTTATTTGAGTTTATTGCCTGATCAGATATCTTACGGCCTTCCCGTTCCTCCATTCGGGTGCCCGAAACTTCAAATTTACCGATAGTTACGTCCTTTAAAACTCGAGTCTTTTCTTGTGTACGAATCTCTATGTCATTGTCGCATCGTGAGTTCGATTAGCATCTGGTTCGCTTCTTATCCTTTATTTGAGTCTATTGCTCATCAGATATCTTACGGCCTTCCTGTTCCTCCATTCGGGTGCCCGAAACTTCAAATGTACCGATAGTTACGTCCTTTTAAACTCGAGTCTTTTCTTGTGTACGAATCTCTATGTTATTGTCGCATCGTGAGTCCGATTAGCATCCGGTTCGTTTCTTATCCTTTATTTGAGTATATTGCATGATCAGATATCTTACGGCCTTCCCGTTCCTCCATTCGGGTGCCCGAAACTTCAAATGTAACGATAGTTACGTCCATTAAAACTCGAGTCTTTTCTTGTGTACGAATCTCAATGTCATTGTCGCATCGTGAGTCTGATAACCATCCGGTCTGCTTCGTATCCTTTGTTTGAGTTATTGCATGATGAGATATCTAACGGCCTTCTCGTTCCTCCATTCGGGTGCCCGAAACTTCAAATGTACCGATAGTTACGTCCTTTTAAACTCGAGTCTTTTCTTTAGTACGAATCTCTATGTCATTTTCGCATCGTGAGTTCGATTAGCATCCGGTTCGTTTCTTATCCTTTATTTGAGTCTATTGCATGATCAGATATCTTACGGCCTTCCCGTTCCTCCATTCGGGTTCCCGAAACTTCAAATGTACCGATAGTTACGTCCTTTTAAACTCGAGTCTTTTCTTGTGTACGAATCTCTATGTCATTGTCGCATTGTGAGTTCGATTAGCATCCGGTTCATTTCTTATCCTTTATTTGAGTCTATTGCATGATCAGATATCTTACGGCCTTCCCGTTCCTCCATTCGGGTGCCCGAAACTTCAAATGTACCGATAGTTACGTACATTAAAACTCGAGTCTTTTCTTGTGTACGAATCTCTATGTTATTGTCGCATCGTGAGTCCGATTAGCATCCGGTTCGTTTCTTATCCTTTATTTAAGTCTATTGCATGATCAGATATCTTACGGCCTTCCCGTTCCTCCATTCGGGTGCCCGAAACTTCAAATGTACCGATAGTTATGTCCATTAAAACTCGAGTCTTTTCTTATGTACGAATCTCAATGTCATTGTCGCATCGTGAGTCCGATAACCATCCGGTCTGCTTCGTATCCTTTATTTGAGTTATTGCATGATAAGATATCTTACGGCCTTCTCGTTCCTCCATTCGGGTGCCCAAAACTTCAAATGAACCGATAGTTACGTCCATTAAAACTCGAGTCTTTTCTTGTGTACGAATCTCAATGTCATTGTCGCATCGTGAGTCCGATAACCATCCGGTCTGCTTCGTATCCTTTATTTGAGTTATTGCATGATAAGATATCTAACGGCCTTCTCGTTCCTCCATTCGGGTGCCCGAAACTTCAAATGTACCGATAGTTACGTCCTTTTAAACTCGAGTCTTTTCTTGTGTACGAATCTCTATGTCATTGTCGCATCGTGAGTTCGATTAGCATCCGGTTCGTTTCTTATCCTTTATTTGAGTCTATTGCATGATCAGATATCTTACGGCCTTCCCGTTCCTCCATTCGGGTGCCCGAAACTTCAAATGTACCGATAGTTACGTCCTTTTAAACTCGAGTCTTTTCTTGTGTACGAATCTCTATGTCATTGTCGCATCGTGAGTTCGATTAGCATCCGGTTCGTTTCTTATCCTTTATTTGAGTCTATTGCATGATCAGATATCTTACGGCCTTCCCGTTCCTCCATTCGGGTGCCCGAAACTTCAAATGTATCGATAGTTACGTACATTAAAACTCGAGTCTTTTCTTGTGTACGAATCTCTATGTTATTGTCGCATCGTGAGTCCGATTAGCATCCGGTTCGTTTCTTATCCTTTATTTGAGTCTATTGCATGATCAGATATCTTACGGCCTTCCCGTTCCTCCATTCGGGTGCCCGAAACTTCAAATGTACCGATAGTTATGTCCATTAAAACTCGAGTCTTTTCTTATGTACGAATCTCAATGTCATTGTCGCATTGTGAGTCCGATAACCATCCGGTCTGCTTCATATCCTTTATTTGAGTTATTGCATGATAAGATATCTTACGGCCTTCTCGTTCCTCCATTCGGGTGCCCAAAAATTCAAATGAACCGATAGTTACGTCCTTTAAAACTCGAGTCTTTTCTTGTGTATGAATCTCTATGTCATTGTCGCATCGTGAGCCCGATTAGCATCTGGTTCGCTTCTTATCCATTATTTGAGTCTATTGCATCATCAGATATCTTAGGGCCTTCCTGTTCCTCCATTCGGGTGCCCGAAACTTCAAATGGACCGATAGTTACGTCCTTTTAAACTCGAGTCTTTTCTTGTGTATGAATCTCTATGTCATTGTCGCATCGTGAGCCCGTTTAGTATCTGGTTCGCTTCTTATCCTTTATTTGAGTCTATTGCATCATCAGATATCTTAGGGCCTTCCTGTTCCTCCATTCGGGTGCCCGAAACTTCAAATGTACCGATAGTTACGTCCTTTTAAACTCGAGTCTTTTCTCGTGTACGAATCTCTATGTTATTGTCGCATCGTGAGTCCGATTAGCATCCGGTTCGCTTCTTATCCTTTATTTGAGTCTATTGCATGATCAGATATCTTACGGCCTTCCCGTTCCTCCATTCGGGTGCCCGAAATTTCAAATGTACCGATAGTTACGTCCTTTAAAACTCGAGTCTTTTCCTATGTACGAATCTCTATGTCATTGTCGCATCGTGAGTCCGATAACCATCCGGTCTGCTTCGTCTCCTTTATTTGAGTTTATTGCATGATCAGATATCTTACGGCCTTCCCGTTCCTCCATTCGGGTGCCCGAAACTTCAAACTAACCAATAGTTACGTCCTTTAAAACTCGAGTCTTTTCTTGTGTACGAATCTCTATGTCATTGTCGCATCGTGAGTTCGATTAGCATCTGGTTCGCTTCTTATCCTTTATTTGAGTCTATTGCATCATCAGATATCTTACGGCCTTCCCGTTCCTCCATTCGGGTGCCCGAAACTTCAAATGTACCGATAGTTACGTCTTTTAAAACTCGAGTCTTTTCTTGTGTACGAATCTCTATGTCTTTGTCGCATCGTGAGTCCGATAACCATCCTGTCTGCTTCGTATCCTTTATTTGAGTCTATTGCATGATCAGATATCTTACGGCCTTCCCGTTCCTCCATTCGGGTGCCCGAAACTTCAAATTTACCGATAGTTACGTCCTTTTAAACTCGAGTCTTTTCTTGTGTACGAATCTCTATGTCATTGTCACATCGTGAATCCGATTAGCATCCGATTCGCTTCTTATCCTTTATTTGATCTATTGCATGATCAGATATCTTACGGTCTTCCCGTTCCTCCATTCGGGTGCCCGAAACTTCAAATGTACCGATAGTTACGTCCTTTAAAACTCGAATCTTTTCTTGTGTACGAATCTCTATGTCATTGTCACATCGTGAGTCCGATTAGCATCCGGTCCACTTCGTATCCTTTTTTTTTTTGGTAAAAGGGGACGGTACCCCGGTAAAATTTTATTAATAACCAAAAAATATATATACACCTAAGAGATTGGCATCCCGGGACATACCCCAAGGACCAAAACCCAATCTCAAGCCCATGGTCTAACAAGTGGAGACTATCCAAACGTCCCGACCAAAGGCAAACTATATAAAACAAAAACAAACCAAAAAAAACCACACAGCTAATAGATCCTGCCACACACGGCAAAGATCAAAATCCAAACAAACAATACAAAAAACAAATAAAAACAAAACAAAATACAATCCAAAAAAGCAGTCTTCAAGTCTTCATAAGCTTCAAATATCCCACGTGCCCATCTTCAACCCTTTAGAACAACCTCAGCCCTATGCTCATGTCACCACCCGGATCAAAAGGATAAACCTCCTCATGCTTCGGACCCATCCACCAACCAGAATAGAAATAATCCCTCTTTGACCGATACCAGAAAACCCAATACACCATATTACTGTCCATACCAACAGCAGCCCCAAACAACAGCAAATTACCAATTAACTCCACCCAAGTAAACCTGCTCAGCCTCTTAACCCAATAGCTTTGGCATAAACCATCTTCAAGGCATGTTAAACCAATACAAACCCCACTCATAATGTCCCAAAACAATCCAACCACCCAGAAACACATGTTGTTAAGAATTATCATCACCATAATTTGGCTTAAAACCCCACAGACCAGCAACCAATTCCACATTCATAGACTTCTTAAAAGTTAAACTTAACAACCTCAGCCTAACCATCTCCTGGATCTGTTTACAAACAACACTAACAGATCTATTACCATCTTTAAAAATCCTATTATTGCGCTCCTGCCATATCATATAAACAGTAGCAGCAACAACAAGTTTCCTCACAACACCCCAAACAGAACAATTACTTGCCATATCCCCTAAATATTCAACAATCTCATCCCAGGAATCAGAGTGGCAGTCAATTCTAGCTATAACTTTAAGTTTTCTCCAAATGGTACTAGAATAATCACATTCAAAAAATAAATGAGCATGACTATCAGGGCATCTACCACATAAACTACATTTTAAATTGTCCCTTTTGCTCCATAACAACAACTTATCCTGAGTAGGCAGCCTAAATTTAACTGCCAGCCATAAAATAAAGGCATGCCTAGGAATATTTTGACTAAACCAAACAAACCTACCCCACTTAACCTTAGGCCCCCTTCTACAAATATTATCATACACATTCCTGGAAGAAAAAGGAACCAGCTTACCTTTATTATCCTTCCATAAGAAATGATCAACCTGCCCATTGTTCAAAGAGGGACACTCCTCCTCAAATAACCAAGCATATTTCTCTTTCCAGCCAGTAGGAACTAGCCAGTTATTACCATCCACAATATCAGCCACCTTACAATCCCAACCCAAACCAAGCTCTTTAATATCCCTTCTCTCAATCAGATGGATCAAAGGACCTCTAGTGTGCCAGTTATCATACCAAGCACTAGCCATCTTACCATTTCCAATCTTAACACAATAATTGTCTCTAACAAATTTCCTGCACTCAAGAATCTTCTTCCAAAACCAAGAATCTAAGTTGGTCTCCTCAACTTACCAAAGGTTAGTACCATGAAGTTTATAAGCATACACCCAATTAACCCAAACTGAATCTCTTTTAACAATCAGACTCCAAATATGTTTGGTCATCAAAGCCACATTTCTTTCTTTCAGAGAACATATATTTAACCCCCCTTGGCTTTTAGGAAGACAAACATCATTCCAACACACTTTGGCAGCCCCAGGTTTATACTCACCCTTACTCCATAGAAAACTTCTAATAACCCTCTCCACATCCTCACTAACAGAGCTAGGAAGGATAAACAAAGAGGCCCAATAAATACTAACAGAGGACAGGACAGAAACAACTAACTGAAGCCTTCCAGCATAAGAAAGAAACTTGTTCTTCCAATCCTCTGTTCTCAACTTGTTCTTCCAATCCTCTGTTCTCTTCTTCACTTTCTCTATTAATACTTTACAATCTTTTAGATAGAGTCTCTTAGAACTAAGAGGAACCCCCAAATATTTCACAGGAAACATACCAACCTTAAAAGGCAACATTCAATATATCCTTCGGAATGTCCTGTCCAACATTACCAAAATAGACTTCACTTTTATTATAATTAGGGAACAATCCAGAACACTCACCAAACTCCTTTAGGGTCTCATTAATAGTATTCACAGAACTCACATTAGCAGCACTGAAATTGAAGAGATCATCTGCAAAACACAGATGTGTAAGCTTAACAGCTTCACACTTCCAATGGTACACAAAGTCTTCATTTTGAGCAATCTTTCTATGCAGCATAAGATTCAATACCTCCATTACTAAGGTAAATAAATAAGGTGATATGGGATCACCCTGCCTTGCCCTTCTCCCCTCTAAAAAAACCATAGGACTCACCCTTAAAACTGATAGAATAAGACACTGAAGTCAAGCATACCATTACCCAATTAATGAATTTTTCATGAAATCCAAAGTTAAGAAGACACTACTAAACAAAATTATGATCCACAGAATCATAAGCCTTCTGCAAGTCTATCTTCAAAGCCATCCTAGGCACCCCTCTCACCCATTCATAACCTTTAATAAGTTCCTGAGCTAACAGAATATTATCACTAATTATTCTTCCTGGGATAAAAGCACTCTGAACATTACTAACCACATAACATAAGCTATCCTTAAACCTGTTGCAAAGTACCTTGCTTATGCACTTATACAGCACATTACAACAGGCTATGGGTCTGAACTCACTCACCACTCTAGGATTACTCACTTTAGGAATTAGAGAAATGATAGTACAATTCACTTCTTTCAGTAACTTCCCATTATCAAAGAAATCCTGAACAGCCTTAACAACATCCTCTCCTAAAATACTCCAAGATGCCTTAAAGAACTTGGCAGAAAAGCCATCAGGTCCAGGAGCTTTATTGTCTTCAATTTGGAACATAGCCTCTTTCACCTCTGCTTTTGTAACCCTCCTCACCATAAACTCAGCAACACCTTCAGGAATTTTATTAGAAAACAGAGACTCAGTGAAGAAACAAGTAGTCTAACCTCCTTGTAGGGATGATAGACTAGATGCTACTACAGAATTGATCCTTCACTAGCACTTCCTGGATTGGAGTAACCTGCAAGTAAAGATTAAGTGGGTAGGGAGACGACTACACAAGGTAGTAGTTTATAACAAAAACGTGGGTGAATGGGGATACTATCAAGTATGATAGCTCTTAGGGTTAGCCAAAAGTGTCCACTCTATTAGGGATATGATCCCTTATATAGAGGTGGACGTATGCCACCATTACCCGAAACCCTAATCGTAATGGGCCAAGCCCGATTAGGGTTGTCTCCACTACCCAAGGACTATATTAGTAAACTAGTTAAGGGATAACTATAAATAAGGAAACATGGAACGATTACCACTTTTACCGCTTACGCGCGCGGGCATCACTCCGTGATTGTAGGAGAGTCGTTGTCGCTTTGCTTGCTGTAGAAGCTTCCTTTCTGCGCGGAGAGTCATTCCGCGGGGTTGTACTCTGGGTTTGGGTATGCTCTGCGCAATGATGAGCACCCAATCCCATCAAGTCCCCCCAGTCCAGTGTGTACCCTTTTCTCGAGTGTATGAGGGAAGAGGGTGGATGGTGGACTCATAATAGTGATTCTCGGATGATAGCTCATCCCTCTTTGGTAGTGAAAACGGGGCTGTTGGTGGTAGGTAGTAGTGAAGTGGAGAGTTTGTTCGGATTACTGAGGACTCGGAGTGTCGCCCTTGCGGAGTGCGGAGAACGGTACTTTATTTGACGTTAATTCTCCGCGACCGCTTGACGTGTCGCATTGGTTGAGGACAGTTGTCTGTTACTGAGCGAAGGATGGTGGGTAGCGTCTGTCACAAGCTACGCTTGTGTCAGTGAGCGTCCCATCAGTTATGGCAGACGGCTGCGTCAGGCGCGTGGTGAGCGTGTGTGCCGCCTAATTAGCTGTTCAGTGCCACGTGACGCGTGGAAAGTCGTTTCCATTTACCCAGGCTGACGTCATTGGCAGTTATTGCACACAGTATAAAGTCATTTCAAAATTTTTCAAGTTGCACCATTCCCATTCCTTGCACTTCAGACCTCTCAACTCTCTGCTCTTGTCTTTCTTGATTTCTTGTTCCTTTTCTCTCACTTAAAAATGTCTCAAGAAACATCTTGTCCTGTTGATCAATCGAAAGTAACTGAGAAAACAGAGAAGGGTATTAACACCACCATTGTCAAGTGGGATTCCTCTTCTTTTTCCACATTTCTTGACCATTATGGTATTGAGGCCGACTGGGAGCCAGAATTACCGGCTGCTGGTAAAACGGCGTTGGAAGCCTCTCCTGGGAAGATTGCTCTATATGAAGCATTCTTTACTCGATGTTGCTTCCGTCTTCCCATTACCAAGTTTTTGGTGAACGCTTTTATGAAGTATGGGGTTCATCCCACACAGATGACTCCGTTTGGTTTGTCTAGGCTTGTACATTTTGAGGCAACATGCCGGTCCCTAGACTTGGAGCCTACCTTTGATATGCTGAACGTGTTCTACGTTCTTGAAGAGGCTCGCGGGGGACCCAGGTGGTATAGTGTATCTCCCTTGAGGAATCGGACTCAGATTGTCTCGGAGAGTCCGAAGTCAATGTATGATTGGAAGGAAAAAATTTTCTACATCCATAGGGGGGTGATTCCTGCTGCTTTACAGTGGATGAGTGTTGGGGTGAAGGAGAGGATTGCAGAGTTCCCACCCATGAAGGATTACAAGAACCAACCATGGTATGAGACCCTGTGTTCCCACTCTACTCCGCTGTCGATGGAGAAATGCCCTGAAGGAGTGCTTGTGATGTTGGGTCTCAGTCGCTTGGGGAACCCGGAAGGTTATGAGTCTATTGCGGCTGACGCCACTAAGTAACATGTCTACTCCGTCTTTGCTTAACCTCTTATTTTGATTTTGTGTCTTCCCTTTACGTTGTTGTCTTTGTAGGGATGACGAAGTTTGATCTGTTTGATGCCCGGGGTGCTGCGAAGTTGAGTTACATGGCCTTACCCCCTGGGGCTCCTTCAGTGATTGAGCGGTTGGAACGCAATTTCCTGATGCCTCAACACAAGGATGCTCCGCGTCATTATGCGCGTACAGGTTATCCTCTACTTTGCTCTTTTGTGTTTCATTTGTGAATTCGTTGGTTTTTGCGGAAAGTTCCTGCGCCAGAGGGGTGCGTTGTAATCCGCGTAGTTCATACTCTGATCCGACGTGCCCTTTATTTCAGGCGCAGGAATCCACCCCGTGAAGAAAACTGGGGTTGACCCGGGGGAAACCTCCCCAGGTCGTAAAAAGATGCCATGTACAGGTAAGCCTGTTTGTTGTTATTCTAATAGTGATGTCATCTAAACCCTTGTTGTATGTGGCTGTAGGGACTGTGCCAAAACGCCAACGAAAGGAGTCGGGAAAGGGAAAAAAGGTGGCTTCCACTTCCGCAGTCTCTAAAGGGGATGATGAGGCAACGGAATCTGACGAGGAGGTTAAACGTCAGCGTACCCGCGGACCAACACCTACTGATGAGTCCGCCGAAGTGTCAGCTGAGTTGTATCAGAAACGTCTCGAAGATCTTACCCAGATGCAAGTGCAAGTCCTGAAACCATCCTCGGAGAACGTGAAGGTTGCGTCGTCAAGTGTGAATGTGGAACCATTGACTGGTGGGGAAACGAGCGTCATGCCTACTGACGCGAAGATGGTTGTGAAGCCTCCACCTAAGCGTCAACTATTGTTTGTAAAGTCTGTAAAGCAAACTGCTGGTGAGTCCCTTAGTTAGACTTATTTACCACTTTCCTGACGGAGAACACAAAGTAGTTACTTTCTCCTGTTTTATTTTTCAGGTAAAGGTCCTGCTACACAAGGGACCTTTAAGAAACCGCTTGTGATTGCGAAGAAGATCACTGAACCTGTCCCGGAGAGTGTGGAAGGGACAAACTTGTCTGTATTGGAAACCCAGTCATCTTCTCATGTTGAAGGGGTAATGCTGTCTCCAGAGGCAAGTAAAAAAAGCGGAGAAACGGCCGTTGGTTGAGCCGCTGGTTATGGATGTTGATGCGACAGATGTTGCAACGGACATCTCGTGCGAAGGAAAAGGTACTCAGCTTGACCAACCTCCTGAGTCGAGTAAACCCGTCTCCACGGAGGTCCCTGCGGAGAGGGTATCCGCAGATGTGGTGCTGTCCTCGTCAACTCCTAAGAGGATTACAACTGAGACGACTCGGGGATCAGGAAGATCAGGTGGTAGTAGGGGGAGGGTGGCTCCCCCGGATTATGATCCAAATAGGCCCTATCAACCCTGGTGGGACATAAGGCAGACAACTCGCTTTACCAATCCGCTAGATGCGGAAGAGTTTATCGCCTATGCTGTGCCGCCCAGCAAACGGGATTACCAAGATGGCATTGACCGTCGTTCGCTGTTATCAGATATGAGCCTGAACTTAGCTCTCTGCTTCAGTAACTATGGTTCACTGATGCGACGAGAAGAGGAGTTCCAGCGGTCCTGGCAAGCGTTGAAGAGTGCGGAGGATGCACAAAGAAAAAGAGAGGAGGAGTTCCAGCGCGTCCGCGCAGATTCTCGTGCAGAAGTTGAGCAATTGAGGGGTCAACTTCGAACCGCCGAGGGTGAGATCCAGAAGTTGAAGACGGAGAAGGTTGAAGCTGCGAAGCTGTGGAAAGAGTCTTGTGAGCGCACCAACTTAGACCTTGAGCGTGGTCGAAAGGCCGTTGAAAAGTTGAAGAATGATCTCGCCCGAGTGGTTTTCGAAGCAGAGGAGAAATAGAAAGCTCTTGATGCGAAACAAGTTGAGCTGTCTGACACCGTTATCAAGTTGAAGGATCAGCATGAGGCCCTTGTAACTGCCACAACGCGAATGTCAGAGTTGGAGGAACAGGTGAAGGGTCTTGCTGGTGAGAAGGCACAACTCGATGAAACAAATGCCTTGCTGGATTCTTCACGCGTGCAGCTGGAGATAAGCCTTCAGCAGACTCAGAATGAACTTCAAAATGCTGTGCAAACTTCTCAAGCTGCCCGTGAACGATTATCCTGGATGAGGCAACATGGTCTTCAAGGGGTAAGATCTCTCTTAATTTCTGTTGTATGTTTTGTTATATTTTCTTTATCTTAACTGGTTCTTGCGTAACCCATAGGTCTTTAAGCGCATATGGAATGAGCCAAAATTTGGCGATGCTGTGGCAAAGATCGGAGCAACATCCTTGCGGAGTGGCTTGCAGCAAGGATTTGCTGAGGGCTATCATCATCATGCTGCTGGCTTAGCTCTCGAAGATGGAGAACATTTTGGTAAGCCTTATGAGGATGAAGCCATTGCTGCGCAAGAGGAGTTCGAGACCCTCACTTTTGACGTCTTCGATGTGGTAGACCAATGCTTGAAGACGGAGGATCCCATTGGGCAGCTTCGCGAGTATTTTGAAGAATCTGACCGCCTTGGTGCGGAATTGGAAGAGAAAGAGCAGAGGGAGGAGGAGGCGCGGAAGGCTGCTGCGCAGGGAGGAGGTGAATCGTCCGCTGCTGGTGCAGGTTCTGGCGCGCTGAATGAAGAAGCTGAAGACGACACTTATATAGATCTCATAGATTATGAGTGATTGTCGTTATCTTCCTTTGTTGTTTTAACTCTTGTTATTTTGTTGAACAATGATGTGCTCGTTTGTATTCTGCCTTTTCAAATTCTGTTGACCCTTATTTTGCGTGATGTTTAAACTTGCATAATGATTGTCTGACGTCAATCTTGAAAAGGATGCCACTTGTGTCAGTATTGCTGACGTCGTCTGACAGGTTTGACGGCGCTCCAATTGATTGATGTGACGGTTGGCATCCCTACTCGAGTATTAACCATTAATGGTAATTAATGGGTTGCCTTGTCCCTCCTATAAAAGGCTAATTACTGATTTATTTTTTATGTATAACTCCCTTCTTTTTTCTCATCTTCTACCCTCATGGCTTGTCCTCTAAGAATCACAAAGGCTGAAGTTGAGGCACTCCAAGGGATGCTGATGTTACCTGATCACCCCCCTGTGATCAAAGTACCTCCTACTGCCATGCACCAGCTGGCCACTTACTGTGGCTATCTCCTGTTGACTAAAGATCAAATGAACCAGTCAGGAGAGCAAGGTCCGTCTGGTGTTCCTTTGAAGGTGAAGAAGTTGGATGAGCTTGGTGATGTTCCAAAGACTCCCAAACTTAGGCTTCGTCGAACACCCACCGGTTGGCAGCATGCCACTTAGTAGGAATAGTAATGCACAGGGATAGTAACAATGGATTTTTGGTGTTTTTGCTAAGTAGTCAATGATGCATATATTGTAATGATTAGGCCACCCCTTTTGTTTTTTTGTTTTGGGTAGTGGCATATATGTAGTACCAGGGCTTTCTTTGTAACTGGTTTATGCTTCTTGCTGAATGTAATGCATTTTTGATCATGATCGTCATTGCATGTAATAGGTAACAAATGCGCAACTGGGCTGCGTTCCATGTGCGTGGGATTGGGGTACCATCTAAACGCTCCAAAGCATAAGCGCCCTTCCCCAATACTTCTTGCACCTTGTATGGTCCTTCCCAGTTTGGCGCAAGCTTACCTGGCTTCTCCGCGTTGGATGCTTCATTGTTGCGGAAAACATAATCCCCAACGCGGAAAGCCTCAGCCTTGACCTTTGCATTGTAATATTTTTCGAGCTGTCGCTTGTAGTTAGCTTCTTTGATAGCGGCCATGTCTCTGCGCTCTTCTAGCAGGTCTAGATTTAATTTTAACTCCGTGTCATTGGCCCGATGATTTGCCAGTAAGATCCTTGGTGATGAGCAATGCATTTCCGCGGGTATGACGGCCTCTGTCCCGTATGTGAGGCTGAACGGTGTTTCTCCGTTGCTTGTCTTGGACAGCGTGCGGTGAGCCCATAGGACGTGGGGGAGTTCATCAACCCAACCAGTGTGCTTTGTGCCAAGCCTGGTTTTTATGCCTTCTACTATGCTTCTGTTCGCGCGCTCGACCTGTCCGTTACCCTGCGGATGCGCTACTGAGGTGAATATCTGCTTAATACCCATGGAAGATAACCATTCTTGTAAGTGTTGGTCCGCGAACTGCGTGCCATTGTCACTTACAATTTCCATCGGTAAGCCAAAGCGGCAGATGATGAATTCCTATATAACCTTCTTAATGCTTCGTCCATCGATGGACGCCAAGGTTTTTGCTTCTACCCATTTGGTGAAGTAATCAATTGCCACTACCAAGTATTTCACGTTCCCGGGAGCTGTGGGGAATGGGCCTACGAGGTCAATGGCCCACTTTTGAAATGGCCATGCCGCGGTGACGGGTATCAAATTATTCTTGGGTCGCAAAGTTCCTGGCGCATGGCGTTGGCAGGACTTGCACTTGCGTAGCTCCGTCATGGCGTCCATGTGCATTCCGGGCCAGTAGTACCCCACATTCATTAGTTTAGCCACAACCATCCTTGGGCCAGCGTGTAATCTGCATGACCCTTCGTGTATGTCTTTGGTAAGGTAAGTTGCTTCTGCGGAGTCGACACAACGTAGCAATGGCCCGAGATATGAGCGCCGGTACAGTACTCCGTCGATAACTTGGTAATGCAATGCTTTGTTTTGGAGCTTTCAAGCTTCTGCCTTGTTGACTGGGAGCGTCCCATGCATGAGATAAGCCTTGATGGGGGTTATCCAAGATGTCTTGCCGGTTTGGACGACATTTACTTGTTTCTGAGGCACTGATGGGTGGTCCAGTACTTCCACCCGTACGTCCTTTGCCAAATGGTCAAAAACTGTTGATGCCATCTTGCTTAACGCATCCGCTGGCTTATTTTGACTTCGCTTGATGTGATGGACCTTGCAGTACACGAAGTCGCGCATGAGAGCTTTAGCTTGCTCCAAGTACAAAATCATAGATGCTTCGCGTGCTTCGTATGAGTCGTCGATGTGGTTGGCCACCAACTGAGAATCGACATGGGCTTCCAAGTGTTGCACACCCATTTTCTTTGCAATGCGCAACCCTGCTAGCAATGCCTCGTACTCCGCTTCATTGTTCGTTGTTGGGAAATCAAGGCGGATTGCATACGTGAAATCCTTCCCATCCGGTGTGATTAAGCGCAAACCCGCTCCAGCGCCGTCGTCATTGCATGCCCCATCTGTGTATAGTTCCCATTTCTCCACTGGTTCAGGAGTGGGAGAAGTGATGTGTGCTTGCTGACATTCAGTTATGCTTTCAGAAGGGACCTCTGCGGCAAAATCTGCGAGTATCTGTCCTTTAAAGGATGTTCTGGATTTGTATTCAATCGTGTGCTCTCCTAGCTCAATGGCCCACTTAGCCAGGCGTCCGGATAATTCTGGTTTGCGCAGGATGTCATTAATGCGGAAGTCCGTTAGGACATTAATGGGATGTCCTTGGAAATATCTCCGCAGTCTTCTTGACGCGTGTACCAATGCTAGCACCAGCTTCTCCATCGTGGAGTATCGAGTCTCCGCGTCAAGCAAAGTTCTACTAACATAATACACTGGAGTTTGAATGCCTTTCCGATCAACCAGGAGGACAGCACCAATTGCTTTTTCCGTTACTGACAAGTACAACGTCAATGGTTCTTTTGGAAATGGTGCTGTGGGTGTAGGCAAGTGACTCAAGCATTCTTTCATTTCTTTGAAGGTAGCTTCGGCCTCTTCCTTCCATTTGAAATTTGACTTCTTGAGGCAACTTTTCAATGTGTTTACGAAAGGGAATGACTTGGACGCATAGTTTGAGAGAAAGCGACTTAGAGCTACTAAGCGTCCCATGAGTGTCTGAACTTCCCGGACGGAAGATGGGGATGGCATGCGCTCAATTGCCTGTACTTTATCGGGGTTTGCGCGGAAACCATCTTTGGTTACGATCACTCCCAAGAACTTGCCTTCCTCCATTCCAAAAGAACATTTGCTCGGATTAAGTTTCATTCGGACTGTGCGGAGTTGATCAAAGGTTTTCTGGATATCCAAAAGCATTTGGTCTTCCTCTGTGCTTTTGATGACCAAATCGTCCACGTACACCTCGAGATTGACTCCGATTTGTTTATTAAACACAGTGTCCATCAAACGCTGATATGTTGCCCCTGCGTTCTTTAATCCAAATGGCATCTTGGTATAGCAATAAGTGCCCGTGTCCGTGCGGAAGGATGTCTTGTCTTCATCCTCTTTGGCCATTTGAATTTGGTGATACCCTTTATAAGCGTCAAGAAAACACTTGAATCTGAACGGTGCCAGGGAGTCCACCTTTAAATCAATCTTGGGAAGCGGATAACAGTCTTTCGGACATGCCTTGTTTATGTCTTTGTAATCCACGCACATCCTCCAGCCCCCATTGGACTTCCCAACCATGACCGGGTTAGCAACCCAAGTTTGGTACCTTGTCTTGCGTAGGATGCCTGCGTCCAATAGTTCAGCAACCTGTTCATTCATGGCCTTTGTTTTCTCTGGCCCCATACTGCGCTTCTTCTGAACGATTGGTTCAATGGACTTGTAAACGTTGAGCTTGTGTTCCGCGATGTGGCGTGGAACGCCAACCATGTCTGCGGGTTGAAACGCAAAAACATCCATATTCTTAGTCAATAGCTGTTTCAAATGCGCACGTATGGTGTCGGAGATTACTGGGCCTATGACAACCGTCTGATCCGGGAATTTTGGGTTAATGACCCATTTTTCGGGATCAGTGCGGTTTGTTGGCTTCATTATCTTGGGAGGCTTGCATGTTTCTGTTGCGTGGCAATTTTTGTTTCCACGTATGAAGGCCACACCTCCACGCGTTGGGAAACCAACCATCTGGTGCGGTGTAGACGCGTTGCAGTTAAACTTAGCCAATCCTTCCCTTCCAATGAGGACATCATGCGATGAGTTCACTGGTAGGACCATGAAGTCACAAATCTCCTTTCGGGAGAGTTGTCCGTCTGTCCATGTGACAGGGAGTGTGAGTATTCCCAAGGGAATGATCACCTCGTGGATGAATCCAGATATTGGCTCTATGGTTGGAATGAGCTTTTCCTTATCTTCGGCATCTAGCTGATCGAAACACTGTTTGTACATGATGTCAGTACTTCTCCCATTATCGAGGAACATGTATCTTGTGCGGTAATGCCCTATGACTCCCGTTATGATCAGCGGTGTTGTGGAGGACGCTCCTCCTTTGACTCGCGGCATGATGACAGGTGCCTCCTTCCAGGAATCATCTTGAGCGATGGAATAAGATCTATTCCTTTGACTCCTGTTGTGAGTCATGTAACAGTGGTGACGGTCTGAGCGCTGCACGTGATGCGCGTTAAGGTTTTTGATCTTCTTATGATTGGGATCAGCCTCCCCCTGCGAGTCCCTCGGTTTCTTCCGCATATTCTTTACTAAGTGGGAGAGCTGACCCGACTTGATTGCATTCTCAATCTCCATCTTTAGGCTATAGCAGTTGTCCGTTAGATGGCCATAATCTTCATGGTATTCACAGTACTTTGATGTGTCCACATTTCTTCGATCTTGCTTTAATTCTCTGGGTTTAGGAAAGTGGACTTGCTCGGTTTTCAGGACTTCCGAAGGTGTTTTGGACAGTGGGGTCCAATCATAATTCTTCTTACTCGGTGGCCTCGAGTCACGCGGGTGCTTGTTGTTGAGATAGTGCCGCGCATCTTGCCCTGAGGAATATTTCCCCTCCTCTGCTGCACCCGAGATTCTAGACCACACGGACTGTTTCCCTTTCCCTTTGTCGTGCGTGTGTGCACTTTGGTTACCGCTGTGATGAAAATTCTTCGAGCGCGTAAACGAGCACTCCGATGATGCATATACCTTCGCGGCTTCTATGAGTTCATCCCATGCTTCGGGCACACCTTCCTTCCCAGTCAGGCACCTCATGAGATCATCATTCCGCACTCCGTGAATGAATGCGGCCCTGGTAAGCTCTTCGCCACACCCCAGTTGTAGGGCTTCTTTGTTATAGCGAATGATATAGTCTTCCAGGCTCTCATTATCTTTCCGGGAGCACAGCAAAATCTGAGCCTTGTCTTTCTTGTGCTTCCGAAGATGGGAGAAATGGTTCTTGAATTTCTTTATCAAATCGTCGAAGTCTACGAGACTTCCTACCGGTAAACTTTCATACCAGACCCTTGCCGCTCCCATTAGGGTTTGGACAAACAGGTGGCACCAAGCTTGAACCGGCCACGGCTTAGAACTTCCTGCGCAGTCAAATGCGTGCAGATGATCGTCTGGATCACGTAAGCCATCATATTTTCCAATCGTGTTTGGCAACTTGCATTCGACTGGCATGGGTGCCAGCGCGATTCTTGCGCAAAACTTGGATCTTTCCGCAAACGATTTTGGACGATATGGCTTGTTAAGGTCATCATTTGGGTTGGTCTGGTTGCTGGCTACGGACTTAGAACGCGGCTTCCAAGTTGGATCAGAATTAATCTCATTTTCTGACTCATAGCCATCGGGTTCCCCGGTCAGGTTGACGTGGTCCTGAACGTGAGTATTCCTACCACGTTCTCCACCACGTACCGCCTGACGAGGTTTGGCTGTAGGGCGAACAACAGGCTGTTCGTCATCTTGAGAGTCGTCTTCAGTGTCGAAACTCAAAGTCTTTCTTGACTCCAACCTGGCCTTTGCTATCAGCTTCCTTTGGTACTCTGCTATTGTCTTAGCACTTTCTTGAGCCAGCCATTCATCCAGGTCTTCCACAGGCTCTTCAGTTGTTTTCTTTTGTGCTGCTAACGCCGCCTTTCTTGATGCAAACAGTTGAAAGTTCGTAGCAGCCTGCTTCTGATTCACATTCTTAGTCACCGTCGTTGGCGCTCCTGTGTCTTGATTCACTTGTACTCCATCATCAACATTGATGGGGTCAGCACGTTGTTCGGCTCCAGAATCCATTGGCACTAGTTTGAAAGATTAGTAGACCGTAAGTGATGGCGCCAATGAAGAAACAAGTAGTCTAACCTCCTTGTAGGGATGATAGACTAGATGCTACTACAGAATTGATCCTTCACTAGCACTTCCTGGATTGGAGTAACCTGCAAGTAAAGATTAAGTGGGTAGGGAGACGACTACACAAGGTAGTACTTTATAACAAAAACGTGGGTGAATGGGGATACTATCAAGTATGATAGCTCTTAGGGTTAGCCAAAAGTGTCCACTCTATTCGGGATATGATCCCTTATATAGAGGTGGACGTATGCCACCATTACCCGAAACCCTAATCGTAATGGGCCAAGCCCGATTAGGGTTGTCTCCACTACCCAATGACTATATTAGTAAAGTAGTTAAGGGATAACTATAAATAAGGAAACATGGAACGATTACTGCTTTTACCGCTTACGCGCGCGGGCATCACTCCGTGATTGTAGGAGAGTCGTTGTCGCTTTGCTTGCTGGAGAAGCTTCCTTTCTGCGCGGAGAGTCATTCCGCGGGGTTGTACTCCGGGTTTGGGTATGCTCTGCGCAATGATGAGCACCCAATCCCATCACTCAGCATCCTGAATTAGCCCCACTCTCCCCTTTTTTCCCAACAAATCAGTAAAAAACTTAGCAAAGGCATCACCCACTTCTTTTACCATTGTACACACTACCATTCAAATCTTCAATCTGTATAATATTATTATGAGCTTGTCTCTGTTTAACAGAGTGAAAAAAATATTTTGTATTTCTATCACCCACCTTTAACCAATGAACTTTTGACTTCTGCTTCAAAAACATCTCCTCTTCATACACAGCCTCATTAAACAGTTTCAAATATACTGCTTCCTCCTCTCTTAAACCATCACAGTTAGGATCAACACAAACCTCTTCCTGGACTCTCTCCAATTCAACTTTAATCTTCTCAACTCTGTCATGCAAGTTACCACTCTGAAAATGGATCTTTTTGAGAGGTTTTTTAAGAGCTTTAAGTTTACTACAAATCTGAAACATCATACAACCTCTAACATCAGAACTCCATATTTCCTCAACCTTAGGAATGAACTCCTTTTTATCCACAAGATAGTTCCAAAATCTAAAGGACTGCTTCCTATACTTCCTCACAGCAGACCAACACAAAAGAGATGGTGCATGATCAGAAGAATAGAAAGGGAGAAATTTAACCCAAGCACCAGGAAAACAGCTTAGAAAATCAGAATTACCCAAGACCCTGTCCAACTTCTCCAATAAACCATTAACATTTCCAGGTTTCTGGTTCCAAGTAAACTTACAACCAGTCCAGGGAATATCAACCATCATAATTTCATCCATACAAGCTTTAAACTCCACCATACCATAGTTCACCCCTTTATCTATAATACTCTTTTCACAACTGTTTAATATAGCATTAAAGTCCCCAAGAATAGACCAGGGATTATCACCAATCAAAGAGGCATGACAAATCAAATTATCCCAGAGGGGTCTTCTAGCAGTAACTTTAGTAAAGCCATAAACAAAGGAACAAAAAAACCTGCTGTTATCATGAAGAGAACAAATAAGACAGTGAATCACCTGATCAGATGTCCCAAGCACAATAACATCAACAAACTTAGTGTCCCAACCCACATTAGCAGGATTAACTCTAGTCTCCACTAAGCAGCAAATACTCACCTTATTTTCCAACAGAACATTTCTAACAAGAGTTTGCTTACTCTCCTTAGACACCCCCTAATATTCCAAGTTAAAATACCACTCTTCATTGAGAACTACTAGAGACAGCAGGGCCATTCAATCCTGAATTGCCCTTATCATTCTTACTCTCTACCCCATCACACTTCATAAACTCAGCAGATTCACTCTTGTTAGGAAGCAGTTCTTCAGAAGCAATTAATTTCTCAAACATAATCCTATCCCACTGCTCAAAGAATAACTTAACTTGTCCAATTTTCCATTTTCTCATCAAATCATTAGGTGGACAAGTTTTGTTGATAATATAGTGTGCTACTTCATTGAACTCACCATCAGATATCTGAAAATAACCTGACTTAAAATTAATTTTGGTGTCCAACTTTAAAGGTGGAGAATTAGAATCCTGACCATTATCTCCCACAACTTTATTCAAATTACTAGCATCATTCCCCTGAGAAAAAATACCACTATCAGCCTTATCCCCTCCAGAAACATTCAACCCAGAATTCCCCTTACTTCCACTAGAAGCACCCAACCCAGAATCCCTCTTAACTTCCCCTGAAGAACTTTGCCCAGAATCCCCCTTCTTAATCCCCTGACCACTTAATCCAGAGCCACCCTTAATATCCCCAATAATATTCTTTCCCTTATCCCCTTCTAGGATACCATTATCCCCAGCCAACTCTTTCTTTAATACCTCAAAACTATTCTTAAGGTTAATATCAGACCCACTTCCTGCCTTATTAACCCATTTTTTAACATTAACATTCTTAGGATTTCTATTAAAAGAACTGTTCCTGCCATTCAAATTACCATCTTGAAAAGAGTTCTGACCTTTATCCCCAAAACCTTTCTTCATAAAGCTACCCCCATTTCTGTTATACCCTCCATTTCCACTACCACTGGAACCATTACCACCCTTATTCCCACCCCCATTATTCCCTTTAATCACCTTATTATTCCTCCCAACCACAGCAAACCCATCATTCATTACCCCAAAAACAGGACACTCAGCTGTGCCAGCATCATATAAATCTTGCAATAGTTGCTGGGTTTTTAAAGCCATCTCCTCTTCTGACAATACCTTATTCTTGCAGGTTTCATAATCATGCCCAAACACCTTGCAATTAGAACATCTCTTAACCTTCACTTGATAAGCAACTCTCACATCTTTCACAAAAGCAGGTTTACTATCCTCAGCTGGATAATAAGCCTTAACAAACTCCGGAAGCACCTTCTCAGCTTTGACATCAACTAACACCCTAGCAAAACCAGCCCTCCCCTCTCTTTTATCACATCTCTCAGCAGTGACTTTATCAAGCATGATAGGATTACCTATAATACTCAACATGCTACATATACTCTCACGATTCCACAACTCCATGGGCATATTTGGGATTGTCACCCAAATAGGAATAGATTCAGGTTCAGTCTTCTCCATATTGATACCAACTTCCCATCTTTTTAAGCAAAGAGAAATATCATTAATTAACCAGGGACCCTTATTGATAGCTTCCAACATACCCACTTCATTTCTAAACTTGAAAAAATAAATTCCACTCCCATTTGAAGAAATATCCACTACCCCAAAACTTTTCCACATCCTGAATAAATGGTACTTAACCATTCCTAAAGACAGACTCTGACCCACAAAATAGCCATATAAGTAACAGCTATATGCAATCTTAGCCTCAGCAATCTTTTCTGGCTTAATAACAGCAACCACCTCACCATTATCTAATACTTTTGGGGGATAATAAGCCATCTTAGTCACCAAAACAGAGCTATTTTTGTCCTTTGCCATATCAGCAAAAGACACCACCTGTTTCCCCTCTAAACCTTTCTTAATACCAGCACCTGAAGCAGTAAACACAACATTATCCTCCACTGGACCAGCTCCCAAGATAGACTTAGGCAAAGGCTTCAAGTTTTTAATAACAGGCATATCAGCCTTAGTAACCTTATATGACCCCAATTTATCAGACCTCTCCTTTATTAATTTCCTCATAGAGGGACTTTTTATAATACCCCTCCAAGGTAACCTTGTCCTGATGTCCCCCTTCTTCTTACCCTCATGTTCTCCAACCTTCATCTCCACCTGATTATCAGGTTTCTCACCACTAATACCCTCTGTCTTCCTTGAAGTCTCTAAACCTTCTATTGAAACATCAGTCCCAAGCCCCCCAGCAGACCCCTTATTATCAGAAGAGCCAATAGATTTACCCTTAGATTCTTTACTTGTTTCAGCACCTATTCTGTTTTTAGTTTTCAAACCATTCTCATCAAACAACAACACTTCACCACCAATCCCTGGACTGTAATCAAATTGTGGGATAGAAGTATAAAGCTTCAGCCTCATTTCATTTGCCTCACCAATATCCTGCCCACTGTCTTTCTTACCCACACATAACTTCAAAGACTTAACCCCTCCATTACTAACTTCCACAGCTGAACTCAACTCCTGAGATGTAACCATATCAGGCAACAACTCCTCATTCTTCATATTAGCATCATCCACCCCTAACTTCACATACAAACTGTCACCCCACATTGTTTTCCTAGTTTTGACTTTAACACCCTCATTCCTTACAGATCTCTTCTTCCTCTTGTCAAGATAAACAAACTGAGCCTTCATCCCAACATCAAAAACATTAATCTCAGGCACCAATTGAGGAAACCTAACACCCTTACCCCCCTCCTTCATCTCAACATCAGTACCCCCAGCCCTGCCACTCACAAACTCACCATACACGCTTCTACCAAGAAAACCAGCAACAGTTCTAAGAATTCGTCCATAATGACCAGACAAATTCTTAGTAAAACCACATTCCTTACCCTGCAACTCCATTTCAACAAAAGAATTAACCATATCTAACTCTCCAATACCAGCTAACTTGATTAATTCTAACTGCTCACTCAGAATTCTAATTTTCCAATTATCCCCAAATATAGATCTCATAAAACCAACCACCTCAGCAGAGAAAGCTAGAGAATCAGAACGCCCAGAAATACATCTATTAAGAATTACCTGTTCATACTTCAGAATAGCCACAGAATCAACATCCTTCTCATCCTTAGAGTCTGTAATCAGCACATCTTCCACCGAAGTACCAGAAAAACCCACAGCATCATTACCCTTCAGAGCAGCACTACATTCAGAGATGAAAATATCAGGAGGAATAGCCGGAGGAGGCTCCGGATCCGAAACCATAAAAAACGAAGCCATAAAACACCAAAACCCGTTAACTGTAAAGATTCCGATGCTACAAAGCAGTCGGAACAGTTAAACACGGTGAAACGAAGAAGAAAATAGGGTTAGAAGAGTGACCAGAAAAGAAAACGGGAACGAAGACACTGTTTCGCCTGAAATCGCCCAAAACAGAGAGAAACCCTACTTCGTATCCTTTATCTGAGTCTATTGCATGATCAGATATCTTACGGCCTTCCCGTTCCTCCATTCGAGTGCCCGAAACTTCAAATGTACCGATAGTTACGTCCTTGAAAACTCGAGTCTTTTCTTGTGTACGAATCTCAATGTCATTGTAGCATCGTGAGTCCGATAACCATCCGGTCTGCTTCGTATCCTTTATTTGAGTTATTGCATGATAAGATATCTTACGGCCATCTCGTTCCTCCATTCGGGTGCCCGAAACTTCAAATTTACCTATAGTTACGTCCTTTAAAACTCGAGTCTTTTCTTATGTACGAATCTCTATGTCATTGTCGCATCGTGAGCCCGATTAGCATCTGGTTCGCTTCTTATCCTTTATTTGAGTCTATTGCATGATCAGATATCTTACGGCCTTCCCGTTCCTCAATTCGGGTGCCCGAAACTTCAAATTTACCGATAGTTACGTCCTTTAAAACTCGAGTCTTTTCTTGTGTACGAATCTCTATGTCATTGTCGCATCGTGAGTTCGATTAGCATCCAGTCCGCTTCGTATCCTTTATTTGAGTCTATTGCATGATCAGATATCTTACGGCCTTCCCGTTCCTCCATTCGAGTGCCCGAAACTACAAATGTACCGATAGTTACGTCCTTTAAAACTCGAGTCTTTTCTTGTGTACGAATCTCTATGTCATTGTCGCATCGTGAGTCCGATTTGCATCCGGTCCGCTACGTATCCTTTATTTGAGTCTATTGCATGATTAGATATCTTACGGCCTTCACGTTCCACAATTAGGGTGCCCGAAACTTCAAATGTACCGATAGTTACGTCCTTTAAAACTCGAGTCTTTTCTTGTGTACGAATCTTTATGTCATTGTCGCATCGTGAGTCCGATTAGCATCTGGTTCGCTTCTTATCTTTTATTTGAGTCTATGGCATAATCAGATATCTTACGGCATTCCTGTTCCTCCATTCGGGTGCCCGAAACTTCAAATGTACCGATAGTTACGTCCTTTAAAACTCGAGTCTTTTCTAGTGTACGAATCTCTATGTCATTGTCTCATCGTGAGTCCGATTACCATCCGGTCCGCTTCGTATCCTTAATTTGATTCTATTGCACGATCAGATATCTTACGGTCTTCCCGTTCCTCCATTCAGGTGCCCGAAACTTCAAATTTACCTATAGTTACGTCCTTTAAAACTCGAGTCTTTTCCTGTGTACGAATATCTATGTCATTGTCGCATCGTGAGCCCAATTAGCATCTCGTTCGCTTCTTATCCTTTATTTGAGTCTGTTGCATGATCAAATATCTTACGGCCTTCCCGTTCCTCAATTCTGGTACCCGAAACTTCAAATGTACCGATAGTTACGTCCTTTAAAACTCGAGGCTTTTCTTGTGTACGAATCTCTATGTCATTGTCGCATCGTGAGTCCGATTAGCATCCGGTCCGCTTCGTACACTTTATTTGAGTCAATTGCATAATCAGATATCTTACGGCATTCCTGTTCCTCCATTCGGGTGCCCGAAACTTCAAATGTACCGATAGTTACGTCCTTTAAAACTCGAGTCTTTTCTAGTGTACGAATCTCTATGTCATTGTCTCATCATGAGTCCGATTACCATCCGGTCCGCTTCGTATCCTTAATTTGATTCTATTGCATGATCAGATATCTTACGGTCTTCCCGTTCCTCCATTCAGGTGCCCGAAACTTTAAATAACCTATAGTTACGTCCTTTAAAACTCGAGTCTTTTCTTGTGTACGAATCTCTATGTCATTGTCGCATCGTGAGCCCAATTAGCATCTCGTTCGCTTCTTATCCTTTATTTGAGTCTATTGCATGATCAAATATCTTACGGCCTTCCCGTTCCTCAATTCTGGTACCCGAAACTTCAAATGTACCGATAGTTACGTCCTTTAAAACTCGAGGCTTTTCTTGTGTACGAATCTCTATGTCATAGTCGCATCGTGAGTCCGATTAGCATCCGGTCCGCTTCGTACCCTTTATTTGAGTCAATTGCATGATCAGATATCTTACGGCCTTTCCGTTCCTCCATTCGAGTGCCCGAAACTTCAAATTTACCGATAGTTACGTCCTTTAAAACTCGAGTCTTTTCTTGTGTACGACTCTCTATGTCATTATCGCATCCTGAGTCTGATTAGCATCCGGTTTGCTTCGTATCCTTTATTTGAGTCTATTACATCATCAGATATCTTACGGCCTTCCTGTTCCTCCATTCGGGTGCCTGAAACTTCAAATGTAACGATGGTTACATCCTTTAAAACTCCAATCTTTTCTTGTGTACGAATCTATCTCTATGTCATTGTCGCATCGTGAGTCCGATTACCATCCGTTCCGCTTCGTATCCTTTATTTGATTCTATTGCATGATCAGATATCTTACGGCCTTCCCGTGCCTCCATTCGAGTGCCCGAAACTTCAAATTTACCGATAGTTACGTCCTTTAAAACACGAGTCTTTTCTTGTGTACGAATCTCTATGTCATTGTGGCATCGTAAGTCCGTTAGCATCTGGTTCGCTTCTTATCCTTTATTTGAGTCTATTGCATCATCAGATATCTTAAGGCATTCCTGTTCCTCCATTCGGGTGCCCGAAACTTCAAATGTACCGATAGTACCGTCCTTTAAAACTCGAGTCTTTTTTGTGTACGAATCTCTATGTCATTGTCTCATCGTGAGTCCGATTACCATCCGTTCCGCTTCGTATCCTTTATTTGATTCTATTGGATGATCAGATATCTTACGGCCTTCCCATTCCTCCATTCGGGTGCCCGAAACTTCAAATTTACCTATAGTTACGTCCTTTAAAACTCGAGTCTTTTCTTGTGTACGAATTTTTATGTCATTGTCGCATCGTGAGCCCGATTAGCATCTGGTTCGCTTCTTATCCTTTATTTGAGTCTATTGCATGATCAAATATCTTACGGCCTTCCCGTTCCTCAATTCGGGTGCCCGAAACTTCAAATGTACCGATAGTTACGTCCGTTAAAACTCGAGTCTTTTCTTGTGTACGAATTTTTATGTCATTGTCGCATCGTGAGCCCGATTAGCATCTGGTTCGCTTCTTATCCTTTATTTGATTCTATTGCATGATCAGATATCTTACGGCCTTCCCGTTCCTCCATTCGTGTGCCCGAAACTTCAAATGTACCGATAGTTACGTCCTTTAAAACTCGAGTCTTTTCTTGTGTACGAATATCTATGTCATTGTCGCATCGTGAGTCAGATTAGCATCTGGTTCGCTTCGTATCCTTTATTTGAGTCTATTGCATCATCAGATATCTTACGGCCTTCCTGTTCCTCCATTCGGGTGCCCGAAACTTCAAATGTACCGATAGTTACGTCCTTTAAAACTCGAGTATTTTCTTGTGTACGAATCTCTATGTCATTGTCTCATCGTGAGTCCGATTACCATCCGGTCCGCTTCGTATCCTTTATTTAAGTCTATTGCATGATCAGATATCTTACGGCCTTCCTGTTCCTCCATTTGAGTGCCCGAAACTTCAAATGTACCGATAGTTACGTCCTTTAAAACTCGAGTCTTTTCTTGTGTACGAATCAATCTCTATGTCATTGTCGCAACGTGAGTCCGATTACCATCCGTTCCGCTTCTATCCTTTATTTGATTCTATTGCATGATCAGATATCTTACGGCCTTCCCGTTCCTCCATTCGGGTGCCCGAAACTTCAAATTTACCGATAGTTACGTCCTTTTAAACTCGAGTCTTTTCTTGTGTACGAATCTTTATGTCATTGTCGCATCGTGAGTCCGATTAGCTTCTGGTTCGCTTCTTATCTTTTATTTGAGTCTATTGCGTAATCAGATATCTTACGGCATTCCTGTTCCTCCATTCGGGTGCCCGAAACTTCAAATGTACCGATAGTTACGTCCTTTAAAACTCGAGTCTTTTCTTGTGTACGAATCTCTATGTCATTGCCTCATCGTGAGTCCGATTACCATCCGGTCCGCTTCGTATCCTTAATTTGATTCTATTGCATGATCAGATATCTTACGGTCTTCCCGTTCCTCCATTCAGGTGCCCGAAACTTCAAATTTACCAATAGTTACGTCCTTTAAAACTCGAGTCTTTTCTTTTGTACGAATCTCTATGTCATTGTCGCATCGTGAGCCCAATTAGCATGTTGTTCGCTTCTTATCCTTTATTTGAGTCTATTGCATGATCAAATATCTTACGGCCTTCCCGTTCCTCAAATCTGGTACCCGAAACTTCAAATGTACCGATAGTTACGTCCTTTAAAACTCGAGGCATTTCTTGTGTATGAATCTCTATGTCGTTGTCGCATCGTGAGTCCGATTAGCATCCGGTCCACTTCGTACCCTTTATTTGAGTCAATTGCATGATCAGATATCTTACGGCCTTTCCGTACCGCCATTCGAGTGCCCGAAACTTCAAATGTACCGATAGTTACGTCCTTTAAAACTCGAGTCTTTTCTTGTGTACGAATCTCTATGTCATTATCGCATCCTGAGTCTGATTAGCATCCGGTTTGCTTCGTATCCTTTATTTGAGTCTATTGAATCATCAGATATCTTACGGCCTTCCTGTTCCTCCATTCGGGTGCCCGAAACTTCAAATGTAATGATGGTTACGTCCTTTAAAACTCCAGTCTTTTCTTGTGTACGAATCTCTATGTCATTGTCGCATCGTGAGTCCGATTACCATCTGTTCCGCTTCGTATCCTTTATTTGAGTCTATTGCATGATCAGATATCTTACGGCCTTCCCGTTCCTCCATTCGAATGCCCGAAACTTCAAATGTACCGATAGTTACGTCCTTTAAAACTTAAGTCTTTTCTTGTATACGAATCTCTATGTCATTGTCGCATCGTGACTCCGATTACCATCCGGTCCGCTTCGTATCCTTTATTTGATTCTATTGCATGATCAGATATCTTACGGCCTTCCCGTTCCTCCATTCGGGTGCCCGAAACTATAAATTTACCGATAGTTACGTCCTTTTAAACTCGAGTCATTTCTTGTGTACGAATCTTTATGTCATTGTCGCATCGTGAGTCCGATTAGCTTCTGGTTCACTTCTTATCTTTTATTTGATTCTATTGCATAATCAGATATCTTACGGCCTTCTCGTTCCTCCATTCGAGTGCCCGAAACTTAAAATGTACCGATAGTTACGTTCTTTAAAACTCAAGTCTTTTCTTGTATACGAATCTCTATGTCATTGTCGCATCGTGAGTCCGATTACCATCAGGTCCGCTTCATATCCTTTATTTGATTCTAATGCACGAGCAGATATCTTACGGCCTTCCCGTTCCTCCATTCGGGTGCCCGAAACTTCAAATTTACCGATAGTTACGTCCTTTAAAACTCGAGTCTTTTCTTGTGTACAAATCTCTATGTCATCGTCGCATCGTGAGTCCGATAACCATCCGGTCTGCTTCGTATCCTTTATTTGAGTCTATTGCATGATCAGATATCTTACGGCCTTGCCGTTCCTCCATTCGCATGCCCAAAACTTCCAATTTACCGATAGTTACGTCCTTTTAAACTCGAGTCTTTTCTTGTGTACGAATCTCTATGTCATTGTCGCATCGTGAATCCGATTAGCATCCGATTTGCTTCTTATCCTTTATTTGAGTCTATTGCATGATCAGATATCTTACGGCCTACCCGTTCCTCCATTCGGATGCCCGAAACTTCAAATGTACCGATAGTTACGTCCTTTAAAACTCAGATCTTTTCTTGTATACGAATCTCTATGTCATTGTCGCATCGTGAGTCCGATAACCATCCAGTCCGCTTCGTATCCTTTATTTGATTCTATTGCATGATCAGATATCTTACGGCCTTCCCGTTCCTCCATTCGGATGCCCGAAACTTCAAATTTACCGATAGTTACGTCCTGTAAAACTCGAGTCTTTTCTTGTGTACGAATCTCTATGTTATTGTCGCATCGTGAGTCCGATTAGCATCCGGTTCGCTTCTTATCTTTTATTTGAGTCTATTGCATAATCAGATATCTTACGGTATTCCTGTTCCTCCATTCGGGTACCCGAAACTTCAAATGTACCGATAGTTACGTCCTTTAAAACTCAAGTCTTTTCTTGTGTACGAATCTCTATGTCATTGTCTCATCGTGAGTCCGATCACCATCCGGTCCAGTTCGTATCCTTAATTTGAGGCTATTGCATGATCAGATATCTTACGGTCTTCCCGTTCCTCCATTCAGGTGCCCGAAACTTCAAATTTACCTATAGTTACGTCCTTTAAAACTCGAGTCTTTTCTTGTTTACGAATCTCTATGTCATTGTCGCGTCGTGTGCCCAATTAGCATCTCGTTCGCTTCTTATCCTTTATTTGAGTCTATTGCATGATCAAATATCTTACGGCCTTCCTGTTCCTCAATTCTGGTACCCGAAACTTCAAATGTACCGACAGTTACGTCCTTTAAAACTCGAGGCTTTTCTTGTTTACGAATCTCTATGTCATTGTCGCATCGTGAGTCCGATTACCATCCGGTGCTTTTCGTATCCTTTATTTGATTCTATTGCATGATCAGATATCTTACGGCCTTCCCGTTCCTCCATTCGAATGCCCGAAACTTCAAATGTACCGATAGTTACGTCCTTTAAAACTCAAGTCTTTTCTTGTATACGAATCTCTGTCATTGTCGCATCGTGAGTCCGATTACCATCCGATCCGCTTCGTATCCTTTATTTGATTCTATTGCATGATCAGATATCTTACGGCCTTCCCGTTCCTCCATTCGGGTGCCCGAAACTTCAAATTTACCGATAGTTACGTCCTGTAAAACTCGAGTCTTTTCTTGTGTACGAATCTCTATGTTATTGTCGCATCGTGAGTCCGATTAGCATCCGGTTCGCTTCTTATCCTTTATTTGGGTCTATTGCATGATCAGATATTTTACGGCCTTCCCGTACCTCCATTCGGGTGCCCGAAACTTTAAATTTACTGATAGTTACGTCCTTTAAAACTCGAGTCTTTTCTTGTGTACGAATCTCTATGTCATTGTCTCATCGTGAGTCCGATTACCATTCGGTCCATTTCGTATCCTTAATTTGATGCTATCGCATGATCAGATATCTTATGGTCTTCCCGTTCCTCCATTCAGGTGCCCGAAACTTCAAATTTACCTATAGTTACGTCCTTTAAAACTCGAGTCTTTTCTTGTGTACGAATCTCTATGTAATTGTCGCATCGTGAGCCCAATTAGCATCTCGTTCGCTTCTTATCCTTTATTTGAGTCTATTGCATGATCAAATATCTTACGGCCTTCCCGTTTCTCAATTCTGGTACCCGAAACTTCAAATGTACCGATAGTTACGTCCTTTAAAACTCGAGGCTTTTCTTGTGTACGAATCTCTATGTCTTTGTCGCATCGTGAGCCCCATTAGCATCCGGTTCGCTTCGTATCCTTTATTTGAGTCTATTGCATGATCAGATATCTTACGACCTTCCCGTTCCTCCATTCGGGTGCCCGAAACTTCAAATGTACCGATAGTTACGTCCTTTTAAACTCGAGTCTTTTTTTGTGTACGAATCTCTATGTCAAGGTCGAATCGTGAGTCCGATTAAAGTCCGGTCAGCTTCGTATCCTTTAAAACTAGAGTCTTTTCTTGTGTACGAATCTCTATGTCATTATCGCATCGTGAGTTCGATTAAAGTCCGGTCAGCTTCGAATCCTTTATCTTTGTCTGTTGCATGATCAGATATCGTACGGCCTTACCGTTCCTTCATTTGGGTGCCCGAAACTTCAAATGTACCGATAGTTACGACCTTAAAAACTCGAGTCTTTTCTTGTGTACGAATCTCTATGGCATTGTCGTATCGTGAGTTCGATTACCATCCGGTCCACTTCGTATCCTTTATTTGAGTCTATTGCATGATCAGATATCCTACGGCCTTCCCGTTCCTCCATTCGGGTGCCCGAAACTTCAAATGTACCGATAGTTATGACCTTAAAAACTCGAGTCTTTTCTTGTGTACGAATCTCTATGTCATTGTCGCATCGTGAGTCCGATTACAATCCGGTCTGCTTCGTATCCTTTATTTGGGTCTATTGCATGATCAGATATATTACGTCCTTCCCGTTCCTCCATTCGGGTGCCCGAAACTTCAATTGTACCGATAGTTACGTCCTTTTAAACTCGAGTCTTTTTTTGTGTACGAATCTCTATGTCATGGTCGAATCGTGAGTCCGATTACCAAATGTACCGACAGTTACGACCTTAAAAACTCGAGTCTTTTCTTATGGACGAATTTCTATGTCCTTGTCGCATCGCGAGTTCGATTACCATCCGGTCCGCTTCGAATCCTTTATTTGAGTCTATTGCATGATCAGATATATTACGGCCTTCCGTTTCCTCCATTCGGGTGCCCGAAACTTCAAATGTACCGATAGTTACGTCCTTTAAAACTCGAGGCTTTTCTTGTGTACGAATCTCTATGTCATTGTCGCATCGTGAGTCCGATTAGCATCCGGTCCGCTTCGTACACTTTATTTGAGTCAATTGCATGATCAGATATCTTACGGCCTTTCCGTTCCTCCATTAGAGTGCCCGAAACTTCAAATGTACCGATAGTTACGTCCTTTAAAACTCGATTATTTTCTTGTGTACGAATCTCTATGTCATTGTCGCATCGTGAGCCCAATTAGCATCTCGTTCGCTTCTTATCCTTTATTTGAGTCTATTGCATGATCGAATATCTTACGGCCTTCCCGTTCCTCAATTCTGGTACCCGAAACTTCAAATGTACCGATAGTTACGTCCTTTAAAACTCGAGGCTTTTCTTGTGTACGACTCTCTATGTCATTATCGCATCGTGAGTCCGATTAGCATCCGGTCCGCTTCGTACCCTTTATTTGAGTCAATTGCATGATCAGATATCTTACGGCCTTTCCGTTCCTCCATTCGAGTGCCCGAAACTTCAAATGTACCGATAGTTACGTCCTTTAAAACTTGAGGCTTTTCTTGTGTACGACTCTCTATGTCATTATCGCATCATGAGTCCGATTAGCATCCGGTCCGCTTCGTACCCTTTATTTGAGTCAATTGCATGATCAGATATCTTACGGCCTTTCCGTTCCTCCATTAGAGTGCCCGAAACTTCAAATGTACCGATAGTTACGTCCTTTAAAACTCGAGTCTTTTCTTGTGTACGACTCTCTATGTCATTATCGCATCCCGAGTCTGATTAGCATCCGGTTTGCTTCGTATCCTTTATTTGAGTCTATTACATCATCAGATATCTTACGGCCTTCCTGTTCCTCCATTCGGGTGCCCGAAACTTCAAATGTAACGATGGTTACATCCTTTAAAACTCCAGTCTTTTCTTGTGTACGAATCTATCTCTATGTCATTGTCGCATCGTGAGTCCGATTACCATCCGTTCCACTTCGTATCCTTTATTTGATTCTATTGCATGATCAGATATCTTACGGCCTTCCCGTGCCTCCATTCGAGTGCCCGAAACTTCAAATGTACCGATAGTTACGTCCTTTAAAACTCAAGTCTTTTCTTGTATACGAATCTCTATGTCATTGTCGCATCGTGAGTCCGATTACCATCCGGTCCGCTTCGTATCCTTTATTTGATTCTATTGCATGATCAGATATCTTACGGCCTTCCCGTTCCTCCATTCGGGTGCCCGAAACTTCAAATTTACCGATAGTTACGTCCTTTTAAACTCGAGTCTTTTCTTGTGTACGAATCTTTATGTCATTGTCGCATCGTGAGTCCGATTAGCTTCTGGTTCGCTTCTTATCTTTTATTTGATTCTATTGCATAATCAGATATCTTACGGCCTTCCCGTTCCTCCATTCGGGTTCCCGAAACTTCAAATTTACCGATAGTTACGTCCTTAAAAACTCGAGTCTTTTCTTGTGTACGAATCTCTATGTCATTGTGGCATCGTGAGTCCGATTAGCATCTGGTTCGCTTCTTATCCTTTATTTGAGTCTATTGCATCATCAGATATCTTACGGCATTCCTGTTCCTCCATTCGGGTGCCCGAAACTTCAAATGTACCGATAGTACCGTCCTTTAAAACTCGAGTCTTTTTTGTGTACGAATCTCTATGTCATTGTCTCATCGTGAGTCCGATTACCATCCATTCCGCTTCGTATCCTTTATTTGATTCTATTGGATGATCAGATATCTTACGGCCTTCCCATTCCTCCATTCGGGTGCCCGAAACTTCAAATTTACCTATAGTTACGTCCTTTAATACTCGAGACTTTTCTTGTGTACGAATTTTTATGTCATTGTCGCATCGTGAGCCCGATTAGCATCTGGTTCGCTTCTTATCCTTTATTTGAGTCTATTGCATGATCAAATATCTTACGGCCTTCCCGTTCCTCAATTCGGGTGCCCGAAACTTCAAATGTACCGATAGTTACGTCCTTTAAAACTCGAGTCTTTTCTTGTGTACGAATATCTATGTCATTGTCGCATCGTGAGTCAGATTAGCATCTGGTTCGCTTCGTATCCTTTATTTGAGTCTATTGCATCATCAGATATCTTACGGCCTTCCTGTTCCTCCATTCGGGTGCCCGAAACTTCAAATGTAACGATAGTTACGTCCTTTAAAACTCGAGTCTTTTCTTGAGTACGAATCTCTATGTCATTGTCTCATCGTGAGTCCGATTACCATCCGGTCCGCTTCGTATCCTTTATTTAAGTCTATTGCATGATCAGATATCTTACGGCCTTCCCGTTCCTCCATTTGAGTGCCCGAAACTTCAAATGTACCGATAGGTACGTCCTTTAAAACTCGAGTCTTTTCTTGTGTACGAATCAATCTCTATGTCATTGTCGCAACGTGAGTCCGATTACCATCCGTTCCGCTTCGTATCCTTTATTTGATTCTATTGCATGATCAGATATCGTACGGCCTTCCCGTTCCTCCATTCGGGTGCCCGAAACTTCAAATTTACCGATAGTTACGTCCTTTTAAACTCGAGTCTTTTCTTGTGTACGAATCTTTATGTCATTGTCGCATCGTGAGTCCGATTAGCTTCTGGTTCGCTTCTTATCTTTTATTTGAGTCTATTGCATAATCAGATATCTTACGGCATTCCTGTTCCTCCATTCGGGTGCCCGAAACTTCAAATGTACCGATAGTTACGTCCTTTAAAACTCGAGTCTTTTCTTGTGTACGAATCTCTATGTCATTGTCTCATCGTGAGTCCGATTACCATCCATTCCGCTTCGTATCCTTTATTTGATTCTATTGGATGATCAGATATCTTACGGCCTTCCCATTCCTCCATTCGGGTGCCCGAAACTTCAAATTTACCTATAGTTACGTCCTTTAATACTCGCGACTTTTCTTGTGTACGAATTTTTATGTCATTGTCGCATCGTGAGCCCGATTAGCATCTGGTTCGCTTCTTATCCTTTATTTGAGTCTATTGCATGATCAAATATCTTACGGCCTTCCCGTTCCTCAATTCGGGTGCCCGAAACTTCAAATGTACCGATAGTTACGTCCTTTAAAACTCGAGTCTTTTCTTGTGTACGAATATCTATGTCATTGTCGCATCGTGAGTCAGATTAGCATCTGGTTCGCTTCGTATCCTTTATTTGAGTCTATTGCATCATCAGATATCTTACGGCCTTCCTGTTCCTCCATTCGGGTGCCCGAAACTTCAAATGTAACGATAGTTACGTCCTTTAAAACTCGAGTCTTTTCTTGAGTACGAATCTCTATGTCATTGTCTCATCGTGAGTCCGATTACCATCCGGTCCGCTTCGTATCCTTTATTTAAGTCTATTGCATGATCAGATATCTTACGGCCTTCCCGTTCCTCCATTTGAGTGCCCGAAACTTCAAATGTACCGATAGGTACGTCCTTTAAAACTCGAGTCTTTTCTTGTGTACGAATCAATCTCTATGTCATTGTCGCAACGTGAGTCCGATTACCATCCGTTCCGCTTCGTATCCTTTATTTGATTCTATTGCATGATCAGATATCGTACGGCCTTCCCGTTCCTCCATTCGGGTGCCCGAAACTTCAAATTTACCGATAGTTACGTCCTTTTAAACTCGAGTCTTTTCTTGTGTACGAATCTTTATGTCATTGTCGCATCGTGAGTCCGATTAGCTTCTGGTTCGCTTCTTATCTTTTATTTGAGTCTATTGCATAATCAGATATCTTACGGCATTCCTGTTCCTCCATTCGGGTGCCCGAAACTTCAAATGTACCGATAGTTACGTCCTTTAAAACTCGAGTCTTTTCTTGTGTACGAATCTCTATGTCATTGTCTCATCGTGAGTCCGATTACCATCCATTCCGCTTCGTATCCTTTATTTGATTCTATTGGATGATCAGATATCTTACGGCCTTCCCATTCCTCCATTCGGGTGCCCGAAACTTCAAATTTACCTATAGTTACGTCCTTTAATACTCGCGACTTTTCTTGTGTACGAATTTTTATGTCATTGTCGCATCGTGAGCCCGATTAGCATCTGGTTCGCTTCTTATCCTTTATTTGAGTCTATTGCATGATCAAATATCTTACGGCCTTCCCGTTCCTCAATTCGGGTGCCCGAAACTTCAAATGTACCGATAGTTACGTCCTTTAAAACTCGAGTCTTTTCTTGTGTACGAATATCTATGTCATTGTCGCATCGTGAGTCAGATTAGCATCTGGTTCGCTTCGTATCCTTTATTTGAGTCTATTGCATCATCAGATATCTTACGGCCTTCCTGTTCCTCCATTCGGGTGCCCGAAACTTCAAATGTAACGATAGTTACGTCCTTTAAAACTCGAGTCTTTTCTTGAGTACGAATCTCTATGTCATTGTCTCATCGTGAGTCCGATTACCATCCGGTCCGCTTCGTATCCTTTATTTAAGTCTATTGCATGATCAGATATCTTACGGCCTTCCCGTTCCTCCATTTGAGTGCCCGAAACTTCAAATGTACCGATAGGTACGTCCTTTAAAACTCGAGTCTTTTCTTGTGTACGAATCAATCTCTATGTCATTGTCGCAACGTGAGTCCGATTACCATCCGTTCCGCTTCGTATCCTTTATTTGATTCTATTGCATGATCAGATATCGTACGGCCTTCCCGTTCCTCCATTCGGGTGCCCGAAACTTCAAATTTACCGATAGTTACGTCCTTTTAAACTCGAGTCTTTTCTTGTGTACGAATCTTTATGTCATTGTCGCATCGTGAGTCCGATTAGCTTCTGGTTCGCTTCTTATCTTTTATTTGAGTCTATTGCATAATCAGATATCTTACGGCATTCCTGTTCCTCCATTCGGGTGCCCGAAACTTCAAATGTACCGATAGTTACGTCCTTTAAAACTCGAGTCTTTTCTTGTGTACGAATCTCTATGTCATTGTCTCATCGTGAGTCCGATTACCATCCATTCCGCTTCGTATCCTTTATTTGATTCTATTGGATGATCAGATATCTTACGGCCTTCCCATTCCTCCATTCGGGTGCCCGAAACTTCAAATTTACCTATAGTTACGTCCTTTAATACTCGCGACTTTTCTTGTGTACGAATTTTTATGTCATTGTCGCATCGTGAGCCCGATTAGCATCTAGTTCGCTTCTTATCCTTTATTTGAGTCTATTGCATGATCAAATATCTTACGGCCTTCCCGTTCCTCAATTCGGGTGCCCGAAACTTCAAATGTACCGATAGTTACGTCCTTTAAAACTCGAGTCTTTTCTTGTGTACGAATATCTATGTCATTGTCGCATCGTGAGTCAGATTAGCATCTGGTTCGCTTCGTATCCTTAATTTGATTCTTTTGCATGATCAGATATCTTACGGTCTTCCCGTTCCTCCATTCAGGTGCCCGAAACTTCAAATTTACCTATAGTTACGTCCTTTAAAACTCGAGTCTTTTCTTGTGTACGAATCTCTATGTCATTGTCGCATCGTGAGCCCAATTAGCATCTCGTTCACTTCTTATCCTTTATTTGAGTCTATTGCATGATCAAATATCTTACGGCCTTCCCGTTCCTCAAATCTGGTACCCGAAACTTCAAATGTACCGATAGTTACGTCCTTTAAAACTCGAGGCATTTCTTGTGTACGAATCTCTATGTCGTTGTCGCTTCGTGAGTCCGATTAGCATCCGGTCCACTTCGTACCCTTTATTTGATTCTATTGCATGATCAGATATCTTACGGCCTACCCGTTCCTCCATTCGGGTGCCCGAAACTTCAAATTTACCGATAGTTACGTCCTTTTAAACTCGAGTCTTTTCTTGTGTACGAATGTCTATGTCATTGTCTCATCGTGAGTCCGATTACCATCCGGTCCGCTTCGTATCCTTTATTTAAGTCTATTGCATGATCAGATATCTTACGGCCTTCCCGTTCCTCCATTTGAGTGCCCGAAACTTCAAATGTACCGATAGTTACGTCCTTTAAAACTCGAGTCTTTTCTTGTGTACGAATCAATCTCTATGTCATTGTCGCAAAGTGAGTCCGATTACCATCCGTTCCGCTTCGTATCCTTTATTTGATTCTATTGCATGATCAGATATCGTACGGCCTTCCCGTTCCTCCATTCGGGTGCCCGAAACTTCAAATTTACCGATAGTTACGTCCTTTTAAACTCGAGTCTTTTCTTGTGTACGAATCTTTATGTCATTGTCGCATCGTGAGTCCGATTAGCTTCTGGTTCGCTTCTTATCTTTTATTTGAGTCTATTGCATAATCAGATATCTTACGGCATTCCTGTTCCTCCATTCGGGTGCCCGAAACTTCAAATGTACCGATAGTTACGTCCTTTAAAACTCGAGTCTTTTCTTGTGTACGAATCTCTATGTCATTGTCTCATCGTGAGTCCGATTACCATCCGGTCCGCTTCGTATCCTTAATTTGATTCTATTGCATGATCAGATATCTTACGGTCTTCCCGTTCCTCCATTCAGGTGCCCGAAACTTCAAATTTACCTATAGTTACGTCCTTTAAAACTCGAGTCTTTTCTTGTGTACGAATCTCTATGTCATTGTCGCATCGTGAGCCCAATTAGCATCTCGTTCACTTCTTATCCTTTATTTGAGTCTATTGCATGATCAAATATCATACGGCCTTCCCGTTCCTCAAATCTGGTACGCGAAACTTCAAATGTACCGATAGTTACGTCCTTTAAAACTCGAGGCATTTCTTGTGTACGAATCTCTATGTCGTTGTCGCTTCGTGAGTCCGATTAGCATCTGGTCCACTTCGTACCCTTTATTTGATTCTATTGCATGATCAGATATCTTACGGCCTTCCCGTTCCTCCATTCGGGTGCCCGAAACTTCAAATTTACCGATAGTTACGTCCTTTTAAACTCGAGTCTTTTCTTGTGTACGAATCTTTATGTCATTGTCGCATCGTGAGTCCGATTAGCTTCTGGTTCGCTTCTTATCTTTTATTTGATTCTATTGCATAATCAGATATCTTACGGCCTTCTCGTTCCTCCATTCGAGTGCCCGAAACTTAAAATGTACCGATAGTTACGTTCTTTAAAACTCAAGTCTTTTCTTGTATACGAATCTCTATGTCATTGTCGCATCGTGAGTCCGATTACCATCAGGTCCACTTCGTATCCTTTATTTGATTCTATTGCATGAGCAGATATCTTACGGCCTTCCCGTTCCTCCATTCGGGTGCCCGAAACTTCAAATTTATCGATAGTTACGTCCTTTAAAACTCGAGTCTTTTCTTGTGTACAAATCTCTATGTCATTGTCGCATCGTGAGTCCGATAACCATCCGGTCTGCTTCGTATCCTTTATTTGAGTCTATTGCATGATCAGATATCTTACAGCCTTACCGTTCCTCCATTCGCATGCCCGAAACTTCCAATTTACCGATAGTTACGTCCTTTTAAACTCGAGTCTTTTCTTGTGTACGAATCTCTATGTCATTGTCGCATCGTGAATCCGATTAGCATCCGATTTGCTTCTTATCCTTTATTTGAGTCTATTGCATGATCAGATATCTTACGGCCTACCCGTTCCTCCATTCGGATGCCCGAAACTTCAAATGTACCGATAGTTACGTCCTTTAAAACTCAAGTCTTTTCTTGTATACGAATCTCTATGTCATTGTCGCATCGTGAGTCCGATAACCATCCAGTCCGCTTCGTATCCTTTATTTGATTCTATTGCATGATCAGATATCTTACGGCCTTCCCGTTCCTCCATTCGGGTGCCCGAAACTTCAAATTTACCGATAGTTACGTCCTGTAAAACTCGAGTCTTTTCGTGTGTACGAATCTCCATGTTATTGTCGCATCGTGAGTCCGATTAGCATCCGGTTCGCTTCTTATCTTTTATTTGAGTCTATTGCATAATCAGATATCTTACGGTATTCCTGTTCCTCCATTCGGGTACCCGAAACTTCAAATGTACCGATAGTTACGTCCTTTAAAACTCGAGTCTTTTCTTGTGTACGAATCTCTATGTCATTGTCTCATCGTGAGTCCGATCACCATCCGGTCCACTTCGTATCCTTAATTTGATGCTATTGCATGATCAGATATCTTACGGTCTTCCCGTTCCTCCATTCAGGTGCCTGAAACTTCAAATTTACCTATAGTTACGTCCTTTAAAACTCGAGTCTTTTCTTGTTTACGAATCTCTATGTCATTGTCGCATCGTGTGCCCAATTAGCATCTCGTTCGCTTCTTATCCATTATTTGAGTCTATTGCATGATCAAATATCTTACGGCCTTCCTGTTACTCAATTCTGGTACCCGAAACTTCAAATGTACCGATAGTTACGTCCTTTAAAACTCGAGGCTTTTCTTGTGTACGAATCTCTATGTAATTGTCGCATCGTGAGTCCGATTACCATCCGGTGCTTTTCGTATCCTTTATTTGATTCTATTGCATGATCAGATATCTTACGGCCTTCCCGTTCCTCCATTCGAATGCCCGAAACTTCAAATGTACCGATAGTTACGTCTTTTAAAACTCAAGTCTTTTCTTGTATACGAATCTCTGTCATTGTCGCATCGTGAGTCCGATTACCATCCGATCCGCTTCGTATCCTTTATTTGATTCTATTGCATGATCAGATATCTTACGGCCTTCCCGTTCCTCCATTCGGGTGCCCGAAACTTCAAATTTACCGATAGTTACGTCCTGTAAAACTCGAGTCTTTTCTTGTGTACGAATCTCTATGTTATTGTCGCATCGTGAGTCCGATTAGCATCCGGTTCGCTTCTTATCCTTTATTTGGATCTATTGCATGATCAGATATTTTACGGCCTTCCCGTACCTCCATTCGGGTGCCCGAAACTTTAAATTTACCGATAGTTACGTCCTTTAAAACTCGAGTCTTTTCTTGTGTACGAATCTCTATGTCATTGTCTCATCGTGAGTCCGATTACCATTCGGTCCATTTCGTATCCTTAATTTGATGCTATTGCATGATCAGATATCTTATGGTCTTCCCGTTCCTCCATTCAGGTGCCCGAAACTTCAAATTTACCTATAGTTACGTCCTTTAAAACTCGAGTCTTTTCTTGTGTACGAGTCTCTATGTCATTGTCGCATCGTGAGCCCGATTAGCATCTGGTTCGCTTCGTATCCTTTATTTGAGTCTATTGCATCATCAGATATCTTACGGCCTTCCTGTTCCTCCATTCGGGTGCCCGAAACTTCAAATGTAACGATAGTTACGTCCTTTAAAACTCGAGTCTTTTCTTGAGTACGAATCTCTATGTCATTGTCTCATCGTGAGTCCGATTACCATCCGGTCCGCTTCGTATCCTTTATTTAAGTCTATTGCATGATCAGATATCTTACGGCCTTCCCGTTCCTCCATTTGAGTGCCCGAAACTTCAAATGTACCGATAGGTACGTCCTTTAAAACTCGAGTCTTTTCTTGTGTACGAATCAATCTCTATGTCATTGTCGCAACGTGAGTCCGATTACCATCCGTTCCGCTTCGTATCCTTTATTTGATTCTATTGCATGATCAGATATCGTACGGCCTTCCCGTTCCTCCATTCGGGTGCCCGAAACTTCAAATTTACCGATAGTTACGTCCTTTTAAACTCGAGTCTTTTCTTGTGTACGAATCTTTATGTCATTGTCGCATCGTGAGTCCGATTAGCTTCTGGTTCGCTTCTTATCTTTTATTTGAGTCTATTGCATAATCAGATATCTTACGGCATTCCTGTTCCTCCATTCGGGTGCCCGAAACTTCAAATGTACCGATAGTTACGTCCTTTAAAACTCGAGTCTTTTCTTGTGTACGAATCTCTATGTCATTGTCTCATCGTGAGTCCGATTACCATCCATTCCGCTTCGTATCCTTTATTTGATTCTATTGGATGATCAGATATCTTACGGCCTTCCCATTCCTCCATTCGGGTGCCCGAAACTTCAAATTTACCTATAGTTACGTCCTTTAATACTCGAGACTTTTCTTGTGTACGAATTTTTATGTCATTGTCGCATCGTGAGCCCGATTAGCATCTGGTTCGCTTCTTATCCTTTATTTGAGTCTATTGCATGATCAAATATCTTACGGCCTTCCCGTTCCTCAATTCGGGTGCCCGAAACTTCAAATGTACCGATAGTTACGTCCTTTAAAACTCGAGTCTTTTCTTGTGTACGAATATCTATGTCATTGTCGCATCGTGAGTCAGATTAGCATCTGGTTCGCTTCGTATCCTTTATTTGAGTCTATTGCATCATCAGATATCTTACGGCCTTCCTGTTCCTCCATTCGGGTGCCCGAAACTTCAAATGTAACGATAGTTACGTCCTTTAAAACTCGAGTCTTTTCTTGAGTACGAATCTCTATGTCATTGTCTCATCGTGAGTCCGATTACCATCCGGTCCGCTTCGTATCCTTTATTTAAGTCTATTGCATGATCAGATATCTTACGGCCTTCCCGTTCCTCCATTTGAGTGCCCGAAACTTCAAATGTACCGATAGGTACGTCCTTTAAAACTCGAGTCTTTTCTTGTGTACGAATCAATCTCTATGTCATTGTCGCAACGTGAGTCCGATTACCATCCGTTCCGCTTCGTATCCTTTATTTGATTCTATTGCATGATCAGATATCGTACGGCCTTCCCGTTCCTCCATTCGGGTGCCCGAAACTTCAAATTTACCGATAGTTACGTCCTTTTAAACTCGAGTCTTTTCTTGTGTACGAATCTTTATGTCATTGTCGCATCGTGAGTCCGATTAGCTTCTGGTTCGCTTCTTATCTTTTATTTGAGTCTATTGCATAATCAGATATCTTACGGCATTCCTGTTCCTCCATTCGGGTGCCCGAAACTTCAAATGTACCGATAGTTACGTCCTTTAAAACTCGAGTCTTTTCTTGTGTACGAATCTCTATGTCATTGTCTCATCGTGAGTCCGATTACCATCCGGTCCGCTTCGTATCCTTAATTTGATTCTTTTGCATGATCAGATATCTTACGGTCTTCCCGTTCCTCCATTCAGGTGCCCGAAACTTCAAATTTACCTATAGTTACGTCCTTTAAAACTCGAGTCTTTTCTTGTGTACGAATCTCTATGTCATTGTCGCATCGTGAGCCCAATTAGCATCTCGTTCGCTTCTTATCCTTTATTTGAGTCTATTGCATGATCAAATATCTTACGGCCTTCCCGTTCCTCAAATCTGGTACCCGAAACTTCAAATGTACCGATAGTTACGTCCTTTAAAACTCGAGGCATTTCTTGTGTACGAATCTCTATGTCGTTGTCGCTTCGTGAGTCCGATTAGCATCTGGTCCACTTCGTACCCTTTATTTGATTCTATTGCATGATCAGATATCTTACGGCCTTCCCGTTCCTCCATTCGGGTGCCCGAAACTTCAAATTTACCGATAGTTACGTCCTTTTAAACTCGAGTCTTTTCTTGTGTACGAATCTTTATGTCATTGTCGCATCGTGAGTCCGATTAGCTTCTGGTTCGCTTCTTATCTTTTATTTGATTCTATTGCATAATCAGATATCTTACGGCCTTCTCGTTCCTCCATTCGAGTGCCCGAAACTTAAAATGTACCGATAGTTACGTTCTTTAAAACTCAAGTCTTTTCTTGTATACGAATCTCTATGTCATTGTCGCATCGTGAGTCCGATTACCATCAGGTCCACTTCGTATCCTTTATTTGATTCTATTGCATGAGCAGATATCTTACGGCCTTCCCGTTCCTCCATTCGGGTGCCCGAAACTTCAAATTTATCGATAGTTACGTCCTTTAAAACTCGAGTCTTTTCTTGTGTACAAATCTCTATGTCATTGTCGCATCGTGAGTCCGATAACCATCCGGTCTGCTTCGTATCCTTTATTTGAGTCTATTGCATGATCAGATATCTTACAGCCTTACCGTTCCTCCATTCGCATGCCCGAAACTTCCAATTTACCGATAGTTACGTCCTTTTAAACTCGAGTCTTTTCTTGTGTACGAATCTCTATGTCATTGTCGCATCGTGAATCCGATTAGCATCCGATTTGCTTCTTATCCTTTATTTGAGTCTATTGCATGATCAGATATCTTACGGCCTACCCGTTCCTCCATTCGGATGCCCGAAACTTCAAATGTACCGATAGTTACGTCCTTTAAAACTCAAGTCTTTTCTTGTATACGAATCTCTATGTCATTGTCGCATCGTGAGTCCGATAACCATCCAGTCCGCTTCGTATCCTTTATTTGATTCTATTGCATGATCAGATATCTTACGGCCTTCCCGTTCCTCCATTCGGGTGCCCGAAACTTCAAATTTACCGATAGTTACGTCCTGTAAAACTCGAGTCTTTTCGTGTGTACGAATCTCCATGTTATTGTCGCATCGTGAGTCCGATTAGCATCCGGTTCGCTTCTTATCTTTTATTTGAGTCTATTGCATAATCAGATATCTTACGGTATTCCTGTTCCTCCATTCGGGTACCCGAAACTTCAAATGTACCGATAGTTACGTCCTTTAAAACTCGAGTCTTTTCTTGTGTACGAATCTCTATGTCATTGTCTCATCGTGAGTCCGATCACCATCCGGTCCACTTCGTATCCTTAATTTGATGCTATTGCATGATCAGATATCTTACGGTCTTCCCGTTCCTCCATTCAGGTGCCTGAAACTTCAAATTTACCTATAGTTACGTCCTTTAAAACTCGAGTCTTTTCTTGTTTACGAATCTCTATGTCATTGTCGCATCGTGTGCCCAATTAGCATCTCGTTCGCTTCTTATCCATTATTTGAGTCTATTGCATGATCAAATATCTTACGGCCTTCCTGTTACTCAATTCTGGTACCCGAAACTTCAAATGTACCGATAGTTACGTCCTTTAAAACTCGAGGCTTTTCTTGTGTACGAATCTCTATGTAATTGTCGCATCGTGAGTCCGATTACCATCCGGTGCTTTTCGTATCCTTTATTTGATTCTATTGCATGATCAGATATCTTACGGCCTTCCCGTTCCTCCATTCGAATGCCCGAAACTTCAAATGTACCGATAGTTACGTCTTTTAAAACTCAAGTCTTTTCTTGTATACGAATCTCTGTCATTGTCGCATCGTGAGTCCGATTACCATCCGATCCGCTTCGTATCCTTTATTTGATTCTATTGCATGATCAGATATCTTACGGCCTTCCCGTTCCTCCATTCGGGTGCCCGAAACTTCAAATTTACCGATAGTTACGTCCTGTAAAACTCGAGTCTTTTCTTGTGTACGAATCTCTATGTTATTGTCGCATCGTGAGTCCGATTAGCATCCTGTTCGCTTCTTATCCTTTATTTGGATCTATTGCATGATCAGATATTTTACGGCCTTCCCGTACCTCCATTCGGGTGCCCGAAACTTTAAATTTACCGATAGTTACGTCCTTTAAAACTCGAGTCTTTTCTTGTGTACGAATCTCTATGTCATTGTCTCATCGTGAGTCCGATTACCATTCGGTCCATTTCGTATCCTTAATTTGATGCTATTGCATGATCAGATATCTTATGGTCTTCCCGTTCCTCCATTCAGGTGCCCGAAACTTCAAATTTACCTATAGTTACGTCCTTTAAAACTCGAGTCTTTTCTTGTGTACGAGTCTCTATGTCATTGTCGCATCGTGAGCCCGATTAGCATCTGGTTCGCTTCGTATCCTTTATTTGAGTCTATTGCATCATCAGATATCTTACGGCCTTCCTGTTCCTCCATTCGGGTGCCCGAAACTTCAAATGTAACGATAGTTACGTCCTTTAAAACTCGAGTCTTTTCTTGAGTACGAATCTCTATGTCATTGTCTCATCGTGAGTCCGATTACCATCCGGTCCGCTTCGTATCCTTTATTTAAGTCTATTGCATGATCAGATATCTTACGGCCTTCCCGTTCCTCCATTTGAGTGCCCGAAACTTCAAATGTACCGATAGGTACGTCCTTTAAAACTCGAGTCTTTTCTTGTGTACGAATCAATCTCTATGTCATTGTCGCAACGTGAGTCCGATTACCATCCGTTCCGCTTCGTATCCTTTATTTGATTCTATTGCATGATCAGATATCGTACGGCCTTCCCGTTCCTCCATTCGGGTGCCCGAAACTTCAAATTTACCGATAGTTACGTCCTTTTAAACTCGAGTCTTTTCTTGTGTACGAATCTTTATGTCATTGTCGCATCGTGAGTCCGATTAGCTTCTGGTTCGCTTCTTATCTTTTATTTGAGTCTATTGCATAATCAGATATCTTACGGCATTCCTGTTCCTCCATTCGGGTGCCCGAAACTTCAAATGTACCGATAGTTACGTCCTTTAAAACTCGAGTCTTTTCTTGTGTACGAATCTCTATGTCATTGTCTCATCGTGAGTCCGATTACCATCCATTCCGCTTCGTATCCTTTATTTGATTCTATTGGATGATCAGATATCTTACGGCCTTCCCATTCCTCCATTCGGGTGCCCGAAACTTCAAATTTACCTATAGTTACGTCCTTTAATACTCGAGACTTTTCTTGTGTACGAATTTTTATGTCATTGTCGCATCGTGAGCCCGATTAGCATCTGGTTCGCTTCTTATCCTTTATTTGAGTCTATTGCATGATCAAATATCTTACGGCCTTCCCGTTCCTCAATTCGGGTGCTCGAAACTTCAAATGTACCGATAGTTACGTCCTTTAAAACTCGAGTCTTTTCTTGTGTACGAATATCTATGTCATTGTCGCATCGTGAGTCAGATTAGCATCTGGTTCGCTTCGTATCCTTTATTTGAGTCTATTGCATCATCAGATATCTTACGGCCTTCCTGTTCCTCCATTCGGGTGCCCGAAACTTCAAATGTAACGATAGTTACGTCCTTTAAAACTCGAGTCTTTTCTTGAGTACGAATCTCTATGTCATTGTCTCATCGTGAGTCCGATTACCATCCGGTCCGCTTCGTATCCTTTATTTAAGTCTATTGCATGATCAGATATCTTACGGCCTTCCCGTTCCTCCATTTGAGTGCCCGAAACTTCAAATGTACCGATAGGTACGTCCTTTAAAACTCGAGTCTTTTCTTGTGTACGAATCAATCTCTATGTCATTGTCGCAACGTGAGTCCGATTACCATCCGTTCCGCTTCGTATCCTTTATTTGATTCTATTGCATGATCAGATATCGTACGGCCTTCCCGTTCCTCCATTCGGGTGCCCGAAACTTCAAATTTACCGATAGTTACGTCCTTTTAAACTCGAGTCTTTTCTTGTGTACGAATCTTTATGTCATTGTCGCATCGTGAGTCCGATTAGCTTCTGGTTCGCTTCTTATCTTTTATTTGAGTCTATTGCATAATCAGATATCTTACGGCATTCCTGTTCCTCCATTCGGGTGCCCGAAACTTCAAATGTACCGATAGTTACGTCCTTTAAAACTCGAGTCTTTTCTTGTGTACGAATCTCTATGTCATTGTCTCATCGTGAGTCCGATTACCATCCGGTCCGCTTCGTATCCTTAATTTGATTCTTTTGCATGATCAGATATCTTACGGTCTTCCCGTTCCTCCATTCAGGTGCCCGAAACTTCAAATTTACCTATAGTTACGTCCTTTAAAACTCGAGTCTTTTCTTGTGTACGAATCTCTATGTCATTGTCGCATCGTGAGCCCAATTAGCATCTCGTTCGCTTCTTATCCTTTATTTGAGTCTATTGCATGATCAAATATCTTACGGCCTTCCCGTTCCTCAAATCTGGTACCCGAAACTTCAAATGTACCGATAGTTACGTCCTTTAAAACTCGAGGCATTTCTTGTGTACGAATCTCTATGTCGTTGTCGCTTCGTGAGTCCGATTAGCATCTGGTCCACTTCGTACCCTTTATTTGATTCTATTGCATGATCAGATATCTTACGGCCTTCCCGTTCCTCCATTCGGGTGCCCGAAACTTCAAATTTACCGATAGTTACGTCCTTTTAAACTCGAGTCTTTTCTTGTGTACGAATCTTTATGTCATTGTCGCATCGTGAGTCCGATTAGCTTCTGGTTCGCTTCTTATCTTTTATTTGATTCTATTGCATAATCAGATATCTTACGGCCTTCTCGTTCCTCCATTCGAGTGCCCGAAACTTAAAATGTACCGATAGTTACGTTCTTTAAAACTCAAGTCTTTTCTTGTATACGAATCTCTATGTCATTGTCGCATCGTGAGTCCGATTACCATCAGGTCCACTTCGTATCCTTTATTTGATTCTATTGCATGACCAGATATCTTACGGCCTTCCCGTTCCTCCATTCGGGTGCCCGAAACTTCAAATTTATCGATAGTTACGTCCTTTAAAACTCGAGTCTTTTCTTGTGTACAAATCTCTATGTCATTGTCGCATCGTGAGTCCGATAACCATCCGGTCTGCTTCGTATCCTTTATTTGAGTCTATTGCATGATCAGATATCTTACAGCCTTACCGTTCCTCCATTCGCATGCCCGAAACTTCCAATTTACCGATAGTTACGTCCTTTTAAACTCGAGTCTTTTCTTGTGTACGAATCTCTATGTCATTGTCGCATCGTGAATCCGATTAGCATCCGATTTGCTTCTTATCCTTTATTTGAGTCTATTGCATGATCAGATATCTTACGGCCTACCCGTTCCTCCATTCGGATGCCCGAAACTTCAAATGTACCGATAGTTACGTCCTTTAAAACTCAAGTCTTTTCTTGTATACGAATCTCTATGTCATTGTCGCATCGTGAGTCCGATAACCATCCAGTCCGCTTCGTATCCTTTATTTGATTCTATTGCATGATCAGATATCTTACGGCCTTCCCGTTCCTCCATTCGGGTGCCCGAAACTTCAAATTTACCGATAGTTACGTCCTGTAAAACTCGAGTCTTTTCGTGTGTACGAATCTCCATGTTATTGTCGCATCGTGAGTCCGATTAGCATCCGGTTCGCTTCTTATCTTTTATTTGAGTCTATTGCATAATCAGATATCTTACGGTATTCCTGTTCCTCCATTCGGGTACCCGAAACTTCAAATGTACCGATAGTTACGTCCTTTAAAACTCGAGTCTTTTCTTGTGTACGAATCTCTATGTCATTGTCTCATCGTGAGTCCGATCACCATCCGGTCCACTTCGTATCCTTAATTTGATGCTATTGCATGATCAGATATCTTACGGTCTTCCCGTTCCTCCATTCAGGTGCCTGAAACTTCAAATTTACCTATAGTTACGTCCTTTAAAACTCGAGTCTTTTCTTGTTTACGAATCTCTATGTCATTGTCGCATCGTGTGCCCAATTAGCATCTCGTTCGCTTCTTATCCATTATTTGAGTCTATTGCATGATCAAATATCTTACGGCCTTCCTGTTACTCAATTCTGGTACCCGAAACTTCAAATGTACCGATAGTTACGTCCTTTAAAACTCGAGGCTTTTCTTGTGTACGAATCTCTATGTAATTGTCGCATCGTGAGTCCGATTACCATCCGGTGCTTTTCGTATCCTTTATTTGATTCTATTGCATGATCAGATATCTTACGGCCTTCCCGTTCCTCCATTCGAATGCCCGAAACTTCAAATGTACCGATAGTTACGTCCTTTAAAACTCAAGTCTTTTCTTGTATACGAATCTCTGTCATTGTCGCATCGTGAGTCCGATTACCATCCGATCCGCTTCGTATCCTTTATTTGATTCTATTGCATGATCAGATATCTTACGGCCTTCCCGTTCCTCCATTCGGGTGCCCGAAACTTCAAATTTACCGATAGTTACGTCCTGTAAAACTCGAGTCTTTTCTTGTGTACGAATCTCTATGTTATTGTCGCATCGTGAGTCCGATTAGCATCCGGTTCGCTTCTTATCCTTTATTTGGATCTATTGCATGATCAGATATTTTACGGCCTTCCCGTACCTCCATTCGGGTGCCCGAAACTTTAAATTTACCGATAGTTACGTCCTTTAAAACTCGAGTCTTTTCTTGTGTACGAATCTCTATGTCATTGTCTCATCGTGAGTCCGATTACCATTCGGTCCATTTCGTATCCTTAATTTGATGCTATTGCATGATCAGATATCTTATGGTCTTCCCGTTCCTCCATTCAGGTGCCCGAAACTTCAAATTTACCTATAGTTACGTCCTTTAAAACTCGAGTCTTTTCTTGTGTACGAATCTCTATGTCATTGACGCATCGTGAGCCCAATTAGCATCTCGTTCGCTTCTTATCCTTTATTTGAGTCTATTGCATGATCAAATATCTTACGGCCTTCCCGTTTCTCAATTCTGGTACCCGAAACTTCAAATGTACCGATAGTTACGTCCTTTAAAACTCGAGGCTTTTCTTGTGTACGAATCTCTATGTCTTTGTCGCATCGTGAGCCCCATTAGCATCCGGTTCGCTTCGTATCCTTTATTTGATTCTATTGCATGATCAGATATCTTACGACCTTCCCGTTCCTCCATTCGGGTGCCCGAAACTTCAAATGTACCGATAGTTACGTCCTTTTAAACTCGAGTCTTTTCTTGTGTACGAATCTCTATGTCATTATCGCATCGTGAGTTCGATTAAAGTCCGGTCTGCTTCGAATCCTTTATCTTTGTCTGTTGCATGATCAGATATCGTACGGCCTTACCGTTCCTTCATTTGGGTGCCCGAAACTTCAAATGTACCGATAGTTACGACCTTAAAAACTCGAGTCTTTTCTTGTGTACGAATCTCTATGGCATTGTCGTATCGTGAGTTCGATTACCATCCGGTCCACTTCGTATCCTTTATTTGAGTCTATTGCATGATCAGATATCCTACGGCCCTCCCGTTCCTCCATTCGGGTGCCCGAAACTTCAAATGTACCGATAGTTACGACCTTAAAAACTCGAGTCTTTTCTTGTGTACGAATCTCTATGTCATTGTCGCATCGTGAGTCCGATTACCATCCGGTCTGCTTCGTATCCTTTATTTGGGTCTATTGCATGATCAGATATATTACGTCCTTCCCGTTCCTCCATTCGGGTGCCCGAAACTTCAATTGTACCGATAGTTACGTCCTTTTAAACTCGAGTCTTTTTTTGTGTACGAATCTCTATGTCATGGTCGAATCGTGAGTCCGATTACCAAATGTACCGACAGTTACGACCTTAAAAACTCGAGTCTTTTCTTATGGACGAATTTCTATGTCCTTGTCGCATCGCGAGTTCGATTACCATCCGGTCCGCTTCGAATCCTTTATTTGAGTCTATTACATGATCAGATATATTACGGCCTTCCGTTTCCTCCATTCGGGTGCCCGAAACTTCAAATGTACCGATAGTTACGTCATTTAAAACTCGAGTCTTTTCTTGCGTACGAATCTCTATGTCATTGTCGCATCGTGAGTCTGATTACCATCCGGTCCGCTTCGTATCCTTTATTTGAGTCTATTGCATGATCAGATATCTTACGGCCTTGCAGTTCCTCCATTCGGGTGCCCGAAATTTTAAATGTACCGATAGTTACGAACTTAAAAACTCGAGTCTTTTCTTGTGTACGAATCTCTATGTCATTGTTGCATAGTGAGTTCGATTACCATCCGGTCCTCTTCGTATCCTTTATTTGAGTCTATTGCATGATCGGATATCTTACGGCCTTCCCGTTCCTCCATTCGGTTTCCCGAAACTTCAAATGTACCGATACTTACGTCCTTTAAAACTCGAGTCTTTTCTTGTGTTCGAATCTTTATGTCATTGTCGCATCTTGAGTCCGATTACCATCCGGTCCGCTTCGTATCCTTTATTTGATTCTATTGCATTATCAGATATCTTACGGCCTTCCCGTTCCTCCATTCAGGTGCCCGAAACTTCAAATTTATCGATAGTTACGTTCTTTAAAACTCGAGTCTTTTCTTTTGTACGAATCTCTATGTCATTGTCGCGTTGTGAGTCCGATTACCATTAGAGATGTACAAACCGGTTTTTTTCTCAAACCGGTCCGGTTTTTAACCCGGACCGGTTTTTCGTATTGAAGGTGATATCGGTTTTTTTCTAAAACCGGTCCGGTTTTAGAACCGGTTTTCAGGATCCAAAAACCCCTTTTCCAAACCGATTGGGACCAGTTTACAAACCGGTTTTTTTTGCCAAACCGGTCATCCAAAATCCAAATACATTGCCTAAATCGGTTTTTTCCTCAAAAACCGGTTTTTTCCTAAAACCGGTTTTCAACCTGGTCTAATCTCTAAAACCTATAACCTATACAGAACCGGTGACTCGGGTCGGTTTGGGACCGGTTTGAACAAAAACCGGTTTTTGTCTAACCGTTTTCCGGATTTTTTTCCGGTTCGGTTTTAAAACCGGTTTTTTTGTACACGTCTAATTACCATCAGGTCCGCTTTGTATCCTTTATTTGAGTCTATTGTATGATCAGATATCTTACGGTCTAATCTCCAAAACCTATAACCTATACAGAACCGGTGACTCGGGTCGGTTTGGGACCGGTTTGAACAAAAACCGGTTTTTGTCTAACCGTTTTCCGGGTTTTTTTCCGGTTCGGTTTTAAAACCGGTTTTTTTGTACACGTCTAATTACCATCAGGTCCGCTTTGTATCCTTTATTTGAGTCTATTGTATGATCAGATATCTTACGGTCTAATCTCCAAAACCTATAACCTATACAGAACCGGTGACTCGGGTCGGTTTGGGACCGGTTTGAACAAAAACCGGTTTTTGTCTAACCGTTTTCCGGTTTTTTTTTCCGGTTCGGTTTTAAAACCGGTTTTTTTGTACACGTCTAATTACCATCAGGTCCGCTTTGTATCCTTTATTTGAGTCTATTGTATGATCAGATATCTTACGGCCTTCCCGTTCCTCCATTCGGGTGCCCGAAACTTCAAATGTACCGACAGTTACGACCTTAAAAACCCGAGTCTTTTCTTGTGTACGAATCTCTATGTCATTGTCGCATTGTGAGTTCGGTTACCATCCGGTTTGCTTCGTATCCTTTATTTAAGTCTATTGCATGATCAGATATCTTACGGCCTTCCCGTTCCTCCATTTGGGTGGCCGAAACTTCAAATTTACCGATAGTTACGACCTTAAAAACTCGAGTCTTTTCTTGTGTACGAGTCTCTATGTCATTGTCGGATCGTGAGTCCGTTTACCATCCGGTCCGCTTCGTATCCTTTATTTGAGTCTATTGCATGATCAGATATCTTACGGCCTTCCCGTTCCTCCATTCGAGTGCCCAAAACTTCAAATGTACCGATAGTTATGTCCTTTAAAACTCGAGCCTTTTCTTTTGTACGAATATCTGTGTCATTGTCGCATCGTGAGTTCGATTGCCATCCGGTCCGCTTCGTATCCTTTATTTGAGTGTATTACATCATCAGATATCTTAGAGCCTTCCCGTTCCTCCATTCGGGTGCCCGAAACTTCAAATGTACCGATAGTTACGTCCTTTAAAACTCGAGTCTTTTCTTGTGTTCGAATCTTTATGTCATTGTCGCATCGTCAGTCCGATTACCATCCGGTCCGCTTCGTATCCTTTATTTGATTCTATTGCATGATCAGATATCTTACGGCCTTCCCGTTCCTCCATTCAGGTGCCCGAAACTTTAAATTTATCGATAGTTACGTCCTTTAAAACTCGAGTCTTTTCTTCTGTACGAATATCTGTGTCATTGTCGCATCGTGAATTCGATTGCCATTCGGTCTGCTTCGTATCCTTTATTTGAGTCTATTACATCATCAGATATCTTACGGCCTTCCCGTTCCTGCATTCAGGTGCCCGAAACTTCAAATGTACCGATAGTTACGTCCTTTAAAACTCGAGTCTTTTCTTGTGTACGAATCTCTAAGTCATTGTCGCATCGTGAGTTCGATTAGCATCTGGTTCGCTTCTTATCCTTTATTTGAGCCTATTACATCATCAGATATCTTAGAGCCTTCCCGTTCCTCCATTCGGGTGCCCGAAACTTCAAATGTACCGATAGTTACATCTTTTTAAACTCGAGTCTTTTCTTGTGTACGAATCTCTATGTCATGGTCGAATCGTGAGTCTGATTACCATCCGGTCCGCTTTGTATCCTTTAGTTGAGTCTATTGCATGATCAGATATCTTACGGCCTTGCCGTTCCTCCATTCGGGTGCCCGAAACTTCAAATTTACCGATAGTTACGTACTTTAAAACTCGAGTCTTTTCTTCTGTATGAATATCTATGTCATTGTCGCATCGTGAGTTCGATTGCCATCCGGTCCGCTTCGTATCCTTTATTTGAGTCTATTACATCATCAGATATCTTACGGCCTTCCCGTTCCTCCATTCAGGTGCCCGAAACTTCAAATTTACCGATAGTTACGTCCTTTAAAACTCGAGTATATTCTGGTGTACGAATCTCTATGTCAATGTCGCATCGTGAGTTCGATTAGAAACTAGTTCACTTCTTATCCTTTATTTGAGTCTATTACATCATCAGATATCTTACGGCCTTCCCGTTCCTTCATTTGGGTGCCCGAAACTTCAAATGTACCGATAGTTACGACTTTAAAAACTCGAGTCTTTTCTTGTGTACGAATCTCTATGCCATTGTCGCATCGTGAGTCTGATTACCATCCGGTCCGCATCGTATCCTTTATTTGAGTCTATTGCATGATCAGATATCTTACGGCCTTGCAAATCCTCCATTCGGGTGCCCGAAATTTTAAATGTACCGATAGTTACGAACTTAAAAACTCGAGTCTTTTCTTGTGTACGAATCTCTATGTCATTGTTGCATAGTGAGTTCGATTACCATCTGGTCCGCTTCGTATCCTTTATTTGAGTCTATTGCACGATCGGATATCTTACGGCCTTCCCGTTCCTCCATTCGGGTGTAAGAAACTTAAAATGTACCGATAGTTACGACCTTAAAAACTCGAGTCTTTTCTTGTGTACGAATATCTATGTCATTTTCGTATTATGAGTTCGATTACCATCCGGTCCGCTTTGTATCCTTTAGTTGAGTCTATTGCATGATCAGATATCTTACGGCCTTGCCGTTCCTCCATTCGGGTGCCCGAAACTTCAAATTTACCGATAGTTACGTACTTTAAAACTCGAGTCTTTTCTTCTGTATGAATATCTATGTCATTGTCGCATCGTGAGTTCGATTGCCATCCGGTCCGCTTCGTATCCTTTATTTGAGTCTATTACATCATCAGATATCTTACGGCCTTCCCGTTCCTCCATTCAGGTGCCCGAAACTTCAAATTTACCGATAGTTACGTCCTTTAAAACTCGAGTATATTCTGGTGTACGAATCTCTATGTCAATGTCGCATCGTGAGTTCGATTAGAAACTAGTTCACTTCTTATCCTTTATTTGAGTCTATTACATCATCAGATATCTTACGGCCTTCCCGTTCCTTCATTTGGGTGCCCGAAACTTCAAATGTACCGATAGTTACGACTTTAAAAACTCGAGTCTTTTCTTGTGTACGAATCTCTATGCCATTGTCGCATCGTGAGTCTGATTACCATCCGGTCCGCATCGTATCCTTTATTTGAGTCTATTGCATGATCAGATATCTTACGGCCTTGCAAATCCTCCATTCGGGTGCCCGAAATTTTAAATGTACCGATAGTTACGAACTTAAAAACTCGAGTCTTTTCTTGTGTACGAATCTCTATGTCATTGTTGCATAGTGAGTTCGATTACCATCCGGTCCGCTTCGTATCCTTTATTTGAGTCTATTGCACGATCGAATATCTTACGGCCTTCCCGTTCCTCCATTCGGGTGCAAGAAACTTCAAATGTACCGATAGTTACGACCTTAAAAACTCGAGTCTTTTCTTGTGTACGAATATCTATGTCATTGTCGTATCGTGAGTTCGATTACCATCCGGTCCCCTTCGTATCCTTTATTTGAGTCTATTGCATTATCAGATATCTTACGGCCTTCCCGTTCCTTCATTCGGGTGCCTGAAATTTCAAATGTACCGATAGTTACGTCCTCTTGAACTCGAGTCTTTTCTTTTGTACGAATATCTATGTCATTGTCTCATCGTGAGTCCGATTACCATCCGGTCCGCTTCGTATCCTTTATTTGGGTCTATTGCATGATCAGATATATTACGGCCTTCCCGTTCCTCCATTTGGGTGCCCGAAAATTCAAAAGTACCGATAGTTACGTCATTTAAAACTCGAGTCATTTCTTGTGTACGAATCTCTATGTCATTGTCGCATCGTGAGTCTGATTACCATCCGGTCTGCTTCGTATCCATTATTTGAGTCTATTGCATGATCAGATATCTTACGGCCTTCCCGTTCCTCCATTCGGGTGCCCGAAACTTCAAATGTACCGATAGTTACATCCTTTAAAACTTGAGTCTTTTCTTGTGTATGAATCCCTATGTCATTATCGCATCGTGAGTCCTTTTACCATCCAGTCCGCTTCGTATCCTTTATTTGAGTCGATTGCATGATCAGATATCTTATGGCCTACCCGTTCTTCCATTCGGGTGCCCGAAACTTCAAATGTACCGATAGTTACGTCCTTTTAAACTCGAGTCTTTTTTTTGTGTACGAATCTCTATGACATTGTCTCATCGAGAGTCCGATTACCATCCGGTCCGCTTTGTATCCTTTATTTGAGTCTATTGCATGGTCAGATATCTTACGGCCTTGCCGTTCCTCCATTCGGGTGCCCGAAACTTCAAATGTACCGACAGTTACGACCTTAAAAACTCGAGTCTTTTCTTGTGTACGAATTTCTATGTCCTTGTCGCATCGCGAGTTCGATTACCATCCGGTCCGCTTTGTATCCTTTATTTAAGTCTATTGAATGATCAGATATATTACGACCTACCGGTTCCTCCATTCGGGTTCCCAAAACTTCAAATATACCGATAGTTACGTCATTTAAAACTCGAGTCTTTTCTTGCGTACGAATCTCTATGTCATTGTTGCATAGTGAGTTCGATTACCATCCGGTCCGCTTCGTATCCTTTATTTGAGTCTATTGCATGATCAGATATCTTACGGCCTTCCCGTTCCTCCATTCGGGTGCCCGAAACTTCAAATTTACCGATAGTTACGTCCTGTAAAACTCGAGTCTTTTCTTGTGTACGAGTCTCTATGTCATTGTCGGATCGTGAGTCCGTTTACCATCCGGTCCGCTTCGTATCCTTTATTTGAGTCTATTGCATGATCAGATATCTTACGGCCTTCCCGTTCCTCCATTCGAGTGCCCAAAACTTCAAATGTACCGATAGTTATGTCCTTTAAAACTCGAGCCTTTTCTTTTGTACGAATATCTGTGTCATTGTCGCATCGTGAGTTCGATTGCCATCCGGTCCGCTTCGTATCCTTTATTTGAGTGTATTACATCATCAGATATCTTAGAGCCTTCCCGTTCCTCCATTCGGGTGCCCGAAACTTCAAATGTACCGATAGTTACGTCCTTTAAAACTCGAGTCTTTTCTTGTGTTCGAATCTTTATGTCATTGTCGCATCGTCAGTCCGATTACCATCCGGTCCGCTTCGTATCCTTTATTTGATTCTATTGCATGATCAGATATCTTACGGCCTTCCCGTTCCTCCATTCAGGTGCCCGAAACTTTAAATTTATCGATAGTTACGTCCTTTAAAACTCGAGTCTTTTCTTCTGTACGAATATCTGTGTCATTGTCGCATCGTGAATTCGATTGCCATTCGGTCTGCTTCGTATCCTTTATTTGAGTCTATTACATCATCAGATATCTTACGGCCTTCCCGTTCCTGCATTCAGGTGCCCGAAACTTCAAATGTACCGATAGTTACGTCCTTTAAAACTCGAGTCTTTTCTTGTGTACGAATCTCTAAGTCATTGTCGCATCGTGAGTTCGATTAGCATCTGGTTCGCTTCTTATCCTTTATTTGAGCCTATTACATCATCAGATATCTTAGAGCCTTCCCGTTCCTCCATTCGGGTGCCCGAAACTTCAAATGTACCGATAGTTACATCTTTTTAAACTCGAGTCTTTTCTTGTGTACGAATCTCTATGTCATGGTCGAATCGTGAGTCTGATTACCATCCGGTCCGCTTTGTATCCTTTAGTTGAGTCTATTGCATGATCAGATATCTTACGGCCTTGCCGTTCCTCCATTCGGGTGCCCGAAACTTCAAATTTACCGATAGTTACGTACTTTAAAACTCGAGTCTTTTCTTCTGTATGAATATCTATGTCATTGTCGCATCGTGAGTTCGATTGCCATCCGGTCCGCTTCGTATCCTTTATTTGAGTCTATTACATCATCAGATATCTTACGGCCTTCCCGTTCCTCCATTCAGGTGCCCGAAACTTCAAATTTACCGATAGTTACGTCCTTTAAAACTCGAGTATATTCTGGTGTACGAATCTCTATGTCAATGTCGCATCGTGAGTTCGATTAGAAACTAGTTCACTTCTTATCCTTTATTTGAGTCTATTACATCATCAGATATCTTACGGCCTTCCCGTTCCTTCATTTGGGTGCCCGAAACTTCAAATGTACCGATAGTTACGACTTTAAAAACTCGAGTCTTTTCTTGTGTACGAATCTCTATGCCATTGTCGCATCGTGAGTCTGATTACCATCCGGTCCGCATCGTATCCTTTATTTGAGTCTATTGCATGATCAGATATCTTACGGCCTTGCAAATCCTCCATTCGGGTGCCCGAAATTTTAAATGTACCGATAGTTACGAACTTAAAAACTCGAGTCTTTTCTTGTGTACGAATCTCTATGTCATTGTTGCATAGTGAGTTCGATTACCATCTGGTCCGCTTCGTATCCTTTATTTGAGTCTATTGCACGATCGGATATCTTACGGCCTTCCCGTTCCTCCATTCGGGTGTAAGAAACTTAAAATGTACCGATAGTTACGACCTTAAAAACTCGAGTCTTTTCTTGTGTACGAATATCTATGTCATTTTCGTATTATGAGTTCGATTACCATCCGGTCCGCTTTGTATCCTTTAGTTGAGTCTATTGCATGATCAGATATCTTACGGCCTTGCCGTTCCTCCATTCGGGTGCCCGAAACTTCAAATTTACCGATAGTTACGTACTTTAAAACTCGAGTCTTTTCTTCTGTATGAATATCTATGTCATTGTCGCATCGTGAGTTCGATTGCCATCCGGTCCGCTTCGTATCCTTTATTTGAGTCTATTACATCATCAGATATCTTACGGCCTTCCCGTTCCTCCATTCAGGTGCCCGAAACTTCAAATTTACCGATAGTTACGTCCTTTAAAACTCGAGTATATTCTGGTGTACGAATCTCTATGTCAATGTCGCATCGTGAGTTCGATTAGAAACTAGTTCACTTCTTATCCTTTATTTGAGTCTATTACATCATCAGATATCTTACGGCCTTCCCGTTCCTTCATTTGGGTGCCCGAAACTTCAAATGTACCGATAGTTACGACTTTAAAAACTCGAGTCTTTTCTTGTGTACGAATCTCTATGCCATTGTCGCATCGTGAGTCTGATTACCATCCGGTCCGCATCGTATCCTTTATTTGAGTCTATTGCATGATCAGATATCTTACGGCCTTGCAAATCCTCCATTCGGGTGCCCGAAATTTTAAATGTACCGATAGTTACGAACTTAAAAACTCGAGTCTTTTCTTGTGTACGAATCTCTATGTCATTGTTGCATAGTGAGTTCGATTACCATCCGGTCCGCTTCGTATCCTTTATTTGAGTCTATTGCACGATCGAATATCTTACGGCCTTCCCGTTCCTCCATTCGGGTGCAAGAAACTTCAAATGTACCGATAGTTACGACCTTAAAAACTCGAGTCTTTTCTTGTGTACGAATATCTATGTCATTGTCGTATCGTGAGTTCGATTACCATCCGGTCCCCTTCGTATCCTTTATTTGAGTCTATTGCATTATCAGATATCTTACGGCCTTCCCGTTCCTTCATTCGGGTGCCTGAAATTTCAAATGTACCGATAGTTACGTCCTCTTGAACTCGAGTCTTTTCTTTTGTACGAATATCTATGTCATTGTCTCATCGTGAGTCCGATTACCATCCGGTCCGCTTCGTATCCTTTATTTGGGTCTATTGCATGATCAGATATATTACGGCCTTCCCGTTCCTCCATTTGGGTGCCCGAAAATTCAAAAGTACCGATAGTTACGTCATTTAAAACTCGAGTCATTTCTTGTGTACGAATCTCTATGTCATTGTCGCATCGTGAGTCTGATTACCATCCGGTCTGCTTCGTATCCATTATTTGAGTCTATTGCATGATCAGATATCTTACGGCCTTCCCGTTCCTCCATTCGGGTGCCCGAAACTTCAAATGTACCGATAGTTACATCCTTTAAAACTTGAGTCTTTTCTTGTGTATGAATCCCTATGTCATTATCGCATCGTGAGTCCTTTTACCATCCAGTCCGCTTCGTATCCTTTATTTGAGTCGATTGCATGATCAGATATCTTATGGCCTACCCGTTCTTCCATTCGGGTGCCCGAAACTTCAAATGTACCGATAGTTACGTCCTTTTAAACTCGAGTCTTTTTTTTGTGTACGAATCTCTATGACATTGTCTCATCGAGAGTCCGATTACCATCCGGTCCGCTTTGTATCCTTTATTTGAGTCTATTGCATGGTCAGATATCTTACGGCCTTGCCGTTCCTCCATTCGGGTGCCCGAAACTTCAAATGTACCGACAGTTACGACCTTAAAAACTCGAGTCTTTTCTTGTGTACGAATTTCTATGTCCTTGTCGCATCGCGAGTTCGATTACCATCCGGTCCGCTTTGTATCCTTTATTTAAGTCTATTGAATGATCAGATATATTACGACCTACCGGTTCCTCCATTCGGGTTCCCAAAACTTCAAATATACCGATAGTTACGTCATTTAAAACTCGAGTCTTTTCTTGCGTACGAATCTCTATGTCATTGTTGCATAGTGAGTTCGATTACCATCCGGTCCGCTTCGTATCCTTTATTTGAGTCTATTGCACGATCGGATATCTTACGGCCTTCCCGTTCCTCCATTCGGGTGTAAGAAACTTAAAATGTACCGATAGTTACGACCTTAAAAACTCGAGTCTTTTCTTGTGTACGAATATCTATGTCATTTTCGTATTATGAGTTCGATTACCATCCGGTCCGCTTCGTATCCTTTATTTGAGTCTATTGCATGATCAGATGTCTTACGGCCTTCCCGTTCCTTCATTCGGGTGCCCGAAATTTCAAATGTACCGATAGTTACGTTCTTTTGAACTCGAGTCTTTTCTTTTGTACGAATATCTATGTCATTGTCTCATCGTGACTCCGATTACCATCCGGTCTGCTTCGTATCCTTTATTTGGGTCTATTGCATGATCAGATATATTACGGCCTTCCCGTTCCTCCATTCGGGTGCCCGAAAATTCAAAAGTACCGATAGTTACGTCATTTAAAACTCGAGTCATTTCTTGTGTATGAATCTCTATGTCATTGTCGCATCGTGAGTCTGATTACCATCCGGTCCGCTTCGTATCCTTTATTTGAGTCTATTGCATGATCAGATATCTTACGGCCTTCCCGTTCCTCCATTCGGGTGCCCGAAACTTCAAATGTACCGATAGTTACATCCTTTAAAACTTGAGTCTTTTCTTGTGTATGAATCCCTATGTCATTATCGCATCGTGAGTCCTTTTACCATCCAGTCCGCTTCGTATCCTTTATTTGAGTCGATTGCATGATCAGATATCTTATGGCCTACCCGTTCCTCCATTCGGGTGCCCGAAACTTCAAATGTACCGATAGTTACGTCCTTTTAAACTCGAGTCTTTTCTTGTGTACGAATCTCTATGTCATTGTCTTATCGATAGTCCGATTACCATTCGGTCCTCTTTGTATCCATTATTTGAGTCTATTGCATGATCAGATATCTTACGGCCTTGCCGTTCCTCCATTCGGGTGCCCGAAACTTCAAATGTACAGACAGTTACGACCTTAAAAACTCGAGTCTTTTCTTGTGTACGAATTTCTATGTCCTTGTCGCATCGTGAGTTCGATTACTATCCGGTCTGCTTCGTATCTTTTATTTGAGTCTATTGCATGATAAGATATATTACGGCCTTCCCTTTCCTCCATTCGGGTGCCCGAAACTTCAAATGTATGGATAGTTACCTCATTTAAAACTCGAGTCTTTTGTTGCGTATGAATCTCTATGTCACTGTCGCATCGTGAGACTGATTACCATACGATCCACTTCGTATCCTTTATTTGAGTCTATTGCATGATCAGACATCTTACGGCCTTCCCGTTCCTCTATTCGGGTGCCCGAAACTTCAAATGTACCGATAGTTACGTCCTTTAAAACTCGAATCTTTTCTTGTGTACGAATCCCTATGTCATTATCGCATCGTGAGTTCGGTTACCATCCGGTCCGCTTTGTATCCTTTTATTTGAGTTTATTGTATGATCAGATATCTTACGGCCTTCCCGTTCCTCCATTCGGGTGCCCGAAACTTCAAATGTACCGACAGTTACGACCTTAAAAACTTGAGTCTTTTCTTGTGTACGAATCTCTATGTCCTTGTCACATCGTGAGTTCGATTACCATCCGGTCTGCTTTGTATCATTTATTTGAGTCTATTGCATGATCAGATATATTACGGCCTTCCCGTTCCTCCATTCGGGTGCCCGAAACTTCAAATGTACCGATAGTAACGTCATTTAAAACTCGAGTCTTTTCTTGCGTACAAATCTCTAGGGGTGTTCAGAATTCGATTCGGATTCGAAAAATTCGAAATTCGACTTAGTTCGATTCGATTACCAAGAATTCGATTCGATTATTAAGAATTCGAATTCGATTCAATTCGAATTCGAGTCCAGTAAATCGAATACGAATCGAATACGAATTTATGATTTTAAATTCGATTCGATTCGAAATTCGAATAAAAACTGTACATGTATATTTTTTAAATATATATACACACATACACATTATTATATACACAAATTTACATATGGAAAAAAAAGAACTTCTAAATTTTGGTCAAACTCTAAGAACCCATAGTGTTTACAAGTTTTACCATAACCATATTTTACAAGTTTACACATCACAAAACTCTAATAACCTATATTCTCTACTATTTTTACTATTCCCGTATTTGACATATTGTTTGTTATTAGTTTTGTAGATTTGTATTTTATATGTTAAAAATAATAAACTTGTATTAGTTTTAACACTAAAAATAAACAGTTTACTATTTATAGTGAATTTGAACTAAATCAAATTTATTCGAATTCGATTCGAATTCGAGTTTCTTATTCGAATCGAATACGAATCGAATAAATTGAATTTTAAACGAATACGAATCGAATACGAATTTAGGTAAAAATATTAAAAATTCGAGAAATTCGATTCGAATAATTCGAAAATTCGTTATTCGATTCGTTGAACACCCCTACGAATCTCTATGTCATTGTCGCATCATGAGTCTGATTACCATCCGGTCCGCTTCGTATCCTTTATTTGAGTCTATTGCATGATCAGATATCTTACGGCCTTCCAGTTTCTCCATTCGGGTGCCTGAAATTTTGAATGTACCGATAGTTACGAACTTATAAACTCGAGTCTTTTCGGGTGTACCAATCTCTATGTCATTGTTGCATAGTGAGTTCGATTACCATCCTGTCCGCTTCATATCCTTTATTTGAGTCTATTGCATTATCGGATATCTTACGGCCTTCCCGTTCCTCCATTCGGGTGCAAGAAACTTCAAATGTACCGTAGTTACAACGTTAAAAACTCGAGTCTTTTCTTGTGTACGAATCTCTATGTCATTATCGCATCGTGAGTTCGATTACCTTCCGGTCAGCTTCGTATCCTTTATCTTTGTCTGTTGCATGATCAGATATCTTACGGCCTTCCCGTTCCTTCATTTGGGTGCCCGAAACTTCAAATGTACCGATAGTTACGACCTTAAAAACTCTAGTCTTTTCTTGTGTACGAATCTCTATGTCGTTGTCGCATCGTGAGTCCGATTACCATGCTGTCCGCTTCGTATCCTTTATTTGAGTCTATTGCATGATCAGATATCTTACGGCCTTCCCGTTCCTCCATTCGGGTGCCCGAAACTTCAAATGTACTGATAGTTACATCCTTTAAAACTCGAGTCTTTTCTTGTGTATGAATCCCTATGTCATTGTCGCATCATGAGTCCTTTTACCATCCAGTCCGCTTCATATCCTTTATTTGAGTCTATTGCGTGATCAGATATCTTACGGCTTACCCGTTCCTCCATTCGGGTGCCCGAAACTTCAAATGTACCGATAGTTACGTCCTTTTAAACTCGAGTCTTTTCTTGTGTACGAATCTCTATGTCATTGTCGCATCGAGAGTCCGATTACCATACGGTCCGCTTTGTATCCTTTATTTGAGTCTATTGCATGATCAGATATCTTACGGCCTTCCCGTTCCTCCATTCGGGTGCCCGAAACTTCAAATGTACAGACAGTTACGACCTTAAAAACTCGAGTCCTTTCTTGTGTACGGATTTCTATGTCCTTGTCGCATCGTGAGTTCGATTACCATCCAGTCTGCTTCGTATCTTTTATTTGAGTCTATTGCATGATCAGATATATTACGGCCTTCTCGTTCCTCCATTCGGGTGCCCGAAACTTCAAATGTACCGATAGTTACGTCATTTAAAACTCGAGTCTTTTGTTGCGTATGAATCTCTATGTCACTGTCGCATCGTGAGTCTGATTACCATCCGGTCCGCTTCGTATCCTTTATTTGAGTCTATTGCATGATCAGATATCTTACGGCCTTCCAGTTTTGTAGAATCCCACATCGGTTGAGAAGGAGAACAAACACTTCCTTAAAAGGGGTGAGGGAACGTTCTCTACCAGACGCGTTTTGGCCAGTCCTGCGGGGGTGAGACCAATGCAAAACCGTGAGCTGCGGCGAAGCGGACAATATCGTGGTACGGGTTAGCTTGGGCTGTTACAAGTGGTATTCAGAGCCACAGGTTTTGAGATAAGTGTTCGGTTCCAAGCTAGATCTCCTCATCCGGTAAGTATTTGTGACTAGTTAATCCATGAGCTATAAATTAATTAGATTCAAAAGCCGAAAGTAAATGGAAATCATGGGTATAGTGCGTAGGCACTACACCCCATAAACTCGCCAAGGGGCGGATAAGTGAGCTAAGACTCAACTAAAGCAATAAAGCCGGAAACGTAAAATCTCATCCTAATGAGGATGCGATTAAGCAGAATAAATGCGGATAATGTAAAAATCTAAATGTTTCTAACAACGAAACTTTATTGCAGTAAGATGGCAAATGAAAATGAAGCTGAAATTCAAGCACCTCTCACTCGGGAGGAGATGCAAAGCAGTATTGCTGAAACGGTGGGTAAGGCTATCGAAAATAGCCTACCGTCTTTTATGGAAAAGTTGCAAACCACCTTACTGAATGTGGTGGAAGAAAGATGTAGCGAAATGAGAGAAAGTCTTCTCCAAGAAATGGAGAAAAGTAAGACAAAGAAAGCTTGTTCATATCATAAGTTCATTTCTTGCAAGCCAAGGACTTACAAGGGTGAAGTCAATCCTGTTGAATGTCAGAAGTGGTTGTCGGAGATAGAAGACATCTTCGAAAGAATTCATTGTGACCCTACGGACCGCGTGGCGTTTGGCACGGGTCAATTGAGGGACATGGCAAAAGATTGGTGGGATGTAATTAGAAGTGGAATGGACGCTGAAGTTTTGAGAAATATGACATGGGAAGACTTCAAAACTCCTTTCCTAAAACACCACAGCCCCAAGGCGGTGGTGAACAAGATTAAAGAAGAATTTGTGCAGTTGAGACAAAAAGGTGAATCTATTGACAAGATTAATGGAATATTTCTTGACAAACTGAAGTTCTGTGGAGACCTTGTCCAGACAGAGGAACAAAAGATTTACTATTACCACAACATGCTGAGTGCTGAATATAGGGAGTTTATTACTCCTTCCAAGTTTGAATGTTTGGCAGACATAATCAATGCTGCTAGAGAAAGAGAAATGGAGTTAAAGAAACAAGTGGAAAGGGGGGAAAGGAAGGCTCATGATGCCAACCCGAACCCGACTAAAAAGCCAAAGATTGGGGAGTCTCCAAAGAAGGGAAATGTCAAAGGGGGGTCACCCCAAAACTGCAAGATATGTGGGAAGTTGCATAAAGGCGAGTGTTACTTTAAAGATAGACCTTGTGCTAACTGCGGAAAGCTGGGCCATGGAGTTGCCAATTGTCCAACCAAGGTGACCATTTGTTACGGCTGTTTTCAACCCGGTCATAAGAAGGCTGAATGCAAAGAAACGGTGCAAACCGAGAAGAAGAATGAAAGTAAAGCCGAAGCCTCAAGGCCGCGTGCACGCTCATTCCATGTCACTGCGGAGGAGGCAAAACAAGATCCAAATGTGATATCAGGTACCGTTATCATAAATTCTGTGCCTGTAAAAATGTTGTTCGATACAGGTGCGAATAAGTCCTTTGTTTCCAATGGGCTTATTCGACAACCTCAATTTAAACTATCAAAACTATCTATGCCTTTAGAGGTAGAAATTGGAGATAACAAAAGTTTTTATGTTTTTGATATAGGTCGAGACTGTGAAATCATCATAGAAGATCAAGTTTTTCCGATAGAATTGATTCCCATGGGGATGAAGGAATTTGAAGTTGTGGTGGGTATGGATTGGCTATCAATTCATCATGCCAAAGTAGATTGCAACCGCAAGGTGATTCAACTACAATCACCGAACGGGAAGCTTGTTACTATCCGTGGGGAAACAAACTACCACCCCATAGTGTGTAATATATTGGAAACCAAGAAGCTGATCCAACACGGTTGCAAGGCTTTCTTAGCTTATGTGACCGATAGCCGAAAAGAAAATCCAAAATTAGAAGAAGTGTCGGTGGTTCGGGATTTCTTGGATGTATTTCCGGAAGACCTACCGGAAATGCCTCCTGAAAGAGAAGTGGAGTTTGGCATAGAACTAGTTCCGGGGGCCAAGCCGGTTGCCAAGGCACCCTATCAATTGGCGCCTTCGGAACTTCAAGAATTGATGAAACAGATACAAGAGCTCCTAGATAAAGGGTTTATTAGGCCGAGTGTTTCCCCGTGGGGAGCACCGGTACTATTTGTGAAGAAGAAGGATGGCACGCTCCGGATGTGCATAGATTACCGGGAGCTTAATAAGCTAACGGTAAAGAACCGATACCCCTTACCAAGAATTGATGACCTATTCGACCAACTACAAGGTGCAAGCTGGTTCTCAAAAATTGACTTAAGGTCAGGGTACCATCAATTGAGAGTAAAGGATGAAGACGTGCCCAAGACAGCGTTTCGAACGCGATATGGGCACTACGAGTTTTTAGTCATGTCGTTTGGGTTGACAAACGCACCCGCGACTTTCATGGATCTCATGAACCGGGTGTGTAAGCCCATGTTAGATAAATCGGTGATAGTTTTCATTGATGATATCTTGGTGTACTCGAAAAATGAAGCGGAGCACACTCACCATTTAATGGAAGTGTTGACTGTGCTGAGACGAGAGAAGCTGTTTGCGATGTTTTCAAAATGCGCATTTTGGCTCCGAGAGGTGCAGTTTCTCGGCCATGTTATTAATGCTGAAGGGATATCTGTAGATCCCTCGAAGATCGAAGCGGTGGCTAATTGGAGTCTACCAAAAAGCCCGACTGAAATTAGAAGTTTCTTGGGATTGGCAGGGTACTATCGGAGATTCATTCAAGATTTCTCGAAAATTGCAACCCCGCTAACAAAATTGACCCGCAAGAATGAAAAATATTTATGGACAGATGATCAACAGAAAGAGTTTGATACTCTTAAAGGGATGTTGATTAGTGCCCCTGTACTTACGTTACCCGAGGGTACTGAAGATATGGTAGTGTATTCAGATGCGTCTCTTTTGGGTTTGGGGTGCGTCTTAATGCAGAGGGGTAAGGTGATAGCCTATGCCTCGCGACAGTTGAAGACTCATGAAACCAAGTACCCGACTCATGACCTTGAGTTGGCGGCGGTAGTCTTGGCATTAAAAATTTGGAGGCATTACCTGTACGGTGTTAAGGTCATGATCTACACGGATCATAAGAGTCTAAAGTACTTCTTTGACCAAAAGGACCTGAATATGAGGCAGAGACGGTGGCTAGAGATGATAAAAGACTATGATTGTGAAATCCACTATCATCCGGGAAAAGCCAACGTAGTGGCTGACGCCCTAAGCAGAAAAAGCGAATATGCGCCTATTCGGGTGCGGTCAATGCAACTAGTGGTAACGTCAGGTTTGATCGATAAAATTCGTGGGGCCCAAAATGAAGCAATGAAGGAAGAAAATATAAAGAAAGAAAGAATAAAAGGGCAAGTTGAAGATTTGGAAATTAATGAAAAAGGGGTGAGGACTCGATTCGGGAGGATATGGATCCCAAACTCATGTGATGTAAAGGCCTTGTTATTGGATGAGGCACACAAATCACGTTACTCAATTCATCCGGGGGCCACAAAAATGTATAAAGACCTTAAGGTCTATTATTGGTGGCCCGGAATGAAAAGAGATATAGCAAAATATGTGGAAGGGTGTGTGACTTGTTTGCAAGTTAAAGCCGAACACCAGAAGCCGTATGGAAAATTACAACCCCTAGAGATACCGGTTTGGAAGTGGGAACACGTGACTATGGACCTACTAACCAACCTACCAAAGACACCGAGAGGGTTCGATGCAATTTGGGTTGTGGTTGATCGACTAACAAAGAGTGCTCATTTCATTCCGATCCGCGAATCCTACACCGCTGAGAAAATGGCGGATGTATACATGAATGAAATCATTTCTCGGCATGGTGTGCCATTATCAATCGTGTCAGACCGGGACGTTCGATTTACTTCGAGCTTCTGGCAAGACTTTCAAGCGCAGTTGGGCACTAAGCTGCTACTCAATACCGCCTATCACCCTCAAACTGATGGGCAAAGTGAAAGAACCATTCAAACGCTCGAGGATATGCTTAGGGCATGTATAATTGATTTTGGGGGCAGTTGGGACACCCATTTACCTCTAGTAGAATTTTCATACAATAATAGCTATCATGCTAGTATTGGCATGCCTCCGTATGAACTCCTATACGGGAGGAAATGTCGAACGCCAGTATGCTGGGGCGAGGGGGGGCCTAGAAAACTAGCTCATAAGGATGTGATCGGGGCCACTAATGAAAAGATTGATGTAGTCCGTGCTCATCTAAAAGTAGCTCAAGATAGACAAAAATCTTATGCTGACAAAAGACGAAGACCGATCGAGTTCCAACCAGGGGACAAGGTGATGTTAAAAGTATCCCCTTGGAAAGGAATCATTCGTTTTAGGAAGAGAGGGAAATTGGGACCTAGATTCATTGGACCCTTTAAAATCTTGGCGAGAGTGGGAAAAGTGGCTTACCGCCTGGAATTACCCGAAGAATTAAGTGGCATCCATAACACCTTCCATGTTTCACATCTACGAAAGTGTTGGCCGATGAAGCAGCTTATGTGCCCCTAGGCGAGATTGAGATTGATGATAAATTGAATTACGTTGCAAAGCCGCTAGAGATACTCGACCGCAAGGTTAAGCACCTCAGAAATAAGTCTATTGAGCAAGTCAAAGTAAAGTGGGAGCATAGAAGAGGGTCGGACACCACTTGGGAGTCCGAAGAAGAAATGAGACGATTCTACCCCTACTTATTCGGTATGTTCCTAGTTTCGCGGACGAAACCCTCTTAAGGGGGGTGGAGTTGTAACGCCTCAAATAAAAATAAAATTATTATTTATTATTTATATTAACAAATATCATCGCAATTTAAAATATGAAACTAGTTAGTGAAAACTAGTTGGTGAATAGAGGCAAAAAAAAAATTATTATCTAGGATAGTTAAATTATTGGGAAAACTAAAGACAAGTGTGATTTAGAGGGACTAAATGTGGCAATTATCTATAACAAGGGGTAATAGGTGGGGTGGAGCTCAAAACTCATCAAAACTCACCAAAACTCACGTATGAGTTTTTAGAGCTCAAAACCCAAACCCTTTCATCCTAATCTTCACAATCAAGGCAGAATCATGAAGTTTTGTGAGTGAAATTGCTGCATGTTCCTTGATTAAGATTATCTAAGGCATAGTAAGTCACACTATAGCTTTTAAATTCGTTTTTTGGTAAAGTATGTGGTCTTGTGTGTTAGATGGTAATTTATGTAGGTGATTAGTGATTAAATTGATATTCATAGATGATTCTTTGGTATTATGGAATCATAACCTTGCTTGAAAAACCTTGTTTGGCTAATAATTGCATCATGTTAATAATATAGTGAAATTAGGGAAAATGGGTTTAGGTGTTCTTATGAGACCCATTGTGTTCTAACAAGGATTTAATCCTTATGACTGATAATAACCAGATATAAAAGTGAATTATACCTTGAAATTTATGTTGTGACGTCATGTGTTGAATATAGATTAGGAGGGGTAAGCTTAGAGCCTTGATTATGTAGGTTGACTTGTGGCGCCTTCTAGGTGTTCGATTAAATGTCTGAATGAAGTCCTTGTTGCAAATGTATGCAATTTGTAGCAATGTTGTAACTTGTTTGATGAATGAGAGTTGTGACATGTTGATTTTTGTTCATATGGGCTTTGTATGCTCATGAGAATATAAGCGATCTAACGAATATAAATCCGTTAGGAAAACAAGGTGCATTGTCAAGTGATCAAGGAAACAAGGAAGCCCGAGGAAAGGAACACGCATAAGGTAAGTTAATCTTACAATCTCTAGTTAGTTGGATTAAGATAGTGTCTATGAGTCGATTGATCGTTAGTAATGAGATGAATGTCTTGAATGGTTGATTGTAAAGCCTAAGGGCTTTCTTGAGAACCTTAAAAGTTGATCATGTAGTAATTGAATGGTTTCACATGAAGTGACGATACTCATGGGAATACCTGAAAGTCGAATGCCGAATGTATTGTGGCGCTTGAGTTATAGACTCTCGTATGTCACTTAAAGCTGAAAGTATTGAAGTCATAACAACGAGAATATTAGTTGGGTTGGTTATCAATAATTGAATTGGTTAAAAAGACCCATATTGTAGGTTAGAATCATTGGGATGTTTTATTTGTTAATAGGTATGTTGAATGGGTGTAATAAGTTGTTAATTACGTTTTAAGAGAACCCTAAAGTTGCCCGGATTATGATTTCCTTGAAGCATATTGAAGGGTTGGTTAAGTATAAAAACTTGCCTGGGTAGAACTTTCACCCGCCCGGGTTAAAGTTCGGATTAAAACAAAAATTTCTAACATCAGCTTGACCCGCCCGGGTAGAACTCTCACCCGCCCGGGTCAAGGTTAGCATTTTCTAACAACAGCTTGACCCGCCCAGGTTGAACTCTCACCCGCCCGGGTCAAGGTTCGGCTTTTTCTAACAACAGCTTGACCCGGCCGGGTAGAACTCTTACCCGCCCGGGTTAAAGTTCAGCTTTTTTCTAACAATAGCCTGACCCGCTCAGGTAGAACTCTCACCCGCCCGGGTAAAGGTTATGAAAAAAAAAAAAACTTCATTTTCATTATTCTGTCTATTCTACCCATTCATACTAACGATTATTGGGTTATTGGTTGATCTTAAACCTTAGGAGTGATCGCTTGCTTGGGATGGAAGGATGAGCTAAGGAGGAATCCGAACACTTGAACTTTTGACGCTTCCGCTTATCATGAAATTTGGAAATTTGTAATGAATGGTTGTGATAACCATAATTTAAAATGTTGGGTTACTTTTGAACTTGCTATAACTTTTGAAAACCTGGGTGTCTAGTTAAACTTAACCTTGTTAAACGAACGAAACTTTTGTACATCCGTTTTAAATTACGAATTTTGTGGTTAATATGATTACGGGTCTTACAAGTGGTATCAGTTGTAACGCCCCAAATAAAAATAAAATTATTATTTATTATTTATATTAACAAATATCATCGCAATTTAAAATATGAAACTAGTTAGTGAAAACTAGTTGGTGAATAGAGGCAAAAAAAAAATTATTATCTAGGATAGTTAAATTATTGGGAAAACTAAAGACAAGTGTGATTTAGAGGGACTAAATGTGGCAATTATCTATAACAAGGGGTAATAGGTGGGGTGGAGCTCAAAACTCATCAAAACTCACCAAAACTCACGTATGAGTTTTTAGAGCTCAAAACCCAAACCCTTTCATCCTAATCTTCACAATCAAGGCAGAATCATGAAGTTTTGTGAGTGAAATTGCTGCATGTTCCTTGATTAAGATTATCTAAGGCATAGTAAGTCACACTATAGCTTTTAAATTCGTTTTTTGGTAAAGTATGTGGTCTTGTGTGTTAGATGGTAATTTATGTAGGTGATTAGTGATGAAATTGATATTCATAGATGATTCTTTGGTATTATGGAATCATAACCTTGCTTGAAAAACCTTGTTTGGCTAATAATTGCATCATGTTAATAATATAGTGAAATTGGGGAAAATGGGTTTAGGTGTTCTTATGAGACCCATTGTGTTCTAACAAGGATTTAATCCTTATGACTGATAATAACCAGATATAAAAGTGAATTATACCTTGAAATTTATGTTGTGACGTCATGTGTTGAATATAGATTAGGAGGGGTAAGCATAGAGCCTTGATTATGTAGGTTGACTTGTGGCGCCTTCTAGGTGTTCGATTAAATGTCTGAATGAAGTCCTTGTTGCAAATGTATGCAATTTGTAGCAATGTTGTAACTTGTTTGATGAATGAGAGTTGTGACATGTTGATTTTTGTTCATATGGGCTTTGTATGCTCATGAGAATATAAGCGATCTAACGAATATAAATCTGTTAGGAAAACAAGGTGCATTGTCAAGTGATCAAGGAAACAAGGAAGCCCGAGGAAAGGAACACGCATAAGGTAAGTTAATCTTACAATCTCTAGTTAGTTGGATTAAGATAGTGTCTATGAGTCGATTGATCGTTAGTAATGAGATGAATGTCTTGAATGGTTGATTGTAAAGCCTAAGGGCTTTCTTGAGAACCTTAATAGTTGATCATGTAGTAATTGAATGGTTTCACATGAAGTGACGATACTCATGGGAATACCTGAAAGTCGAATGCCGAATGTATTGTGGCGCTTGAGTTATAGACTCTTGTATGTCACTTAAAGCTGAAAGTATTGAAGTCATAACAACGAGAATATTAGTTGGGTTGGTTATCAATAATTGAATTGGTTAAAATGACCCATATTGTAGGTTAGAATCATTGGGATGTTTTATTTGTTAATAGGTATGTTGAATGGGTGTAATAAGTTGTTAATTACGTTTTAAAAGAACTCGAAAGTTGCCTGGATTATGATTTCCTTGAAGCATATTGAAGGGTTGGTTAAGTATAAAAACTTGCCCGGGTAGAACTTTCACCCGCCCGAGTTAAAGTTCGGATTAAAACAAAAATTTCTAACATCAGCTTGACCCGCCCGGGTAGAACTCTCACCCGCCCAGGTCAAGGTTCGCATTTTCTAACAACAGCTTGACCCGCCCGGGTTGAACTCTCACCCGCCCGGGTCAAGGTTCGGCTTTTTCTAACAACAGCTTGACCCGGCCGGGTAGAACTCTTACCCGCCCGGGTTAAAGTTCAGCTTTTTTCTAACAATAGCCTGACCCGCCCGGGTAGAACTCTCACCCGCCCGGGTAAAGGTTATGAAAAAAAAAAACACTTCATTTTCATTATTCTGTCTATTCTACCCATTCATACTAACGATTATTGGGTTATTGGTTGATTTTAAACCTTAGGAGTGATCGCTTGCTTGGGATGGAAGGATGAGCTAAGGAGGAATCCGAACAATTGAACTTTTGACGCTTCCGCTTATCATGAAATTTGGAAATTTGTAATGAATGGTTGTGATAACCATAATTTAAAATGTTGGGTTACTTTTGAACTTGCTATAACTTTTGAAAACATGGGTGTCTAGTTAAACTTAACCTTGTTAAACTAACGAACCTTTTGTACATCCGTTTTAAATTACGAATTTTGTGGTTAATATGATTACGGGTCTTACAAGTGGTATCAGAGCCGGGGCTGTTGGTGCATTTGTGACCGTGGCTATGCAACTCATGTGGGCTTAATTTTAATGTATTAGAGTGAGGGCATTATTGTGGTAGCCCAGGCAACATGCCTGATGCCCAGCCCAGACTTAGATAATCATAGCCTATATATATGTGTGTTAGGTTTAGGGTTTCTAAGAGAGAGTTGCAACAATCTCTAGGAGAAGACTACTGTGTGTGGTCTAGTCCAGGTTGGCCTGAGGTTGAGCTCACCTCTGGCATGTGTGTATGTATGAAGAATCTGTGCCGACTTGTTTATCATATATGAAAGTAAGATTCTTGGTTCTACACTTATATTATTTATTGTTTTATATATTCGGTTTGACGTCTTGTAGAGATAATCAGGAGCGATTGGTGATGTAGTATCGGTCTTACACGTTTTAACAGGGGCCCGGGTCGGTGTGCCAGTCGTGCCCGCGAGGACGCTGGGCTCCCTAAGGGGGGTGGATTGTAGCATCCCACATCGGTTGAGAAGGAGAACAAACACTTCCTTAAAAGGGGTGAGGGAACCTTCTCTACCAGACGCGTTTTGGCCAGTCCTGCGGGGGTGAGACCAATGCAAAACCGTGAGCTGCGGCGAAGCGGACAATATCTTGGTATGGGTTAGCTTGGGCTGTTACAAGTTTCTCCATTCGGGTGCCTGAAATTTTAAATGTACCGATAGTTACGAACTTATAAACTCGAGTCTTTTCTTGTGTACCAATCTCTATGTCATTGTTGCATAGTGAGTTCGATTACCATCCTGTCCGCTTCGTATCTTTTATTTGAGTCTATTGCATGATCGGATATCTTACGGCCTTCCCGTTCCTCCATTCGGGTGCAAGAAACATCAAATGTACCGTAGTTACGACGTTAAAAACTCGAGTATTTTCTTGTGTACGAATCTCTATGTCATTATCGCATCGTGAGTTCGATCACCTACCGGTCAGCTTCGTATCCTTTATCTTTGTCTGTTCCCTGATCAGATATCTTACGGCCTTCCCGTTCCTTCATTTGGGTGCCTGAAACTTCAAATGTACCGATAGTTACGACCTTAAAAACTCTAGTCTTTTCTTGTGTACGAATCTCTATGTCGTTGTCACATCGTGAGTCCGATTACCATGCCGTCCGCTTCGTATCCTTTATTTGAGTCTATTGCATGATCAGATATCTTACGGCCTTCCCGTTCCTCTATTCGGGTGCCCGAAACTTCAAATGTACCGATAGTTACGTCCTTTAAAACTCGAGTCTTTTCTTGTGTACGAATCCCTATGTCATTGTCACATCGTGAGTCCGATTACCATCCGGTCCGCTTCGTATCCTTTATTTGAGTCTATTGCATGATCAGATATCTTACAGCCTTCCCGTTCCTCTATTCGGGTGCCCAAAACTTCAAATGTACCGATAGTTACGTCTTTTAAAACTCGAGTCTTTTCTTGTGTACGAATCCCTATGTCATTGTCACATCGTGAGTCCGATTACCATTCGGTCCGCTTTGTATCCTTTATTTGAGATTATTGTATGATCAGATATCTTACGGCCTTCCCGTTCCTCCATTCGGGTGCCCGAAACATCAAATGTACCGACAGTTACGTCCATAAAAACTCGAGTCTTTTCTTGTGTACGAATCTCTATGTCTTTGTCGCATCGTGAGTTCGATTACCATCCGGTCTGTTTCGTATCCTTTGTTTGAGTCTATTGCATGATCAGATATATTACATCCTTCCCCTTCCTCCATTCGGGTGCCCGAAACTTCAAATGTACCGATAGTTACGTCACTTAAAACTCGAGTCTTTTCTTGCATACGAATCTCTATGTCATTGTCGCATCGTGAGTCTGATTACCATCCGGTCCGCTTCGTATCCTTTATTTGAGTCTATTGCATGATCAGATATCTTACGGCCTTCCAGTTTCTCCATTCGGGTGCCTGAAATTTTAAATGTACCGATAGTTACGAACTTATAAACTCGAGTCTTTTCTTGTGTACCAATCTCTATGTCATTGTTGCATAGTGAGTTCGATTACCATCCTATCCGCTTCGTATCCTTTATTTGAGTCTATTGCATGATCGGATATCTTACGGCCTTCCCGTTCCTCTATTCGGGTGCAAGAACCCTCAAATGTACCGATAGTTACGACGTTAAAAACTCGAGTCTTTTCTTGTGTACGAATCTCTATGTCATTATCGCATCGTGAGTTCGATTACCTTCCGGTTAGCTTCGTATCCTTTATCTTTGTCTGTTGCATGATCAGATATCTTACGGCCTTCCCGTTCCTTCATTTGGGTGCCCGAAACTTCAAATGTACCGATAGTTACGACTTTAAAAATTCGAGTCTTTTCTTGTGTACGAATCTCTATGTCATTGTCGTATCATGAGTTCGATTACCATCCGGTCTGCTTCGTATCATTTATTTGAGTCTATTGCATGATCAGATATCTTACGGCCTTCCCGTTCCTCCATTCAGGTGCCCGAAACTTCAAATGTACCGATAGTTACGTCCTTTAAAACTCGAGTCTTTTCTTGTGTACGAATCTCTATGTCGTTGTTGCATCGTGAGTACGATTACCTTCCGGTCCGTTTCGTATCCTTTATTTGAGTCTATTGCATGATCAGATATCTTACGGCCTTCTCGTTCCTCCATTCGGATACCCGAAACTGCAAATGTACCGATAGTTACATCCTTTAAAACACGAGTCTTTTCTTGTGTACGAATCTCTATGTCATTGTCGCATAGTGAGTTCAATTACCATCCGGTCCGCTTCGTATCCTTTATTTGAGTCTATTTCATGATCAGATATCTTAGGGCCTTACCGTTCCTCCATTCGGGTGCCCGAAATTTCAAATGTACCGATAGTTACGTCCTTTAAAACTCGAGTCTTTTCTTGTGTACTAATCTCTATGTAATTATCGCATCGTGAGTTCGATTAAAGTCCGGTCAGCTTCTTATCCTTTATCTTTGTCTGTTGCATGTTCAGATATCGAACCGATAGTTACGACCTTAAAAATTCGAGTCTTTTCTTGTGTTCGAATCTCTATGTCATTGTCGTATCGTGAGTTCGATTACCATCCGGTCCGCTTCGTATCCTTTATTTGAGTCTATTTCATGATCAGATATCTTACGGCCTTACCGTTCCTCCATTCGGGTGCCCGAAATTTCAAATGAACCGATAGTTACGTGCTTTAATACTCGAGTCTTTTCTTGTGTACGAATCTCTATGTCATTGTCGCATAGTGAGTTTGATTACCATCCAGTCCGCTTCGTATCCTTTATTTGAGTCTATTGCATCATCAGATATATTACGGCCTTCCCGTTCCTCCATTTGGGTGCCCGAAACTTTAAATGTACGATAGTTACGTCCTTTAAAACTCGAGTCCTTTCTTGTGTACGAATATCTATGTCATTGTCGCATCGTGAGTCTGATTACCATCTTGTCCCCTTTGTATCCTTTATTTGAGTCTATTGCATGATCAGATATCTTACGGCCTTCCCGTTCCTCCATTCGGGTGCCCGAAAATTCAAATGTACCGATAGTTATGTCCTATAAAACTCGAGACTTTTCTTATGTACGAATCTCTATGTCATTGACGCATCGTGAGTCCGATTACCATCCGGTCCGCTTCGTATCCTTTATTTGAGTCTATTGCATCATCAGATATCTTATGTCCTTCCAGTTCCTCCATTCGGGTGCCCGAAACTTCAAATGTACCGATAGTTACGACCCTAAAAACTCGAGTCTTTTCTTTTGTACGAATCTCTAGGTCATTGTCGCATCGTGAGTTCGATTACCATCCGGTCTGCTTCGTATCCTTGATTTGAGTCTATTTCATGATCAGATATCTTACGACCTTCCCGTTCCTCCATTCGGGTGCCCGAAAGTTCAAATGTACCGATAGTTATGTCCTTTAAAACTCGAGACTTTTCTTATGTACGAATCTCTATGTCATTGACGCATCGTGAGTCCGATTACCATCCGGTCCGCTTCGTATCCTTTATTTGAGTCTATTGCATGATCAGATATCTTACGGCCTTCTCATTCCTCCATTCGGGTGCCCGAAACTTCAAATGTACCGATAGTTACGTCCTTTAAAATTCGAGTCTTTTCTTGTATACGAATCTCTAGGTCATTGTCGCATCGTGAGTCTGATTACCATCCGGTCCCCATCGTATCCTTTATTTGAGTCTATTGCATGATCAGATATCTTACGGCCTTCCCGTTACTCCATTCGGGTGCCCGAAACTTCAAATGTATCGTTAGTTACATCCTTTAAAACTCGAGTCTTTTCTTGTGTACGAATCTCTATGTCATTGTCGCATCGTGAGTCCGATTACCATCAGGTCCGCTTTGTATCCTTTATTTGAGTCTATTGCATGATCTGATATCTTACGGCCTTCCCATTCCTCCATTCGGGTGCCTGAAACTTCAAATGTACCGATAGTTACGTCCTTTAAAACTCGAGCATTTTCTTGTGTACGAATCTCTATGTCATTGTCGCATCGTGAGTCCGATTACCATCCGGTCCGCTTCGTATCCTTTATTTGAGTCTATTGCATCATCAGATATCTTATGTCCTTCCAGTTCCTCCATTCGGGTGCCCGAAACTTCAAATGTACCGATAGTTACGACCCTAAAAACTCGAGTCTTTTCTTTTGTACGAATCTCTAGGTCATTGTCGCATCGTGAGTTCGATTACCATCCGGTCTGCTTCGTATCCTTGATTTGAGTCTATTTCATGATCAGATATCTTACGACCTTCCCGTTCCTCCATTCGGGTGCCCGAAAGTTCAAATGTACCGATAGTTATGTCCTTTAAAACTCGAGACTTTTCTTATGTACGAATCTCTATGTCATTGACGCATCGTGAGTCCGATTACCATCCGGTCCGCTTCGTATCCTTTATTTGAGTCTATTGCATGATCAGATATCTTACGGCCTTCTCATTCCTCCATTCGGGTGCCCGAAACATCAAATGTACCGATAGTTACGTCCTTTAAAATTCGAGTCTTTTCTTGTATACGAATCTCTAGGTCATTGTCGCATCGTGAGTCTGATTACCATCCGGTCCCCATCGTATCCTTTATTTGAGTCTATTGCATGATCAGATATCTTACGGCCTTCCCGTTACTCCATTCGGGTGCCCGAAACTTCAAATGTATCGTTAGTTACATCCTTTAAAACTCGAGTCTTTTCTTGTGTACGAATCTCTATGTCATTGTCGCATCGTGAGTCTGATTACCATCAGGTCCGCTTTGTATCCTTTATTTGAGTCTATTGCATGATCTGATATCTTACGGCCTTCCCATTCCTCCATTCGGGTGCCTGAAACTTCAAATGTACCGATAGTTACGTCCTTTAAAACTCGAGCATTTTCTTGTGTACGAATCTCTATGTCATTGTCGCATCGTGAGTCCGATTACCATCCGGTCCGCATCGAATCCTATATTTGAGTCTATTGCATGATTAGATATCATACGGCCTTCCCGTTCCTCCATTCGGGTGCCCGAAACTTCAAATGTACGGATAGTTACGTCCTTTTAAACTCGAGTATTTTCTTGTGTACGAATCTCTATGTCATTGTCGCATCGTGAGTCCGATTACCATCCGGTCCGCTTCGTATCCTTGATTTGAGTCTATTGCGTGATCAGATATCTTACGGCCTTCCCGTTCCTCCATTCGGGTGCCCGAAACTTCAAATGTACCGATAGTTACGAAGTTTAAAACTCGAGTCTTTTCTTGTGTACGAATCTCTATGCCATTGTCGCATCGTGAGTCTGATTACCATCTGGTCCGCTTCGTATCCTTTATTTGAGTTTATTGCATGATCAGATATCTTACGGCCTTCCCGTTCCTCCATTTGAGTGCCCGAAACTTCAAATGTACCGATAGTTACGTCCTTTAAAACTCGAGTCTTTTTTTGTGTACGAATCTCTATGTCATTGTCGCATCGTGAGTCCGATTACCATCCGGTCCGCTTCGTATCCTTTATTTGAGTCTATTGCATGATCGTATATCTTACGGCCTTCCCGTTCCTGCGTTCGGGTGCCCGAAACTTCAAATGTACCGATAGTTACGTCATTTAAAACCCGAGTCTTTTGATGCGTATGAATCTCTAGGTTATTGTTGCATCGTGAATCTGATAACCATCTGGTCTGCTTCATATCCTTTATTTGAGTCTATTGCATCATCAGATATATTATGGCCTTCCCGTTCCTCCATTTGGGTGCCCGAAACTTCAAATGTACCGATAGTTACGACCTTAAAAACTCAAGTCTTTTCTTGTGTACGAATCTCTATGGCATTGTCGCACCGTGAGTCCGATTACCATCCGGCCCGCTTCGTATCCTTTATTTGGGGCTATTGCATGATCAGATATCTTACGGCTTTCCCGTTCCTCCATTCGGGTGCCCGAAACTTCAAATGTACCGATAGTTACGTCCTTTAAAACTCGAGTCTTTTCTTGTGTACGAATCTCTATGTCATTATCGCATCGTGAGTTCGATTAAAGTCAGGTCAGCTTCTTATACTTTATCTTTGTCTGTTGCATGATCAGATATCGTACGGCCTTCCCGTTCCTTCATTTGGGTGCCCGAAATTTCAAATGTACCGATAGTTACGACTTTAAAAATTCGAGTCTTTTCTTGTGTACGAATCTCTATGTCATTGTCGTATCGTGAGTTCGATTACCATCCGATCCGCTTCGTATCATTTATTTGAGTCTATTGCATGATCAGATATATTACGGCCTTCCCGTTCCTCCATTCGGGTGCCCGAAACTTCAGATGTACCGATAGTTACGTCCTTTAAACCTCGAGTCTTTTCTTGTGTACGAATCTCTAAGTCATTGTCGCATCGTGAGTCCGATTACCATCCGGTCCGCTTCGTATCCTTTATTTGAGTCTATTGCATGATCATATATCTTACGGCCTTCCCGTTCCTTCATTCGGGTGCCCGAAACTTCAAATGTACCGATAGTTACGTCCTTTAAAACTCGAGTCTTTTCTTGTGTACGAATCTCTATGTCATTATTGCATCGTGAGTTCGATTTAAGTCCGGTCAGCTTTTTATCCTTTATCTTTGTCTGTTGCATGATCAGATATCGTACGGCCTTCCCGTTCCTTCATTTGTGTGCCCGAAATTTCAAATGTACCGATAGTTACGACTTTAAAAATTCGAGTCTTTTCTTGTGTACGAATCTCTATGTCATTGCCGTATCGTGAGTTCGATTACCATCCGGTCTGCTTCGTATCATTTATTTGAGTCTATTGCATGATCAGATATCTTACGGCCTTCCCGTTCCTCCATTCGGGTGCCCGAAACTTCAAATGTACCGATAGTTACGTCCTTTAAAACTCGAGTCTTTTCTTGTGTACGAATCTCTATGTCGTTGTTGCATCGTGAGTAAGATTACCATCCGGTCCGCTTCGTATCCTTTATTTGAGTCTTTTGCATGATCAGATATCGTACGGCCTTCCCGTTCCTTTATTTGTGTGCCCGAAATTTCAAATGTACCGATAGTTACGACTTTAAAAATTCGAGTCTTTTCTTGTGTACGAATCTCTATGTCATTGCCGTATCGTGAGTTCGATTACCATCCGGTCTGCTTCGTATCATTTATTTGAGTCTATTGCATTATCAGATATCTTACGGCCTTCTCGTTCCTCCATTCGGGTACCCGAAACTGCAAATGTACCGATAGTTACATCCTTTAAAACACTAGTCTTTTCTTGTGTACGAATCTCTATGTCATTGTCGCATCGTGAGTTCAATTACCATCCGGTCCGCTTCGTATCCTTTATTTGAGTCTATTTCATGATCAGATATCTTAGGGCCTTACCGTTCCTCCATTCGGGTGCCCGAAATTTCAAATGTACCGATAGTTACGTCCTTTAAAACTCGAGTATTTTCTTGTGTACTAATCTCCATGTAATTATCGCATCGTGAGTTCGATTAAAGTCCGGTCAGCTTCTTATCCTTTATCTTTGTCTGTTGCATGTTCAGATATCGAACCGATAGTTACGACCTTAAAAATTTGACTCTTTTCTTGTGTACGAATCTCTATGTCATTGTCGTATCGTGAGTTCGATTACCATCCGGTCCGCTTCGTATCCTTTATTTGAGTCTATTTCATGATCAGATATCTTACGGCCTTACCGTTCCTCCATTCGGGTGCCCGAAATTTCAAATGAACCGATAGTTGCGTGCTTTAAAACTCGAGTCTTTTCTTGTGTACGAATCTCTATGTCATTGTCGCATAGTGAGTTTCATTACCATCCATTCCGCTTCGTACCCTTTATTTGAGTCTATTGCATCATCAGATATATTACGGCCTTCCCGTTCCTCCATCTGGTCCGCTTCGTATCCTTTATTTGAGTCTATTGTATCATCAGATATATTACGGCCTTCCCGTTCCTCCATTCGGGTGCCTGAAACTTCAAATGTACCAATAGTTACGTCATTTAAAACTCGAGTCTTTTCTTGTGTACGAATCTCTATGTCACTGTCGCATCGTGAGTCTGATTACCATCCGGTCCACTTCGTATCCTTTATTTGAGTCTATTGCATGATCAGATATCTTACGGCCTTCCCGTTCCCCTATTCGGGTGCCCGAAACTTCAAATGTACCGATAGATACGTCCTTTTAAACTCGAGTCTTTCCTTGTGTACGAATCTCTATGTCCTTGTCGCATCGTGAGTCTGATTACCATCCGGTCCGCTTTATATCCTTTATTTGAGTCTATTGCATGATCAGATATCTTACGGCCTTCCCGTTCCTGCATTCGGGTGCCCGAAACTTCAAATGTACCTTATAGTTACGTCCTTTTAAACTTGAGTCTTTTCTTGTGTAAGAATCTCTATGTCATTGTCGCATCGTGAGTCCGATTACCATCCGGCCCGCTTTATATCCTTTATTTGAGTCTATTTCATGATCAGATATCTTACGGCCTTACCGTTCCTCCATTCGGGTGCCCGAAACATCAAATGTACCGATAGTTACGTCCTTTAAAACTCGAGTCTTTTCTTGTGTACAAATCTCTTTGTCATTGTCGCATCGTGAGTTCAATTACCGTCCAGTCAGCTTCGTATCCTTTATCTTTGTCTGTTGCATGATCAGATATCTTACGGCCTTCCCTTTCCTTTATGTGGGTGCCCGAAACTTCAAATGTATCGATAGTTACGACCTTAAAAACTTGAGTCTTTTCTTGTGTACGAATCTCTATGTCATTGTCGTATCGTGAGTTCGATTACCATCCGGTCCCCTTCGTATACTTTGTTTGAGTCTATTGCATCATCAGATATATCTTACGGCCTTCCCGTTCCTCCATTCGGGTGGCTGAAACTTCAAATGTACTGATAGTTACCGATAGTTACGTCCTTTAAAACTCAAGTCTTTTCTTGTGTACGAATCTCTTTGTCATTGTCGCATCGTGAGTCCAATTACCATCGGTCTGCTTTGTATCCTTTATTTGAGTCTATTGCATGATCAGATATCTTACGGCCTTCCCGTTCCTTTATTCGGGTGCCTGAAACTTCAAATGTACCGATAGTTACGTCCTTTAAAACTCGAGTCTTTTCTTGTGAACGATTCTCTATGTCACTGTCGCATCGTGAGTCCGATTACCATCCGGTCTGCTTCGTATCCTTTATTTGAGTTTTTTGTATCATCAGATATATTACGGCCTTCCCGTTCCTCCATTCGGGTGCCCGAAACTTCAAATGTACCAATAGTTACGTCATTTAAAACTCGAGTCTTTTCTTTTGTACGAATCTCTATGTCACTGTCGCATCGTGAGTCTGATTACCATCCGGTCCACTTCGTATCCTCTAAGTCTATTGCATGATCAGACATCTTACGGCCTTCCCGTTCCTCTATTCGGGTGCCCGAAACTTCAAATGTACCGATAGTTACGTCCTTTTAAACTCGAGTCTTTTTTTGTGTAAGAATCTCTTTGTCCTTGTCGCATCGTGAGTCAGATTACCATCCAGTCCGCTTTGTATCCTTTATTTGAGTCTATTGCATGATCAGATATCTTACGGCCTTCCCGTTCCTCCATTCGGGTGCCCGAAACTTCAAATGTACCGATAGCTACGACCTTAAAAACTCGAGTCTTTTATTGTGTACGAATCTCTACGTCGTTGTCACATCGTGTGTTCTATTACCATCCGGTCTGCTTCGTATCCTTTATTTTAGTCTATTGCTTGATCAGATTTCATACGGCCTTCCCGTTCCTCCATTCGAGTGCCCAAAACTGCAAATGTACCGATAGTTACGTCCTTAAAAACTCGAGTCTTTTCTTATGTACGAATCGTTATGTCATTGTCGCATCGTGAGTCCGATTACCATCCGGTCCGCTTCGTATCTTTTATTTGTGTCTATTGCTTGATCAGATATCTTACGGCCTTACCGTACCTCCATTCGGGTGCCCGTAACTTCAAATGTACCGATAGTTACCGATAGTTACGTCCTTTCAAACTCAAGTCTTTTCTTGTGTACGAATCTCTTTTTCATTGTTGCATCGTGAGTCCAATTACCATCGGTCTGCTTCGTATCCTTTGTTTGAGTCTATTGCATGATCAGATATCTTACGGCCTTCCCGTTCCTTTATTCGGGTGCCTGAAACTTCAAATGTACCGATAGTTACGTCCTTTAAAACTCGAGTCTTTTCTTGTGAACAAATCTCTATGTCATTGTCGCATCGTGAGTCCGATTACCATCCGGCCGCTTCGTATCCTTTATTTGAGTCTATTGCTTGATCAGATATCTTACGGCCTTACCGTACCTCCATTCGGGTGCCCGAAACTTCAAATGTACCGATAGTTACGTCCTTTAAAACTCGAGTCCTTTCTTGTGTACGAATATCTTTGTCATTGTCGCATCGTGAGTCCAATTACCATCCAGTCCGCTTTGTATCCTTTATTTGAGTCTATTGCATGATCAGATATCTTACGGCCTTCCCGTTCCTTTATTTGGGTGCCCGAAACTTCAAATGTATCGATAGTTACGACCTTAAAGACTCGAGTCTTTTCTTGTGTACGAATCTCTATGTCATTGTCGCATCGTGAGTCCGATTACCATCCGGCCGCTTCGTATCCTTTATTTGAGTCTATTGCTTGATCAGATTTCTTACGGCCTTCCCGTTCCTCCATTCGAGTGCCCGAAACATCAAATGTACCGATAGTTACCGATAGTTACGTCCTTTAAAACTCAAGTCTTTTCTTGTGTATGAATCTCTTTGTCATTGTCGCATCGTGAGTCCAATTACCATCGGTCCGCTTCGTATCCTTTATTTGAGTCTATTGCATGATCAGATATCTTACGGCCTTCCCGTTCCTTTATTCGGGTGCCTGAAACTTCAAATGTACCGATAGTTACGTCCTTTAAAACTCGAGTCTTTTCTTGTGAACGAATCTCTATGTCATTGTCGCATCGTGAGTCCGATTACCATCCGGCCGCTTCGTATCCTTTATTTGAGTCTATTGCTTGATCAGATATCTTACGGCCTTACCGTACCTCCATTCGGATGCCCGAAACTTCAAATGTACCGATAGTTACGTCCTGTAAAACTCGACTCTTTTCTTGTGTACGAATCTCTTTGTCATTGTCGCATCGTGAGTCCAATTACCATCCGGTCCGCTTCGTATCCTTTATTTGAGTCTATTGCATGATCAGATATCTTACGGCCTTCCCGTTCCTTTATTCGGGTGCCTGAAACTTCAAATGTACCGATAGTTACGTCATTTAAAACTCGAGTCTTTTCTTGTGTACGAATCCCTATGTCATTATCGCATTGTGAGTTCAATTACCGTCCTGTCAGTTTCGTATCCTTTATCTTTATCTGTTGCATGATCAGATATCTTGCGGCCTTCCTGTTCCTTTATTTGGCTGCCCGAAACATCAAATGTACCGATAGTTACGACCTTAAAAACTCGAGTCTTTTTTTGTGTACGAATCTCTATGTCACTGTCGCATCGTGAGTCCGATTACCATCCGGTCCACTTCGTATCCTTTATTTGAGTATATTGTATCATCAGATATATTACGGCCTTCCCGTTCCTCCATTCGGGTGCCCGAAACTTCAAATGTACCAATAGTTACGTCATTTAAAACTCGAGTCTTTTCTTTTGTACGAATCTCTATGTCACTGTCGCATCGTGAGTCTGATTACCATCCGGTCCACTTCGTATCCTCTAAGTCTATTGCATGATCAGACATCTTACGGCCTTCCCGTTCCTCTATTCGGGTGCCCGAAACATCAAATGTACCGATAGTTACGTCCTTTTAAACTCGAGTCTTTTCTTGTGTACGAATCTCTATGTCGTTGTCACATCGTGAGTTCGATTACCATCCGGTCTGCTTCGTATCCTTTATTTTAGTCTATTGCTTGATCAGATTTCTTACGGCCTTCCCGTTCCTCCATTCGAGTGCTCGAAACTACAAATGTACCGATAGTTACGTCCTTAAAAACTCGAGTCTTTTCTTATGTACGAATCTCTATGTCATTGTCGCATCGTGATTCCGATTACCATCTGGTCCACTTCGTATCCTTTATTTGAGTCTGTTGCTTGATCAGATATCTTACGGCCTTACCGTACCTCCATTCGGGTGCCCGAAACTTCAAATGTACCGATAGTTACGTCCTTTAAAACTCGAGTCTTTTCTTGTGTACAAATCTCTTTGTCATCGTCGCATTGTGAGTCCAATTACCATCCGGTCCGCTTCGTATCCTTTATTTGAGTCTATTGCATGATCAGATATCTTACGGCCTTCCCGTTCCTTTATTCGGGTGCCTGAAACTTCAAATGTACCGATAGTTACGTCCTTTATAACTCGAGTCTTTTCTTCTGTACGAATCTCTATGTCATTGTCGCATCGTGAGTCCGGTTACCATCTGGTCCGCTTCGTATCCTTTATTTGAGTCCATTGTATCATCAGATATATTACGGCCTTCCCGTTCCTCCATTCGGGTGCCTGAAACTTCAAATGTACCAATAGTTACGTCATTTAAAACTCGAGTCTTTTCTTGTGTACGAATCTCTATGTCACTGTCGCATCGTGAGTCTGATTACCATCCGGTCCACTTCCTATCCTTTATTTGAGTCTATTGCATGATCAGATATCTTACGGCCTTCCCGTTCCCCTATTCGGGTGCCCGAAACTTCAAATGTACCGATAGATACGTCCTTTTAAACTCGAGTCTTTCCTTGTGTACGAATCTCTATGTCCTTGTCGCATCGTGAGTCCGATTACCATCCGGTCCGCTTTATATCCTTTATTTGAGTCTATTGCATGATCAGATATCTTACGGCCTTCCCGTTCCTGCATTCGGGTGCCCGAAACTTCAAATGTACCTGATAGTTACGTCCTTTTAAACTCGAGTCTTTTCTTGTGTACGAATCTCTATGTCATTGTCGCATCGTGAGTCCGATTACCATCCGGTCCGCTTTATATCCTTTATTTGAGTCTATTTCATGATCAGATATCTTACGGCCTTACCGTTCCTCCATTCGGGTGCCCGAAACTTCAAATGTACCGATAGTTACGTCCTTTAAAACTCGAGTCTTTTCTTGTGTACAAATCTCTTAGTCCAATTACCATCCGGTCCGCTTCGTATCCTTTATTTGAGTCTATTGCATGATCAGATATCTTACGGCCTTCCCGTTCCTTTATTCGGGTGCCTGAAACTTCAAATGTACCGATAGTTACGTCATTTAAAACTCGAGTCTTTTCTTGTGTACGAATCCCTATGTCATTATCGCATTGTGAGTTCAATTACCGTCCTGTCAGTTTCGTATCCTTTATCTTTATCTGTTGCATGATCAGATATCTTGCGGCCTTCCTGTTCCTTTATTTGGCTGCCCGAAACATCAAATGTACCGATAGTTACGACCTTAAAAACTCGAGTCTTTTTTTGTGTACGAATCTCTATGTCACTGTCGCATCGTGAGTCCGATTACCATCCGGTCCGCTTCGTATCCTTTATTTGAATATATTGTATCATCAGATATATTACGGCCTTCCCGTTCCTCCATTCGGGTGCCCGAAACTTCAAATCTACCAATAGTTACGTCATTTAAAACTCGAGTCTTTTCTTTTGTACGAATCTCTATGTCACTGTCGCATCGTGAGTCTGATTACCATCCGGTCCACTTCGTATCCTCTAAGTCTATTGCATGATCAGACATCTTACGGCCTTCCCGTTCCTCTATTCGGGTGCCCGAAACATCAAATGTACCGATAGTTACGTCCTTTTAAACTCGAGTCTTTTCTTGTGTACGAATCTCTATGTCGTTGTCACATCGTGAGTTCGATTACCATCCGGTCTGCTTCGTATCCTTTATTTTAGTCTATTGCTTGATCAGATTTCTTACGGCCTTCCCGTTCCTCCATTCGAGTGCTCGAAACTACAAATGTACCGATAGTTACGTCCTTAAAAACTCGAGTCTTTTCTTATGTACGAATCTCTATGTCATTGTCGCATCGTGATTCCGATTACCATCTGGTCCGCTTCGTATCCTTTATTTGAGTCTGTTGCTTGATCAGATATCTTACGGCCTTACCGTACCTCCATTCGGGTGCCCGAAACTTCAAATGTACCGATAGTTACGTCCTTTAAAACTCGAGTCTTTTCTTGTGTACAAATCTCTTTGTCATCGTCGCATTGTGAGTCCAATTACCATCCGGTCCGCTTCGTATCCTTTATTTGAGTCTATTGCATGATCAGATATCTTACGGCCTTCCCGTTCCTTTATTCGGGTGCCTGAAACTTCAAATGTACCGATAGTTACGTCCTTTAAAACTCGAGTCTTTTCTTGTGAACGAATCTCTATGTCATTGTCGCATCGTGAGTCTGATTACCATCCGGCCGCTTCGTATCCTTTATTTGAGTCTATTGCTTGATCAAATATCTTACGGCTTTACCGTACCTCCATTCGGGTGCCCGAAACTTCAAATGTACCGATAGTTACGTCCTGTAAAACTCGAGTCTTTTCTTGTGTACGAATCTCTTTGTCATTGTCGCATCGTGAGTCCAATTACCATCCGGTCCGCTTCGTATCCTTTATTTGAGTCTATTGCATGATCAGATATCTTACGGCCTTCCCGTTCCTTTATTCGGGTGCCAGAAACTTTTAATGTACCGATAGTTACGTCATTTAAAACTCGAGTCTTTTCTTATGTACGAATCTCTATGTCATTATCGCATTGTGAGTTCAATTACCGTCCTGTTAGCTTCGTATCCTTTATCTTTATCTGTTGCATGATCAGATATCTTACGGCCTTACTGTTCCTTTATTTGGCTGCCCGAAACATCAAATGTACCGATAGTTACGATCTTAAAAACTCGAGTCTTTTTTTGTGTACGAATCTCTATGTCACTGTCGCATCGTGAGTCCGATTACCATCCGGTCTGCTTCGTATCCTTTATTTGAGTTTATTGTATCATCAGATATATTACGGCCTTCCCGTTCCTCCATTCGGGTGCCCGAAACTTCAAATGTACCAATAGTTACGTCATTTAAAACTCGAGTCTTTTCTTTTGTACGAATCTCTATGTCACTGTCGCATCGTGAGTCTGATTACCATCTGGTCCACTTCGTATCCTCTAAGTCTATTGCATGATCAGACATCTTACGGCCTTCCCGTTCCTCTATTCGGGTGCCCGAAACTTCAAATGTACCGATAGTTACGTCCTTTTAAACTCGAGTCTTTTTTTGTGTAAGAATCTCTTTGTCCTTGTCGCATCGTGAGTCAGATTACCATCCGGTCCGCTTTGTATCCTTTATTTGAGTCTATTGCATGATCAGATATCTTACGGCCTTCCCGTTCCTCCATTCGGGTGCCCGAAACTTCAAATGTACCGATAGGTACGACCTTAAAAACTCGAGTCTTTTCTTGTGTACGAATCTCTATGTCGTTGTCACATCGTGAGTTCGATTACCATCCGGTCTGCTTCGTATCCTTTATTTTAGTCTATTGCTTGATCAGATTTCTTACGGCCTTCCCGTTCCTCCATTCGATTGCCCAAAACTGCAAATGTACCGATAGTTACGTCCTTAAAAACTCGAGCCTTTTCTTATGTACGAATCTCTATGTCATTGTCGCATCGTGAGTCCGATTACCATCCGGTCCGCTTCGTATCCTTTATTTGAGTCTGTTGCTTGATCAGATATCTTACGGCCTTACCGTACCTCCATTCGGGTGCCCGAAACTTCAAATGTACCGATAGTTACGTCCTTTAAAACTCGAGTCTTTTCTTGTGTACAAATCTCTTTGTCATTGTCGCATTGTGAGTCCAATTACCATCCGGTCCGCTTCGTATCCTTTATTTGAGTCTATTGCATGATCAGATATCTTACGACATTCCCGTTCCTTTATTCGGGTGCCTGAAACTTCAAATGTACCGATAGTTACGTCCTTTATAACTCGAGTCTTTTCTTGTGTATGAATCTCTATGTCATTGTCGCATCGTGAGTCCGGTACCATCTGGTCCGCTTCGTATCCTTTATTTGAGTCTATTGTATCATCAGATATATTACGGCCTTCCCGTTCCTCCATTCGGGTGCCTGAAACTTCAAATGTACCAATAGTTACGTCATTTAAAACTCGAGTCTTTTCTTGTGTACGAATCTATATGTCACTGTCGCATCGTGAGTCTGATTACCATCCGGTCCACTTCGTATCCTTTATTTGAGTCTATTGCATGATCAGATATCTTACGGCCTTCCCGTTCCCCTATTCGGGTGCCCGAAACTTCAAATGTACCGATAGATACGTCCTTTTAAACTCGAGTCTTTCCTTGTGTACGAATCTCTATGTCCTTGTCGCATCGTGAGTCCGATTACTCTCCGGTCCGCTTTATATCCTTTATTTGAGTCTATTGCATGATCAGATATCTTACGGCCTTCCCGTTCCTGCATTCGGGTGCCCGAAACTTCAAATGTACCTGATAGTTACGTCCTTTTAAACTCGAGTCTTTTCTTGTGTACGAATCTCTATGTCATTGTCGCATCGTGAGTCCGATTACCATCCGGTCCGCTTTATATCCTTTATTTGAGTCTATTTCATGATCAGATATCTTACGGCCTTACTGTTCCTCCATTCGGGTGCCCGAAACTTCAAATGTACCGATAGTTACGTCCTTTAAAACTCGAGTCTTTTCTTGTGTACAAATCTCTTTGTCATTGTCGCATCGTGAGTTCAATTACCGTCCAGTCAGCTTCGTATCCTTTATCTTTGTCTGTTGCATGATCAGATATCTTACGGCCTTCCCGTTCCTTTATTTGGGTGCCCGAAACTTCTAATGTATCGATAGTTACGACCTTTAAAACTTGAGTCTTTTCTTGTGTACGAATCTTTATGTCATTGTCGTATCGTGAGTTCGATTACCATCCGGTCCCCTTCGTATACTTTGTTTGAGTCTATTGCATCATCAGATATATCTTACGGCCTTCCCGTTCCTCCATTCGGGTTCCTGAAACTTCAAATGTACTGATAGTTACGTCCTTTAAAACACGAGTCTTTTCTTGTGTACGAATCTCTATGTCATCGTCGCATCGTAACTCCGATTAACATCCGGTCCGTTTCATATCCTTTATTTGAGTCTATTGCTTGATCAGATTTCTTACGGCCTTCCCGTTCCTCCATTCGAGTGCCCGAAACTTCAAATGTACCGATAGTTACCGATAGTTACCTCCTTTAAAACTCAAGTCTTTTCTTGTGTACGAATCTCTTTGTCATTGTCGCATCGTGAGTCCAATTACCATCGGTCCGCTTCGTATCCTTTATTTGAGTCTATTGCATGATCAGATATCTTACGGCCTTCCCGTTCCATTATTCGGGTGCCTGAAACTTCAAATGTACCGATAGTTACGTCCTTTAAAACTCGAGTCTTTTCTTGTGAACGAATCTCTATGTCATTGTCGCATCGTGAGTCCGATTACCATCCGGCCGCTTCGTATCCTTTATTTGAGTCTATTGCTTGATCAAATATCTTACGGCTTTACCGTACCTCCATTTGGGTGCCCGAAACTTCAAATGTACCGATAGTTACGTCCTGTAAAACTCGAGTCTTTTCTTGTGTACGAATCTCTTTGTCATTGTCGCATCGTGAGTCCAATTACCATCCGGTCCGCTTCGTATCCTATATTTGAGTCTATTGCATGATCAGATATCTTACGGCCTTCCCGTTCCTTTATTCGGGTGCCAGAAACTTTTAATGTACCGATAGTTACGTCATTTAAAACTCGAGTCTTTTCTTATGTACGAATCTCTATGTCATTATCGCATTGTGAGTTCAATTACCGTCCTGTTAGCTTCGTATCCTTTATCTTTATCTGTTGCATGATCAGATATCTTACGGCCTTACTGTTCCTTTATTTGGCTGCCCGAAACATCAAATGTACCGATAGTTACGATCTTAAAAACTCGAGTCTTTTTTTGTGTACGAATCTCTATGTCACTGTCGCATCGTGAGTCCGATTACCATCCGGTCTGCTTCGTATCCTTTATTTGAGTTTATTGTATCATCAGATATATTACGGCCTTCCCGTTCCTCCATTCGGGTGCCCGAAACTTCAAATGTACCAATAGTTACGTCATTTAAAACTCGAGTCTTTTCTTTTGTACGAATCTCTATGTCACTGTCGCATCGTGAGTCTGATTACCATCTGGTCCACTTCGTATCCTCTAAGTCTATTGCATGATCAGACATCTTACGGCCTTCCCGTTCCTCTATTCGGGTGCCCGAAACTTCAAATGTACCGATAGTTACGTCCTTTTAAACTCGAGTCTTTTTTTGTGTAAGAATCTCTTTGTCCTTGTCGCATCGTGAGTCAGATTACCATCCGGTCCGCTTTGTATCCTTTATTTGAGTCTACTGCATGATCAGATATCTTACGGCCTTCCCGTTCCTCCATTCGGGTGCCCGAAACTTCAAATGTACCGATAGCTACGACCTTAAAAACTCGAGTCTTTTCTTGTGTACGAATCTCTATGTCGTTGTCACATCGTGAGTTCGATTACCATCCGGTCTGCTTCGTATCCTTTATTTTAGTCTATTGCTTGATCAGATTTCTTACGGCCTTCCCGTTCCTCCATTCGATTGCCCAAAACTGCAAATGTACCGATAGTTACGTCCTTAAAAACTCGAGCCTTTTCTTATGTACGAATCTCTATGTCATTGTCGCATCGTGAGTCCGATTACCATCCGGTCCGCTTCGTATCCTTTATTTGAGTCTGTTGCTTGATCAGATATCTTACGGCCTTACCGTACCTCCATTCGGGTGCCCGAAACTTCAAATGTACCGATAGTTACGTCCTTTAAAACTCGAGTCTTTTCTTGTGTACAAATCTCTTTGTCATTGTCGCATTGTGAGTCCAATTACCATCCGGTCCGCTTCGTATCCTTTATTTGAGTCTATTGCATGATCAGATATCTTACGACATTCCCGTTCCTTTATTCGGGTGCCTGAAACTTCAAATGTACCGATAGTTACGTCCTTTATAACTCGAGTCTTTTCTTGTGTACGAATCTCTATGTCATTGTCGCATCGTGAGTCCGGTACCATCTGGTCCGCTTCGTATCCTTTATTTGAGTCTATTGTATCATCAGATATATTACGGCCTTCCCGTTCCTCCATTCGGGTGCCTGAAACTTCAAATGTACCAATAGTTACGTCATTTAAAACTCGAGTCTTTTCTTGTGTACGAATCTATATGTCACTGTCGCATCGTGAGTCTGATTACCATCCGGTCCACTTCGTATCCTTTATTTGAGTCTATTGCATGATCAGATATCTTACGGCCTTCCCGTTCCCCTATTCGGGTGCCCGAAACTTCAAATGTACCGATAGATACGTCCTTTTAAACTCGAGTCTTTCCTTGTGTACGAATCTCTATGTCCTTGTCGCATCGTGAGTCCGATTACTCTCCGGTCCGCTTTATATCCTTTATTTGAGTCTATTGCATGATCAGATATCTTACGGCCTTCCCGTTCCTGCATTCGGGTGCCCGAAACTTCAAATGTACCTGATAGTTACGTCCTTTTAAACTCGAGTCTTTTCTTGTGTACGAATCTCTATGTCATTGTCGCATCGTGAGTCCGATTACCATCCGGTCCGCTTTATATCCTTTATTTGAGTCTATTTCATGATCAGATATCTTACGGCCTTACTGTTCCTCCATTCGGGTGCCCGAAACTTCAAATGTACCGATAGTTACGTCCTTTAAAACTCGAGTCTTTTCTTGTGTACAAATCTCTTTGTCATTGTCGCATCGTGAGTTCAATTACCGTCCAGTCAGCTTCGTATCCTTTATCTTTGTCTGTTGCATGATCAGATATCTTACGGCCTTCCCGTTCCTTTATTTGGGTGCCCGAAACTTCTAATGTATCGATAGTTACGACCTTTAAAACTCGAGTCTTTTCTTGTGTACGAATCTTTATGTCATTGTCGTATCGTGAGTTCGATTACCATCCGGTCCCCTTCGTATACTTTGTTTGAGTCTATTGCATCATCAGATATATCTTACGGCCTTCCCGTTCCTCCATTCGGGTTCCTGAAACTTCAAATGTACTGATAGTTACGTCCTTTAAAACACGAGTCTTTTCTTGTGTACGAATCTCTATGTCATCGTCGCATCGTAACTCCGATTAACATCCGGTCCGTTTCATATCCTTTATTTGAGTCTATTGCTTGATCAGATTTCTTACGGCCTTCCCGTTCCTCCATTCGAGTGCCCGAAACTTCAAATGTACCGATAGTTACCGATAGTTACCTCCTTTAAAACTCAAGTCTTTTCTTGTGTACGAATCTCTTTGTCATTGTCGCATCGTGAGTCCAATTACCATCGGTCCGCTTCGTATCCTTTATTTGAGTCTATTGCATGATCAGATATCTTACGGCCTTCCCGTTCCATTATTCGGGTGCCTGAAACTTCAAATGTACCGATAGTTACGTCCTTTAAAACTCGAGTCTTTTCTTGTGAACGAATCTCTATGTCATTGTCGCATCGTGAGTCCGATTACCATCCGGCCGCTTCGTATCCTTTATTTGAGTCTATTGCTTGATCAAATATCTTACGGCTTTACCGTACCTCCATTTGGGTGCCCGAAACTTCAAATGTACCGATAGTTACGTCCTGTAAAACTCGAGTCTTTTCTTGTGTACGAATCTCTTTGTCATTGTCGCATCGTGAGTCCATTTACCATCCGGTCCACTTCGTATCCTATATTTGAGTCTATTGCATGATCAGATATCTTACGGCCTTCCCGTTCCTTTATTCGGGTGCCAGAAACTTTTAATGTACCGATAGTTACGTCATTTAAAACTCGAGTCTTTTCTTATGTACGAATCTCTATGTCATTATCGCATTGTGAGTTCAATTACCGTCCTGTTAGCTTCGTATCCTTTATCTTTATCTGTTGCATGATCAGATATCTTACGGCCTTACTGTTCCTTTATTTGGCTGCCCGAAACATCAAATGTACCGATAGTTACGATCTTAAAAACTCGAGTCTTTTTTTGTGTACGAATCTCTATGTCACTGTCGCATCGTGAGTCCGATTACCATCCGGTCTGCTTCGTATCCTTTATTTGAGTTTATTGTATCATCAGATATATTACGGCCTTCCCGTTCCTCCATTCGGGTGCCCGAAACTTCAAATGTACCAATAGTTACGTCATTTAAAACTCGAGTCTTTTCTTTTGTACGAATCTCTATGTCACTGTCGCATCGTGAGTCTGATTACCATCCGGTCCACTTTGTATCCTCTAAGTCTATTGCATGATCAGGCATCTTACGGCCTTCCCGTTCCTCTATTCGGGTGCCCGAAACTTCAAATGTACCGATAGTTACGTCCTTTTAAACTCGAGTCTTTTTTTGTGTAAGAATCTCTTTGTCCTTGTCGCATCGTGAGTCAGATTACCATCCGGTCCGCTTTGTATCCTTTATTTGAGTCTATTGCATGATCAGATATCTTACGGCCTTCCCGTTCCTCCATTCGGGTGCCCGAAACTTCAAATGTACCGATAGCTACGACCTTAAAAACTCGAGTCTTTTCTTGTGTACGAATCTCTATGTCGTTGTCACATCGTGAGTTCGATTACCATCCGGTCTGCTTCGTATCCTTTATTTTAGTCTATTGCTTGATCAGATTTCTTACGGCCTTCCCGTTCCTCCATTCGATTGCCCAAAACTGCAAATGTACCGATAGTTACGTCCTTAAAAACTCGAGCCTTTTCTTATGTACGAATCTCTATGTCATTGTCGCATCGTGAGTCCGATTACCATCCGGTCCGCTTCGTATCCTTTATTTGAGTCTGTTGCTTGATCAGATATCTTACGGCCTTACCGTACCTCCATTCGGGTGCCCGAAACTTCAAATGTACCGATAGTTACGTCCTTTAAAACTCGAGTCTTTTCTTGTGTACAAATCTCTTTGTCATTGTCGCATTGTGAGTCCAATTACCATCCGGTCCGCTTCGTATCCTTTATTTGAGTCTATTGCATGATCAGATATCTTACGACATTCCCGTTCCTTTATTCGGGTGCCTGAAACTTCAAATGTACCGATAGTTACGTCCTTTATAACTCGAGTCTTTTCTTGTGTACGAATCTCTATGTCATTGTCGCATCGTGAGTCCGGTACCATCTGGTCCGCTTCGTATCCTTTATTTGAGTCTATTGTATCATCAGATATATTACGGCCTTCCCGTTCCTCCATTCGGGTGCCTGAAACTTCAAATGTACCAATAGTTACGTCATTTAAAACTCGAGTCTTTTCTTGTGAACGAATCTCTATGTCATTGTCGCATCGTGAGTCCGATTACCATCCGGCCGCTTCGTATCCTTTATTTGAGTCTATTGCTTGATCAAATATCTTACGGCTTTACCGTACCTCCATTCGGGTGCCCGAAACTTCAAATGTACTGATAGTTACGTCCTGTAAAACTCGAGTCTTTTCTTGTGTACGAATCTCTTTGTCATTGTCGCATCGTGAGTCCAATTACCATCCGGTCCGCTTCGTATCCTTTATTTGAGTCTATTGCATGATCAGATATCTTACGGCCTTCCCGTTCCTTTATTCGGGTGCCAGAAACTTTTAATGTACCGATAGTTACGTCATTTAAAACTCGAGTCTTTTCTTGTGTACGAATCTCTATGTCATTATCGCATTGTGAGTTCAATTACCGTCCTGTTAGCTTCGTATCCTTTATCGTTATCTGTTGCATGATCAGATATCTTACGGCCTTACTGTTCCTTTATTTGGCTGCCCGAAACATCAAATGTACCGATAGTTACGATCTTAAAAACTCGAGTCTTTTTTTGTGTACGAATCTCTATGTCACTGACGCATCGTGAGTCCGATTACCATCTGGTCTGCTTCGTATCCTTTATTTGAGTTTATTGTATCATCAGATATATTACGGCCTTCCCGTTCCTCCATTCGGGTGCCCGAAACTTCAAATGTACCAATAGTTACGTCATTTAAAACTCGAGTCTTTTCTTTTGTACTAATCTCTATGTCACTGTCGCATCGTGAGTCTGATTACCATCCGGTCCACTTCGTATCCTCTAAGTCTATTGCATGATCAGACATCTTACGGCCTTCCCGTTCCTCCATTCGGGTGCCTGAAACTTCAAATGTACCAATAGTTACGTCATTTAAAACTCGAGTCTTTTCTTGTGTACGAATCTCTATGTCACTGTCGCATCGTGAGTCTGATTACCATCCGGTCCACTTCGTATCCTTTATTTGAGTCTATTGCATGATCAGATATCTTACGGCCTTCCCGTTCCTTTATTCGGGTGCCTGAAACTTCAAATGTACCGATAGTTACGTCCTTTAAAACTCGAGTCTTTTCTTGTGAACGAATCTCTAAGTCATTGTCGCATCGTGAGTCCGATTACCATCCGGCCGCTTCGTATCCTTTATTTGAGTCTATTGCTTGATCATATATCTTACGGCCTTACCGTACCTCCATTCGGGTGCCCGAAACTTCAAATGTACCGATAGTTACGTCCTGTAAAACTCGAGTCTTTTCTTGTGTACGAATCTCTTTGTCATTGTCGCATCGTGAGTCCAATTACCATCCGGTCCGCTTCGTATCCTTTATTTGAGTCTATTGCATGATCAGATATCTTACGGCCTTCCCGTTCCTTTATTCGGGTGCGAGAAACTTCTTATGTACCGATAATTACGTCATTTAAAACTCGAGTCTTTTCTTGTGTACGAATCTCTATGTCATTATCGCAATGTGAGTTCAATTACCGTCCAGTTAGCTTCGTATCCTTTATCTTTATCTGTTGCATGATCAGATATCTTACGGCCTTACTATTCCTTTATTTGGCTGCCCGAAACATCAAATGTACCGATAGTTACGACCTTAAAAACTCGAGTCTTTTTTTGTGTACGAATCTCTATGTCACTGTCGCATCGTGAGTCCGATTACCATCCGGTCTGCTTCGTATCCTTTATTTGAGTTTATTGTATCATCAGATATATTACGGCCTTCCCGTTCCTCCATTCGGGTGCCCGAAATTTCAAATGTACCAATAGTTACGTCATTTAAAACTCGAGTCTTTTCTTTTGTACGAATCTCTATGTCACTGTCGCATCGTGAGTCTGATTACCATCCGGTCCACTTCGTATCCTCTATTTGATTCTATTGCATGATCAGACATCTTACGGCCTCCCGTTCCTCTATTCGGGTGCCCGAAACTTCAAATGTACCGATAGTTACGTCCTTTTAAACTCGAGTCTTTTTTTGTGTAAGAATCTCTTTGTCGTTGTCACATCGTGAGTTCGATTACCATCCGGTCTGCTTCGTATCCTTTATTTTAGTCTATTGCATCATCAGATATCTAACGGCCTTACCGTTCCTCCATTCGGGTGCCCGAAACTTCAAATGTACCGATAGTTACGTCCTTTAAAACTCGAGTCTTTTCTTGTGTACGAATCCCTTTGTCATTGTTGCATCGTGAGTTTAATTACCGTCCAGTCAGCTGCGTATCCTTTATCTTTGTCTGTTGCATGATCAGATATCTTACGGCCTTCCCGTTCCTTTATTTGGGTGCCCGAAACTTCAAATGTATCGATAGTTACGACCATAAAAACTCGAGTCTTTTCTTGTGTACGAATCTCTATGTCATTCTCATATCGTGAGTTCGATTACCATCCGGTTCGCTTCGTATACTTTATTTGAGTCTATTGCATCATCAGATATCTTACGGCCTTCCCGTTCCTCCATTCGGGTGCCCGAAACTTCAAATGTACCGAAAGTTACGTCCTTTAAAACTCGAGTCTCTTCTTGTGTACGAATCTCTTTGTCATTGTCGCATCGTGAGTCCAATTACCATCCGGTCCGCTTCGTATCCTTTATTTGATTCTATTGCATGATCAGATATCTTACGGCCTTCCCGTTCCTTTATTCGGGTGCCTGAAACATCAAATGTACCGATAGTTACGTCCTTTATAACTCGAGTCTTTTCTTGTGTACGAATCTCTATGTCATTGTCACATCGTGAGTCCGGTTACCATCTGGTCCGCTTCGTATCCTTTATTTGATTCTATTGTATCATCAGATATATTACGGCCTTCCCGTTCCTCCATTCGGGTGCCTGAAACTTCAAATGTACCAATAGTTACTTCATTTAAAACTCGAGCCTTTTCTTGTGTACGAATCTCTATGTCACTGTCGCTTCGTGAGTCTGATTACAATCCGGTCCACTTCGTATCCTTTATTTGAGTCTATTTCATGATCAGATATCTTACGGCCTTACCGTTCCTCCATTCGGGTACCCGAAATTTCAAATGTACCGATAGATACATCCTTTAAAACTCGAGTCTTTTCTTGTGTACGAATCTCTATGTCATTGTCGCATCGTGAGTTTGATTACCATCTAGTCCGCTTAGTATTTTTTATTTGACTCTATTGCATCATTAGATATCTTACGGCCTTCCCGTTCCTCCATTCAGGTGCCCGAAACTTCAAATGTACCGATAGATACGTCCTTTAAAACTCGAGTCCTTTCTTGTGTACAAATCTCCATGTCATTGTCGCATCGTGAGTCTGATTACCATCTGGTCCGCTTCGTATCCTTTATTTGAGTCTATTGCATGATCAGATATCTTACGGCCTTCCTGATCCTCCATTCGGGTGCCCGAAACTTCAAATATACCGTTAGTTATGTCCTTTAAAACACGAGACTTTTCTTGTGTACGAATTTCTATGTCATTGTCGCATCGTGAGTCCGATTACCATACGGTCCACTTCGTATCCTTTATTTGAGTCTATTGCATGATCAGATATCTTATGGCCTTCCCGTTCCTCCATTCGGGTGCCCGAAACTTCAAATGTACCGATAGCTACGACCTTAAAAACTCGAGTCTTTTCTTGTGTACGAATCTCTATGTCGTTGTCGCATCGTGAGTTCGATTACCATCCGGTCTGCTTCGTATCCTTTATTTTAGTCTATTGCATCATTAGATATCTTACGGCCTTCCCGTTCCTCCATTCGGGTGCCTGAAACTTCAAATGTACCAATAGTTACTTCATTTAAAACTCGAGTCTTTTCTTGTGTACGAATCTCTATGTCACTGTCGCATCGTGAGTCTGATTACAATCCGGTCCATATCGTATCCTTTATTTGAGTCTGTTGCATGATCAGATATCTTACGGCCTTCCCGTTCCTCTATTCGGGTGCCCGAAACTTCAAATGTACCGATAGATACGTCCTTTTAAACTCGAGTCTTTTCTTGTGTACGAATCTCTATGTCATTGTCGCATCGTGAGTCCGATTACCATCCGGTCCGCTTCGTATCCTTTATTTGAGTCTATTTCATGATCAGATATCTTACGGCCATAGCGTACCTCCATTCGGGTGGCCGAAACTTCAAATGTACCGATAGTTATATCCTTTAAAACTCGAGTCGTTTGTTGTGTACGAATCTCTTTGTCATTGTCGCATCGTGAGTTAAATTACCGTACAGTCAGCTTCGTATCCTTTATCTTTGTCTATTGCATGATCAGATATCTTACGGCCTTCCCGATACTTTATTTGGGTGCCTGAAACTTCAAATGTATCGATAGTTATGACCTTAAAAACTCGAGTCTTTTCTTGTGTACGAATCTCTATGTCATTGTCGTATCGTGAGTTCGATTACCATCCGGTCCGCTTCATAAACTTTATTTTAGTCTATTGCATCATCAGATATCTTACGGCATTCCCGTTCCTCCATTCGGGTGCCCGAAACTTCAAATATACCGATAGTTACGTCTTTTAAAACAAGAGTCTTTTCTTGTGTACGAATCTCTATGTGATTGTCACATCGTGAGTCCGATTAACATCCAGTCTGCTTCGTATCCTTTATTTGAGTCTATTGCTTGATAAGATTCCTTACGGCCTTCCCGTTCCTTCATTCGAGTGCCCGAAACTGCAAATGTACCGATAGTTACGTCCTTAAAAACTCGAGTCTTTTCTTATGTATGAATCTCTATGTCATTGTTGCATCGTGAGTCCGATTACCATCCGGTCCGCTTCGTATCCTTTATTTGAGTCTATTGCTTGATCAGATATCTTACGGCCTTACTGTACCTCCATTCGGGTGCCCGAAACTTCAAATGTACCGATAGTTACGTCCTTTAAAACTCGAGTCTCTTCTTGTGTACGAATCTCTTTGTCATTGTCGCATCGTGAGTCCAATTACCATCTGGTCCGCTTCGTATCCTTTATTTGAGTCTATTGCATGATCAGATATCTTACGGCCTTCCCGTTCCTTTATTCGGGTGCCTGAAACATCAAATGTACCGATAGTTACATCCTTTATAACTCGAGTCTTTTCTTGTGTACGAATCTCTATGTCATTGTCGCATCGTGAGTCCGGTTACCATCTGGTCCGCTTCGTATCCTTTATTTGAGTCTATTGTATCATCAGATATATTACGGCCTTCCCGTTCCTCCATTCGGGTGCCTGAAACTTCAAATGTACCAATAGTTACTTCATTTAAAACTCGAGTCTTTTCTTGTGTACGAATCTCTATGTCACTGTCGCATCGTGAGTCTAGTTACAATCTGGTCCATTTCGTATCCTTTATTTGAGTCTATTGCATGATCAGATATCTTACGGCCTTCCCGTTCCTTTATTCGGGTGCCCGAAACTTCAAATGTACCGATAGATACGTCCTTTTAAACTCGAGTCTTTCCTTGTGTACGAATCTCTATGTCCTTGTCGCATCGTGAGTCCGATTACCATCCGGTCCGCTTTATATCCTTTATTTGAGTCTATTGCATGATCAGATATCTTACGGCCTTCCCGTTCTTGCATTCGGGTGCCCGAAACTTCAAATGTACCTGATAGTTACGTCCTTTTAAACTCGAGTCTTTTCTTGTGTACGAATCTCTATGTCATGTCGCATCGTGAGTCCGATTACCATCCGGTCCGCTTCGTATCCTTTATTTGATTCTATTTCATGATCAGATATCTGACGGCCTTACCGTTCCTCCATTCGGGTGCCCGAAATTTCAAATGTACCGATAGTTACATCCTTTAAAACTCGAGTCTTTTCTTGTGTACGAATCTCTTTGTCATTGTCGCATCGTGAGTTTGATTACCATCTAGTCCACTTAGTATTTTTTATTTGAGTCTATTGCATCATCAGATATCTTACGGCCTTCCCGTTCCTCCATTCAGGTGCCCGAAACTTCAAATTTACCGATAGATACGTCCTTTAAAACTCGAGTCCTTTCTTGTGTACAAATCTCCATGTCATTGTCGCATCGTGAGTCTAATTACCATCTAGTCCGCTTCGTATCCTTTATTTGAGTCTATTGCATGATCAGATATCTTACGGCCTTCCTGATCCTCCATTCCGGTGCCCGAAACTTCAAATATACCGTTAGTTATGTCCTTTAAAACACGAGACTTTTCTTGTGTATGAATTTCTATGTCATTGTCGCATCGTGAGTCCGACTACCATACGGTCCGCTTCGTATCCTTTATTTGAGTCTATTGCATGATCAGATATCTTATGGCCTTCCCGTTCCTCCATTCGGGTGCCCGAAACTTCAAATGTACCGATAGCTACGACCTTAAAAACTCGAGTCTTTTCTTGTGTACGAATCTCTATGTCGTTGTCGCATCGTGAGTTCGATTACCATCCGGTCTGCTTCGTATCCTTTATTTTAGTCTTTTGCATCATCAGATATCTTACGGCCTTCCCGTTCCTCCATTCGGGTGCCTGAAACTTCAAATGTACCAATAGTTACTTCATTTAAAACTCGAGTCTTTTCTTGTGTACGAATCTCTATGTCACTGTCGCATCGTGAGTCTGATTACAATCCGGTCCACTTCGTATCCTTTATTTGAGTCTATTGCATGATCAGATATCTTACGGCCTTCCCGTTCCTCTATTCGGGTGCTCGAAACTTCAAATGTACCGATAGATACGTCCTTTTAAACTCGAGCCTTTCTTTGTGTACGAATCTCTATGTCCTTGTTGCATCGTGAGTCCGATTACCATCCGGTCCGCTTTATATCCTTTATTTGAGTCTATTGCATGATCAGATATCTTAAGGCCTTCCCGTTCCTGCATTCGGGTGCCCGAAACTTCAAATGTACCTGATAGTTACGTCCTTTTAAACTCGAGTCTTTTCTTGTGTACGAATCTCTATGTCATTGTCGCATCGTGAGTCCGATTACCATCCGGTCCGCTTCGTATCCTTTATTTGAGTCTATTTCATGATCAGATATCTTACGGCCTTACCGTTCCTCCATTCGGGTGCCCGAAATTTCAAATGTACCGATAGTTACATCCTTTAAAACTCGAGTCTTTTCTTGTGTACGAATCTCTATGTCATTGTCGCATCGTGAGTTCGATTACCATCTAGTCCGCTTAGTATTTTTTATTTGAGTCTATTGCATCATCAGATATCTTACGGCCTTCCCGTTCCTCCATTCAGGTGCCCGAAACTTCAAATGTACCGATAGATACGTCCTTTAAAACTCGAGTCCTTTCTTGTGTACAAATCTCCATGTCATTGTCGCATCGTGAGTCTGATTACCATTTGGTCCGCTTCGTATCCTTTATTTGAGTCTATTGCATGATCAGATATCTTACGGCCTTCCTGATCCTCCATTCGGGTGCCCGAAACTTCAAATATACGGTTAGTTATGTCCTTTAAAACACGAGACTTTTCTTGTGTACGAATTTCTATGTCATTGTCGCATCGTGAGTCCGATTACTATACGGTCCGCTTCGTATCCTTTATTTGAGTCTATTGCATGATCAGATATCTTATGGCCTTCCCGTTCCTCCATTCGGGTGCCCGAAACTTCAAATATACCGATAGCTACGATCTTAAAAACTCGAGTCTTTTTTTGTGTATGAATCTCTATGTCGTTGTCGCATCGTGAGTTCGATTACCATCCGGTCTGCTTCGTATCCTTTATTTGAGTCTATTGCATGATCAGATATCTTACGGCCTTCCCGTTCCTGCATTCGGGTGCCCGAAACTTCAAATGTACCTGATAGTTACGTCCTTTTAAACCCGAGTCTTTTCTTGTGTACGAATCTCTATGTCATTGTCGCATCGTGAGTCCGATTACCATCCGGTCCGCTTCGTATCCTTTATTTGAGTCTATTTCATGATCAGATATCTTACGGCCTTACCGTTCCTCTATTCGGGTGCCCGAAACTTCAAATGTACCGATAGTTACGTCCTTTAAAACTCGAGTCTCTTCTTGTGTACGAATCTCTTTGTCATTGTCGCATCATGAGTCCAATTACCATCTGGTCCGCTTCGTATCCTTTATTGGAGTCTATTGCATGATCAGATATCTTACGGACTTCCCGTTCCTTTATTCGGGTGCCTGAAACATCAAATGTACCGATAGTTACGTCCTTTATAACTCGAGTCTTTTCTTGTGTACGAATCTCTATGTCATTGTCGCATCGTGAGTCCGGTTACCATCTGGTCCGCTTCGTATCCTTTATTTGAGTCTATTGTATCATCAGATATATTACGGCCTTCCCGTTCCTCCATTCGGGTGCCTGAAACTCCAAATGTACCAATAGTTACTTCATTTAAAACTCGAGTCTTTTCTTGTGTACAAATCTCTATGTCACTGTCGCATCGTGAGTCTAATTACAATCTGGTCCATTTCGTATCCTTTATTTGAGTCTATTGCATGATCAGATATCTTACGGCCTTCCCGTTCCTTTATTCGGGTGCCCGAAACTTCAAATGTACCGATAGATACGTCCTTTTAAACTCGAGTCTTTCCTTGTGTACGAATCTCTATGTCCTTGTCGCATCGTGAGTCCGATTACCATCCGGTCCGCTTTATATCCTTTATTTGAGTCTATTGCATGATCAGATATCTTACGGCCTTCCCGTTCCTGCATTCGGGTGCCCGAAACTTCAAATGTACCTGATAGTTACGTCCTTTTAAACTCGAGTCTTTTCTTGTGTACGAATCTCTATGTCATTGTCGCATCGTGAGTTTGATTACCATCTAGTCCGCTTAGTATTTTTTATTTGAGTCTATTGCATCATCAGATATCTTACGGCCTTCCCGTTCCTCCATTCAGGTGCCCGAAACTTCAAATGTACCGATAGATATGTCCTTTAAAACTCGAGTCCTTTCTTGTGTACAAATCTCCATGTCATTGTCGCATCGTGAGTCTGATTACCATCTAGTCCGCTTCGTATCCTTTATTTGAGTCTATTGCATGATCAGATATCTTACGGCCTTCCTGATCCTCCATTCCGGTGCCCGAAACTTCAAATATACCGTTAGTTATGTCCTTTAAAACACGAGACTTTTCTTGTGTACGAATTTCTATGTCATTGTCGCATCGTGAGTCCGATTACCGTACGGTCCGCTTCGTATCCTTTATTTGAGTCTATTGCATGATCAGATATCTTATGGCCTTTCCGTTCCTCCATTCGGGTGCCCGAAACTTCAAATGTACCGATAGCTACGACCTTAAAAACTCGAGTCTTTTCTTGTTTACGAATCTCTATGTCGTTGTCGCATCGTGAGTTCGATTACCATCCGGTCTGCTTCGTATCCTTTATTTTAGTCTTTTGCATCATCAGATATCTTACGGCCTTCCCGTTCCTCCATTCGGGTGCTTGAAACTTCAAATGTACCAATAGTTACTTCATTTAAAACTCGAGTCTTTTCTTGTGTACGAATCTCTATGTCACTGTCGCATCGTGAGTCTGATTACAATCTGGTCCACTTCGTATCCTTTATTTGAGTCTATTGCATGATCAGATATCTTACGGCCTTCCCGTTCCTCTATTCGGGTGCCCGAAACTTCAAATGTACCGATAGATACGTCCTTTTAAACTCGAGCCTTTCTTTGTGTACGAATCTCTATGTCCTTGTCGCATCGTGAGTCCGATTACCATCCGGTCCGCTGTATATCCTTTATTTGAGTCTATTGCATGATCAGATATCTTACGGCCTTCCCGTTCCTGCATTCGGGTGCCCGAAACTTCAAATGTACATGATAGTTACGTCCTTTTAAACTCGAGTCTTTTCTTGTGTACGAATCTCTATGTCATTGTCGCATCGTGAGTCCGATTACCATCCGGTCCGCTTCGTATCCTTTATTTGAGTCTATTTCATGATCAGATATCTTACGGCCTTACCGTTCCTCCATTCGGGTGCCCGAAATTTCAAATGTACCGATAGTTACATTCTTTAAAACTCGAATCTTTTCTTGTGTACGAATCTCTATGTCATTGTCGCATCGTGAGTTCGATTACCATCTAGTCCGCTTAGTATTTTTTATTTGAGTCTATTGCATCATCAGATAGCTTACGGCCTTCCCGTTCCTCCATTCAGGTGCCCGAAACTTCAAATGTACCGATAGATACGTCCTTTAAAACTCGAGTCCTTTCTTGTGTACAAATCTCCATGTCATTGTCGCATCTTGAGTCTGATTACCATTTGGTCCGCTTCGTATCCTTTATTTGAGTCTATTGCATGATCAGATATCTTACAGCCTTCCTGATCCTCCATTCGGGAGCCCGAAACTTCAAATATACGGTTAGTTATGTCCTTTAAAACACGAGACTTTTCTTGTGTACGAATTTCTATGTCATTGTCGCATCGTGAGTCCGATTACTATACGGTCCGCTTCGTATCCTTTATTTGTGTCTATTGCATGATCAGATATCTTATGGCCTTCCCGTTCCTCCATTCGGGTGCCCGAAACTTCAAATATACCGATAGCTACGATCTTAAAAACTCAAGTCTTTTTTTGTGTATGAATCTCTATGTCGTTGTCGCATCGTGAGTTCGATTACCATCCGGTCTGCTTCGTATCCTTTATTTGAGTCTATTGCATGATCAGATATCTTACGGCCTTCCCGTTCCTGCATTCGGGTGCCCGAAACTTCAAATGTACCTGATAGTTACGTCCTTTTAAACTCGAGTCTTTTCTTGTGTACGAATCTCTATGTCATTGTCGCATCGTGAGTCCGATTACCATCCGGTCCGCTTCGTATCCTTTATTTGATTCTATTTCATGATCAGATATCTTACGGCCTTACCGTTCCTCCATTCGGGTGCCCGAAATTTCAAATGTACCTGATAGTTACGTCCTTTTAAACTCGAGTCTTTTCTTGTGTACGAATCTCTATGTCATTGTCGCATCGTGAGTCCGATTATCATCCGGTCCGCTTCGTATCCTTTATTTGAGTCTATTTCATGATCAGATATCTTACGGCCTTACCGTTCCTCCATTCGGGTGCCCGAAATTTCAAATGTACCGATAGTTACATCCTTTAAAACTCGAGTCTTTTCTTGTGTACGAATCTCTATGTGATTGTCACATCGTGAGTCTGATTAACATCCGGTCTGCTTCGTATCCTTTATTTGAGTCTATTTCATGATCAGATATCTTACGGCCTTACCGTTCCTCCATTCGGGTGGCCGAAACTTCAAATGTACCGATAGTTACATCCTTTAAAACTCGAGTCTTTTGTTGTGTACGAATCTCTTTGTCATTGTCGCATCGTGAGTTCAATTACCGTACAGTCAGCTTCGTATCCTTTATCTTTGTCTATTGCATGATCAGATATCTTACGGCCTTCCCGTTACTTTATTTGGGTGCCCGAAACATCAAATGTATCGCTAGTTATGACCTTAAAAACTCGAGTCTTTTCTTGTGTATGAATCTCTATGTCATTGTCGTATCGTGAGTTCGATTACCATCCGGTCCGCTTCGTAAACTTTATTTTAGTCTATTGCATCATCAGATATCTTACGGTCTTCCCGTTCCTCCATTCGAGTGCCCGAAACTGCAAATGTACCGATAGTTACGTCCTTAAAAACTCGAGTCTTTTCTTATGTACGAATCTCTATGTCATTGTCGCATCGTGAGTCCGATTACCATCCGGTCCGCTTCGTATCCTTTATTTGAGTCTATTGCTTGATCAGATATCTTACGGCCTTACTGTACCTCCATTCGAGTGCCCGAAACTTCAAATGTACCGATAGTTACGTCCTTTAAAACTCGAGTCTCTTCTTGTGTACGAATCTCTTTGTCATTGTCGCATCGTGAGTCCAATTACCATCTGGTCCGCTTCGTATCCTTTATTTGAGTCTATTGCATGATCAGATATCTTACGGCCTTCCCGTTCCTTTATTCGGGTGCCTGAAACATCAAATGTACCGATAGTTACGTCCTTTATAACTCGAGTCTTTTCTTGTGCACGAATCTCTATGTCATTGTCGCATCGTGAGTCCGGTTACCATCTGGTCCACTTCGTATCCTTTATTTGAGTCTATTGTATCATCAGATATATTACGGCCTTCCCGTTCCTCCATTCGGGTGCCTGAAACTTCAAATGTACCAATAGTTACTTCATTTAAAACTCGAGTCTTTTCTTGTGTACGAATCTCTATGTCACTGTCGCATCGTGAGTCTAATTACAATTCGGTCCATTTTGTATCCTTTATTTGAGTCTATTGCATGATCAGATATCTTACGGCCTTCCCGTTCCTCTATTCGGGTGCCCGAAACTTCAAATGTACCGATAGATACGTCCTTTTAAACTTGAGTCTTTCCTTGTGTACGAATCTCTATGTCCTTGTCGCATCGTGAGTCCGATTACCATCCGGTCAGCTTTATATCCTTTATTTGAGTCTATTGCATGATCAGATATCTTACGGCCTTCCCGTTCCTGCATTCGGGTGCCCAAAACTTCAAATGTACCTGATAGTTACGTCCTTTTAAACTCGAGTCTTTTCTTGTGTATGAATCTCTATGTCATGTCGCATCGTGAGTCCGATTACCATCCGGTCCGCTTCGTATCCTTTATTTGAGTCTATTTCATGATCAGATATCTTACGGCCTTACCGTTCCTCCATTCGGGTACCCGAAATTTCAAATGTACCGATAGTTACATCCTTTAAAACTCGAGTCTTTTTTTGTGTACGAATCTCTATGTCATTGTCGCATCGTGAGTTCGATTACCATCTAGTCCGCTTAGTATATTTTATTTGAGTCTATTGCATGATCAAATATCTTACGGCCTTCCCGTTCCTCTATTCAGGTGCCCGAAACTTCAAATGTACCGATAGATACGTCCTTTTAAACTCGAGTCTTTCTTTGTGTACGAATCTCTATGTCCTTGTCGCATCGTGAGTCCGATTACCATCCGGTCCGCTTTATATCCTTTATTTGAGTCTATTGCATGATCAGATATCTTACGGCCTTCCCGATCCTGCATTCGGGTGCCCGAAACTTCAAATGTACCTGATAGTTACGTCCTTTTAAACCCGAGTCTTTTCTTGTGTACGAATCTCTATGTCATTGTCGCATCGTGAGTCCGATTACCATCCGGTCCGCTTCGTATCCTTTATTTGAGTCTATTTCATGATCAGATATCTTACGGCCTTACCGTTCCTCCATTCGGGTGCCCGAAATTTCAAATGTACCGATAGTTACATCCTTTAAAACTCGAGTCTTTTCTTGTGTACGCATCTCTATGTCATTGTCGCATCGTGATTTCGATTACCATCTAGTCCGCTTAGTATTTTTTATTTGAATCTATTGCATCATCAGATATCTTACGGCCTTCCCGTTCCTCCATTCAGGTGCCCGAAACTTCAAATGTACCGATAGATACGTCCTTTAAAACTCGAGTCCTTTCTTATGTACAAATCTCAATGTCATTGTCGCATCGTGAGTCTGATTACCATCTGGTCCGCTTCGTATCCTTTATTTGAGTCTATTGCATGATCAGATATCTTACGACCTTCCTGATCCTCCATTCGGGTGCCCGAAACTTCAAATGTACCGATAGCTACGACCTTAAAAACTCGAGTCTTTTCTTGTGTACGAATCTCTATGTCGTTGTCGCATCGTGAGTTCGATTACCATCCGGTCTGCTTCGTATCCTTTATTTTAGTCTATTGCATCAGCAGATATCTTACGGCCTTCTCATTCCTCTATTCGGGTACACGAAACTGCAAATGTACCGATAGTTACCTCCTTTAAAAGACGAGTCTTTTCTTGTGTACGAATCTCTAAGTCATTGTCGCATCCTGAGTCCCATTACCATTCGGTCCTCTTCGTATCCTTTATTTGAGTCTATTTCATGATCAGATATCTTACGGCCTTACCGTTCCTACATTCGGCTGCCCGAAACTTCAAATGTACCGATAGTTACATCCTTTAAAACTCGAGTCTTTTGTTGTGTACGAATCTCTTTGTCATTGTCGCATCGTGAGTTCAATTACCGTACAGTCAGCTTCGTATCCTTTATCTTTGTCTATTGCATGATCAGATATTTTACGGCCTTCCCGTTACTTTATTTGGGTGCCCGAAACTTCAAATGTATCGATAGTTATGACCTTAAAAACTCGAGTCTTTTCTTGTGTACGAATCTCTATGTCATTGTCGTATCGTGAGTTCGATTACCATCCGGTCCGCTTCGTAAACTTTATTTGAGTCTATTGCATCATCAGATATCTTACGACCTTCCCGTTCCTCCATTCGGGTGCCTGAAACTTCAAATATACCGATAGTTACGTCCTTTAAAACTCGAGTCTTTTCTTGTGTACGAATCTCTTTGTCATTGTCACATCGTGAGTCCAATTACCATCCGGTCCGCTTCGTATCCTTTATTTGAGTCTATTGCATGATCAGATATCTTACGGCCTTCCCGTTCCTTTATTCGGGTGCCTGAAACTTCAAATGTACCGATAGTTACGTCCTTTATAACTCGAGTCTTTTCTTGTGTACGAATCTCTATGTCATTGTCGCATAGTGAGTCCGGTTACCATCTGGTCCGCTTCGTATCCTTTATTTGAGTCTATTGTATCATGACATATATTACGGCCTTCCAGTTCCTCCATTCGGGTGCCTGAAACTTCAAATGTACCAATAGTTACGTCATTTAAAACTCGAGTCTTTTCTTGTGTACGAATCTCTATGTCACTGTCGCATCGTGAGTCTGATTACAATCCGGTCCACTTCGTATCCTTTATTTGAGTCTATTGCATGATCAGATATCTAACGGCCTTCCCGTTCCTCTATTCGGGTGCCCGAAACTTCAAATGTACCGATAGATACGTCCTTTTAAACTCGAGTCTTTCCTTGTGTACGAATCTCTATGTCCTTGTCGCATTGTGAGTCCGATTACCATCCGGTCCGCTTTATATCCTTTATTTGAGTTTATTGCATGATCAGATATCTTACGGCCTTCCCGTTCCTGCATTCGGGTGCCCGAAACTTCAAATGTACCTGATAGTTACGTCCTTTTAAACTCGAGTCTTTTCTTGTGTACGAATCTCTATGTCATTGTCGCATCGTGAGTCCGATTACTATCCGGTCCGCTTCGTATCCTTTATTTGAGTCTATTTCATGATCAGATATCTTACGGCCTTACTGTTCCTCCATTCGGGTGCCCGAAATTTCAAATGTACCGATAGTTACATCCTTTAAAACTCGAGTCTTTTCTTGTGTACGAATCTCTATGTCATTGTCGCATCATGAGTTTGATTACCATCTAGTCCGCTTAGTATTTTTTATTTGAGTCTATTGCATCATCAGATATCTTACAGCCTTCCCGTTCCTCCATTCAGGTGCCCGAAACTTCAAATGTACCGATAGATTCGTCCTTTAAAACTCGAGTCCTTTCTTGTGTACAAATCTCCATGTCATTGTCTCATCGTGAGTCTGATTACCATCTGGTCTGCTTCGTATCCTTTATTTGAGTCTATTGCATGATCAGATATCTTACGGCCTTCCTGATCCTCCATTCGGGTGCCCGAAACTTCAAATATACCGTTAGTTATGTCCTTTAAAACACGAGACTTTTCTTGTGTACGAATTTCTATGTCATTGTCGCATCGTGAGTCCGATTACCATAGGGTCCGCTTCGTATCCTTTATTTGAGTCTATTGCACGATCAGATATCTTATGGCCTTCCCGTTCCTCCATTCGGGTGCCCGAAACATCAAATGTACCGATAGCTATGACCTTAAAAACTCGAGTCTTTTCTTTTGTACGAATCTCTATGTCGTTGTCGCATCGTGAGTTCGATTACCATCCGGTCTGCTTCGTATCCTTTATTTTAGTCTATTGCATCATCAGATATCTTACGGCCTTCTCGTTCCTCTATTCGGGTACACGAAACTGGAAATGTACCGATAGTTACATCCTTTAAAACTCGAGTCTTTTGATGTGTACGAATCTCTTTGTCATTGTCGCATCGTGAGTTCAATTACCGTCCAGTCAGCTTCGTGTCCTTTATCTTTGTCTATTGCATGATCAGATATCTTACGGCCTTCCCGTTACTTTATTTGGGTGCCCGAAACTTCAAATGTATCGATAGTTATGACCTTAAAAACTCGAGTCTTTTCTTGTGTACGAATCTCTATGTCATTGTCGTATCGTGAGTTCGATTACCATCTGGTCCGCTTCGTAAACTTTATTTAAGTCTATTGCATCATTAGATATCTTACGGCCTTCACGTTCCTCCATTCGGGTGCCCAAAACTTCAAATATACCGATAGTTACGTCTTTTAAAACACGAGTCTTTTCTTGTGTATGAATCTCTATGTCATTGTCGTATCGTGAGTCCGATTACCATCCGGTCCGCTTTGTATCCTTTATTTGAGTCTATTGCTTGATCAGATATCTTACGGACTTACCGTACTTCAATTCGGGTGCCCGAAACTTCAAATGTACCGATAGTTACGTCCTTTAAAACTCTAGTCTTTTCTTGTGTACGAATCTCTATGTCATTGTCGCATCGTGCGTCTGTTACCATCCGGTCCGCTTCGTATCCTTTATTTGAGTCTATTGTATCATCAGATATATTACGGCCTTCCCGTTCCTCCATTCGGGTGCCTGAAACTTCAATTGTACCAATAGTTGCGTCATTTAAAACTCGAGTATTTTCTTGTTTACGAATCTCTATGTCACTTTCGCATCGTGAGTCCGATTACCATCCGGTCTGCTTTGTATCCTTTATTTGAGTCTATTGCTTGATCAGATATCTTACGGCCTTACCGTACTTCAATTCGGGTGCCCGAAACTTCAAATGTACCGATAGTTACGTCCTTTAAAACTCGAGTCTTTTCTTGTGTACGAATCTCTATGTCATTGTCGCATCGTGAGTCTGTTACCATCCGGTCCGCTTCGTATCCTTTATTTGAGTCTATTGTATCATCAGATGTATTACGGCCTTCCCGTTCCTCCATTCGGGTGCCTGAAACTTCAAATGTACCAATAGTTGCGTCATTTAAAACTCGAGTTTTTTCTTGTGTACGAATCTCTATGTCACTGTCGCATCGTGAGTCTGATTACAATCCGGTCCACTTCGTATCCTTGATTTGAGTCTTTTGCATGATCAGATATCTTACGGCCTTCCCGTTCCTTTTTGGGTGCCCGAAACATCAAATGTACCTATAGTTACGACCTTAAAAACTCGAGTCTTTTCTTGTGTACGAATCTCTATGTCATTGTCGTATCGTGAGTTCGATTACCATCCGGTCCACTTCGTATACTTTATTTGAGTCTATTGCATCATCAGATATCTTACGGTTTCCCGTTCCTCCATTCGGGTGCCCGAAACGTCAAATGTACTGATAGTTACGTCCTTTAAAACACGAGTCTTTTCTTGTGTACGAATCTCTATGTCATTGTCGCATCGTGAGTCCGATTACCATCCGGTCCGCTTCGTATCCTTTATTTGAGTCTATTGCTTGATCAGATTTCTTACGGCCTTCCCGTTCCTCCATTCGAGTGCCCGAAACTGCAAATGTACCGATAGTTACGTCCTTAAAAACTCGAGTCTTTTCTTGTGTACGTATCTCTATGTCATTGTCGTATCGTGAGTCCGATTACCATCCGGTCCGCTTCGTATCCTTTATTTCAGTCGATTGCTTGATCAGATATCTTATGGCGTTACCGTACTTTCATTCGGGTACCCGAAACTTCAATTGTACCGATACTTACGTCCTTTAAACTTGAGTCTTTTCTTGTGTACGAATCTCTTTGTCATTGTCGCATCGTGAGTCCAATTACCATCCGGTCCGCTTCGTATCCTTTATTTGAGTCTACTACATGATCATATATCTTACGGCCTTCCCGTTCCTTTATTCGGGTGCCTGAAACTTCAATTGTACCGATAGTTACGTCCTTTAAAACTGGAGTCTTTTCTTGTGTACGAATCTCTATGTCATTGTCGCATCGTGAGTCCGATTACCATCCGGTCCGCTTCGTATCCTTTGTTTGAGTCTATTGTATCATCAGATATATTACGGCCTTCCCGTTCCTCCATTCGGGTGCCTGAAACTTCAAATGTACAAATAGTTACGTCATTTAACACTCGAGTCTTTTCTTGTGTACGAATCTCTATGTCACTGTCGCATCGTGAGTCTGATTACGATCCGGTCCACTTCGTATCCTTTATTTGAGTCTATTGCATTATCAGATATCTTACGTCCTTCCCGTTCTTCAATTCGGGTGCCCGAAACTTCAAATGTACCGATAGTTACGTCCTTTTAAACTCGAGTCTTTTCTTGTGTACGAATCTCTATGTCCTTGTTGCATCGTGAGTCCGATTACTATCCAATCCGCTTTGTATCCTTTATTTAAGTCTATTGCATGATCAGATATCTTACGGCCTTCCCGTTCCTGCATTCGGGTGCCCGAAACTTCAAATGTACCTGATAGTTACGTCCTTTTAAACTCAAGTCTTTTCTTGTGTACGAATCCCTATGTCATTGTCGCATCGTGAGTCTGATTACCATCCGGTCCGCATTGCATCCTTTATTTGAGTCTATTTCATGATCAGATATCTTATGGCCTTACCGTTCCTCCATTCGGGTGCCCGAAATTTCAAATGTACCGATAGTTACGTCCTTTAAAACTCGAGTCTTTTCTTGTGTACGAATCTCTATGTCATTGTCGCATCGTGAGTTTGATTACCATCTAGTCCGCTTCGTATCTTTTATTTGAGTCTATTGCATCCTTAGATATCTTCCAGCCTTCCCGTTCCTCCATTCGGGTGCCCGAAACTTCAAATGTACCGATAGATACGTCCTTTAAAACTCGAGTCCTTTCTTGTGTACAAATCTCCATGTCATTGTCGCATCGTGAGTTTGATTACCATCTGGTCCACTTCGTATCCTTTATTAGAGTCTATTGCATGATCAGATATCTTACGGCCTTCCTGATCCTCCATTCGGGTGCCGAAACTTCAAATATACCGATAGTTATGTCCTTTAAAACTTGAGACTTTTCTTGTGTACGAATTTCTATGTCATTGTCGCATCGTGAGTCCGATTACAATCCGGTCCGCTTTGTATCCTTTATTTGAGTCTATTGCATGATCAGATATCTTATGGCCTTCCCGTTCCTGCATTCGGGTGCCCGAAACTTCAAATGTACCTGATAGTTACGTCCTTTTAAACTCGACTCTTTTCTTGTGTACGAATCTCTATGTCATTGTCGCATCGTGAGTCTGATTACCCTCTGGTCTGCTTCGTATCCTTTATTTGAGTCTATTGCATGATCAGATATCTTATGGCCTTCCTGATCCTCCATTCGGGTGCCCGGAACTTCAAATATACCGATAGTTATGTCCTTTAAAACTCGAGACATTTCTTGTGTACGAATTTCTATGCCATTGTCGCATCGTGAGTCCGATTACCATACGGTCCACTTCGTATCCTTTATTTGAGTCTATTGCATGATCAGATATCTTACGGCCTTCCCGTTCCTCCATTCGGGTGCCCGAAACTTCAAATGTACCGATAGCTACGACCTTAAAAACTCGAGTCTTTTCTTGTGTACGAATCTCAATGTCGTTGTCGCATCGTGAGTTCGATTACCATCCAGTCTGCTTCGTATCCTTTATTTTAGTCTATTGCATCATCAGATATCTTACGGCCTTCTCGTTCCCCTATTCGGGTACACGAAACTGCAAATGTACCGATAGTTACCTCCTTTAAAACACGAGTCTTTTTGTTGTGTACGAATCTCTATGTCATTGTCGCATCGTGAGTCCCATTACCATTCGGTCCACTTCGTATCCTTTATTTGAGTCTATTGCTTGATCAGATATCTTACGGCCTTACCGTACTTCCATTCGGGTGCCCGAAACTTCTAATGTACCGATAGTTACGTCCTTTAAAACTCGAGTCTTTTCTTGTGTACGAATCTCTATGTCATTGTCGCATCGTGAGTCCTTTACCATCCTGTCCGCTTCGTATCCTTTATTTGAGTCTATTGTATCATCAGATGTATTACGGCCTTCCTGTTCCTCCATTCGGGTGCCTGAAACTTCAAATGTACCAATAGTTGCGTCATTTAAAACTCGAGCATTTTCTTGTGTACGAATCTCTATGTCACTGTCGCATCGTGAGTCTGATTACAATCCGGTCCACTTCGTATCCTTTATTTGAGTCTTTTGCATGATCAGATATCATACGGCCTTCCCGTTCCTCTATTCGGGTGCCCGAAACTTCAAATGTACCGATAGATACGTCCTTTTAAACTCGAGTCTTTCCATGTGTATGAATCTCTATGTCCTTGTCGCATCGTGAGTCCGATTACCATCCGATCCGCTTTATATCCTTTATTTGAGTCTACTACATGATCATATATCTTACGGCCTTCCCATTCCTTTATTCGGGAGCCTGAAACTTCAATTGTACCGATAGTTACGTCCTTTAAAACTGGAGTCTTTTCTTGTGTACGAATCTCTATGTTATTGTCGCATCGTGAGTCCGATTACCATCCGGTCCGCTTCGTATCCTTTGTTAGAGTCTATTGTATCATCAGATATATTACGGCCTTCCCGTTCCTCCATTCGGGTACCTGAAACTTCAAATGTACAAATAGTTACGTCATTTAATACTCGAGTCTTTTCTTGTGTACGAATCTCTATGTCACTGTCGCATCGTGAGTCTGATTACGATCCGGTACACTTCGTATCCTTCATTTGAGTCTATTGCATTATAAGATATCTTACGTCCTTCCCGTTCCTCTATTCGGGTGCCCGAAACTTCAAATGTACCGATAGTTACGTCTTTCTAAACTCGAGTCTTTTCTTGTGTACGAATCTCTATGTCCTTGTTGCATCGTGAGTCTGATTAACATCCGGTCCGCTTTGTATCCTTTATTTGAGTCTATTGCATGATCAGATATCTTACGGCCTTCCTGATCCTCCATTCGGGTGCCCGAAACTTCAAATATACCGATAGTTATGTCCTTTAAACCTCGAGACTTTTCTTGTGTACGAATTTCTATGTCATTGTCGCATCGTGAGTCCGATTACCATACGGTCCACTTCGTATCCTTTATTTGCGTCTATTGCATGATCAGATATCTTACGGCCTTCCCGTTCCTCCATTCGGGTGCCCGAAACTTCAAATGTACCGATAGCTACGACCTTAAAAACTCGAGTCTTTTCTTGTGTACGAATCTCTATGTCGTTGTCGCATCGTGAGTTCGATTACCATCCGGTCTACTTCGTATCCTTTATTTTAGTCTATTGCATCATCAGATATCTTACGGCCTTCTCGTTCCCCTATTCGGGTACACGAAACTGCAAATGTACCGATAGTTACCTCCTTTAAAACACGAGTCTTTTTGTTGTGTACGAATCTCTATGTCATTGTCGCATCGTGAGTCCCATTACCATTCGGTCCGCTTCGTATCCTTTATTTGAGTCTATTTCATGATCAGATATCTTACGTCCTTCCCGTTCCTCTATTCGGGTGCCCGAAACTTCAAATGTACCGATAGTTACGTCCTTTTAAACTCGAGTCTTTTCTTGTGTACGAATCTCTATGTCCTTGTTGCATCGTGAGTCCGATTACCATCCGGTCCGCTTTGTATCCTTTATTTGAGTCTATTGCATGATCAGATATCTTACGGCCTTCCCGTTCCTGCATTCGGGTGCCCGAAACTTCAAATGTACCTGATAGTTACGTCCTTTTAAACTCAAGTCTTTTCTTGTGTACGAATCTCTATGTTATTGTCGCATCGTGAGTCCGATTACCATCCGGTCCGCTTCGTATGCTTTATTTGAGTCTATTTCATGATCAGATATCTTACGGCCTTACCATTCCTCCATTCGGGTGCCCAAAATTTCAAATGTACCGATAGTTACGTCCTTTAAAACTCGAGTCTTTTCTTGTGTACGAATCTCTATGTCATTGTCGCATCGTGAGTTTGATTACCATCTAGTCCGCTTCTTATCTTTTATTTGAGTCTGTTGCATCATTAGATATCTTCCGGCCTTCCCGTTCCTCCATTCGGGTGCCCGAAACTTCAAATGTACCGATAGATACGTCCTTTAAAACTCGAGTCCTTTCTTGTGTACAAATCTCCATGTCATTGTCACATCGTGAGTTTGATTACCATCTGGTCCGCTTCGTATCCTTTATTTGAGTCTATTGCATGATCAGATATCTTACGGCCTTCCTGATCCTCCTTTCGGGAGCCCGAAACTTCAAATATACCGATAGTTATGTCCTTTAAAACTCGAGACTTTTCTTGTGTACGAATTCCTATGTCATTGTCGCATCGTGAGTCCGATTACCATCCGGTCCGCTTTGTATCCTTTATTTGAGTCTATTGCATGATCAGATATCTTACGGCCTTCCCGTTCCTGCATTCGGGTGCCCGAAACTTCAAATGTACCTGATAGTTACGTCCTTTTAAACTCGAGTCTTTTCTTGTGTACGAGTCTCTATGTCATTGTCGCATCGTGAGTCTGATTACCCTCTGGTCCGCTTCGTATCCTTTATTTGAGTCTATTACATGATCAGATATCTTACGGCCTTCCTGATCCTCCATTCGGGTGCCCAAACTTCAAATATACCGATAGTTATGTCCTTTAAAACTCGAGACTTTTCTTGTGTACGAATTTCTATGTCATTGTCGCATCGTGAGTCCGATTACCATACGGTCCACTTCGTATCCTTTATTTGAGTCTATTGCATGATCAGATATCTTACGGCCTTCCCATTCCTGCATTCGGGTGCCCGAAACTTCAAATGTACCTGATAGTTACGTCCTTTTAAACTCGAGTCTTTTCTTGTGTACGAATCTCTATGTCATTGTCGCATCGTGAGACTGATTACCCTCTGGTCCGCTTCGTATCCTTTATTAATTGCATGATCAGATATCTTACGGCCTTCCTGATCCTCCATTCGGGTGCCCGAAACTTCAAATATACCGATAGTTATGTCCTTTAAAACTCGAGACTTTTCTTGTGTACGAATTTCTATGTCATTGTCGCATCGTGAGTCCGATTACCATACGGTCCACTTCGTATCCTTTATTTGAGTCTATTTCATGATCAGATATCTTACGGCCTTACCGTTCCTCTATTCGGGTGCCCGAAATTTCAAATGTACCGATAGCTACGACCTTAAAAACTCGAGTCTTTTCTTGTGTACGAATCTCTATGTCGTTGTCGCATCGTGAGTTCGATTACCATCCGGTCTGCTTCGTATCCTTTATTTTAGTCTATTGCATCATCAGATATCTTACGGCCTTCTTGTTCCCCTATTCGGGTACACGAAACTGCAAATGTACCGATAGTTACCTCCTTTAAAACACGAGTCTTTTTGTTGTGTACGAATCTCTATGTCATTGTCGCATCGTGAGTCCCATTACCATTCGGTCCGCTTCGTATCCTTTATTTGAGTCTATTTCATGATCAGATATCTTACGTCCTTCCCGTTCCTCTATTCGGGTGCCCGAAACTTCAAATGTACCGATAGTTACGTCCTTTTAAACTCGAGTCTTTTCTTGTGTACGAATCTCTATGTCCTTGTTGCATCGTGAGTCCGATTACCATCCGGTCCGCTTTGTATCCTTTATTTGTGTCTATTGCATGATCAGATATCTTACGGCCTTCCCATTCCTACATTCGGGTGCCCGAAACTTCAAATGTACCTGATAGTTACGTCCTTTTAAACTCGAGTCTTTTCTTGTGTACGAATCTCTATGTCATTGTCGCATCGTGAGACTGATTACCCTCTGGTCCGCTTCGTATCCTTTATTAATTACATGATCAGATATCTTACGGCCTTCCTGATCCTCCATTCGGGTGCCCGAAACTTCAAATATACCGATAGTTATGTCCTTTAAAACTCGAGACTTTTCTTGTGTACGAATTTCTATGTCATTGTCGCATCGTGAGTCCGATTACCATACGGTCCACTTCGTATCCTTTATTTTAGTCTATTGCATGATCAGATATCTTACGGCCTTCCCGTTCCTCCTTTCGGGTGCCCGAAACTTCAAATGTACCGATAGCTACGACCTTAAAAACTCGAGTCTTTTCTTGTGTACGAATCTCTATGTCGTTGTCGCATCGTGAGTTCGATTACCATCCGGTCTGCTTCGTATCCTTTATTTTAGTCTATTGCATCATCAGATATCTTACGGCCTTCTCGTTCCCCTATTCGGGTACACGAAACTGCAAATGTACCGATAGTTACCTCCTTTAAAACACGAGTCTTTTTGTTGTGTACGAATCTCTATGTCATTGTCGCATCGTGAGTCCCATTACCATTCGGTCCGCTTCGTATCCTTTATTTGAGTCTATTTCATGATCAGATATCTTACGTCCTTCCCGTTCCTCTATTCGGGTGCCCGAAACTTCAAATGTACCGATAGTTACGTCCTTTTAAACTCGAGTCTTTTCTTGTGTACCAATCTCTATGTCCTTGTTGCATCGTGAGTCCGATTACCATCCGGTCCGCTTTGTATCCTTTATTTGAGTCTATTGCATGATCAGATATCTTACGGCCTTCCCATTCCTACATTCGGGTGCCCGAAACTTCAAATGTACCTGATAGTTACGTCCTTTTAAACTCGAGTCTTTTCTTGTGTACGAATCTCTATGTCATTGTCGCATCGTGAGACTGATTACCCTCTGGTCCGCTTCGTATCCTTTATTAATTACATGATCAGATATCTTACGGCCTTCCTGATCCTCCATTCGGGTGCCCGAAACTTCAAATATACCGATAGTTATGTCCTTTAAAACTCGAGACTTTTCTTGTGTACGAATTTCTATGTCATTGTCGCATCGTGATTCCGATTACCATACGGTCCACTTCGTATCCTTTATTTTAGTCTATTGCATGATCAGATATCTTACGGCCTTCCCGTTCCTCCTTTCGGGTGCCCGAAACTTCAAATGTACCGATAGCTACGACCTTAAAAACTCGAGTCTTTTCTTGTGTACGAATCTCTATGTCGTTGTCGCATCGTGAGTTCGATTACCATCCGGTCTGCTTCGTATCCTTTATTTTAGTCTATTGCATCATCAGATATCTTACGGCCTTCTCGTTCCCCTATTCGGGTACACGAAACTGCAAATGTACCGATAGTTACCTCCTTTAAAACACGAGTCTTTTTGTTGTGTACGAATCTCTATGTCATTGTCGCATCGTGAGTCCCATTACCATTCGGTCCGCTTCGTATCCTTTATTTGAGTCTATTTCATGATCAGATATCTTACGTCCTTCCCGTTCCTCTATTCGGGTGCCCGAAACTTCAAATGTACCGATAGTTACGTCCTTTTAAACTCGAGTCTTTTCTTGTGTATGAATCTCTATGTCCTTGTTGCATCGTGAGTCCGATTACCATCCGGTCCGCTTTGTATCCTTTATTTGAGTCTATTGCATGATCAGATATCTTACGGACTTCCCATTCCTACATTCGGGTGCCCGAAACTTCAAATGTACCTGATAGTTACGTCCTTTTAAACTCGAGTCTTTTCTTGTGTACGAATCTCTATGTCATTGTCGCATCGTGAGACTGATTACCCTCTGGTCCGCTTCGTATCCTTTATTAATTACATGATCAGATATCTTACGGCCTTCCTGATCCTCCATTCGGGTGCCCGAAACTTCAAATATACCGATAGTTATGTCCTTTAAAACTCGAGACTTTTCTTGTGTACGAATTTCTATGTCATTGTCGCATCGTGAGTCCGATTACCATACGGTCCACTTCGTATCCTTTATTTGAGTCTATTGCATGATCAGATATCTTACGGCCTTCCCGTTCCTCCATTCGGGTGCCCGAAACTTCAAATGTACGAATATCTATGTCGTTGTCGCATCGTGAGTTCGATTACCATCCGGGCTGCTTCGTATCCTTTATTTTAGTCTATTGCATCATCAGATATCTTACGGCCTTCTCGTTCCCCTATTCGGGTACATGAAACTGCAAATGTACCGATAGTTACCTCCTTTAAAACACGAGTCTTTTTGTTGTGTACGAATCTCTATGTCATTGTCGCATCGTGAGTCCCATTACCATTCGGTCTGCTTCGTATCCTTTACTTGAGTCTATTTCATGATCAGATATCTTACGGCCTTCTCGTTCCTCTATTCGGGTACACGAAACTGCAAATGTACCGATAGTTACCTCCTTTAAAACACGAGTCTTTTTGTTGTGTACGAATCTCTATGTCATTGTCGCATCGTGAGTCCCATTACCATTCGGTCCGCTTCGTATCATTTATTTGAGTCTATTTCATGATCAGATATCTTACGGCCTTACCGTTCCTCCATTCGGGTGCCCGAAATTTCAAATGTACCGATAGTTACGTCATTTAAAACTCGAGTCTTTTCTCGTGTATGAATCTCTATGTCATTGTCGCATCGTGAGTTTGATTACCATCTAGTCCGCTTCGTATTTTTTATTTGAGTCTATTGCATCATCAGATATCTTACGGCCTTCCCGTTCCTCCATTCAGGTGCCTGAAACTTCAAATGTACCGACAGATACGTCCTTTAAAACTCGAGTCCTTTCTTGTGTACAAATCTCCATGTCATTGTCGCATCGTGAGTCTGATTACCCTCTGGTCCGCTTCGTATCCTTTATTTGAGTCTATTGCATGATCAGATATCTTACGGCCTTCCTGATCCTCCATTCGGGTGCCCGAAACTTCAAATATACCGATAGTTATGTCCTTTAAAACTCGAGACTTTTCTTGTGTACGAATTTCTATGTCATTGTCGCATCGTGAGTCCGATTACCATACGGTCCACTTCGTATCCTTTATTTGAGTCTATTTCATGATCAGATATCTTACGGCCTTCCCGTTCCTCCATTCGGGTGCCCGAAACTTCAAATGTACCGATAGCTACGACCTTAAAAACTCGAGTCTTTTCTTGTGTACGAATCTCTATGTCGTTGTCGCATCGTGAGTTCGATTACAATCCGGTCTGCTTCGTATCCTTTTTTTTTGTCTATTGCATCATCAGATATCTTACGGCCTTCTCGTTCCCCTATTCGGGTACACGAAACTGCAAATGTACCGATAGTTACGTGCTTTAAAACTCGAGTTTTTCTTGTGTACGATTAGATATCTTACGGCCTTACTGTTCCTCCATTCGGGTGCCCGAAACTTCAAATGTACCGATAGTTACGTGCTTTAAAACTCGAGTCTTTTCTTGTGTACGAATCTCTTTGTCATTGTCGCATCCTGAGTTCAATAACCGTCCAGTCAGCTTCGTATCCTTTATCTTTGTCTGTTGCATGATCAGATATCTTACGGCCTTCCCGTTCCTTTTTGGGTGCCCGAAACATCAAATGTACCTATAGTTACGACCTTAAAAACTCGAGTCTTTTCTTATGTACGAATCTCTATGTCATTGTCGCATCTTGAGTCCGATTACCATCTGGTCCGCTTCGTATCCTTTATTTGAGTCTATTTCATGATCAGATATATTACGGCCTTACCGTTCCTCCATTCGGGTGCCCGAAAATTCAAATGTACCGATAGTTACGTCCTTTAAAACTCGAGTCTTTTCTTGTGTGCGAATCTCTATGTCATTGTCGCATCGTGAGTTTGATTACCATCTAGTCCGTTTCGTATCTTTTATTTGAGTCTATTGCATCATCAGAGATCTTCCGGCCTTCCCGTTCCTCGATTCGGGTGCCCGAAACTTCAAATGTACCGATAGATACGTCCTTTAAAACTCGAGTCCTTTCTTGTGTACAAATCTCCATGTCATTGTCGCATCGTGAGTCCGATTACCATCCGGTCTGCTTCTTATCCTTTATTTTAGTCTGTTGCATGATCAGATATCTTACGGCCTTCCCGTTCCTCCATTCGGGTGCCCGAAACTTCAAATGTACCGATAGCTACGACCTTAAAAACTCGAGTCTTTTCTTGTGTACGAATCTCTATGTCGTTGTCGCATCGTGAGTTCGATTACCATCTGGTCTGCTTCGTATCCTTTATTTTAGTTTATTGCATCATCAGAAATCTTACGGCCTTCTCGTTCCTCTATTCGGGTACGCGAAACTGCAAATGTACCGATAGTTACCTCCTTTAAAACACGAGTCTTTTTGTTGTGTACGAATCTCTATGTCATTGTCGCATCGTGAGTCCCATTACCATTCGGTCGGCTTCGTATCCTTTATTTGAGTATATTTCATGATCAGATATCTTACGGCCTTACCGTACCTCCATTCGGGTGCCCGAAACTTCAAATGTACCGATAGTTACGTGCTTTAAAACTCGAGTCTTTTCTTGTGTACGAATCTCTTTGTCATTGTCGCATCGTGAGTTCAATTACCGTCCAGTCAGCTTCGTATCCTTTATCTGTGTCTGTTGCACGATCAGATAACTTACGGCCTTCCCGTTCCTTTATTTGGGTGCCCGAAACTTCAAATGTACCTATAGTTACGACCTTAAAAATTCGAGTCTTTTCTTGTGTACGAATCTCTATGTCATTGTCGTATCGTGAGTTCGATTACCATCCGGTCCGCTTCGTATACTTTATTTGAGTCTATTGCATCTTTAAATATCTTACGGCTTTCCCGTTCCTCCATTCGGGTGCCCGAAACTTCAAATGTACCGATACTTACGTCCTTAAAAACTCGAGTCTTTTCTTTTGTACGAATCTCTATGTCATTGTCGCATAGTGAGTCCGATTACCATCCGGTCCGCTTCGTATCCTTTATTTGAGTCTATTGCTTGATCAGATTTCTTACGGCCTTCCCGTTCCTCCATTCAAGTGCCCGAACTGCAAATGTACCGATGGTTACGTCCTTAAAAACACAAGTCTTTTTGTTGTGTACGAATCTCTATGTCATTGTCGCATCGTGAGTCCCATTACCATTCAGTCCGCTTCGTATCCTTTATTTGAGGCTATTTCATGATCAGATATCTTACGGCCTTACCTTTCCTCCATTCAGGTGCCCGAAACTTCAAATGTACCGATAGTTACGTGCTTTAAAACTCGAGTCTTTTCTTGTGTACGAATCTCTTTGTCATTGTCGCATCGTGAGTTCCACTACCGTCCAGTCAGCTTCGTATCCTTTATCTTTTTCTATTACATGATCAGATATCTTACGGCCTTCCCGTTCCTTTATTTGGGTGCCCGAAACTTCAAATGTACCTATAGTTACAACCTTAAAAACTCGAGTCTTTTCTTGTGTACGAATCTCTATGTCATTGTCGTATCGTGAGTTCGATTACCATCCGGTCCGCTTCGTATACTTTATTTGAGTCTATTGCATCATCAGATATCTTACGGCTTTCCCGTTCCTTCATTCGGGTTCCCGAAACTTCAAATGTACCGATAGTTACGTCCTTAAAGACTCGAGTCTTTTCTTGTGTACGAATCTCTATGTCATTGTCGCATCGTGAGTCCGATTACCATCCGGTCCGCTTCGTATCCTTTATTTGAGTCTATTGCTTGATTAGATTTCTTACGGCCTTCCCGTTCCTCCATTCGAGTGCCCGAAACTGCAAATGTACCGTTAGTTACGTCCTTAAAAACTCGAGTCTTTTCTTGTGTATGAATCTCTATGTCATTGTCGCATCGTGAGTCCGATTACCATCCGGTCCGCTTCGTATCCTTTATTTGAATCTATTGCCTGATCAGATATCTTACGGCCTTCCCGTTCCTTTATTTGGGTGCCCGAAACTTCAAATGTACCTATAGTTACGACCTTAAAAACTCGAGTCTTTACTTGTGTACGAATCTCTATGTCATTGTCGTATCGTGAGTTCCATTACCATCCGGTCCGCTTCGTATACTTTATTTAAGTCTATTGCATCATCAGATATCTTACGGCTTTCCCGTTCCTTCATTCGGGTGCCCGAAACTTCAAATGTACCTATAGTTACGTGCTTTAAAACTCAAGTGTTTTCTTGTGTACGAATCTCTTTGTCATTGTCGCATCGCGAATTCAATTACCGTCCAGTCAGCTTCGTATCCTTTATCTTTGTCTGTTGCATGATCAAATATTTTACGGCCTTCCCGTTCCTTTATTTGGGTGCCCGAAACTTCAAATGTACCTATAGTTACGACCTTAAAAACTCGAGTCTTTTCTTGTGTACGAATCTCTATGTCATTGTCGAATCGTGAGTTCGATTACCATCCGGTCCGCTTCGTATACTTTATTTAAGTCTATTGCATCATCAGATATCTTACGTCCTTCCCGTTCCTCTATTCGGGTGCCCGAAACTTCAAATGTACCGATAGTTACATCCTTTTAAACTCGAGTCTATTCTTTTGTACGAATCTCTATGTCCTTGTTGCATCGTGAGTCCGATTACCATCCGGTCCGCTTTGTATCCTTTATTTGAGTCTATTGCATGATCAGATATCTTACGGCCTTCCAGCTCCTGCATTCGGGGGCCCGAAACCTCAAATGTACCTGATAGTTACGTCCTTTTATACTCGAGTCTTTTCTTGTGTACGAATCTCTATGTCATTGTCGCATCGTGAGTCCGATTACCATCCGGTCCGCTTCGTATCCGTTATTTGAGTATATTTAATGATCAGATATCTTACGGCCTTACCGTTCCTCCATTCGGGTGCCCGAAATTTCAAATGTACTGATAGTTACGTCCTTTAAAACTCGAGTCCTTTCTTGTGTACAAATCTCCATGTCATTGTCGCATCGTGAGTCTGATTACCATCTGGTCCGCTTCGTATCCTTTATTTGAGTCTATTGCATAATCAGATATCTTACGGCCTTCCTGTTCCTCCATTCGGGTGCCCGAAACTTCAAATGTACCGATAGTTATGTCCTTTAAAACTCGAGACTTTTCTTGTGTACGAATCTCTATGTCATTGTCGCATCGTGAGTCCGATTACCACCCGGTCCGCTTCGTATCCCTTATTTGAGTCAATAGCATGATCAGATATCATACGGCCTTCCCGTTCCTCCATTCGGGTGCCTGAAACTTCAAATGTACCGATAGTTACGTCCTTTTAAATTCAAGACTTTTCTTGTGTACGAATCTCTTTGTCATTGTCGCATCGTGAGTTCGATTACCATTCGGTCTGCTTCGTATCCTTTATTTGAGTCCATTGCATGATCAGATATCTTACGGCCTTCCGGTTCCTCCATTCGGGTGCCCGAAACTTCAAATGTACCGATAGTTACGTCCTTTAAAACTCGAGTCTTTTTTTGTGTACGAATCTCTATGTCATTGTCGCATCATGGGTCCGATTACCATCCGGTCCGCTTCGTATCCTTTATTTGAGTCTATTGCATGATCAGATATCGTACGACCATTCCGTTCCTCCATTCGGGTGCCCGAAACTTCAAATGTATCGATAGTTACGTCAGTTAAAACTCGAGTCTTTTCTTGTGTACGAATCTCTATGTCAGTGTCGCATCACAAGTCTGATTACCATCTGGTCCGCTTCGCATCCTTTATTTGAGTCTATTGCATGATCAGATGTCTTACGGCTTTCCCATTCCTCCATTCGGGTGCCCGAAACTTCAAACGTACCGATAGTTACGAACTTTAAAACTCGAGTCTTTTCTTGTGTACGAATCTTTATCCGCTCTGTATCCTTTATTTGAATCTATTGCATGATCAGATATCTTACGGCCTTCCCGTTCCTCCATTCGGGTGCCCGAAACTTCAAATGTACCAATAGTTACGTCATTTAAAACTCGAGTCTTTTCTTGTGTATGAATCTCTATGTCACTGTCGCATCGTGAGTCTGATTACAATCCGGTCCACTTCATATCCTTTATTTGAGTCTATTGCATTATCAGATATCTTACGTCCTTCCCGTTCCTCTATTCGGGTGCCCGAAACTTCAAATGTACCGATAGTTACGGCCTTTTAAACTCGAGTCTTTTCTTGTGTACGAATCTCTATGTCATTGTCGCATCGTGAGTTTGATTACCATCTAGTCCGCTTCGTATCCTTTATTTGAGTCTATTGCATCATCAGATATCTTACGGCGTTCCCATTCCTCTATTCGGGTGCCCGAAACTTCAAATGTACCGATAGATACGTCCTTTAAAATCGAGTCCTTTCTTGTGTACAAATCTCCATGTCATTGTCGCATCGTGAGTCTGATTACCATCTGGTCCGCTTCGTATCTTTTATTTGAGTCTATTGCATGATCAGATATCTTACGGCCTTCCTGTTCCTCCATTCGGGTGCCCGAAACTTCAAATGTACCGATAGTTATGTCCTTTAAAACTCGAGACTTTTCTTGTGTACGAATCTCTATGTCATTGTCGCATCGTGAGTCCGATTACCACCCGGTCCGCTTCGTATCCCTTATTTGAGTCAATAGCATGATCAGATATCTTACGGCCTTCCCGTTCCTCCATTCGGGTGCCTGAAACTTCAAATGTACCGATAGTTACGTCCTTTTAAACTCGAGTCTTTTCTTGTGTACGAATCTCTATGTCATTGTCGCATCGTTAGTCCGATTACCATCCGGTCCACTTTGTATCCTTTATTTGATTCTATTGCATGATCAGATATCTTACGGCCTTCCCGTTCCTCCATTCGAGTGCTCGGAACTTCAAATGTGCCGATAGTTACGACCTTAAAACTCGAGTCTTTTCTTGTGTACGAATCTCTACGTCATTGTCGCATCGTGAGTTCGATTACCATCCGGTCTGCTTCGTATCCTTTATTTGAGTCTATTGCATGATCAGATATCTTACGGCCTTCCCGTTCCGCTATTCGGGTGCCCGAAACTTCAAATGTACCGATAGTTACGTCCTTTAAAACTCGAGTCTTTTTTTGTGTTTGAATCTCTATTTCATTGTCGCATCGTGAGTCCGATTACCATCCGGTCCACTTCGTATCCTTTATTTGAGTCTATTGCATGATCAGATATCTTATGGCCTTGCCGTTCCTCCATTCGGTTGCCCGAAACTTCCAATTTACCGATAGTTACGTCAGTTAAAACTCGAGTCTTTTCTTGTGTACGAATCTCTATGTCAGTCTCGCATCGTGAGTCTGATTACCATCTGGTCCACTTCGTATCCTTTATTTGAGTCTATTGCAAGATCAGATGTCTTACGGCCTTCCCGTTCCTCCTTTCGGGGTGCCCGAAACTTCAAATGTACCGATAATTACGAACTTTAAAACTCTAGTCTTTTCTTGTGTACGAATCTCTATCCGCTTTGTATCCTTTATTTGACTCTATTGCATGATCAGATATCTTACGGCCTTCCCGTTCCTCCATTCGGGTGCCCGAAACTTCAAATATACCGATAGTTACGTCCTTTAAAACTTGAGTCTTTTCTTGTGTACGAATCTCTATGTCATTGTCGCATCGTGAGTCCGATTACCATCCGTTCCGCTTCGTATCCTTTATTTGAGTCTATTGCATGATCAGATATCTTACAACCTTCCCGTTCCTCCATTTGGGTGCCCGAAACTTCAAATGTACCGATAGTTACGTCAGTTAAAACTCGAGTCTTTTCTTGTGTACGAATCTCTATGTCATTGTCGCATCGTGAGTCTGATTACCATCCGGTCCACTTTGTATCCTTTATTTGAGTCTATTGCATGATCAGATATCTTACGGTCTTCCCGTTCCTCTATTCGGGTGCCCGAAACTTCTAATGTACCGATAGTTACGTCCTTTTAAACTCGAGTCTTTTCTTGTGTACGAATCTCTATGTCCTTATCGCATCGTGAGTCCGATTTCCATCCGGTCTGCTTTGTATCCTTTACTTGAGTTTATTGAATGAGTAGATATCTTACGGCCTTCCCGTTCCTGCATTGGGGTGCCCGAATCTTCAAATGTACCTGATAGTTACGTCCTTTTAAACTCGAGTCTTTTCTTGTGTACGAATCTCTATGTCATTGTCGCATCGTGAGTCTGATTACCATCTGGTCCGCTTCGTATCCTTTATTTGAGTCTATTGCATGATCAGATATCTTACGGCCTTCCTATTCTTCCATTCGTGTGCCCGAAACTTCAAATGTACCGATAGTTCTGTCCTTTAAAACTCGAGACTTTTCTTGTGTACGAATCTCTATGTCATTGTCGCATGGTGAGTCCGATTACCACCCGGTCCGCTTCGTTCCTCCATTAAGGTGCCCGAAACTGAAAATGTACCGATAGTTACGTCAGTTAAAACTCGAGTATTTTCTTATGTACGAATCTCTATGTCATTGTCACATCGTGAGTTTGATTACCATCCGGTCCACTTTGTATCCTTTATTTGACTCTATTGCATGATCAGATATCTTACGGCCTTCCCGTTCCTCCATTCGGGTGCCCGAAACTTCAAATGTACCGATAGTTACGTCCTTTAAAACTCGAGTCTTTTCTTGTGTACGAATCTCTATGTCATTGTTGCATCGTGAGTCCGATTACCATCCGGTCCGCTTCGTATCCTTAATTTGAGTCTATTGCATGATCAGATATCTTACAACCTTCACGTTCCTCCATTTGGGAGACCGAAACTTCAAATGTACCGATAGTTACGTCAGTTAAAACTCGAGTCTTTTCTTGTGTACGAATCTCTATGTCATTGTCGCATCGTGAGTTTGATTACCATCCGGTCCACTTTGTATCCTTTATTTGATTCTATTGCATGATCAGATATCTTACGGCCTTCCCGTTCCTCCATTCGAGTGCCCGAAACTTCAAATGTGCCGATAGTTACGACCTTATAACTCGAGACTTTTCTTGTGTACGAATCTCTATGTCATTGTCGCATGGTGAGTCCGATTACCACCCGGTCCGCTTCGTATCCTATATTTGAGTCCATAGCATGATCAGATATCTTACGGCCTTCCCGTTCCTCCATTCGGGTGCCTGAAGCATAAAATGTACTGATAGTTACGTCCTTTTAAACTCGAGTCTTTTTTTGTGTACGAATCTCTATGTCATTGTCGCATCATGGGTCCGATTACCATCCGGTCCGCTTCGTATCCTTTATTTGAGTCTATTGCATGATCAGATATCGTACGACCTTTCCGTTCCTCCATTCGGGTGCCCGAAACTTCAAATGTATCGATAGTTACGTCAGTTAAAACTCGAGTCTTTTCTTGTGTACGAATCTCTATGTCAGTGTCGCATCGTAAGTCTGATTACCATCTGGTCCGCTTCACATCCTTTATTTGAGTCTATTGCATGATCAGATGTCTTACGGCTTTCCCGTTCCTCCATTCGGGTGCCCGAAACTTCAAACGTACCGATAGTTACGAACTTTAAAACTTGAGTCTTTTCTTGTGTACGAATCTTTATCCGCTCTGTATCCTTTATTTGAATCTATTGCATGATCAGATATCTTACGGCCTTCCCGTTCCTCCATTCGGGTGCCCGAAACTTCAAATGTACCAATAGTTACGTCATTTAAAACTCGAGTCTTTTCTTGTGTACGAATCTCTATGTCACTGTCGCATCGTGAGTCTGATTACAATCCGGTCCACTTCATATCCTTTATTTGAGTCTATTGCATTATCAGATATCTTACGTCCTTCCCGTTCCTCTATTCGGGTGCCCGAAACTTCAAATGTACCGATAGTTACGGCCTTTTAAACTCGAGTCTTTTCTTGTGTACGAATCTCTATGTCATTGTCGCATCGTGAGTTTGATTACCATCTAGTCCGCTTCGTATCCTTTATTTGAGTCTATTGCATCATCAGATATCTTACGGCGTTCCCGTTCCTCTATTCGGGTGCCCGAAACTTCAAATGTACCGATAGATACGTCCTTTAAAACTCGAGTCCTTTCTTGTGTACAAATCTCCATGTCATTGTCGCATCATGAGTCTGATTACCATCTGGTCCGCTTCGTATCCTTTATTTGAGTCTATTGCATGATCAGATATCTTACGGCCTTCCTGTTCCTCCATTCGGGTGCCCGAAACTTCAAATGTACCGATAGTTATGTCCTTTAAAACTCGAGACTTTTCTTGTGTACGAATCTCTATGTCATTGTCGCATCGTGAGTCCGATTACCACCCGGTCCGCTTCGTATCCCTTATTTGAGTCAATAGCATGATCAGATATCTTACGGCCTTCCCGTTCCTCCATTCGGGTGCCTGAAACTTCAAATGTACCGATAGTTACGTCCTTTTAAACTCGAGTCTTTTCTTGTGTACGAATCTCTATGTCATTGTCGCATCGTTAGTCCGATTACCATCCAGTCCCCTTTGTATCCTTTATTTGAGGCTATTGCATGATCAGATATCTTACGGCCTTCCCGTTCCTCCATTCGAGTGCCCGGAACTTCAAATGTGCCGATAGTTACTAACTTAAAACTCGAGTCTTTTCTTGTGTACGAATCTCTATGTCATTGTCGCATCATGAGTTCGATTACCATCCGGTCTGCTTCTTATCCTTTATTTTAGTCTGTTGCATGATCAGATATCTTACGGCCTTCCCGTTCCGCCATTCGGGTGCCCGAAACTTCAAATGTACCGATAGTTACGTCCTTTAAAACTCGAGTCTTTTCTTGTGTACTAATCTCTATGTCATTGTCGCATCGCGAGTCTGATTACCATCCGGTCTGCTTCGTATCCTTTATTTGAGTCTATTGCATCATCAGATATCTTACGGCCTTCCCGTTCCTCCATTTGAGTGCCCGGAACTTCAAATGTGCCGATAGTTACGACCTTAAAACTTGAGTCTTTTCATGTGTATGAATCTCTATGTCATTGTCTCATCGGGAGTTCGATTACCATCCGGTCTGCTTCGTATCCTTTATTTGAGTCTATTGCATAATCAGATATCTTACGGCCTTCCCGTTCCTCCATTCGGGTGCGCGAAACTTCAAATATACCGATAGTTACGTCCTTTAAAACTCGAATCTTTTCTTGTGTATGAATCTCTATGTCATTGTCGCATCGGGAGTTCGATTACCATCCGGTCTGCTTCGTATCCTTTATTTGAGTCTATTGCATAATCAGATATCTTACGGCCTTCCCGTTCCTCCATTCGGGTGCGCGAAACTTCAAATATACCGATAGTTACGTCCTTTAAAACTCGAATCTTTTCTTGTGTATGAATCTCTATGTCATTGTCGCATTGTGAGTCCGATTACCATCCGGTCCGCTTCGTATCCTTTATTTGAGTCTATTGCATTATCAGATATCGTACGACCTTCCTGTTCCTCCATTCGGGTGCCCGAAACTTCAAATGTACCGGTAGTTACGTCAGTTAAAACTTTACTCTTTTCTTGTGTACGAATCTCTATGTCAAGGTCGCATCGTGAGTATGATTACCATCTGGTCCGCTTCGTATCCTTTATTTGAGTCTATTGCATGATCAGATGTCTTACGGCCTTCCCGTTCCTCCATTCGGGTGCCCAAAGCTTCAAATGTACCGATAGTTATGTCCTTTAAAACTCGAGACTTTTCTTGTGTACAAATCTCCATGTCATTGTCGCATCATGAGTCTGATTACCATCTGGTCCGCTTCGTATCCTTTATTTGAGTCTATTGCATGATCAGATATCTTACGGCCTTCCTGTTCCTCCATTCGGGTGCCCGAAACTTCAAATGTACCGATAGTTATGTCCTTTAAAACTCGAGACTTTTCTTGTGTACGAATCTCTATGTCATTGTCGCATCGTGAGTCCGATTACCACCCGGTCCGCTTCGTATCCCTTATTTGAGTCAATAGCATGATCAGATATCTTACGGCCTTCCCGTTCCTCCATTCGGGTGCCTGAAACTTCAAATGTACCGATAGTTACGTCCTTTTAAACTCGAGTCTTTTCTTGTGTACGAATCTCTATGTCATTGTCGCATCGTTAGTCCGATTACCATCCAGTCCCCTTTGTATCCTTTATTTGAGGCTATTGCATGATCAGATATCTTACGGCCTTCCCGTTCCTCCATTCGAGTGCCCGGAACTTCAAATGTGCCGATAGTTACTAACTTAAAACTCGAGTCTTTTCTTGTGTACGAATCTCTATGTCATTGTCGCATCATGAGTTCGATTACCATCCGGTCTGCTTCTTATCCTTTATTTTAGTCTGTTGCATGATCAGATATCTTACGGCCTTCCCGTTCCGCCATTCGGGTGCCCGAAACTTCAAATGTACCGATAGTTACGTCCTTTAAAACTCGAGTCTTTTCTTGTGTACTAATCTCTATGTCATTGTCGCATCGCGAGTCTGATTACCATCCGGTCTGCTTCGTATCCTTTATTTGAGTCTATTGCATCATCAGATATCTTACGGCCTTCCCGTTCCTCCATTTGAGTGCCCGGAACTTCAAATGTGCCGATAGTTACGACCTTAAAACTTGAGTCTTTTCATGTGTATGAATCTCTATGTCATTGTCTCATCGGGAGTTCGATTACCATCCGGTCTGCTTCGTATCCTTTATTTGAGTCTATTGCATAATCAGATATCTTACGGCCTTCCCGTTCCTCCATTCGGGTGCGCGAAACTTCAAATATACCGATAGTTACGTCCTTTAAAACTCGAATCTTTTCTTGTGTATGAATCTCTATGTCATTGTCGCATCGGGAGTTCGATTACCATCCGGTCTGCTTCGTATCCTTTATTTGAGTCTATTGCATAATCAGATATCTTACGGCCTTCCCGTTCCTCCATTCGGGTGCGCGAAACTTCAAATATACCGATAGTTACGTCCTTTAAAACTCGAATCTTTTCTTGTGTATGAATCTCTATGTCATTGTCGCATTGTGAGTCCGATTACCATCCGGTCCGCTTCGTATCCTTTATTTGAGTCTATTGCATTATCAGATATCGTACGACCTTCCTGTTCCTCCATTCGGGTGCCCGAAACTTCAAATGTACCGGTAGTTACGTCAGTTAAAACTTTACTCTTTTCTTGTGTACGAATCTCTATGTCAAGGTCGCATCGTGAGTATGATTACCATCTGGTCCGCTTCGTATCCTTTATTTGAGTCTATTGCATGATCAGATGTCTTACGGCCTTCCCGTTCCTCCATTCGGGTGCCCAAAGCTTCAAATGTACCGATAGTTACGTCCTTTAAAACTCGAGTCTTTTCTTGTGTACGAATCTCTATGTCATTGTTGCATCGTGAGTCCGATTACCATCTGGTCCGCTTCGTATCCTTTATTTGAGTCTATTGCACGATCAGATATCTTACAACCTTCCCGTTCCTCTATTTGGGTGCCCGAAACTTCAAATGTACCGATAGTTACGTCAGTTAAAACTCGAGTCTTTTCTTGTGTACGAATCTCTATGTCATTGTCGCATCGTGAGTCTGATTACCATCCGGTCCACTTCGTATCCTTTATTTGAGTCTATTGCATGATCAGATATCATACGGCCTTCCCGTTCCTCCATTTGAGTGCCCGGAACTTCAAATGTGCCGATAGTTATGACCTTAAAACTCGAGTCTTTTCATGTGTACGAATCTCTATGTCATTGTCGCATCTGGAGTTCGATTACCATCCGGTCTGCTTCGTATCCTTTATTTGAATCTATTGCATAATCAGATATCTTACGGCCTTCCCGTTCCTCCATTCGGGTGCCCGAAACTTCAAATGTACCGATAGTTACGTTAGTTAAAACTCGAGTCTTTTCTTGTGTACGGATCTCTATGTCATTGTCGCATCGTGAGTCTGATTACCATCCGGTCCACTTCGCATCCTTTATTTGAGTCTATTGCATGATCAGATATCTTAGGGTCTTCCCGTTCCTCTATTCGGGTGCCCGAAACTTCAACTGTACCGATAGTTACGTCCTTTTAAACCCGAGTCTTTTTTTATGTACGAATCTCTATGTCCTTGTCGCATCGTGAGTCCGATTACCATCCGGTCCGCTTCGTATCCTTTATTTGAGTCTATTGCATGATCAGATATCGTACGAGCTTCCCGTTCCTCTATTTGGGTGCCCGAAACTTCAAATGTACCGATAGTTACGTCAGTTAAAACTCGAGTCTTTTCTTGTGTACGAATCTCTATGTCAGTGTCGCATCGTGAGTCTGATTACCATCTGGTCCGCTTCGTATCCTTTAATTTGAGTCTATTGCATGATCAGATGTCTTACGGCCTTCCCGTTCCTCCATTCGGGTGCCCGAAGCTTCAAATGTACCGATAGTTACGAACTTTAAAACTCGAGTCTTTTCTTGTGTACGAATCTCTATCCGCTTTGCATCTTTTATTTGACTCTATTGCATGATCAGATATCTTACGGCCTTCCCGTTCCTCCATTCGGGTGCCCGAAACTTCAAATGTATCGATAGTTACGACCTTTAAAACTCAAGTCTTTTCTTGTGTACGAATCTCTATGTCATTGTCGCATCGTGAGTCCGATTACCGTCCGGTCCGCTTCGTATCCTTCATTTGAGTCTATTGCGTGATCAGATATCTTACAACCTTCCCGTTCCTCCATTTGGGAGCCCGAAACTTCAAATGTACCGATAGTTACGTCAGTTAAAACTCGGGTCTTTTCTTGTGTACGAATCTCTATGTCATTGTCGCATCGTGAGTGTGATTACCATCCGGTCCACTTTGTATCCTTTATTTGATTCTATTGCATGATCAGATATCTTACGGCCTTCCCGTTCCTCCATTCGAGTGCCCGGAACTTCAAATGTGCCGATAGTTACGACCTTAAAACTCGAGTCTTTTCTTGTGTACGAATCTCTATGTCATTTTCTCGTCGTGAGTCCGATTACCATCCGGTCCGCTTCGTATCCTTTATTTGAGTCTATTGCATGATCAGATATCTTACGGCCTTCCTGTTCCTCCATTCGGTTTCCCGAAACTTCAAATGTACCGATAGTAATGTCCTTTAAAACTCGAGACTTTTCTTGTGTACGAATCTCTATGTCATTGTCGAATCGTGAGTCCGATTACCATCTGGTGCACTTCGTGTCCTTTAGTTGAGTCTAGTGCATGATCAGATATCTTACGGCCTTCCCGTTCCTCCATTCGTGTGCCCGAAACTTCAAATGTACCGATAGTTACGTCCTTTTAAACTCGAGTCTTTTCTTGTGTACGAATCTGTATGTCATTGTCGCATCGTGAGTACGATTACCATCCGGTCCCCTTTGTATCCTTTATTTGAGGCTATTGCATGATCAGATATCTTACGGCCTTCCCGTTCCTCCATTCGAGTGCCCGGAACTTCAAATGTGCCGATAGTTACTAACTTAAAACTCGAGTCTTTTCTTGTGTACGAATCTCTATGTCATTGTCGCATCATGAGTTCGATTACCATCCGGTCTGCTCTTATCCTTTATTTTAGTCTGTTGCATGATCAGATATCTTACGGCCTTCCCGTTCCGCCATTCGGGTGCCCGAAACTTCAAATGTACCGATAGTTACGTCCTTTAAAACTCGAGTCTTTTCTTGTGTACTAATCTCTATGTCATTGTCGCATCGCGAGTCTGATTACCATCCGGTCTGCTTCGTATCCTTTATTTGAGTCTATTGCATCATCAGATATCTTACAGCCTTCCCGTTCCTCCATTTGAGTGCCCGGAACTTCAAATGTGCCGATAGTTACGACCTTAAAACTTGAGTCTTTTCATGTGTATGAATCTCTATGTCATTGTCTCATCGGGAGTTCGATTACCATCCGGTCTGCTTCGTATCCTTTATTTGAGTCTATTGCATAATCAGATATCTTACGGCCTTCCCGTTCCTCCATTCGGGTGCGCGAAACTTCAAATATACCGATAGTTACGTCCTTTAAAACTCGAATCTTTTCTTGTGTATGAATCTCTATGTCATTGTCGCATCGTGAGTCCGATTACCATCCGGTCCGCTTCGTATCCTTTATTTGAGTCTATTGCATTATCAGATATCGTACGACCTTCCTGTTCCTCCATTCGGGTGCCCGAAACTTCAAATGTACCGGTAGTTACGTCAGTTAAAACTTTACTCTTTTCTTGTGTACGAATCTCTATGTCAAGGTCGCATCGTGAGTATGATTACCATCTGGTCCGCTTCGTATCCTTTATTTGAGTCTATTGCATGATCAGATATCTTACAACCTTCCCGTTCCTCTATTTGGGTGCCCGAAACTTCAAATGTACCGATAGTTACGTCAGTTAAAACTCGAGTCTTTTCATCGTGAGTCTGATTACCATCCGGTCCACTTCGTATCCTTTATTTGAGTCTATTGCATGATCAGATATCTTACGGTCTTCCCGTTCCTCTATTCGGGTGCCCGAAACTTCAAATGTACCGATAGTTATGTCCTTTTAAACCCGAGTCTTTTCTTATGTACGAATCTCTATGTCCTTGTCGTATCGTGAGTCTGATTACCATCCGGTTCACTTTGTATCCTTTACTTGAGTCTATTGCATGAGTAGATATCTTACGGCCTTCCCGTTCCTGCATTCGGGTGCCCGAAACTTCAAATGTACCTGATAGTTTTTTTTTTTTTTTTGGAAAAAGGGGAAACACCCCGGCAAACATTTATTGATTGAAAAAGAGTACAAGACAAAGACTAACCAAGACCCGGGACATGGTCCCAAGATCTTAAGTTAGTCCAAAAAGAAACAAACAAGAATAAAAATAAAGCTAAAACTAAACAACCGGGCCAGCCTAAACAAAAAATTCTAAGCCCAAGAAAAATATTAAAAGCCCAACAAAGGCTGCCCACATAAACCAAAAATAAGCAAAAATACTCCACAGCCCAATCGTCAGACCAGACCCATTTATTGTTCCAGCCCACTCCATCTTCTTTACCCGTCTTCAGCTCACATCGCATAAGACCACCCTCTTGACACCAGCCTTTTATACAGCAGCCCATCATAAATCCATACAGCCTTCGGCTTAAGAACAAGCCCACTATAACATCAGTATACCACGTTAACCTAATCCAGCCCACCACAAAGTAATCTCTATAACCATTAACCCAATCTTGCACCAGCCCAATCCACCACTTACTATCCTTCCTTAAAACCCATCCAGCCCAGCAGTTAGTTATAACCCAGCCCAAAAACTCATAACACTCTTGATCCATAACCATTCTGATATTTTTATGCCTTCGCAAACATTTATGCAGCCCACATCCATATCCTAACATAAAAACCAAGCACTTCCTATTCCAACTACTAATTATTCCATCAGTATATTCATCCCCATATAACCTATAATCCTTCCATTTAAACCTCCATCCTGTGGGAATTAACTCCACTACCCATTCACAAAAGATAACATCCATCAACAGGCTATATGAGACCTTCCAAAACCACCATAAAATGTTTTGAAAGAGCAAATGAAACAGGCTCTCAGATGCTATCATAGGAATAGAGTTCAACTTGAATACTATAAAAGCAAACACCATACTAACAACAAACTCAACTTGAACCATTCCTACAATGTCACATATATACCATAGTAAATCAGAAGGGTCTTTGAGCTTGTTACAAAGTAATAAACCCAAAGACAGCTTGTTGAGAGTCAAAGTTGAAACTAGATGGTGCAAAAAGAACCTGCAATCTTTAAAAACCTCCATCAGTGTAATGGCCTTACTAGACTCCTTCACACCACTAATTCCCTTCTTTACTAAAAATCTCAGACCTCCCATATCCCAAAGAACATACCTGAGCCACTTCTGTTGCTGAATAAACACAATAAAGCATACCCTTCTATACCAGAATATCACCCATTGCTTCCTTTTGTTCAAACAAATTCCTTCCATCACACACCTGCTTATCTTAGAAACATGATCAATCAACCTCAACAACCTATTGAACCATACCTCTCAGACCCATATAAGTATATAAAACACCCATAATCTGTTTAACTTCACCTGCCACCAGCTCTGCATATTTCCTTTAAAAAAGACTTTTCTACCCCTGCAGCCTAATCCTTCTTGCCAACTATTATTTCCACTGATAACATACCCTGCACCCTCTCTAACAAGCTGCCTAATAAATTTCAATCCCATAACAACTCCAGCCACCCCTCTACTCAACACATCAACCCAACCCATGATAACCAGCCCAGGACAAGTCCCAAGTAGGACAGACTCAAAAGACTCAAGACTCCAAAAGCAAGAAAACAGGTTTAGAAAAATTACCAAGGTAATGCATTGGGTTTCTATGCTGCTGTGTAGATCTAGAAAATAAAAATAGAACCAGAGAGATAATGTCCTACTAACAGCAGCATAGTCCATCCTTATGTCTCCCAGTTGAACACACTCCCAGTGTTTGAACAATCCTAAGAACCCCTTATCAAACGCAGAACTGAACCAGAGTGTCAAAAAAGGACCAAATTCTCTGGCCAGTGATCTTTCCCATATGTATATGATAATCCCACCCTCCCTGACCCAATGACAGACCACAACACATGAAAAGAATAAGAAATGAATCCAGATATCTACCCAACGTATTTTAAGTCTCCTCCAAACTCCTTGATCCCATAATGACCCTTCCCCCCTGGGCAAGTGCCCAAATAAAGACACACACAGGCTATATACACCAATAAACTCACACAAAAGAATATGGTTCCTATGCCACTTCCAGGTGCTATAAAATACAAAATTTGAGGGGGTGAGGAATAATGTCCTAAGGACAGTGGCATAGTTCCTCCTTATCTCTCCATGTTGAATGCAAACCTCCTGCATAAAAAATCCTAAATACCACCAGGCTAAGGTAAAAACAAACCATAAAGTAGATAAAGTACTAATATGGCTGCAATGTCCTAAAATCCTATGGTTAAAACACAAAAGAAACCACACAGGTGTATGAAAGACACACCAATTCACCATATCAGGCAAGGAACTACTTCTAAGGTTAACTACCCAAGGCCATTTCCAGTCCCTCAAAACTCCATGGTACCCAAAATACCCCCCACCCCAACTCCAAAAGGAGTGGACTGACTCAAGACTCAAAAGCAAGAAAAGGTTTAGAATAAAAAAAACAACAGGTTTTCAGGGCCATATCTAGTGCTAGGAAAAGAGAAAAACACAAGAAACAAGGAGAACCTAACAATATGACCCTGATCCATCCTTATAGCTCCCAGTTTAAGTCTTGTCCCAAGACACTCAAATCCTAAGCCCATACTCACAAAGAATAAGAAGCACTCAGGAATAGAATCCAGAACACAACTCACAAGACCAGGACTATGGTCAAAAAAGACTATCAACACAGTAAACCCCAAAACACACACAGAGAAAGAAAAAGGAAGGCACAAATGCCAGATCACTACCCCAAGCTGAAAGAAACTCCATATGTCTCCCAAGTTCCCAAAATACCCCCCACCCCAGAACTTGACAGACTTTAAACCCATGTTAACCACCCCACCATCACAGTATACCATATTACCTATCCAGACATTATTCCATTTCAACCCTTTTAACATCCTTACAGAAACAAAACCCAACCCACAAAATAACCCACACCAGACAGACCAGGCAGAAGCCAAACCCAGCCCAACTCCCACCCCACCTAACCAGAATAACAAAATTAAAATCAAATACCACATTGGTTAACCTGTTTAGCAGGGTCCCTCCATACCACCTTAAATCCCCAGACCTTACTCAGATGAATACTGCTAGGAGAAGCATAAATCTTAAGACCCAAAAGCCTTAATCTAACTGTCCCCTCAATCAACTTACACAAATCCAACACTGATCTAGACTTGCTTTGAAAAATCCTCAGGTTTCTTTCTTGCCAAATGAAGTACACCATGGCAGCAAGCATCAGCCTCTGAATAACTCCCTTAATGGACTTCTTACCAGGGATTAAGGACAGTTCAGGGATACACTCATCCAAACTGTGAGGCATACTTTCTAAACCAGCAACAACTTTAAGCCCATCCCACACTGCAGCCGGGTAGTGACACTCAAAGAAAAGATGACTATGACTATCACAGACCTCCTCACAGAAAGAACAAAGAAGCTGATCCTTAACCTCCCATCTCATAAGCCTGTCCTGGGTCACAAGTCTATGTTGACAGGCTAACCACAAGACAAAGGCATGCTTAGGAATAGCTTGGCTAAACCAGATACTCCTAGCCCAAGGGACCTCAGGTTTACCCACACTAAAGTCCTTGAAAGCTATACCAGTTTCAAATTGAACCAGTGTCTCCTCCTTAGTTTTCCAAAAAGTGATATCCCTCTTCCCCTCAATCAACAAGGGAGGAGACATCTCAAACAAACAAGGGAACTTAGCCCTCCAAACCTCAGGCCAATTCCAATCCCCCCTCCCATCAATAACATCTGCAACAGTAGTAGTAAGAGAGAATCCACCACCATGAATATCCCTAGGAGAGATAAACAGACTTAAAGGACTTAAGGGGCACCAGTTATCATACCAGACTGAGGTTGACCTGCCATCCCCAATACACTGCAAACAATGTGGCCAAATAACCTCTCTAAAATCAAGCATACTTTTCCAACTCCAACAAGCATCCCTTTTATTGCTGAAACCCCAAAAACTTAATCCTTTTAATCTATACAATTTAATCCATCTAGTCCATATAGAGTCCTTCCCAGAAACCAAGTTCCAAACATGTCTAGATAAGAGAGCCTGGTTTCTAATTCTCAAAGACCTTATTCCTAATCCACCCTGACTCTTAGGCAAACACACAGACTCCCAAGAGACTCTAACTTTCCCTTTAGCAGAATCAGCCTGTGACCATAGAAAACCACCCATAATCCTTTCTATATCATCAATGACACTACCAGGCAACCTAAATACAGCTGCCCAGTAAACCTGAAGAGAAGACAGCACAGATTTAATAAGTTGCAGCCTTCTAGCAAAGGATAGTGCCTTGTTCTTCCAGTCCTCAACCCTTTTCCTCACTTTATCAACTAGCACTTTGCAGTCCTTGGTATATAATCTCTTAGATAAGAGGGGAACTCCAAGGTACCTCACAGGAAGAGACCCCTCCTTAAAAGGTAACAGATTCTTCAACCTCGCCTTAATCCTATCAGTGACATTCCCAAAAAACATAGTACTCTTACCTAAATTAGGAACCAGCCCAGAAACCGAACTAAACTCCTCCAGAACAGCTTTGACAATCCTAATGGATGCTGAATTAGCATAAGAAAAAACCAGCAAATCATCTGCAAAACACACATGAGTTAAATTAAGGCCCTCACAACCCCAATGATATTTAAACTGCCCACTTTCAGCAATTTTCCTATCAAAAATGAGCTTAAAGACCTGCATCACAATTGTAAACAGATAGGGAGACATAGGGTCACCCTGTCTCAAACCCCTTTTCCCCTGAAAATAACCAATCATCTCCCCATTGACATTGATAGAATATGCTGCAGATCTTAAACAGGTCATAATCCAAGCAATCATACAAGGGTGAAATCCAAAGTTCACCAAGCAGGCTTCTAAAAAATCATGGTTAACAGTATCATAAGCCTTTTGAAGATCTATCTTCAAAGCAACTCTAGGAGCCCTCACTTTCAAATGATAGTGCCTTAATAACTCCTGAGACAATAGAATGTTATCACTAATTTGCCTCCCAGGGATAAAAGCACTTTGACAATCATTGACAATCAGATCCAAAGACCCCTTAATCCTTTCACATATGATTTTGGAGATGACTTTATATAAAACATTGCAACAAGCAATTGGCCTATAATCAGTCACACTCCTAGCATTGGCACACTTAGGAACCAAAGAAATAATAGTAGCATTAACTTCTTTCAGGAGCTTCCCATTATAAAAGAACTCTTTAATAGCACAACACACCTCATCCCCTATCACAGACCAAGAAGATTTAAAAAATTTAGAAGAGAACCCATCAGGCCCAGGAGCCTTATCCACATCAATATCAAACAGAGCAGACTTAATCTCTTCATCAGAGACCTCCCTCACCATAAGATCAGCCACATCCCTAGGCAATTTAGAAGAAAAAAGACCAGCAGGATCCCTAATCTGATCAACCCTACTGTTACTACCCATAAAGCCCTCAAAGTGTCTAACAAAAGCAGCCCCCACATCCTGTCCTTCAAAGAAAGCCCCCTCCTTGTCAAGCACAGAATTAATCCTTCCCCTACTCAATCTACCCTTAATGACCTTGTGAAAATAAGCTGTATTCTGATCACCAGCTTTAAGCCAGTCCACCTTAGCCCTTTGTTTAAGAAAGGATTCCTCATCCAAAGCAGCCTGCTTAAGAGCATTCACAAGAATCACCTCCTCCTCCCTAATAGCAGGATTAAGAGGATCATCCACAACAGCACACTGAACCTTCCCCAATTCTTCAGAGATCTTTTTAACCTTCTCTGTGAGGTCACCCTGCAATCTCCCTAACTTCCTAAGAGGCTTTTTAAGACTTTTTAATTTGGAAACCACAGAAAACATGGCACAACCCTGGACATTCTTCTTCCAACAAGATTCAATAGTAGGCAAAAACTGGGGTTTAGCCACCAAGTGGTTCATGAACTTAAAGGGTCTAGGCTTCCAAGAAGTCTGCCCCTTAAGAGTCAACAAAGCAGGAGCATGATCAGAATGGTAGAAAGGGAGAAAAGAAGCCACAAAACCTTTAAAAACATTCATAAAAGACAAATTACTCATCATTATATCCAACTTCTTTAGCAGCCCAGAAGTCTTACCAGGACATTTATTCCAGGTAAACTTCAAACCAGAAGAAGGAATATCCTCAACATTAATATTCTGGCAGCATTCCCAAAGATCCACCATAGCACTATTCATATCAGAAGAACCCATGGACCTTTCAGAAGGGTCCATAATAGCATTAAAATCTCCCTGAATCAGCCAAGGTTCATCATTTAAAGAGGCTGCAAAAAGCTGCAAATCATGCCATAACACCCTTCTCTGAACCTTATTGACTGACCCATACACAAAGGATCAGAAAAAAGAAGGGGACCGATCAAGAGGTTTGACCAAACAATGGATAACCTGGGAAGTCATTTCCACCACCATAACATCCACCAAATTAGGTTTCCAAGCCACAATAATTCTCACCCAACTAGGACAATAGACATTATTAGAGATCCATTGCCAGTTATTCAACACCCTGCCACAAACCTTATTAAGATTCTGACTCTTCACATGAGTCTCCAGTAAACCACATAAACCAATATCCTTATCACTCAATAAGTTCAAGACCTGATTCTGATTAGCAAGCTTCATAAGACCTCTCACATTCCAGGACAAAATATTCAGATTTTGACCCATCATTAATAACCAGAATTAGCAATAGAAGAGGACAATACACGATCCTCCTCTGAATGACCACACTCATCAAGCTTCATAAATTCAGCAGTCTCATCACCTTCTGAGGACACCTCATTATTCTCATTCTCTAAAATAACATCCTCCACCCCATCATAATCCAATCCAGCAGCAAAATCATATTTAAAACACATTTTAATAAAAAAATGTGTCTGCTCAAAATCCCAAACCAGCACCTGATCCTTAGAAGGAGTAATTCTGTTATTAACATAGAACATCACATCATCCATTTGCTGCTGAGATAAAACAACAAGGCTGTCCTCAATAACAGTGTTTCTAGAACCCAAATTAGCACCAGGAGAGTAGGGTGAAGCAGGGGTACCCTTCCCTACCTTAACAGGTTTCCCCCCAGGCAAAGGATCAGAAAAAGGGACAGGAGGTAAAGAGGAGGAACTGCTGTTAAGAGGTCCTTGTTTTAAAGAAGTAGGACCACTAACAGGGATAGGCTTAGAACCAGCAGAGGAGTTCTTAGCAGAAACAGCACTAGCAGGATTAGTGACTGTTCTAGCCTTCACCTTAGCTGGAGATGCATCAGACCCCAAATCAGCAGAAGAATTAACTTCCATAAGATCCTCAACTTCCAAAAGATCAAACCTATTCTTAACTTCCAACCCAGCTGCTTCCTGAAATTGCTTCTTACCCTTATCAGCCTTCCTCTCCTTCTGCTGATTCTGAACTTTACCACTTCTAACATTACCCCTTACCTCCAGAGCATCAGCCTTCTTACTCCCTGAAGTAGAAGCACCCTCAGTACCAACCTTCTTCTTTTCCTGTTCCAATTCATACTCAAGAACTGCCTGTTTAGTTTTAAAAGCTTTAATTCTTTCCTGCAATTTGACCTCCTTATTAGTACCCTTACCCCCCCATATTTCTTTGCCTAAGAGCTCCACCCCCAAAAGCCCCATTACCACTTCTAGGCTGATTTTGGAATTTATTATTATTCCTGGCAGCCAAGCTCTTGTTCCATACAGTTTCAAAACCCTCCTCATCAATATTCCTATTAATAGAACCATCCTGTACCCCAGCCTTCACATCATCAATCTTCTTCTGCCTAGCTTCTCTCTCCTCTTTAGTCAACACTCTAACATTACAATCTTCAAAAGAGTGCCCAAACACCTTGCAGTGAGAACAATTAATAGGAACCTTCTGGAACTCAATAACAATCTCAGCAACCCTATCCTCCTTACCCTCTTCTTTTGGATAAAAAGCTCTCACAACCTCAGGCCTACTATCACCAGCAGCAATCTCAACTAAAATTCTAGCAAAACCTGCCTGCACATCATTGTTCAAACATTTATCAACAGTTATATTATCAAATAAAAGGGGTTTACCAATACAACTGGCCACTTCACAAAGACCCTGCACATTCCATAATTCAATAGGAACTTCCTTAAACAGGACCCAAACTGGAACTCTATCAGGCTCTTTCTTCACTATAGCAGCACCAACTTCCCATTGCTGAATAACCAAAGGAATCCCATTCACAACCCAAGGACCAGCCTTCAAAGCATCCAACATCCCTTCTTCTGTGGAAAACTTAAAATAAAAAAGGCCCTTACCATTAGTAGAGATATCCTCCACACCATAATTCTTCCACATCTTAAACAGGTTAAACCTAACCCAAGCAATAGAGCAGAAAGATCCAACAAAGTAACCATAAAGATGTTTAGCAAAAGTCTGCCTAACCTTTTCAACCAGCTCCTGTTTAATGATGACAACTTTCTCCCCACTCTCTAGGGTAGCAGGAGGACAATACACTATCTGCTTAATAAGATCAGCCATCTTCTCACCTTTAACAGCATTGGCATAAGAAATTTTATTGTTAGACTCCTCCTTTTTAGAAGGCTCAGACCCTAAAGCTGGTGAAGAAGCATCAGCTGCTCCCTTAGGGACACTGGAGGAAGCCTTAAACACAGGTTTAACCCCAATATCAATACCACAAAAAGGAGCCTTCAAGAGTATCTCCTTGCCCTTATCATAAAGTACATCCTGCTTCTTAGCTAACAGCTCCCTAGCCTTACCCAATCCAACCACCAACTCCCTCATTCTGGCCTCTTTCTTTTTATTATTCTCCCTAATATCCTTAGCAGAGAACTCACCACCTAAAAAGCCAAGATTAGCCTTAGCATCAGAATCAACCTCCCAAGGATCAAAAATCAAACCTGAGGCAGTTTTATAACCAACAGGAGATTTAACAATACCCCCCAATTTCTTTAACTCACTAATCTCTTTCTCTATATCAGCAATAGACATTGATTCTATAGGAGTAGAACCAATATCATCATAACAAGGGCCCATTCTGAAAATAGGAATAACAGGGACAGCAGCATCTATATCAAATACAAATCTTCTAGCTGTCTTTTTGTTTTTAGACAGGAGAATCTTCATAATTTTCCTCCCTTCACTATTAACAAAGACTTTCTTCTTAGGTTCTGCCTTCTTACCCTCAACCTCCTCTGCAGAGAACTTAAGCTTTTTCTCCACAGCAGTTATCCTCTCTTTACTTCCAGCAATGTTACTAATATCTGAAAGGCCACCAATAGAGCACTCCTTATCAAATACCTTCCTTTTAAGAAGAATTTTAAGGGACCTTTCAGACATCACATCATACAGAGATTCATCCCCAACATCTCTACACTTGTTATTGACCCATTTAGACAGAGCAATAACAATTTTAAAATCATATTCAAACACCTCCTCAATACAACAGCCTACCACCTCAACAAACTTCATATGGTAGTACTTATGAAAAGCAGTCAAACTATCAAAAGAATCAGTAATTTTCAGCCTCTGCACCAGGTCATCACACAAATCCCTGAATACCTGCAAGTCAAACTGCAACAGACAACCCTTTGTCTCATAATTATTCCCATCAGTATCACTCACCTTCTCAGAAAGTTCCAGCCCAACTCTACTACTATCCATATCCCTACAAACAACTATCAGCATCCTATGCTCATTCTTATCACAAACATTCATAACAAAGTTCATAAACTCAACACACTTCTCACTAAATTGCACACTAGCACCCTCCTCAGGGATAACCCCAGCATCAGCCTCAATAATCTTCATTAACAAATCCCCAAACCTCAACACAAAACCCTCATTCAATTCATATTGATAAACCAGTTCATAGCAGACACAAAAGAATTATCAGTACAGGTTTTATCAATCAATACTTGCAAAGCTTCCCCAATAGTCAAGTCAGTAAACACCAACTGTTCAGAACCAAAAAACTGCCAGTAAGACACACAAGGAGCACTCTCTAACATCAGCTGATCCTGACCACTTCCTTTCAAACCATTCTCCCTAGAGTGAAGGAGATGTTTTCACCAATCCAACATATAAGGAGCAGACGTAGCATGAACACTCAATTCCAGAGCACTACCAAAAGGATTAGGGTTCAGAGGGGAATTAGGAGAGGCACGAGACTCAACAAAATCCTCAGGAACACCTATAGTTGGTGAATCACAAAAACTCTCAGACATAGTCAGATCTGAAGGCAAGTCAGAGGGAATACTAGCAATAGGATCAGACGAGGCCTTATCACTGGATAACAAGGACGAATTAAGAAGGAACGTAGTATCCGATTGAATTTTCAGTAACCAATCATCACCCAACGTATCCTTCAGATAAACCAGATCACCAGCAGATAACGAACAGGATTCAACTTTTCCCCCAATCTCTCTACTCAGACAAAACCTCCCCTCACTAATCTCCTTCAGCTCAAACCCTTGATTATTCACCAGATCTGGTGGAATATCAGGTGGTATACCCCGATTAGGATCAGTGAACAACTGATCCATAATAAACGAAGAAGAACAGAAGAAATTACAAGCAAAAACAATGAAACAGTACTCCGAAGAGAAGAAGAAAGACCGGGAAATGAAGAACAGTAACCAAAAACTCAAAATCGCCAAAATCGCCCAGAGAAAAAGTCAAAAAGTCAAAGCAAACGTAAATAATGTACCTGATAGTTATGTCCTTTTAAACTCGAGTCTTTTCTTGTGTACGACTCTCTATGTCATTTTCACATCGTGAGTGTGATTACTATCTGGTCCACTTCGTATCCTTTATTTGAGTCTATTTCATGATCAGATATCTTACGGCCTTACCGTTCCTCCATTCGGGTACCCGAAATTTCAAATGTACCGATAGTTACGTCCTTTAAAACTCGAGTCTTTTCTTGTGTACGAATCTCTATGTCATTGTCGCTTCGTGAGTTTGCTTACCATCCAGTCCATTTCGTATCCTTTATTTGAGTTTATTGCATCATCAGATATCTTACGGCGTTCCCGTTCCTCTATTCGGGTGCCCGAAACTTCAAATGTACCGATAGATACGTCCTTTAAAACTCGAGTCCTTTCTTGTGTACAAATCTCCATGTCATTGTCGCATCGTGAGTCTGATTACCATCTGGTCTGCTTCGTATCCTTTATTTGCGTCTATTGCTTGATCAGATATCTTACGGCCTTCCTGTTCCTCCATTCGGGTGCCCGAAACTTCAAATGTACCGATAGTTATGTCCTTTAAAACTCGAGACTTTTCTTCTATACGAATCTCTATGTCATTGTCGCATCGTGAGTCCGATTACCATCCGGTCCACTTCGTATCCTTTTATTTGAGTCTAGTGCATGATCAGATATCTTACAGCCTTCCCGTTCCTCCATTCGGGTGCCCGAAACTTCAAATGTACCGATAGTTACGTCAGTTAAAACTCGAGTCTTTTCTTGTGTACCAATCTCTATGTCATTGTCGCATCGTGAGCGTGATTACCATCCGGTCCGCTTCGTATCCTTTATTTGAGTCTATTGCATGATCAGATATCGTACAACCTTCCTGTTCCTCCATTCGGGTGCCCGAAACTTCAAATGTACCGATAGTTACGTCCTTTTAAACTCGAGTCTTTTCTTGTGTACGAATATCTATGTCCTTGTCGCATCGTGAGTCCGATTACCATCCGGTCCGCTTTGTATCCTTTATTTGAGTCTATTTCATGATCAGATATCTTACGGCCTTCCCGTTCCTACATTCGGGTGCCCGAAACATCAAATGTACCTGATAGTTACGTCCTTTTAAACTCGAGTCTTTTCTTGTGTACGAATCTCTATGTCATTGTCGCATCGTGAGTGTGATTACCATCCGGTCCGCTTCGTATCCTTTATTTGAGTCTATTGCATGATCAGATATCGTACGACCTTCCTGTTCCTCCATTCGGGTGCCCGAAACTTCAAATGTACCGATAGTTACGTCAGTTAAAACTCGACTCTTTTCTTGTGTATGAATCTCTATGTCAGTGTCGCATTGTGAGTCTGATTACCATCTGGTCCGCTTCGTATCCTTTATTTGAGTCTATTGCATGATCAGATGTCTTACGGCCTTCCCGTTCCTCCATTCGGGTGCCCGAAACTTCAAATGTACCGATAATTACGAACTTTAAAACTCGAGTCTTTTCTTGTGTACGAATCTCTATCCACTTTGTATCCTTTATTTGACTCTATTGCATGATCAGATATCTTACGGCCTTCCCGCTCCTCCATTCGAGTGCCTGAAACTTCAAATGTACCGATAGTTACGTCCTTTAAAACTCGAGTATTTTCTTGTGTACGAATCTCTATGTCATTGTCGTTTCGTGAGTTTGATTACCATCCAGTCCATTTCGTATCCTTTATTTGACTCTATTGCATCATCAGATATCTTACGGCGTTCCCGTTCCTCTATTCGGGTGCCCGAAACTTCAAATGTACCGATAGATACGTCCTTTAAAACTCGAGTCCTTTCTTGTGTACAAATCTCCATGTCATTGTCGCATCGTGAGTCTGATTACCATCTGGTCCGCTTCGTATCCTTTATTTGAGTCTATTGCATGATCAGATGTCTTACGGCCTTCCCGTTCCTCCATTCGGGTGCCCGAAACTTCAAATGTACCGATAGTTACGTCCTTTAAAACTCGAGTCTTTTCTTGTGTACGAATCTCTATGCCATTGTCGCATCGTGAGTCCGATTACCATCCGGTCCACTTCGTATCCTTTATTTGAGTCTATTGCATGATCAGATATCTTACGGACTTCCCGTTCTTCAATTCGAGTGCCCGGAACTTCAAATCTGCCGATAGTTACGACCTTAAAACTCGAGTCTTTTCATGTGTACGAATCTCTATGTCATTGTCGCATCGTGAGTTCGATTACCATCCGGTCTGCTTCGTATCCTTTATTTGAGTCTATTGCATAATCAGATATCTTACGACCTTCCCGTTCCTCCATTCGGGTGCCCGAAACTTCAATTGTACCAATAGTTACGTGAGTCCGATTACCATCTGGTCCACTTCGTATCCTTTCTTTGAGTCTATTGCATGATCAGATATCGTACGACCTTCCTGTTCCTCCATTCGGGTGCCCGAAACTTCAAGTGTACCGATAGTTACGTCAGTTAAAACTCGACTCTTTTCTTGTGTACGAATCTCTATGTCAGTGTCGCATCGGGAGTCTGATTACCATCTGGTCCACTTCGTATCCTTTATTTGAGTCTATTGCATGATCAGATATCTTACGGCCTTCCCGTTCCTCCATTCGGGGCCCCAAAACTTCAAATGTACCGATAGTTATGTCCTTTAAAACTCGAGTCTTTTCTTGTGTACGAATCTCTATATCATTGGCGCATCGTGAATCAGATTACCATCCGGTCCGGTTTGTATCCTTTATTTGAGTCTATTGCATGATCAGATATCTTACAACCTTCCCGTTCCTCCATTCGGGTGCCAGAAACTTCAAATGTACCGATCGTTACGTCAGTTAAAACTCGAGTCTTTTCTTGTGTACGAATCTCTATGTCATTGTCGCATCGTGAGTCTGATTACCATCTGGTCCGCTTCGTATCCTTTATTTGAGTCTATTGCATGATCAGATATCTTACGGCCTTCCCGTTCCTCTATTCGGGTGCCCGAAACTTTAAATGTACCGATAGTTACGTCCTTTTAAACTCGAGTCTTTTCTTGTGTACGAATCTTTATGTCCTTGTCGCATCGTGAGTCCGATTACCATCCGGTCCGCTTCGTATCCTTTATTTGAGTCTATTTCATGATCAGATATTTTACGGCCTTACCTTTCCACCATTCGGGTACCCGAAATTTCAAATGTACCGATAGTTACGTTCTTTAAAACTCGAGTCTTTTCTTGTGTACGAATCTCTATGTCATTGTCGCATCGTAAGTTTGATTACCATCCAGTCCGTTTCGTATCCTTTTTTTGAGTCTATTGCATGATCAGATATCTTACGGCCTTCCCGTTCCTCTATTCGGGTGCCCGAAACTTTAAATGTACCGATAGTTACGTCCTTTTAAACTCGAGTCTTTTCTTGTGTACGAATCTTTATGTCCTTGTCGCATCGTGAGTCCGATTACCATCCGGTCCGCTTCGTATCCTTTATTTGAGTCTATTTCATGATCAGATATTTTACGGCCTTACCTTTCCACCATTCGGGTACCCGAAATTTCAAATGTACCGATAGTTACGTTCTTTAAAACTCGAGTCTTTTCTTGTGTACGAATCTCTATGTCATTGTCGAATCGTAAGTTTGATTACCATCCAGTCCGTTTCGTATAATTTATTTGAGTCTATTGCATCATCAGATATCTTACGGCCTTCCCGTTCCTCCATTCGGGTGCCCGAGACTTCAAATGTAATGACAGATACGTCCTTTAAAACTCGAGTCTTTCTTGTGTACAAATCTCCATGTCATTGTCGCATCGTGAGTCTGATTACCATCTGGTCTGCTTCGTATCCTTTATTTGAGTCTATTGCATGATCAGAAATCTTACGGCCTTCCTGTTCTTCCATTCGGGTGCCCGAAACTTCAAATGTACCGATAGTAATGTCCTTTAAAACTCGAGACTTTTCTTGTGTACGAATCTCTATGTCATTGTCGCATCGTGAGTCCGATTACCATCCGGTCCGCTTCGTATCCTTTATTTGAGTCTAGTGCATGATCTGATATCTTACGGCCTTCCCGTTCCTCCATTCGGGTGCCCGAAACTTCAAATGTACCGATAGTTACATTCTTTAAAACTCGAGTCTTTTCTTGTGTACTAATCTCTATGTCATTGTCGCATCGCGAGTCTGATTACCATCCGGTCAACTTCGTATCCTTTATTTGAGTCTATTGCATGATCAGATATCGTACGACCTTCCTGTTCCTCCATTCAGGTGCCCGAAACTTCAAATGTACCGATAGTTACGTCAGTTAAAACTCGACTCTTTTCTTGTGTACGAATCTCTATGTCAGTGTCGCATCGGGAGTCTGATTACCATCTGGTCCGCTTCGTATCCTTTATTTGAGTCTATTGGATGATCAGATATCTTACGGCCTTCCCGTTCCTCCATTCGGGGCCCCAAAACTTCAAATGTACTGATAGTTACGTCCTTTAAAACTCGAGACTTTTCTTGTGTACGAATCTCTATATCATTGGCGCATCGTGAATCAGATTACCATTCGGTCCGCTTTGTATCCTTTATTTGAGTCTATTGCATGATCAGATATCTTACAACCTTCCCGTTCCTCCATTCGGGTGCCAGAAACTTCAAATGTACCGATCGTTACGTCAGTTAAAATTCGAGTCTTTTCTTGTGTACGAATCTCTATGTCATTGTCGCATCGTGAGTCTGATTACCATCCGGTCCGCTTCGTATCCTTTATTTGAGTCTACTGCATGATCAGATATCTTACGGCCTTCCCGTTCCTCTATTCGGGTGCCCGAAACTTTAAATGTACCGATAGTTACGTCCTTTTAAACTCGAGTCTTTTCTTGTGTACGAATCTTTATGTCCTTGTCGCATCGTGAGTCCGATTACCATCCGGTCCGCTTTGTATCCTTTATTTGAGTCTATTGCATGATCAGATATCTTACGGCCTTCCTGTTCCTCCATTCGGGTGCCCGAAACTTCAAATGTACCGATAGTTATGTTCTTTAAAACTCCAGACTTTTCTTGTGTACGAATCTTTATGTCATTGTCGCATCGTGAGTCCGATTACCATCCGGTCCGCTTCGTATCCTTTATTTGAGTCTAGTGCATGATTAGATATCTTACGGCCTTCCCGTTCCTCCATTCGGGTGCCAGAAACTTCAAATGTGCCGATAGTTACGACCTTAAAACTCGAGTCTTTTCATGTGTACGAATCTCTATGTCATTGTCGCATCGTGAGTTCGATTACCATCCGGTCTGCTTCGTATCCTTTATTTGAGTCTATTGAATAATCAGATATCTTACGGCCTTCCCGTTCCTCCATTCGGGTGCCCGAAACTTCAAATGTATCGATAGTTACGTCCTTTTAAACTCGAGTCTTTTCTTGTGTACGAATCTCTATGTCATTGTCGCATCGTGAGTCCGATTACCGTCCGGTCCGCTTCGTATCCTTTATTTGAGTCTATTGCATGATCAGATATCGTACGACCTTCCTATTCCTCCATTCAGGTGCCCGAAACTTCAAATGTACTGATAGTTACGTCAGTTAAAACTCGACTCTTTTCTTGTGTACGAATCTCTATGTCAGTGTCGCATCGGGAGTCTGATTACCATCTGGTCCGCTTCGTATCCTTTATTTGAGTCTATTGGATGATCAGATATCTTACGGCCTTCCCGTTCCTCCATTCGGGGCCCCAAAACTTCAAATGTACCGATAGTTACGTCCTTTAAAACTCAAGTCTTTTCTTGTGTACGAATCTCTATATCATTGGCGCATCGTGAATCAGATTACCATCCGGTCCGCTTTGTATCCTTTATTTGAGTCTATTGCATGATCAGATATCTTACAACATTCCCGTTCCTCCATTCGGGTGGCAGAAACTTCAAATGTACCGATCGTTACGTCAGTTAAAATTCGAGTCTTTTCTTGTGTATGAATCTCTATGTCATTGTTGCATCGTGAGTCTGATTACCATCCGGTCTGCTTCGTATCCTTTACTTGAGTCTACTGCATGATCAGATATCTTACGGCCTTCCCGTTCCTCTATTCGGGTGCCCGAAACTTTAAATGTACCGATAGTTACGTCCTTTTAAACTCGAGTCTTTTCTTGTGTACGAATCTTTATGTCCTTGTCGCATCGTGAGTCCGATTACCATCCGGTGCGCTTTGTATCCTTTATTTGAGTCTGTTGCATGATCAGATATCTTACGGCCTTCCTGTTCCTCCATTCGGGTGCCCGAAACTTCAAATGTACCGATAGTTATGTTCTTTAAAACTCCAGACTTTTCTTGTGTACGAATCTTTATGTCATTGTCGCATCGTCAGTCCGATTACCATCCGGTCCGCTTCGTATCCTTTATTTGAGTCTAGTGCATGATTAGATATCTTACGGCCTTCCCGTTTCTCCATTCGGGTGCCAGAAACTTCAAATGTGCCGATAGTTACGACCTTAAAACTCGAGTCTTTTCATGTGTACGAATCTCTATGTCATTGTCGCATCATGAGTTCGATTACCATCCGGTCTGCTTCGTATCCTTTATTTGAGTCTATTGAATAATCAGATATCTTACGGCCTTCCCGTTCCTCCATTCGGGTGATCGAAACTTCAAATGTATCGATAGTTACGTCCTTTTAAACTCGAGTCTTTTCTTGTGTTGAATCTCTATGTCATTGTCGCATCGTGAGTCCGATTACCATCCGGTCCGCTTCGTATCCTTTATTTGAGTCTATTGCATGATCAGATATCGTACGAACTTCCTGTTCCTCCATTCAGGTGCCCGAAACTTCAAATGTACCGATAGTTACGTCAGTTAAAACTCGACTCTTTTCTTGTGTACGAATCTCTATGTCAGTGTCGCATCGGGAGTCTGATTACCATCTGGTCCGCTTCGTATCCTTTATTTGAGTCTATTGGATGATCAGATATCTTACGGCCTTCCCGTTCCTCCATTCGGGGCCCCAAAACTTCAAATGTACCGATAGTTACGTCCTTTAAAACTCGAGTCTTTTCTTGTGTACGAATCTCTATATCATTGGCGCATCGTGAATCAGATTACCATCCGATCCGCTTTGTATCCTTTATTTGAGTCTATTGCATGATCAGATATCTTACAACCTTCCCGTTCCTCCATTCGGGTGCCAGAAACTTCAAATGTACCGATCGTTACGTCATTTAAAATTCGAGTCTTTTCTTGTGTACGAATCTCTATGTCATTGTCGCATCGTGAGTCTGATTACCATCCGGTCCGCTTCGTATCCTTTATTTGAGTCTACTGCATTATCAGATATCTTACGGCCTTCCCGTTCCTCTATTCGGGTGCCCGAAACTTTAAATGTACCGATAGTTACGTCCTTTTAAACTCGAGTCTTTTCTTGTGTACGAATCTTTATGTCCTTGTCGCATCGTGAGTCCGATTACCATCCGGTCCGCTTTGTATCCTTTATTTGAGTCTATTGCATGATCAGATATCTTACGGCCTTCCTGTTCCTCCATTCGGGTGCCCGAAACTTCAAATGTACCGATAGTTATGTTCTTTAAAACTCCAGACTTTTCTTGTGTAGTGCATGATCAGATATCTTACGGCCTTCCCGTTCCTCCATTCGGGTGCCAGAAACTTCAAATGTGCCGATAGTTACGACCTTAAAACTCGAGTCTTTTCATGTGTACGAATCTCTATGTCATTGTCACATCGTGAGTTCGATCACCATCCGGTCCGCTTCGTATCCTTTATTTGAGTCTATTGCATGATTAGATATCGTACGACCTTCCTGTTCCTCCATTCAGGTGCCCAAAACTTCAAATGTACCGTTAGTTACGTCAGTTAAAACTCGACTCTTTTCTTGTGTACGAATCTCTATGTCAGTGTCGCATCGGGAGTCTGATTACCATCTGGTCTGCTTCGTATCCTTTATTTGAGTCTATTGGATGATCAGATATCTTACAGCCTTCCCGTTCCTCCATTCGGGGCCCCAAAACTTCAAATGTACCGATAGTTACGTCCTTTAAAACTCGAGTCTTTTCTTGTGTACGAATCTCTATATCATTTGCGCATCGTGAATCAGATTACCATCCGGTCCGCTTTGTATCCTTTATTTGAGTCTATTGCATGATCAGATATCTTACGACCTTCCCGTTCCTCCATTCGGGTGCCAGAAACTTCAAATGTACCGATCGTTACGTCAGTTAAAATTCGAGTCTTTTCTTGTGTACGAATCTCTATGTCATTGTCGCATCGTGAGTCTGATTACCATCCGGTCTGCTTCGTATCCTTTATTTGAGTCTACTACATGATCAGATATCTTACGGCCTTCCCGTTCCTCTATTCGGGTGCCCGAAACTTTAAATGTACCGATGGTTACGTCCTTTTAAACTCGAGTCTTTTCTTGTGTACGAATCTTTATGTCCTTGTCGCATCGTGAGTCCGATTACCATCCGGTCCGCTTTGTATCCTTTATTTGAGTCTATTGCATGATCAGATATCTTACAACCTTCCCGTTCCTCCATTCGGGTGCCAGAAACTTCAAATGTACCGATCGTTACGTCATTTAAAATTCGAGTCTTTTCTTGTGTACGAATCTCTATGTCATTGTCGCATCGTGAGTCTGATTACCATCCGGTCCGCTTCGTATCCTTTATTTGAGTCTACTGCATGATCAGATATCTTACGGCCTTCCCGTTCCTCTATTCGGGTGCCCGAAACTTTAAATGTACCGATAGTTACGTCCTTTTAAACTCGAGTCTTTTCTTGTGTACGAATCTTTATGTCCTTGTCGCATCGTGAGTCCGATTACCATCCGGTGCGCTTTGTATCCTTTATTTGAGTCTGTTGCATGATCAGATATCTTACGGCCTTCCTGTTCCTCCATTCGGGTGCCCGAAACTTCAAATGTACCGATAGTTATGTTCTTTAAAACTCCAGACTTTTCTTGTGTACGAATCTTTATGTCATTGTCGCATCGTCAGTCCGATTACCATCCGGTCCGCTTCGTATCCTTTATTTGAGTCTAGTGCATGATTAGATATCTTACGGCCTTCCCGTTTCTCCATTCGGGTGCCAGAAACTTCAAATGTGCCGATAGTTACGACCTTAAAACTCGAGTCTTTTCATGTGTACGAATCTCTATGTCATTGTCGCATCATGAGTTCGATTACCATCCGGTCTGCTTCGTATCCTTTATTTGAGTCTATTGAATAATCAGATATCTTACGGCCTTCCCGTTCCTCCATTCGGGTGATCGAAACTTCAAATGTATCGATAGTTACGTCCTTTTAAACTCGAGTCTTTTCTTGTGTTGAATCTCTATGTCATTGTCGCATCGTGAGTCCGATTACCATCCGGTCCGCTTCGTATCCTTTATTTGAGTCTATTGCATGATCAGATATCGTACGAACTTCCTGTTCCTCCATTCAGGTGCCCGAAACTTCAAATGTACCGATAGTTACGTCAGTTAAAACTCGACTCTTTTCTTGTGTACGAATCTCTATGTCAGTGTCGCATCGGGAGTCTGATTACCATCTGGTCCGCTTCGTATCCTTTATTTGAGTCTATTGGATGATCAGATATCTTACGGCCTTCCCGTTCCTCCATTCGGGGCCCCAAAACTTCAAATGTACCGATAGTTACGTCCTTTAAAACTCGAGTCTTTTCTTGTGTACGAATCTCTATATCATTGGCGCATCGTGAATCAGATTACCATCCGATCCGCTTTGTATCCTTTATTTGAGTCTATTGCATGATCAGATATCTTACAACCTTCCCGTTCCTCCATTCGGGTGCCAGAAACTTCAAATGTACCGATCGTTACGTCATTTAAAATTCGAGTCTTTTCTTGTGTACGAATCTCTATGTCATTGTCGCATCGTGAGTCTGATTACCATCCGGTCCGCTTCGTATCCTTTATTTGAGTCTATTGCATGATCAGATATCTTACGACCTTCCCGTTCCTCCATTCGGGTGCCAGAAACTTCAAATGTACCGATCGTTACGTCAGTTAAAATTCGAGTCTTTTCTTGTGTACGAATCTCTATGTCATTGTCGCATCGTGAGTCTGATTACCATCCGGTCTGCTTCGTATCCTTTATTTGAGTCTACTACATGATCAGATATCTTACGGCCTTCCCGTTCCTCTATTCGGGTGCCCGAAACTTTAAATGTACCGATGGTTACGTCCTTTTAAACTCGAGTCTTTTCTTGTGTACGAATCTTTATGTCCTTGTCGCATCGTGAGTCCGATTACCATCCGGTCCGCTTTGTATCCTTTATTTGAGTCTATTGCATGATCAGATATCTTACGGCCTTCCTGTTCTTCCATTCGGGTGCCCGAAACTTCAAATGTACCGATAGTAATGTCCTTTAAAACTCGAGACTTTTCTTGTGTACGAATCTCTATGTCATTGTCGCATGGTGAGTCCGATTACCATCCGGTCCGCTTCGTATCCTTTATTTGAGTCTAGTGCATGATCAGATATCTTACGGCCTTCCCGTTCCTCCATTCGGGTGCCCGAAACTTCAAATGTACCGATAGTTACATTCTTTAAAACTCGAGTCTTTTCTTGTGTACTAATCTCTATGTCATTGTCGCATCGCGAGTCTGATTACCATCCGGTCCACTTCGTATCCTTTATTTGAGTCTATTGCATGATCAGATATCGTACGACCTTCCTGTTCCTCCATTCAGGTGCCCGAAACTTCAAATGTACCGATAGTTACGTCAGTTAAAACTCGACTCTTTTCTTGTGTACGAATCTCTATGTCAGTGTCGCATCGGGAGTCTGATTACCATCTGGTCCGCTTCGTATCCTTTATTTGAGTCTATTGGATTATCAGATATCTTACGGCCTTCCCGTTCCTCCATTCGGGGCCCCAAAACTTCAAATGTACTGATAGTTACGTCCTTTAAAACTCGAGATTTTTCTTGTGTACGAATCTCTATATCATTGGCGCATCGTGAATTAGATTACCATCCGGTCCGCTTTGTATCCTTTATTTGAGTCTATTGCATGATCAGATATCTTACAACCTTCCCGTTCCTCCATTCGGGTGCCAGAAACTTCAAATGTACCGATCGTTACGTCAGTTAAAATTCGAGTCTTTTCTTGTGTACGAATCTCTATGTCATTGTCGCATCGTGAGTCTGATTACCATCCGGTCCGCTTCGTATCCTTTATTTGAGTCTACTGCATGATCAGATATCTTACGGCCTTCCCGTTCCTCTATTCGGGTGCCCGAAACTTTAAATGTACCGATAGTTACGTCCTTTTAAACTCGAGTCTTTTCTTGTGTACGAATCTTTATGTCCTTGTCGCATCGTGAGTCCGATTACCATCCGGTCCGCTTTGTATCCTTTATTTGAGTCTATTGCATGATCAGATATCTTACGGCCTTCCTGTTTCTCCATTCGGGTGCCCGAAACTTCAAATGTACCGATAGTTATGTTCTTTAAAACTCCAGACTTTTCTTGTGTACGAATCTTTATGTCATTGTCGCATCGTGAGTCCGATTACCATCCGGTCCGCTTCGTATCCTTTATTTGAGTCTAGTGCATGATTAGATATCTTACGGCCTTCCCGTTCCTCCATTCGGGTGCCAGAAACTTCAAATGTGCCGATAGTTACGACCTTAAAACTCGAGCCTTTTCATGTGTACGAATCTCTATGTCATTGTCGCATCGTGAGTTCGATTACCATCCGGTCTGCTTCGTATCCTTTATTTGAGTCTATTGAATAATCAGATATCTTACGGCCTTCCCGTTCCTCCATTCGGGTGCCCGAAACTTCAAATGTATCGATAGTTACATCCTTTTAAACTCGAGTCTTTTCTTGTGTACGAATCTCTATGTCATTGTCGCATCGTGAGTCCGATTACCGTCCGGTCCGCTTCGTATCCTTTATTTGAGTCTATTGCATGATCAGATATCGTACGACCTTCCTATTCCTCCATTCAGGTGCCCGAAACTTCAAATGTACCGATAGTTACGTCCTTTTAAACTCGAGTCTTTTCTTGTGTACGAATCTCTATGTCATTGTTGCATCGTGAGTCTGATTACCATCCGGTCTGCTTCGTATCCTTTACTTGAGTCTACTGCATGATCAGATATCTTACGGCCTTCCCGTTCCTCTATTCGGGTGCCCGAAACTTTAAATGTACCGATAGTTACGTCCTTTTAAACTCGAGTCTTTTCTTGTGTACGAATCTTTATGTCCTTGTCGCATCGTGAGTCCGATTACCATCCGGTGCGCTTTGTATCCTTTATTTGAGTCTGTTGCATGATCAGATATCTTACGGCCTTCCTGTTCCTCCATTCGGGTGCCCGAAACTTCAAATGTACCGATAGTTATGTTCTTTAAAACTCCAGACTTTTCTTGTGTACGAATCTTTATGTCATTGTCGCATCGTCAGTCCGATTACCATCCGGTCCGCTTCGTATCCTTTATTTGAGTCTAGTGCATGATTAGATATCTTACGGCCTTCCCGTTTCTCCATTCGGGTGCCAGAAACTTCAAATGTGCCGATAGTTACGACCTTAAAACTCGAGTCTTTTCATGTGTACGAATCTCTATGTCATTGTCGCATCATGAGTTCGATTACCATCCGGTCTGCTTCGTATCCTTTATTTGAGTCTATTGAATAATCAGATATCTTACGGCCTTCCCGTTCCTCCATTCGGGTGATCGAAACTTCAAATGTATCGATAGTTACGTCCTTTTAAACTCGAGTCTTTTCTTGTGTTGAATCTCTATGTCATTGTCGCATCGTGAGTCCGATTACCATCCGGTCCGCTTCGTATCCTTTATTTGAGTCTATTGCATGATCAGATATCGTACGAACTTCCTGTTCCTCCATTCAGGTGCCCGAAACTTCAAATGTACCGATAGTTACGTCAGTTAAAACTCGACTCTTTTCTTGTGTACGAATCTCTATGTCAGTGTCGCATCGGGAGTCTGATTACCATCTGGTCCGCTTCGTATCCTTTATTTGAGTCTATTGGATGATCAGATATCTTACGGCGTTCCCGTTCCTCCATTCGGGGCCCCAAAACTTCAAATGTACCGATAGTTACGTCCTTTAAAACTCGAGTCTTTTGTTGTGTACGAATCTCTATATCATTGGCGCATCGTGAATCAGATTACCATCCGATCCGCTTTGTATCCTTTATTTGAGTCTATTGCATGATCAGATATCTTACAACCTTCCCGTTCCTCCATTCGGGTGCCAGAAACTTCAAATGTACCGATCGTTACGTCATTTAAAATTCGAGTCTTTTCTTGTGTACGAATCTCTATGTCATTGTCGCATCGTGAGTCTGATTACCATCCGGTCCGCTTCGTATCCTTTATTTGAGTCTACTGCATGATCAGATATCTTACGGCCTTCCCGTTCCTCTATTCGGGTGCCCGAAACTTTAAATGCACCGATAGTTACGTCCTTTTAAACTCGAGTCTTTTCTTGTGTACGAATCTTTATGTCCTTGTCGCATCGTGAGTCCGATTACCATCCGGTCCGCTTTGTATCCTTTATTTGAGTCTATTGCATGATCAGATATCTTACGGCCTTCCTGTTCCTCCATTCGGGTGCCCGAAACTTCAAATGTACCGATAGTTATGTTCTTTAAAACTCCAGACTTTTCTTGTGTAGTGCATGATCAGATATCTTACGGCCTTCCCGTTCCTCCATTCGGGTGCCAGAAACTTCAAATGTGCCGATAGTTACGACCTTAAAACTCGAGTCTTTTCATGTGTACGAATCTCTATGTCATTGTCACATCGTGAGTTCGATCACCATCCGGTCCGCTTCGTATCCTTTATTTGAGTCTATTGCATGATTAGATATCGTACGACCTTCCTGTTCCTCCATTCAGGTGCCCAAAACTTCAAATGTACCGTTAGTTACGTCAGTTAAAACTCGACTCTTTTCTTGTGTACGAATCTCTATGTCAGTGTCGCATCGGGAGTCTGATTACCATCTGGTCTGCTTCGTATCCTTTATTTGAGTCTATTGGATGATCAGATACCTTACAGCCTTCCCGTTCCTCCATTCGGGGCCCCAAAACTTCAAATGTACCGATAGTTACGTCCTTTAAAACTCGAGTCTTTTCTTGTGTACGAATCTCTATATCATTGGCGCATCGTGAATCAGATTACCATCCGGTCCGCTTTGTATCCTTTATTTGAGTCTATTGCATGATCAGATATCTTACGACCTTCCCGTTCCTCCATTCGGGTGCCAGAAACTTCAAATGTACCGATCGTTACGTCAGTTAAAATTCGAGTCTTTTCTTGTGTACGAATCTCTATGTCATTGTCGCATCGTGAGTCTGATTACCATCCGGTCTGCTTCGTATCCTTTATTTGAGTCTACTACATGATCAGATATCTTACGGCCTTCCCGTTCCTCTATTCGGGTGCCCGAAACTTTAAATGTACCGATGGTTACGTCCTTTTAAACTCGAGTCTTTTCTTGTGTACGAATCTTTATGTCCTTGTCGCATCGTGAGTCCGATTACCATCCGGTCCGCTTTGTATCCTTTATTTGAGTCTATTGCATGATCAGATATCTTACAACCTTCCCGTTCCTCCATTCGGGTGCCAGAAACTTCAAATGTACCGATCGTTACGTCATTTAAAATTCGAGTCTTTTCTTGTGTACGAATCTCTATGTCATTGTCGCATCGTGAGTCTGATTACCATCCGGTCCGCTTCGTATCCTTTATTTGAGTCTACTGCATGATCAGATATCTTACGGCCTTCCCGTTCCTCTATTCGGGTGCCCGAAACTTTAAATGTACCGATAGTTACGTCCTTTTAAACTCGAGTCTTTTCTTGTGTACGAATCTTTATGTCCTTGTCGCATCGTGAGTCCGATTACCATCCGGTGCGCTTTGTATCCTTTATTTGAGTCTGTTGCATGATCAGATATCTTACGGCCTTCCTGTTCCTCCATTCGGGTGCCCGAAACTTCAAATGTACCGATAGTTATGTTCTTTAAAACTCCAGACTTTTCTTGTGTACGAATCTTTATGTCATTGTCGCATCGTCAGTCCGATTACCATCCGGTCCGCTTCGTATCCTTTATTTGAGTCTAGTGCATGATTAGATATCTTACGGCCTTCCCGTTTCTCCATTCGGGTGCCAGAAACTTCAAATGTGCCGATAGTTACGACCTTAAAACTCGAGTCTTTTCATGTGTACGAATCTCTATGTCATTGTCGCATCATGAGTTCGATTACCATCCGGTCTGCTTCGTATCCTTTATTTGAGTCTATTGAATAATCAGATATCTTACGGCCTTCCCGTTCCTCCATTCGGGTGATCGAAACTTCAAATGTATCGATAGTTACGTCCTTTTAAACTCGAGTCTTTTCTTGTGTTGAATCTCTATGTCATTGTCGCATCGTGAGTCCGATTACCATCCGGTCCGCTTCGTATCCTTTATTTGAGTCTATTGCATGATCAGATATCGTACGAACTTCCTGTTCCTCCATTCAGGTGCCCGAAACTTCAAATGTACCGATAGTTACGTCAGTTAAAACTCGACTCTTTTCTTGTGTACGAATCTCTATGTCAGTGTCGCATCGGGAGTCTGATTACCATCTGGTCCGCTTCGTATCCTTTATTTGAGTCTATTGGATGATCAGATATCTTACGGCCTTCCCGTTCATCCATTCGGGGCCCCAAAACTTCAAATGTACCGATAGTTACGTCCTTTAAAACTCGAGTCTTTTCTTGTGTACGAATCTCTATATCATTGGCGCATCGTGAATCAGATTACCATCCGATCCGCTTTGTATCCTTTATTTGAGTCTATTGCATGATCAGATATCTTACAACCTTCCCGTTCCTCCATTCGGGTGCCAGAAACTTCAAATGTACCGATCGTTACGTCATTTAAAATTCGAGTCTTTTCTTGTGTACGAATCTCTATGTCATTGTCGCATCGTGAGTCTGATTACCATCCGGTCCGCTTCGTATCCTTTATTTGAGTCTATTGCATGATCAGATATCTTACGACCTTCCCGTTCCTCCATTCGGGTGCCAGAAACTTCAAATGTACCGATCGTTACGTCAGTTAAAATTCGAGTCTTTTCTTGTGTACGAATCTCTATGTCATTGTCGCATCGTGAGTCTGATTACCATCCGGTCTGCTTCGTATCCTTTATTTGAGTCTACTACATGATCAGATATCTTACGGCCTTCCCGTTCCTCTATTCGGGTGCCCGAAACTTTAAATGTACCGATGGTTACGTCCTTTTAAACTCGAGTCTTTTCTTGTGTACGAATCTTTATGTCCTTGTCGCATCGTGAGTCCGATTACCATCCGGTCCGCTTTGTATCCTTTATTTGAGTCTATTGCATGATCAGATATCTTACGGCCTTCCTGTTCTTCCATTCGGGTGCCCGAAACTTCAAATGTACCGATAGTAATGTCCTTTAAAACTCGAGACTTTTCTTGTGTACGAATCTCTATGTCATTGTCGCATCGTGAGTCCGATTACCATCCGGTCCGCTTCGTATCCTTTATTTGAGTCTAGTGCATGATCAGATATCTTACGGCCTTCCCGTTCCTCCATTCGGGTGCCCGAAACTTCAAATGTACCGATAGTTACATTCTTTAAAACTCGAGTCTTTTCTTGTGTACTAATCTCTATGTCATTGTCGCATCGCGAGTCTGATTACCATCCGGTCCACTTCGTATCCTTTATTTGAGTCTATTGCATGATCAGATATCGTACGACCTTCCTGTTCCTCCATTCAGGTGCCCGAAACTTCAAATGTACCGATAGTTACGTCAGTTAAAACTCGACTCTTTTCTTGTGTACGAATCTCTATGTCAGTGTCGCATCGGGAGTCTGATTACCATCTGGTCCGCTTCGTATCCTTTATTTGAGTCTATTGGATTATCAGATATCTTACGGCCTTCCCGTTCCTCCATTCGGGGCCCCAAAACTTCAAATGTACTGATAGTTACGTCCTTTAAAACTCGAGATTTTTCTTGTGTACGAATCTCTATATCATTGGCGCATCGTGAATTAGATTACCATCCGGTCCGCTTTGTATCCTTTATTTGAGTCTATTGCATGATCAGATATCTTACAACCTTCCCGTTCCTCCATTCGGGTGCCAGAAACTTCAAATGTACCGATCGTTACGTCAGTTAAAATTCGAGTCTTTTCTTGTGTACGAATCTCTATGTCATTGTCGCATCGTGAGTCTGATTACCATCCGGTCCGCTTCGTATCCTTTATTTGAGTCTACTGCATGATCAGATATCTTACGGCCTTCCCGTTCCTCTATTCGGGTGCCCGAAACTTTAAATGTACCGATAGTTACGTCCTTTTAAACTCGAGTCTTTTCTTGTGTACGAATCTTTATGTCCTTGTCGCATCGTGAGTCCGATTACCATCCGGTCCGCTTTGTATCCTTTATTTGAGTCTATTGCTTGATCAGATATCTTACGGCCTTCCTGTTTCTCCATTCGGGTGCCCGAAACTTCAAATGTACCGATAGTTATGTTCTTTAAAACTCCAGACTTTTCTTGTGTACGAATCTTTATGTCATTGTCGCATCGTGAGTCCGATTACCATCCGGTCCGCTTCGTATCCTTTATTTGAGTCTAGTGCATGATTAGATATCTTACGGCCTTCCCGTTCCTCCATTCGGGTGCCAGAAACTTCAAATGTGCCGATAGTTACGACCTTAAAACTCGAGCCTTTTCATGTGTACGAATCTCTATGTCATTGTCGCATCGTGAGTTCGATTACCATCCGGTCTGCTTCGTATCCTTTATTTGAGTCTATTGAATAATCAGATATCTTACGGCCTTCCCGTTCCTCCATTCGGGTGCCCGAAACTTCAAATGTATCGATAGTTACGTCCTTTTAAACTCGAGTCTTTTCTTGTGTACGAATCTCTATGTCATTGTCGCATCGTGAGTCCGATTACCGTCCGGTCCGCTTCGTATCCTTTATTTGAGTCTATTGCATGATCAGATATCGTACGACCTTCCTATTCCTCCATTCAGGTGCCCGAAACTTCAAATGTACCGATAGTTACGTCAGTTAAAACTCGACTCTTTTCTTGTGTACGAATCTCTATGTCAGTGTCGCATCGGGAGTCTGATTACCATCTGGTCCGCTTCGTATCCTTTATTTGAGTCTATTGGATGATCAGATATCTTACGGCCTTCCCGTTCCTCCATTCGGGGCCCCAAAACTTCAAATGTACCGATAGTTACGTCCTTTAAAACTCGAGTCTTTTCTTGTGTACGAATCTCTATATCATTGGCGCATCGTGAATCAGATTACCATCCGATCCGCTTTGTATCCTTTATTTGAGTCTATTGCATGATCAGATATCTTACAACCTTCCCGTTCCTCCATTCGGGTGCCAGAAACTTCAAATGTACCGATCGTTACGTCATTTAAAATTCGAGTCTTTTCTTGTGTACGAATCTCTATGTCATTGTCGCATCGTGAGTCTGATTACCATCCGGTCCGCTTCGTATCCTTTATTTGAGTCTACTGCATGATCAGATATCTTACGGCCTTCATGTTCCTCCATTCGGGTGCCCGAAACTTCAAATGTACCGATAGTTATGTTCTTTAAAACTCCAGACTTTTCTTGTGTACGAATCTTTATGTCATTGTCGCATCGTGAGTCCGATTACCATCCGGTCCGCTTCGTATCCTTTATTTGAGTCTAGTGCATGATTAGATATCTTACGGCCTTCCCGTTCCTCCATTCGGGTGCCAGAAACTTCAAATGTGCCGATAGTTACGACCTTAAAACTCGAGTCTTTTCATGTGTACGAATCTCTATGTCATTGTCGCATCGTGAGTTCGATTACCATCCGGTCTGCTTCGTATCCTTTATTTGAGTCTATTGAATAATCAGATATCTTACGGCCTTCCCGTTCCTCCATTCGGGTGCCCGAAACTTCAAATGTATCGATAGTTACGTCCTTTTAAACTCGAGTCTTTTCTTGTGTACGAATCTCTATGTCATTGTCGCATCGTGAGTCCGATTACCGTCCGGTCCGCTTCGTATCCTTTATTTGAGTCTATTGCATGATCAGATATCGTACGACCTTCCTATTCCTCCATTCAGGTGCCCGAAACTTCAAATGTACCGATAGTTACGTCAGTTAAAACTCGACTCTTTTCTTGTGTACGAATCTCTATGTCAGTGTCGCATCGGGAGTCTGATTACCATCTGGTCCGCTTCGTATCCTTTATTTGAGTCTATTGGATGATCAGATATCTTACGGCCTTCCCGTTCCTCCATTCGGGGCCCCAAAACTTCAAATGTACCGATAGTTACGTCCTTTAAAACTCGAGTCTTTTCTTGTGTACGAATCTCTATATCATTGGCGCATCGTGAATCAGATTACCATCCGGTCCGCTTTGTATCCTTTATTTGAGTCTATTGCATGATCAGATATCTTACAACATTCCCGTTCCTCCATTCGGGTGGCAGAAACTTCAAATGTACCGATCGTTACGTCAGTTAAAATTCGAGTCTTTTCTTGTGTATGAATCTCTATGTCATTGTTGCATCGTGAGTCTGATTACCATCCGGTCTGCTTCGTATCCTTTACTTGAGTCTACTGCATGATCAGATATCTTACGGCCTTCCCGTTCCTCTATTCGGATGCCCGAAACTTTAAATGTACCGATAGTTACGTCCTTTTAAACTCGAGTCTTTTCTTGTGTACGAATCTTTATGTCCTTGTCGCATCGTGAGTCCGATTACCATCCGGTGCACTTTGTATCCTTTATTTGAGTCTATTGCATGATCAGATATCTTACGGCCTTCCTGTTCCTCAATTCGGGTGCCCGAAACTTCAAATGTACCGATAGTTATGTTCTTTAAAACTCCAGACTTTTCTTGTGTACGAATCTTTATGTCATTGTCGCATCGTGAGTCCGATTACCATCCGGTCCGCTTCGTATCCTTTATTTGAGTCTAGTGCATGATTAGATATCTTACGGCCTTCCCGTTCCTCCATTCGGGTGCCAGAAACTTCAAATGTGCCGATAGTTACGACCTTAAAACTCGAGTCTTTTCATGTGTACGAATCTCTATGTCATTGTCGCATCGTGAGTTCGATTACCATCCGGTCTGCTTCGTATCCTTTATTTGAGTCTATTGAATAATCAGATATCTTACGGCCTTCCCGTTCCTCCATTCGGGTGCCCGAAACTTCAAATGTATCGATAGTTACGTCCTTTTAAACTCGAGTCTTTTCTTGTGTACGAATCTCTATGTCATTGTCGCATCGTGAGTCCGATTACCGTCCGGTCCGCTTCGTATCCTTTATTTGAGTCTATTGCATGATCAGATATCGTACGACCTTCCTATTCCTCCATTCAGGTGCCCGAAACTTCAAATGTACCGATAGTTACGTCAGTTAAAACTCGACTCTTTTCTTGTGTACGAATCTCTATGTCAGTGTCGCATTGGGAGTCTGATTACCATCTGGTCCGCTTCGTATCCTTTATTTGAGTCTATTGGATGATCAGATATCTTACGGCCTTCCCGTTCCTCCATTCGGGGCCCCAAAACTTCAAATGTACCGATAGTTACGTCCTTTAAAACTCGAGTCTTTTCTTGTGTACGAATCTCTATATCATTGGCGCATCGTGAATCAGATTACCATCCGGTCCGCTTTGTATCCTTTATTTGAGTCTATTGCATGATCAGATATCTTACAACATTCCCGTTCCTCCATTCGGGTGGCAGAAACTTCAAATGTACCGATCGTTACGTCAGTTAAAATTCGAGTCTTTTCTTGTGTACGAATCTCTATGTCATTGTTGCATCGTGAGTCTGATTACCATCCGGTCTGCTTCGTATCCTTTACTTGAGTCTACTGCATGATCAGATATCTTACGGCCTTCCCGTTCCTCTATTCGGGTGCCCGAAACTTTAAATGTACCGATAGTTACGTCCTTTTAAACTCGAGTCTTTTCTTGTGTACGAATCTTTATGTCCTTGTCGCATCGTGAGTCCGATTACCATCCGGTGCACTTTGTATCCTTTATTTGAGTCTATTGCATGATCAGATATCTTACGGCCTTCCTGTTCCTCCATTCGGGTGCCCGAAACTTCAAGTGTACCGATAGTTATGTTCTTTAAAACTCCAGACTTTTCTTGTGTACGAATCTTTATGTCATTGTCGCATCGTCAGTCCGATTACCATCCGGTCCGCTTCGTATCCTTTATTTGAGTCTAGTGCATGATTAGATATCTTACGGCCTTCCCGTTTCTCCATTCGGGTGCCAGAAACTTCAAATGTGCCGATAGTTACGACCTTAAAACTCGAGTCTTTTCATGTGTACAAATCTCTATGTCATTGTCGCATCGTGAGTTCGATTACCATCCGGTCTGCTTCGTATCCTTTATTTGAGTCTATTGCATGATCAGATATCGTACGAACTTCCTGTTCCTCCATTCAGGTGCCCGAAACTTCAAATGTACCGATAGTTACGTCAGTTAAAACTCGACTCTTTTCTTGTGTACGAATCTCTATGTCAGTGTCGCATCGGGAGTCTGATTACCATCTGGTCCGCTTCGTATCCTTTATTTGAGTCTATTGGATGATCAGATATCTTACGGCCTTCCCGTTCCTCCATTCGGGGCCCCAAAACTTCAAATGTACCGATAGTTACGTCCTTTAAAACTCGAGTCTTTTGTTGTGTACGAATCTCTATATCATTGGCGCATCGTGAATCAGATTACCATCCGATCCGCTTTGTATCCTTTATTTGAGTCTATTGCATGATCAGATATCTTACAACCTTCCCGTTCCTCCATTCGGGTGCCAGAAACTTCAAATGTACCGATCGTTACGTCATTTAAAATTCGAGTCTTTTCTTGTGTACGAATCTCTATGTCATTGTCGCATCGTGAGTCTGATTACCATCCGGTCCGCTTCGTATCCTTTATTTGAGTCTACTGCATGATCAGATATCTTACGGCCTTCCCGTTCCTCTATTCGGGTGCCCGAAACTTTAAATGTACCGATAGTTACGTCCTTTTAAACTCGAGTCTTTTCTTGTGTACGAATCTTTATGTCCTTGTCGCATCGTGAGTCCGATTACCATCCGGTCCGCTTTGTATCCTTTATTTGAGTCTATTGCATGATCAGATATCTTACGGCCTTCCTGTTCCTCCATTCGGGTGCCCGAAACTTCAAATGTACCGATAGTTATGTTCTTTAAAACTCCAGACTTTTCTTGTGTACGAATCTTTATGTCATTGTCGCATCGTCAGTCCGATTACCATCCGGTCCGCTTCGTATCCTTTATTTGAGTCTAGTGCATGATTAGATATCTTACGGCCTTCCCGTTTCTCCATTCGGGTGCCAGAAACTTCAAATGTGCCGATAGTTACGACCTTAAAACTCGAGTCTTTTCATGTGTACAAATCTCTATGTCATTGTCGCATCGTGAGTTCGATTACCATCCGGTCTGCTTCGTATCCTTTATTTGAGTCTATTGCATGATCAGATATCGTACGAACTTCCTGTTCCTCCATTCAGGTGCCCGAAACTTCAAATGTACCGATAGTTACGTCAGTTAAAACTCGACTCTTTTCTTGTGTACGAATCTCTATGTCAGTGTCGCATCGGGAGTCTGATTACCATCTGGTCCGCTTCGTATCCTTTATTTGAGTCTATTGGATGATCAGATATCTTACGGCCTTCCCGTTCCTCCATTCGGGGCCCCAAAACTTCAAATGTACCGATAGTTACGTCCTTTAAAACTCGAGTCTTTTCTTGTGTACGAATCTCTATATCATTGGCGCATCGTGAATCAGATTACCATCCGATCCGCTTTGTATCCTTTATTTGAGTCTATTGCATGATCAGATATCTTACAACCTTCCCGTTCCTCCATTCGGGTGCCAGAAACTTCAAATGTACCGATCGTTACGTCATTTAAAATTCGAGTCTTTTCTTGTGTACGAATCTCTATGTCATTGTCGCATCGTGAGTCTGATTACCATCCGGTCCGCTTCGTATCCTTTATTTGAGTCTACTGCATGATCAGATATCTTACGGCCTTCCCGTTCCTCTATTCCGGTGCCCGAAACTTTAAATGTACCGATAGTTACGTCCTTTTAAACTCGAGTCTTTTCTTGTGTACGAATCTTTATGTCCTTGTCGCATCGTGAGTCCGATTACCATCCGGTCCGCTTTGTATCCTTTATTTGAGTCTATTGCATGATCAGATATCTTACGGCCTTCCTGTTCCTCCATTCGGGTGCCCGAAACTTCAAATGTACCGATAGTTATGTTCTTTAAAACTCCAGACTTTTCTTGTGTACGAATCTTTATGTCATTGTCGCATCGTGAGTCCGATTACCATCCGGTCCGCTTCGTATCCTTTATTTGAGTCTAGTGCATGATTAGATATCTTACGGCCTTCCCGTTCCTCCATTCGGGTGCCAGAAACTTCAAATGTGCCGATAGTTACGACCTTAAAACTCGAGTCTTTTCATGTGTACGAATCTCTATGTCATTGTCGCATCGTGAGTTCGATTACCATCCGGTCTGCTTCGTATCCTTTATTTGAGTCTATTGAATAATCAGATATCTTACGGCCTTCCCGTTCCTCCATTCGGGTGCCCGAAACTTCAAATGTATCGATAGTTACGTCCTTTTAAACTCGAGTCTTTTCTTGTGTACGAATCTCTATGTCATTGTCGCATCGTGAGTCCGATTACCGTCCGGTCCGCTTCGTATCCTTTATTTGAGTCAATTGCATGATCAGATATCGTACGACCTTCCTATTCCTCCATTCAGGTGCCCGAAACTTCAAATGTACCGATAGTTACGTCAGTTAAAACTCGACTCTTTTCTTGTGTACGAATCTCTATGTCAGTGTCGCATCGGGAGTCTGATTACCATCTGGTCCGCTTCGTATCCTTTATTTGAGTCTATTGGATGATCAGATATCTTACGGCCTTCCCGTTCCTCCATTCGGGGCCCCAAAACTTCAAATGTACCGATAGTTACGTCCTTTAAAACTCGAGTCTTTTCTTGTGTACGAATCTCTATATCATTGGCGCATCGTGAATCAGATTACCATCCGGTCCGCTTTGTATCCTTTATTTGAGTCTATTGCATGATCAGATATCTTACAACATTCCCGTTCCTCCATTCGGGTGGCAGAAACTTCAAATGTACCGATCGTTACGTCAGTTAAAATTCGAGTCTTTTCTTGTGTACGAATCTCTATGTCATTGTTGCATCGTGAGTCTGATAACCATCCGGTCTGCTTCGTATCCTTTACTTGAGTCTACTGCATGATCAGAAATCTTACGGCCTTCCCGTTCCTCTATTCGGGTGCCCGAAACTTTAAATGTACCGATAGTTACGTCCTTTTAAACTCGAGTCTTTTCTTGTGTACGAATCTTTATGTCCTTGTCGCATCGTGAGTCCGATTACCATCCGGTGCGCTTTGTATCCTTTATTTGAGTCTATTGCATGATCAGATATCTTACGGCCTTCCTGTTCCTCCATTCGGGTGCCCGAAACTTCAAATGTACCGATAGTTATGTTCTTTAAAACTCCAGACTTTTCTTGTGTACGAATCTTTATGTCATTGTCGCATCGTCAGTCTGATTACCATCCGGTCCGCTTCGTATCCTTTATTTGAGTCTAGTGCATGATTAGATATCTTACGGCCTTCCCGTTTCTCCATTCGGGTGCCAGAAACTTCAAATGTGCCGATAGTTACGACCTTAAAACTCGAGTCTTTTCATGTGTACGAATCTCTATGTCATTGTCGCATCGTGAGTTCGATTACCATCCGGTCTGCTTCGTATCCTTTATTTGAGTCTATTGAATAATCAGATATCTTACGGCCTTCCCGTTCCTCCATTCGGGTGATCGAAACTTCAAATGTACCGATAGTTACGTCAGTTAAAACTCGACTCTTTTCTTGTGTACGAATCTCTATGTCAGTGTCGCATCGGGAGTCTGATTACCATCTGGTCCGCTTCGTATCCTTTATTTGAGTCTATTGGATGATCAGATATCTTACGGCCTTCCCGTTCCTCCATTCGGGGCCCCAAAACTTCAAATGTACCGATAGTTACGTCCTTTAAAACTCGAGTCTTTTCTTGTGTACGAATCTCTATATCATTGGCGCATCGTGAATCAGATTACCATCCGATCCGCTTTGTATCCTTTATTTGAGTCTATTGCATGATCAGATATCTTACAACCTTCCCGTTCCTCCATTCGGGTGCCAGAAACTTCAAATGTACCGATCGTTACGTCATTTAAAATTCGAGTCTTTTCTTGTGTACGAATCTCTATGTCATTGTCGCATCGTGAGTCTGATTACCATCCGGTCCGCTTCGTATCCTTTATTTGAGTCTACTGCATGATCAGATATCTTACGGCCTTCCCGTTCCTCTATTCGGGTGCCCGAAACTTTAAATGTACCGATAGTTACGTCCTTTTAAACTCGAGTCTTTTCTTCTGTACGAATCTTTATGTCCTTGTCGCATCGTGAGTCCGATTACCATCCGGTCCGCTTTGTATCCTTTATTTGAGTCTATTGCATGATCAGATATCTTACGGCCTTCCTGTTCCTCCATTCGGGTGCCCGAAACTTCAAATGTACCGATAGTTATGTTCTTTAAAACTCCAGACTTTTCTTGTGTACGAATCTCTATGTCAGTGTCGCATCGGGAGTCTGATTACCATCTGGTCCGCTTCGTATCCTTTATTTGAGTCTATTGGATGATCAGATATCTTACGGCCTTCCCGTTCCTCCATTCGGGGCCCCAAAACTTCAAATGTACCGATAGTTACGTCCTTTAAAACTCGAGTCTTTTCTTGTGTACGAATCTCTATATCATTGGCGCATCGTGAATCAGATTACCATCCGGTCCGCTTTGTATCCTTTATTTGAGTCTATTGCATGATCAGATATCTTACAACATTCCCGTTCCTCCATTCGGGTGGCAGAAACTGCAAATGTACCGATCGTTACGTCAGTTAAAATTCGAGTCTTTTCTTGTGTACGAATCTCTATGTCATTGTTGCATCGTGAGTCTGATTACCATCCGGTCTGCTTCGTATCCTTTACTTGAGTCTACTGCATGATCAGATATCTTACGGCCTTCCCGTTCCTCTATTCGGGTGCCCGAAACTTTAATGTACCGATAGTTACGTCCTTTTAAACTCGAGTCTTTTCTTGTGTACGAATCTTTATGTCCTTGTCGCATCGTGAGTCCGATTACCATCCGGTGCGCTTTGTATCCTTTATTTGAGTCTATTGCATGATCAGATATCTTACGGGCTTCCTGTTCCTCCATTCGGGTGCCCGAAACTTCAAATGTACCGATAGTTATGTTCTTTAAAACTCCAGACTTTTCTTGTGTACGAATCTTTATGTCATTGTCGCATCGTCAGTCCGATTACCATCCGGTCCGCTTCGTATCCTTTATTTGAGTCTAGTGCATGATTAGATATCTTACGGCCTTCCCGTTCTCCATTCGGGTGCCAGAAACTTCAAATGTGCCGATAGTTACGACCTTAAAACTCGAGTCTTTTCATGTGTACGAATCTCTATGTCATTGTCGCATCGTGAGTTCGATTACCATTCGGTCTGCTTCGTATCCTTTATTTGAGTCTATTGAATAATCAGATATCTTACGGCCTTCCCGTTCCTCCATTCGGGTGATCGAAACTTCAAATGTATCGATAGTTACGTCCTTTTAAACTCGAGTCTTTTCTTGTGTTGAATCTCTATGTCATTGTCGCATCGTGAGTCCGATTACCATCCGGTCCGCTTCGTATCCTTTATTAGAGTCTATTGCATGATCAGATATCGTACGAACTTCCTGTTCCTCCATTCAGGTGCCCGAAACTTCAAATGTACCGATAGTTACGTCAGTTAAAACTCGACTCTTTTCTTGTGTACGAATCTCTATGTCAGTGTCGCATCGGGAGTCTGATTACCATCTGGTCCGCTTCGTATCCTTTATTTGAGTCTATTGGATTATCAGATATCTTACGGCCTTCCCGTTCCTCCATTCGGGGCCCCAAAACTTCAAATGTACCGATAGTTACGTCCTTTAAAACTCGAGTCTTTTCTTGTGTACGAATCTCTATATCATTGGCGCATCGTGAATCAGATTACCATCCGATCCGCTTTGTATCCTTTATTTGAGTCTATTGCATGATCAGATATCTTACAACCTTCCCGTTCCTCCATTCGGGTGCCAGAAACTTCAAATGTACCGATCGTTACGTCATTTAAAATTCGAGTCTTTTCTTGTGTACGAATCTCTATGTCATTGTCGCATCGTGAGTCTGATTACCATCCGGTCCGCTTCGTATCCTTTATTTGAGTCTACTGCATGATCAGATATCTTACGGCCTTCCCGTTCCTCTATTCGGGTGCCCGAAACTTTAAATGTACCGATAGTTACGTCCTTTTAAACTCGAGTCTTTTCTTGTGTACGAATCTTTATGTCCTTGTCGCATCGTGAGTCCGATTACCATCCGGTCCGCTTTGTATCCTTTATTTGTGTCTATTGCATGATCAGATATCTTACGGCCTTCCTGTTCCTCCATTCGGGTGCCCGAAACTTCAAATGTACCGATAGTTATGTTCTTTAAAACTCCAGACTTTTCTTGTGTACGAATCTTTATGTCATTGTCGCATCGTGAGTCCGATTACCATCCGGTCCGCTTCGTATCCTTTATTTGAGTCTAGTGCATGATCAGATATCTTACGGCCTTCCCGTTCCTCCATTCGGGTGCCAGAAACTTCAAATGTGCCGATAGTTACGACCTTAAAACTCGAGTCTTTTCATGTGTACGAATCTCTATGTCATTGTCACATCGTGAGTTCGATCACCATCCGGTCCGCTTCGTATCCTTTATTTGAGTTTATTGCATGATCAGATATCGTACGACCTTCCTGTTCCTCCATTCAGGTGCCCAAAACTTCAAATGTACCGTTAGTTACGTCAGTTAAAACTCGACTCTTTTCTTGTGTACGAATCTCTATGTTAGTGTCGCATCGGGAGTCTGATTACCATCTGGTCCGCTTCGTATCCTTTATTTGAGTCTATTGGATGATCAGATATCTTACAGCCTTCCCGTTCCTCCATTCGGGGCCCCAAAACTTCAAATGTACCGATAGTTACGTCCTTTAAAACTCGAGTCTTTTCTTGTGTACGAATCTCTATATCATTGGCGCAACGTGAATCAGATTACCATCCGGTCCGCTTTGTATCCTTTATTTGAGTCTATTGCATGATCAGATATCTTACGACCTTCCCGTTCCACCATTCGGGTGCCAGAAACTTCAAATGTACCGATCGTTACGTCAGTTAAAATTCGAGTCTTTTCTTGTGTACGAATCTCTATGTCATTGTCGCATCGTGAGTCTGATTACCATCCGGTCCGCTTCGTATCCTTTATTTGAGTCTACTACATGATCAGATATCTTACGGCCTTCCCGTTCCTCTATTCGGGTGCCCGAAACTTTAAATGTACCGATGGTTACGTCCTTTTAAACTCGAGTCTTTTCTTGTGTACGAATCTTTATGTCCTTGTCGCATCGTGAGTCCGATTACCATCCGGTCCGCTTTGTATCCTTTATTTTAGTCTATTGCATGATCAGATATCTTACGGCCTTCCTGTTCCTCCATTCGGGTGCCCGAAACTTCAAATGTACCGATAGTTATGTTCTTTAAAACTCCAGACTTTTCTTGTGTACGAATCTTTATGTCATTGTCGCATCGTGAGTCCGATTACCATCCGGTCCGCTTCGTATCCTTTATTTGAGTCTAGTGCATGATCAGATATCTTACGGCCTTCCCGTTCCTCCATTCGGGTGCCAGAAACTTCAAATGTGCCGATAGTTACGACCTTAAAACTCGAGTCTTTTCATGTGTACGAATCTCTATGTCATTGTCGCATCGTGAGTTCGATTACCATCCGGTCTGCTTCGTATCCTTTATTTGAGTCTATTGAATAATCAGATATCTTACGGCCTTCCCGTTCCTCCATTCGGGTGCCCGAAACTTCAAATGTACTGATAGTTACGTCAGTTAAAACTCGAGTCTTTTCTTGTGTACGAATCTCTATGTCATTTTCGCATAGTGAGTCTGATTACCATCCGGTCTGCTTCGTATCCTTTTTTTTTTGGTAAAGGAGTCGGCACTCCGGTAAATATTATAAACCACAAAAAATATGTACAATCAAAACCGGCTTTATGGACTTTACAAAATAAACCTATAAACTATAGTCCATAAAGCCAATACAATCCAAAACAAACCACTAAATACCACTATCACAAACCACTAGCCATAATCTAAACATTCAGAAACCCAACCCCAATGCCCACTATCTCTAAAAGCCCATACAATCATAGCCCACACCCTAACAAGCCCAAAATCAATACTGAAGTCTTCATACAGCATCCATGTCTTCGATCCATTACACATCATCTCTTTGTCTCTATCTTTACCTGTCTTCAATCTCTCAATACAGCATTCCAGCTCAAATTGAATCCATCTTCTGTTGAATTCACGCTGAACCACTAGACCCTTAAATATTTCATTCCAAACCGCTGCACTTGAATCTTTAACAACCATGTAGAACTTCAACATATCTTCCCAGCAGCAGCAAACACTCCATCCATTAAAACTGATAAGATCAATCCAGCATCCATTAAACAGACCCAACCCAGACCCCATCACAACCATAACAACACAACTCAAATGATAAACCATATCACCCAACCCATTTAAAACCACATCCCATAACAGACCAACAAAAACAGACTCAAAATCTAATCTAAAATCAAGAAACAGGTTAAGAAACGAAATCATAATATCATAGGTTCCCCATCTTTGCTTGGTACTAGAAAATATAAAACACTTTGGGGTGGAAATCAATGTCCTAATAGCAAAGATGGTGTCCATCCTTATCTCTCCAAGTGTAATGCTCCCCTTGAGCTCAGTATATCCTAACCACCAATTATACAACGCAGAACCAGGCTTATTTCCATAGATAGAAACAGAACCCAGCAGAATAGACTCACACAACACCATACCAAGAACAGAACAGAAACAAAAGGAAGGCTTAAAAGCCCAGATCTCTACCCAAACGCTTTTAGTACTCCTTATTCCTGCAAGTTCCCATATATGTGACCCATTCCCTCCCTTAGGCAAGTGCCTAGACAGACTGACCAACTCAGACCTCAAATGAAACAGGCTCAACAAAAACCATTTACAAGTATAGGTTCCTGACCAGTGATTAGTGCTAAAAAATAAAAATTTTATGAAAGAGAATAATGTCCTAAAACCACTGATCAGATCCATCCTTATCTCTCCAAGGTGTATGCTTTCTCCAAGCCTCAACAATCCTAAAATCCCCTTTAACCAGGCAAAACTGGAATCAGTTTCAATAAGAAACATGAAATCCAGCAGAACATTTTTGAAAAAAAAGACTATATACACAAAACCATTTTTGAGATAAAAAAGGAAGCTTTAACAGCCAGATTTCTACCCATACGCTTATAGTTCTCCAGATTACAGCAAGTTCCCATTTATAAAAACCCTCCCCCCCACTAGGCAAGTGCCTATAATCACAGACCCAATATGACTCAGAAATGAAAAGGCTCAACGAATACAACTGAATAACAAGGTTTTCCAGCCAGTGGAAGGTGCTACAAAATACAAAATTTGGGGTGGAAAAACATGTCCTAAACCCACTGGCTAGATCCATCCTTATAGCTCCCGGTGTGTGGCTTACTCCAAGCCCAAACATTCCTAAATCTCCATACACATACGCAGAACTAATACCTTCCACAAAACCAGTAAAAGGTATCAGCAGAGATTTTAAGATAAAAACAAACCAGACCACTTCTTTTACAGAATCAGAATAAAAAATAGGAAGCTTTAAAAGCCAGATTTCTACCCATACGCTTTTTGTACACCTTATTACAGCAAGTTCCCAAAGATATAATCCCTCCCACCCCATAGGCCAAGGCCCAAAAGTATAGACAGACACATACCAACAAGAAAACAGGCTCAACAAATGTTCATAACAAACATGGGTTCTTAACCAGTGGCTGGAACTAGAAAACAAAACAAAAATCAAGAAGAACAAGATCCTAAAGCCACTGGTCAAATCCAACCAAATGCCTCCCAGTTTAAAGCTGACTCCCAGCCATCTTAAACCTAATCCTCCCAGAGATTTGGCACAGATGCTTATCAAGAAAAGCACCAGATCAGTTAAAAAATCAAAAAAATAAAGTTTTGAGAAAACACAGGAAGGTTCCAAGAACCTGATCACTACCCAAACGGACTTTAGTCTCTAGATTACTGCAAATTCCCCATATAAAACCCCCCCAGTCCCAAAATAATCAATATAACCCAGCCCAATATTCCAACCCAAACCACCATAAACCTTTACAACCCTCTCTTTACCCCTGCCACCTTCCATCAACCCCACTCCCCACTCAACCCTATACCACCTACTCCCTATTATCATTATCATCAAGATCATCCACATACTTAATATTCCAGACAGAACTCACTAAAACATCCCTCTGGTCAGCCTTAAACTTCATACCAGCCAGCTTAAGCTGGACAGTATCCTGCACCTGTGAACAGATTACCCTAACAGACCTCTTTTTATTATTAAAAAGTCTGTTGTTCCTTTCCTGCCACACAGTATAAACAGTAGCAGCCAAGACCAATCTCTGAATCCTTCCCCACACAGATTTGCCAACATTCATTTTACTAATATATCCCACTATCCCTTCCCAATCATCAGGCATCTTCTCCATCCTAGCCAAAACCTTCATTCTCCACCAAACCAATCTAGAGAACTCACAAGAGAAGAATAAATGGTTATGACTATCCTTACAATTCCCACACAAACTGCACTTAAGCACTTTTTTCACATTCCACCTTTCCATTCTATCCTGAGTAGGGAGCTTAAATTTAAATGCCAGCCAAGTAATAAAAGAATGTCTAGGTATATTATTACTAAACCATACAAACCTATGCCACTTAACCACCTCTCCCCCTCTGACCAGATCATCATACACCACCTTTGAAGAAAAAGCCACAAACTTATCCTTCTTATTAACCCATCCAAACTTATCAGTTCTACCCATATGCAGCACGGGCAAGCTTTCCTCAAAAAACCAAGAGTATTTAGCCCTCCATTCCTCAGGAACTTTCCACCCATTTTCCCCTACCAAATCAGCCACCTTTAACTTCAAATCAAAACCAGCAGCCCTAATGTCTCTCCTATTTATCAAATTAATAAGAGGTCCTTTAGAATGCCATTTATTAAACCATGCATTAATCAGCTTCCCATCCCCTATTCTAGCAACACATTTATTCCTAAACATACTCCTGCACCCCAAAATTTGCTTCCAAGTCCATGAGTCAGCATTAGCTTCCTCAACCTCCCAGAAACTACACCCTCTTAACTTATAAGCATTAATCCACTGAACCCATAAAGATCCCTTATTATTCAAAATATTCCAAATATGCTTAGCCATCAAAGCACAATTTCTCTCTTTCAGTCTAGTAATACCCAAACCCCCCTTACTCTTTTTAAAACATAGTTCATCCCACCCCACCTTTGCACATCCTTGCCTAAACTCCCCTTGGCACCATAAAAATCCTCTACATATTCTAATCACATCTTCCAGAATATTATCAGGGAGCATAAACAAGGAAGACCAGTAAACTGTCAAAGATGACAACACTGATTTCAATAACTGGACTCTACCAGCATAAGAAAGAAACTGGTTCTTCCAATCAGAAATTCTCCTCTTGACCTTGTCCAGTAACACTCCACAATCCTTCTGATATAACCTCTTGGAATCCAAAGGGATACCCAAATATTTCATAGGCAATCCCCCCACTCTAAACTGCCATAACTCCAAGATATTCTTTTGAACCTCCAAATCCACATTACCAAACACAATCTCACTCTTCCCCAAATTTGGTCTCAGCCCTGAACACCCACCAAATTCCTCAAGAGCCTCCTTCATCACCTGTATAGACTTCACATCTGCATTACAAAAAATAAACAAATCATCAGCAAAACATAAATGGGTTAAATTTAACTTTTCACATTTCCAATGATACTTAAAATCCTCATTATTCCTAATTCTTCTTTTCATCATTAAATTCAACACCTCCATAACTAGAGTGAACAGATAGGGTGACATAGGGTCCCCTTGTCTCAGACCCTTCTCCCCCCTGAAATAACCATATAAATTCCCATTCAGGTTTAAAGAGTAAGACACTGTTCTGATACAAGTCATAACCCAGCCCACAAATTTACAAGGAAACCCAAACAGAATCAAGCACTGCTCCAAGAAGTCATGATCTACAGAATCATAAGCCTTCTGCAAATCCACCTTGATAGCCACTCTAGGGTACCCCCTCTTCCAATCATAACCCTTAACCAATTCTTGAGCTAACAGGATATTATCACTTATTAACCTGCCTGGAACAAATGCACTCTGAGCTTTATCAACCAAAGAATCTAATACCCTCATCAATCTATTGCAAATCACTTTGCTTATACACTTATAAATCACATTACAGCACGAAATAGGTCTGAATTCAGACACCACAGTAGGAGCAGCCACCTTAGGAACCAGAGAGATAACAGTAGCATTAATCTGTTTCAAGATCTTCCCAGTGTCAAAAAACTCCCTAACAGCCCCACAAATATCCCCCCCAATAATTTCCCAGGAAGCCTTAAAGAATTTAGCTGAAAACCCATCCGGGCCAGGTGCCTTATTATCATCAATCTGGAATAAAGCATTCTTGATTTCATCATTAGACACCTCAGCCAATAACCCTTCACCATACCTTGTATCCAATTTATTAACAAATAAATCATCCCCTTCAACAATATCCACCACCCTCTCCTTCTTTCCCATCAGTCCCATATAGAACTTAACAAAAGCATTCCCAATATTACCCTCTCTATACTCATTACCCTCACAATCAGAAATTTGATCCAGCTTACCCCTAACCTGCCTCTGCTTGACAGAATGAAAAAAGTACTTATTATTTTGATCACCCACTTTCAACCAATGCATTTTAGATTTCTGCTTTAACATACACTCCTCATCCCTCAATGCCCCATTAAAGGCATCTAAATATACTAACTCTTCCTGCCTTAGATCAATATTATCAGGATTCATAGAAACTTCCTCCTGAACTTTCTCTAATTCCACCCTAACCCTTTCCACTTTCCTAGTCAAATTCCCTTGCTGAAAATTAAGCTTCCTCAAAGGTTTCTTTAACCCCTTTAGCTTACTAACCACCCCAAACATCTTACATCCCCTCACCTCCAAGTTCCACCCCTCCCTCACAATAGGCAGAAACTCTTTTTTATCAACCAGGAAATTCCAAAACTTAAAAGGCTTTGGACTATTATCCTGAGAATCCACAAAAGACATCACCATGGGAGAATGATCAGAAGAGTAATAAGGCAAGAACTTCACTCCCACATTACAAAACACCTCCCTGAATTTGTCATTTCCCATAACTCTATCTAATTTCTCCATAATGCCATCAGCTTTCCCTGGCTTCTGATTCCAAGTATAAAACAGCCCAGAGCTAGGAAGATCACAAACATTCAAATTATCCACACAATCCTTAAACTCCTCCATCCCATAAATAGAAGTCCCCAAAGCAGTATTTTTCTCATAAGGATCCAGGATAGCATTATAATCTCCCATAACAACCCAAGGATTATTAACAATAACACTAGAATGCCCAATCAAATCAGCCCACAACTCCCTTCTTCCCACAACATTAGTAACCCCATAAATGAAAGAACAAAAAAACCTATCTCCACCACCCAGAGGGCACACTAAGCAGTGAATAACCTGCTCCTTCTTTTGCAGAATCACCACATCCATAGCCCTACTATCCCATCCAATCACTATTCTAACCCAGCTATTACATTGATCAGCATTAGAACACCATTCCCAATTCCTCATAATTCCCTTACACACCCTATCAATCCCATTTTTATTAACTCTAGTCTCAATCAGCCCACACAACTTAACCCCATTATCACTAATCACCCTAGAAATCTGCCTTTGTTTAGAAGCATTAGACATGCCCCTAACATTCCAAGCAAGAGATCCAATCTTCATTTAAACAGGCACAGCAGCATCAGAATTCTTCATTCCAGAAGAATCCCCAGTTTCATTTCCCATAACCTCAGCATCCTGCACCACAGAAACAACAGAAGCACTACTACCCCTATTGGCCTCCACCAGTTTAGAAAACATTAATTTATCCCATTGTTCAAAAAATACTTTAACTTGACCTATGTTCCATTTTCTCATAATTTCATTAGAAGGACAAGTTTTTGTAAGAACATAATGGGCAACCTCATTAAACTGAGCATCATTCATTTTAAAGTACCCAGATTTTACATTGACACTAGTTTCAATTTTATTCCTAATATCAGAATCCACATCCATATTCAAAACCTCATTAGAACAACCAACCTGACCAACCCCAGACCCCTTCTCAGACTCCCCAATAACATTCACACTATTTTCACCAACCCCCACTCCCTTCACAGACTCCTTAACCAAATTCTCACTACTATTACCACCCCCAGACCCCTTCCCAGACTCATTACCAACATTCCCCAGCTTACCAACCCCAGACCCTTCCACAGACTTCTTAATCTGTTTCTTCTTAACAATGTTTCCCCCCTTAGCACTCCCAGAGGATTGCCCCACATTATCAACTAAGATAGACTTCCCCTTATCATTACCATTATCACTATTACCCTCCCCCAACTCATCCCTTAATACAGCAAAAGTATTCTTAACATTAATATTATTATTATCATTCTTAACCACCCATTGCCTCCCCCCATTAACATTCCCTTGATTTTTATTCCCCCCAATAATACCCCCTTGACCCCCCTGACCTCTATTTCCAGCATTCCCACCATTAGATGCCCCCTGATTACCCAGCCCTCTATTCCCATTATTTCTCCCATTAGAATTCCCTCCCTGATTTCTATCAATCCCATTACCCTGAAACCCCCCTTTCTTATTACCACCATTATTAACCACCCTATTCCTCCTACCCACCATTTGATACCCCTCTGCATCAACCCTAGAAACAGGGAAATCAGCTTGACTTGCCTGATACAATTCTTTAAGGAGCTGTTCAGTTTTACCAGCCACCTCTTCAGCAGTCAACACTCTATTCTTACACCCTTCATAATCATGACCAAACACTTTACATGCAGAACACTTCTTAATCTTCACCTGATATTCCACTCTAACCTTCTGAATAAAAGCAGCCTTACCAACATCAGGGGGATAGTAGGCATTAACAAACTCAGGTAACACCTTATCAGCTTTAACCTCAACCAACACTCTAGCAAAACCAGCCATACCCTCCTTTTTATTACACCTCATAGCTGTCACCTTATCCAACATAATAGGATCACCAATACAACTCATCATACTACTTAAACTCTCTCTATTCCACAACTCCATAGGCATATTAGGAACTGTAACCCAGATAGGAATGGAACTGGGCTCAACCCTTTCCAGATTAACTCCCACCTCCCATTTCCTAATGCACAGAGGAACATCATTAATCAACCAGGGGCCCTTCTTAATAGTTTCCATCATACCCACTTCAGACTTAAACTTAAAGAAAAATATACCACTCCCATTAGAAGAAACCTCAACCAATCCATAGTTCTTCCACATCCTAAACAAATGGTACCTGACCATACCAATAGAAAGAAATTGCCCAACACTATAGCCATATAGATAAGTGCTATAAGCAACTCTAGCCTCCATCAATTTCTCAGGTTTAATCACTGCCACTACTTCTCCTGATTCCAGTACCTTAGGAGGAACAAATGCCATTTTAGTCTCCAATACTTCCAATGATTTATCCCTAGCCATATCAGCAAAAGAAGCTACTGGCTTCCCTTTATCATTCCCACCCTCACCTTCATTCACAGCATTAAACACCACATCCCCTGTCTCAACCCCTGTACTCATGATAGATTTGGGAATAGGTTTTAATTTGCTAATAAAAGGCATATCCTCCTTGGTAACTTTATAAGGACCCATCTTAGCAGATGTCTTACTGATCAGCTTCTTCATAGAAGGAGTCTTCAATATTCCCCTCCAAGGCAACCTAGTAGTAATGTCACCCTTTTTAACTACTTCCTCACCTCCCTCCTCCATAGTTTCACCCTCCTCATTACCCTTTACTTCAGCCCCCTTCTCATCTTTCTCCTCCTTAGCCTCTTCTTCTTTATCCTTAACCTTAGTACTGCCACCCCCCAAAGTAATGTTACCCTCCTCATCAACAATAACCTTACTCCCAGCCCCAGGACTGTAAGACCACTGCTGATTAGAAACCGACAGCTGCAGCCTTAACTCATTTGCTTTCCCCTCATCCACATTTTTATTCTTCCTTCCCACTTTCAACTTAACAGGGGCAACATTAGAGTTACCCTCATTAACCACCCCCATTACCTCCTGAGCAGACACTAACTCAGGCAAAATCTCATCACTATCCCCTAATCCAAAATCACTCTCAATTCTCACATAATTACCTTCTCCCCAAAGAACTTTCCTGGACTTCATATAAGTATTCTCATTCCTAATAGATCTCTTTTTCCTCTTCTCCAGGAATACAAAGTTAGCCCCCAAACCAGAATCAAAAACATTAGAATTAACATCCAATTGAGCAACCAATCCCCCTTTACTCTCATCCTTCATCAGAACATCATTATCAGCAGAACAGTTAGACAAACAGCTTCCATACCCCAGCCTACTCATAAACCCAGCAACAACTTGCATAATAAGCCCATATCTACCAGCCAGCTTACTAGCAAATGACAACCCCCTACCCGCAATCTCATCTTCAACCATACGATTAACAGTTTCCAATTTACCCAACCCAGCCAGCTTAATAATAGGTAACGTTTCATTCATCAACCGATGTTTCCAATTATCGCCAAACAGGGTAACAAATAAACTCACCACATCAGGACTGAAAATAAGGGAATCCTTCTTACCAGACATAAAACGATTAAGGATAACCTGCTCCGAAGTCACCTTCCCCTCATCTTCCGATGACATAGAAGCCTCCTTCTAATTAGTACACAAAATATCAGGAGGACCCTTAGGAGGGGGCTCCGTAATCGGAACCCTAGCTACCGGATCCATAAGCTCACAACCGTAACAGAAGAACAAAGAACAGTAACAGAGAACAACGAGCAAACAACGAAGAAGAAGAAAGGGTTAAAAGAGGCGGGAAAAGAGAAACACAGAAGAAAACACCTGAATCGCCAAAATCGCCCAATTCAGAGAGAAAACCCTAGCTTCGTTGCTTCGTATCCTTTATTTGAGTCTATTGCATGATCAGATATCTTACGGCCTTCCCGTTCCTCTATTCGGGTGCCCGAAACTTTAAATGTACCGATAGTTACGTCCTTTTAAACTCGAGTCTTTTCTTGTGTACGAATCTTTATGTCCTTGTCGCATCGTGAGTCCGATTACCATCCGGTCCGCTTTGTATCCTTTATTTGAGTCTATTGCATGATCCGATATCTTACGGCCTTCCTGTTCCTCCATTCGGGTGCCCGAAACTTCAAATGTATCGATAATTATGTTCTTTAAAACTCCAGACTTTTCTTGTGTACGAATCTTTATGTCATTGTCGCATCATGAGTCCGATTACCATCCGGTCCACTTCGTATCCTTTATTTGAGTCTTTTGCATGATCAGATATCTTACGGCCTTCCTGTTCCTCCATTCGGGTGCCCGAAACTTCAAATGTTCCGATAGTTAAGTCCTTTAAAACTCGAGACTTTTCTTGCGTACGAATCTCTATGTCGTTGTCGCATCCTGAGTCCGATTACCATCTGGTCCACTTCGTATCCTTTATTTGAGTCTAGTGCATGATCAGATATCATACGGCCTTCCCGTTCCTCCATTGGAGTGACAGGAACTTCAAATGTGCCGATAGTTACGACCTTAAAACTCGAGTCTTTTCTTGTGTACGAATCTCTATGTCATTGTCACATCGTGAGTTCGATTACCATCCGGTCTGCTTCGTATCCTTTATTCGAGTCTATTGCATGATCGGATATCTTACGGCCTTCCCGTTCCTCCATTCGGGTGCCCGAAACTTCAAAAGTACTTATAGTTACGTCCTTTAAAACTCAATTCTTTTCTTGTGTACGAATCTCTATGTCATTGTCGCATCGTGAGTCTGATTACCATCCGGTCCACTTCGTATCCTTTTTTTGAGTCTATTGCATCATCAGATATCTTACGGCCTTGCCGTTCCTCCATTCGGATGCCCGAAACTTCAAATGTACCGATATATACGTCCTTTAAAACTCGAGTCCTTTCTTGTGTACAAATCTCCATGTCATAGTCGCATCGTGAGTCTGATTACCATCTTGTCCGCTTCGTATCCTTTATTTGAGTCTATTGCATGATCAGATATCTTATGGTCTTCCTGTTCCTCCATTCGGGTGCCCGAAACTTCAAATGTACCGATAGTTATGTCCTTTAAAACTCGAGACTTTTCTTGTGTACGAATCTCTATGTCATTGTCGCATCGTGAGTCCGATTACCATCCGGTCCGCTTCGTATCCTTTATTTGAGTCTAGTGCATGATCAGATATCTTACGGCCTTCCCGTTCCTCCATTCGGGTGCCCGAAACTTCAAATGTACCGATAGTTACGTTCTTTTAAACTCGAGTCTTTTCTTGTGTACGAATCTTTATGTCATTGTCGCCTCGTGAGTCCGATTACCATCCGGTCCACTTTGTATCCTTTATTTGAGTCTATTGCATGATCAGATATCTTATGGCCTTCCCGTGCCTCCATTCGAGTGCGTCTATTGCATGATCAGAAATCTTACGGCCTTCCTGTTCTTCCATTCGGGTGCCCGAAACTTCAAATGTACCGATAGTAATGTCCTTTAAAACTCGAGACTTTTCTTGTGTACGAATCTCTATGTCATTGTCGCATCGTAAGTCCGATTACCATCCGGTCCGCTTCGTATCCTTTATTTGAGTCTAGTGCATGATCAGATATCTTACGGCCTTCCCGTTCCTCCATTTGGGTGCCCGAAACTTCAAATGTACCGATAGTTACGTTCTTTAAAACTCGAGTCTTTTCTTGTGTACTAATCTCTATGTCATTGTCGCATCGCGAGTCTGATTACCATCCGGTCCACTTCGTATCCTTTATTTGAGTCTATTGCATGATCAGATATCTTACGGACTTCCCGTTCCTCCATTCGAGTGCCCGGAACTTCAAATGTGCCGATAGTTACGACCTTAAAACTCGAGTCTTTTCATGTGTACGAATCTCTATGTCATTGTCGCATCGTGAGTTCGATTACCATCCGGTCTGCTTCGTATCCTTTTATTGAGGCTATTGCATAATCAGATATCTTACGGCCTTCCCGTTCCTCCATTCGGGTGCCCGAAACTTCAAATGTACCGATAGTTACGTCCTTTAAAACTCGAGTCTTTTCTTGTGTAAGAATCTCTATGTCCTTGTCGCCTCATGAGTCCGATTACCATCCGGTCCACTTCGTATCCTTTATTTGAGTCTATTGCATGATCAGATATCGTACGACCTTCCTGTTCCTCCATTCGGGTGCCCGAAACTTCAAATGTACCGATAGTTACGTCAGTTAAAACTCGACACTTTTCTGTGTACGAATCTCTATCTCAGTGTGGCATCGGGAATCTGATTACCATCTGGTCCGCTTCGTATCCTTTATTTGAGTCTATTGGATGATCAGATATCTTACGGCCTTCCCGTTCCTCCATTCGGGGCCCCAAAACTTCAAATGTACCGATAGTTACGTCCTTTAAAACTCGAGTCTTTTCTTGTGTACGAATCTCTATATCATTGGCGCATCGTGAATCAGATTACCATCCGGTCCGCTTTGTATCCTTTATTTGAGTCTATTGCATGATCAGATATCTTACAACATTCCCGTTCCTCCATTCGGGTGCCAGAAACTTCAAATGTACCGATCGTTACGTCAGTTAAAATTCGAGTCTTTTCTTGTGTACGAATCTCTATGTCATTGTCGCATCGTGAGTTTGATTACCATCCGGTCCGCTTCGTATCCTTTATTTGAGTCTACTGCATGATCAGATATCTTACGGCCTTCCCGTTCCTCTATTCGGGTGCCCGAAACATTAAATGTACCGATAGTTACGTCCTTTTAAACTCGAGTCTTTTCTTGTGTACGAATCTTTATGTCCTTGTCGCATCGTGAGTCCGATTACCATCCGGTCCGCTTTGTATCCTTTATTTGAGTCTATTGCATGATCAGATATCTTACGGCCTTCCTGTTCCTCCATTCGGGTGCCCGAAACTTCAAATGTACCGATAGTCATGTTCTTTAAAACTCCAGACTTTTCTTGTGTACGAATCTTTATGTCATTGTCGCATCGTGAGTCCGATTACCATCCGGTCCGCTTCGTATCCTTTATTTGAGTCTAGTGCATGATTAGATATCTTACGGCCTTCCCGTTCCTCCAGTCGGGTGCCAGAAACTTCAAATGTGCCGATAGTTACGACCTTAAAACTCGAGTCTTTTCATGTGTACGAATCTCTATGTCATTGTCGCATCGTGAGTTCGATTACCATCCGGTCTGCTTCGTATCCTTTATTTGAGTCTATTGAATAATCAGATATCTTACGGCCTTCCCGTTCCTCCATTCGGGTGCCCGAAACTTCAAATGTATCGATAGTTACGTCCTTTTAAACTCGAGTCTTTTCTTGTGTACGAATCTCTATGTCATTGTCGCATCGTGAGTCCGATTACCATTCGGTCCGCTTCGTATCCTTTATTTGAGTCTATTGCATGATCAGATATCGTACGACCTTCCTGTTCCTCCATTCAGGTGCCCGAAACTTCAAATGTATCGATAGTTACGTCCTTTTAAACTCGAGTCTTTTCTTGTGTACGAATCCTTATGTCATTGTCGCATCGTGAGTCCGATTACCATCCGGTCCGCTTCGTATCCTTTATTTGAGTCTAGTGCATGATCAGATATCTTACGGCCTTCCCGTTCCTCCATTCGGGTGCCCGAAACTTCAAATGTACCGATAGTTACGTTCTTTTAAACTCGAGTCTTTTCTTGTGTACGAATCTTTATGTCATTGTCGCCTCGTGAGTCCGATTACCATCCGGTCCACTTTGTATCCTTTATTTGAGTCTATTGCATGATCAGATATCTTATGGCCTTCCCGTGCCTCCATTCGAGTGCGTCTATTGCATGATCAGAAATCTTACGGCCTTCCTGTTCTTCCATTTGGGTGCCCGAAACTTCAAATGTACCGATAGTAATGTCCTTTAAAACTCGAGACTTTTCTTGTGTACGAATCTCTATGTCATTGTCGCATCGTAAGTCCGATTACCATCCGGTCCGCTTCGTATCCTTTATTTGAGTCTAGTGCATGATCAGATATCTTACGGCCTTCCCGTTCCTCCATTTGGGTGCCCGAAACTTCAAATGTACCGATAGTTACGTTCTTTAAAACTCGAGTCTTTTCTTGTGTACTAATCTCTATGTCATTGTCGCATCGCGAGTCTGATTACCATCCGGTCCACTTCGTATCCTTTATTTGAGTCTATTGCATGATCAGATATCTTACGGACTTCCCGTTCCTCCATTCGAGTGCCCGGAACTTCAAATGTGCCGATAGTTACGACCTTAAAACTCGAGTCTTTTCATGTGTACGAATCTCTATGTCATTGTCGCATCGTGAGTTCGATTACCATCCGGTCTGCTTCGTATCCTTTTATTGAGTCTATTGCATAATCAGATATCTTACGGCCTTCCCGTTCCTCCATTCGGGTGCCCGAAACTTCAAATGTACCGATAGTTACGTCCTTTAAAACTCGAGTCTTTTCTTGTGTAAGAATCTCTATGTCCTTGTCGCCTCATGAGTCCGATTACCATCCGGTCCACTTCGTATCCTTGATTTGAGTCTATTGCATGATCAGATATCGTACGACCTTCCTGTTCCTCCATTCGGGTGCCCGAAACTTCAAATGTACCGATAGTTACGTCAGTTAAAACTCGACACTTTTCTGTGTACGAATCTCTATCTCAGTGTGGCATCGGGAATCTGATTACCATCTGGACCGCTTCGTATCCTTTATTTGAGTCTATTGGATGATCAGATATCTTACGGCCTTCCCGTTCCTCCATTCGGGGCCCCAAAACTTCAAATGTACCGATAGTTACGTCCTTTAAAACTCGAGTCTTTTCTTGTGTACGAATCTCTATATCATTGGCGCATCGTGAATCAGATTACCATCCGGTCCGCTTTGTATCCTTTATTTGAGTCTATTGCATGATCAGATATCTTACAACATTCCCGTTCCTCCATTCGGGTGCCAGAAACTTCAAATGTACCGATCGTTACGTCAGTTAAAATTCGAGTCTTTTCTTGTGTACGAATCTCTATGTCATTGTCGCATCGTGAGTTTGATTACCATCCGGTCCGCTTCGTATCCTTTATTTGAGTCTACTGCATGATCAGATATCTTACGGCCTTCCCGTTCCTCTATTCGGGTGCCCGAAACATTAAATGTACCGATAGTTACGTCCTTTTAAACTCGAGTCTTTTCTTGTGTACGAATCTTTATGTCCTTGTCGCATCGTGAGTCCGATTACCATCCGGTCCGCTTTGTATCCTTTATTTGAGTCTATTGCATGATCAGATATCTTACGGCCTTCCTGTTCCTCCATTCGGGTGCCCGAAACTTCAAATGTACCGATAGTCATGTTCTTTAAAACTCCAGACTTTTCTTGTGTACGAATCTTTATGTCATTGTCGCATCGTGAGTCCGATTACCATCCGGTCCGCTTCTTATCCTTTATTTGAGTCTAGTGCATGATTAGATATCTTACGGCCTTCCCGTTCCTCCAGTCGGGTGCCAGAAACTTCAAATGTGCCGATAGTTACGACCTTAAAACTCGAGTCTTTTCATGTGTACGAATCTCTATGTCATTGTCGCATCGTGAGTTCGATTACCATCCGGTCTGCTTCGTATCCTTTATTTGAGTCTATTGAATAATCAGATATCTTACGGCCTTCCCGTTCCTCCATTCGGGTGCCCGAAACTTCAAATGTATCGATAGTTACGTCCTTTTAAACTCGAGTCTTTTCTTGTGTACGAATCTCTATGTCATTGTCGCATCGTGAGTCCGATTACGATTCGGTCCGCTTCGTATCCTTTATTTGAGTCTATTGCATGATCAGATATCGTACGACCTTCCTGTTCCTCCATTCAGGTGCCCGAAACTTCAAATGTACCGATAGTTACGTCAGTTAAAACTCGACTCTTTTCTTGTGTACGAATCTCTATGTCAGTGTCGCATCGGGAGTCTGATTACCATCGGGTCCGCTTCGTATCCTTTATTTGAGTCTATTGGATGATCAGATATCTTACGGCCTTCCCGTTCCTCCATACGGTGCCCCAAAACTTCAAATGTACCGATAGTTACGTCCTTTAAAACTCGAGTCTTTTCTTGTGTACGAATCTCTATATCATTGGCGCATCATGAATTAGATTACCATCCGGTCCGCTTTGTATCCTTTATTTGAGTCTATTGCATGATCAGATATCTTACAACCTTCCCGTTCCTCCATTCGGGTGCCAGAAACTTCAAATGTACCGATCGTTACGTCAGTTAAAATTCAAGTCTTTTCTTGTGTACGAATATCTATGTCATTGTCGCATCGTGAGTCTGATTACCATCCGGTCCGCTTCGTATCCTTTATTTGAGTCTACTGCATGATCAGATATCTTACGGCCTTCCCGTTCCTCTATTCGGGTGCCCGAAACTTTAAATATACCGATAGTTACGTCCTTTTAAACTCGAGTCTTTTCTTGTGTAGGAATCTTTATGTCCTTGTCGCATCGTGAGTCCGATTACCATCCGGTCTGCTTTGAATCCTTTATTTGAGTCTATTGCATGATCAGATATCTTACGGCCTTCCTGTTCCTCCATTCGGGTGCCGGAAACTTCAAATGTACCGATAGTTATGTTCTTTAAAACTCCAGACTTTTCTTGTGTACGAATCCTTATGTCATTGTCGCATCGTGAGTCCGATTACCATCCGGTCCGCTTCGTATCCTTTATTTGAGTCTAGTGCATGATCAGATATCTTACGGCCTTCCCGTTCCTCCATTCGGGTGCCAGAAACTTCAAATGTGCTGATAGTTACGACCTTAAAACTCGAGTCTTTTCATGTGTACGAATCTCTATGTCATTGTCACATCGTGAGTTCGATTAACATCCGGTCTGCTTCGTATCCTTTATTTGAGTCTATTGAATAATCAGATATCTTTCGGCCTTCCCTTTCCTCCATTCGGGTGCCCGAAACTTCAAATGTACCGATAGTTACGTCCTTTTAAACTCGAGTCTTTTCTTGTGTACGAATCTCTATGTCATTGTCGCATCGTGAGTCCGATTACCATCCGGTCCGCTTCGTATCCTTTATTTCAGTCTATTGCATGATCAGATATCGTACGACCTTCCTGTTCCTCAATTCAGGTGCCCGAAACTTCAAATGTACCGATAGTTACGTCAGTTAAAACTCGACTCTTTTCTTGTGTACGAATCTCTATGTCAGTGTCGCATCGTGAGTCTGATTACCATCCGGTCTGCTTCGTATCCCTTATTGGAGTCTATTGCATGATCAGATATCTTACGGCCTTCCCGTTCCTCCATTCGGGACCCCAAAACTTCAAATGTACCGATAGTTACGTCCTTTAAAACTCGAGTCTTTTCTTGTGTACGAATCTCTATATCATTGGCGCATCGTGAATCCGATTACCATCCGGTCCGCTTTGTATCCTTTATTTGAATCTATTGCATGATCAGATATCTTACAACCTTCCCGTTTCTCCATTCGGGTGCCAGAAACTTCAAATGTACCGATTGTTACGTCAGTTAAAACTCGAGTCTTTTCTTGTGTACGAATCTCTATGTCATTGTCGCATCGTGAGTCTGATTACCATCCGGTCTGCTTCGTATCCTTTATTTGAGTCTATTGCATAATCAGATGTCTTACGGCCTTCCCGTTCCTCTATTCGGGTGCCCGAAACTTTAAATGTACCGATAGTTACGTCCTTTTAAACTCGAGTCTTTTCTTGTGTACGAATCTTTATGCCTTGTCACATCGTGAGTCCGATTACCATCCGGTCCGCTTTGTATCCTTTATTTGAGTCTATTGCATGATTCGATATCTTACGGCCTTCCTGTTCCTCCATTCGGGTGCCCGAAACTTCAAATGTACCGATAGTTATGTTCTTTAAAACTCCAGACTTTTCTTGTGTACGAATCTTTATGTCATTGTCGCATCATGAGTCCGATTACCATCCGGTCCACTTCGTATCCTTTATTTGAGTCTATTGCATGATCAGATATCTTACGGCCTTCCTGTTCCTCCATTCGGGTGCCCGAAACTTCAAATGTGCTGATAGTTACGACCTTAAAACTCGAGTCTTTTCATGTGTACGAATCTCTATGTCATTGTCACATCGTGAGTTCGATTAACATCCGGTCTGCTTCGTATCCTTTATTTGAGTCTATTGAATAATCAGATATCTTTCGGCCTTCCCTTTCCTCCATTCGGGTGCCCGAAACTTCAAATGTACCGATAGTTACGTCCTTTTAAACTCGAGTCTTTTCTTGTGTACGAATCTCTATGTCATTGTCGCATCGTGAGTCCGATTACCATCCGGTCCGCTTCGTATCCTTTATTTCAGTCTATTGCATGATCAGATATCGTACGACCTTCCTGTTCCTCAATTCAGGTGCCCGAAACTTCAAATGTACCGATAGTTACGTCAGTTAAAACTCGACTCTTTTCTTGTGTACCAATCTCTATGTCAGTGTCGCATCGTGAGTCTGATTACCATCCGGTCTGCTTCGTATCCCTTATTGGAGTCTATTGCATGATCAGATATCTTACGGCCTTCCCGTTCCTCCATTCGGGACCCCAAAACTTCAAATGTACCGATAGTTACGTCCTTTAAAACTCGAGTCTTTTCTTGTGTACGAATCTCTATATCATTGGCGCATCGTGAATCCGATTACCATCCGGTCCGCTTTGTATCCTTTATTTGAATCTATTGCATGATCAGATATCTTACAACCTTCCCGTTTCTCCATTCGGGTGCCAGAAACTTCAAATGTACCGATTGTTACGTCAGTTAAAACTCGAGTCTTTTCTTGTGTACGAATCTCTATGTCATTGTCGCATCGTGAGTCTGATTACCATCCGGTCTGCTTCGTATCCTTTATTTGAGTCTATTGCATAATCAGATGTCTTACGGCCTTCCCGTTCCTCTATTCGGGTGCCCGAAACTTTAAATGTACCGATAGTTACGTCCTTTTAAACTCGAGTCTTTTCTTGTGTACGAATCTTTATGCCTTGTCACATCGTGAGTCCGATTACCATCCGGTCCGCTTTGTATCCTTTATTTGAGTCTATTGCATGATTCGATATCTTACGGCCTTCCTGTTCCTCCATTCGGGTGCCCGAAACTTCAAATGTATCGATAGTTATGTTCTTTAAAACTCCAGACTTTTCTTGTGTACGAATCTTTATGTCATTGTCGCATCATGAGTCCGATTACCATCCGGTCCACTTCGTATCCTTTATTTGAGTCTATTGCATGATCAGATATCTTACGGCCTTCCTGTTCCTCCATTCGGGTGCCCGAAACTTCAAATGTAGCGATAGTTAAGTCCTTTAAAACTCGAGACTTTTCTTAGGTACGAATCTCTATGTCATTGTCGCATCCTGAGTCCGATTACCATCTGGTCCACTTCGTATCCTTTATTTGAGTCTAGTGCATGATCAGATATCATACGGCCTTCCCGTTCCTCCATTGGAGTGACAGGAACTTCAAATGTGCCGATAGTTACGACCTTAAAACTCGAGTCTTTTCTTGTGTACGAATCTCTATGTCATTGTCGCATCGTGAGTTCGATTACCATCCGGTCTGCTTTGTATCCTTTATTCGAGTCTATTGCATGATCGGATATCTTACGGCCTTCCCGTTCCTCCATTCGGGTGCCCGAAACTTCAAAAGTACCGATAGTTACGTCCTTTAAAACTCAATTCTTTTCTTGTGTACGAATCTCTATGTCATTGTCGCATCGTGAGTCTTATTACCATCCGGTTCGCTTCGTATCCTTTATTTGAGTCTATTGCATCATCAGATATCTTACGGCCTTCCCGTTCCTCCATTCGGATGCCCGAAACTTCAAATGTACCGATATATACGTCCTTTAAAACTCGAGTCCTTTCTTGTGTACAAATCTCCATGTCATAGTCACATCGTGAGTCTGATTACCATCTTGTCCGCTTCGTATCCTTTATTTGAGTCTATTGCATGATCAGATATCTTATGGTCTTCCTGTTCCTCCATTCGGGTGCCCGAAACTTCAAATGTACCGATAGTTATGTCCTTTAAAACTCGAGACTTTTCTTGTGTACGAATCTCTATGTCATTATCGCATCGTGAGTCCGATTACCATCCGGTCCACTTCGTATCCTTTATTTGAGTCTAGTGCATGATCAGATATCTTACGGCCTTCCCGTTCCTCCATTCGGGTGCCCGAAACTTCAAATGTACCGATAGTTACGTTCTTTTAAACTCGAGTCTTTTCTTGTGTACGAATCTCTATGTCATTGTCGCATCGTGAGTCCGATTACCATCCGGTCCACTTTGTATCCTTTATTTGAGTCTATTGCATGATCAGATATCTTATGGCCTTCCCGTGCCTCCATTCGAGTGCCCGGAACTTCAAATGTGTCGATAGTTACGAACTTAAAACTCGAGTCTTTTCTTGTGTACGAATCTCTATGTCATTGTCGCATCGTGAGTTCGATTACCATCCGGTCTGCTTCGTATCCTTTATTTGAGTCTATTGCATGATCAGATTTCCTACGGCCTTCCCGTTCCTCCATTCGGGTGCCCGAAACTTCAAATGTACCGATAGTTACGTCCTTTAAAACTCGAATCTTTTCTTGTGTACGAATCTTTATGTCATTGTCGCATCGTGAGTCTGATTACCATCCGGTCCACTTCGTATCCTTTATTTGAGTCTATTGCATGATCAGATATCTTACGGCCTTCCCGTTCCTCCATTCGAGTGCCCGGAACTTCGAATGCGCCAATAGTTACGAACTTAAAAACTCGAGCCTTTTCTTGTGTACGAATCTCTATGTCATTGTTGCATAGTGAGTTCGATTACCATCCGGTCCGCGTCGTATCCTTTATTCGAGTCTATTGCGTGATCGGATATCTTACGGCCTTCCCGTTCCTCCATTCGGGTGCCCGAAACTTCAAATGTACCGATAGTTACGACGTTAAAAACTCGAGTCTTTTCTTGTGTTCGAATCTCTATGACATTGTCGTATCGTGAGTTCGATTACCATCCGGTCCGCTTCGTATCCTTTATTTGAGTCTATTGCATGGTCAGATATCTTACGGCCTTCCAGTTCCTCCATTCGGGTGCCCGAAACTTCAAATGTACCGATAGTTACGTCCATTTAAACTCGAGTCTTTTCTTGTGTACGAATCTCTATGTCATTGTCGCATCGTGAGTTCGATTACCATCCGGTCTGCTTCGTATCCTTTATTTGAGTCTATTGCATGATCAGATATCATACGGCCTTCCCCTTCCTCCATTCGGGTGCCCGAAACTTCAAATGTACCGATAGTTACGTCCTTTTAAACTCGAGTCTTTTCTTGTGTATGAATCTCTATGTCATTGTCGCATCGTGAGTTCAATTACCATCCGGTCTGCTTCGCATCCTTTATTTGAGTCTATTGCATGATCAGATTTCATACGGCCTTCCAGTTCCACCATTCGGGTGCCCGAAACTTCAAATGTACCGATAGTTACGTCCTTTTAAACTCGAGTCTTTTCTTGTGTACGAATCTCTATGTCATTGTCGCATCGTGAGTTCGATTACCATCCGGTCTGCTTTGTATCCTTTATTTGAGTCTATTGCATGATTGGATATCTTACGGCCTTCCCGTTCTTCCATTCGGGTGGACGAAACTTCAAATGTACCGATAGTTACGTCCTTTTAAACTCGAGTCTTTTCTTGTGTACGAATCTCTATGTCATTGTCGCATCGTGAGTCCGATTACCATCCGGTCTGCTTTGTATCTTTTATTTGAGTCTATTGCATGATGAGATATCTTACGTCCTTCCAGTTCCTCCATTCGGGTGCCCAAAACATCAAATGTACCGATAGTTACGTCCTTTAAAACTCGAGTCTTCTCTTGTGTACGAATCACTATGTCATTGTCGCATCGTGCGTCCGATTACCGTCTGGTTCACTACGTATCCTTTATTTGAGTCTATTGCATGATCAGATATCATACGGCCTTCCAGTTCCTCCATTCGGGTGCCCGAAACTTCAAATGTGCCGATAGTTACATCCTTTTAAACTCGAGTCTTTTCTTGTGTACGAATCTCTATGTCATTATCGCATCGTGAGTTCGATTACCATCCGGTCTGCTTCGTATCCTTTATTTGAGTCTATTGCATGATCAGATATCTTACGGCCTTCCCGTTCCTCCATTCGGGTGCCCGAAACTTCAAATGTACCGATAGTTACGTTCTTTTAAACTCGAGTCTTTTCTTGTGTACGAATCTCTATGTCATTGTCGCATCGTGAGTCCGATTACCATCCGGTCCACTTTGTATCCTTTATTTGAGTCTATTGCATGATCAGATATCTTATGGCCTTCCCGTGCCTCCATTCGAGTGCCCGGAACTTCAAATGTGTCGATAGTTACGAACTTAAAACTCGAGTCTTTTCTTGTGTACGAATCTCTATGTCATTGTCGCATCGTGAGTTCGATTACCATCCGGTCTGCTTCGTATCCTTTATTTGAGTCTATTGCATGATCAGATTTCCTACGGCCTTCCCGTTCCTCCATTCGGGTGCCCGAAACTTCAAATGTACCGATAGTTACGTCCTTTAAAACTCGAATCTTTTCTTGTGTACGAATCTTTATGTCATTGTCGCATCGTGAGTCTGATTACCATCCGGTCCACTTCGTATCCTTTATTTGAGTCTATTGCATGATCAGATATCTTACGGCCTTCCCGTTCCTCCATTCGAGTGCCCGGAACTTCGAATGCGCCAATAGTTACGAACTTAAAAACTCGAGCCTTTTCTTATGTACGAATCTACATGTCATAGTCGCATCGTGAGTCTGATTACCATCTTGTCCACTTCGTATCCTTTATTTGAGTCTATTGCATGATCGGATATCTTACGGCCTTCCCGTTCCTCCATTCGGGTGCCAAAAACTTCAAATGTACCGATAGTTACGACGTTAAAAACTCGAGTCTTTTCTTGTGTTCGAATCTCTATGTCATTGTTGTATCGTGAGTTCGATTACCATCCGGTCCGCTTCGTATCCTTTATTTGAGTCTATTGCATGATCAGATATCTTACGGCCTTCCCGTTCCTCCATTCGGGTGCCCGAAACTTCAAATGCACCGATAGTTACGTCCTTTTAAACTCGAGTCTTTTCTTGTGTTCGAATCTCTATGTCATTGTCGTATCGTGAGTTCGATTACCATCCGGTCCGCTTCGTATCCTTTATTTGAGTCTATTGCATGATCAGATATCTTACGGCCTTCCCGTTCCTCCATTCGGGTGCCCGAAACTTCAAATGCACCGATAGTTACGTCCTTTTAAACTCGAGTCTTTTCTTGTGTATGAATCTCTATGTCATTGTCGCATCGTGAGTTCAATTACCATCCGGTCTGCTTCGTATCCTTTATTTGAGTCTATTGCATGATCAGATTTCATACGGCCTTCCTGTTCCACCATTCGGGTGTCGAAACTTCCAATGTACCGATAGTTACGTCCTTTAAAACTCGAGTCTTTTCTTGTGTACGAATCTCTATGTCATTTTTGTATCGTGGGTCCGATTACTATCCGGTCCGCTTCGTATCCTTTATTTGACTCTATTGCATGATCAGATATCTTATGGCCTTCCCGTTCGTCCATTCGGGTGCCCGAAACTTCAAATGTACCGATAGATACGTCCTTTTAAACTCGAGTCTTTTCTTGTGTATGAATCTCAATGTCATTGTCGCATCGTGAGTTCAATTACCATCCGGTCTGCTTCGTATCCTTTATTTGAGTCTATTGCATGATCAGATTTCATATGGCCTTCCCGTTCCACCATTCGGGTGTCGAAACTTCAAATGCACCGATAGTTATGTCCTTTTAAACTCGAGTCTTTTCTTGTGTATAAATCTCAATGTCATTGTCGCATCGTGAGTTCAATTACCATCCGGTCTGCTTCGTATCCTTTATTTGAGTCTATTGCATGATCAGATTTCATATGGCCTTCCCGTTCCACCATTCGGGTGTCGAAACTTCCAATGTACCGATAGTTACGTCCTTTAAAACTCGAGTCTTTTCTTGTGTACGAATCTCTATGTCATTTTCGTATCGTGGGTCCGATTACTATCCGGTCCACTTCGTATCCTTTATTTGACTCTATTGCATGATCAGATATCTTATGGCATTCCCGTTCCTCCATTCGGGTGCCCGAAATATTAAATGTACCAATAGTTACGAACTTAAAAACTCGAGCCTTTTCTTGTGTAAGAATCTCTATGTCATTGTTGCATAGTGAGTTCGATTACCATCCAGTCCGCTTCGTATCCTTTATTCGAGTCTATTGCATGATCAGATATCTTACGGCCTTCCAGTTCCTCCATTCGGGTGCTCAAAACATCAAATGTACCGATAGTTACGTCCTTTAAAACTCGAGTCTTCTCTTGTTTACGAATCTCTATGTCATTGTCGCATTGTGAGTCCGATTACCATCCGGTTCGCTTCGTATCCTTTATTTGAGTCTATTGCATGATCAGATATCTTACGGCTTTCAAGTTCCTCCATTCGGGTGCCCGAAACTTTAAATGTACCGATAGTTACGTCCTTTTAAACTCGAGTCTTTTCTTGTGTACGAATCTCTATGTCATTGTCGCATCGTGAGTTCGATTACCATCCGGTCTGCTTCGTATCCTTTATTTGAGTCTATTGCATGATCAGATATCGTACGTCCTTCCCGTTCCTCCATTCGAGTGCTCGAAACTTCAAATGTACCGATAGTTACGTCCTTTTAAACTCGAGTCTTTTCTTGTGTACGAATCTCTATGTCATTTTCGCATCGTGAGTCTGATTACCATCCGGTCCACATCGTATCCTTTATTTGAGTCTATTGCATGATCAGATATCTTACGGCCTTCCCGTTCCTCCATTCGGGTGCCCGAAATTTTAAATGTACCAATTGTTACGAACTTAAAAACTCGAGCCTTTTCTTGTGTACGAATCTCTATGTCATTGTTGCATAGTGAGTTCGATTACCATACGGTCCGCTTCGTATTCTTTATTCAAGTCTATTGCATGATCGGATATCTTACGGCCTTTCCGTTCTTCCATTCGGGTGCACTTAACTTCAAATGTACCGATAGTTACGACGTTAAAAACTCGAGTCTTATCTTGTGTTCGAATCTCTATGTCATTGTCGTATCGTGAGTTCGATTACCATCCGGTCCGCTTCGTATCCTTTATTTGAGTCTATTGCATGATCAGATATCTTACGGCCTTCCCGTTCCACCATTCGGGTGCACGAAACTTCAAATGTACCGATAGTTACATCCTTTTAAACTCGAGTCTTTTCTTGTGTACGAATCTCTATATCATTGTCGTATCGTGAATTTGATTACCATCCGGTCCGCTTTTTATCTTTTATTTGAGTCTATTGTATGATAGGATATCTTACGGCCTTCCCGTTCCTCCATTCGGGTGCCCGAAACTTCAAATGTACCGATAGTTACAACGTTAAAAACTCGAGTCTTTTCTTGTGTTCGAATCTCTATGTCATTGTCGTATCATGAGTTCGATTACCATCCGGTCCGCTTCGTATCCTTTATTTGAGTCTATTGCATGATCAGATATCCTACGGCCTTCCCGTTCCTCCATTCGGGTGCACGAAACTTCAAATGTACCGATAGTTACGTCCTTTTAAACTCGAGTCTTTTCTTGTGTTCGAATCTCTATGTCATTGTCGTATCGTGAGTTCGATTACCATCCGGTCCGCTTCGTATCCTTTATTTGAGTCTATTGCATGATCAGATATCTTACAGCCTTCCCGTTCCTCCATTCGGGTGCCCGAAACTTCAAATGCACCGATAGTTACGTCCTTTTAAACTCGAGTCTTTTCTTGTGTATGAATCTCTATGTCATTGTCGCATCGTGAGTTCAATTACCATTCGGTCTGCTTCGTATCCTTTATTTGGGTCTATTGCATGATCAGATTTCATACGGCCTTCCCGTTCCTCCATTCGGGTGCAAGGAACTTCAAATGTACTGATAGTTACGTCCTTTAAAACTCGAGTCTTTTCTTGTGTACGAATCTCTATGTCATTGTCGTATCGTGGGTCCGATTACCATCCGGTCCGCTTCGTATCCTTTATTTGACTCTATTGCATGATCAGATATCTTATGGCCTTTCCGTTCCTCCATTCGGGTGCCCGAAATTTTAAATGTACCAATAGTTACGAACTTAAAAACTCGAGCCTTTTCTTGTGTACGAATCTCTATGTCATTGTTGCATAGTGAGTTCGATTACAATACGGTCCGCTTCGTATTCTTTATTCGAGTCTATCGCATGATCGGATATCTTACGGGCTTCCCGTTCCTCCATTCCGGTGCACGAAACTTCAAATGTACCGATAGTTACGTCCTTTTAAACTCGAGTCTTTTCTTGTGTACGAATCTCTATGTCATTGTCGCATCGTGAATTCGATTACCATCCGGTCCGCTTTTTATCTTTTTTTGAGTCTATTGCATGATCAGATATCTTACGGCCTTCCAGTTCCTCCATTCAGGTGCACGAAACTTCAAATGCACCGATAGTTACGTCCTTTTAAACTCGAGTCTTTTCTTGTGTACGAATCTCTATGTCATTGTCGCATCGTGAATCCGATTACCATACAGTCTGCTTTGTATCTTTTATTTGAGTCTATTGCATGATCAGATATCTTACGGCCTTCCAGTTCCTCCATTCGGGTGCCCAAAACATCAAATGTACCGGTAGTTACGTCCTTTAAAACTCGACTAGTCTCTTGTGTACGAATCTCTATATCATTGTCGCATCGTGAGTCCGATTACCATCCGGTTCGCTTCGTATCCTTTATTTTAGTCTATTGCATGATCAGATATCTTACGGCCTTCCATTTCCTCCATTCGGGTGCCCGAAACTTCAAATGTACCGATAGTTACGTCCTTTTAAACTCGAGTCTTTTCTTGTGTACGAATCTCTATGTCATTATCGCATCGTGAGTTCGATTACCATCCGGTCTGCTTCGTATCCTTTATTTGAGTCTATTGCATGATCAGATATCATACGTCCTTCCCGTTCCTCCATTCGGGTGCTCGAAACTTCAAATGTACCGATAGTTACGTCCTTTTAAACTCGAGTCTTTTCTTGTGTACGAATCTCTATGTCATTTGCGCATCGTGAGTCTGATTACCATCCAGTCCACATCGTATCCTTTATTTGAGTCTATTGCATGATCAGATATCTTACGGCCTTCCCGTTCCTCCATTCGGGTGCCCGAAATTTTAAATGTACCAATTGTTACGAACTTAAAAACCCGAGCCTTTTCTTGTGTACGAATCTCTATGTCATTGTTGCATAGTGAGTTCGATTACCATACGGTCCACTTCGTATTCTTTATTCTAGTCTATTGCATGATCGGATATCTTACGGCCTTTCCGTTCCTCCATTCGGGTGCACTTAACTTCAAATGTACCGATAGTTACGACGTTAAAAACTCGAGTCTTTTCTTGTGTTCCAATCTCTATGTCATTGTCGTATCGTGAGTTCGATTACCATCCGTTCCGCTTCGTATCCTTTGTTTTAGTCTATTGCATGATCAGATATCTTACGGCCTTCCCGTTCCTCCATTCGGGTGCACGAAACTACAAATGTACCGATAATTACATCCTTTTAAACTCGAGTCTTTTCTTGCGTACGAATCTCTATGTCATTGTCGCATCGTGAATTCGATTACCATCCGGTCCGCTTTTTATCATTTATTTGAGTCTATTGCATGATCAGATATCTTACGGCCTTCCAGTTCCTCCATTCGGGTGCACGAAACTTCAAATGTACCGATAGTTACGTCCTTTTAAACTCGAGTCTTTTCTTGTGTACGAATCTCTTTGTCATTATCACATCGTGAGTTCGATTAACATCCGGTCTGCTTCGTATCCTTTATTTGAGTCTATTGCATGATCAGATATCATACGGCCTTCCCGTTCCTCCATTCGGGTGCACGAAACTTCAAATGTACCGATAGTTACGTCCTTTTAAACTCGAGTCTTTTCTTGTGTACGAATCTCTATGTCATTGTCGCATCGTGAATCCGATTACCATCCGGTCTGCTTTGTATCTTTTATTTGAGTCTATTGCATGATCAGATATCTTACGGCCTTCCAGTTCCTCCATTCGGGTGCCCAAAACATCAAATGTACCGGTAGTTACGTCCTTTAAAACTCAAGTCTTCTCTTGTGTACGAATCTCTATGTCATTGTCGCATCGTGAGTTCGATTACCATCCGGTTCACTTCGTATCCTTTATTTTAGTCTATTGCATGATCAGATATCTTACGGCCTTCCAGTTCCTCCATTCGGGTGCCCGAAACTTTAAATGTACCGATAGTTACGTCCTTTTAAACTCGAGTCTTTTCTTGTGTACGAATCTCTATGTCATTGTCGCATCGTGAGTTTGATTACCATCCGGTCTGCTTCGTATCCTTTATTTGAGTCTATTGCATGATCAGATATCATACGTCCTTCCCGTTCCTCCATTCGGGTGCTCGAAACTTCAAATGTACCGATAGTTACGTCCTTTTAAACTCGAGTCTTTTCTTGTGTACGAATCTCTATGTCATTATCACATCGTGAATCCGATTACCATCCGGTCTGCTTCGTATCCTTTATTTGAGTCTATTGCATGATCAGATATCATACGGCCTTCCCGTTCCTCCATTCGGGTGCCCGAAACTTCAAATGTACCGATAGTTACGTCCTTTAAAACTCGAGTCTTTTCTTGTGTACGAATCTCTATGTCATTGTCGTATCGTGGGTCCGATTACCATTCGGTCCGCTTCGTATCCATTATTTGACTCTAATGCATGATCAGATATCTTATGGCCTTCCCGTTCCTCCATTCAGGTGCCCGAAATTTTAAATGTACCAATAGTTAAGAACTTAAAAACTCGAGCCTTTTCTTGTGTACGAATCTCTATGTCATTGTTGCATAGTGAGTTCGATTACCATCCAGACCGCTTCGTATCCTTTATTCGAGTCTATTGCATGATCGGATATCTTACGGCCTTCCCGTTCCTCCATTCGGGTGCACGAAACTTCAAATGTACCGATAGTTACGTCCTTTTAATTTCAAGTCTTTTCTTGTGTACGAATCTCTATGTCATTGTCGCATCGTGAATTCGATTACCATCCGGTCCGCTTTTATCTTTTATTTGAGTCTATTGCATGATCAGATATCTTACGGCCTTCCAGTTCCTCCATTCGGGTGCACGAAACTTCAAATGTAGCGATAGTTACATCCTTTTAAACTCGAGTCTCTTCTTGTGTACGAATCTCTATGTCATTGTCGCATCGTGAGTCCGATTACCATCCGGTTCGCTTCGTATCCTTTATTTGAGTCTATTGCATGATCAGATATCTTACGGCCTTCCCGTTCCTCCATTCGGGTGCCCAAAACATCAAATGTACCGATAGTTACGTCCTTTAAAACTCGAGTCTTCTCTTGTGTACGAATCTCTATGTCATTGTCGCATCGTGAGTCTGATTACAATCCGGTTCGCTTTGTATCTTTTATTTGAGTCTATTGCATGATCAGATGTCTTACGGCCTTCCAGTTCCTCCATTCGGGTGCCCAAAACATCAAATGTACCGATAGTTACGTCCTTTAAAACTCGAGTCTCTTCTTGTGTACGAATCTCTATGTCATTGTCGAATCGTGAGTCCGATTACCATCCGGTCCGCTTCGTATCCTTTATTTGAGTCTATTGCAAGATCAGATATCTTACGGCCTTCCAGTTCCTCCATTCAGGTGCCCGAAACTTCAAATGTACCGATAGTTACGTCCTTTTACACTCGAGTCTTTTCTTGTGTACGAATCTCTATGTCATTGTCGCATCGTGAGTTCGATTACCATCCGGTCTGCTTCGTCTCCTTTATTTGAGTCTATTGCATGATCAGATATCACACGGCCTTCCCGTTCCTCAATTCGGGTGCCCGAAACTTCAAATGTACCGATAGTTACGTCCTTTTTAAACTCGAGTCTTTTCTTGTGTACGAATCTCTATGTCATTGTCGCATCGTGAATCCGATTACCATCCGGTCTGCTTTGTATCTTTTATTTGAGTCTATTGCATGATCAGATATCTTACGGCCTTCCAGTTCCTCCATTCGGGTGCCCAAAACATCAAATGTACCGATAGTTACGTCCTTTAAAACTCGAGTCTCTTCTTGTGTACGAATCTCTAGGTCATTGTCGCATCGTGAATCCGATTACCATCCGGTCTGCTTCGTATCCTTTATTTGAGTCTATTGCATGATCATATATCATACGACCTTCCCGTTCCTCCATTCGGGTGCCCGAAACTTCAAATGTACCGATAGTTACGTCCTTTTAAACTCGAGTCTTTTCTTGTGTACGAATCTCTATGTCATTGTCGCATCGTGAACCCGATTACCATCCGGTCCGCTTCGTATCCTTTATTTGAGTCTATTGCATGATCAGATATCATACGGCCTTCCCGTTCCTCCATTCGGGTGCCCGAAACTTCAAATGTACCGATAGTTACGTCCTTTAAAACTCGAGTCTTTTCTTGTGTACGAATCTCTATGTCATTGTCGTTTGGTGGGTCCGATTACCATTCGGTCCGCTTCGTATCGTTTATTTGACTCTAATGCATGATCAGATATCTTATGGCCTTCCCGTTCCTCCATTCAGGTGCCCGAAATTTTAAATGTACCAATAGTTAAGAACTTAAAAACTCGAGCCTTTTCTTGTGTACGAATCTCTATGTCATTGTTGCATAGTGAGTTCGACTACCATCCGGTCCGCTTCGTATCCTTTATTCGAGTCTATTGCATGATCGGATATCTTACGGCATTCCCGTTCCTCCATTTGGGTGCACGAAAGTTTAAATGTACCGATAGTTATGTCCTTTTAAACTCGAGTCTTTTCTTGTGTACGAATCTCTATGTCATTGTCGCATCGTGAATTCGATTACCATCCGGTCCGCTTTTTATCATTTATTTGAGTCTATTGCATGATCAGATATCTTACGGCCTTCCAGTTCCTCCATTCGGGTGCGCGAAACTTCAAATGTACCGATAGTTACGTCCTTTTAAACTCGAGCCTTTTCTTATGTACGAATCTCTATGTCATTGTCGCATCGTGAATCCGATTACCATCCGGTCTGCTTTGTATCTTTTATTTGAGTCTATTACATGATCAAATATCTTACGGCCTTCCAGTTCCTCCATTCGGGTGCCCAAAACATCAAATGTACCGATAGTTACGTCCTTTAAAACTCGAGTCTTCTCTTGTGTACGAATCTCTATGTCATTGTCGCATCGTGAGTCCGATTACCATCCGGTTCGCTTCGTATCCTTTATTTGAGTCTATTACATGATCAGATATCTTACGGCCTTCCAGTTCCTCCATTCGGGTGCCCGAAACTTCAAATGTACTGATAGTTACGTCCTTTTAAACTCGAGTCTTTTCTTGTGTACGAATCTCTATGTCATTATCGCATAGTGAGTTCGATTACCATCCGGTCCGCTTCTTATCCTTTATTCGAGTCTATTGCATGATCGGATATCTTACGGCCTTCCCGTTCCTCCATTCGGGTGCCCGAAACTTCAAATGTACCGATAGTTACGACGTTAAAAACTCGAGTCTTTTCTTTTGTTCGAATCTCTATGTCATTGTCGTATCGTGAGTTCAATTACCATCCGGTCCGCTTCGTATCCTTTTTTTGAGTCTATTGCATGATCAAATATCTTACGGCCTTCCCGTTCCTCCATTCGGGTGCACGAAACTTCAAATGTACCGATAGTTACGTCCTTTTAAACTCGAGTCTTTTCTTGTCTTCGAATCTCTATGTCATTGTCGTATCGTGAGTTCGATTACCATCCGGTCCACTTCGTATCCTTTATTTGACTCTATTGCATGATCAAATATCTTATGGCATTCCCGTTCCTCCATTCGGGTGCCCGAAATTTTAAATGTACCAATAGTTACGAACTTAAACACTCGAGCCTTTTCTTGTGTACGAATCTCTATGTCATTGTTGCATAGTGAGTTCGATTACCATCCGGTCCGCTTCGTATCCTTTATTCGAGTCTATTGCATGATCGGATATCTTACGGCCTTCCCGTTCCTCCATTCGGGTGCACGAAACTTCAAATGTACCGATAGTTATATCCTTTTAAACTCGAGTCGTTTCTTGTGTACGAATCTCTATGTCATTGTCGCATCCTGAATTCGATTACCATCCGGTCTACTTTTTATCGTTTATTTGAGTCTATTGCATGATCAGATATCTTACGGCCTTCCAGTTCCTCCATTCGGGTGCACGAAACTTCAAATGTACCGATATTTACGTCCTTTTAAACTCGAGTCTTTTCTTGTGTTCGAATCTCTATGTCATTGTCGCATCGTGAATTCGATTACCATCCGGTCCGCTTTTTATCGTTTATTTGAGTCTATTGCATGATCAGATATCTTAAGGCCCTCCAGTTCCTCCATTCGGGTGCACGAAACTTCAAATGTACCGATATTTACGTCCTTTTAAACTCGAGTCTTTTCTTGTGTACGAATCTCTATGTCATTGTCGCATCGTGAATCCGATTACCATCCGGTCTGCTTTATATCTTTTATTTGAGTCTATTGCATGATCAGATATGTTACGGCCTTCCAGTTCCTCCATTCGGGTGCCCAAAACATCAAATGTACCGATAGTTACGTCCTTAAAAACTCGAGTCTCTTCTTGTGTACGAATCTCTATGTCATTGTCGCATCGTGAGTCCGATTACCATCCGGTTTGCTTCGTATCCTTTATTTGAGTCTATTGCATGATCGGATATCTTACGGCCTTCCAGTTCCTCCATTCGTGTGCCCGAAACTTCAAATGTACCGATAGTTACGTCCTTTTAAACTCGAGTCGTTTCTTGTGTACGAATCTCTATGTCATTGTCGCATCGTTAATTCGATTACCATCCGGTCCGCTTTTTATCTTTTATTTGAGTCTATTGCATGATCAGATATCTTACGGCCTTCCAGTTCCTCCATTCGGGTGCACAAAATTTAAAATGTACCGATAGTTACGTCCTTTTAAACTCGAGTCTTTTCTTGTGTACGAATCTCTATGTCATTGTCGCATCGTGAATCCGATTACCATCCGGTCTGCTTTGTATCTTTTATTTGAGTCTATTGCATGATCAGATATCTTACGGCCTTCCAGTTCCTCCATTCGGGTGCGCAAAACATCAAATGTACAGATAGTTACGTCCTTTAAAACTCGAGTCTCTTCTTGTGTATGAATCTCTATGTCATTGTCGCATCGTGAGTCCGATTACCATCCGGTTCGCTTTGTATCCTTTATTTGAGTCTATTGCATGATCAGATATCTTACGGCCTTCCAGTTCCTCCATTCGGTTGCCCGAAACTTCAAATGTACCGATAGTTACGTCCTTTTAAACTCGAGCCTTTTCTTGTGTACGAATCTCTATGTCATTGTTGCATAGTGAGTTCGATTACCCTCCGGTCCGCTTCGTATCCTTTATTCGAGTCTATTGCATGATCGGATATCTTACGGCCTTCCCGTTTCTCCATTCGGGTGCACGAAACTTCAAATGTACCGATAGTTACGTCCTTTTAAACTCGAGTCGTTTCTTGTGTACGAATCTCTATGTCATTGTCGCATCGTGAATTCGATTACCATCCGGTCCCCTTTTTATCGTTTATTTGAGTCTATTGCATGATCTGATATCTTACGGCCTTCCAGTTCCTCCATTCTGGTGCACGAAACTTCAAATGTACCGATATTTACGTCCTTTTAAACTCGAGTCTTTTCTTGTGTATGAATCTGTATGTCATTGTCGCATCGTGAATCCGATTACCATCCGGTCTGCTTTGTATCTTTTATTTGCGTCTATTGCATGATCAGATATCTTACGGCCTTCCAGTTCCTCCATTCGGGTGCCCAAAACATCAAATGTACCGATAGTTACGTCCTTTAAAACTCGAGTCTCTTCTTGTGTATGAATCTCTATGTCATTGTCGCATCGTGAGTCCGATTACCATCCGGTTCGCTTCGTATCCTTTATTTGAGTCTATTGCATGATCAGATATCTTACGGCCTTCCAGTTCCTCCATTCGGGTGCCCGAAACTTCAAATGTACCGATAGTTACGTCCTTTTAAACTCGAGCCTTTTCTTGTGTACGAATCTCTATGTCATTGTTGCATAGTGAGTTCGATTACCATCCGGTCCGCTTCGTATCCTTTATTCGAGTCTACTGCATGATCGGATATCTTACGGCCTTCCCGTTCCTCCATTCGGGTGCACGAAACTTCAAATGTACCTATAGTTACGTCCTTTTAAACTCGAGTCGTTTCTTGTGTACGAATCTCTATGTCATTGTCGCATCGTGAATTCGATTACCATCCGGTCCGCTTTTTATCGTTTATTTGAGTCTATTGCATGATCAGATATCTTACGGCCTTCCAGTTCCTCCATTCGGGTGCCCGAAACTTCAAATGTACCGATAGTTACGTCCTTTTAAACTCGAGTCGTTTCTTGTGTACAAATCTCAATGTCATTGTCGCGTCGTGAATTCGATTACCATCCGGTCCGCTTTTTATCTTTTATTTGAGTCTATTTCATGATCAGATATCTTACGGCCTTCCAGTTCCTCCATTCGGGTGCACGAAATTTCAAATGTACCGATAGTTACGTCCTTTTAAACTCGAGTCTTTTCTTGTGTACGAATCTCTATGTCATTGTCACATCGTGAATCCGATTACCATCTGGTCTGCTTTGTATCTTTTATTTGAGTCTATTGCATGATCATCTTACGGCCTTCCAGTTCCTCCATTCGGGTGCCCAAAACATCAAATGTACCGATAGTTACGTCCTTTAAAACTCGAGTCTTCTCTTGTGTACGAATCTCTATGTCATTGTCGCATCGTGAGTCCGATTACCATCCGGTTCGCTTCGTATCCTTTATTTGAGTCTATTGCATGATCAGATATTAAACGGCCTTCCAGTTCCTCCATTCGGGAGCCCAAAACTTCAAATGTACTGATCGTTACGTCCTTTTAAACTCGAGTCTTTTCTTGTGTACGAATCTCTATGTCATTATCGCATCGTGAGTTCGATTACCATCCGGTCTGCTTCGTATCCTTTATTTGAGTCTATTGCATGATCAGATATCATACGGCCTTCCCGTTCCTCCATTCGGGTGCTCGAAACTTCAAATGTACCGATAGTTACGTCTTATAAAACTCGAGTCTTTTCTTGTGTACGAATCTCTATGTCATTGTCGTATCGTGGGTCCGATTACCATCCAGTCCGCTTCGTATCCTTTATTTGACTCGATTGCATGATCAGATATCTTACGGCCTTCCCGTTCCTCCATTTGGGTGCCCGAAATTTTAGATGTACCAATAGTTACGAACTTAAAAACTCGAGCCTTTTCTTGTGTACGAATCTCTATGTCATTGTTGCATAGTGAGTTCGATTACCATCCGGTCCGCTTCGTATCCTTTATTCGAGTCTATTGCATGATCAGATATCTTACGGCCTTCCAGTTCCTCCATTCGGGTGCCCGAAACTTCAAATGTACCGATAGTTACGTCCTTTTAAACTCGAGTCGTTTCTTGTGTACGAATCTCTATGTCATTAATAAAGGTGTTTTCGATACCTTCGAACCACTGAAGCAGACCAGTGGCTCCTTCTTCACCGCTAAACTTTGGAGGGTTGCAAGAGTTGAAGTGCTTGAGGGTGCAAGCAAGGTGAGCATTTCCGTTTCCATTACCGTTCCCGTTGCCATTTCCATTGCTGTTTCCATTCACCTGAGAAATTTGGGCCACTAAGTTAGGGAGTATCGCCGCCATTTGTTGAGCCATTTGTTGAGAAATGATCGCGGCGAGTTGGGCACTGCTAGGGGTACCGTTGCCCGGGTTGAGGTTGTTATTGTTGTTGTTGTTGTTATTGTTGTTGATGCTTTCATCCTCATGTTCGTTGTCATTGTTAAGACGATTGCTGCGACGAGGAGGCATGATCTGAAAGTGACACAGGGAAGGGTTTAGTGAGATACAGGATGAATCAAAGGTAGTTAAGATAGTATAAGGAATGTAATCATTTATTCATTAATTAAAACGAATAAACGAAAACGTTGACTTATCAAAGATTCTAGATTCTAATAACATAGTGAAGACATGCTTTAGCCTATAAGTGAACACTCATCCCGAGAATTCCCAGGTAGGCATCCGGGTCCCTCGTCTGATTGGGATATATGCGCAATGCCAAGCCTAGACAGAAAACTCAGAATACAGGCGTTCACCCTTCCAGATTGCACGTGTTCGTTATTAAAATCTAGAACTTCGACGAGATCTCAAGGAGGTTCAGGTTAAACCTGAGGATTTTGTCCTATTAGTCTAAATGTGGATCAGGATCGCAGCAGACGAGTGAGAGTAAGCAACTTGTAGTATCATGGTAGCATAGGGTGTAGGATAGGTATAAGGAAGCAAGTAGGGTCTCAAGTAAAGAGAGCAATTAATGGTTAAAATCCCTAAGGTTATAATCTAGATTATTTTCTAATAACCTAATTCCCTATAACCAAGGCTCTGATACTAATCTGTAACACCCCAACCGATGGCGGAAACATCGAGGTGTCACGTATGAATGATTGTTCAGTAGCTCATGGTAGTAATACATATGTTTAAATAATCCTTTATTACAATATTGAATTACATTAAAGTCTTGAATGAAATCTAATACATCAACAAACAACGAACTCAAAACTTCAAATAACTCCTCATGCTAGCTTTAGACTTCACGCATCAATATTTCCTGTTGAGTTTGGAAAAGATGGGGGGTCAACTAGAAGTTGGTGAGAATACATAAGCCAAGTCAAGCAATTAAGTTTTAAAAGAATAAAAGTTTAGCAATTCATATGTCTAATGTAAGTTTAAGTCTACATGAATAAACATGAAATGTTGAATCGACATAATCAAACCTCCGACCAGTTTAGGTCCATCCCGTCATCCACGGTTCACCTTAATAATATGTTGGAACGATAACAATCACCCGCGCTCCCCATAAAAGATGGTCAACGAATCTAGGTGGGATTGTCAATCCAATAGATCTATTATTGAGTATCGTCGGCTTGGCCATAGCTAATGATTATGTATTGTTGAAACTTGTTGAAACTGTTGTTGTTGTCTAAATCATGAGGCATTATAGTTTACAACTAGACATGTATGTAGAATTGCTTAAGTATAATGTTGCACGTATAAAGAATTGCATAAACATGGTTACGTAAACTCACCTTAGCAAAGTGTTAAATCTCGTGAAAATAGAATAAGTGTAGCCCGACGTTGCCAAGTATTACCCTATGTTTAAGGTAATAAATAAGTCTAAGTCTTTCGAGTCTATAAGTATTTTTCTAGGGCTTCGAATTTGGGGATACGTATTCGTTTAAGTACTAATTAAATTGTTTAATAAACAAAAGAAATTCGATAATAAATAAACGAAAGTCTTTTTGTAGTCTTTTGACTAAGGATAATTACATTATAAGGTTTCAAGTTTGAAAATAATTTTTATAAAATTATTTTCTTAAAAATTGAATATTTAATCTATTTATTTCTATTTGTCAAAATATAACTTTAATATTTAAAAATATTAAAATTAAAGAATTTTTAAATTAAAATTTGTATTTCTGTTCTAAATGGACAGAAATAATTTCTATAAAATTTTGGGGTAAAAATATTGAAAAATGAATTTATTATGATTTATTTATGATTAAAACTAACAAAAATTAATTAAAAATATAAATTAAACGGTTTTTTCTGAATTGAAAATCATTTATGAAATATTTACTGTTTTATAATCTTAGAATATTTTTTGTGGAATTTTATAAAATCGTTTGGATATTTTTATAGAATTTTATAATTATATTAGAATAAACTTGTAATATTTATTATATATAATAAATAAATAATTTTTGAAAAACGAAAAGTTGGGTATTAAACTCCATCATATGAATGACAAAAAATAATTTTTGTAGAGTTTATAAACCATGTTTAGTATTAAAAATCTATTTTTCAAAATAATGTTGATTATATATTTATAAAAGAACCAAAAAAAAAATATTTGTATGTGGTGGGACTCGAACCCAGGCTCTAAGCCGGTTCAAGTCCTAAAGGTAATAAACCACACCAACTGGTCTGTGGGTCTGTTGGTTAATATTTTCGTTTCAAAATTTGTAAATACGATGACTGCAGACAGTCATCTTCCCCAATTCGATTTAAGCATAAACCCTAACTATCCAATCTTGTAAATTAACAAACAATAACCCGAAAGATCATAGGGCTATTGTTCGTATGGTTCTAATGAATGAAAACAAACTAAATATCAAAACTTACAGTAACGAATTCGATGTAGGATACTCGGTCAACCAGAAAAGTCAAAGACGATCGATCCGTGATTTTACAGCGAAGAACAGAATGAATTGAATGTGGGGATAAGTTTTTCGGCTGTTTTAGGTCATCTATGAGGGTTTAATTTATACTAAAACATACGATTAATCTATTTAGAAATTTTGACCCATTCCATAAATATAAACGCGTATTGCTTATAAACTGGTAAGTATTAGCGGTGATTTGGCGTGAGGATTAAGCTAGATCAGTCGGTCCAATCATTCCTTAGTTAATTGTGATCATAAAACACGGATTGATGTTGTTTTGGAAATGATTGGATCGTTGTTGACCTTTAATAGTCAACTGCCTATACTTGAGGAAGGTGTTAATTTTGTTTTGTTTTAAAATCATAACCAAACAGGGCTGTAGCCCAGTTGGTTTAGTGGAGTGTGTGTAAGGCTTGGGCCGGCTGGGGACTCGGGTTCGAGTCCCAGCCCGTGCAATATTATTTTTTTGTTACAATTTCAACTAGTTTTATTATTATAAGGTTATAATATGATTGTATAAGCGCAAAAAATGTTACGGAATATTTTTAAAAGGTACGATAATGATGAAATTTGACGTTTTATTAATAAATGTCGTAGCGTACACATAATTAAATGCGAAATGTTACAGTCTCCCCTACTTTTAGGAACTTCGTCCCGAAGTTGGAATTGGAGAGTCTGCTGGACAGGGGTGTTGGTACCTACTGGAAACCTGGATAGAATTTCACACTACCTTAATGTACCTGTAAATTCATGATTACGTTCCGGACCACAATCACCAATTTACCTTACATTAGGGTTTTGTGTCCTTCTATGTAAGTAATGCAAAAAAATAACCTTGTGATTGAATCGTAATAAAATTTGAGTCCAACTGTTGAGCAAGAAAAAGACTCTTCTACCAGTTAGTGAATACGAACCTCTAGCGATTGTTGAGCAGGTTCGATAGCCTCCACCAGTCGTTGAGCAGGTTGTAGGGCCTCTCCCGACTGTTGAAAAGGCATGACGACCTCTACCAATCGTTGAGTAGGTTATTTGATACTCTACTAACTGTTGAGCAAGTACTTTATTCCCCACCAGTTGTTTGACTGGGTGTAGCAATTAATGCAAATTGATCGTATGTTTATGTAAGCAAGTTTATAAGTAGCGAGCATAGTATGTGAGTTGTAATTGTATTGATATTAATAGTGCACATTATCCAAGTGTTATGATCATACTAGATAAACAAACTCTCATATAAAAGACAAAAATTTCAATACGAACATTTATCAAAGTGCGTCAATACATAGAATTTAAGAAAAACAAATAATATTCAAATGGTGAAGCTTGTCGTTAAGTAGCTGGAGGGTCCCTAGTAGGATTAACTTGAGCAGCAGGGGCATTAGCAAGGGGGAATCGACAAACATTCACGAGATGCCCATACTTTTGACAATTAGTACAATGACAACAAGGAACATGGGTTGGGTGGTGATACTTGCAGGTGTTACACAAAGGATGGGGTCCAGTATAAGGTTTCTTGTTGGGTGGAGGAGTGGCATCTATTGCGAAATTCCTGGCCTTGCGTCTCCCGTTGGTTGAGGACTCAGGTTTAATTTCAATAGCAGGTTGGGGAGTATCCTCCACAACAGTTTTCTTTTCCCCTTTCCGAGTCAAAGTTCCTGCCTTCACATGGTTATCTATTAGGGTGGCTGCCAAACGCTTCGCTTCCTCGAGAGTAGCAGGGTTCCTTCCCCACACCGTGTCCTGAATCTGCATGGGTAAGCCACCAATGTATTTTTCGATTGCAACAGGCAAGGGGGTGACCTTATGTGGTAGCAGTAGGCTAAGTTCATGGAAACGGGCGTTATAGGCTAGGTTTTCTCCATTGTCTTGAGCAAGATCGTGAAACTCATCTTCTAACTTCTTGATTTCATTACGAGGGCAGAATTCCGCCTTCATGATGTCTTTAGCTTGCTCCCAAGTCAAGGCCAATGCGACTTCAGCTCCGCAAGTCCTTTTCTCTTCGTTCCACCATGTGAGTGCCCGCTTGTGGAGGACACTCATAGCATAGCGAACTTTGAGATTGTTAGGGCACTCGCTATTAATAAAGGTGTTTTCGATACCTTCGAACCACTGAAGCAGACCAGTGGCTCCTTCTTCACCACTAAACTTTGGAGGGTTGCAAGAGTTGAAGTGCTTGAGGGTGCAAGCAAGGTGAGCATTTCCGTTTCCATTACCGTTCCCGTTGCCATTTCCATTGCCATTTCCATTCACCTGAGAAATTTGGGCCACTAAGTTAGGGAGTATCGCCGCCATTTGTTGAGCCATTTGTTGAGAAATGATCGCGGCGAGTTGGGCACTGCTAGGGGTACCGTTGCCCGGGTTGAGGTTGTTATTGTTGTTGTTGTTGTTGTTATTGTTGTTGATGCTTTCATCCTCATGTTCGTTGTCATTGTTAAGACGATTGCTGCGACGAGGAGGCATGATCTGAAAGTGACACAGGGAAGGGTTTAGTGAGATACAGGATGAATCAAAGGTAGTTAAGATAGTATAAGGAATGTAATCATTTATTCATTAATTAAAACGAATAAACGAAAACGTTGACTTATCAAAGATTCTAGATTCTAATAACATAGTGAAGACATGCTTTAGCCTATAAGTGAACACTCATCCCGAGAATTCCCAGGTAGGCATCCGGGTCCCTCGTCTGATTGGGATATATGCGCAATGCCAAGCCTAGACAGAAAACTCAGAATACAGGCGTTCACCCTTCCAGATTGCACGTGTTCGTTATTAAAATCTAGAACTTCGACGAGATCTCAAGAGGTTCAGGTTAAACCTGAGGATTTTGTCCTATTAGTCTAAATGTGGATCAGGATCGCAGCAGACGAGTGAGAGTAAGCAACTTGTAGTATCATGGTAGCATAGGGTGTAGGATAGGTATAAGGAAGCAAGTAGGGTCTCAAGTAAAGAGAGCAATTACTGGTTAAAATCCCTAAGGTTATAATCTAGATTATTTTCTAATAACCTAATTCCCTATAACCAAGGCTCTGATACTAATCTGTAACACCCCAACCGATGGCGGAAACATCGAGGTGTCACGTATGAATGATTGTTCAGTAGCTCATGGTAATACATATGTTTAAATAATCCTTTATTACAATATTGAATTACATTAAAGTCTTGAATGAAATCTAATACATCAACAAACAACGAACTCAAAACTTCAAATAACTCCTCATGCTAGCTTTAGACTTCACGCATCAATATTTCCTGTTGAGTTTGGAAAAGATGGGGGGGGTCAACTAGAAGTTGGTGAGAATACATAAGCCAAGTCAAGCAATTAAGTTTTAAAAGAATAAAAGTTTAGCAATTCATATGTCTAATGTAAGTTTAAGTCTACATGAATAAACATGAAATGTTGAATCGACATAATCAAACCTCCGACTAGTTTAGGTCCATCCCGTCATCCACGGTTCACCTTAATAATATGTTGGAACGATAACAATCACCCGCGCTCCCCATAAAAGATGGTCAACGAATCTAGGTGGGATTGTCAATCCAATAGATCTATTATTGTGTATCGCCGGCTTGGCCATAGCTAATGATTATGTATTGTTGAAACTTGTTGAAACTGTTGTTGTTGTCTAAATCATGAGGCATTATAGTTTACAACTAGACATGTATGTAGAATTGCTTAAGTATAATGCTGCACGTATAAAGAATTGCATAAACATGGTTACGTAAACTCACCTTAGCAAAGTGTTAAATCTCGTGAAAATAGAATAAGTGTAGCCCGACGTTGCCAAGTATTACCCTATGTTTAAGGTAATAAATAAGTCTAAGTCTTTCGAGTCTATAAGTATTTTTCTAGGGCTTCAAATTTGGGGATACATATTCGTTTAAGTACTAATTAAATTGTTTAATAAACAAAAGAAATTCGATAATAAATAAACGAAAGTCTTTTTGTAGTCTTTTGACTAAGGATAATTACATTATAAGGTTTCAAGTTTGAAAATAATTTTTATAAAATTATTTTCTTAAAATTTGAATATTTAATCTATTTATTTCTATTTGTCAAAATATAACTTTAATATTTAAAAATATTAAAATTAAAGAATTTTTAAATTAAAATTTGTATTTCTGTTCTAAATGGACAGAAATAATTTCTATAAAATTTTGGTGTAAAAATATTGAAAAATGAATTTATTAAGATTTATTTATGATTAAAACTAACAAAAATTAATTAAAAATATAAAATAAACGGTTTTTTCTGAATTGAAAATCATTTATGAAATATTTACTGTTTTATAATCTTAGAATAATTTTTGTGGAATTTTATAAAATCGTTTGGATATTTTTATAGAATTTTATAATTATAATAGATTAAACTTGTAATATTTATTATATATAATAAATAAATAATTTTTGAAAAACTAAAAGTTGGGTATTAAACTCCATCATATGAATGACAAAAAATAATTTTTGTAGAGTTTATAAACCATGTTTAGTATTAAAAATCTATTTTTCAAAATAATGTTGATTATATATTTATAAAAGAACCAAAAAAAAATATTTGTATGTGGTGGGACTCGAACCCAGGCTCTAAGCCGGTTCAAGTCCTAAAGGTAATAAACCACACCAACTGGTCTGTGGGTCTGTTGGTTAATATTTTCGTTTCAAAATTTGTAAATACGATGACTGCAGACAGTCATCTTCCCCAATTCGATTTAAGCATAAACCCTAACTATCCAATCTTGTAAATTAACAAACAATAACCCGAAAGATCATAGGGCTATTGTTCGTATGGTTCTAATGAATGAAAACAAACTAAATATCAAAACTTACAGTAACGAATTCGATGTAGGATACTCGGTCAACCAGAAAAGTCAAAGACGATCGATCCGTGATTTTACAGCGAAGAACAGAATGAATTGAATGTGGGGATAAGTTTTTCGGCTGTTTTAGGTCATCTATGAGGGTTTAATTTATACTAAAACATACGATTAATCTATTTAGAAATTTTGACCCATTCCATAAATATAAACGCGTATTGCTTATAAACTGGTAAGTATTAGCGGTGATTTGGCGTGGGGATTAAGCTAGATCAGTCGGTCCAATCATTCCTTAGTTAATTGTGATCATAAAACACGGATTGATGTTGTTTTGGAAAGGATTGGATCGTTGTTGACCTTTAATAGTCAACTGCCTATACTTGAGGAAGGTGTTAATTTTGTTTTGTTTTAAAATCATAACCAAACAGGGCTGTAGCCCAGTTGGTTTAGTGGAGTGTGTGTAAGGCTTGGGCCGGCTGGGGACTCGGGTTCGAGTCCCAGCCCGTGCAATATTATTTTTTTGTTACAATTTCAACTAGTTTTATTATTATAAGGTTATAATATGATTGTATAAGCGCGAAAAATGTTACGGAATATTTTTAAAAGGTACGATAATGATGAAATTTGACGTTTTATTAATAAATGTCGTAGCGTACACATAATTAAATGCGAAATGTTACAGTCTCCCCTACTTTTAGGAACTTCGTCCCAAAGTTGGAATTGGAGAGTCTGCTGGACAGGGGTGTTGGTACCTACTGGAAACCTGGATAGAATTTCACACTACCTTAATGTACCTGTAAATTCATGATTACGTTCCGGACCGCAATCACCAATTTACCTTACATTAGGGTTTTGTGTCCTTCTATGTAAGTAATGCAAAAAAATAACCTTGTGATTGAATCGTAATAAAATTTGAGTCCAACTGTTGAGCAGGAAAAAGACTCTTCTACCAGTTAGTGAATAGGAACCTCTAGCGATTGTTGAGCAGGTTCGATAGCCTCCACCAGTCGTTGAGCAGGTTGTAGGGCCTCTCCCGACTGTTGAAAAGGCATGACGACCTCTACCAATCGTTGAGTAGGTTATTTGATACTCTACTAACTGTTGAGCAAGTACTTTATTCCCCACCAGTTGTTTGACTGGGTGTAGCAATTAATGCAAATTGATAGTATGTTTATGTAAGCAAGTTTATAAGTAGCGAGCATAGTATGTGAGTTGTAATTGTATTGATATTAATAGTGCACATTATCCAAGTGTTATGATCATACTAGATAAACCAACTCTCATATAAAAGACAAAAATTTCAATACGAACATTTATCAAAGTGCGTCAATACATAGAATTTAAGAAAAACAAATAATATTCAAATGGTGAAGCTTGTCGTTAAGTAGCTGGAGGGTCCCTAGCAGGATTAACTTGAGCAGCAGGGGCATTAGCAAGGGGGAATCGACAAACATTCACGAGATGCCCATACTTTTGACAATTAGTACAATGACGACAAGGCACATGGGTTGGGTGGTGATACTTGCAGGTGTTACACAAAGGATGGGGTCCAGTATAAGGTTTCTTGTGTACGAATCTCTATGTCATTGTCATATCGTGGGTCCGATTACCATCCAGTCCGCTTCGTATCCTTTATTTGACTCGATTGCATGATCAGATATCTTACGGCCTCCCCGTTCCTCCATTCGGGTGCCCGAAATTTTAAATGTACCAATAGTTACGAACTTAAACACTCGAGCCTTTTCTTGTGTACGAATCTCTATGTCATTGTTGCATAGTGAGTTCGATTACCATCCGGTCCGCTTCGTATCCTTTATTCGAGTCTATTGCATGATCGGATATCTTACGGCCTTCCCGTTCCTCCATTCGGGTGCACGAAACTTCAAATGTACCGATAGTTATATCCTTTTAAACTCGAGTCGTTTCTTGTGTACGAATCTCTATGTCATTGTCGCATCGTGAATTCGATTACCATCCGGTCTACTTTTTATCGTTTATTTGAGTCTATTGCATGATCAGATATCTTACGGCCTTCCAGTTCCTCCATTCGGGTGCACGAAACTTCAAATGTACCGATATTTACGTCCTTTTAAACTCGAGTCTTTTCTTGTGTACGAATCTCTATGTCATTGTCGCATCGTGAATTCGATTACCATCCGGTCCGCTTTTTATCGTTTATTTGAGTCTATTGCATGATCAGATATCTTAAGGCCCTCCAGTTCCTCCATTCGGGTGCACGAAACTTCAAATGTACCGATATTTACGTCCTTTTAAACTCGAGTCTTTTCTTGTGTACGAATCTCTATGTCATTGTCGCATCGTGAATCCGATTACCATCCGGTCTGCTTTGTATCTTTTATTTGAGTCTATTGCATGATCAGATATCTTACGGCCTTCCAGTTCCTCCATTCGGGTGCCCAAAACATCAAATGTACCGATAGTTACGTCCTTGAAAACTCGAGTCTCTTCTTGTGTACGAATCTCTATGTCATTGTGGCATCGTGAGTCCGATTACCATCCGGTTTGCTTCGTATCCTTTATTTGAGTCTATTGCATGATCGGATATCTTACGGCCTTCCAGTTCCTCCATTCGTGTGCCCGAAACTTCAAATGTACCGATAGCTACGTCCTTTTAAACTCGAGTCGTTTCTTGTGTACGAATCTCTATGTCATTGTCGCATCGTGAATTCGATTACCACCCGGTCCGCTTTTTATCTTTTATTTGAGTCTATTGCATGATCAGATATCTTACGGCCTTCCAGTTCCTCCATTCGGGTGCACGAAATTTAAAATGTACCGATAGTTACGTCCTTTTAAACTCGAGTCTTTTCTTGTGTACGAATCTCTATGTCATTGTCGCATCGTGAATCCGATTACCATCTGGTCTGCTTTGTATCTTTTATTTGAGTCTATTGCATGATCAGATATCTTACGGCCTTCCAGTTCCTCCATTCGGGTGCGCAAAACATCAAATGTACCGATAGTTACGTCCTTTAAAACTCGAGTCTCTTCTTGCGTATGAATCTCTATGTCATTGTCGCATAGTGAGTTCGATTACCATCCGGTCCGCTTCGTATCCTTTATTCGAGTCTATTGCATGATTGGATATCTTACGGCCTTCCCGTTCCTCCATTCGGGTGCACGAAACTTCAAATGTACCGATAGTTACGTCCTTTTAAACTCGAGTCGTTTCTTGTGTAAGAATCTCTATGTCATTGTCGCATCGTGAATTCGATTACCATCCGGTCCGCTTTTTATCGTTTATTTGAGTCTATTGCATGATCAGATATCTTACGGCCTTCCAGTTCCTCCATTCGGGTGCACGAAACTTCAAATGTACCGATATTTACGTCCTTTTAAACTCGAGTCTTTTCTTGTGTACGAATCTGTATGTCATTGTCGCATCGTGAATCCGATTACCATCCGGTCTGCTTTGTATCTTTTATTTGAGTCTATTGCATGATCAGATATCTTACGGCCTTCCAGTTCCTCCATTCGGGTGCCCAAAACATCAAATGTACCGATAGTTACGTCCTTGAAAACTCGAGTCTCTTCTTGTGTACGAATCTCTATGTCATTGTCGCATCGTGAGTCCGATTACCATCCGGTTCGCTTCGTATCCTTTATTTGAGTCTATTGCATGATCAGATATCTTACGGCCTTCCAGTTCCTCCATTCGGGTGCCCGAAACTTCAAATGTACCGATAGGTACGTCCTTTTAAACTCGAGTCGTTTCTTGTGTATGAATCTCTATGTCATTGTCGCATCGTGAATTCGATTACCATCCGGTCCGCTTTTTATCTTTTATTTGAGTCTATTGCATGATCAGATATCTTACGGCCTTCCAGTTCCTCCATTCGGGTGCACGAAATTTCAAATGTACCGATAGTTACGTCCTTTTAAACTCGAGTCTTTTCTTGTGTACGAATCTCTATGTCATTGTCGCATCGTGAATCCGATTACCATCCGGTCTGCTTTGTATCTTTTATTTGAGTCTATTGCATGATCAGATATCTTACGGCCTTCCAGTTCCTCCATTCGGGTGCCCAAAACTTCAAATGTACCGATAGTTACGTCCTTTATAACTCGAGTCTCTTCTTGTGTATGAATCTCTATGTCATTGTCGCATCGTGAGTCCGATTACCATCCGGTTCGCTTCGTATCCTTTATTTGAGTCTATTACATGATCAGATATCTTACGGCCTTCCAGTTCCTCCATTCGGGTGCCCGAAACTTCAAATGTACCGATAGTTACGTCCTTTTAAACTCGAGCCTTTTCTTGTGTACGAATCTCTATGTCATTGTTGCATAGTGAGTTCGATTACCATCCGGTCCGCTTCGTATCCTTTATTCGAGTCTATTGCATGATCGGATATCTTACGGCCTTCCCGTTCCTCCATTCGGGTGCACGAAACTTCAAATGTACCGATAGTTACGTCCTTTTAAACTCGAGTCGTTTCTTGTGTACGAATCTCTATGTCATTGTCGCATCGTGAATTCGATTACCATCCGGTCCGCTTTTTATCGTTTATTTGAGTCTATTGCATGATCAGATATCTTACGGCCTTCCAGTTCCTCCATTCGGGTGCCCGAAACTTCAAATGTACCGATAGTTACGTCCTTTTAAACTCGAGTCGTTTCTTGTGTACGAATCTCTATGTCATTGTCGCATCGTGAATTCGATTACCATCCGGTCCGCTTTTTATCTTTTATTTGAGTCTATTGCATGATCAGATATCTTACGGCCTTCCAGTTCCTCCATTCGGGTGCACGAAATTTCAAATGTACCGATAGTTACGTCCTTTTAAACTCGAGTCTTTTCTTGTGTACGAATCTCTATGTCATTGTCACATCGTGAATCCGATTACCATCCGGTCTGCTTTGTATCTTTTACTTGAGTCTATTGCATGATCAGATATCTTACGGCCTTCCAGTTCCTCCATTCGGGTGCCCAAAACATCAAATGTACCGATAGTTACGTCCTTTAAAACTCGAGTCTTCTCTTGTGTACGAATCTCTATGTCATTGTCGCATCGTGAGTCCGATTACCATCCGGTTCGCTTCGTATCCTTTATTTGAGTCTATTGCATGATCAGATATTTTACGGCCTTCCAGTTCCTCCATTCGGGTGCCCAAAACTTCAAATGTACTGATAGTTACGTCCTTTTAAACTCGAGTTTTTTCTTGTGTACGAATCTCTATGTCATTATCGCATCGTGAGTTCGATTACCATCCGGTCTGCTTCGTATCCTTTATTTGAGTCTATTGCATGATCAGATATCATACGGCCTTCCCGTTCCTCCATTCGGGTGCTCGAAACTTCAAATGTACCGATAGTTACGTCCTTTAAAACTCGAGTCTTTTCTTGTGTACGAATCTCTATGTCATTGTCGTATCGTGGGTCCGATTACCATCCAGTCCGCTTCGTATCCTTTATTTGACTCGATTGCATGATCAGATATCTTACGGCCTTCCCGTTCCTCCATTTGGGTGCCCGAAATTTTAGATGTACCTATAGTTACGAACTTAAAAACTCGAGCCTTTTCTTGTGTACGAATCTCTATGTCATTGTTGCATAGTGAGTTCGATTACCATCCGGTCCGCTTCGTATCCTTTATTTGAGTCTATTGCATGATCAGATATCTTACGGCCTTCCAGTTCCTCCATTCGGGTGCCCGAAACTTCAAATGTACCGATAGTTACGTCCTTTTAAACTCGAGTCGTTTCTTGTGTACGAATCTCTATGTCATTAATAAAGGTGTTTTCGATACCTTCGAACCACTAAAGCAGACCAGTGGCTCCTTCTTCATCGCTAAACTTTGGAGGGTTGCAAGAGTTGAAGTGCTTGAGGGTGCAAGCAAGGTGAGCATTTCCGTTTCCATTACCGTTCCCGTTGCCATTTCCATTGCTGTTTCCATTCACCTGAGAAATTTGGGCCAATAAGTTAGGGAGTATCGCCGCCATTTGTTGAGAAATGATCGCGGCGAGTTGGGCACTGCTAGGGGTACCGTTGCCCGGGTTGAGGTTGTTATTGTTGTTGTTGTTGTTATTGTTGTTGATGCTTTCATCCTCATGTTCGTTGTCATTGTTAAGACGATTGCTGCGACGAGGAGGCATGATCTGAAAGTGACACAGGGAAGGGTTTAGTGAGATACAGGATGAATCAAAGGTAGTTAAGATAGTATAAGGAATGTAATAATTTATTCATTAATTAAAACGAATAAACGAAAACGTTGACTTATCAAAGATTCTAGATTCTAATAACATGGTGAAGACATGCTTTAGCCTATAAGTGAACACTCATCCCGAGAATTCCCAGGTAGGCATCCGGGTCCCTCGTCTGATTGGGATATATGCGCAATGCCAAGCCTAGACAGAAAACTCAGAATACAGGCGTTCACACTTCCAGATTGCACGTGTTCGTTATTAAAATCTAGAACTTCGACGAGATCTCAAGGAGGTTCAGGTTAAACCTGAGGATTTTGTCCTATTAGTCTAAATGTGGATCAGGATCGCAGCAGACGAGTGAGAGTAAGCAACTTGTAGTATCATGGTAGCATAGGGTGTAGGATAGGTATAAGGATAGGTATAAGGAAGCAAGTAGGGTCTCAAGTAAAGAGAGCAATTACTGGTTAAAATCCCTAAGGTTATAATCTAGATTATTTTCTAATAACCTAATTCCCTATAAGGAAGGCTCTGATACCAATCTGTAACACCCCAACCGATGGCGGAAACATCGAGGTGTCACGTATGAATGATTGTTCAGTAGCTCATGGTAATACATATGTTTAAATAATCCTTTATTACAATATTGAATTACATTAAAGTCTTGAATGACATCTAATACATCAACAACGAACTCAAAACTTCAAATAACTCCTCATGCTAGCTTTAGACTTCACGCATCAATATTTCCTGTTGAGTTTGGAAAAGATGGGGGGGTCAACTAGAAGTTGGTGAGAATACATAAGCCAAGTCAAGCAATTAAGTTTTAAAAGAATAAAAGTTTAGCAATTCATATGTCTAATGTAAGTTTAAGTCTACATGAATAAACATGAAATGTTGAATCGACATAATCAAACCTCCGACTAGTTTAGGTCCATCCCGTCATCCACGGTTCACCTTAATAATATGTTGGAACGATAACAATCACCCGTGCTCCCCATAAAAGATGGTCAACGAATCTAGGTGGGATTGTCAATCCAATAGATCTATTATTGAGTATCGCCGGCTTGGCCATAGCTAATGATTATGTATTGTTGAAAGTTGTTGAAACTGTTGTTGTTGTCTAAATCATGAGGCATTATAGTTTACAACTAGACATGTATGTAGAATTGCTTAAGTATAATGTTGCACGTATAAAGAATTGCATAAACATGGTTACGTAAACTCACCTTAGCAAAGTGTTAAATCTCGTGAAAATAGAATAAGTGTAGCCCGACGTTGCCAAGTATTACCCTATGTTTAAGGTAATAAATAAGTCTAAGTCTTTCGAGTCTATAAGTATTTTTCTAGGGCTTCGAATTTGGGGATACGTATTCGTTTAAGTACTAATTAAATTGTTTAATAAACAAAAGAAATTCGATAATAAATAAACGAAAGTCTTTTTGTAGTCTTTTGACTAAGGATAATTACATTATAAGGTTTCAAGTTTGAAAATAATTTTTATAAAATTATTTTCTTAAAATTTGAATATTTAATCTATTTATTTCTATTTGTCAAAATATAACTTTAATATTTAAAAATATTAAAATTAAAGAATTTTTAAATTAAAATTTGTATTTCTGTTCTAAATGGACAGAAATAATTTCTATAAAATTTTGGTGTAAAAATATTGAAAAATGAATTTATTATGATTTATTTATGATTAAAACTAACAAAAATAGATTAAAAATATAAAATAAACGGTTTTTTCTGAATTGAAAATCATTTATGAAATATTTACTGTTTTATAATCTTAGAATAATTTTTGTGGAATTTTTTAAAATCGTTTGGATATTTTTATAGAATTTTATAATTATAATAGAATAAACTTGTAATATTTATTATATATAATAAATAAATAATTTTTGAAAAACTAAAAGTTGGGTATTAAACTCCGTCATATGAATGACAAAAAATAATTTTTGTAGAGTTTATAAACCATGTTTAGTATTAAAAATCTATTTTTCAAAATAATGTTGATTATATATTTATAAAAGAACCAAAAAAAAATATTTGTATGTGGTGGGACTCGAACCCAGGCTCTAAGCCGGTTCAAGTCCTAAAGGTAATAAACCACACCAACTGGTCTGTGGGTCTGTTGGTTAATATTTTCGTTTCAAAATTTGTAAATACGATGACTGCAGACAGTCATCTTCCCCAATTCGATTTAAGCATAAACCCTAACTATCCAATCTTGTAAATTAACAAACAATAACCCGAAAGATCATAGGGCTATTGTTCGTATGGTTCTAATGAATGAAAACAAACTAAATATCAAAACTTACAGTAACGAATTCGATGTAGGATACTCGGTCAACCAGAAAAGTCAAAGACGATCGATCCGTGATTTTACAGCGAAGAACAGAATGAATTGAATGTGGGGATAAGTTTTTCGGCTGTTTTAGGTCATCTATGAGGGTTTAATTTATACTAAAACATACGATTAATCTATTTAGAAATTTTGACCCATTCCATAAATATAAACGCGTATTTCTTATAAACTGGTAAGTATTAGCGGTGATTTGGCGTGGGGATTAAGCTAGATCAGTCGGTCCAATCATTCCTTAGTTAATTGTGATCATAAAACACGGATTGATGTTGTTTTGGAAAGGATTGGATCGTTGTTGATCTTTAATAGTCAACTGCCTATACTTGAGGAAGGTGTTAATTTTGTTTTGTTTTAAAATCATAACCAAACAGGGCTGTAGCCCAGTTGGTTTAGTGGAGTGTGTGTAAGGCTTGGGCCGGCTGGGGACTCGGGTTCGAGTCCCAGCCCGTGCAATATTATTTTTTTGTTACAATTTCAACTAGTTTTATTATTATAAGGTTATAATATGACTGTATAAGCGCAAAAAATGTTACGGAATATTTTTAAAAGGTACGATAATGATGAAATTTGACGTTTTATTAATAAATGTCGTAGCGTACACATAATTAAATGCGAAATGTTACAGTCTCCCCTACTTTTAGGAACTTCGTCCCAAAGTTGGAATTGGAGAGTCTGCTGGACAGGGGTGTTGGTACCTACTGGAAACCTGGATAGAATTTCACACTACCTTAATGTACCTGTAAATTCATGATTACGTTCCGGACCGCAATCACCAATTTACCTTACATTAGGGTTTTGTGTCCTTCTATGTAAGTAATGCAAAAAAATAACCTTGTGATTGAATCGTAATAAAATTTGAGTCCAACTGTTGAGCAGGAAAAAGACTCTTCTACCAGTTAGTGAATAGGAACCTCTAGCGATTGTTGAGCAGGTTCGATAGCCTCCACCAGTCGTTGAGCAGGTTGTAGGGCCTCTCCCGACTGTTGAAAAGGCATGACGACCTCTACCAATCGTTGAGTAGGTTATTTGATACTCTACTAACTGTTGAGCAAGTACTTTATTCCCCACCAGTTGTTTGACTGGGTGTAGCAATTAATGCAAATTGATAGTATGTTTATGTAAGCAAGTTTATAAGTAGCGAGCATAGTATGTGAGTTGTAATTGTATTGATATTAATAGTGCACATTATCCAAGTGTTATGATCATACTAGATAAACCAACTCTCATATAAAAGACAAAAATTTCAATACGAACATTTATCAAAGTGCGTCAATACATAGAATTTAAGAAAAACAAATAATATTCAAATGGTGAAGCTTGTCGTTAAGTAGCTGGAGGGTCCCTAGTAGGATTAACTTGAGCAGCAGGGGCATTAGCAAGGGGGAATCGACAAACATTCACGAGATGCCCATACTTTTGACAATTAGTACAATGACCACAAGGCACATGGGTTGGGTGGTGATACTTGCAGGTCTTACACAAAGGATGGGGTCCAGTATAAGGTTTCTTGTTGGGTGGAGGAGTGGCATCTATTGCGAAATTCCTGGCCTTGCGTCTCCCGTTGGTTGAGGACTCAGTTTTAATTTCAATAGCAGGTTGGGGAGTATCCTCCACAACAGTTTTCTTTTCCCCTTTCCGAGTCAAAGTTCCTGCCTTCACATGGTTATCTGTTAGGGTGGCTGCCAAACGCTTCGCTTCCTCGAGAGTAGCAGGGTTCCTTCCCCACACTGTCTCTTGAATCTGCATGGGTAAGCCACCAATGTATTTTTCGATTGCAACAGGCAAGGGGGTGACCTTATGTGGTAGCAGTAGGCTAAGTTCATGGAAACGAGCGTTATAGGCTAGGTTTTCTCCACTGTCTTGAGCAAGATCGTGAAACTCATCTTCTAACTTCTTGATTTCATTACGAGGGCAGAATTCCGCCTTCATGATGTCTTTAGCTTGCTCCCAAGTCAAGGCCAATACGACTTCAGCTCCGCAAGTCCTTTTCTCTTCGTTCCACCATGTGAGTGCCCGCTTGTGGAGGACACTCATAGCATAGCGAACTTTGAGATTGTTAGGGCACTCGCTATTTATAAAGGTGTTTTCGATACCTTCGAACCACTGAAGCAGACCAGTGGCTCCTTCTTCACCACTAAACTTTGGAGGGTTGCAAGAGTTGAAGTGCTTGAGGGTGCAAGCAAGGTGAGCATTTCCGTTTCCATTACCGTTCCCGTTGCCATTTCCATTGCCGTTTCCATTCACCTGAGAAATTTGGGCCACTAAGTTAGGGAGTATCGCCGCCATTTGTTGAGCCATTTGTTGAGAAATGATCGCGGCGAGTTGGGCACTGCTAGGGGTACCGTTGCCCGGGTTGAGGTTGTTATTGTTGTTGTTGTTGTTATTGTTGTTGATGCTTTCATCCTCATGTTCGTTGTCATTGTTAAGACGATTGCTGCGACGAGGAGGCATGATCTGAAAGTGACACAGGGAAGGGTTTAGTGAGATACAGGATGAATCAAAGGTAGTTAAGATAGTATAAGGAATGTAATCATTTATTCATTAATTAAAACGAATAAACGAAAACGTTGACTTATCAAAGATTCTAGATTCTAATAACATAGTGAAGACATGCTTTAGCCTATAAGTGAACACTCATCCCGAGAATTCCCAGGTAGGCATCCGGGTCCCTCGTCTGATTGGGATATATGCGCAATGCCAAGCCTAGACAGAAAACTCAGAATACAGGCGTTCACCCTTCCAGATTGCACGTGTTCGTTATTAAAATCTAGAACTTCGACGAGATCTCAAGGAGGTTCAGGTTAAACCTGAGGATTTTGTCCTATTAGTCTAAATGTGGATCAGGATCGCAGCAGACGAGTGAGAGTAAGCAACTTGTAGTATCATGGTAGCATAGGGTACATGATAGGTATAAGGATAGGTATAAGGAAGCAAGTAGGGTCTCAAGTAAAGAGAGCAATTACTGGTTAAAATCCCTAAGGTTATAATCTAGATTATTTTCTAATAACCTAATTCCCTATAACCAAGGCTCTGATACCAATCTGTAACACCCCAACCGATGGCGGAAACATCGAGGTGTCACGTATGAATGATTGTTCAGTAGCTCATGGTAATACATATGTTTAAATAATCCTTTATTACAATATTGAATTACATTAAAGTCTTGAATGAAATCTAATACATCAACAAACAACGAACTCAAAACTTCAAATAACTCATGCTAGCTTTAGACTTCACGCATCAATATTTCCTGTTGAGTTTGGAAAAGATGGGGGGGTCAACTAGAAGTTGGTGAGAATACATAAGCCAAGTCAAGCAATTAAGTTTTAAAAGAATAAAAGTTTAGCAATTCATATGTCTAATGTAAGTTTAAGTCTACATGAATAAACATGAAATATTGAATCGACATAATCAAACCTCCGACTAGTTTAGGTCCATCCCGTCATCCACGGTTCACCTTAATAATATGTTGGAACGATAACAATCACCCGCGCTCCCCATAAAAGATGGTCAACGAATCTAGGTGGGATTGTCAATCCAATAGATCTATTATTGAGTATCGCCGGCTTGGCCATAGCTAATGATTATGTATTGTTGAAACTTGTTGAAACTGTTGTTGTTGTCTAAATCATGAGGCATTATAGTTTACAACTAGACATGTATGTAGAATTGCTTAATTATAATGTTGCACGTATAAAGAATTGCATAAACATGGTTACGTAAACTCACCTTAGCAAAGTGTTAAATCTCGTGAAAATAGAATAAGTGTAGCCCGACGTTGCCAAGTATTACCCTATGTTTAAGGTAATAAATAAGTCTAAGTCTTTCGAGTCTATAAGTATTTTTCTAGGGCTTCGAATTTGGGGATACGTATTCGTTTAAGTACTAATTAAATTGTTTAATAAACAAAAGAAATTCGATAATAAATAAACGAAAGTCTTTTTGTAGTCTTTTGACTAAGGATAATTACATTATAAGGTTTCAAGTTTGAAAATAATTTTTATAAAATTATTTTCTTAAAATTTGAAAATTTAATCTATTTATTTCTATTTGTCAAAATATAACTTTAATATTTAAAAATATTAAAATTAAAGAATTTTTAAATTAAAATTTGTATTTCTATTCTAAATGGACAGAAATAATTTCTATAAAATTTTGGTGTAAAAATATTGAAAAATGAATTTATTATGATTTATTTATGATTAAAACTAACAAAAATTAATTAAAAATATAAAATAAACGGTTTTTTCTGAATTGAAAATCATTTATGAAATATTCACTGTTTTATAATCTTAGAATAATTTTTGTGGAATTTTATAAAATCGTTTGGATATTTTTATAGAATTTTATAATTATAATAGAATAAACTTGTAATATTTATTATATATAATAAATAAATAATTTTTGAAAAACTAAAAGTTGGGTATTAAACTCCATCATATGAATGACAAAAAATAATTTTTGTAGAGTTTATAAACCATGTTTAGTATTAAAAATCTATTTTTCAAAATAATGTTGATTATATATTTATAAAAGAACCAAAAAAAAAATATTTGTATGTGGTGGGACTCGAACCCAGGCTCTAAGCCGGTTCAAGTCCTAAAGGTAATAAACCACACCAACTGGTCTGTGGGTCTGTTGGTTAATATTTTCGTTTCAAAATTTGTAAATACGATGACTGCAGACAGTCATCTTCCCCAATTCGATTTAAGCATAAACCCTAACTATCCAATCTTGTAAATTAACAAACAATAACCCGAAAGATCATAGGGCTATTGTTCGTATGGTTCTAATGAATGAAAACAAACTAAATATCAAAACTTACAGTAACGAATTCGATGTAGGATACTCGGTCAACCAGAAAAGTCAAAGACGATCGATCCATGATTTTACAGCGAAGAACAGAATGAATTGAATGTGGGGATAAGTTTTTCGGCTGTTTTAGGTCATCTATGAGGGTTTAATTTATACTAAAACATACGATTAATCTATTTAGAAATTTTGACCCATTCCATAAATATAAACGCGTATTGCTTATAAACTGGTAAGTATTAGCGGTGATTTGGCGTGGGGATTAAGCTAGATCAGTCGGTCCAATCATTCCTTAGTTAATTGTGATCATAAAACACGGATTGATGTTGTTTTGGAAAGGATTGGATCGTTGTTGACCTTTAATAGTCAACTGCCTATACTTGAGGAAGGTGTTAATTTTGTTTTGTTTTAAAATCATAACCAAACAGGGCTGTAGCCCAGTTGGTTTAGTGGAGTGTGTGTAAGGCTTGGGCCGGCTGGGGACTCGGGTTCGAGTCCCAGCCCGTGCAATATTATTTTTTTGTTACAATTTCAACTAGTTTTATTATTATAAGGTTATAATATGATTGTATAAGCGCGAAAAATGTTACGGAATATTTTTAAAAGGTACCATAATGATGAAATTTGACGTTTTATTAATAAATGTCGTAGCGTACACATAATTAAATGCGAAATGTTACAGTCTCCCCTACTTTTAGGAACTTCGTCCCGAAGTTGGAATTGGAGAGTCTGCTGGACAGGGGTGTTGGTACCTACTGGAAACCTGGATAGAATTTCACACTACCTTAATGTACCTGTAAATTCATGATTACGTTCCGGACCGCAATCACCAATTTACCTTACATTAGGGTTTTGTGTCCTTCTATGTAAGTAATGCAAAAAAATAACCTTGTGATTGAATCGTAATAAAATTTGAGTCCAACTGTTGAGCAGGAAAAAGACTCTTCTACCAGTTAGTGAATAGGAACCTCTAGCGATTGTTGAGCAGGTTCGATAGCCTCCACCAGTCGTTGAGCAGGTTGTAGGGCCTCTCCCGACTGTTGAAAAGGCATGACGACCTCTACCAATCGTTGAGTAGGTTATTTGATACTCTACTAACTGTTGAGCAAGTACTTTATTCCCCACTAGTTGTTTGACTGGGTGTAGCAATTAATGCAAATTGATAGTATGTTTATGTAAGCAAGTTTATAAGTAGCGAGCATAGTATGTGAGTTGTAATTGTATTGATATTAATAGTGCACATTATCCAAGTGTTATGATCATACTAGATAAACCAACTCTCATATAAAAGACAAAAATTTCAATACGAACATTTATCAAAGTGCGTCAATACATAAAATTTAAGAAAAACAAATAATATTCAAATGGTGAAGCTTGTCGTTAAGTAGCTGGAGGGTCCCTAGCAGGATTAACTTGAGCAGCAGGGGCATTAGCAAGGGGGAATCGACAAACATTCACGAGATGCCAATACTTTTGACAATTAGTACAATGACGACAAGGCACATGGGTTGGGTGGTGATACTTGCAGGTGTTACACAAAGGATGGGGTCCAGTATAAGGTTTCTTGTGTACGAATCTCTATGTCATTGTCATATCGTGGGTCCGATTACCATCCAGTCCGCTTCGTATCCTTTATTTGACTCGATTGCATGATCAGATATCTTACGGCCTCCCCGTTCCTCCATTCGGGTGCCCGAAATTTTAAATGTACCAATAGTTACGAACTTAAAAACTCGAGCCTTTTTCTTGTGTACGAATCTCAATGTCATTGTTGCATAGTGAGTTCGATTACCATCCGGTCCGCTTCGTATCCTTTATTCGAGTCCATTGCATGATCGGATATCTTACGACCTTCCCGTTCCTCCATTCGGGTGCCTGAAACTTCAAATGTACCGATAGTTACGACGTTAAAAACTTGAGTCTTTTATTGTGTTCGAATCTCTATGTCATTGTCGTATCGTGAGTTCGATTACCATTCGGTCCGCTTCGTAACCTTTATTTGAGTCTATTGCATGATCAGATATCTTACGGCCTTCCCGTTCCTCCATTCGGGTGCACGAAACTTCAAATGTACCGATAGTTACGTCCTTTTAAACTCGAGTCTTTTCTTGTGTACGAATCTCTATGTCATTGTCGCATCGTGAATCCGATTACCATCCGGTCTGCTTCGTATCCTTTATTTGAGTCTATTACATGATCAGATATCATACGGCCTTCCCGTTCCTCCATTCGGGTGCTCGAAACTTCAAACGTACCGATAGTTACGGCGTTAAAAACTCAAGTCTTTTCTTGTGTACGAATCTCTATGTCATTGTCGTATCGTGAGTTCGAATACCATCCGGTCCGCTTCGTATCCTTTATTTGAGTCTATTGCATGATCGGATATCTTACGGCCTTCCCGTTCCTCCATTCGGGTGCCCGAAACTTCAAATGTACCGATAGTTACGACGTTAAAAACTCGAGTCTTTTCTTGTGTACGAATCTCTATGTCATTGTCGTATCGTGAGTTCGATTACCATCCGGTCCGCTTCGTATCCGTTATTTGAGTCTATAGCATGATCAGATATCTTACGGCCTTCCCGTTCCTCCATTTGGGTGCACGAAACTTAAAATGTACCGATAGTTACGTCCTTTTAAACTCGAGTCTTTTCTTGTGTTCGAATCTCTATGTCATTGTCGTATCGTGAGTTCGATTACCATCCGGTCCGCTTCGTATCCTTTATTTGAGTCTATTGCATGATCAGATATCTTACGGCCTTCCAGTTCCTCCCATTTGGGTGCCCGAAACTTCAAATGTACCGATAGTTACGTCCTTTTAAACTCGAGTCTTTTCTTGTGTATGAATCTCTATGTCATTGTCGCATCGTGAGTTCAATTACCATCCGGTCTGCTTCGTATCCTTTATTTGAGTCTATTGCATGATCAGATTTCATACGGCCTTCCCGTTCCTCCATTCGTGTGCTCGAAACTTCAAATGTACGGATAGTTACGTCCTTTAAAACTCGAGTATTTTCTTATGTACGAATATCTATGTGATTGTCGTATCGTGGGTCCGATTACCATCCGGTCCGCTTCGTATCCTTTATTTGAGGCGATTGCATGATCAGATATCTTACGGCCTTCCCGTTCCTCCATTCGGGTGCCCGAAATTTTAAATGTACCAATAGTTACGAACTTAAAAACTCGAGCCTTTTCATGTGTACGAATGTCTAAGTCATTGTTGCATTGTGAGTTCGATTACCATCCGGTCCGCTTCGTATCCTTTATTCGAGTCTATTGCATGATCGGATATCTTACGGCCTTCCCGTTCCTCCATTCGGGTGCCCGAAACTTCAAATATACCGATAGTTACGACGTTAAAAACTCGAGTGTTTTCTTGTGTTCGAATCTCTATGTCATTGTCGTATCGAGAGTTCGATTACCATCCGGTCCGCTTCGTATCCTTTATTTGAGTCTATTGCATGATCAGATATCTTACAGCCTTCCCGTTTCTCCATTCGGGTGCACGAAACTTCAAATGTACCGATAGTTACGTCCTTTTAAACTCGAGTCTTTTCTTGTGTTCGAATCTCTATGTCATTGTCGTATCGTGAGTTCGATTACCATCCGGTCCGCTTCGTATCCTTTATTTGAGTCTATTACATGATCAGATATCTTACGGCCTTCCAGTTCCTCCCATTCGGGTGCCCGAAACTTCAAATGTACCGATAGTTACGTCCTTTTAAACTCGAGTCTTTTCTTGTGTATGAATTTCTATGTCATTGTCGCATCGTGAGTTCAATTACCATCCGGTCTGCTTCGTATCCTTTATTTGATTCTATTGCATGATCAGATTTCATACGGCCTTCCCGTTCCTCCATTCGGGTGCTCGAAACTTCAAATGTACTGATAGTTACGTCCTTTAAAACTCGAGTCTTTTCTTGTGTACGAATCTCTTTGTCATTGTCGTATCGTGGGTCCAATTACCATTCGGTCCGCTTCGTATCCTTTATTTGACTCTATTGCATGATCATATATCTTATGGCCTTCCCGTTCCTCCATTCGGGTGCCCGAAATTTTAAATGTACCAATAGTTACGAACTTAAAAACTCGAGCCTTTTCTTGTGTACGAATGTCTAAGTCATTGTTGCATTGTGAGTTCGATTACCATCCGGTCCGCTTCGTATCCTTTATTCGAGTCTATTGCATGATCGGATATCTTACGGCCTTCCCGTTCCTCCATTCGGGTGCACGAAACTTCAAATGTACCGATAGTTACGTCCTTTTAAACTGGAGTCTTTTCATTTGTACGAATCTCTATGTCAATTTCGCATCGTGAATTCGATTACCATCCGGTCCGCTTTTTATCTTTTATTTGAGTCTATTGCATGATCAGATATCTTACGGCCTTCCAGTTCCTCCATTCGGGTGCACGAAACTTCAAATGTACCGATAGTTACGTCCTTTTAAACTCGAGTCTTTTCTTGTGTACGAATCTCTATGTCATTGTCGCATCGTGAATCCGATTACCATCCGGTCTGCTTCGTATCTTTTATTTGAGTCTATTGCATGATCAGATATCTTACGGCCTTCCAGTTACTCCATTCGGGTGCCCAAAACATCAATTGTACCGATAGATACGTCCTTTAAAACTCGAGTCTCTTCTTGTGTACGAATCTCTATGTCATTGTCGCATCGTGAGTCCGATTACCATCCGGTTCGCTTCGTATCCTTTATTTGTCTATTGCATGATCAGATATCTTACGGCCTTCCAGTTCCTCCATTCGGGTGCCCAAAACTTCAAATGTACCGATAGTTACGTCCTTTTAAACTCGAGTCTTTTCTTGTGTACGAATCTCTATGTCATTGTCGCATCGTGAGTTCGATTACCATCCGGTCTGCTTCGTATCCTTTATTTGAGTCTATTGCATGATCAGATATCATACGGCCTTCCCGTTCCTCCATTCGGGTGCTTGAAACTTCAAATGTACCGATAGTTACGTCCTTTAAAACTGGAGTCTTTTCTTGTGTACGAATCTCTACATCATTGTCGTATCGTGGGTCCGATTACCAACCAGTCCGCTTCGTATCCTTTATTTGACTCGATTGCATGATTAGATATTCTACGGCCTTCCCGTTCCTCCATTCGGGTGCCCGAAATTTTAAATGTACCAATAGTTATGAAGTTAAAAACTCGAGCCTTTTCATGTGTACGAATCTCTATGTCATTGTTGCATAGTGAGTTCGATTACCATCCGGTCCACTTCGTATCCTTTATTCGAGTCTATTGCATGATCGGATATCTTACGGCCTTCCCGTTCCTCCATTCGGGTGCCCGAAACTTCAAATGTACCGATAGTTACGACGTTAAAAACTCAAGTCTTTTCTTGTGTTCGAATCTCTATGTCATTGTCGTATCCTGAGTTCGATTACCATCCAGTCTGCTTTGTATCCTTTGTTTGACTCTATTGCATGATCAGATATCTTATGGCCTTCCCGTTCCTCCATTCGTGTGCCCGAAATTTTAAATGTACCAATAGTTACGAACTTAAAAACTCAAGCCTTTTCTTGTGTACGAATCTCTATGTCATTGTTGCATAGTGAGTTCGATTACCATCCGGTCCGCTTCGTATCCTTTATTCGGGTTTATTGCATGATCGGATATGTTACGGCCTTCCCGTTCCTCCATTCGGGTGCACGAAACTTCAAATGTATCGATAGTTACGTCCTTTTAAACTCGAGTCTTTTCTTGTGTACGAATCTCTATGTGATTGTCGCATCGTGAATTCGATTACCATCCGGTCCGCTTTTTATCTTTTATTTGAGTCTATTGCATGATCAGATATCTTACGGCCTACCAGTTCCTCCATTCGGGTGCACGAAACTTTAAATGTACCGATTGTTACGTCCTTATAAACTCGAGACTTTTCTTGTGTACGAATCTCAATGTCACTGTCGCATCGTGAGTCCGATTACCATCCGGTTCGCTTCGTATCCTTTATTTAAGTCTATTGCATGATCAGATATCTTACGGCCTTCCAGTTTCTCCATTCGGGTGCCCGAAACTTCAAATGTACCGACAGTTACGTCCTTTTAAACTCGAGTCTTTTCTTGTGTACGAATCTCTATGTCATTGTCGCATCGTGAGTTCGATTACCATCCGTTCTACTTCGTATCCTTTATTGGAATCTATTGCATGATCAGATATGATACGGCCTTCCCGTTCCTCCATTCGGGTGCTCGAAACTTAAATGTACCGATAGTTACGTCCGTTAAAATTCGAGTCTTTTCTTGTGTACGAATCTCTATGCCATTGTCGCATCGTGAGTCCGATTACCATTCAGTTCGCTTCGTATCCTTTATTTGAGTCTATTCCATGATCAGATATCTTACGGCCTTCCCGTTCCTCCATTCGGGTGACCGAAATTTCAAATGTTCCGATGGTTACGTCCCTTTAAACTCAAGTCTTTTCTTGTGTACGAATCTCTATGTCATTGTCGCATCGTGAGTTCGATTACCATCCGGTCTGCTTCGTATCCTTTATTTGAGTCTATTGTATGATCAGATATCATACGGCCTTCCCGTTCCTGAATTCGAGTCTATTGCATGATCGGATATCTTACGGCCTTCCTGTTACTCCATTCGGGTTCCCAAAACTTCAAATGTACCGATAGTTACGACGTTAAAAACTCGAGTCTTTTCTTGTGTTCGAATCTCTATGTCATTGTCGTATCGTGAGTTGGATTACCATCCGGTCCGCTTCGTATCCTTTATTTGACACTATTGCATGATCAGATATCTTATGGCCTTCCCATTCCTCCATTCGGGTGCTCAAAATTTTAAATGTACCAATAGTTAGGAACTTAAAAACTCGAGCCTTTTCTTGTGTACGAATCTCTATGTCATTGTTGCATAGTGAGTTCGATTACCATCCGGTCCGCTTCGTATCCTTTATTCGAGTCTATTGCATGATCGGATATCTTACGGCCTTCCCGTTCCTCCATTCGGGTGCCCGAAACTTCAAATGTAACGATAGTTACGACGTTAAAAACTCGAGTCTTTTCTTGTGTACGAATCTCTATGTCATTGTCGTATCGTGAGTTCGAATACCATCCGGTCCGCTTCGTATCCTTTATTTGAGTCTATTGCATTATCAGATATCTTACGGCCTTACCGTGCCTCCATTCGGGTGCCCGAAATTTCAAATGTACCGATAGTTACGTGCTTTAAAACTCGAGTCTTTTATTGTGTACGAATCTCTTTGTCATTGTCGCATCGTGAGTCCAATTACCATCCAGTCCACTTCGTATTCTTTATTTGAGTGTATTGCATGATCAGATATCTTACGGCCTTCTCGTACCTCCATTCGGGTGCCCGAAACTTCAAATGTACCGATAGTTACGTCCTTAAAAACTCGAGTCTTTTCTTGTGTACGAATCTCTATGTCACTGTCGCATCGTGGGTCCGATTACCATCCGGTCCGCTTCGTATCCTTTATTTGAGTCTATTGCATGATCAGATATCATACGTCCTTCCCGTTCCTCCATTCGGGTGCCCGAAACTTCAAATGTACCGATAGTTACGTCCTTTTAAACTCGAGTCTTTTCTTGTGTACGAATCTCTATGTCATTATCGCATCGTGAGTTCGATTACCATCCGGTCTGCTTCGTATCCTTTATTTGAGTCTATTGCATGATCAGATATCATACGTCCTTCCCGTTCCTCCATTCGGGTGCTCGAAACTTCAAATGTACCGATAGTTACGTCCTTTTAAACTCGAGTCTTTTCTTGTGTACGAATCTCTATGTCATTTGCGCATCGTGAGTCTGATTACCATCCAGTCCACATCGTATCCTTTATTTGAGTCTATTGCATGATCAGATATATTACGGCCTTCCCGTTCCTCCATTCGGGTGCCCGAAACTTCAAATGTACCGATAGTTACGACGTTAAAAACTCGAGTCTTTTCTTGTGTTCGATTCTCCATGTCATTGTCGTATCGTTAGTTCGATTACCATCCGGTCCGCTTCGTATCCTTTATTCGAGTCTATTGCATGATCAGATATATTACGGCCTTCCCGTTCCTCCATTCGGGTGCCCGAAACTTCAAATGTACCGATAGTTACGACGTTAAAAACTCGAGTCTTTTCCTGTGTTCGAATCTCCATGTCATTGTCGTATCGTTAGTTCGATTACCATCCGGTCCGCTTCGTATCCTTTATTCGAGTCTATTGCATGATCGGATATCTTACGCCCTTCCCGTTCCTCCATTCGGGTGCCCGAAATTTCAAATGTACCGATAGTTACGACGTTAAAAACTTGAGTCTTTTCTTGTGTTTGAATCTCTATGTCATTGTCGTATCGTGAGTTCGATTACCATCCGGTCCGCTTCGTATCCTTTATTTGACACTATTGCATGATCAGATATCTTATGGCCTTCCCATTCCTCTATTCGGGTGCCCAAAATTTTAAATGTACCAATAGTTACGAACTTAAAAACTCGAGGCTTTTCTTGTGTACGAATCTCTATGTCATCGTCGCATCGTGAGTCCGAATACCATCCGGTCTGCTTCTTATCCTTTATTTGAGTCTATTGCATGATCAGATATCTTACGGCCTTACCGTGCCTCCATTCGGGTGCCCGAAATTTCAAATGTACCGATAGTTACATGCTTTAAAACTCGAGTCTTTTATTGTGTACGAATCTCTTTGTCATTGTCGCATCGTGAGTCCAATTACCATCCAGTCCGCTTCGTATTCTTTATTTGAGTGTATTGCATGATCAGATATCTTACGGCCTTCCCGTACCTCCATTCGGGTGCCCGAAACTTCAAATGTACCGATAGTTACGTCCTTAAAAACTCGAATCTTTTCTTGTGTACGAATCTCTATGTCACTGTCGCATCGTGGGTCCGATTACCATCCGGTCCGCTTCGTATCCTTTATTTGAGTCTATTGCATGATCAGATATATTACGGGCTTCCCGTTCCTCCATTCGGGTGCCCGAAATTTCAAATGTACCGATAGTTACGACGTTAAAAACTCGAGTCTTTTCTTGTGTTCGAATCTCTATGTCATTGTCGTATCGTGAGTTCGATTACCATCCGGTCCGCTTCGTATCCTTTATTCGAGTCCATTGCATGATCGGATATCTTACGGCCTTCCCGTTCCTCCATTCGGGTGCTTGAAACTTCAAATGTACCGATAGTTACGACGTTAAAAACTTGAGTGTTTTATTGTGTTCGAATCTCTATGTCATTGTCGTATCGTGAGTTCGATTACCATTCGGTCCGCTTCGTAACCTTTATTTGAGTCTATTGCATGATCAGATATCTTACGGCCTTCCCGTTCCTCCATTCGGGTGCACGAAACTTCAAATGTACCGATAGTTACGTCCTTTTAAACTCGAGTCTTTTCTTGTGTACGAATCTCTATGTCATTGTCGCATCGTGAATCCGATTACCATCCGGTCTGCTTCGTATCCTTTATTTGAGTCTATTGCATGATCAGATATCATACGGCCTTCCCGTTCCTCCATTCGGGTGCTCGAAACTTCAAACGTACCGATAGTTACGGCGTTAAAAACTCAAGTCTTTTCTTGTGTACGAATCTCTATGTCATTGTCGTATCGTGAGTTCGAATACCATACGGTCCGCTTCGTATCCTTTATTCGAGTCTATTGCATGATCGGATATCTTACGGCCTTCCCGTTCCTCCATTCGGGTGCCCGAAACTTCAAATGTACCGATAGTTACGACGTTAAAAACTCGAGTCTTTTCTTGTGTACGAATCTCTATGTCATTGTCGTATCGTGAGTTCGATTACCATCCGGTCCGCTTCGTATCCATTATTTGAGTCTATAGCATGATCAGATATCTTACGGCCTTCCCGTTCCTCCATTTGGGTGCACGAAACTTAAAATGTACCGATAGTTACGTCCTTTTAAACTCGAGTCTTTTCTTGTGTTCGAATCTCTATGTCATTGTCGTATCGTGAGTTCGATTACCATCCGGTCCGCTTCGTATCCTTTATTTGAGTCTATTGCATGATCAGATATCTTACGGCCTTCCAGTTCCTCCCATTTGGGTGCCCGAAACTTCAAATGTACCGATAGTTACGTCCTTTTAAACTCGAGTCTTTTCTTGTGTATGAATCTCTATGTCATTGTCGCATCGTGAGTTCAATTACCATCCGGTCTGCTTCGTATCCTTTATTTGAGTCTATTGCATGATCAGATTTCATACGGCCTTCCCGTTCCTCCATTCGTGTGCTCGAAACTTCAAATGTACGGATAGTTACGTCCTTTAAAACTCGAGTATTTTCTTATGTACGAATATCTATGTGATTGTCGTATCGTGGGTCCGATTACCATCCGGTCCGCTTCGTATCCATTATTTGAGGCGATTGCATGATCAGATATCTTACGGCCTTCCCGTTCCTCCATTCGGGTGCCCGAAATTTTAAATGTACCAATAGTTACGAACTTAAAAACTCGAGCCTTTTCATGTGTACGAATGTCTAAGTCATTGTTGCATTGTGAGTTCGATTACCATCCGGTCCGCTTCGTATCCTTTATTCGAGTCTATTGCATGATCGGATATCTTACGGCCTTCCCGTTCCTCCATTCGGGTGCCCGAAACTTCAAATATACCGATAGTTACGACGTTAAAAACTCGAGTGTTTTCTTGTGTTCGAATCTCTATGTCATTGTCGTATCGAGAGTTCGATTACCATCCGGTCCGCTTGGTATCCTTTATTTGAGTCTATTGCATGATCAGATATCTTACAGCCTTCCCGTTTCTCCATTCGGGTGCACGAAACTTCAAATGTACCGATAGTTACGTCCTTTTAAACTCGAGTCTTTTCTTGTGTTCGAATCTCTATGTCATTGTCGTATCGTGAGTTCGATTACCATCCGGTCCGCTTCGTATCCTTTATTTGAGTCTATTACATGATCAGATATCTTACGGCCTTCCAGTTCCTCCCATTCGGGTGCCCGAAACTTCAAATGTACCGATAGTTACGTCCTTTTAAACTCGAGTCTTTTCTTGTGTATGAATTTCTATGTCATTGTCGCATCGTGAGTTCAATTACCATCCGGTCTGCTTCGTATCCTTTATTTGATTCTATTGCATGATCAGATTTCATACGGCCTTCCCGTTCCTCCATTCGGGTGCTCGAAACTTCAAATGTACTGATAGTTACGTCCTTTAAAACTCGAGTCTTTTCTTGTGTACGAATCTCTTTGTCATTGTCGTATCGTGGGTCCAATTACCATTCGGTCCGCTTCGTATCCTTTATTTGACTCTATTGCATGATCATATATCTTATGGCCTTCCCGTTCCTCCATTCGGGTGCCCGAAATTTTAAATGTACCAATAGTTACGAACTTAAAAACTCGAGCCTTTTCTTGTGTACGAATGTCTAAGTCATTGTTGCATTGTGAGTTCGATTACCATCCGGTCCGCTTCGTATCCTTTATTCGAGTCTATTGCATGATCGGATATCTTACGGCCTTCCCGTTCCTCCATTCGGGTGCACGAAACTTCAAATGTACCGATAGTTACGTCCTTTTAAACTGGAGTCTTTTCATTTGTACGAATCTCTATGTCAATTTCGCATCGTGAATTCGATTACCATCCGGTCCGCTTTTTATCTTTTATTTGAGTCTATTGCATGATCAGATATCTTACGGCCTTCCAGTTCCTCCATTCGGGTGCACGAAACTTCAAATGTGTAGAGGATGTGATTTGACACGAAAACAGGATTATATGATCATACAAGTTACTAAACCAGGTGCGGAAACCCTAGCTTAGAACAAACTGATAAAAACTCAATTCAAAACACAATCAAAGTCATTTTAAAGCTTTTCATAGATTAACTCTTTCAAATACTTGATTACAAATCAGTTACAGTTAATCTAGCACACTTCTAAACTCTCTCAATACTCTCTGGAACACACCTCAAAAACACACACACTAAATGACTCGCTTAAACTTACAAAAACACAAAATCTATATATAGGACCTGCACGTTCGCCCCTTTTCACTGGTCGAACGTGGTTCATTTCCACATTCGCCCACATCAAGTGGTCGAATGTGTCTTCTTGTCAGTCTAGTTCCAGATTCGTCCATTGTATAACTACTTTCGCCCACTACTATATCACCTTCGCCCATATAACCTTCCTTCGCCCCTTCAGCCCATATTAACACCTGTTAACATATCTAATCATTAGTCGCAAAACGCATCTACAAACTCCCCCTCGACTATTGATTAGATCGTTTTCTGTCTTCGTCCATGGCTTTGTTCAGCAACTTGATTCTGAGCTGTTTCTTTTGCTCTGTCGTCATCTCAGGCTCTAACTTCCTCTTTACCGGCTTTGACACATTCGCCATCTTCACCTTCTTGCAAGCTTTCCCTCCAAATTACTACCAGCATTAATATCATAAGCAAAGCAAACACCAACAACTTGTGTGTATTTCTTTGCTTGATCTGCATCGTTCGGCTCATGATGAATCGGATTATAAAAGAGCATGATGATGTCTTCGAAGGTGCAATTTATCAACCACATAGGATCAAATACATGAACATGCTTGTATTTGTCCTTTCCATCTCTCAACACGATCACTGCTTCTGCCTTCCTCCAATCATAATACCAGAAAATGAAATCAGCACTGAAGTGTTGAGGCATAGGCATCAAAGGTATCTTTCTCATTACTTCAGGTGCCTTATAAATCAAGGTAACCCGTTTCAACTTGGTTCTGGGATCAATATCCCTGTGAACTTTCCTCCGGGGATATTGTGGTTTAAATCTATTCCACTTAGTTCTACTTTCCCAAACCAATTTGTCTGCACACCAACCGACATGTGAATTATTCACTGAAGCACCCGACATTTGGAATCTGCACAGATCTCTAACCGCCCAATACGGTAGAGTTAGCAAGTCAATGAATCTATAAAAATACAAGATTCCAGATTCCCACTTAGCAGCTAGACACTTCAGCCTGCCTAAGTATGTCCACCCGAGAGCTCTACCTCTGAACTTCGCATTGTGAAATCTATAAAAGTTTCCTTGAGCTTCAGGCTTCGGTCGGTTTTCATCCATCAATCTTAACTTCTTCAAATACTCTTTCAATTCATCAGTCTTATTTGAGGATTCTGGCAAATCAGCTCCAAGTACTTTCTCTACAAACTCAGCACTCCTCTTCTTTGCCTTTCTTTTTGCAGACGTATTAGGAATCTCAGTAAAATCAGGAAACACCAAGTCTTCATCAGTTTGTCTGAAGTACTGTGGATATTCCTCATGTGTGATATCCTCTATTTCAACTTCCTCAAATTCAGGGGTGTCTTTGTCATCAGAGTGACTTCCAATATCCTTTTCAGGAATATGTGGAATCGACTCATCAACAATAAACTCTTCAAACGTTTTCCCTACCCTCTGTGCAAGCCCATCCAAGATCTCCTTTGCCACAGATGCAGGTACTTCCCCTTCTTCTAAATCAGGATCGTTATATTCCAATTCATATCGCATGTCATCAGTTTGGAATATTTCTGCAAAACGACCTGTGAACTCAATGGTCCATTCTCTTCTTTCTAACATGTCCTTATAAACTTGTTTAGCATCGTCAGACAAGGACCTCACCTTCTCATTCCAAAACACAGTCTCATCATCATCAACATTCTCACTCTTCTTCTTTGAACTTGACTCACCCGTGTCTTTCTTCTTCTTTGAAGGTGGTCTCTTTTCGAAAGTAAACTTCGAAGTATCATCTCCTCCATCATTATCATCACTACTACTACTATCATCCTCCTTTTGACTTCCCGAACCTTCAGCATCATCATCATCATCATTATTATCATCTCCATCATCACTCTTTTCCGATTCTTCATCCTCATCATCCTCATCTTCCTCTTTGTCAGATTCAGATGGTTCAAAGTCAACCTGTTCAACCTCTTTCTCTTTATCCTCCTCACCCTCTTTCAGCTTGGGTGCAACATTGTACAGATTGTCTATCAACTCACTAAGGCGTTTGTTTTCAGCCTTCAATTCTTTATTATCTTCTTTTATAGCCTTATATCTGTTCTTGTTTCTCAGACACTTTCCTTCAAGCTTCTTATTCTTTGCTTCTAGCTTCTTCACCTTCTCGTCTATCTCATCTTGATTAGACTTAGAAGCTACTACAATCTGAAGCATTTTCTCCTCATTCAGCTTAAACTTGGCAATCTCAGCTTGCTGAGCCACTAACATCTTCATCATGTCGTCCATTCTTTTATTCACCTGCTTCATCACTTCGTCATCCACAGTGACTTTCTTTGACTTGGACTTTGACTTAGATGGCTCAATCTCAGTTTCTTTTCCTTTCTGAGGCTGTGTAAACATGTTAAGAACATTATCCAGTGCTATATTAAATTGATCCACTGGTAGTTTTGTTGCCTCTACAGTCTTCTGTTTCTTAGTGGCTGGTGAAGATTGTTTTGATGATGTACCAGCTTCCGGTAATCTCTTCCCTCTCAAAAGTAGGTTTAATTCTTTCTCTCTTAGTTGCTTTGTACTGGTCTTCTTGGCCATGGTTTTGTGTTTGGGCTTGGGCAAGTTAACTACAACGGTTTCACCTTCATTCAACTCGTCCAAATTTACAGTCAACCCTTCATCTTCAGCACCAACAGACTGCTTGCTTTTCTTAGCTTCTTCAATTGATCTGTTAAGTGATTCAGACTCACCAACCAAAGTGGCCTTTTGTTTGGTAGTCCGGACATTTTCAGCATCCGAATCCCATTGTTCTTCAGTCTCAGTCTCCTCTGAATCTACAGACTCTTCATCTACCAAACTAGTACCCTTCTTTGCAGTAGTTTTCTTCCTCACAGATTGTTGTTTTGAACTCCCTTGCTCAGTCTTTCCTTTGCCCTTCCCTTTGGCTCCAGGATTGACTACTTGTCTTTTTCTCTTTGTACTTGCATCAGCATAGACCAACGGATCATCATTGTCACTATCACTATCAGGATGCCTTGCTGTATTCTTTCCAGGATCCATGTAATCCTCTCTAGCCAAGGCTCCAAACAATCTCCTGTAAGGTGGTCTCTCATTATCAGGCACACCTTTGTAACCTTTCATTCTAGCCAAGGTTCTAATGTTCATATGATCCATAGCAAGTATCTGTGTTGGATCCTTCTTCAGGTTTGGATATTTGTGATCAAAGATCATCATCAAAAATCTAGGATAAAGCATGAAATATTTCTTCTTCAATCCTTTCAGCATCTCCAGCATGTGATCCAAAATCATCCCAGCAACGTTAAATGGTTTGTTGAGAGTCAACGCAACCATTAACGAGCTCAAACTCTTCCTCATCACGTCATAACCCCCACTAACACATCCAAATACTAGTATGATGACGTGAGCAAAATACTTGAACTGTATACTCAGTTTCCCTTTGTACATAGAACCATCAGTGATCGGTCCTTTGTATTTCATCCTCAGGAAACAAGCTTTCTGCTCAGTCCATGATAATTCCCTTGGATCCTCACTGGTTTCAAACTGGATCTGGAGAGCTTCTCTGATATCAGCTTCAGTGATAAACATCTCCATTCCCTGAATCTTGCTTCTGATAATAGTCTGATTATCAAAGTAATCATACTTGGCGTTGTTGTAAAAATCCTCAACTATATCCTTGTAGATGATAGTTGGTGTAGCCAAAGCATAAACCACTCTGCATCTCTTCAGAAACTTAATAATCTCAGTAAACTCCACGTTCTTCTCCACATCTCCCAGATACGCGCAACAATTATGAGTCTTCTCAAACGACCATTTATTACCGCTTGATGATTCTCCTTCTTGTACAGTCTCTGGAACTGGATCAGTAACTGCAGTCTCCACAGGAATCTCAATATTTGTTTGTTCTTCAGCCATCTGAAACATAAAATCAAAATAAACGTCAAAACACAAAATCGTCAAAATTCAAAATTTTAGATTTTTGGAAATTCCACATTCGCCCAAAATTCTGGTCGAATGTAAACTTTTGTGGTCGAATGTGCAATAAACAGGCCGAATGTGGAATGAATTTTAATATAAAATCACATTCGTCCACTTTAATGTTCCTTCGTCCACTCCAGTTTCACCTTCGTCCACACGAAGAACCGAAGGTGGAAATTGTTCATTCCCAAAATTTAAAAATTTATCAAACCTGTTATCAACCCTTAATTTTGATCAGAAACACTCTTAATATGGCCGACTAAGACTCGTTCATTACCAATTGTCCCTGAAATTCATTCTACATCAGTTTTCAAAAAGGAATTAGGGTTCTTATCGTTTTATTGATCAATCAGTGATTAAACCTTGTTTATATCCTAATTCCTGATACATTCTCCCCCTAAAACTGATGTGGGATGAATATGTATCAAAATTAATCATTAACAATCAGTTAAACACCATTAACCCTAAAACCCTATGTGCGAGTAAAGAATCAATGATTCCGGTTTTGTTACAGCCCCATTACCTGTAAAAATTATATGAAAAGGATCAGTTAAATGCAAGGATTAAAAGACACAAGCAAGAGATTCAAAATCAACAAGGTCTTGGTACGAAGAAAAATTTTGAAAAAAATGTAAGTGAGGGTCGAACCTGCAATAAGCATATATAAAGGCTGCACCTTCGTCCGTTTATAGGGTCGAATGTGGGAATTTTCCACATTCGCCCACAATCTAATGTGCCCGAATGTAGAATGTGTACCCGGATGTAAAAATCAAATACCCAACCCACATTCGCCCGTTTTATCACAACCCGAAGGTGACAAAGTTTCCACATTCGTCCCATTTAAGGGCGAATGTAAAATGGAAATCTTGAAAAATTTTGCCAAATTACAAATTCGAATCCCGTTCAACATTTTTCAATCCGTTAAGCTTCCAAAACACAAATTTTCACTTTTAGAATGATACAAAGCCCAGATGGTGTTGTCAAATCTCAGAAATTGACTATCAAGCATCCCCGGTTATCAAAAATAAAGCAGAAATGCAAAAATTTTGGATTTTTCTGAAATTTTATCAAAACACACCTAAAATCTTTTTGGATTTTGTATCTTTTTGACATTAAAAGTAAATTGCAACAAAATAAAATGCATCAAAGTAAATGAAAGCAGTAAACATTTTGTGAAATCCGGTCAGAGGATCATATCAGTTTTCTGAGAAATCTGATCACAGCGTTGATCTTTTTGTTTAATATTATCATTAGAAACAGTATGTGATACGGCAATTGCTGATATTGTGGTCCACGTAAGCTCACATGCAGACAATTACACAATGCTTTAAAATGATACGAGTTAGGTGTATTAGACTAACACGATGTGGTGCCCACACACACGACATACTCCCGTATCAAGTAATTGCACAAAGCTTCGTCGTAACGCGTGATTATGCCAGAGTTATCCGTAAAAGTTACAAAGTATATAGCACAGAGGTGTACAGGTCAGCAATTGAATGCAGCAGAGTAACATGTGCGTATACACTAGGTTGAGGCTGATATTAATCACTGATTTGCATCAGATGATCAATACGATGTAATAATGATCTATGATCAATTAAAACATAAAGTTCCTCAATTCGGTAACTTCCGGTTTTGGCAATTAAGCTCTTTTAGCAAATATTCTGATAAAACTAGGTCCGTAAATCAATACGACAAAAGTTTATCAGAATATCCCGGATAACCATAACATAACGACCCGAAACCTCAGATTTTGGCAATCCTATCAAACGAAATTACGGTACTAAGACCATATGCCCATGAGGTGTTCAGCCACGAACGCGTAGTTCGTTATGTTTGTATCACTAATGCACGCAATATTTAGTCTACGAAGCCTATCAGCATATCACACGTAATCAACACACGCCTCATTATACTATACAATTCTTTAGCCTGTGTCAGATCCCCACTGATGTACTATCATTTCCTCTGTTTACCAGGAAATCATTTTGGATTTTCTAATTTTTTAGGTCTTTTTGAATTTTATAATGTTTTTGGCTTTTCTGATAAAATGACTCCCCCTAAAATAAAGAACATATTTTTGTTTGTTTTTCAGAAATATTAAAAATAAAAAAAATTTTAAAAGAAACAATCCACTCGAAAGCATCAACTTCTTTGAGGATTAAACAATCCCCTCGAAAGCATCAACTTCTTTGAGGATTACGATAGTAAAGAGAAATTCCCAATTAGCAAAGAGAAATTCCCAATTAGCAAAATATAAAAACTAAAAACTAAAAAGCGATAAACCGAGGTGCCGATTAGTCCTGTTTGTCCTTTATATTGTTTACTTTTAAAAGATATTCAAAGCGTGAACGGTCAAAAGCTTTAGTAAACAGATCTGCACGTTGGTAGTCAGTGTGTATTTTGATCATATCGATCAATTCCTTAGCGTAACAATCACGGATAAAATGATATTTGATCCGGATATGTTTCGCTTTAGAATGATTTTCCGAATTTTTAGTTAATGCAATTGCGGCTTCGTTGTCACAGTAAATAGGAGTTTTTAGAAACTGCAAACCGTAATCCACCATTTGTTGTTGAATCCAGAGTACTTGCGAACAGCAACTCGAGGCTGCAATGTACTCGGCTTCACAGGTAGATTGTGCTACGGAAGTCTGTTTCTTGCATTGCCAGGTGATTAACCTGCTCCCGAAAAACTGGCAACCAGCTGTAGTAGATTTGCTATCTTTGTCACAGCCGCCCCAATCTGCATCACTAAAAGATATGAAATCAAAATTATCATCATTAGGATACCAAAGTCCTTTTGAGGGACAACCCTTCAGATATCTAAGGATACGCTTGACCGCCGTCAGATGACTTTGTTTCGGCTTCGATTGATAACGGGCACAGAGACACGTTGCGTACATAATATCTGGTCGAGACGCCGTCAAATACATCAGAGATCCGATGATTGCTCTGTATGTAAAAGGATCTGTCAGCTCCCCCTTAGCGTCCACTCCAATCCCGTGATTGGGTTGAATCGGGGTATCCATCGGCTTTGAGTCCTCCATCTGGAACCGGCTCAAGATGTCGGAGACATATTTCGTCTGGTGAATGAAGATCCCGTCGGGTCTTTGGTCCACCTGCAAGCCTAGGAAAAACTGCATCTCCCCCATTGCGCTCATTTCGAACTTTTCCTGCATGACAGTTTCGAACTCCCTGCATAAAAGCTCGTTAGTTGAACCAAATATTATATCATCAACGTATATCTGTACTAGAAGCAAATCATCTCCCGTCTTTTTCGTAAAGAGGGTGCAATCGACGAGGCCGCGCTTAAATCCTTTGGAGATGAGGTATGTACTTAGCTCCTCGTACCACTGTCTCGGAGCCTGGTGCAAGCCATAAAGAGCTTTGTTCAACACGTAGACCTTATCCCGGTGGATTGGGTCCTCAAAGCCTGGTGGCTGCCCTACATACACCTCTTCCTTGACTTTCCCGTACAGAAATGCGCTTTTTGAGAATCCGGTTACGGACCGAACTCGCGGATCGATTACGCGTAAACAACTCGGTTTCAGACGGGATGTTCGAGACGAGACAGAAATATAACGATAACAACGTCATCACAGATTCGTATTAATACAGAAACGGTTACAGACACTGTCATCAGTAGGATAAACGTCTATCTCGTGGCCGGGGGAGGTCGGGCATGACCTCCCCCTTGAGAGCATTCAAAGTACCAACTCAAATCACCAAATGAATACCAACACATGAGATTGCTATTTATAGTCCAAAACTCAGTTTCCACCTTCGCCCCTTGTTACTGGTCGAATGTGGAGTATTTCCACATTCGCCCATTTGTGTTGGTCGAATGTGGAAAACTTCCACATTCGCCCACTTTGTTTAGGTCGAAGGTAAACATGTGTTTTGTCCTATATTTTACAAATGCGTCAGATCCATAAAATGCCCTTATGGATCACCACAATCTCATGTAACACTATACCTAGACTCAACCCTAGTCTATTCGACAGTGACGTCCACAGAAAGTGCATCAACACTTTTCACATCCATTTGATAAACTTTGAATTTCTTATAAGAAGCAAACGCGAGGAACATCCGAATAGCTTCGATTCGTGCTACCGGTGCATAGATTTCATTATAATCAATCCCTTCGATTTGATGGAAACCCTGCACGACCAATCTGGCTTTGTTACGAACAATTACCCCACGATCATCTTTCTTACACTTAAACACCCATTTGGTGCCGATCTTCTTCCTATCCGGCGGCAAATCCGTGAGCGTCCAAACTCCCAATTTTTGGAATTGTAATAACTCCTCCTGCATAGCTTCCACCCAGGCATCATCCTTCAAAGCGTCCTTGTATGTCCTTGGCTCTACCTGCGACACATAACACGCAAACGACCAATCATTTTGACTACCAGATTGTTGAATTTTGGCATATAAAGCTAAAGCACCAAAACTTTCTGGCGAATTAACGCTTTTAAGCTGCCCTCTGGTCATAACACTACTTCCAGGATCACCGATAACTTGCTCCAGTGGGTGAATACGATGAATCCGAGATTCCGGATAATCAGGTACTTGCACTCCCGTCTGGACAGTCAAGTTCTCTACAGCATCCAGATCATGACCCGTATTTGATGATGAAGCCACATCAGAAGTTGGAGTTGGGTTCACTGGCGGTGCCTCTGATTCTTCAGCTTGATCAAGAATAGCTTCTTCAAATTGTTCATCTTCAGATTCTGAAGTGTCTAATGAAGTTGAAGCCTCTTGAAATATTTCTTCTTCTTGTATAGGAGCATTGGTATCATTAGAAGCTGGTAGGGGGTTCACGGTGATCGGACGCACCAACGGTGAAGTTGTTGCATTTTCACACTCGTAAAGTAATCGAATAACAGCTTCTTCAACCAAGCTATCTAGATTGAATGATTCAAAGAAATCTTTGTAATCAAACATCCAATCAGGACCCGTGCCTTGAATATTTTGAGTATATCGTTGAACATCCACGTTAGCCCAGTCTTCCACACGACGAGTTCGCTTGTTGTATACCCGTTTGAGAGGGGTTGCATATCCAACAAAGTAACCCTCCTCGGCTTTAGGACTAAACTTTTCGCTTGGATTCAACATAGTACATGGCGCCCCAAAAGGTTCTAGATACTCTAAGTTCGGCTTTCTTCGGTGTAACAGCTCATAAGATGTTTTACCAAACTTCTTCACTGTTAAAACCCGATTTAATGTGTAATTAGCTGCATAAATCGCCTCATTCCAGAACATTACTGGAAGATTTGAATCAGCAAGCATTGTTCTAGCCGCTTCAATTAGAGTCCTATTCTTTCGTTCAGCAACACCGTTCTGTTGAGGGGTGTACGGAGCCGAATATTCATGATGTATTCCTTTGTTTTCACAAAGTTCATCCATCTTGGCATTTTTGAACTCCGTCCCATTGTCACTCCGAATTCTCTTTATCTTCACATTGTAGAGATTCTCCAATCGAGTGAACAGAACTTTTAGATTGATAAAAGTGTCGCTTTTATTCTGCAAACACATCACCCATGAAAATCTTGAGTAATCGTCAGTGACGACTAAACAATAAAGCTCTCCAAGATGACTTTTGCGCTTGACCGGTCCGAAAAGATCCATGTGCAATCGCTCTAGTGGCATCTCAACAGAGTTAACCTTTTTCACTTTGTGAGACTGTTTGTGTTGCTTCCCCTTTTTACAACTCACACACTTGTCATTCAGATGGAAATGTTTCACGTTTACTCCATCGACAAGTCCATTTCTCACAAGTTGATTCATTTTCTTCAGATGAATGTGCCCCATTCTTCGGTGCCACATTATCGATTCTTTCTCTGTCGCCTTGGACAAAAAGCAAGTTATCTGCCCCTGTGATGTCATCGCCTTGGACATATCAAGAATGTATAGATTGTTGACGCGAGGTGCCTTCAACATTATCCACTCTTTAGGAATTGTAAAGCCCGGTTTCAGAATATAGCAGGATTTGTCATCAAAATGCACAGTAAATTTCTTGTCACATATTTGACTGACACTCAACAGATTATAGTCTATCTGTTTCACATACGAAATCCGCTCGAAACTCACTATCCCATTGCTCACACTTCCTTCCATTGTGATATATCCGCCTTTGTTTCCTGCGAAAGCTACATACCCTCCATTGATGTTCTTCACGTCGAACAGCAACGCAAGATCCCCTGTCATGTGGCCTGAAGCTCCACTATCAACAATCCAAAGACTGCTAATAGGGCCAGCTGAAGCTCCCTGCACACAAAAAGTAAATCAGTTAGTTCTTTCGGGGGACCCAAGCCTGAGTCTTGGGTCTTTGAACATCAGGTTTCAAAGTAACATTCTCAGAAACATTTTCAACAACTTTTTGATCAATCTTTTTCTGATTGTTCAAAACAGTTTCCTTTTTCTCATTAACTCTTGAAGTTGAGGCTCCTGGAGTACCATTGGGTGTCCAAGATTGTTCAGACCTTTTCAGGATACGAATCTGAGACTTTGGGTTCTCAGTCGGTTTCTGAACATTGTTAGCAAATGTAACTTTCTTGGTAACCTTATCTGATTTAACAGACTTAGGTCCAACATTTGATTTGACAATTGGTTTTGGTGGAACCTTTTGCCTATCAACTGTTGTGTTCACCACAGGCTTCCTCCATGAGTGTTCCATAGCAATCCGATTCCTTCGATCATAGTGCATTGGACGAGTGTTCCTCATTTGAAAATTGTTTTGATTATAAAACGATTGTTGTTGTTGAGGAACAACTCTCCTATGTGGTGGCACATAATGATCAATCGGTTTTCGCATAGAATTCCTCACTTCAACTTCGTGCCTTTTGTGCCTTACATATGGGCACTGAGCAAGTAAATGCCCTCGTTCCCCACACTTAAAGCATGCACGGTACTCTTCAAAAATGTTCGGAACATTTGGTTGAGCAAATGATCTAACAGGGTATTGATCATTGTACTGTTGCTTCCTTAAACTCTCAGGGAGTGGCCCTTTTGAGTAAGTAGGCTCATTAAAACCATTAGCTCTGTTTTTGGTTCTAACAAACTCTGTGACATGAACCTTTGGTTCTTGAGGAACATCCAAATACAACTTCTTTAATAAAGCTGGTGGAATTTCATTTGTTCTCTCATGTTTTGGGAACCAAATAGTACTTTCTTGCCAAATCTTGTCAATTTTAGCATAGTTAACATCTTTAATTGGAAAGTCCTCGTCAGAGATGATCTTATCGGATCCTTCCATCCGATAAAACACCTTGACAGGTTTGTCACATTGTTCGTTTTTATCATTCCTTTCAAGATCTTTCTTCACCAAATTAAGATCTTTCTTCACAACATTCTTTTCAGACTTATTCACATGATGAACACTTCTCATTGGAACAATTTGAGATGATGAAACTGGTTCATTTGTAATGATGTGATTTTCTTTTGGAATTTCACATGCATTAACAGTTTGGTTACAACCAGTATCATCACTCTCTGAGTCTGAATCTACACTCTCAGCAGTAACACCCTCATCATTGATTCCCAAAATCGGTCTAACATCGGAATTTGGATCACCAATACTTGAAGTATTAGATTCATTTTCCGATGCTGAATCAGATTTTACCGAACTCTCCGGTGTCACTTGGTGACAATTGTGGTTTTCAAAGAGAACCGGAGATGGTACAGACCGATAATTGGTTGTTTTATCATCAATGATATGGTCTACCACATAAGCAATATGCTTATAGCTTTCCAGCTTTTTGTTTACTTTCTCAGCAAAGCATTTGATGGCTGCCATTTCCAACTTGGTGTTTTCAATTTCATTGATATAGTTGTTAATTGCCAATTGTTTTAAAGACAACGTGTTTTTCAAGTCGGAAATGTCCTTTTTGTAGCCATCTAATACTTTGTTAAAAGCATTCAACTCTTTGCGAGTAGATTGACTGTTCATGATAGCACTATCACGTTGAACACGGAGTTGTTTAATCTCCTCAGTCAATCTATCACATGTACCACAATATTTTTCACTTGTATTATCAGTACTACATGCAGAACTTACAGGTTTTGGCGGATCAGTCATGGCCATCAATGCGAAATGAGCTTCCTTTCCTGCAAAGAATCTGGAATAATCAATCTTTGTGAAAGCATCATCTGCAATGCACGACTTCCTTGTCATCAGAAAATCCGCTTCTGCAAGCAACTGATCGATATCTTCATCAAGAGAATTAACACTTGCTTCCGTATCCGATTCACTGTCTGAATCAGAATAAACCGATTCACACTCCTCGGGAATATCAGAAACAGTATCAATCACAACCCCAGAATTTGTCTCTTCAGTTTGAACTTCAACATCAACCTCAGCATTAACCTTAACAGGTTCAAATTCCACATCCATCTCAACCTCAGACTCATCACTTTCAACCTCAGTTTCTTCCTTCTCCTCCATCGTCACTGAATCTTCAATATCAACCTGATATGCAACACAAGCCACATTGCCCCCAGTAGTGATTTCTTCAACACCTATCTGAATACTCGACCAGTCAAACCTCTCATCTTGTTGAGTAACCAATGCTTGATTGGTATTCTGTTGTTCATTTGGTGTAGTGATTGGTATGACTGTTCGGTTAGTATTGTTTGGTGTTTGGGTTTGTGTCTGGTTTGTTGTGTTTGGTTGTCTGTTTTGGTTGTTATTAAAGTTGTTTTGACGGTTTTGGTAGTTGTTGTCGTTGTTTTGGTAAGAAACTTGGTTTTGGTTTTGTTGTTGACGGTTCTGATAGGTAGCATTGAATGGATTCCTATTGCCTTGTTTTGGTGGCTGGGTGCATTCTCTTTTAAAGTGACCTTTCCCTCCACAGTTAAAACAAGTCACTTTCTCCTTATTGAACCCGTAGGTTGTGTTAGGAGAAGTTCCCAAGTCTGTTCTACCTGTCTTCTTGATAAACTCCGTTGCTCTTCGCATTATACTCGCAAATGCCCATTGAATATCAATGAGTTCCATCTCCTCCTTGTCAATCTGTGCATAGTCTTCATTGGTCAAGTTGTTATTCCCAATTTGACTAGCAACTAGTCCATTGTAGGATGAGACCATTGCAGAGACTAATGCAATGTGTTGCTGAGCAACTTCAACTGTCACATTACCAAGGTTAGATGTCTCCAAAACCACTGTTTGTTGGTTAGGTTGGTTCAATGGTTGTTGTTGAGACTGGCTAGCAGTGTAGAAAGCTGCTTGTTGCTTTGGGGAGAATGGTGGAATGTATGAATATTGGTATGGTACTTGTGGTTGAAGTTGTGATAAAGATGAAGTTTGTTGATGGTAGTTAATGGTAGGTGATTCCACAACATTGGATATACATGCAACATGTGGTGTAACTAGCCCTCCTGAGCTTGTACTTGCTGGAACTGAAGATCCTCCAAAGTATAAGTTTGGATTCTGAGGAATCTGTGCTCTCCTAGCCTTCCTCTTCTCTTCCAATTCTTTGTTTTCCAGCTTCTAAATGAACTCCTGAAGAGACCAGTATTGATAAGCATCCTTCTCCTTCAGAACATCCACATGCTGATCCCAGTTTGGTGGTAATGCATCTGCAAACTTTTCCACCTGCTTTGCCATAGGAATCTGTATATCATAGCTAGACAATTCAGATATCAAATGATTATATCTAGGAGTTAGTTCTTTCAAAGTTTCATTTCCAACATAAGAAAAGTTCTCAAACTCCTTTATGAGTTCTTCCTTCCTCAAACTTCTAGTCTTCTCATTTCCATCATGCTTCCTTTTAAGCATTTCCCACAATGCCTTAGAAGTTGTGCAAGTCCCAAACTGATGCAAAAGATCATTTGTGATTGCCTGTGTCAATTGAGAAAAGGCCTTCTTTTCCACAGCAAACTTCTTTTTCTCATCCTCAGCCATGCTCTCCAATGGCACTGGTTCACCTGTGTTTTCCAGAACTGGTGGTGTGTAACCTTTAGCAATCATGTTCCATGCTTCAGCACCTTCCACTCCCATACCTTCCAAATGTATTTTGAACTTTTTCTGCCACTGATTGTATTCTTGAATCTCCATAAGCTTCGGTGGCCGAGTCCCGCTACCTGAAGACAAATCATTAATCAGTGTGGAAATAGCATTTGTAGTTTGAGTGTTTACCACCGCTGCTGCTACTCCCCAGTAGTCAGACTGTGGTGCTGGAGTTGCACTTTGAGTCATGTAGTTAACCGGCTGCGAAGACTGTGTGCTCGTCTTCTGTGCTGCCACTGTCCATGGGTCCATCACCTGCTGTTGTGGTTGTGTAGTTGCTGGTGTAGGAGTAGTCTGATAACGCCACATGATCACGAACTTTGAGAAATTCAACACTTAGAAATTTTTTTTTTTTCCAAAAACTAGTCTAGGTTCGCCCAAATGTGATTCAGATTCGTCCCTTTTTGGTTTCAGGTTCGCCCAAAAAGTCTCTCCCGAAGGTAAAATCTCACCAGAAAGTAAAAACACACTAACACTTTTCACGTTCGCCCAAAAAATTCTAGGTTCGCCCGTTTAGTTTCCAGGTTCGCCCGCACGATGTCCCGAAGGTGAAAAATGTAACCCGAATGTAAAATATTCAACTGAAAAACTCTAGGTTCGACCAAAAATCTCTAGGTTCGCCCAAATTTTCACTCACCTTCGACCAAAAACTCACACATTCGTCCAAAACACTCAGGTTCGCCCATTTTAACTTTTTGGAAAACGGTTACACTTTGAAAAACGGTTATTTTGATCTCTGATTTTCAAAAGTTTGTGAATTTGAATGATCTTGATTAGGTTTTGCTTCGGAGATGATTTGGAACAACTTTAATACTTGGAATTTTGAATTTTATCCACAAAATCAACTCTAATTCTTTCAAAAACACTCAAAAACCATTTTTATGTAAAAACAGATCTGAATTGATCAAAATAATGTCCAAATCCGCTCTGAGTTTATCAATTTGTTGTTGTATGATCCTCTACGCTCTGATACCACTTTGTAGAGGATGTGATTTGACACGAAAACAGGATTATATGATCATACAAGTTACTAAACCAGGTGCGGAAACCCTAGCTTAGAACAAACTGATAAAAACTCAATTCAAAACACAATCAAAGTCATTTTAAAGCTTTTCATAGATTAACTCTTTCAAATACTTGATTACAAATCAGTTACAGTTAATCTAGCACACTTCTAAACTCTCTCAATACTCTCTGGAACACACCTCAAAAACACACACACTAAATGACTCGCTTAAACTTACAAAAACACAAAATCTATATATAGGACCTGCACGTTCGCCCCTTTTCACTGGTCGAACGTGGTTCATTTCCACATTCGCCCACATCAAGTGGTCGAATGTGTCTTCTTGTCAGTCTAGTTCCAGATTCGTCCATTGTATAACTACTTTCGCCCACTACTATATCACCTTCGCCCATATAACCTTCCTTCGCCCCTTCAGCCCATATTAACACCTGTTAACATATCTAATCATTAGTCGCAAAACGCATCTACAAAATGTACCGATAGTTACGTCCTTTTAAACTCGAGTCTTTTCTTGTGTACGAATCTCTATGTCATTGTCGCATCGTGAATCCGATTACCATCCGGTCTGCTTCGTATCTTTTATTTGAGTCTATTGCATGATCAGATATCTTACGGCCTTCCAGTTACTCCATTCGAGTGCCCAAAACATCAAATGTACCGATAGATACGTCCTTTAAAACTCGAGTCTCTTCTTGTGTACGAATCTCTATGTCATTGTCGCATCGTGAGTCCGATTACCATCCGGTTCGCTTCGTATCCTTTATTTGTCTATTGCATGATCAGATATCTTACGGCCTTCCAGTTCCTCCATTCGGGTGCCCAAAACTTCAAATGTACCGATAGTTACGTCCTTTTAAACTCGAGTCTTTTCTTGTGTACGAATCTCTATGTCATTGTCGCATCGTGAGTTCGATTACCATCCGGTCTGCTTCGTATCCTTTATTTGAGTCTATTGCATGATCAGATATCATACGGCCTTCCCGTTCCTCCATTCGGGTGCTTGAAACTTCAAATGTACCGATAGTTACGTCCTTTAAAACTGGAGTCTTTTCTTGTGTACGAATCTCTACATCATTGTCGTATCGTGGGTCCGATTACCATCCAGTCCGCTTCGTATCCTTTATTTGACTCGATTGCATGATTAGATATTCTACGGCCTTCCCGTTCCTCCATTCGGGTGCCCGAAATTTTAAATGTACCAATAGTTATGAAGTTAAAAACTCGAGCCTTTTCATGTGTACGAATCTCTATGTCATTGTTGCATAGTGAGTTCGATTACCATCCGGTCCACTTCGTATCCTTTATTCGAGTCTATTGCATGATCGGATATCTTACGGCCTTCCCGTTCCTCCATTCGGGTGCCCGAAACTTCAAATGTACCGATAGTTACGACGTTAAAAACTCAAGTCTTTTCTTGTGTTCGAATCTCTATGTCATTGTCGTATCCTGAGTTCGATTACCATCCAGTCTGCTTCGTATCCTTTGTTTGACTCTATTGCATGATCAGATATCTTATGGCCTTCCCGTTCCTCCATTCGTGTGCCCGAAATTTTAAATGTACCAATAGTTACGAACTTAAAAACTCAAGCCTTTTCTTGTGTACGAATCTCTATGTCATTGTTGCATAGTGAGTTCGATTACCATCCGGTCCGCTTCGTATCCTTTATTCGGGTTTATTGCATGATCGGATATGTTACGGCCTTCCCGTTCCTCCATTCGGGTGCACGAAACTTCAAATGTATCGATAGTTACGTCCTTTTAAACTCGAGTCTTTTCTTGTGTACGAATCTCTATGTGATTGTCGCATCGTGAATTCGATTACCATCCGGTCCGCTTTTTATCTTTTATTTGAGTCTATTGCATGATCAGATATCTTACGGCCTTCCAGTTCCTCCATTCGGGTGCACGAAACTTTAAATGTACCGATTGTTACGTCCTTATAAACTCGAGACTTTTCTTGTGTACGAATCTCAATGTCACTGTCGCATCGTGAGTCCGATTACCATCCGGTTCGCTTCGTATCCTTTATTTAAGTCTATTGCATGATCAGATATCTTACGACCTTCCAGTTTCTCCATTCGGGTGCCCGAAACTTCAAATGTACCGACAGTTACGTCCTTTTAAACTCGAGTCTTTTCTTGTGTACGAATCTCTATGTCATTGTCGCATCGTGAGTTCGATTACCATCCGTTCTACTTCGTATCCTTTATTGGAATCTATTGCATGATCAGATATGATACGGCCTTCCCGTTCCTCCATTCGGGTGCTCGAAACTTCAAATGTACCGATAGTTACGTCCGTTAAAATTCGAGTCTTTTCTTGTGTACGAATCTCTATGCCATTGTCGCATCGTGAGTCCGATTACCATTCAGTTCGCTTCGTATCCTTTATTTGAGTCTATTCCATGATCAGATATCTTACGGCCTTCCCGTTCCTCCATTCGGGTGACCGAAATTTCAAATGTTCCGATGGTTACGTCCTTTTAAACTCAAGTCTTTTCTTGTGTACGAATCTCTATGTCATTGTCGCATCGTGAGTTCGATTACCATCCGGTCTGCTTCGTATCCTTTATTTGAGTCTATTGTATGATCAGATATCATACGGCCTTCCCGTTCCTGAATTCGAGTCTATTGCATGATCGGATATCTTACGGCCTTCCTGTTACTCCATTCGGGTTCCCAAAACTTCAAATGTACCGATAGTTACGACGTTAAAAACTCGAGTCTTTTCTTGTGTTCGACTCTCTATGTCATTGTCGTATCGTGAGTTGGATTACCATCCGGTCCGCTTCGTATCCTTTATTTGACACTATTGCATGATCAGATATCTTATGGCCTTCCCATTCCTCCATTCGGGTGCTCAAAATTTTAAATGTACCAATAGTTAGGAACTTAAAAACTCGAGCCTTTTCTTGTGTACGAATCTCTATGTCATTGTTGCATAGTGAGTTCGATTACCATCCGGTCCGCTTCGTATCCTTTATTCGAGTCTATTACATGATCGGATATCTTACGGCCTTCCCGTTCCTCCATTCGGGTGCCCGAAACTTCAAATGTACCGATAGTTACGACGTTAAAAACTCGAGTCTTTTCTTGTGTACGAATCCCTATGTCATTGTCGTATCGTGAGTTCGAATACCATCCGGTCCGCTTCGTATCCTTTATTTGAGTCTATTGCATTATCAGATATCTTACGGCCTTACCGTGCCTCCATTCGGGTGCCCGAAACTTCAAATGTACCGACAGTTACGTCCTTTTAAACTCGAGTCTTTTCTTGTGTACGAATCTCTATGTCATTGTCGCATCGTGAGTTCGATTACCATCCGTTCTACTTCGTATCCTTTATTGGAATCTATTGCATGATCAGATATGATACGGCCTTCCCGTTCCTCCATTCGGGTGCTCGAAACTTCAAATGTACCGATAGTTACGTCCGTTAAAATTCGAGTCTTTTCTTGTGTACGAATCTCTATGCCATTGTCGCATCGTGAGTCCGATTACCATTCAGTTCGCTTCGTATCCTTTATTTGAGTCTATTCCATGATCAGATATCTTACGGCCTTCCCGTTCCTCCATTCGGGTGACCGAAATTTCAAATGTTCCGATGGTTACGTCCTTTTAAACTCAAGTCTTTTCTTGTGTACGAATCTCTATGTCATTGTCACATCGTGAGTTCGATTACCATCCGGTCTGCTTCGTATCCTTTATTTGAGTCTATTGTATGATCAGATATCATACGGCCTTCCCGTTCCTGAATTCGAGTCTATTGCATGATCGGATATCTTACGGCCTTCCTGTTACTCCATTCGGGTTCCCAAAACTTCAAATGTACCGATAGTTACGACGTTAAAAACTCGAGTCTTTTCTTGTGTTCGACTCTCTATGTCATTGTCGTATCGTGAGTTGGATTACCATCCGGTCCGCTTCGTATCCTTTATTTGACACTATTGCATGATCAGATATCTTATGGCCTTCCCATTCCTCCATTCGGGTGCTCAAAATTTTAAATGTACCAATAGTTAGGAACTTAAAAACTCGAGCCTTTTCTTGTGTACGAATCTCTATGTCATTGTTGCATAGTGAGTTCGATTACCATCCGGTCCGCTTCGTATCCTTTATTCGAGTCTATTACATGATCGGATATCTTACGGCCTTCCCGTTCCTCCATTCGGGTGCCCGAAACTTCAAATGTACCGATAGTTACGACGTTAAAAACTCGAGTCTTTTCTTGTGTACGAATCCCTATGTCATTGTCGTATCGTGAGTTCGAATACCATCCGGTCCGCTTCGTATCCTTTATTTGAGTCTATTGCATTATCAGATATCTTACGGCCTTACCGTGCCTCCATTCGGGTGCCCGAAACTTCAAATGTACCGACAGTTACGTCCTTTTAAACTCGAGTCTTTTCTTGTGTACGAATCTCTATGTCATTGTCGCATCGTGAGTTCGATTACCATCCGTTCTACTTCGTATCCTTTATTGGAATCTATTGCATGATCAGATATGATACGGCCTTCCCGTTCCTCCATTCGGGTGCTCGAAACTTCAAATGTACCGATAGTTACGTCCGTTAAAATTCGAGTCTTTTCTTGTGTACGAATCTCTATGCCATTGTCGCATCGTGAGTCCGATTACCATTCAGTTCGCTTCGTATCCTTTATTTGAGTCTATTCCATGATCAGATATCTTACGGCCTTCCCGTTCCTCCATTCGGGTGACCGAAATTTCAAATGTTCCGATGGTTACGTCCTTTTAAACTCAAGTCTTTTCTTGTGTACGAATCTCTATGTCATTGTCACATCGTGAGTTCGATTACCATCCGGTCTGCTTCGTATCCTTTATTTGAGTCTATTGTATGATCAGATATCATACGGCCTTCCCGTTCCTGAATTCGAGTCTATTGCATGATCGGATATCTTACGGCCTTCCTGTTACTCCATTCGGGTTCCCAAAACTTCAAATGTACCGATAGTTACGACGTTAAAAACTCGAGTCTTTTCTTGTGTTCGAATCTCTATGTCATTGTCGTATCGTGAGTTGGATTACCATCCGGTCCGCTTCGTATCCTTTATTTGACACTATTGCATGATCAGATATCTTATGGCCTTCCCATTCCTCCATTCGGGTGCTCAAAATTTTAAATGTACCAATAGTTAGGAACTTAAAAACTCGAGCCTTTTCTTGTGTACGAATCTCTATGTCATTGTTGCATAGTGAGTTCGATTACCATCCGGTCCGCTTCGTATCCTTTATTCGAGTCTATTACATGATCGGATATCTTACGGCCTTCCCGTTCCTCCATTCGGGTGCCCGAAACTTCAAATGTACCGATAGTTACGACGTTAAAAACTCGAGTCTTTTCTTGTGTACGAATCTCTATGTCATTGTCGTATCGTGAGTTCGAATACCATCCGGTCCGCTTCGTATCCTTTATTTGAGTCTATTGCATTATCAGATATCTTACGGCCTTACCGTGCCTCCATTCGGGTGCCCGAAATTTCAAATGTACCGATAGTTACGTGCTTTAAAACTCGAGTCTTTTATTGTGTACGAATCTCTTTGTCATTGTCGCATCGTGAGTCCAATTACCATCCAGTCCACTTCGTATTCTTTATTTGAGTGTAATGCATGATCAGATATCTTACGGCCTTCTCGTACCTCCATTCGGGTGCCCGAAACTTCAAATGTACCGATAGTTACGTCCTTAAAAACTCGAGTCTTTTCTTGTGTACGAATCTCTATGTCACTGTCGCATCGTGGGTCCGATTACCATCCGGTCCGCTTCGTATCCTTTATTTGAGTCTATTGCATGATCAGATATATTACGGCCTTCCCGTTCCTCCATTCGGGTGCCCGAAACTTCAAATGTACCGATAGTTACGACGTTAAAAACTCGAGTCTTTTCCTGTGTTCGAATCTCCATGTCATTGTCGTATCGTTAGTTCGATTACCATCCGGTCCGCTTCGTATCCTTTATTCGAGTCTATTGCATGATCGGATATCTTACGGCCTTCCCGTTCCTCCATTCGGGTGCCCGAAATTTCAAATGTACCGATAGTTACGACGTTAAAAACTTGAGTCTTTTCTTGTGTTTGAATCTCTATGTCATTGTCGTATCGTGAGTTCGATTACCATCCGGTCCGCTTCGTATCCTTTATTTGACACTATTGCATGATCAGATATCTTATGGCCTTCCCATTCCTCTATTCGGGTGCCCAAAATTTTAAATGTACCAATAGTTACGAACTTAAAAACTCGAGGCTTTTCTTGTGTACGAATCTCTATGTCATCGTCGCATCGTGAGTCCGAATACCATCCGGTCTGCTTCTTATTCTTTATTTGAGTCTATTGCATGATCAGATATCTTACGGCCTTACCGTGCCTCCATTCGGGTGCCCGAAATTTCAAATGTACCGATAGTTACATGCTTTAAAACTCGAGTCTTTTATTGTGTACGAATCTCTTTGTCATTGTCGCATCGTGAGTCCAATTACCATCCAGTCCGCTTCGTATTCTTTATTTGAGTGTATTGCATGATCAGATATCTTACGGCCTTCCCGTACCTCCATTCGGGTGCCCGAAACATCAAATGTACCGATAGTTACGTCCTTAAAAACTCGAGTCTTTTCTTGTGTACGAATCTCTATGTCACTGTCGCATCGTGGGTCCGATTACCATCCGGTCCGCTTCGTATCCTTTATTTGAGTCTATTGCATGATCAGATATATTACGGGCTTCCCGTTCCTCCATTCGGGTGCCCGAAACTTCAAATGTACCGATAGTTACGACGTTAAAAACTCGAGTCTTTTCTTGTGTTCGAATCTCCATGTCATTGTCGTATCGTTAGTTCGATTACCATCCGGTCCGCTTCGTTTCCTTTATTTGAGTCTATTGCATGATCAGATATCTTACGGCCTTCCCGTTCCTCCATTCGGGTGCACGAAACTTCAAATGTACCGATAGTTACGTCCTTTAAAAGTCGAGTCTTTTCTTGTGTACGAATCTCTATGTCATTGTCGTATCGTGGGTCCGATTACCATCCAGTCCGCTTCGTATCCTTTATTTGACTCGATTGCATGATCAGATATCTTACGGCCTTCCCGTTCCTCCATTCGGGTGCTCGAAACTTCAAATGTACCGATAGTTACGTCCTTTAAAACTGGAGTCTTTTCTTGTGTACGAATCTCTATATCATTGTCGTATCGTGGGTCCGATTACCATCCAGTCCGCTTCGTATCCTTTATTTGACTCGATTGCATGATCAGATATCTTACGGCCTTCCCGTTCCTCCATTCGGGTGCCCGAAATTTTAAATGTACCAATAGTTATGAAGTTAAAAACTCGAGCCTTTTCATGTGTACGAATCTCTATGTCATTGTTGCATAGTGAGTTCGATTACCATCCGGTCCACTTCGTATCCTTTATTCGAGTCTATTGCATGATCGGATATCTTACGGCCTTCCCGTTCCTCCATTCGGGTGCCCGAAACTTCAAATGTACTGATAGTTACGACGTTAAAAACTCAAGTCTTTTCTTGTGTTCGAATCTCTATGTCATTGTCGTATCCTGAGTTCGATTACCATCCGGTCTGCTTCGTATCCTTTATTTGACTCTATTGCATGATCAGATATCTTATGGCCTTCCCGTTCCTCCATTCGTGTGCCCGAAATTTTAAATGTACCAATAGTTACGAACTTAAAAACTCAAGCCTTTTCTTGTGTACGAATCTCTATGTCATTGTTGCATAGTGAGTTCGATTACCATCCGGCCCGCTTCGTATCCTTTATTCGGGTTTATTGCATGATCGGATATCTTACGGCCTTCCCGTTCCTCCATTCGGGTGCACGAAACTTCAAATGTATCGATAGTTACGTCCTTTTAAACTCGAGTCTTTTCTTGTGTACGAATCTCTATGTGATTGTCGCATCGTGAATTCGATTACCATCCGGTCCGCTTTTTATCTTTTATTTGAGTCTATTGCATGATCAGATATCTTACGGCCTTCCAGTTCCTCCATTCGGGTGCACGAAACTTTAAATGTACCGATTGTTACGTCCTTTTAAACTCGAGACTTTTCTTGTGTACGAAACTCAATGTCACTGTCGCATCGTGAGTCCGATTACCATCCGGTTCGCTTCGTATCCTTTATTTAAGTCTATTGCATGATCAGATATCTTACGGCCTTCCAGTTTCTCCATTCGGGTGCCCGAAACTTCAAATGTACCGACAGTTACGTCCTTTTAAACTCGAGTCTTTTCTTGTGTACGAATCTCTAAGTCATTGTCGCATCGTGAGTTCGATTACCATCCGGTCTACTTCGTATCCTTTATTGGAGTCTATTGCATGATCAGATATGATACGGCCTTCCCGTTCCTCCATTCGGGTGCTCGAAACTTCAAATGTACCGATAGTTACGTCCGTTAAAATTCGAGTCTTTTCTTGTGTACGAATCTCTATGCCATTGTCGCATCGTGAGTCCGATTACCATTCGGTTCGCTTCGTATCCTTTATTTGAGTCTATTCCATGATCAGATATCTTACGGCCTTCCCGTTCCTCCATTCGGGTGACCGAAATTTCAAATGTTCCGATGGTTACGTCCTTTTAAACTCAAGTCTTTCCTTGTGTACGAATCTCTATGTCATTGTCGCATCGTGAGTTCGATTACCATCCGGTCTGCTTCGTATCCTTTATTTGAGTCTATTGTATGATCAGATATCATACGGCCTTCCCGTTCCTGAATTCGAGTCTATTGCATGATCAGATATCTTATGGCCTTCCCATTCCTCCATTCGGGTGCTCAAAATTTTAAATGTACCAATAGTTACGAACTTAAAAACTCGAGCCTTTTCTTGTGTACGAATCTCTATGTCATTGTTGCATAGTGAGTTCGATTACCATCTGGTCCGCTTCGTATCCTTTATTCGAGTCTATTGCATGATCGGATATCTTACGGCCTTCCCGTTCCTCCATTCGGGTGCCCGAAACTTCAAATGTACCGATAGTTACGACGTTAAAAACTCGAGTCTTTTCTTGTGTACGAATCTCTATGTCATTGTCGTATCGTGAGTTCGAATACCATCCGGTCCGCTTCGTATCCTTTATTTGAGTCTATTGCATTATCAGATATCTTACGGCCTTACCGTGCCTCCATTCGGGTGCCCGAAATTTCAAATGTACCGATAGTTACGTGCTTTAAAACTCGAGTCTTTTATTGTGTACGAATCTCTTTGTCATTGTCGCATCGTGAGTCCAATTACCATCCAGTCCACTTCGTATTGTTTATTTGAGTGTATTGCATGATCAGATATCTTACGACCTTCTCGTACCTCCATTCGGGTGCCCGAAACTTCAAATGTACCGATAGTTACGTCCTTAAAAACTCGAGTCTTTTCTTGTGTACGAATCTCTATGTCACTGTCGCATCGTGGGTCCGATTACCATCCGGTCCGCTTCGTATCCTTTATTTGAGTCTATTGCATGATCAGATATATTACGGCCTTCCCGTTCCTCCATTCGGGTGCCCGAAACTTCAAATGTACCGATAGTTACGACGTTAAAAACTCGAGTCTTTTCTTGTGTTCGATTCTCCATGTCATTGTCGTATCGTTAGTTCGATTACCATCCGGTCCGCTTCGTATCCTTTATTCGAGTCTATTGCATGATCGGATATCTTACGGCCTTCCCGTTCCTCCATTCGGGTGCCCGAAATTTCAAATGTACCGATAGTTACGACGTTAAAAACTCGAGTCTTTTCTTGTGTTCGAATCTCTATGTCATTGTCGTATCGTGAGTTCGATTACCATCCGGTCCGCTTCGTATCCTTTATTTGACACGATTGCATGATCAGATATCTTATGGCCTTCCCATTCCTCCATTCGGGTGCCCAAAATTTTAAATGTACCAATAGTTACGAACTTAAAAACTCGAGGCTTTTCTTGTGTACGAATCTCTATGTCATTGTCGCATCGTGAGTCCGAATACCATCCGGTCTGCTTCTTATCCTTTATTTGAGTCTATTGCATGATCAGATATCTTACGGCCTTACCGTGCCTCCATTCGGGTGCCCGAAATTTCAAATGTACCGATAGTTACGTGCTTTAAAACTCGAGTCTTTTATTGTGTACGAATCTCTTTGTCATTGTCGCATCGTGAGTCCAATTACCATCCAGTCCGCTTTGTATTCTTTATTTGAGTGTATTGCATGATCAGATATCTTACGGCCTTCCCGTACCTCCATTCGGGTGCCCGAAACTTCAAATGTATCGATAGTTACGTCCTTAAAAACTCGAGTCTTTTCTTGTGTACGAATCTCTATGTCACTGTCGCATCGTGGGTCCGATTACCATCCGGTCCGCTTCGTATCCTTTATTTGAGTCTATTGCATGATCAGATATATTACGGGCTTCCCGTTCCTCCATTCGGGTGCCCGAAACTTCAAATGTACCGATAGTTACGACGTTAAAAACTCGAGTCTTTTCTTGTGTTCGAATCTCCATGTCATTGTCGTATCGTTAGTTCGATTACCATCCGGTCCGCTTCGTATCCTTTATTTGAGTCTATTGCATGATCAGATATCTTACGACCTTCCCGTTCCTCCATTCGGGTGCACGAAACTTCAAATGTACCGATAGTTACGTCCTTTAAAAGTCGAGTCTTTTCTTGTGTACGAATCTCTATGTCATTGTCGTATCGTGGGTCCGATTACCATCCAGTCCGCTTCGTATCCTTTATTTGACTCGATTGCATGATCAGATATCTTACGGCCTTCCCGTTCCTCCATTCGGGTGCCCGAAATTTTAAATGTACCAATAGTTATGAACTTAAAAACTCGAGCCTTTTCATGTGTATGAATCTCTATGTCATTGTTGCATAGTGAGTTCGATTACCATCCGTTCAACTTCATATCCTTTATTCGACTCTATTGCATGATCGGATATCTTACGGCCTTCCTGTTACTCCATTCGGGTTCCCGAAACTTCAAATGTACCGATAGTTACGACGTTAAAAACTCGAGTCTTTTCTTGTGTTCGAATTTCTATGTCATTGTCGTATCGTGAGTTCGATTACCATCCGGTCCACTTCGTATCCTTTATTTGACACTATTGCATGATCAGATATCTTATGTCCTTCCCGTTCCTCCATTCGGGTGCCCAAAATTTTAAATGTTCCAATAGTTACGAACATAAAAACTCGAGGCTTTTCTTGTGTACGAATCTCTATGTCATTGTCGCATCGTGAGTCCGAATACCATCCGGTCTGCTTCTTATCCTTTATTTGAGTCTATTGCATGATCAGATATCTTACGGCCTTACCGTGCCTCCATTCGGGTGCCCGAAATTTCAAATGTACCGATAGTTACGTGCTTTAAAACTCGAGTCTTTTATTGTGTACGAATCTCTTTGTCATTGTCGCATCGTGAGTCCAATTACCATCCAGTCCGCTTCGTATTCTTTATTTGAGTGTATTGCATGATCAGATATCTTACGGCCTTCCCGTACCTCCATTCGGGTGCCCGAAACTTCAAATGTACCGATAGTTACGTCCTTAAAAACTCGAGTCTTTTCTTGTGTACGAATCTCTATGTCACTGTCGCATCGTGGGTCCGATTACCATCCGGTCCGCTTCGTATCCTTTATTTGAGTCTATTGCATGATCAGATATATTACGGGCTTCCCGTTCCTCCATTCGGGTGCCCGAAACTTCAAATGTACTGATAGTTACAACGTTAAAAACTCGAGTCTTTTCTTGTGTTCGAATCTCCATGTCATTGTCGTATCGTTAGTTCGATTACCATCCGGTCCGCTTCGTATCCTTTATTTGAGTCTATTACATGATCAGATATCTTACGGCCTTCCCGTTCCTCCATTCGGGTGCACGAAACTTCAAATGTACCGATAGTTACGTCCTTTAAAACTCGAGTCTTTTCTTGTGTACGAATCTCTATGTCATTGTCGTATCGTGGGTCCGATTACCATCCAGTCCGCTTCGTATCCTTTATTTGACTCGATTGCATGATCAGATATCTTACGGCCTTCCCGTTCCTCCATTCGGGTGCCCGAAATTTTAAATGTACCAATAGTTATGAACTTAAAAACTCGAGCCTTTTCATGTGTATGAATCTCTATGTCATTGTTGCATAGTGAGTTCGATTACCATCCGGTCAACTTCATATCCTTTATTCGACTCTATTGCATGATCAGATATCTTACGGCCTTCCTGTTACTCCATTCGGGTTCCCGAAACTTCAAATGTACCGATAGTTACGACGTTAAAAACTCGAGTCTTTTCTTGTGTTCGAATCTCTATGTCATTGTCGTATCGTGAGTTCGATTACCATCCGGTCCGCTTCGTATCCTTTATTTGACACTATTGCATGATCAGATATCTTATGGCCTTCCCGTTCCTCCATTCGGGTGCCCAAAATTTTAAATGTACCAATAGTTACGAACTTAAAAACTCGAGCCTTTTCTTGTGTACGAATCTCTATGTCATTGTCGCATCGTGAGTCCGAATACCATCCGGTCTGCTTCTTATCCTTTATTTGAGTCTATTGCATGATCAGATATCTTACGGCCTTACCGTGCCTCCATTCGGGTGCCCGAAATTTCAAATGTACCGATAGTTACGTGCTTTAAAACTCGAGTCTTTTATTGTGTACGAATCTCTTTGTCATTGTCGCATCGTGAGTCCAATTACCATCCAGTCCGCTTCGTATTCTTTATTTGAGTGTATTGCATGATCAGATATCTTACGGCCTTCCCGTACCTCCATTCGGGTGCCCGAAACTTCAAATGTACCGACAGTTACGTCCTTAAAAACTCGAGTCTTTTCTTGTGTACGAATCTCTATCTCACTGTCGCATCGTGGGTCCGATTACCATCCGGTCTGCTTCGTATCCTTTATTTGAGTCTATTGCATGATCAGATATATTACGGGCTTCCCGTTCCTCCATTCGGGTGCCCGAAACTTCAAATGTACCGATAGTTACGACGTTAAAAACTCGAGTCTTTTCTTGTGTTCGAATCTCCATGTCATTGTCGTATCGTTAGTTCGATTACCATCCGGTCCGCTTCGTATCCTTTATTTGAGTCTATTGCATGATCAGATATCTTACGGCCTTCCCGTTCCTCCATTCGGGTGCACGAAACTTCAAATGTACCGATAGTTACGTCCTTTAAAAGTCGAGTCTTTTCTTGTGTACGAATCTCTATGTCATTGTCGTATCGTGGGTCCGATTACCATCCAGTCCGCTTCGTATCCTTTATTTGACTCGATTGCATGATCAGATATCTTACGGCCTTCCCGTTCCTCCATTCGGGTGCCCGAAATTTTAAATGTACCAATAGTTATGAACTTAAAAACTCGAGCCTTTTCATGTGTATGAATCTCTATGTCATTGTTGCATAGTGAGTTCGATTACCATCCGTTCAACTTCATATCCTTTATTCGACTCTATTGCATGATCGGATATCTTACGGCCTTCCTGTTACTCCATTCGGGTTCCCGAAACTTCAAATGTACCGATAGTTACGACGTTAAAAACTCGAGTCTTTTCTTGTGTTCGAATTTCTATGTCATTGTCGTATCGTGAGTTCGATTACCATCCGGTCCACTTCGTATCCTTTATTTGACACTATTGCATGATCAGATATCTTATGTCCTTCCCGTTCCTCCATTCGGGTGCCCAAAATTTTAAATGTTCCAATAGTTACGAACATAAAAACTCGAGGCTTTTCTTGTGTACGAATCTCTATGTCATTGTCGCATCGTGAGTCCGAATACCATCCGGTCTGCTTCTTATCCTTTATTTGAGTCTATTGCATGATCAGATATCTTACGGCCTTACCGTGCCTCCATTCGGGTGCCCGAAATTTCAAATGTACCGATAGTTACGTGCTTTAAAACTCGAGTCTTTTATTGTGTACGAATCTCTTTGTCATTGTCGCATCGTGAGTCCAATTACCATCCAGTCCGCTTCGTATTCTTTATTTGAGTGTATTGCATGATCAGATATCTTACGGCCTTCCCGTACCTCCATTCGGGTGCCCGAAACTTCAAATGTACCGATAGTTACGTCCTTAAAAACTCGAGTCTTTTCTTGTGTACGAATCTCTATGTCACTGTCGCATCGTGGGTCCGATTACCATCCGGTCCGCTTCGTATCCTTTATTTGAGTCTATTGCATGATCAGATATATTACGGGCTTCCCGTTCCTCCATTCGGGTGCCCGAAACTTCAAATGTACTGATAGTTACAACGTTAAAAACTCGAGTCTTTTCTTGTGTTCGAATCTCCATGTCATTGTCGTATCGTTAGTTCGATTACCATCCGGTCCGCTTCGTATCCTTTATTTGAGTCTATTACATGATCAGATATCTTACGGCCTTCCCGTTCCTCCATTCGGGTGCACGAAACTTCAAATGTACCGATAGTTACGTCCTTTAAAACTCGAGTCTTTTCTTGTGTACGAATCTCTATGTCATTGTCGTATCGTGGGTCCGATTACCATCCAGTCCGCTTCGTATCCTTTATTTGACTCGATTGCATGATCAGATATCTTACGGCCTTCCCGTTCCTCCATTCGGGTGCCCGAAATTTTAAATGTACCAATAGTTATGAACTTAAAAACTCGAGCCTTTTCATGTGTATGAATCTCTATGTCATTGTTGCATAGTGAGTTCGATTACCATCCGGTCAACTTCATATCCTTTATTCGACTCTATTGCATGATCAGATATCTTACGGCCTTCCTGTTACTCCATTCGGGTTCCCGAAACTTCAAATGTACCGATAGTTACGACGTTAAAAACTCGAGTCTTTTCTTGTGTTCGAATCTCTATGTCATTGTCGTATCGTGAGTTCGATTACCATCCGGTCCGCTTCGTATCCTTTATTTGACACTATTGCATGATCAGATATCTTATGGCCTTCCCGTTCCTCCATTCGGGTGCCCAAAATTTTAAATGTACCAATAGTTACGAACTTAAAAACTCGAGCCTTTTCTTGTGTACGAATCTCTATGTCATTGTCGCATCGTGAGTCCGAATACCATCCGGTCTGCTTCTTATCCTTTATTTGAGTCTATTGCATGATCAGATATCTTACGGCCTTACCGTGCCTCCATTCGGGTGCCCGAAATTTCAAATGTACCGATAGTTACGTGCTTTAAAACTCGAGTCTTTTATTGTGTACGAATCTCTTTGTCATTGTCGCATCGTGAGTCCAATTACCATCCAGTCCGCTTCGTATTCTTTATTTGAGTGTATTGCATGATCAGATATCTTACGGCCTTCCCGTACCTCCATTCGGGTGCCCGAAACTTCAAATGTACCGACAGTTACGTCCTTAAAAACTCGAGTCTTTTCTTGTGTACGAATCTCTATCTCACTGTCGCATCGTGGGTCCGATTACCATCCGGTCTGCTTCGTATCCTTTATTTGAGTCTATTGAATGATCAGATATATTACGGCCTTCCCGTTCCTCCATTCGGGTGCCCGAAACTTCAAATGTACCGATAGTTACGACGTTAAAAACTCGAGTCTTTTCTTGTGTTCGAATCTCCATGTCATTGTCGTATCGTTAGTTCGATTACCATCCGGTCCGCTTCGTATCCTTTATTTGAGTCTATTGCATGATCAGATATCTTACGGCCTTCCCGTTCCTCCATTCGGGTGCACGAAACTTCAAATGTACCGATAGTTACGTCCTTTAAAAGTCGAGTCTTTTCTTGTGTACGAATCTCTATGTCATTGTCGTATCGTGGGTCCGATTACCATCCAGTCCGCTTCGTATCCTTTATTTGACTCGATTGCATGATCAGATATCTTACGGCCTTCCCGTTCCTCCATTCGGGTGCCCGAAATTTTAAATGTACCAATAGTTATGAACTTAAAAACTCGAGCCTTTTCATGTGTATGAATCTCTATGTCATTGTTGCATAGAGAGTTCGATTACCATCCGTTCAACTTCATATCCTTTATTCGACTCTATTGCATGATCGGATATCTTACGGCCTTCCTGTTACTCCATTCGGGTTCCCGAAACTTCAAATGTACCGATAGTTACGACGTTAAAAACTCGAGTCTTTTCTTGTGTTCGAATCTCTATGTCATTGTCGTATCGTGAGTTCGATTACCATCCGGTCCACTTCGTATCCTTTATTTGACACTATTGCATGATCAGATATCTTATGTCCTTCCCGTTCCTCCATTCGGGTGCCCAAAATTTTAAATGTTCCAATAGTTACGAACATAAAAACTCGAGGCTTTTCTTGTGTACGAATCTCTATGTCATTGTCGCATCGTGAGTCCGAATACCATCCGGTCTGCTTCTTATCCTTTATTTGAGTCTATTGCATGATCAGATATCTTACGGCCTTACCGTGCCTCCATTCGGGTGCCCGAAATTTCAAATGTACCGATAGTTACGTGCTTTAAAACTCGAGTCTTTTATTGTGTACGAATCTCTTTGTCATTGTCGCATCGTGAGTCCAATTACCATCCAGTCCGCTTCGTATTCTTTATTTGAGTGTATTGCATGATCAGATATCTTACGGCCTTCCCGTACCTCCATTCGGGTGCCCGAAACTTCAAATGTACCGATAGTTACGTCCTTAAAAACTCGAGTCTTTTCTTGTGTACGAATCTCTATGTCACTGTCGCATCGTGGGTCCGATTACCATCCGGTCCGCTTCGTATCCTTTATTTGAGTCTATTGCATGATCAGATATATTACGGGCTTCCCGTTCCTCCATTCGGGTGCCCGAAACTTCAAATGTACTGATAGTTACAACGTTAAAAACTCGAGTCTTTTCTTGTGTTCGAATCTCCATGTCATTGTCGTATCGTTAGTTCGATTACCATCCGGTCCGCTTCGTATCCTTTATTTGAGTCTATTACATGATCAGATATCTTACGGCCTTCCCGTTCCTCCATTCGGGTGCACGAAACTTCAAATGTACCGATAGTTACGTCCTTTAAAACTCGAGTCTTTTCTTGAGTACGAATCTCTATGTCATTGTCGTATCGTGGGTCCGATTACCATCCAGTCCGCTTCGTATCCTTTATTTGACTCGATTGCATGATCAGATATCTTACGGCCTTCCCGTTCCTCCATTCGGGTGCCCGAAATTTTAAATGTACCAATAGTTATGAACTTAAAAACTCGAGCCTTTTCATGTGTATGAATCTCTATGTCATTGTTGCATAGTGAGTTCGATTACCATCCGGTCAACTTCATATCCTTTATTCGACTCTATTGCATGATCAGATATCTTACGGCCTTCCTGTTACTCCATTCGGGTTCCCGAAACTTCAAATGTACCGATAGTTACGACGTTAAAAACTCGAGTCTTTTCTTGTGTTCGAATCTCTATGTCATTGTCGTATCGTGAGTTCGATTACCATCCGGTCCGCTTCGTATCCTTTATTTGACACTATTGCATGATCAGATATCTTATGTCCTTCCCGTTCCTCCATTCGGGTGCCCAAAATTTTAAATGTTCCAATAGTTACGAACATAAAAACTCGAGGCTTTTCTTGTGTACGAATCTCTATGTCATTGTCGCATCGTGAGTCCGAATACCATCCGGTCTGCTTCTTATCCTTTATTTGAGTCTATTGCATGATCAGATATCTTACGGCCTTACCGTGCCTCCATTCGGGTGCCCGAAATTTCAAATGTACCGATAGTTACGTGCTTTAAAACTCGAGTCTTTTATTGTGTACGAATCTCTTTGTCATTGTCGCATCGTGAGTCCAATTACCATCCAGTCCGCTTCGTATTCTTTATTTGAGTGTATTGCATGATCAGATATCTTACGGCCTTCCCGTACCTCCATTCGGGTGCCCGAAACTTCAAATGTACCGATAGTTACGTCCTTAAAAACTCGAGTCTTTTCTTGTGTACGAATCTCTATGTCACTGTCGCATCGTGGGTCCGATTACCATCCGGTCCGCTTCGTATCCTTTATTTGAGTCTATTGCATGATCAGATATATTACGGGCTTCCCGTTCCTCCATTCGGGTGCCCGAAACTTCAAATGTACTGATAGTTACAACGTTAAAAACTCGAGTCTTTTCTTGTGTTCGAATCTCCATGTCATTGTCGTATCGTTAGTTCGATTACCATCCGGTCCGCTTCGTATCCTTTATTTGAGTCTATTACATGATCAGATATCTTACGGCCTTCCCGTTCCTCCATTCGGGTGCACGAAACTTCAAATGTACCGATAGTTACGTCCTTTAAAACTCGAGTCTTTTCTTGAGTACGAATCTCTATGTCATTGTCGTATCGTGGGTCCGATTACCATCCAGTCCGCTTCGTATCCTTTATTTGACTCGATTGCATGATCAGATATCTTACGGCCTTCCCGTTCCTCCATTCGGGTGCCCGAAATTTTAAATGTACCAATAGTTATGAACTTAAAAACTCGAGCCTTTTCATGTGTATGAATCTCTATGTCATTGTTGCATAGTGAGTTCGATTACCATCCGGTCAACTTCATATCCTTTATTCGACTCTATTGCATGATCAGATATCTTACGGCCTTCCTGTTACTCCATTCGGGTTCCCGAAACTTCAAATGTACCGATAGTTACGACGTTAAAAACTCGAGTCTTTTCTTGTGTTCGAATCTCTATGTCATTGTCGTATCGTGAGTTCGATTACCATCCGGTCCGCTTCGTATCCTTTATTTGACACTATTGCATGATCAGATATCTTATGGCCTTCCCGTTCCTCCATTCGGGTGCCCAAAATTTTAAATGTACCAATAGTTACGAACTTAAAAACTCGAGCCTTTTCTTGTGTACGAATCTCTATGTCATTGTCGCATCGTGAGTCCGAATACCATCCGGTCTGCTTCTTATCCTTTATTTGAGTCTATTGCATGATCAGATATCATACGGCCTTACCGTGCCTCCATTCGGGTGCCCGAAATTTCAAATGTACCGATAGTTACGTGCTTTAAAACTCGAGTCTTTTATTGTGTACGAATCTCTTTGTCATTGTCGCATCGTGAGTCCAATTACCATCCAGTCCGCTTCGTATTCTTTATTTGAGTGTATTGCATGATCAGATATCTTACGGCCTTCCCGTACCTCCATTCGGGTGCCCGAAACTTCAAATGTACCGACAGTTACGTCCTTAAAAACTCGAGTCTTTTCTTGTGTACGAATCTCTATCTCACTGTCGCATCGTGGGTCCGATTACCATCCGGTCTGCTTCGTATCCTTTATTTGAGTCTATTGCATGATCAGATATATTACGGCCTTCCCGTTCCTCCATTCGGGTGCCCGAAACTTCAAATGTACCGATAGTTACGACGTTAAAAACTCGAGTCTTTTCTTGTGTTCGAATCTCCATGTCATTGTCGTATCGTTAGTTCGATTACCATCCGGTCCGCTTCGTATCCTTTATTTGAGTCTATTGCATGATCAGATATCTTACGGCCTTCCCGTTCCTCCATTCGGGTGCACGAAACTTCAAATGTACCGATAGTTACGTCCTTTAAAACTCGAGTCTTTTCTTGTGTACGAATCTCTATGTCATTGTCGTATCGTGGGTCCGATTACCATCCAGTCCGCTTCGTATCCTTTATTTGACTCGATTGCATGATCAGATATCTTACGGCCTTCCCGTTCCTCCATTCGGGTGCCCGAAATTTTAAATGTACCAATAGTTATGAACTTAAAAACTCGAGCCTTTTCATGTCTATGAATCTCTATGTCATTGTTGCATAGTGAGTTCGATTACCATCCGGTCAACTTCATATCCTGTATTCGACTCTATTGCATGATCGGATATCTTACGGCGTTCCCGTTACTCCATTCGGGTTCCCGAAACTTCAAATGTACCGATAGTTACGACGTTAAAAACTCGAGTCTTTTCTTGTGTTCGAATCTCTATGTCATTGTCGTATCGTGAGTTCGATTACCATCCGGTCCGCTTCGTATCCTTTATTTGACACTATTGCATGATCAGATATCTTATGGCCTTCCCGTTCCTGCAATCGGGTGCCCAAAATTTTAAATGTACCAATAGTTACGAACTTAAAAACTCGAGCCTTTTCTTGTGTACGAATCTCTATGTCATTGTCGCATCGTGAGTCCGAATACCATCCGGTCTGCTTCTTATCCTTTATTTGAGTCTATTTCATGATCAGATATCTTACGGCCTTACCGTGCCTCCATTCGGGTGCCCGAAATTTCAAATGTACCGATAGTTACGTGCTTTAAAACTCGAGTCTTTTATTGTGTACGAATCTCTTTGTCATTGTCGCATCGTGAGTCCAATTACCATCCAGTCCGCTTCGTATTCTTTATTTGAGTGTATTGCATGATCAGATATCTTACGGCCTTCCCGTACCTCCATTCGGGTGCCCGAAACTTCAAATGTACCGATAGTTACGTCCTTAAAAACTCGAGTCTTTTCTTGTGTACGAATCTCTATGTCACTTTCGCATCGTGGGTCCGATTACCATCCGGTCCGCTTCGTATCCTTTATTTGAGTCTATTGCATGATCAGATATATTACGGCCTTCCCGTTCCTCCATTCGGGTGCCCGAAACTTCAAATGTACCGATAGTTACGACGTTAAAAACTCGAGTCTTTTCTTGTGTTCGAATCTCTATGTCATTGTCGTATAGTGAGTTCGATTACCATTCGGTCCGCTTCGTATCCTTTATTTGACACTATTGCATGATCAGATATCTTATGGCGTTCCCGTTCCTCCATTCGGGTGCCCAAAATTTTAAATGTACCAATAGTTACGAACTTAAAAACTCGAGCCTTTTCTTGTGTACGAATCTCTATGTCATTGTTGCATAGTGAGTTCGATTACCATCCGGTCCGCTTCGTATCCTTTATTTGAGTTTATTGCATGATCAGATATATTACGGCCTTCCCGTTCCTCCATTCGGGTGCCCGAAATTCAAATGTACCGATAGTTACGACATTAAAAACTCGAGTCTTTTCTTGTGTTCGAATCTCCATGTCATTGTCGTATCGTTAGTTCGATTACCATCCGGTCCGCTTCGTATCCTTTATTTGAGTCTATTGCATGATCAGATATCTTACGGCCTTCCCGTTCCTCCATTCGGGTGCACGAAACTTCAAATGTACCGATAGTTACGTCCTTTAAAACTCGAGTCTTTTCTTGTGTACGAATCTCTATGTCATTGTCGTATCGTGGGTCCGATTACCATCCAGTCCGCTTCGTATCCTTTATTTGACTCGATTGCATGATCAGATATCTTACGGCCTTCCCGTTCCTCCATTCGGGTGCCCGAAATTTTAAATGTACCAATAGTTATGAACTTAAAAACTCGAGCCTTTTCATGTGTATGAATCTCTATGTCATTGTTGCATAGTGAGTTCGATTACCATCCGTTCAACTTCATATCCTCTATTCGAGTCTATTGCATGATCGGATATCTTACGGCCTTCCTGTTACTCCATTCGGGTTCCCGAAACTTCAAATGTACCGATATTTACGACGTTAAAAACTCGAGTCTTTTCTTGAGTTCGAATCTCTATGTCATTGTCGTATCGTGAGTTCGATTACCATCCGGTCCGCTTCGTATCCTTTATTTGACACTATTGCATGATCAGATATCTTATTGCCTTCCCGTTCCTCCATTCGGGTGCCTAAAATTTTAAATGTACAAATAGTTACGAACTTAAAAACTCGAGCCCTTTCTTGTGTATGAATCTCTATGTCATTGTCGCATCGTGAGTCCGAATACCATCCGGTCTGCTTCTTATCCTTTATTTTAGTCTATTGCATGATCAGATATCTTACGGCCTTACCGTGCCTCCATTCGGGTGCCCGAAATTTCAAATGTACCGATAGTTACGTGCTTTAAAACTCGAGTCTTTTATTGTGTACGAATCTCTTTGTCATTGTCGCATCGTGAGTCCAATTACCATCCAGTCCGCTTAATATTCTTTATTTGAGTGTATTGCATGATCAGATATCTTACGGCCTTCTCGTTCCTCCATTCGGGTGCCCGAAACTTCAAATGTACCGATAGTTACGTCCTTAAAAACTCGAGTCTTTTCTTGTGTACGAATCTCTATGTCACTGTCGCATCGTGGGTCCGATTACCATCCGGTCTGCTTCGTATCCTTTATTTGAGTTTATTGCATGATCAGATATATTACGGCCTTCCCGTTCCTCCATTCGGGTGCCCGAAACTTCAAATGTACCGATAGTTACGACGTTAAAAACTCGAGTCTTTTCTTGTGTTCGAATCTCCATGTCATTGTCGTATCGTTAGTTCGATTACCATCCGGTCCGCTTCGTATCCTTTATTTGAGTCTATTGCATGATCAGATATCTTACGGCCTTCCCGTTCCTCCATTCGGGTGCACGAAACTTCAAATGTACCGATAGTTACGACGTTAAAAACTCCAGTCTTTTCTTGTGTTCGAATCTCCTTGTCATTGTCGTATCGTTAGTTCGATTACCATCCGGTCCGCTTCGTATCCTTTATTCGAGTCTATTGCATGATCGGATATCTTACGGCCTTCCCGTTCCTCCATTCGGGTGCCCGAAATTTCAAATGTACCGATAGTTACGACGTTAAAAACTCGAGTCTTTTCTTGTGTTCGAATCTCTATGTCATTGTCGTATCGTGAGTTCGATTACCATCCGGTCCGCTTCGTATCCTTTATTTGACACTATTGCATGATCGGATATCTTATGGCGTTCCCGTTCCTCCATTCGGGTGCCCAAAATTTTAAATGTACCAATAGTTACGAACTTAAAAACTCGAGCCTTTTCTTGTGTACGAATCTCTATGTCATTGTTGCATAGTGAGTTCGATTACCATCCGGTCTGCTTCGTATCCTTTATTCGCGTCTATTTCATGATCGGATATCTTACGGCCTTCCCGTTCCTCCATTCGGGTGCCCGAAACTTCAAATGTACCGATAGTTACGACGTTAAAAACTCGAGTCTTTTCTTAAGTTCGAATCTCTATGTCATTGTCGTATCGTGAGTTCGATTACCATCTGGTCCGCTTCGTATCCTTTATTTGACACTATTGCATGATCAGATATCTTATGGCCTTCCCGTTCCTCCATTCGGGTGCCTAAAATTTTAAATGTACCAATAGTTACGAACTTAAAAACTCGAGCCCTTTCTTGTGTACGAATCTCTATGTCATTGTCGCATCGTGAGTCCGAATACCATCCGGTCTGCTTCTTATCCTTTATTTGAGTCTATTGCATGATCAGATATATTACGGCCTTCCCGTTCCTCCATTCGGGTGCCCGAATCTTCAAATGTACCGATAGTTACGACGTTAAAAACTCCAGTCTTTTCTTGTGTTCGAATCTCCATGTCATTGTCGCATCGTGAGTCCGAATACCATCCGGTCTGCTTCTTATCCTTTATTTGAGTCTATTGCATGATCAGATATATTACGGCCTTCCTGTTACTCCATTCGGGTTCCCGAAACTTCAAATGTACCGATAGTTACGTCCTTAAAAACTCGAGTCTTTTCTTGGGTACGAATCTCTATGTCATTGTCGCATCGTGAGTCCGAATACCATCCGGTCCGCTTCGTATCCTTTATTTGAGTTTATTGCATGATCAGATATATTACGGCCTTCCCGTTCCTCCATTCGGGTGCCCGAAACTTCAAATGTACCGATAGTTACGACGTTAAAAACTCGAGTCTTTTCTTGTGTTCGAATCTCCATGTCATTGTCGTATCGTTAGTTCGATTACCATCCGGTCCGCTTCGTATCCTTTATTTGAGTCTATTGCATGATCAGATATCTTACGGCCTTCCCGTTCCTCCATTCGGGTGCACGAAACTTCAAATGTACCGATAGTTACGTCCTTTAAAACTCGAGTCTTTTCTTGTGTACGAATCTCTATGTCATTGTCGTATCGTGGGTCCGATTACCATCCAGTCCGCTTCGTATCCTTTATTTGACTCGATTGCATGATCAGATATCTTACGGCCTTCCCGTTCCTCCATTCGGGTGCCCGAAATTTTAAATGTACCAATAGTTATGAACTTAAAAACTCGAGCCTTTTCATGTGTATGAATCTCTATGTCATTGTTGCATAGTGAGTTCGATTACCATCCGTTCAACTTCATATCCTCTATTCGAGTCTATTGCATGATCGGATATCTTACGGCCTTCCTGTTACTCCATTCGGGTTCCCGAAACTTCAAATGTACCGATAGTTACGACGTTAAAAACTCGAGTCTTTTCTTGTGTTCGAATCTCTATGTCATTGTCGTATCGTGAGTTTGATTACCATCCGGTCCGCTTCGTATCCTTTATTTGACACTATTGCATGATCAGATATCTTATGGCCTTCCCGTTCCTCCATTCGGGTGCCTAAAATTTTAAATGTACCAATAGTTACGAACTTAAAAACTCGAGCCTTTTCTTGTGTACGAATCTCTATGTCATTGTTGCATAGTGAGTTCGATTACCATCCGGTCCGCTTCGTATCCTTTATTTGACACTATTGCATGATCAGATATCATACGGCCTTCCCGTTCCTCCATTCGGGTGCATGAAACTTCAAATGTATCGATAGTTACGTCCTTTTAAACTCGAGTCTTTTCTTGTGTACGAATCTCTATGTCATTGTCGCATCGTGAATTCGATTACCATCCGGTCCACTTTTTATCTTTTATTTGAGTCTATTGCATGATCAGATATCTTACGGTCTTCAAGTTCCTCCATTCGGGTGCACGAAACTTCAAATGTACCGATAGTTACGTCATTTTAAACTCGAGTCTTTTCTTGTGTACGAATCTCTATGTCATTGTCGCATCGTGAGTTCGATTACCATCCGGTCTGCTTCGTATCCTTTATTTGAGTCTATTGCATGATCAGATATCATACGGCCTTCCCGTTCCTCCATTCGGGTGCTCGAAACTTCAAATGTACCGATAGTTACGTCCTTTAAAACTCGAGTCTTTTCTTGTGTTCGAATCTCTATGTCATTGTCGTATAGTGAGTTCGATTACCATTCGGTCCGCTTCGTATCCTTTATTTGACACTATTGCATGATCAGATATCTTATGGCGTTCCCGTTCCTCCATTCGGGTGCCCAAAATTTTAAATGTACCAATAGTTACGAACTTAAAAACTCGAGCCTTTTCTTGTGTACGAATCTCTATGTCATTGTTGCATAGTGAGTTCGATTACCATCCGGTCCGCTTCGTATCCTTTATTTGAGTTTATTGCATGATCAGATATATTACGGCCTTCCCGTTCCTCCATTCGGGTGCCCGAAATTCAAATGTACCGATAGTTACGACATTAAAAACTCGAGTCTTTTCTTGTGTTCGAATCTCCATGTCATTGTCGTATCGTTAGTTCGATTACCATCCGGTCCGCTTCGTATCCTTTATTTGAGTCTATTGCATGATCAGATATCTTACGGCCTTCCCGTTCCTCCATTCGGGTGCACGAAACTTCAAATGTACCGATAGTTACGTCCTTTAAAACTCGAGTCTTTTCTTGTGTACGAATCTCTATGTCATTGTCGTATCGTGGGTCCGATTACCATCCAGTCCGCTTCGTATCCTTTATTTGACTCGATTGCATGATCAGATATCTTACGGCCTTCCCGTTCCTCCATTCGGGTGCCCGAAATTTTAAATGTACCAATAGTTATGAACTTAAAAACTCGAGCCTTTTCATGTGTATGAATCTCTATGTCATTGTTGCATAGTGAGTTCGATTACCATCCGTTCAACTTCATATCCTCTATTCGAGTCTATTGCATGATCGGATATCTTACGGCCTTCCTGTTACTCCATTCGGGTTCCCGAAACTTCAAATGTACCGATATTTACGACGTTAAAAACTCGAGTCTTTTCTTGAGTTCGAATCTCTATGTCATTGTCGTATCGTGAGTTCGATTACCATCCGGTCCGCTTCGTATCCTTTATTTGACACTATTGCATGATCAGATATCTTATTGCCTTCCCGTTCCTCCATTCGGGTGCCTAAAATTTTAAATGTACAAATAGTTACGAACTTAAAAACTCGAGCCCTTTCTTGTGTACGAATCTCTATGTCATTGTCGCATCGTGAGTCCGAATACCATCCGGTCTGCTTCTTATCCTTTATTTTAGTCTATTGCATGATCAGATATCTTACGGCCTTACCGTGCCTCCATTCGGGTGCCCGAAATTTCAAATGTACCGATAGTTACGTGCTTTAAAACTCGAGTCTTTTATTGTGTACGAATCTCTTTGTCATTGTCGCATCGTGAGTCCAATTACCATCCAGTCCGCTTAATATTCTTTATTTGAGTGTATTGCATGATCAGATATCTTACGGCCTTCTCGTTCCTCCATTCGGGTGCCCGAAACTTCAAATGTACCGATAGTTACGTCCTTAAAAACTCGAGTCTTTTCTTGTGTACGAATCTCTATGTCACTGTCGCATCGTGGGTCCGATTACCATCCGGTCTGCTTCGTATCCTTTATTTGAGTTTATTGCATGATCAGATATATTACGGCCTTCCCGTTCCTCCATTCGGGTGCCCGAAACTTCAAATGTACCGATAGTTACGACGTTAAAAACTCGAGTCTTTTCTTGTGTTCGAATCTCCATGTCATTGTCGTATCGTTAGTTCGATTACCATCCGGTCCGCTTCGTATCCTTTATTTGAGTCTATTGCATGATCAGATATCTTACGGCCTTCCCGTTCCTCCATTCGGGTGCACGAAACTTCAAATGTACCGATAGTTACGACGTTAAAAACTCCAGTCTTTTCTTGTGTTCGAATCTCCTTGTCATTGTCGTATCGTTAGTTCGATTACCATCCGGTCCGCTTCGTATCCTTTATTCGAGTCTATTGCATGATCGGATATCTTACGGCCTTCCCGTTCCTCCATTCGGGTGCCCGAAATTTCAAATGTACCGATAGTTACGACGTTAAAAACTCGAGTCTTTTCTTGTGTTCGAATCTCTATGTCATTGTCGTATCGTGAGTTCGATTACCATCCGGTCCGCTTCGTATCCTTTATTTGACACTATTGCATGATCGGATATCTTATGGCGTTCCCGTTCCTCCATTCGGGTGCCCAAAATTTTAAATGTACCAATAGTTACGAACTTAAAAACTCGAGCCTTTTCTTGTGTACGAATCTCTATGTCATTGTTGCATAGTGAGTTCGATTACCATCCGGTCTGCTTCGTATCCTTTATTCGCGTCTATTTCATGATCGGATATCTTACGGCCTTCCCGTTCCTCCATTCGGGTGCCCGAAACTTCAAATGTACCGATAGTTACGACGTTAAAAACTCGAGTCTTTTCTTAAGTTCGAATCTCTATGTCATTGTCGTATCGTGAGTTCGATTACCATCTGGTCCGCTTCGTATCCTTTATTTGACACTATTGCATGATCAGATATCTTATGGCCTTCCCGTTCCTCCATTCGGGTGCCTAAAATTTTAAATGTACCAATAGTTACGAACTTAAAAACTCGAGCCCTTTCTTGTGTACGAATCTCTATGTCATTGTCGCATCGTGAGTCCGAATACCATCCGGTCTGCTTCTTATCCTTTATTTGAGTCTATTGCATGATCAGATATATTACGGCCTTCCCGTTCCTCCATTCGGGTGCCCGAATCTTCAAATGTACCGATAGTTACGACGTTAAAAACTCCAGTCTTTTCTTGTGTTCGAATCTCCATGTCATTGTCGCATCGTGAGTCCGAATACCATCCGGTCTGCTTCTTATCCTTTATTTGAGTCTATTGCATGATCAGATATATTACGGCCTTCCTGTTACTCCATTCGGGTTCCCGAAACTTCAAATGTACCGATAGTTACGTCCTTAAAAACTCGAGTCTTTTCTTGGGTACGAATCTCTATGTCATTGTCGCATCGTGAGTCCGAATACCATCCGGTCCGCTTCGTATCCTTTATTTGAGTTTATTGCATGATCAGATATATTACGGCCTTCCCGTTCCTCCATTCGGGTGCCCGAAACTTCAAATGTACCGATAGTTACGACGTTAAAAACTCGAGTCTTTTCTTGTGTTCGAATCTCCATGTCATTGTCGTATCGTTAGTTCGATTACCATCCGGTCCGCTTCGTATCCTTTATTTGAGTCTATTGCATGATCAGATATCTTACGGCCTTCCCGTTCCTCCATTCGGGTGCACGAAACTTCAAATGTACCGATAGTTACGTCCTTTAAAACTCGAGTCTTTTCTTGTGTACGAATCTCTATGTCATTGTCGTATCGTGGGTCCGATTACCATCCAGTCCGCTTCGTATCCTTTATTTGACTCGATTGCATGATCAGATATCTTACGGCCTTCCCGTTCCTCCATTCGGGTGCCCGAAATTTTAAATGTACCAATAGTTATGAACTTAAAAACTCGAGCCTTTTCATGTGTATGAATCTCTATGTCATTGTTGCATAGTGAGTTCGATTACCATCCGTTCAACTTCATATCCTCTATTCGAGTCTATTGCATGATCGGATATCTTACGGCCTTCCTGTTACTCCATTCGGGTTCCCGAAACTTCAAATGTACCGATAGTTACGACGTTAAAAACTCGAGTCTTTTCTTGTGTTCGAATCTCTATGTCATTGTCGTATCGTGAGTTCGATTACCATCCGGTCCGCTTCGTATCCTTTATTTGACACTATTGCATGATCAGATATCTTATGGCCTTCCCGTTCCTCCATTCGGGTGCCTAAAATTTTAAATGTACCAATAGTTACGAACTTAAAAACTCGAGCCTTTTCTTGTGTACGAATCTCTATGTCATTGTTGCATAGTGAGTTCGATTACCATCCGGTCCGCTTCGTATCCTTTATTTGACACTATTGCATGATCAGATATCATACGGCCTTCCCGTTCCTCCATTCGGGTGCATGAAACTTCAAATGTATCGATAGTTACGTCCTTTTAAACTCGAGTCTTTTCTTGTGTACGAATCTCTATGTCATTGTCGCATCGTGAATTCGATTACCATCCGGTCCACTTTTTATCTTTTATTTGAGTCTATTGCATGATCAGATATCTTACGGTCTTCAAGTTCCTCCATTCGGGTGCACGAAACTTCAAATGTACCGATAGTTACGTCATTTTAAACTCGAGTCTTTTCTTGTGTACGAATCTCTATGTCATTGTCGCATCGTGAGTTCGATTACCATCCGGTCTGCTTCGTATCCTTTATTTGAGTCTATTGCATGATCAGATATCATACGGCCTTCCCGTTCCTCCATTCGGGTGCTCGAAACTTCAAATGTACCGATAGTTACGTCCTTTAAAACTCGAGTCTTTTCTTGTGTACGAATCTCTATGTCATTGTCGCATCGTGATTCCGATAACCATTCGGTTCGCTTCGTATCCTTTATTTGAGTCTATTCCATGATCACATATCTTACGGCCTTCCCGTTCCTCCATTTGGGTGCCCGAAACTGCAAATTTACCGATAGTTACGGCGTTAAAAACTCGAGTCTTTTCTTGTGTACGAATCTCTATGTCATTGTCGTATCGTTAGTTCGAATACCATCCGGTCTGCTTCATATCCTTTATTTGAGTCTATTGCATTATCAGATATCTTACGGCCTTCCCGTTCCTCCATTCGGGTGCCCGAAACTGCAAATGTACCGATAGTTACGTCCTTTATAACACGAGGCTTTTCTTGTGTACGAATCTCTATGTCATTGTCGCATCGTGAGTTCGATTACCATCCGGTCAGCTTCGTATCCTTTATTTGAGTCTATTGCATGATCAGATATCATACGGCCTTCCCGTTCCTCCATTCGGGTGCTCGAAACTTCAAATGTACCGATAGTTACGTCCTTTAAAACTCGAGTCTTTTCTTGTGTACGAATCTCTATGTCATTGTCGCATCGTGATTCCGATAACCATTTGGTTCGCTTCGTATCCTTTATTTGAGTCTATTCAATGATCACATATCTTACGGCCTTCCCGTTCCTCCATTCGGGTGCCCGAAACTGCAAATTTACCGATAGTTACGGCGTTAAAAACACGAGTCTTTTCTTGTGTACGAATCTCTATGTCATTGTCGTATCGTTAGTTCGAATACCATCCGGTCCGCTTCGTATCCTTTATTTGAGTCTATTGCATTATCAGATATCTTACGGCCTTCCGGTTCCTCCATTCGGGTGCCCGAAACTGCAAATGTACCGATAGTTACGTCCTTTATAACACGAGGCTTTTCTTGTGTACGAATCTCTATGTCATTGTCGCATCATCAGTCCGAATACCATCTGGTCCGCTTCTTATCCTTTATTTGAGTCTATTTGCATGATCAGATATCTTACGGCCTTACCGTGCCTCCATTCGGGTGCCCGAAATTTCAATTGTACCGATAGTTACGTGCTTTAAAACTCGAGTCTTTTATTGTGTGCGAATCTCTTTGTCATTGTCGCATCGTGAGTCCAATTACCGTCCGGTCCGCTTCGTATCCTTTATTTGAGTCTATTGCATGATCAGATATCTTACGGCCTCCCCGTACCTCCATTCGGGTGCCCGAAACTTCAAATGTACCGATAGTTACGTCCTTTAAAACTCGAGTCTTTTCTTGTGTACGAATCTCTATGTCACTGTCGCATCGTGAGTCTGATTACCATCCCGTCCGCTTCGTATCCTTTATTTGAGTCTATTGCATGATCAGATATATTACGGCCTTCTCGTTCCTCCATTTGGGTGCCCGAAACTTCAAATGTACCGATAGTTACGACGTTAAAAACTCGAGTCTTTTCATGTGTTCGAATCTCCATGTCATTGTCGTATCGTTAGTTCTATTACCATCCGGTCCGCTTCGTATCCTTTATTTGAGTCTATTGCATGATCAGATATCTTACGGCCTTCCCGTTCCTCCATTCGGGTGCACGAAACTTCAAATGTACCGATAGTTACGTCCTTTAAAACTCGAGTCTTTTCTTGTGAACAAATCTCTATGTCATTATCGTATCGTGGGTTCGATTACCATCCAGTCTGCTTCGTATCCTTTATTTGACTCGATTGCATGACCAGATATCTTACGGCCTTCCCGTTCCTCCATTCGGGTGCCCGAAATTTTAAATGTACCAATAGTTATGAACTTAAAAACTCGAGCCTTTTCATGTGTACGAATCTCTATGTCATTGTTGCATAGTGAGTTCGATTACCATCCGGTCCACTTCGTATCCTTTATTTGAGTCTATTGCATGATCGGATATCTTACGGCCTTCCCGTTCCTCCATTCGGGTTCCCGAAACTTCAAATGTACCGATAGTTACGACGTTAAAAACTTGAGTCTTTTCTGGTGTACGAATCTCAATGTCACTGTTGCATCGTGAGTCCGATTACCATCCGGTTCGCTTCGAATCCTTTATTTGAGTCTATTGCATGATCAGATATCTTACGGCCTTCCCGTTTCTCCATTCGGGTGCCCGAAACTTCAAATGTACCGATAGTTACGTCTTTTTAAACTCGAGTCTTTTCTTGTGTACGAATCTCTATGTCATTGTCGCATCGTGAGTCCGATTACCATTCGGTTCGCTTCGTATCCTTTATTTGAGTCTATTCCATGATCAGATATCTTACGGCCTTCCCGTTCCTCCATTTGGGTGATCAAAATTTCAAATGTACCGATGGTTTCGTCCTTTTAAACTCAAGTCTTTTCTTGTGTACGAATCTCTATGTCAGTGTCGCATCGTGAGTTCGATTACAATCCGGTCTGCTTCGTATCCTTTATTTGAGTCTATTGCATGATCGGATATCATACGGCCTTCTCGTTCCTCCATTCGGGTGCCCGAAACTTCAAATGTACCGATAGTTACGGCGTTAAAAACTCGAGCCTTTTCTTGTGTACGAATCTCTATGTCATTGTCGCATAGTGAGTTCGATTACCATCCGGTCCGCTTCGTATCCTTTATTCGAGTCTATTGCATGATCGGATATCTTACGGCCTTCCCGTTCCTCCATTCGGGTGCACGAAACTTCAAATGTATCGATAGTTACGTCCTTTTAAACTCGAGTCTTTTCTTGTGTACGAATCTCTATGTCATTGTCGCATCGTGAATTCGATTACCATCCGGTCCGCTTTTTATCTTTTATTTGAGTCTATTGCATGATCAGATATCTTACGGCCTTCAAGTTCCTCCATTCGGGTGCACGAAACTTCAAATGTACCGATTGTACGTCCTTTTAAACTCGAGTCTTTTCTTGTGTACGAATCTCAATGTCACTGTCGCATCGTGAGTCCGATTACCATCCGGTTTGCTTTGAATCCTTTATTTGAGTCTATTGCATGATCAGATATCTTACGGCCTTCCAGTTTCTCCATTCGGGTGCCCGAAACTTCAAATGTACCGATAGTTACGTCCTTTTAAACTCGAGTCTTTTCTTGTGTACGAATCTCTATGTCATTGTCGCATCGTGAGTTCGATTACCATCCGGTCTGCTTCGTATCCTTTATTTGAGTCTATTGCATGATCAGATATCATACGGCCTTCTCGTTCCTCCATTCGGGTGCTCGAAACTTCAAATGTACCGATAGTTACGTCGTTTAAAACTCGAGTCTTTTCTTGTGTACGAATCTCTATGCCATTGTCGCATCATGAGTCCGAATACCATCCGGTCCGCATCGTACCCTTTATTCGAGTCTATTGCATGATCGGATATCTTACGGCCTTCCCGTTCCTCCATTCGGGTGCCCGAAACTTCAAATGTACCGATAGTTACGGCGTTAAAAACTCGAGTCTTTTCTTGTGTACGAATCTCTATGTCATTGTCGTATCGTGAGTTCGAATACCATCCGGTCCGCTTCGTATCCTTTATTCGAGTCTATTGCATGATCGGATATCTTACGGCCTTCCCGTTCCTCCATTCGGGTGCACGAAACTTCAAATGTATCGATAGTTACGTCCTTTTGAACTCGAGTCTTTTCTTGTGTACGAATCTCTATGTCATTGTCGCATCGTGAATTCGATTACCATCCGGTCCGCTTTTTATCTTTTATTTGAGTCTATTGCATGATCAGATATCTTACGGCATTCAAGTTCCTCTATTCGGGTGCACGAAACTTCAAATGTACCGATTGTACGTCCTTTTATACTCGAGTCTTTTCTTGTGTACGAATCTCAATGTCACTGTCGCATCGTGAGTCCGATTACCATCCGGTTCGCTTTGAATCCTTTTTTTTTTTTTTTTTTTTTTTTTTTTGGTAAAGGAGACGGCACTCCGGTAAATATTATTAACCACAAAAAATATGTACAATCAAACCGGCTATATGGACTTTACAAAATAAAACCTATAAACTATAGTCCATAAAGCCAATACAATCCAAAACAAAACCACTAAACACCACTATCACAACCCACTAGCCATAATCTAAACATACAAAAACCCAACCCCAAAACCCACTATCTCTAAAAGCCCATACAATCATAACCCACACCCTAACAAGCCCAAAATCTATACTGAAGTCTTCATACAGCATCCAAATCTTTGACCCATCATACTTCATCTCTTTGTCTCTATCTTTGCCTTTCTTCAATTTTTAAATACAGCATTCCAGCTCATTTTGAATCCATCCTCTATTAAATTCCCACTGATCCACCAGACCCATAACTACTTCATTCCCAACCACTGCATTTGAATCTTTAACAATCATATAGAAATCAAACATATCTTCCCAGCAGCAGCAAACACTCCATCCTTTAAAACTGATAAGAACAATCCAGCATCCATTAAACAAACCCAACCCAGTCCCCTTCACAACTATTACAACACAACACAAATGATAAACCATATCACCCAACCCATTTAAAACCACATCCCATAACTGACCAACAGAAACAGACTCAAAATCTAACCTAAAATCAAGAAACAGGTTAAGAAACGAAATCATAATAACATAGGTTCCCCATCTTTGCATGGTACTAGAAAATATAAAACACTTTGGGGTGGAAATCAATGTCCTAATAGCAAAGATGGTGTCCATCCTTATCTCTCCAAGTGTAATGCTCCCCTTGAGCTCAATATATCCTAACCACCGATTATAAAACGCAGAACCAGGTTTATTTCCAAAAAAAGAAACAGAACCCAGCAGAATAGACTCACACAACACCATACCAAGAACTGAAAAGAAACAATAGGAAGGCTTAAAGGCCCAGATCTCTACCCAAACGCTTTTAGTACTCCTTATTACTGCATTTTCCCAGATATTAAACCCAGACCCACCCTTAGGCAAAAGCCTAAAAGACTCAAAAGACTCAAACATCAACTGAATCAGGCTCAACAAAGTCCGAAGACTGTAACAGGTTTCTAACCAGTGACAGGTACTAAAAAATAAAAATTTAGGGGTGGAAAATAATGCCCTAACATCACTGATTAGATCCATCCTTATCACTCCAGGGTGTAAGCTTACTCCAAGCTTAAGTAATCCTAAACCTCCAAACAAAACCGCAGAACTGAACTTACCTTTAAAGAGCAAAGAGAAGTCCAGCAGAATATTTTCAAAACTAAAAAAATAAAAATAAAAATAAACAAAACAATGAAACCAGTTTTGAAAATAAACAGGAAGCTTCAAAAGCCATATCTCTACCCAAGCGCTGTTTGTACACCAGATTACTGCAAGTTCCCAATGGTAAAAGCCCACCCATCCCTTAGGCAAAAGCCTAAATAAACAGACAGACTCAGACACACAAAGAAACAGACTTACACACAAGCAGAATTCCCAGACAGACCAAGACTCAAACTCACCCAAAATGACCCAGACAGACCAAGGTACTAACTTACCCATTCTGACCCATCCAGACCAAGACACTACCAGACCCAAGATGACCCAAACAGAATAAGACTTACACACAAGCAGAATTCTCATCCTTTGATGACATCTAAGGAATAAAAGACTCAAAAAACACTGACCAGATCCTAAACCAAAGGATGAGACCAACCTTATCACTCCATGAACCAGGCTTCCTCCCAGCCTTGACACTCCTATCCTCCGATCAAAATGCGCAAGACTAAGTCCATTCTTCCAAAAGGAAGGGGAGCTCAGCAGATAACAAAAAGGACACCACCAAAACACACACCAGGAATCAAAGTTCAGAAGCCAAAAAGGCCAAGAAACTACCCCATAAGAGCACAGACTCCAGAGAACAACAAGTTCCCACAACCCCAAATAAAGACCCATCCCAGAGTAATATTTAGTAATATTATTATCATTATAGAAAATATTATTATCATTATATATATTATTATTATACTTACTATTATTACTATATATAACTGAGATAAAAAATACCCCTCCACCTCCAATAACACTAGCAGTAACAAACCATCCCTTCTTACCCATACACACATTCTTCCACTCCTCCTTATAACTACCACAAGAGTCATTAACAATCATCATTAGGACATATAAAACCCCAGGCAGCAGCAGCCAACTGCACCTGCACAGAATTCTTCAAATTCAAACTTGCCATTCTCAACTTAACAACATCCTGAATCTGCTGCCCAAGGATCTTAGCACTCCTTCTAGAATTGCTAAATAGTCTATTGTTTCTCTCCTGCCAAATTAAATAAACAGCAGCAGCCAGACAAAGCCTTTGAATAATGTTCCACACAGACTTATTCACCACCCTTCCCTCTATAAACTGCACAATAGTATCCCACTGATCAGGAATATCACCAAATTTTGCCAACACCTTTAATCTCCTCCATATGGCATGAGAAAACTCACACCTAAAAAACAGGTGCTCATGACTATCAGGACAAGTCCCACACAAACTGCACTTCAAAACACCATTATATCCCCATTGTAACATCCTATCTTGTGTTGGAAGTCTGTACTTAAAAGCTAACCAAGTAATAAATGCATGTCTTGGAATAGATTGACTAAACCACACAGATCTACTCCACTTAACCTCACTACCCCCTTTTACCAAATCCTCATAAGCCACCTTTGTAGAAAATGGCACCTTCACACCATTATCTCTTTTCCACTAATACCTATCCCTAGTCATAGGACACAAAAAGGGCACCTCAGTCTGAATCAGCCAAGGATACTTACTACCCCACTCCTCAGGAAAACGCCAACTCCCATTACTTACCAAATCAGCCAACTTTCCCCTCAGGTTAAACCCAGCATTCCTAATATCTCTTCTATCTATGACATTGATCAAAGGACCTTTACTATGCCAGCTATCAAACCATGCACTAATTAATCTACCATTCCCAACCCTTGCAACACAATGAGGCCTAATAATACCCCTACACCCCAGAATTTGCTTCCAACTCCAAGAATCAGAATTTGTTTCTCCCACATCCCAAAAATTACATCCCTGCAATCTATGTAACCTAATCCATTCTACCCAAACAGAATCTTTATTATTTAACACATTCCAAATATGTTTAGACATTAAAGCAACATTTCTTTCCTTAAGAGAAGCAATTCCCAACCCACCTTGAGATTTCTTAAGACACAAATCATCCCAACTAACCCTAGCATATCCCATCTTTAAATCCCCTTGACTCCACAAAAAACCTCTACAAATCCTTTCCACATCATCATTTAAATTAACAGGCAAGATAAACAATGATGACCAATACACAGTAAGAGAGGATAATACAGATTTAATCAATTGCAGTCTCCCAGCAAAAGAGAGGAACTTATTCCTCCAGTCATTGACCCTGCTCTTAACCTTGTCAAGAAGAATAGAACAGTCCTTCTGATATAACCTCCTAGAAGCAAGAGGAATACCCAAGTATTTCAAAGGAAAGCTTCCCACTTTAAAAGGCACAATTCTCAAGATATTCTCCTGAATTTCAGGCTTCACATTCCCAAAAATAATCTCACTCTTCTGCATATTAGGCTTTAACCCAGACATGTTGCCAAACTCATCCAAAGCAGCCTTCAAAATACTAATGGACTCACAATCCTGACTACTAAAAACTATCAAATCATCAGCAAAACATAAATGGGTCAACTTCATCTTTTCACACTTCCAATGATACACAAAGCTATCAGCCTCCCTAATTCTTCTTATGAATACTAAATTAAGAACCTCCATAACTAAAGTGAATAAGTAAGGAGACATAGGATCCCCTTGCCTTAACCCTTTCTCCCCCTTGAAAAACCCGTACAGATCCCCATTAAGACTGATAGAATAAGATACAGAAGTAACACATTCCATCACCCACCCAATAAACTTCTCATGAAATCCAAAACCAACTAAACATTGATGAAGAAAGGCATGATCAACAGAATCATAAGCCTTCTGCAAGTCTATTTTCATACCAACTCTAGAATGACCCCTCACCCAATCATACCCTTTAACTAACTCTTGAGATAACAAAATATTATCACTAATAAGCCTCCCAGGAACAAAAGCACTCTGTGACTTATCAACAACCTGCTCTAAATAACCCATCATCCTATTACAGATCACTTTACTAATGCACTTGTAAAGGACATTACAACATGCAATAGGTCTAAATTCACTAACAAGGTTAGGAACCTTAACTTTAGGGATTAAAGAAAGGACAGTAGCATTAAGTTGCTTTAACAGCCTTCCATTCTGAAAAAATTCTTGAACAGCAAGACAAACTTCATCCCCCACAACATTCTAAGCAGCTTTAAAGAATTTTGCAGAATAGCCATCAGGCCCAGGAGCCTTATTGTCATCAATTTGAAACATAGCAGCCTTGATCTCCTCCTTAGAAACATCTCTAACCATATAATCAGCATCATACACATTTATCTTCTTTAAAAATAAACTATCAACATCACCAATAGGATCCACATGATCCTTTTTCCCCATCATACTCATATAGTAACTGACAAAAGCACTACCCAGAGAATTCTCATCATAACAGGTACCATCCAACCCACTAATTTGAACCACCCTATTCTTAGCCTGCCTCTGCTTGACAGAATGATAAAAATATTTGTTATTTTGATCTCCCACACATAACCAGTGGACCTTTGACTTCTGTTTAAGAAAAGCCTCCTCATCAGCACAAGCTTCATTGTAAGCTTTAATATAAGCTGCTTCCTCCTCTCTCAAAGACACATTCCCAGAATCCTCAACCACTTCCTTCTGAATTTTCTCAAGTTCAGACTTCAAAAACTCAACCTTTTCAAAGTAATTACCCATACTATAGTTAAGTTTCCTGAATGGTTTCTTCAAACTTTTCAGTTTAGTCACCACCTGAAACATTCTACAACCCCTTACATTAATCCCCCAACCATTCTTAACAATACCTTCAAACTCTGGCTTATCAGCCAAATGATTCCAGAACTTAAAAGGTTTGGGATCCCTATACCCATCCTCCAGAGGACATGTAACAAGGACAGGAGAATGATCAGAACTATAGAAAGGAAGAAATTTAGCAAACAAACCAGGAAACAGTACACCCATTTTCTCATTAACCATAGCCCTATCTAACTTTTCAAGAATGCCATCAGTTTTCCCAGGCTTTTGGTTCCAAGTAAAATGAAATCCAGTACTAGCAAGATCAGAAACCTTTAAACAATCAACACAGTTTTTAAAATCATCCATCCCATAAACAGGAACAGAACCCCCTATATTCTTATCCCCTGGCTCCAAAATTATATTGAAATCTCCCAAAACCACCCAAGGATTGTTCCCAATAAACCTAGAGTGATTCTTTAGACTTCCCCATAACTCCCTTCTACCAGGAACATTAGTAACACCATATACAAAAGAACAAAAGAACCTCTCCCCCTCCTTAAAAGGACAAACTAAACAGTGCACCACTTGAGAGGTCATGGATAAAACAAAAACATCCATAACCTTCGGGTCCCAACCAACCAAAATTCTAGCCCAACTAGGACAAAATTCAATATTAGAAACCCATTCCCACCTACTCATAACCCCTTTACCAGCATCAAGAATTCCACCAGGACTAACTCTTGTCTCCAAAAAACCACCCAACTTAATACCATTATCAACAACAATTCTCCCTATCTGTCTTTGTTTAGAGGTAGTTGACATACCCCTAACATTCCAAGCAAGAAGATTAATCTTCATTTATAACAGTAGAACAACCCACAGGGCCCTGCAGACCAGAGGAACCCTCACCTACACCACTACTAGAACCCCCATCACACTTCATAAATTCAGCATTCTCCTCAATATCAGAATGGACTTCAGCTTCCTTCATTAATTTATCAAACATAAGAATATCCCATTGTTCAAAAAATAATTTAACTTGACCAATGTTCCATTTCCTCATAATATCATTAGAAGGACAGATTTTATTAAGAATATAATGAGATACTTCATTAAACTGATCATCAGACATCCTAAAATACCCAGACTTAGTATTAACCTTAGTATCTATTTTAAAATCCCCACCATTCCCTCCACTATTCTTACTACTAGATTCTCCTACACCAGAAGACCCTGCACCAACTGAATTCCTCTCCACATTAATCACCCCTTCAATCTCCTTACCTTTCCTACTACCCCCACCATTCTTCACCTCAGAAGTCTTCTTCACATCATTCTCACCCTCCACTTCTTTAATCACCACACCATTAGCCCTCCTAACAGAACCACTAACACCCTCCTTTTTTTCACTCTGATTCCTATCAATAGACCCTTCTCCTATCCTAACCTCCACATTATCCCCCTCTAAATCACCCAAAACTTCAAACCTATTAGCTTGCTCACCCTTCTTTCTTCCATCATCCCCATTCTGTTTCTTCCCTTGCACCTGCCTATACACTTGAGTATTTCTACCCTGAAAACCACCTCTACCATTAAAACCACCCCTTCCCTGCCCATTTCTCCTAAACCCATTAAACCTAACACCATCATTCCTAGCCTCACCATTCCTCAAACCCCTACCTTGATCACCTCCATTAGATCCACCTCCTTGACCATTAACAGTCCTACCCTCAGACCCTTCCCCTTTTTCCCCTTTCTTATTTCTACCCACATTAATAAAACCATCAGACCTTACCCCAGAAACAGGATAATCCTGATTAGTACCCAGATTAATATCCTTCACCAACAAATGAGCCCTCTCCTCCATTTCTTTCACTGTCAGAACTCTGGACCTACAACCTTCAAAGTCATGCCCAAACACCTTACACACAGAACATTTCTTTATAAAAATCTCATAAGTAACCCTTACATCACTAAAGAACCCAGGTTTACCATCATCAGGAGGATACCAAGCCTTCACAAACTCAGGTAAAATCTTCTCAGCTTTTACCTCAACAAGGACTCTAGCAAAGCAAGCAGGCCCTTCCTTCTTTTGGCATCTCTCACTAGTAATTCTATCAAACATTAAAGGATTGCCTACACAACTCATCATACTAACAAATACTCTCATTATTCCACAATTCCTTAGGAAGATTAGGAATAGTAACCCACATAGGAATAACATTAGGCTCAACTTTCTCCAGACAAATACCCACCTCCCATTTCTTCAGACATAAAGGAACATTGTTAACTAACCATGGACCTTTCTCCATAGCATTCCACATTCCCTCATCATTCTTAAACTTAAAAAAGAAAATACCATTATTATTTGAAGAAATTTCCACTAAACCAAACCTCTTCCACATCCTTAACAGGTGGAATCTCACCATACCAATAGCCAAATCCTTCCCAATGAAATACCCATACAAATACTTGCTATACACTTTCTTAGCCTCAGCAATTTTCTCAGGATTAATAACTGCAACCTCCTCTCCATTTTCTAAGACTTTTGGTGGATAAAATTGAACTTTCTCCACCAAAACATCACTACTTTCACCAACAGTAGCAGCAGCATAAGACTTAACATCTTTAACAGGACCCTCTCCCTTAGCCACAGGTTTGCCTAACACAACCCCATTACCCCTCTTTGCATTAAACACCACATTATCCTTAACAACCACTGTACCCAACACAGACTTTTTAGGAAGAGGTGGAAGCTTTTGAATGGCAACCACATCATCCTTAGTGATACAATAAGGGCTCATACTTCTAGACTTTTCAACTATTAACTTCCTCATAGGAACCCTCCTAATGCCTTTAACACCCTTACCTATCTTACCTCCACCCCCTTTAACATCCTGTCCCTCTTGTTTATCCACAACCAAATCCATTTCAGCACTCTCCTCCACCCTGTTAATCTTCATTTCACCTGAGCTCATACCCTCCCCCTTCTTGATCACACTAACTTCAACCTTCTTCTTAACATCAGTTTTGGGCAAAGGAAATCCAGGACAGAAATCCATCTTCTCAATAGGCTTCTCATAATTAAACTTAATCATCTCTAGTCCATTCAAGAAAGTATCACACCCTTTCTTTTTAACCACAATAACAGGCTTAGTCCCACAATTCTTATCCCCCCTATTAACTTTAACATTAACAGATTCCATACCCTGACCACTACCCATAACCTCATCAGCATTCATAGAAACATCACTCTTAATAGCCTTCCTTGGAGGAACTAACACCATAGGCTTTTTAGCCAAAACAGCTAACAAATCAGCAGCAGAACAGTTATCAGGTAACACTTCCAGCTCATCCCCCTTCACACAGTAACCCTCATACTTTGAACCCCCAACATCAGTCTTGCCAATCTTCACTTTCACTCCCTCATTTCTAACAGAATGCTTCTTCCTCTTACTTAACAATACCAGATTCTCACTGCCCATAGCATTAAAAACATTAACATTAGGAGAAACTTGAGGAAAGCTCACCTTCCTAACTCTTACAGCATCACATTCTTCCCTTTTACTAGCTAAAAACCTAGCCAAAGCTTCCAACATAGACTTGTTCTGACCCTCAACCTCCATCTTAGTCTCACCAACACAACCACTCTTCTGTCCATCCACACAGACCACCCCTGACACCTTCAAAGGCTTACCAGCAGCATCACACTTTTGAGCTAATAAAAACAACTCATTCATATCTTCATTCAATAACCTAGACCTCCAATTCTCTCCTAACAAATTACGAAGGTAATTAACATGAACCTCAGATAGTTCAGGAGCATCAAACATACCTTTAACCCAGTTTAGCGGATCAGAAGATTGGCTATTATCCTCCACCTCCATAGCCGTCTTCTGAAACCAGGAAGAGTCTGAACCAACCTCCTTCATCCAATTATCCCCAAACATACCCTTCAAATACTCCAAATCACCCCCAGTAAGCTCACACGACTCAACCTTATCCCCAATCATCCTACTCAAGCAAAACTTACCTTCACTCACCTGCTTCAGATCCATACTATACCCCATAACCACAGATAAATCTGGAGGAACCGCCGGAGGAGGCTCCGGCAACCCAACCCTAGCTGGAGAACCCATACTCGCGCACTGTGAAGATTCCACCACCTTCGAAGATGATGGAACAGTGAAACACAAATGAAGAAGGAAGAACAGAGAAGAAAATAGGGTTAGAAAAGAAGCGGGAAAAGAAAACTGGAGAAGAAACCCCTGAATCGCCTAAATCGCCCAAATCAGAGAGAAAACCCTAGCTTCGTATCCGCTTTTTATCCTTTACTTGAGTCTATTCCGCTTTGAATCCTTTATTTGAGTCTATTGCATGATCAGATATCTTACGGCCTTCCAGTTTCTCCATTCGGGTGCCCGAAACTTCAAATGTACCGATAGTTACGTCCTTTTAAACTCGAGTCTTTTCTTGTGTACGAATCTCTATGTCATTGTCGCATCGTGAGTCCGATTACCATTCGGTTCGCTTTGTATCCTTTATTTGAGTCTATTCCATGATCAGATATCTTACGGCCTTCCTGTTCCTCTATTCGGGTGCCCGAAACTTCAAATGTACCGATAGTTACGTCCTTTAAAACTCGAGTCTTTTCTTGTGTACGAATCTCTATGTCATTGTCGAATCGTGAGTCCGATTACCATCCGGTCCGCATCGTATCCTTTATTCGAGTCTATTGCATGATCGGATATCTTACGGCCTTCCCGTTCCTCCATTCGGGTGCCCGAAACTTCAAATGTACCGATAGTTACGTCCTTTATAACACGAGGCTTTTCTTGTGTACGAATCTCTATGTCATTGTCGCATCGTGAGTCCGAATACCATCCGGTCTGCTTCGTATCCTTTATTTGAGTCTATTGCATGATCAGATATCTTACGGCCTTATCGTGCCTCCATTCGGGTGCCCGAAATTTCAAATGTACCGATAGTTACGTGCTTTAAAACTCGAGTCTTTTATTGTGTACGAATCTCTTTGTCATTGTCGCATCGTGAGTCCGATTACCATCCGGTTCGCTTCGTATCCTTTATTTGACTCGATTGCATGATCAGATATCTTACGGCCTTCCAGTTCCTCCATTCGGGTGCCCGAAACTTCAAATTTACAGATAGTTACGAACTTAAAAACTCGAGTCTTTTCTTGTGTACGAATCTCTATGTCATTGTCGCATCGTGAGTTCGATTACCATCCGGTCCACTTCATATCCTTTATTCGAGTCTATTGCATGATCGGATATCTTACGGCTTTCCCGTTCCTCCATTCGGGTGCCCGAAACTTCAAATGTACCGATAGTTACGTCCTTTAAAACTCGAGTCTTTTCTTGTGTACAAATCTCTATGTCATTGTCGTATCGTGGGTCAGATTACCATCCAGTCCGCCTCGTATCCTTTATTTGACTCGATTGCATGATCAGATATCTTACGGCCTTCCCGTTCCTCCATTCGGGTGCCCGAAATTTTAAATGTACCAATAGTTATGAACTTAAAAACTCGAGCCTTTTCTTGTGTACGAATCTCTATGTCATTGTTGCATAGTGAGTTCGATTACCATCCGGTCCGCTTCGTATCCTTTATTCGAGTCTATTGCATGATCGGATATCTTACGGCCTTCCCGTTCCTCCATTTGGGTGCCCGAAACTTCAAATTTACCGATAGTTACGATGCTAAAAACTCGAGTCTTTTCTTGTGTTCGAATCTCTATGTCATTGTCGTATCGTGAGTTCGATTACCATCCGGTCTGCTTCGTATCCTTTATTTGAGTCTATTGCATGATCAGATATCTTACGGCCTTCCCGTTCCTCCATTCGGGTGCACGAAACTTCAAATGTACCGATAGTTACGTCCTTTTAAACTCGAGTCTTTTCTTGTGTACGAATCTCTATGTCATTGTCGCATCGTGAATTTGATTACCATCCGGTCCGATTTTTATCTTTTATTTGAGTCTATTGCATGATCAGATATCTTACGGCCTTCCAGTTCCTCCATTCAGGTGCACGGAACTTCAAATGTACCGATAGTTACGTCCTTTTAAACTCGTGTCTTTTCTTGTGTACGAATCTCAATGTCACTGTCGCATCGTGAGTCCGATTACCATCCGGTTCGCTTCGTATCCTTTATTTGAGTCTATTGCATGATCAGATATCATACGGCCTTCCAGTTCCTCCATTCGGGTGCCCGAAACTTCAAATGTTCCGATAGTTACGACGTTAAAAACTCGAGTCTTTTCTTGTGTTCGAATCTCTATGTCATTGTCGTATCGTGAGTTCGATTACCATCCGGTCTGCTTCGTATCCTTTATTTGAGTCTATTGCATGATCAGATATCTTACGGCCTTCCCGTTCCTCCATTCGGGTGCACGAAACTTCAAATGTACCGATACTTACGTCCTTTTAAACTCGAGTCTTTTCTTGTGTTCGAATCTCTATGTCATTGTCGTATCGTGAGTTCGATTACCATCCGGTCCGCTTCGTATCCTTTATGTGAGTCTATTGCATGATCAGATATCTTACGGCCTTCCCGTTCCTTCATTCGGGTGCACGAAACTTCAAATGTACCGATACTTACGTCCTTTTAAGCTCGAGTCTTTTCTTGTGTTCGAATCTCTATGTCATTGTCGTATCGTGAGTTCGATTACCATCCGGTCCGCTTCGTATCCTTTATTTGACTCGATTGCATGATCAGATATCTTACGGCCTTCCAGTTCCTCCATTCGGGTGCCCGAAACTTCAAATTTACAGATAGTTACGAACTTAAAAACTCGAGTCTTTTCTTGTGTACGAATCTCTATGTCATTGTCGCATCGTGAGTTCGATTACCATCCGGTCCACTTCATATCCTTTATTCGAGTCTATTGCCTGATCGGATATCTTACGGCCTTCCCGTTCCTCCATTCGGGTGCCCGAAACTTCAAATGTACTGATAGTTACGTCCTTTAAAACTCGAGTCTTTTCTTGTGTACGAATCTCTATGTCATTGTCGTATCGTGGGTCCGATTACCATCCAGTCCGCCTCGTATCCTTTATTTGACTCGATTGCATGATCAGATATCTTACGGCCTTCCCGTTCCTCCATTCGGGTGCCCGAAATTTTAAATGTACCAATAGTTATGAACTTAAAAACTCGAGCCTTTTCTTGTGTACGAATCTCTATGTCATTGTTGCATAGTGAGTTCGATTACCATCCGGTCCGCTTCGTATCCTTTATTCGAGTCTATTGCATGATCGGATATCTTACGGCCTTCCCGTTCCTCCATTTGGGTGCCCGAAACTTCAAATGTACCGATAGTTACGATGCTAAAAACTCGAGTCTTTTCTTGTGTTCGAATCTCTATGTCATTGTTGTATCGTGAGTTCGATTACCATCCGGTCTACTTCGTATCCTTTATTTGAGTCTATTGCATGATCAGATATCTTATGGCCTTCCCGTTCCTCCATTCGGGTGCACGAAACTTCAAATGTACCGATAGTTACGTCCTTTTAAACTCGAGTCTTTTCTTGTGTACGAATCTCTATGTCATTGTCGCATCGTGAATTCGATTACCATCCGGTCCGATTTTTATCTTTTATTTGAGTCTATTGCATGATCAGATATCTTACGGCCTTCCAGTTCCTCCATTCGGGTGCACGGAACTTCAAATGTACCGATAGTTACGTCCTTTTAAACTCGTGTCTTTTCTTGTGTACGAATCTCAATGTCACTGTCGCATCGTGAGTCCTATTACCATCCGGTTCGCTTCGTATCCTTTATTTGACTCTATTGCATGATCAGATATCATACGGCCTTCCAGTTCCTCCATTCGGGTGCCCGAAACTTCAAATGTACCGATAGTTACGACGTTAAAAACTCGAGTCTTTTCTTGTGTTCGAATCTCTATGTCATTGTCGTATCGTGAGTTCGATTACCATCCGGTCTGCTTCGTATCCTTTATTTGAGTCTATTGCATGATCAGATATCTTACAGCCTTCCCGTTCCTCCATTCGGGTGCACGAAACTTTAAATGTACCGATACTTACGTCCTTTTAAACTCGAGTCTTTTCTTGTGTTCGAATCTCTATGTCATTGTCGTGTCGTGAGTTCGATTACCATCTGGTCCGCTTCGTATCCTTTATGTGAGTCTATTGCATGATCAGATATCTTACGGCCTTCCCGTTCCTTCATTCGGGTGCACGAAACTTCAAATGTACCGATACTTACGTCCTTTTAAGCTCGAGTCTTTTCTTGTGTTCGAATCTCTATGTCATTGTCGTATCGTGAGTTCGATTACCATCCGGTCCGCTTCGTATCCTTTATGTGAGTCTATTGCATGATCAGATATCTTACGGCCTTCCAGTTCCTCCATTCGGGTGCCCGAAACTTCAAATGTACCGATAGTTACGTCCTTTTAAACTCGAGTATTTTCTTGGGTACGAATCTCTATGTCATTGTCGTATCGTGAGTTCGATTACCATCCGGTCTGCTTCGTATCCTTTATTTGAGTCTATTGCATGATCAGATATCTTACGGCCTTCCCGTTCCTCCATTCGGGTGCACGAAACTTCAAATGTACCGATACTTACGTCCTTTTAAACTCGAGTCTTTTCTTGTGTTCGAATCTCTATGTCATTGTCGTATCGTGAGTTCGATTACCATCCGGTCCGCTTCGTATCCTTTATGTGAGTCTATTGCATGATCAGATATCTTACGGCCTTCCCGTTCCTTCATTCGGGTGCACGAAACTTCAAATGTACCGATACTTACGTCCTTTTAAGCTCGAGTCTTTTCTTGTGTTCGAATCTCTATGTCATTGTCGTATCGTGAGTTCGATTACCATCCGGTCCGCTTCGTATCCTTTATGTGAGTCTATTGCATGATCAGATATCTTACGGCCTTCCAGTTCCTCCATTCGGGTGCCCGAAACTTCAAATGTACCGATAGTTACGTCCTTTTAAACTCGAGTATTTTCTTGGGTACGAATCTCTATGTCATTGTCACGTCGTGAGTTCAATTACCATCCGGTCTGCTTCGTATCCTTTATTTATGTCTATTGCATGATAAGATATCATACGGCCTTCCCGTTCCTCCATTCGGGTGCCCGAAATTTTAAATGTACCAATAGTTAGGAACTTAAAAACTCGAGCCTTTTCTTGTGTACGAATCTCTATGTCATTGTTGCATAGTGAGTTCGATTACCTTCCGGTCCACTTCGTATCCTTTATTCGAGTCTATTGCATGATCGGATATCTTACGGCCTTCCCGTTCCTCCATTCGGGTGCCCGAAACTTCAAATGTACCGATAGTTACGACGTTAAAAACTCGAGTCTTTTCTTGTGTTCGAATCTCTATGTCATTGTCGTATCGTGGGTCCGATTACCATCCAGTCCGCCTCGTATCCTTTATTTGACTCGATTGCATGATCAGATATCTTACGGCTTTCCCGTTCCTCCATTCGGGTGCCCGAAATTTTAAATGTACCAATAGTTATGAACTTAAAAACTTGAGCCTTTTCTTGTGTACGAATCTCTATGTCATTGTTGCATAGTGAGTTCGATTACCATCCGGTCCGCTTCGTATCCTTTATTCGAGTCTATTGCATGATCGGATATCTTACGGCCTTCCCGTTCCTCCATTTGGGTGCCCGAAACTTCAAATGTACCGATAGTTACGATGCTAAAAACTCGAGTCTTTTCTTGTGTTCGAATCTCTATGTCATTGTCGTATCGTGAGTTCGATTACCATCCGGTCCGCTTCGTATCCTTTATGTGAGTCTATTGCATGATCAGATATCTTACGGCCTTCCAGTTCCTCCATTCGGGTGCCCGAAACTTCAAATGTACCGATAGTTACGTCCTTTTAAACTCGAGTATTTTCTTGGGTACGAATCTCTATGTCATTGTCACGTCGTGAGTTCAATTACCATCCGGTCTGCTTCGTATCCTTTATTTGGGTCTATTGCATGATAAGATATCATACGGCCTTCCCGTTCCTCCATTCGGGTGCCCGAAATTTTAAATGTACCAATAGTTATGAACTTAAAAACTCGAGCCTTTTCTTGTGTACGAATCTCTATGTCATTGTTGCATAGTGAGTTCGATTACCATCCGGTCCGCTTCGTATCCTTTATTCAAGTCTATTGCATGATCGGATATCTTACGGCCTTCCCGTTCCTCCATTTGGGTGCCCGAAACTTCAAATGTACCGATAGTTACGATGCTAAAAACTCGAGTCTTTTCTTGTGTTCGAATCTCTATGTCATTGTCGTATCGTGAGTTCGATTACCATCCGGTCTGCTTCGTATCCTTTATTTGAGTCTATTGCATGATCAGATATCTTACGGCCTTCCCGTTCCTCCATTCGGGTGCACGAAACTTCAAATGTACCGATAGTTACGTCCTTTTAAACTCGAGTCTTTTCTTGTGTACGAATCTCTATGTCATTGTCGCATCGTGAATTCGATTACCATCCGGTCCGATTTTTATCTTTTATTTGAGTCTATTGCATGATCAGATATCTTACGGCCTTCCAGTTCCTCCATTCGGGTGCACGGAACTTCAAATGTACCGATAGTTACGTCCTTTTAAACTCGTGTCTTTTCTTGTGTACGAATCTCAATGTCACTGTCGCATCGTGAGTCCGATTACCATCCGGTTCGCTTCGTATCCTTTATTCGAGTCTATTGCATGATCGGATATCTTACGGCCTTCCAGTTCCTCCATTCGGGTGCCCGAAACTTCAAATGTACCGATAGTTACGTCCTTTTAAACTCGAGTATTTTCTTGGGTACGAATCTCTATGTCATTGTCACGTCGTGAGTTCAATTACCATCTGGTCTGCTTCGTATCCTTTATTTGGGTCTATTGCATGATAAGATATCATACGGCCTTCCCGTTCCTCCATTCGGGTGCCCGAAATTTTAAATGTACCAATAGTTAGGAACTTAAAAACTCGAGCCTTTTCTTGTGTACGAATCTCTATGTCATTGTTGCATAGTGAGTTCGATTACCTTCCGGTCCACTTCGTATCCTTTATTCGAGTCTATTGCATGATCGGATATCTTACGGCCTTCCCGTTCCTCCATTCGGGTGCCCGAAACTTCAAATGTACCGATAGTTACGACGTTAAAAACTCGAGTCTTTTCTTGTGTTCGAATCTCTATGTCATTGTCGTATCGTGGGTCCGATTACCATCCAGTCCGCCTCGTATCCTTTATTTGACTCGATTGCATGATCAGATATCTTACGGCCATCCCGTTCCTCCATTCGGGTGCCCGAAATTTTAAATGTACCAATAGTTATGAACTTAAAAACTCGAGCCTTTTCTTGTGTACGAATCTCTATGTCATTGTTGGATAGTGAGTTCGATTACCATCCGGTCCGCTTCGTATCCTTTATTCGAGTCTATTGCATGATCAGATATCTTACGGCCTTCCAGTTCCTCCATTCGGGTGCCCGAAACTTCAAATGTACCGATAGTTACGTCCTTTTAAACTCGAGTATTTTCTTGGGTACGAATCTCTATGTCATTGTCACGTCGTGAGTTCAATTACCATCCGGTCTGCTTCGTATCCTTTATTTGGGTCTATTGCATGATAAGATATCATACGGCCTTCCCGTTCCTCCATTCGGGTGCCCGAAATTTTAAATGTACCAATAGTTATGAACTTAAAAACTCGAGCCTTTTCTTGTGTACGAATCTCTATGTCATTGTTGCATAGTGAGTTCGATTACCATCCGGTCCGCTTCGTATCCTTTATTCAAGTCTATTGCATGATCGGATATCTTACGGCCTTCCCGTTCCTCCATTTGGGTGCCCGAAACTTCAAATGTACCGATAGTTACGATGCTAAAAACTCGAGTCTTTTCTTGTGTTCGAATCTCTATGTCATTGTCGTATCGTGAGTTCGATTACCATCCGGTCTGCTTCGTATCCTTTATTTGAGTCTATTGCATGATCAGATATCTTACGGCCTTCCCGTTCCTCCATTCGGGTGCACGAAACTTCAAATGTACCGATAGTTACGTCCTTTTAAACTCGAGTCTTTTCTTGTGTACGAATCTCTATGTCATTGTCGCATCGTGAATTCGATTACCATCCGGTCCGATTTTTATCTTTTATTTGAGTCTATTGCATGATCAGATATCTTACGGCCTTCCAGTTCCTCCATTCGGGTGCACGGAACTTCAAATGTACCGATAGTTACGTCCTTTTAAACTCGTGTCTTTTCTTGTGTACGAATCTCAATGTCACTGTCGCATCGTGAGTCCGATTACCATCCGGTTCGCTTCGTATCCTTTATTCGAGTCTATTGCATGATCGGATATCTTACGGCCTTCCAGTTCCTCCATTCGGGTGCCCGAAACTTCAAATGTACCGATAGTTACGTCCTTTTAAACTCGAGTATTTTCTTGGGTACGAATCTCTATGTCATTGTCACGTCGTGAGTTCAATTACCATCTGGTCTGCTTCGTATCCTTTATTTGGGTCTATTGCATGATAAGATATCATACGGCCTTCCCGTTCCTCCATTCGGGTGCCCGAAATTTTAAATGTACCAATAGTTAGGAACTTAAAAACTCGAGCCTTTTCTTGTGTACGAATCTCTATGTCATTGTTGCATAGTGAGTTCGATTACCTTCCGGTCCACTTCGTATCCTTTATTCGAGTCTATTGCATGATCGGATATCTTACGGCCTTCCCGTTCCTCCATTCGGGTGCCCGAAACTTCAAATGTACCGATAGTTACGACGTTAAAAACTCGAGTCTTTTCTTGTGTTCGAATCTCTATGTCATTGTCGTATCGTGGGTCCGATTACCATCCAGTCCGCCTCGTATCCTTTATTTGACTCGATTGCATGATCAGATATCTTACGGCCTTCCCGTTCCTCCATTCGGGTGCCCGAAATTTTAAATGTACCAATAGTTATGAACTTAAAAACTCGAGCCTTTTCTTGTGTACGAATCTCTATGTCATTGTTGGATAGTGAGTTCGATTACCATCCGGTCCGCTTCGTATCCTTTATTCGAGTCTATTGCATGATCGGATATCTTACGGCCTTCCCGTTCCTCCATTTGGGTGCCCGAAACTTCAAATGTACCGATAGTTACGATGCTAAAAACTCGAGTCTTTTCTTGTGTTCGAATCTCTATGTCATTGTCGTATCGTGAGTTCGATTACCATCCGGTCTGCTTCGTATCCTTTATTTGAGTCTATTGGATGATCAGATATCTTACGGCCTTCCCGTTCCTCCATTCGGGTGCACGAAACTTCAAATGTACCGATAGTTACGTCCTTTTAAACTCGAGTCTTTTCTTGTGTACGAATCTCTATGACATTGTCGCATCGTGAATTCGATTACCATCCGGTCTGATTTTTATCTTTTATTTGAGTCTATTGCATGATCGGATATCTTACGGCCTTCCCGTTCCTCCATTCGGGTGCCTGAAATTTTAAATGTACCAATAGTTATGAACTTAAAAACTCGAGCCTTTTCTTGTGTACGAATCTCTATGTCATTGTTGCATAGTGAGTTCGATTAACATCCGGTCCGCTTCGTATCCTTTATTCGAGTCTATTGCATGATCGGATATCTTACGGCCTTCCCGTTCCTCCATTTGGGTGCCCGAAACTTTAAATGTACCGATAGTTACGACGTTAAAAACTCGAGTCTTTTCTTGTGTTCGAATCTCTATGTAATTGTCGTATCGTGGGTCCGATTACCATCCAGTCCGCCTCGTATCCTTTATTTGACTCGATTGCATGATCAGATATCTTACGGCCTTCCCGTTCCTCCATTCGGGTGCCCGAAATTTTAAATGTACCAATAGTTATGAACTTAAAAACTCGAGCCTTTTCTTGTGTACGAATCTCTATGTCATTGTTGCATAGTGAGTTCGATTACCATCCGGTCCGCTTCGTATCCTTCATTCGAGTCTATTGCATGATCGGATATCTTACGGCCTTCCCGTTCCTCCATTCGGGTGCCCGAAACTTCAAATGTACCGATAGTTACGACGTTAAAAACTCGAGTCTTTTCTTGTGTTCGAATCTCTATGTCATTGTCGTATCGTGGGTCCGATTACCATCCAGTCCGCCTCGTATCCTTTATTTGACTCGATTGCATGATCAGATATCTTACGGCCTTCCCGTTCCTCCATTCGGGTGACCGAAATTTTAAATGTACCAATAGTTATGAACTTAAAAACTCGAGCCTTTTCTTGTGTACGAATCTCTATGTCATTGTTGCATAGTGAGTTCGATTACCATCCGGTCCGCTTCGTATCCTTTATTCGAGTCTATTGCATGATCGGATATCTTACGGCCTTCCCGTTCCTCCATTTGGGTGCCCGAAACTTCAAATGTACCGATAGTTACGATGCTAAAAACTCGAGTCTTTTCTTGTGTTCGAATCTCTATGTCATTGTCGTATCGTGAGTTCGATTACCATCCGGTCTGCTTCGTATCCTTTATTTGAGTCTATTGCATGATCAGATATCTTACGGCCTTCCCGTTCCTCCATTCGGGTGCACGAAACTTCAAATGTACCGATAGTTACGTCCTTTTAAACTCGAGTCTTTTCTTGTGTACGAATCTCTATGTCATTGTCGCATCGTGAATTCGATTACCATCCGGTCCGATTTTTATCTTTTATTTGAGTCTATTGCATGATCAGATATCTTACGGCCTTCTAGTTCCTCCATTCGGGTGCACGGAACTTCAAATGTACCGATAGTTACGTCCTTTTAAACTCGTGTCTTTTCTTGTGTACGAATCTCAATGTCACTGTCGCATCGTGAGTCCGATTACCATCCGGTTCGCTTCGTATCCTTTATTTGAGTCTATTGCATGATGAGATATCATACGGCCTTCCAGTTCCTCCATTCGTGTGCCCGAAACTTCAAATGTCTCGATAGTTACGAAGTTAAAAACTCGAGTCTTTTCTTGTGTTCGAATCTCTATGTCATTGTCGTATCGTGAGTTCGATTACCATCCGGTCTGCTTCGTATCCTTTATTTGAGTCTATTGCATGATCAGATATCTTACGGCCTTCCCGTTCCTCCATTCGGGTGCACGAAACTTCAAATGTACCGATACTTACGTCCTTTTAAACTCGAGTCTTTTCTTGTGTTCGAATCTCTATGTCATTGTCGTATCGTGAGTTCGATTACCATCCGGTCCGCTTCGTATCCTTTATGTGAGTCTATTGCATGATCAGATATCTTACGGCCTTCCCGTTCCTTCATTCGGGTGCACGAAACTTCAAATGTACCTTTACTTACGTCCTTTTAAGCTCGAGTCTTTTCTTGTGTTCGAATCTCTATGTCATTGTCGTATCGTGAGTTCGATTACCATCCGGTCCGCTTCGTATCCTTTATGTGAGTCTATTGCATGATCAGATATCTTACGGCCTTCCAGTTCCTCCATTCGGGTGCCCGAAACTTCAAATGTACCGATAGTTACGTCCTTTTAAACTCGAGTATTTTCTTGGGTACGAATCTCTATGTCATTGTCACGTCGTGAGTTCAATTACCATCCGGTCTGCTTCGTATCCTTTATTTGGGTCTATTGCATGATAAGATATCATACGGCTTTCCCGTTCCTCCATTCGGGTGCCCGAAATTTTAAATGTACCAATAGTTAGGAACTTAAAAACTCGAGCCTTTTCTTGTGTACGAATCTCTATGTCATTGTTGCATAGTGAGTTCGATTACCTTCCGGTCCACTTCGTATCCTTTATTCGAGTCTATTGCATGATCGGATATCTTACGGCCTTCCCGTTCCTCCATTCGGGTGCCCGAAACTTCAAATGTACCGATAGTTACGACGTTAAAAACTCGAGTCTTTTCTTGTGTTCGAATATCTATGTCATTGTCGTATCGTGAGTTCGATTACCATTCGGACCGCTTCGTATCCTTTATTTGACTCTATTACATGATCAGATATCTTATGGCCTTCCCGTTCCTCCATTCGGGTGCCCGAAATTTTAAATGTACCAATAGTTACGAACTTAAAAACTCGAGCCTTTTCTTGTGCACGAATCTCTATGTCATTGTTGCATAGTGAGTTCGATTACCATTCGGTCCGCTTCGTATCGTTTATTCGAGTCTATGCAGGATCGGATATCTTACGGCCTTCCCGTTCCTCCATTCGGGTGCACGAAACGTCAAATGTACCAATAGTTACGTCCTTTTAAACTCGAGTCTTTTCTTGTGTACGAATCTCTATGTCATTGTCGCATCGTGAATTCGATTACCATCCAGTCCGATTTTTATCTTTTATTTGAGTCTATTGCATGATCAGATATCTTACGGCCTTCCAGTTCCTCCATTCGGGTGCACGGAACTTCAAATGTACCGATAGTTACGTCCTTTTAAACTCGAGTCTTTTCTTGTGTACGAATCTCAATGTCACTGTCGCATCGTGAGTCCGATTACCATCCGGTTCGCTTTGTATCCTTTATTTGAGTCTATTGCATGATCAGATATCTTACGGCCTTCCAGTTCCTCCATTCGGGTGCCCGAAACTTCAAATGTACCGATAGTTACGTCCTTTTAAACTCGAGTCTTTTCTTGTGTACGAATCTCTATGTCATTGTCGCATCGTGAGTTCGATTACCATCCGGTCTGCTTCGTATTCTTTATTTGAGTCTATTGCATGATCAGATATCATACGGCCTTCCCGTTCCTCCATTCGGGTGCTCGAAACTTCAAAGGTACTGATAGTTACGTCCTTTAAAACTCGAGTCTTTTCTTGTGTACGAATCTCTATGTCATTGTCGTATCGTGGGTCCGATTACCATCCAGTCCGCTTCGTATCCTTTATTTGACTCGATTTCATGATGAGATATCTTACGGCCTTCCCGTTCCTCCATTCGGGTGCCCGAAATTTTAAATGTACCAATAGTTATGAACTTAAAAACTAGAGCCTTTTCTTGTGTACGAATCTCTATGTCATTGTTGCATAGTGAGTTCGATTACCATCCGGTCCGCTTTGTATCCTTTATTCGAGTCTATTGCATGATCGGATATCTTACGGCCTTCCCGTTCCTCCATTCAGGTGCCCGAAACTTCAAATGTACCGATAGTTACGATGCTAAAAACTCGAGTCTTTTCTTGTGTTCGAATCTCTATGTCATTGTCGTATCGTGAGTTCGATTACCATCCGGTCTGCTTCGTATCCTTTATTTGAGTCTATTGCATGATCAGATATCATACGGCCTTCCCGTTCCTCCATTCGGGTGCTCGAAACTTCAAAGGTACTGATAGTTACGTCCTTTAAAACTCGAGTCTTTTCTTGTGTACGAATCTCTATGTCATTGTCGTATCGTGTGTCCGATTACCATCCAGTCCGCTTCGTATACTTTATTTGACTCGATTTCATGATCAGATATCTTACGGCCTTCCCGTTCCTCCATTCGGGTGCCCGAAATTTTAAATGTACCAATAGTTATGAACTTAAAAACTCGAGCCTTTTCTTGTGTACGAATCTCTATGTCATTGTTGCATAGTGAGTTCGATTACCATCCGGTCCGCTTCGTATCCTTTATTCGAGTCTATTGCATGATCGGATATCTTACGGCCTTCCCGTTCCTCCATTCGGGTGCCTGAAACTTCAAATGTACCGATAGTTACGATGCTAAAAACTCGAGTCTTTTCTTGTGTTCGAATCTCTATGTCATTGTCGTATCGTGAGTTCGATTAACATCCGGTCTGCTTCGTATCCTTTATTTGAGTCTATTGCATGATCAGATATCTTACGGCCTTCCCGTTCCTCAATTCGGGTGCACGAAACTTCAAATGTACCGATAGTTACGTCCTTTTAAACTCGAGTCTTTTCTTGTGTACGAATCTCTATGTCATTGTCGCATCATGAATTCGATTACCATCCGGTCCGATTTTTATCTTTTATTTGAGTCTATTGCATGATCAGATATATTACGGCCTTCCAGTTCCTCCATTCGGGTGCACGGAACTTCAAATGTACCGATAGTTAAGTCCTTTTAAACTCGTGTCTTTTCTTGTGTACGAATCTCAATGTCACTGTCGCATCGTGAGTCCGATTACCATCCGGTTCGCTTTGTATCCTTTATTTGAGTCTATTGCATGATCAGATATCATACGGCCTTCCAGTTCCTCCATTCGGGTGCCCGAAACTTCAAATGTACCGATAGTTACGACGTTAAAAACTCGAGTCTTTTCTTGTGTTCGAATCTCTATGTCATTGTCGTATCGTGAGTTCGATTACCATCCGGTCTGCTTCGTATCCTTTATTTGAGTCTATTGCATGATCAGATATCTTACGGCCTTCCCGTTCCTCCATTCGGGTGCACGAAACTTCAAATGTACCGATACTTACGTCCTTTTAAACTCGAGTCTTTTCTTGTGTTCGAATCTCTATGTCATTGTCGTATCGTGAGTTCGATTACCATCCGGTCCGCTTCGTATCCTTTATGTGAGTCTATTGCATGATCAGATATCTTACGGCCTTCCCGTTCCTTCATTCGGGTGCACGAAACTTCAAATGTACCTTTACTTACGTCCTTTTAAGCTCGAGTCTTTTCTTGTGTTCGAATCTCTATGTCATTGTCGTATCGTGAGTTCGATTACCATCCGGTCCGCTTCGTATCCTTTATGTGAGTCTATTGCATGATCAGATATCTTACGGCCTTCCAGTTCCTCCATTCGGGTGCCCGAAACTTCAAATGTACCGATAGTTACGTCCTTTTAAACTCGAGTATTTTCTTGGGTACGAATCTCTATGTCATTGTCACGTCGTGAGTTCAATTACCATCCGGTCTGCTTCGTATCCTTTATTTGGGTCTATTGCATGATAAGATATCATACGGCTTTCCCGTTCCTCCATTCGGGTGCCCGAAATTTTAAATGTACCAATAGTTAGGAACTTAAAAACTCGAGCCTTTTCTTGTGTACGAATCTCTATGTCATTGTTGCATAGTGAGTTCGATTACCTTCCGGTCCACTTCGTATCCTTTATTCGAGTCTATTGCATGATCGGATATCTTACGGCCTTCCCGTTCCTCCATTCGGGTGCCCGAAACTTCAAATGTACCGATAGTTACGACGTTAAAAACTCGAGTCTTTTCTTGTGTTCGAATATCTATGTCATTGTCGTATCGTGAGTTCGATTACCATTCGGACCGCTTCGTATCCTTTATTTGACTCTATTACATGATCAGATATCTTATGGCCTTCCCGTTCCTCCATTCGGGTGCCCGAAATTTTAAATGTACCAATAGTTACGAACTTAAAAACTCGAGCCTTTTCTTGTGCACGAATCTCTATGTCATTGTTGCATAGTGAGTTCGATTACCATTCGGTCCGCTTCGTATCGTTTATTCGAGTCTATGCAGGATCGGATATCTTACGGCCTTCCCGTTCCTCCATTCGGGTGCACGAAACGTCAAATGTACCAATAGTTACGTCCTTTTAAACTCGAGTCTTTTCTTGTGTACGAATCTCTATGTCATTGTCGCATCGTGAATTCGATTACCATCCAGTCCGATTTTTATCTTTTATTTGAGTCTATTGCATGATCAGATATCTTACGGCCTTCCAGTTCCTCCATTCGGGTGCACGGAACTTCAAATGTACCGATAGTTACGTCCTTTTAAACTCGAGTCTTTTCTTGTGTACGAATCTCAATGTCACTGTCGCATCGTGAGTCCGATTACCATCCGGTTCGCTTTGTATCCTTTATTTGAGTCTATTGCATGATCAGATATCTTACGGCCTTCCAGTTCCTCCATTCGGGTGCCCGAAACTTCAAATGTACCGATAGTTACGTCCTTTTAAACTCGAGTCTTTTCTTGTGTACGAATCTCTATGTCATTGTCGCATCGTGAGTTCGATTACCATCCGGTCTGCTTCGTATTCTTTATTTGAGTCTATTGCATGATCAGATATCATACGGCCTTCCCGTTCCTCCATTCGGGTGCTCGAAACTTCAAAGGTACTGATAGTTACGTCCTTTAAAACTCGAGTCTTTTCTTGTGTACGAATCTCTATGTCATTGTCGTATCGTGGGTCCGATTACCATCCAGTCCGCTTCGTATCCTTTATTTGACTCGATTTCATGATGAGATATCTTACGGCCTTCCCGTTCCTCCATTCGGGTGCCCGAAATTTTAAATGTACCAATAGTTATGAACTTAAAAACTAGAGCCTTTTCTTGTGTACGAATCTCTATGTCATTGTTGCATAGTGAGTTCGATTACCATCCGGTCCGCTTTGTATCCTTTATTCGAGTCTATTGCATGATCGGATATCTTACGGCCTTCCCGTTCCTCCATTCAGGTGCCCGAAACTTCAAATGTACCGATAGTTACGATGCTAAAAACTCGAGTCTTTTCTTGTGTTCGAATCTCTATGTCATTGTCGTATCGTGAGTTCGATTACCATCCGGTCTGCTTCGTATCCTTTATTTGAGTCTATTGCATGATCAGATATCATACGGCCTTCCCGTTCCTCCATTCGGGTGCTCGAAACTTCAAAGGTACTGATAGTTACGTCCTTTAAAACTCGAGTCTTTTCTTGTGTACGAATCTCTATGTCATTGTCGTATCGTGTGTCCGATTACCATCCAGTCCGCTTCGTATACTTTATTTGACTCGATTTCATGATCAGATATCTTACGGCCTTCCCGTTCCTCCATTCGGGTGCCCGAAATTTTAAATGTACCAATAGTTATGAACTTAAAAACTCGAGCCTTTTCTTGTGTACGAATCTCTATGTCATTGTTGCATAGTGAGTTCGATTACCATCCGGTCCGCTTCGTATCCTTTATTCGAGTCTATTGCATGATCGGATATCTTACGGCCTTCCCGTTCCTCCATTCGGGTGCCTGAAACTTCAAATGTACCGATAGTTACGATGCTAAAAACTCGAGTCTTTTCTTGTGTTCGAATCTCTATGTCATTGTCGTATCGTGAGTTCGATTAACATCCGGTCTGCTTCGTATCCTTTATTTGAGTCTATTGCATGATCAGATATCTTACGGCCTTCCCGTTCCTCAATTCGGGTGCACGAAACTTCAAATGTACCGATAGTTACGTCCTTTTAAACTCGAGTCTTTTCTTGTGTACGAATCTCTATGTCATTGTCGCATCATGAATTCGATTACCATCCGGTCCGATTTTTATCTTTTATTTGAGTCTATTGCATGATCAGATATATTACGGCCTTCCAGTTCCTCCATTCGGGTGCACGGAACTTCAAATGTACCGATAGTTAAGTCCTTTTAAACTCGTGTCTTTTCTTGTGTACGAATCTCAATGTCACTGTCGCATCGTGAGTCCGATTACCATCCGGTTCGCTTTGTATCCTTTATTTGAGTCTATTGCATGATCAGATATCATACGGCCTTCCAGTTCCTCCATTCGGGTGCCCGAAACTTCAAATGTACCGATAGTTACGACGTTAAAAACTCGAGTCTTTTCTTGTGTTCGAATCTCTATGTCATTGTCGTATCGTGAGTTCGATTACCATCCGGTCTGCTTCGTATCCTTTATTTGAGTCTATTGCATGATCAGATATCTTACGGCCTTCCCGTTCCTCCATTCGGGTGCACGAAACTTCAAATGTACCGATACTTACGTCCTTTTAAACTCGAGTCTTTTCTTGTGTTCGAATCTCTATGTCATTGTCGTATCGTGAGTTCGATTACCATCCGGTCCGCTTCGTATCCTTTATGTGAGTCTATTGCATGATCAGATATCTTACGGCCTTCCCGTTCCTCCATTCGGGTGCACGAAACTTCAAATGTACCGAAACTTACGTCCTTTTAAGCTCGAGTCTTTTCTTGTGTTCGAATCTCTATGTCATTGTCGTATCGTGAGTTCGATTACCATCCGGTCCGCTTCGTATCCTTTATGTGAGTCTATTGCATGATCAGATATCTTACGGCCTTCCAGTTCCTCCATTCGGGTGCCCGAAACTTCAAATGTACCGATAGTTACGTCCTTTTAAACTCGAGTATTTTCTTGGGTACGAATCTCTATGTCATTGTCACGTCATGAGTTCAATTACCATCCGGCCTGCTTCGTATCCTTTATTTGAGTCTATTGCATGATCAGATATCATACGGCCTTCCCGTTCCTCCATTCGGGTGCTCGAAACTTCAAATGTACCGATAGTTACGTCCTTTAAAACTCGAGTCTTTTCTTGTGTATGAATCTCTATGTCATTGTCGTATCGTGGGTCCGATTACCATCCAGTCCGCTTCGTATCCTTTATTTGACTCGATTGCATGATGAGATATCTTACAGCCTTCCCGTTCCTCCATTCGGGTGCCCGAAATTTTAAATGTACCAATAGTTACGAACTAAAAAACTCGAGCCTTTTCTTGTGTACGAATCTCTATGTCATTGTTGCATAGTGAGTTCGATTACCATCCGGTCCGCTTCGTATCCTTTATTCGAGTCTATTGCATGATCGAATATCTTACGGCCTTCCCGTTCCTCCATTCGGGTGCCCGAAACTTCAAATGTACCGATAGTTACGATGCTAAAAACTCGAGTCTTTTCTTGTGTTCGAATCTCTATGTCATTGTCGTATCGTGTGTTCGATTACCATCCGGTCTGCTTCGTATCCTTTATTTGAGTCTATTGCATGATCAGATATCTTACGGCCTTCCCGTTCCTCCATTCAGGTGCACGAAACTAAAAATGTACCGATAGTTACGTCCTTTTAAACTCGAGTCTTTTCTTGTGTACGAATCTCTATGTCATTGTCGCATCGTGAATTCGATTACCAACCGGTCCGATTTTTATCTTTTATTTGAGTCTATTGCATGATCAGATATATTACGGCCTTCCAGTTCCTCCATTCGGGTGCACGGAACTTCAAATGTACCGATAGTTACGTCCTTTTAAACTCGTGTCTTTTCTTGTGTACGAATCTCAATGTCACGGTCGCATCGTGAGTCCGATTACCATCCGGTTCGCTTCGTATCCTTTATTTGAGTCTATTGCATGATCAGATATCATACGGCCTTCCAGTTCCTCCATTCGGGTGCCCGAAACTTTAAATGTACCGATTGTTACGAGGTTAAAAACTCGAGTCTTTTCTTGTGTTCGAATCTCTATGTCATTGTCGTATCGTGAGTTCGATTACCATCCGGTCTGCTTCGTATCCTTTATTTGAGTCTATTGCATGATCAGATATCTTACGGCCTTCCCGTTCCTCCATTCGGGTGCACGAAACTTCAAATGTACCGATACTTACGTCCTTTTAAACTCGAGTCTTTTCTTGTGTTCGAATCTCTATGTCATTGTCGTATCGTGAGTTCGATAACCATCCGGTCTGCTTCGAATCCTTTATGTGAGTCTATTGCATGATCAGATATCTTACGGCCTTCCCGGTCCTCCATTCGGGTGCACGAAACTTCAAATGTACCGATACTTACGTCCTTTTAAGCTCGAGTCTTTTCTTGTGTTCGAATCTCTATGTCATTGTCGTATCGTGAGTTCGATTACCATCCGGTCCGCTTCGTATCCTTTATGTGAGTCTATTGCATGATCAGATATCTTACGACCTTCCAGTTCCTCCATTCGGGTGCCCGAAACTTCAAATGTACCGATAGTTACGTCCTTTAAAACTCGAGTCTTTTCTTGTGTACGAATCTCTATGTCACTGTCGCATCGTGAGTCCGATTACCATCCGATCCGCTTCGTATCCTTTATTTGAGTCTATTGCATGATCATATATATTACGGCCTTCCCGTTCCTCCATTCGGGTGCCCGAAACTTCAAATGTACCGATAGTTATGACGTTAAAAATTCGAGTCTTTTCTTGTGTTCGAATCTCCATGTCATTGTCGTATCGTTAGTTCGATTACCATCTGGTCCGCTTCGTATCCTTTATTTGACTCTATTACATGATCAGATATCTTTGGCCTTCCTGTTCCTCCATTCGGGTGCCCGAAATTTTAAATGTACCAATAGTTACGAACTTAAAAACTCGAGCCTTTTCTTGTGCACGAATCTCGATGTCATTGTTGCATAGTGAGTTCGATTACCATTCGGTCCGCTTCGTATCGTTTATTCGAGTCTATTGCATGATCGGATATCTTACGGCCTTCCCGTTCCTCCATTCGGGTGCACGAAACTTCAAATGTACCGATAGTTACGTCCTTTTAAACTCGAGTCTTTTCTTGTGTACGAATCTCTATGTCATTGTCGCATCGTGAATTCGATTACCATCCGGTCCGATTTTTATCTTTTATTTTAGTCTATTGCATGATCAGATATCTTACGGCCTTCCAGTTCCTCTATTCGGGTGCACGGAACTTCAAATGTACCGATAGTTACGTCCTTTTAAACTCGAGTCTTTTCTTGTGTACGTATCTCAATGTCACTGTCGCATCGTGAGTCCGATTACCATCCGGTTCGCTTCGCTTCGTATCCTTTATTTGAGTCTATTGCATGATCAGATATCTTACGGCCTTCCAGTTCCTCCATTCGGGTGCCCGAAACTTCAAATGTACCGATAGTTACCTCCTTTTAAACTCGAGTCTTTTCTTGTGTACGAATCTCTATGTCATTGTCGCATCGTGAGTTCGATTACCATCCGGTCCGCTTCGTATCCTTTATGTGAGTCTATTGCATGATCAGATATCTTACGGCCTTCCAGTTCCTCCATTCGGGTGCCCGAAACTTCAAATGTACCGATAGTTACGTCCTTTAAAACTCGAGTCTTTTCTTGTGTACGAATCTCTATGTCACTGTCGCATCGTGAGTCCGATTACCATCCGATCCGCTTCGTATCCTTTATTTGAGTCTGTTGCATGATCATATATATTACGGCCTTCCCGTTCCTCCATTCGGGTGCCCGAAACTTCAAATGTACCGATAGTTATGACGTTAAAAATTCGAGTCTTTTCTTGTGTTCGAATCTCCATGTCATTGTCGTATCGTTAGTTCGATTACCATCTGGTCCGCTTCGTATCCTTTATTTGACTCTATTACATGATCAGATATCTTTGGCCTTCCTGTTCGTCCATTCGGGTGCCCGAAATTTTAAATGTACCAATAGTTACGAACTTAAAAACTCGAGCCTTTTCTTGTGCACGAATCTCTATGTCATTGTTGCATAGTGAGTTCGATTACCATTCGGTCCGCTTCGTATCGTTTATTCGAGACTATTGCATGATCGGATATCTTACGGCCTTCCCGTTCCTCCATTCGGGTGCACGAAACTTCAAATGTACCGATAGTTACGTCCTTTTAAACTCGAGTCTTTTCTTGTGTACGAATCTCTATGTCATTGTCGCATCGTGAATTCGATTACCATCCGGTCCGATTTTTATCTTTTATTTGAGTCTATTGCATGATCAGATATCTTACGGCCTTCCAGTTCCTCCATTCGGGTGCACGGAACTTCAAATGTACCGATAGTTACGTCCTTTTAAACTCGAGTCTTTTCTTGTGTACGTATCTCAATGTCACTGTCGCATCGTGAGTCCGATGACCATCCGGTTCGCTTCGCTTCGTATCCTTTATTTGAGTCTATTGCATGATCAGATATCTTACGGCCTTCCAGTTCCTCCATTCGGGTGCCCGAAACTTCAAATGTACCGATAGTTACGTCCTTTTAAACTCGAGTCTTTTCTTGTGTACGAATCTCTATGTCATTGTCGCATCGTGAGTTCGATTACCATCCGGTCTGCTTCCTATCCTTTATTTGAGTCTATTGCATGATCAGATATCATACGGCCTTCCCGTTCCTCCATTCGGGTGCTCGAAACTTCAAATGTACTGATAGTTACGTCCTTTAAAACTCGAGTCTTTTCTTGTGTACGAATCTCTATGTCATTGTCGTATCGTGTGTCCGATTACCATCCAGTCCGCTTCGTATACTTTATTTGACTCGATTTCATGATCAGATATCTTACGGCCTTCCCGTTCCTCCATTCGGGTGCCCGAAATTTTAAATGTACCCATAGTTATGAACTTAAAAACTTGAGCCTTTTCTTGTGTACGAATCTCTATGTCATTGTTGCATAGTGAGTTCGATTACCATCCGGTCCGCTTCGTATCCTTTATTCGAGTCTATTGCATGATCGGATATCTTACGGCCTTCCCGTTCCTCCATTCGGGTGCCCGAAACTTCAAATGTACCGATAGTTACGATGTTAAAAACTCGAGTCTTTTCTTGTGTTCGAATCTCTATGTCATTGTCGTATCGTGAGTTCGATTACCATCCGGTCTGCTTCGTATCCTTTATTTGAGTCTATTGCATGATCAGATATCTTACGGCCTTCCCGTTCCTCCATTCGGGTGCACGAAACTTCAAATGTACCGATAGTTACGTCCTTTTAAACTCGAGTCTTTTCTTGTGTACGAATCTCTATGTCATTGTCGCATCGTGAATTCGATTACCGTCCGGTCCGATTTTTATCTTTTATTTGAGTCTATTGCATGATCAGATATCTTATGGCCTTCCAGTTCCTCCATTCGGGTGCACGGAACTTCAAATGTACCGATAGTTACGTCCTTTTAAACTCGTGTCTTTTCTTGTGTACGAATCTCAATGTCACTGTCGCATCGTGAGTCCGATTACCATCCGGTTCGCTTCGTATCCTTTATTTGAGTCTATTGCATGATCAGATATCATACGGCCTTCCAGTTCCTCCATTCGGGTGCCCGAAACTTCAAATGTACCGATAGTTACGACGTTAAAAACTCGAGTCTTTTCTTGTGTTCGAATCTCTATGTCATTGTCGTATCGTGAGTTCGATTACCATCCGGTCTGCTTCGTATCCTTTATTTGAGTCTATTGCATGATCAGATATCTTACGGCCTTCCCGTTCCTCCATTCGGGTGCACGAAACTTCAAATGTACCGATACTTACGTCCTTTTAAACTCGAGTCTTTTCTTGTGTTCGAATCTCTATGTCATTGTCGTTTCGTGAGTTCGATTACCATCCGGTCCGCTTCGTATCCTTTATGTGAGTCTATTGCATGATCAAATATCTTACGGCCTTCCCATTCCTCCATTCGGGTGCACGAAACTTCAAATGTACCGATACTTACGTCCTTTTAAGCTCGAGTCTTTTCTTGTGTTCGAATCTCTATGTCATTGTCGTATCGTGAGTTCGATTACCATCCGGTCCGCTTCGTATCCTTTATGTGAGTCTATTGCATGATAAGATATCTTACGGCCTTCCAGTTCCTCCATTCGGGTGCCCGAAACTTCAAATGTACCGATAGTTACGTCCTTTTAAACTCGAGTATTTTCTTGGGTACGAATCTCTATGTCATTGTCACATCGTGAGTTCGATTACCATCCGGTCCGCTTCGTATCCTTTATGTGAGTCTATTGCATGATCAGATATCTTACGGCCTTCCCGTTCCTCCATTCGGGTGCCCGAAACTTCAAATGTACCGATAGTTACGATGTTAAAAACTCGAGTCTTTTCTTGTGTTCGAATCTCTATGTCATTGTCGTATCGTGAGTTCGATTACCATCCGGTCTGCTTCGTATCCTTTATTTGAGTCTATTGCATGATCAGATATCTTACGGCCTTCCCGTTCCTCCATTCGGGTGCACGAAACTTCAAATGTACCGATAGTTACGTCCTTTTAAACTCGAGTCTTTTCTTGTGTACGAATCTCTATGTCATTGTCGCATCGTGAATTCGATTACCGTCCGGTCCGATTTTTATCTTTTATTTGAGTCTATTGCATGATCAGATATCTTACGGCCTTCCAGTTCCTCCATTCGGGTGCACGGAACTTCAAATGTACCGATAGTTACGTCCTTTTAAACTCGTGTCTTTTCTTGTGTACGAATCTCAATGTCACTGTCGCATCGTGAGTCCGATTACCATCCGGTTCGCTTCGTATCCTTTATTTGAGTCTATTGCATGATCAGATATCATACGGCCTTCCAGTTCCTCCATTCGGGTGCCCGAAACTTCAAATGTACCGATAGTTACGACGTTAAAAACTCGAGTCTTTTCTTGTGTTCGAATCTCTATGTCATTGTCGTATCGTGAGTTCGATTACCATCCGGTCTGCTTCGTATCCTTTATTTGAGTCTATTGCATGATCAGATATCTTACGGCCTTCCCATTCCTCCATTCGGGTGCACGAAACTTCAAATGTACCGATACTTACGTCCTTTTAAACTCGAGTCTTTTCTTGTGTTCGAATCTCTATGTCATTGTCGTTTCGTGAGTTCGATTACCATCCGGTCCGCTTCGTATCCTTTATGTGAGTCTATTGCATGATCAAATATCTTACGGCCTTCCCCTTCCTCCATTCGGGTGCACGAAACTTCAAATGTACCGATACTTACGTCCTTTTAAGCTCGAGTCTTTTCTTGTGTTCGAATCTCTATGTCATTGTCGTATCGTGAGTTCGATTACCATCCGGTCCGCTTCGTATCCTTTATGTGAGTCTATTGCATGATCAGATATCTTACGGCCTTCCAGTTCCTCCATTCGGGTGCCCGAAACTTCAAATGTACCGATAGTTACGTCCTTTTAAACTCGAGTATTTTCTTGGGTACGAATCTCTATGTCATTGTCACATCGTGAGTTCGATTACCATCCGGTCCGCTTCGTATCCTTTATGTGAGTCTATTGCATGATCAGATATCTTACGGCCTTCCCGTTCCTCCATTCGGGTGCACGAAACTTCAAATGTACCGATACTTACGTCCTTTTAAGCTCGAGTCTTTTCTTGTGTTCGAATCTCCATGTCATTGTCGTATCGTTAGTTCGATTACCATCTGGTCCGCTTCGTATCCTTTATTTGAGTCTATTGCATGATCAGATATCTTACGGCCTTCCCGTTCGTCCATTCGGGTGCACGAAACTTCAAATGTACCGATAGTTACGCCCTTTAAAACTCGAGTCTTTTCTTGTGAACGAATCTCTATGTTATTGTCGTATCGTGGGTTCGATTACCATCAAGTCTGCTTCGTATCCTTTATTTGACTCGATTGCATAACCAGATATCTTACGGCCTTCCCGTTCCTCCATTCGGGTGCCCGAAATTTTAAATGTACCAATAGTTACGAACTTAAAAACTCGAGCCTTTTCTTGTGTACGAATCTCTATGTCATTGTTGCATAGTGAGTTCGATTACCATCCGGTCCGCTTCGTATCCTTTATTCGAGTCTATTGCATGATCGGATATCTTACGGCCTTCCCGTTCCTCCATTCGGGTGCACGAAACTTCAAATGTATCGATAGTTACGTCCTTTTAAACTCGAGTCTTTTCTTGTGTACGAATCTCTATGTCATTGTCGCATCGTGAATTCGATTACCATCCGGTCCGCTTTTTATCTTTTACTTGAGTCTATTGCATGATCAGATATCTTACGGCATTCAAGTTCGTCCATTCGGGTGCACGAAACTTCAAATGTACCGATTGTTACGTCCTTTTAAACTCGAGTCTTTTCTTGTGTACGAATCTCAATGTCACTGTCGCATCGTGAGTCTGATTACCATCCGGTTCACTTCGAATCCTTTATTTGAGTCTATTGCATGATCAGATATCTTACGGCCTTCCAGTTTCTCCATTCGGGTGCCCGAAACTTCAAATGTACCGATAGTTACGTCCTTTTAAACTCGAGTCTTTTCTTGTGTACGAATCTCTATGTCATTGTCGCATCGTGAGTTCGATTACCATCCGGTCTGCTTCGTATCCTTCATTTGAGTCTATTGCATGATCAGATATCATACGGCCTTCTCGTTCCTCCATTCGGGTGCTCGAAACTTCAAATGTACCGATAGTTACGTCCTTTTAAACTCGAGTCTTTTCTTGTGGACGAATCTCTATGTCATTGTCGCATCGTGAGTCTGATTATCATTCGGTTCGCTTCGTATCCTTTATTTGAGTCTATTCCATGATCAGATATCTTACGGCCTTCCCGTTCCTCCATTCGGGTGCTCGAAACTTCAAATGTACCGATAGTTACGTCCTTTAAAAGTCGAGTCTTTTCTTGTGTACGAATCTCTATGTCATTGTCGCATCGTGAGTTCGATTACCATCCGGTCTGCATCGTATCCTTTATTCGAGTCTATTGCATGATCGGATATCTTACGGCCTTCCCGTTCCTCCATTCGGGTGCCCGAAACTTCAAATGTACTGATAGTTACGGCGTTAAAAACTCGAGTCTTTTCTTGTGTACGAATCTCTATGTCATTGTCGTATCGTGAGTTCGAATACCATCCGGTCCGCTTTGTATCCTTTATTTGAGTCTATTGCATTATCAGATATCTTACGGCCTTCCCGTTCCTCCATTCGGGTGCCCGAAATTTTAAATGTACCAATAGTTACGAACTTAAAAACTCGAGCCTTTTCTTGTCTACGAATTTCTATGTCATTGTTGCATAGTGAGTTCGATTACCATCCGGTCCACTTCGTATCCTTTATTCGAGTCTATTGCATGATCGGATATCTTACGGCCTTCCCGTTCCTCCATTCGGGTGCCCGAAACTTCAAATGTACCGATAGTTACGACGTTTAAAACTCGAGTCTTTTCTTGTGTTCGAATCTCTATGGCATTGTCGTATCGTGAGTTCGATTACCATCCGGTCCGCTTCGTATCCTTTATTTGACTCTATTACATGATCAGATATCTTAAGTCCTTCCCGTTCCTCCATTCGGGTGCCCGAAATTTTAAATGTACCAATAGTTACGAACTTAAAAACTCGAGCCATTTCTTGTGCACGAATCTCTATGTCATTGTTGCATAGTGAGTTCGATTACCATTCGGTCCGCTTCGTATCGTTTATTCGAGTCTATTGCATTATCGGATATCTTACGGCTTTCCCGTTCCTCCATTCGGGTGCACGAAACTTCAAATGTACCGATAGTTACGTCCTTTTAAACTCGAGTCTTTTCTTGTGTACGAATCTCTATGTTATTGTCGCATCGTGAATTCAATGACCATCCGGTCCGATTTTTATCTTTTATTTGAGTCTATTGCATGATCAGATATCTTACGGCCTTCCAGTTCCTCCATTCGGGTGCACGGAACTTCAAATGTACCGATAGTTACGTCCTTTTAAACTCGAGTCTTTTCTTGTGTACGAATCTCAATGTCACTGTCGCATCGTGAGTCCGATTACCATCCGGTTCGCTTCGTATCCTTTATTTGAGTCTATTGCATGATCTGATATCTTACGGCCTTCTAGTTCCTCCTTTCGGGTGCCCGAAACTTCAAATGTACTGATAGTTACGTGCTTTTAAACTCGAGTCTTTTCTTGTGTACGAATCTCTATGTCATTGTCGCATCGTGAGTTCGATTACCATCCGGTCTGCTTCGTATCCTTTATTTGAGTCTATTGCATGATCAGATATCATACGGCCTTCCCGTTCCTCCATTCGAGTGCTCGAAACTTCAAATGTACTGATAGTTACGTCCTTTAAAACTCGAGTCTTTTCTTGTGTACGAATCTCTATGTCATTGTCGTATCGTGGGTCCGATTACCATCCAGTCCGCTTCGTATCCTTTATTTGACTCGATTTCATGATCAGATATCTTACGGCCTTCCCGTTCCTCCATTCGGGTGCCCGAAATGTTAAATGTACCAATAGTTACGAACTTAAAAACTCGAGCCTTTTCTTGTGTACGAATCTCTATGTCATTGTTGCATAGTGAGTTCGATTACCATCCGGTCCGCTTCGTATCCTTTACTCGAGTCTATTGCATGATCGGATATCTTACGGCCTTCCCGTTCCTCCATTCGGGTGCCCGAAACTTCAAATGTACCGATAGTTACGACGTTAAAAACTCGAGTCTTTTCTTGTGTTCGAATCTCTATGTCATTGTCGTATCGTGAGTTCGATTACCATCCGGTCTGCTTCGTAACCTTTATTTGAGTCTATTGCATGATCAGATATCTTACGGCCTTCCCGTTCCTCCATTCGGGGCCACGAAACTTCAAATGTACCGATACTTACGTCCTTTTAAACTCGAGTCTTTTCTTGTGTTCGAATCTCTATGTCATTGTCATATCGTGAGTTCGATTACCATCCGGTCCGCTTCGTATCCTTTATTTGAGTCTATTGTATGATCAGATATCTTACGGCCTTCCAGTTCCTCCATTCGGGTGCCCGAAACTTCAAATGTACCGATAGTTACGTCCTTTTAAACTCGAGTATTTTCTTGGGTACGAATCTCTATGTCATTGTCGCATCGTGAGTTCGATTACCATCCGGTCTGCTTCGTATCCTTTATTTGAGTCTATTACATGATCAGATATCATACGGCCTTCCCGTTCCTCCATTCGGGTGCTCGAAACTTTAAATGTACCGATAGTTACGTCCATTAAAACTCGAGACTTTTCTTGTGTACGAATCTCTATGTCATTGTCGTATCCTGGGTCCGATTACCATCCAGTCCGCTTCGTATCCTTTATTTGACTCGATTGCATGATGAGATATCTTACAGCCTTCCCGTTCCTCCAATCGGGTGCCCAAAATTTTAAATGTACCAATAGTTACGAACTTAAAAACTCGAGCCTTTTCTTGTGTACGAATCTCTATGTCATTGTTGCATAGTGAGTTCGATTACCATCCGGTCCGCTTCGTATCCTTTATTCGAGTATATTGCATGATCGGATATTTTACGGCCTTCCCGTTCCTCCATTCGGGTGCCCGGAACTTCAAATGTACCGATAGTTACGACGTTAAAAACTCGAGTCTTTTCTTGTGTACGAATCTCTATGTCATTGTCGGATCGTGAGTTCGATTACCATCCGGTTCGCTTCGTATCCTTTATTTGTGTCTACTGCATGATCAGATATCTTACGGCCTTCTCGTTCCTCCATTCGGGTGCCCGAAACTTCAAATGTACCGATAGTTACGTCCTTTTAAACTCGAGTCTTTTCTTGTGTACGAATCTCTATGTCATTGTCGCATCGTGAGTTCGATTACCATCCGATCTCCTACGTATCCGTTATTTGAGTCTATTGCATGATCAGATATCATACGGCCTTCCCGTTCCTCGATTCGGGTGCTCGAAACTTCAAATGTACCGATAGTTACGTCCTTTAAAACTCGAGTCTTTTCTTGTGTACGAATCTCTATGTCATTGTCGTATCGTGGGTCCGATTACCATCCGGTCCGCTTCGTATCCTTTATTTGACTCTATTGCATCATCAGATATCTTATGGCCTTCCCGTTCCTCCATTCGGGTGCCCGAAACTTCAAATGTACCGATAGTTACGTCCTTTAAAACTCGAGTCTTTTCTTGTGTACGAATCTCTATGTCATTGTCGTATCGTGAGTTTGAATACCATCCGGTCCGCTTCGTATCCTTTCTTTGAGTCTATTGCATCATCAGATATCTTACGGCCTTCCCGTTCCTCCATTCGGGTGCCCGAAACTGCAAATGTACCGATAGTTACGTCCTTTATAACACGAGGCTTTTCTTGTGTACGAATCTCTATGTCATTGGCGCATCGTGAGTCCGAATACAATCCGGTCCGCTTCTTATCCTTTATTTGAGTCTATTGCATGATCAGATATCTTATGGCCTTACCGTGCCTCCATTCAAACTTCAAATGTACCGATAGTTACGTCCTTTAAAACTCGAGTCTTTTCTTGTGTACGAATCTCTATGTCACAGTCGCATCGTGAGTCCGATTACCATCCAGTCCGCTTCATATCCTTTATTTGAGTCTATTGCATGATCAGATATATTACGGCCTTCCCGTTCCTCCATTCGGGTGCCCGAAACTTCAAATGTACCGATAGTTACGTCATTTAAAACTCGAATCTTTCCTTGTGTACGAATCTCTATGTCATTGTCGCATCGTGAGTCTGGTTACCATCCGGTCCACTTAGAATCCTTTATTTAAGTCTATTGCCAGATCAGATATCTTACGGCCTTCCCGTTCCTCCATTCGGTTGCCAGAAACTTCAAATGTACCGATAGTTACGACCTTAAAAACTCGAGTGTTTTCTTATGTACGAATCTCTATGTCATTGTCGTATCGTGGGTCCGATTACCATCCAGTCCGCTTCGTATCCTTTATTTGACTCGATTTCATGATCAGATATCTTACGGCCTTCCCGTTCCTCCATTCGGGTGCCCGAAATGTTAAATGTACCAATAGTTACGAACTTAAAAACTCGAGCCTTTTCTTGTGTACGAATCTCTATGTCATTGTTGCATAGTGAGTTCGATTACCATCCGGTCCGCTTCGTATCCTTTACTCGAGTCTATTGCATGATCGGATATCTTACGGCCTTCCCGTTCCTCCATTCGGGTGCCCGAAACTTCAAATGTACCGATAGTTACGACGTTAAAAACTCGAGTCTTTTCTTGTGTTCGAATCTCTATGTCATTGTCGTATCGTGAGTTCGATTACCATCCGGTCTGCTTCGTAACCTTTATTTGAGTCTATTGCATGATCAGATATCTTACGGCCTTCCCGTTCCTCCATTCGGGGCACGAAACTTCAAATGTACCGATACTTACGTCCTTTTAAACTCGAGTCTTTTCTTGTGTTCGAATCTCTATATCATTGTCATATCGTGAGTTCGATTACCATCCGGTCCGCTTCGTATCCTTTATTTGAGTCTATTGTATGATCAGATATCTTACGGCCTTCCAGTTCCTCCATTCGGTTGCCCGAAACTTCAAATGTACCGATAGTTACGTCCTTTTAAACTCGAGTATTTTCTTGGGTACGAATCTCTATGTCATTGTCGCATCGTGAGTTCGATTACCATCCGGTCTGCTTCGTATCCTTTATTTGAGTCTATTACATGATCAGATATCATACGGCCTTCCCGTTCCTCCATTCGGGTGCTCGAAACTTCAAATGTACCGATAGTTACGTCCATTAAAACTCGAGACTTTTCTTGTGTACGAATCTCTATGTCATTGTCGTATCGTGGGTCCGATTACCATCCAGTCCGCTTCGTATCCTTTATTTGACTCGATTGCATGATGAGATATCTTACAGCCTTCCCGTTCCTCCATTCGGGTGCCCGAAATTTTAAATGTACCAATAGTTACGAACTTAAAAACTCGAGCCTTTTCTTGTGTACGAATCTCTATGTCATTGTTGCATAGTGAGTTCGATTACCATCCGGTCCGCTTCGTATCCTTTATTCGAGTATATTGCATGAACGGATATTTTACGGCCTTCCCGTTCCTCCATTCGGGTGCCCGAAACTTCAAATGTACCGATAGTTACGACGTTAAAAACTCGAGTCTTTTCTTGTGTACGAATCTCTATGTCATTGTCGGATCGTGAGTTCGATTACCATCCGGTTCGCTTCGTATCCTTTATTTGTGTCTACTGCATGATCAGATATCTTACGGCCTTCTCGTTCCTCCATTCGGGTGCCCAAAACTTCAAATGTACCGATAGTTACGTCCTTTTAAACTCGAGTCTTTTCTTGTGTACGAATCTCTATGTCATTGTCGCATCGTGAGTTCGATTACCATCCGATCTCCTTCGTATCCGTTATTTGAGTCTATTGCATGATCAGATATCATACGGCCTTCCCGTTCCTCGATTCGGGTGCTCGAAACTTCAAATGTACCGATAGTTACGTCCTTTAAAACTCGAGCCTTTTCTTGTGTACGAATCTCTATGTCATTGTCGTATCGTGGGTCCGATTACCATCCGGTCCGCTTCGTATCCTTTATTTGACTCTATTGCATCATCAGATATCTTATGGCCTTCCCGTTCCTCCATTCGGGTGCCCGAAATTTTAAATGTACTAATAGTTACGAACTTAAAAACTCGAGCCTTTTCTTGTGTACGAATCTCTATATCATTGTTGCATAGTGAGTTCGATTACCATTCGGTTCGCTTCGTATCCTTTATTCGAGTCTATTGTATGATCGGATATCTTACGGCCTTCCCGTTCCTACATTCGGGTGCCCGAAACTTCAAATGTACCGATAGTTTCGACGTTAAAAACTCGAGGTTTTTCTTGTGTACGAATCTCTATGTCATTGTCGTATCGTGAGTTTGAATACCATCCGGTCCGCTACGTATCCTTTCTTTGAGTCTATTGCATCATCAGATATCTTACGGCCTTCCCGTTCCTCCATTCGGGTGCCCGAAACTGCAAATGTACCGATAGTTACGTCCTTTATAACACGAGGCTTTTCTTGTGTACGAATCTCTATGTCATTGGCGCATCGTGAGTCCGAATACAATCCGGTCCGCTTCTTATCCTTTATTTGAGTCTATTGCATGATCAGATATCTTATGGCCTTACCGTGCCTCCATTCAAACTTCAAATGTACCGATAGTTACGTCCTTTAAAACTCGAGTCTTTTCTTGTGTACGAATCTCTATGTCACAGTCGCATCGTGAGTCCGATTACCATCCAGTCCGCTTCGTATCCTTTATTTGAGTCTATTGCATGATCAGATATATTACGGCCTTCCCGTTCCTCCATTCGGGTGCCCGAAACTTCAAATGTACCGATAGTTACGTCATTTAAAACTCGAATCTTTCCTTGTGTACGAATCTCTATGTCATTGTCGCATCGTGAGTCTGGTTACCATCCGGTCCACTTAGAATCCTTTATTTAAGTCTATTGCCAGATCAGATATCTTACGGCCTTCCCGTTCCTCCATTCGGTTGCCAGAAACTTCAAATGTACCGATAGTTACGACCTTAAAAACTCGAGTGTTTTCTTATGTACGAATCTCTATGTCATTGTCGCATCGTGAGTTTGATTACCATCCGGTCCACTTCGTATACTTTATTTGAGTGTATTGCATGATCAGATATCTTACGGAGATAGTTACGTCCTTTAAAACTCGAGTCTTTTCTTGTGTACGTATCTATATGTCATTGTCGCATCGTGAGTCCGATTACCAACCGGTCCGCTTCGTATCCTTTATTAAGTCTATTGCATGATCAGATATCTTACGGCCTTACCGTTCCTCCATGCGGGTGCCCAAAACTTCAAATGTACCGATAGTTACGTCCTTTAAAACTCGAGTCTTTTCTTGTGTACGAATCTCTATGTCATTGCGCATCGTGAGTCCGATTACCATCCGGTCCACTTCGTATCCTTTATTCGAGTCTATTGCATGATCGGATATCTTACGGCCTTCTCGTTCCTCCATTTGGGTGCCCGAAACTTCAAATGTACCGATAGTTACGTCCTTTAAAACTCGAGTCTTTTCTTGTGTACGAATCTCTATGTCATTGTCGTATCGTGGGTCCGATTACCATCCAGTCCGCCTCGTATCCTTTATTTGACTCGATTGCATGATCAGATATCTTACGGCCTTCCCGTTCCTCCATTCGGGTGCCCGAAATTTTAAATGTACCAATAGTTACGAACTTAAAAACTCAAGCCTTTTCTTGTGTACGAATCTATATGTCATTGTTGATAGTGAGTTCGATTACCTTCCGGTTCGTATCCTTTATTCGAGTCTATTGCATGATCGGATATCTTACGGCCTTCCCGTTCCTCCATTCGGGTGCCCGAAACTTCAAATGTACCGATAGTTACGACGTTAAAAACTCGAGTCTTTTCTTGTGTTCGAATCTCTATGTCATTGTCGTATCGTGAGTTCGATTACCATCCGGTCCGCTTCGTATCCTTTATTTGACTCTATTACATGATCAGATATCTTATGGCCTTCCCGTTCCTCCATTCGGATGCACGAAACATCAAATGTACCGATAGTTACGTCCTTTTAAACTCAAGTCTTTTCTTGTGTACGAATCTCTATGTCATTGTCGCATCGTGAATTCGATTACCATCCGGTCCGCTTTTTATCTTTTATTTGAGTCTATTGCATGATCAGATATCTTTCGGCCTTCCAGTTCCTCCATTCGGGTGCACGAAACTTCAAATGTACCGATAGTTACGTCCTTTTAAACTCGAGTCTTTTCTTGTGTACGAATCTCAATGTCACTGTCGCATCGTGAGTCCGATTACCATCCGGTTCGGTTCGTATCCTTTATTTGAGTCTATTGCATGATCAGATATCTTACGGCCTTCCAGTTCCACCATTCGGGTGCCCGAAACTTCAAATGTACCGATAGTTACGTCCTTTTAAACTCGAGTCTTTTCTTGTGTATGACACTCTATGTCATTGTCGCATCGTGAGTTCGATTACCATCCGATCTGCTTCGTATCCTTTATTTGAGTCTATTGCATGATCAGATATCATACGACCTTCCCGTTCCTCCATTCGGGTGCTCGAAACTTCAAATGTACCGATAGTTACGTCCTTTAAAACTCGAGTCTTTTCTTGTGTACGAATCGCTATGTCATTGTCGTATCGCGGGTCCGATTACCATCCAGTCTGCTTCGTATCCTTTATTTGACTCGATTTCATGATCAGATATCTTACGGCCTTCCCGTTCCTCCATTCGGGTGCCCGAAATTTTAAATGTACCAATAGTTACGAACTTAAAAACTCGAGCCTTTTCTTGTGTACGAATCTCTATCTCATTGTTGCATAGTGAGTTCGATTACCATCCGGTCCGCTTCGTATCCTTTATTCGAGTCTATTGCATGATCGGATATCATACGACATTCCCGTTCCTCCATTCGGGTGCCCGAAACTTCAAATGTACCGATAGTTACGACGTTAAAAACTTGAGTCTTTTCTTGTGTTCGAATCTCTATGTCATTGTGGTATCGTGAGTTCGATTACCATCCGGTCCGCTTCTTATCCTTTATTTGAGTCTATTGCATGATCAGATATCTTACGGCCTTCCCGTTCCTCCATTCGGGTGCACGAAACTTCAAATGTACCGATAGTTACGTCCTTTTAAGCTCGAGTCTTTTCTTGTGTTCGAATCTCTATGTCATTGTCGTATCATGAGTTCGATTACCATCCGGTCCGCTTCGTATCCTTTATTTGAGTCTATTGCATGATCAGATATCTTACGGCCTTCCAATTCCTCCATTCCGGTGCCCGAAACTTCAAATGTACCGATAGTTACGTCCTTTTAAACTCGAGTCTTTTCTTGGGTACGAATCTCTATGTCATTGTCGTATCGTGAGTTCGATTACCATCCGGTCCGCTTCTTATCCTTTATTTGAGTCTATTGCATGATCAGATATCATACGGCCTTCCCGTTCCTCCATTCGGGTGCTCGAAACTTCAAATGTACCGATAGTTACGACCTTTAAAACTCGAGTCTTTTCTTGTGTACGAATCTCTATGTCATTGTCGTATCTTGGGTCCGATTACCATCCAGTCCGCTTCGTATCCTTTATTTGACTTGATTTCATGATCAGATATCTTACGGCCTTCCCGTTCCTCCATTCAGGTGCCCGAAATTTTAAATGTACCAATAGTTTCGAACTTAAAAACTCGAGCCTTTTCTTGTGTACGAATCTCTATCTCATTGTTGCATAGTGAGTTCGATTACCATCCGGTCCGCATCGTATCCTTTATTCGAGTCTATTGCATGATCGGATATCTTACGGCCTTCCCGTTCCTCCATTCGGGTGCCCGAAACTTCAAATGTACCGATAGTTACGACGTTAAAAACTCGAGTCTTTTCTTGTGTTCGAATCTCTATGTCATTGTCGTATCATGAGTTCGATTACCATCCGGTCCGCTTCTTATCCTTTATTTGAGTCTATTGCATGATCAAATATCTTACGGCCTTCCCGTTCCTCCATTCGGGTGCCCGAAACTTCAAATGTACTGATATTTACGACGTTAAAAACTCGAGTCTTTTCTTGTGTTCGAATCTCTATGTCATTGTCGTATCGTTAGTTCGATTACCATCCGGTCCGCTTCGTATCCTTTATTTGACTCTATTACATGATCAGATATCTTATGGCCTTCCCGTTCCTCCATTCGGGTGCCCGAAATTTTAAATGTACCAATAGTTACGAACTTAAAATCTCCAGCCTTTTCTTGTGTACGAATCTCTATGTCATTGTTGCATAGTGAGTTCGATTACCATCCGGTCCGCTTCGTATCGTTTATTCGAGTCTATTGCATGATCGGATATCTTACGGCCTTCCCGTTCCTCCATTCGGATGCACGAAACTTCGAATGTACCGATAGTTACGTCCTTTTAAACTCAAGTCTTTTCTTGTGTACAAATCTCTATGTCATTGTCGCATCGTGAATTCGATTACCATCCGGTCCGCTTTTTATCTTTTATTTGAGTCTATTGCATGATCAGATATCTTTCGGCCATCCAGTTCCTCCATTCGGGTGCACGAAACTTCAAATGTACCGATAGTTACGTCCTTTTAAACTCGAGTGTTTTCTTGTGTACGAATCTTAATGTCACTGTCGCGTCGTGAGTCCGATTACCATCCGGTTCGGTTCGTATCCTTTATTTGAGTCTATTGCATGATCATATATCTTACGGCCTTCCAGTTCCTCCATTCGGGTGCCCGAAACTTCAAATGTACCGATAGTTACGTCCTTTTAAACTCGAGTCTTTTCTTGTGTACGAATCTCTCTGTCATTGTCGCATCGTGAGTTCGATTACCATCCGATCTGCTTCGTATCCTTTATTTGAGTCTATTGCATGATCAGATATCATACGGCCTTCTCGTTCCTCCATTCGGGAGCTCGAAACTTCAAATGTACCGATAGTTACGTCCTTTAAAACTCGAGTCTTTTATTGTGTACGAATCTCTATGTCATTGTCGTATCGTGGGTCCGATTACCATCCAGTCCACTTCGTATCCTTTATTTGACTCGATTTCATGATCAGATATCTTACGGCCTTCCCGTTCCTCCATTCGGGTGCCCGAAATTTTAAATGTACCAATAGTTACGAACTTTAAAACTCGAGCCTTTTCTTGTGTACGAATCTCTATCTCATTGTTGCATAATGAGTTCGATTACCATCCGGTCCGCTTCGTATCCTTTATTCGAGTCTATTGCATGATCGGATATCTTACGGCCTTCCCGTTCCTATATTCGGGTGCCCGAAACTTCAAATGTACCGATAGTTATGACGTTAAAAACTCGAGTCTTTTCTTGTGTTCGAATCTCTATGTCATTGTCGTATCGTGAGTTCGATTACCATCCGGTCCGCTTCTTATCCTTTATTTGAGTCTATTGCATGATAAGATATCTTACGGCCTTCCCGTTCCTCCATTCGGGTGCACGAAACTTCAAATGTACCGATAGTTACGTCCTTTTAAACTCGAGTCTTTTCTTGTGTTCGAATCTCTATGTCATTGTTGCATAGTGAGTTCGATTACCATCCGGTCCGCTTCGTATCGTTTATTCGAGTCTATTGCATGATCGGATATCTTACGGCCATCCCGTTCCTCCATTCGGATGCACGAAACTTCAAATGTACCGATAGTTACGTCCTTTTAAACTCGAGTCTTTTCTTGGGTACGAATCTCTATGTCATTGTCGTATCGTGAGTTCAATTACCATCCGGTCCGCTTCTTATCCTTTATTTGAGTCTATTGCATGATCAGATATCATACGGCCTTCCCGTTCCTCCATTCGGGTGCTCGAAACTTCAAATGTACCGATAGTTACGTCCTTTAAAACTCGAGTCTTTTCTTGTGTACGAATCTCTATGTCATTGTCGTGTCATGGGTCCGATTACCATCCAGTCCACTTCGTATCCTTTATTTGACTTGATTTCATGATCAGATATCTTACGGCCTTCCCGTTCCTCCATTCGGGTGCCCGAAATTTTAAATGTACCAATAGTTACGAACTTAAAAACTCGAGCCTTTTCTTGTGTACGAATCTCTATCTCATTGTTGCATAGTGAGTTCGATTACCATCTGGTCCGCATCGTATCCTTTATTCGAGTCTATTGCATGATCGGATATCTTAAGGCCTTCCCGTTCCTCCATTCGGGTGCCCGAAACTTCAAATGTACCGATAGTTACGACGTTAAAAACTCGAGTCTTTTCTTGTGTTCGAATCTCTATGTCATTGTCGTATCGTGAGTTCGATTACCATCCGGTCCGCTTCTTATCCTTTATTTGAGTCTATTGCATGATCAGATATCTTACGGCCTTCCCGTTCCTCCATTCGGGTGCCCGAAACTTCAAATGTACCGATAGTTACGACGTTAAAAACTCGAGTCTTTTCTTCTGTTCGAATCTCAATGTCATTGTCGTATCGTTAGTTCGATTACCATCCGGTCCGCTTCGTATCCTTTATTTGACTCTGTTACATGATCAGATATCTTATGGCCTTCCCGTTCCTCCATTCGGGTGCCTGAAATTTTAAATGTACCAATAGTTACGAACTTAAAATCTCCAGCCTTTTCTTGTGTACGAATCTCTATGTCATTGTTGCATAGTGAGTTCGATTACCATCCGGTCCGCTTCGTATCGTTTATTCGAGTCTATTGCATGATCGGATATCTTACGGCCTTCCCGTTCCTCCATTCGGATGCACGAAACTTCAAATGTACCGATAGTTACGTCCTTTTAAACTCAAGTCTTTTCTTGTGTACGAATCTCTATGTCATTGTCGCATCGTGAATTCGATTACCATCCGGTCCGCTTTTGATCTTTTATTTGAGTTTATTGCATGATCAGATATCTTTCAGCCTTCCAGTTCCTCCATTCGGGTGCACGAAACTTCAAATGTACCGATAGTTACGTCCTTTTAAACTCGAGTCTTTTCTTGTGTACGAATCTTAATGTCACTGTCGCATCGTGAGTCCGATTACCATCCGGTTCGGTTCGTATCCTTTATTTGAGTCTATTGCATGATCAGATGTCTTACGGCCTTCCAGTTCCTCCATTCGGGTGCCCGAAACTTCAAATGTACCGATAGTTACGTCCTTTTAAACTTGAGTCTTTTCTTGTGTACGAATCTCTATGTCATTGTCGCATCGTGAGTTCGATTACCATCCGATCTGCTTCGTATCCTTTATTTGAGTCTATTGCATGATCAGATATCATACCCCTTCCCGTTCCTCCATTCGGGAGCTCGAAACTTCAAATGTACCGATAGTTACGTCCTTTAAAACTCGAGTCTTTTATTGTGTACGAATCTCTATGTCATTGTCGTATCGTGGGTCCGATTACCATCCAGTCCGCTTCGTATCCTTTATTTGACTCGATTTCATGATCAGATATCTTACGGCCTTCCCGTTCCTCCATTCGGGTGCCCGAAATTTTAAATGTACCAATAGTTACGAACTTAAAAACTCGAGCCTTTTCTTGTGTACGAATCTCTATCTCATTGTTGCATAGTGAGTTCGATTACCATCCGGTCCGCTTCGTATCCTTTATTCGAGTCTATTGCATGATCGGATATCTTACGGCCTTCCCGTTCCTCCATTCGGGTGCCCGAAACTTCAAATGTACCGATAGTTACGACGTTAAAAACTCGAGTCTTTTCTTGTGTTCGAATCACTATGTCATTGTCGTATCGTGAGTTCGATTACCATCCGGTCCGCTTCTTATCCTTTATTTGAGTCTATTGCATGATCAGATATCTTACGGCCTTCCCGTTCCTCTATTCGGGTGCACGAAACTTCAAATGTACCGATAGTTACGTCCTTTTAAACTCGAGTCTTTTCTTGTGTTCGAATCTCTATGTCATTGTCGTATCGTGAGTTCGATTACCATCCGGTCCGCTTCTTATCCTTTATTTGAGTCTATTGCATGATCAGATGTCATACGGCCTTCCCGTTCCTCCATTCGGGTGCTCGAAACTTCAAATGTACCGATAGTTACGTCCTTTAAAACTCGAGTCTTTTCTTGTGTACGAATCTCTATGTCATTGTCGTATCGTGGGTCCGATTACCATCCAGTCCGCTTCGTATCCTTTATTTGACTTGATTTCATGATCAGATATCTTACGGCCTTCCCGTTCCTCCATTCGGGTGCCCGAAATTTTAAATGTACCAATAGTTACGAACTTAAAAACTCGAGCCTTTTCTTGTGTACGAATCTCTATCTCATTGTTGCATAGTGAGTTCGATTACCATCCGGTCCGCTTCGTATCCTTTATTCGAGTCTATTGCATGATCGGATATCTTACGGCCTTCCCGTTCCTCCATTCGGGTGCCCGAAACTTCAAATGTACCGATAGTTACGACGTTAAAAACTCGAGTCTTTTCTTGTGTTCGAATCTCTATGTCATTGTCGTATCGTGAGTTCGATTACCATCCGGTCCGCTTCTTATCCTTTATTTGAGTCTATTGCATGATCAGATATCTTATGGCCTTCCCGTTCCTCCATTCGGGTGCCCGAAACTTCAAATGTACCGATAGTTACGACGTTAAAAACTTGAGTCTTTTCTTGTGTTCGAATCTCTATGTCATTGTCGTATCGTTAGTTCGATTACCATCCTGTCCGCTTCGTATCCTTTATTTGACTCTATTACATGATCAGATATCTTATGGCCTTCCCGTTCCTCCATTCGGGTGCCCGAAATTTTAAATGTACCAATAGTTACGAACTTAAAATCTCCAGCCTTTTCTTGTGGATGAATCTCTATGTCATTGTTGCATAGTGAGTTCGATTACCATCCGGTCCACTTCGTATCATTTATTCGAGTCTATTGCATGATCAGATATCTTACGGCCTTCCCGTTCCTCCATTCGGATGCACGAAACTTCAAATGTACCGATAGTTACGTCCTTTTAAACTCAAGTCTTTTCTTGTGTACGAATCTCTATGTCATTGTCGCATCGTGAATTCGATTACCATCCGGTCCGCTTTTTATCTTTTATTTGAGTCTATTGCATGATCAGATATCTTTCGGCCTTCCAGTTCCTCCATTCGGGTGCACGAAACTTCAAATGTACCGATAGTTACGTCCTTTTAAACTCGAGTCTTTTCTTGTGTACGAATCTCAATGTCACTGTCGCATCGTGAGTCCGATTACCATCCGGTTCGGTTCGTATCCTTTATTTGAATCTATTGCATGATCAGATATCTTACGTGTTGGGACAAAGAGGATTGAAGAAACCACCTTTTGATAACCTCAGTCCAAATCATATTCTGCTTAAGTATAGGAAGAACTGCTGAAGAAGAATGAAGAAGTACTGAAGAACAAATATGCAAAGTACTGAAGAGTAACTCATCAGAAGTTCTGAAGTCTAACCAGACATTTCACTGAAGAACTACTGAAGCCAAACTACTCATCAGCAGTTTGTCACTCATCAGCACTTTGTGTTCAGAAGCTTCTAACCGACTGAAGATCAGCAGTTTTACTATTATATTGTTTTGTTAAAGTCTAGATTTCAAGTTTCAATGTACAGGCTGTTGTAAGCTTATCTTAGGATAATATCTTTGTTAAATATCTTAGATTACTTCAGACAATGGTTTAGTACATTGGTCTATAAATAGATGAGTTTGTTCATCTATTTTAGACATGTGATTTTGTGTAATTCCTTTGATCTAAATTGAAATCCTTCGGGCTTTGAACTAATATTCCATTTCACATCTGAGAAACATAAACTGCATTTACTGCTTTATACTTGAACTGCTTTATTGTTTCTCATTTACTATTCAGTCAAGGGGGAGTAATAACTCCTCTTAAAAGTGATCTTTTAAACCTTTGAACACTTGTTATTTCCGCTGCTTATTAACTCATACATAAATCTGATACACATAAGTGTTCATAACATAAGCCACTGATCCAACAACTGGTATCAGAGCATCTGGTTAATCTGATCAAAATCAATCTAACAAATTGAGATTCAGACACAGGCTCTTATTGATATTCAATAAAGGATAAAAGGCTCACTTTTTCATCCATCACTTTAAAGAAGCATTGACAAATTCAAACTTCTTAAAAATGGACCCCTACAATACTGGATCTGCCAACAAGCCTCCTATGTTAGTCAGAAATGAATATAACATATGGTCTAAAAGGTTGGCACACACTATTTCCCAAACAAATACTGGATGTTGGAGGTCTGTAGTTTTTGGACCTCACAAACCAATGATAACTGATCCAGAGGGAAAAACTGAAAGACCAAAAGATCCAAAAGACTACACGGAGGAAGATTTCCAAAAGTTTGAGCTTGATGCAAAAGCTTTCTCTATGTTGGCTATGGCTCTCCCAAACGAAATATATGCTGGCCTTTTACACTGTGAAAGTGCCAAAGAGCTGTGGGATTGCCTAAAAGAGCAGTTTGCAGGAACTGCTGAGGTGATAGCCAACATCAGAGAAATATTGGCTCAACAATATGAAACTTTTACTCACATAGAGGGTGAAACTTTAACACAACAGTTTGAAAGATTTTCTTCACTCATCTCTGAGTTAAAAATTAATAATCAGACCTATTCAAATGAGTCTATGTTGCATAGATTTTTAAGGTCTCTACCTTCAAAATGGGAAACCTACTCTATAGTCCTCAGAACAAGTTCAGATTTTCACACCTTAAACCTAACTAGGTTACATGGTAAATTACTAACTTTTGAAAGAGAAATCAATCAAAAGAAAAAGTTGCAAGAATCTGGTAAAACTGCTGATGACTATACTCCTGGTAGCACAGCCTTATTAGGACATGACTCACCATCCTGTTCTAATAATTTTGGTTCTTTTGACCACATTGACATACCAGCTGGGATCTCATCAGATGGATCTTTCCCAGCTTATGACAATGAAGAACTGAGTCAAACTGCTGACAACATGTGTTTCATCATGGATGATCTAAAATATTTTAGCAGTGATGACTTAGAAGAAATGGAGATATTGCACCAACTGGCCTTGTTAAGCTTAAAAACTAACAAATTTTATAAAAGGTCAGGAAGGAAATTTCCAGGACTTAATAATTCAACAAAAGTTGGTTTTGACAAATCTAAACTTAGATGTCACAAGTGTCAAAAGTTGGGACACTTTGCTAGAGAGTGTAGAAGCTCTAGCTACAACCAACCAATGTCTGGAAATCAATTTAACCCCTCTTATAATAGGAATAATGGAACTCAAGGGAGTGCTCATTTTGTACAGGCACAAGCTCCACAAGTTCAATATGTGCCACAAGTACAATATGTTCAGATGCCTGCTCAGCATCAACAGCAGCTGATGCCTCCTTTTCCAACTGCTCAACAACCTGCACAAACTCAACAACCCCCTCAGCAACAAAGCTTATTTACATCAGGGTATGTTGACTGGAGCAGTCTTCCTTATGACACATCAGAATGCAGTCAGGATGCAGACAATAAGGTCTATGATGTCAACTGGGGAGAACCTGATAATGGCAGAAAGAACTTTGCCTTAATGGCTTTTGAAGGATACTCTTCAAATTCTGCTCTCACACAGGTATCACAACAATCTCTGTTAAAGCTTTGCACTAAATATTGCAAAGAATCTTTTGCTTTAATTAGAGAAACAAATGTGCATTTACAAGGCAAATCCAATGATATGGAAAGAAAATACACACAGATGAAGTGTGATTTAGAAAGAAAAATTGTTTTGAAAAACAAAGAAATTTCTAAACTGAATGATAAATCCATTGAAACCCAAGCACAGATTAAAACAATGATAGACAACCTAGGAAAAGTCAGACAAGAGCTTGCTGACACCAAGGTTGATTGTGAAAAATGGGTTGAGTCTTGTAAAGGGTACCAAATGCTGCTTAACAAACAAACTGCAGCAAATGTTAAGTTTGGCATTGGGTATACCCACACTGAATCACCAACAGATTTCACCCACAAAACTGATAATGATGGGATGAAATTGATTCAAACCTCTGATATGGAGGAATGCACATCCTACCATCAGAACTTTCTCAAAAAGGAAAGTACTGCAGAAGTTAAAACTACTGACAATAAGCCATCAGCAGTTTCAACTACATCAGGAGTTGAGACCCTGAAAACTGCTGTTGACCTATTTCAAAATTCTGATTTTGTCAGTAAATTGCCTTCCAACTCTCTTGATTTATCTAAAAAGAAAGAGAAGGCAAAAGCATGTGAAATATGTGGTCTGTTTAACCACATAACTGAACTTTGCAGATATAGAAAGGTAAATCAGTTAAATAAAGAAAGACAACAACTGATTGTGGGAAAACAGATGAAACAAAATTTTGAAAATACCTTTTTTCCCAACAAACAACAATCAGACAAAACCCTTTCTAAGAAGAGGCTTTTATCTCAACAAAAGTCATCTTCTCAAAGTTCATCTTCAGAAGTTTCACCTAACTCATCAGCAGTTTCACAAACTGCTGAAGTTAAAGATTTGATAAACTTGGTTAAACTTCTGATGACCAAAGTTGATGGTGGACACCAAAAAGAACCCACCATTGTTCTTAATGACAAATCCATTGCCAAAAAGACATGGATTTCTAAAATTGGTCCACAACAAGCTGCACCTGTTCTCAAGAGCAAACCCAAAGCCAAACTGGCTTGGGTTGCCAAAACTAATTAATTTGCTATCTTGTGCAGAGGGTCTCCAGAGGTTTGAATAGCATATGGTATGTGGATAGTGGAGGCTCAATGCACATGACTGGATGCAGATACCTGATAAACAATTTTATCAGTCAAAGAGAAGGATCTGTGTCCTTTGGGAACAATGCCAAGGGATATGTGCTAGGATATGGCAATGTATCCTCAGGCAAAATGCAGTTTGACAAGGTCAATCTGGTTGAAAACCTTGAGTACAACTTGCTGAGTGTCTCACAAATGTGTGACAAAGGATATTCTTCCTTTTTCACCAAGACAGCATGCAAGATCATATCACCAGAAGGCCAGAAGTTGATAGAGAAGATTATTGAAGATCATACTTTGCTGATTGCCAAAAGGTGTGGCAATGTCTATGCAGTGGACATTGAAAAAGACAAAGTATTGAACAAGACTGCCTGTTTCTTCTCAAAGGCATCAACTTCAGAAAATGATCTCTGGCACAGGAGACTTGGCCATGTGAACTTTAAAACCATCAATAAAGTCACTAAAATGGGCTTGGTCAGAGGTCTACCTTTGAAGGAATATCAGTGCAAAGAACACTGTGTTTCCTGTCTAAAAGGTAAACAGCATAAGTCCTCCTATAAGTCTATTAAAGAATCTAAAACAACTGCATGTCTTCAACTACTCCATATGGACTTATTTGGACCAGTCAAAATTATGAGCCTTGGTAAGAAGAAGTACTGCTTGGTCATCATTGATGACTACTCAAGATTCACATGGGTCTTCTTCTTATATTCCAAGGATGAGGCAGCTGAAATCATCAAGTTCTTCATTCTACAAGTAGAGAAGCAATATTCTCTTTCTGTCAAAGTCATCAGGAGTGACAATGGGACAGAGTTCAGGAACAAAACTCTGGATGAATTCTGTCTGTCTAAAGGGATTGTTAGACAGTTCAGCATTCTCAGAACCCCTGAACAAAATGGTGTGGTAGAAAGGAAGAACAGAACCTTAATAGAAGCAGCCAGAACAATGTTAGCTGATTCAGGCCTACCTTTGTATTTTTGGGCTGAAGCAGTCAACACTGCATGTTATGTTCAGAATAGAGTTCTTATCAACAAGAGACACACCAAGACTGCCTATGAAATTCTTCATGGCATAAAGCCCCTTATCTCCTTCTTCAGGGCTTTTGGGTGTCAATGTTTTATCCTTAACATCAAAGACTCTATCTCAAAATTTGCTGCAAAAGTTGATACAGGTTATTTTCTTGGTTATTCTCCTTTGAGAAAAGCTTACAAAGTTTTCAATTCAAGAACCAAGATAGTAGAAGAAACACTAAATGTCAAGTTCAATGAATCAAAACACACTCTTATTCCAGCAAATCCTGCTGAATTATTTGATCTTGACAACTTTCATTTCGGACCTGAAAAGACTGTTGAATCATCAAAACCTCCTCAAAATGGTTTTCAAGGATTTGAAGATGATAGTCCTGCACCATGGACTCCAAACACAGTCAGAAAATCAACTATTAAACCTTCAGAAGTTTCAATAGCTTCAACTTCAGGAACTACTGATGAACATTTTGAAACTACTGATTCAGCTGAACCTAAAACTCCTGAAGTTCAAATAACAGCTGAACCAGATATTATCAATCTCAGTGGTTTATTTGAAGAACCTGTAGAGCCATCATCCAGTACAGGTCTACAACAACTGATTGAACACAAAGATCATCCATTGGATCAAATCATGGGTGATATTGCATCAGGGGTACTCACAAGAAACCAGCTTTCCAACTTTTGCTTATTCTCAGCATTCATCTCTCAGTTGGAACCAAAGAAGTATCAAGAAGCCCTCAAAGACAACAATTGGGTGCAAGCAATGCAAGAAGAGTTGCTTCAATTCAAGAAACAACAGGTTTGGGAAATCTGTCCCTTACCTCAAGACAAGCAACCAATTGGAACAAGATGGGTCTTCAGAAACAAATCAGATGAGGCTGGTATGAACATCAAGAACAAAGCAAGATTGGTGGTACAAGGTTATTCCCAAGAGGCAGGAATTGATTATGATGAAACCTTTGCACCCGTTGCCAGACTTGAAGCTATCAGGTTATTTTTAGCTTATGCAATTTCCAACAACATTAAAGTTTATCAAATGGATGTCAAAAGTGCATTTTTGTATGGAAAAATAAAAGAGGAAGTGTATGTCTGTCAACCTCCAGGGTTTGAGGATCCTTCTCATCCTGATTGGGTTTACAGACTTGACAAAGCTCTTTATGGGCTAAAACAGGCTCCAAGAGCCTGGTATGAAACACTTTCAAACTTTTTACTGAAGAATCACTTCTCAAGGGGATCCATTGATAAAACTCTTTTCATTAAACATGTTGGAAATCATGTCTTACTTGTTCAAATCTATGTTGATGATATCATATTTGGTTCAACAAACTCAAAACTGTGTGAAGATTTTAAGAAACTCATGCAATCAAAATTTGAAATGAGTACAATGGGAGAATTGCAGTACTTTTTGGGACTGCAAATCAAGCAACAATCAAATGGAACATTTATACATCAATCAAAATATGTTAAAGAATTATTGAACAAATTTTCTTTACAAGACTGTAAAACATGTTCCACTCCCATAACACCAATCACACAAGTTGAACCAGATGATCAAGGGAAACATATTGATCAAACCATGTATAGATGTATGATAGGTTCTCTTTTGTATTTAACTGCTTCTAGACCAGATATCATGTTTTCAACTTGTGTCTGTGCTAGATACCAATCTGCACCAAGAGAATCACACCTAATTGCAGTCAAAAGAATCTTCAGATATCTGAAAGGAACTCCTACTTTAGGAATTTGGTATCCTGCTTCAAGCAATACCAAGTTAACTGCTTTTTCAGATAGTGACTATGCAGGGTGTAAGATGTCAAGAAAATCAACATCTGGTGGTTGTCAATTTTTAGAAAACTGTCTGGTGTCCTGGCAATCAAAGAAACAAACATCTGTGGCAACTTCAACAGCTGAAGCTGAATACATTGCTGCTGCAAGCTGTACTTCACAGATACAATGGCTCCAATATCAACTGCTTGATTATGGAATCAAAGAGACCAAGACTCCACTTTTAGTATACAGCAAATCTGCCATTAGCATCATTCAAAATCCTGTTCAGTTTTCAAAAACTAAACATATTGAAATCAGGTATCATTTCATAAGAGATTGCTATGAAAAAGGCAAGATTGAGGTGAAGCATGTCACAACAGCTAATCAAATAGCTGACATTTTCACCAAACCCCTTGATTCAACAACTTTTCAGAGGTTAGTATCCATGCTTGGGATGTTAAACTTGGAAGAAAGTCTGTAAGTGTTTCACATTTTAGTTCTGCACATATTTTATTTTCACTTACATACTTATCTGTCACAAACCTCTGAAGACCAAAAATTTGAGAAAGAGAAAGTACTGATGAACAATTTTTGAAAACTACTGATGAACATAAAAAATGGGATATTTTCAAAATGGATATAACTACTGATAAAAATCAAAAGTTATTTAAGTGTTTTAAAAGTCATTTGCATCAGCAGTTGAAACTGCTGAAGAGATGACCAAAACCACTGATGAAGAAACCTTCTTCATCAGCAGTTTCATTAAAAAGGGTAAAACAGACTTTTCACTTATCAGAAGTTTGACCTAGTCGGTTAAAAACTTCTGATAAATACCTTTTTCAAACACTTATCCATTCAAAAAGCAAAATTCCCTCTCTCTCTCAAATCAAAAGCAAAACCCCTTCTCTAACCTAAAAATATTGTTCGATCAAACAAGCAATGGCTCTCGTGTTAAAACAGGGACATAATCAACGAGGCTACTTTGTGAAAGATGAAGCCTGGTCCCAGTATGATGAAATGATTGATCTCATCATGAAATCCCAATATTATGAAGCTTTCACCATCGATCCACCCATTCATGAAGAAACTCTCAATGAGTTCTGGGCTAACTCAGAGACGGTGAAGGTAAATAATGAAGTGATCTCCCTCAAATCTTCTATAAAAGGGAAAATGATGGCCATATCACCGGAAACACTAAGCATCAGGCTTGGTTTGAAGGATTCAAATGCTCCTGAGCATATTCCAAACTCAGATATCCATCTAACCATGACAGAATGTGGTTATCAAGGTACTTTGGCACAAGCAACAGTTTATAAGAAATATTTTGACCCACAATATAAACTGTTATTTCATTATATTATAATGTGTCTAAGTCCAAAAACTGGGTCTATTGATCAGATGCCTTCTACTTTTCAACCAATCTTTCATTCAATCATAAATGAAACACCTTTTAAGGCATCAAAACTGTTTTTCAATGAATTGGTTTTACACCATGAAAATGATAAAAAGAAGTTTTTGTTATACCCAAGATTTGTTATGCAATGCATAATAAAAGAACTTGGAGAGGGAGTACTTAGGGGTGAAACAACAACTTTAAACCCATTAACCTCACAAGTATTCTCTAGGCACAACAAACCAGCACTTGTGCTAGAAGATGACCAAGGGGAAGAACAACCCATCCCCAAGGAACCCACATCTTCCAAACCCAAAAAGAAAACCAAAAAGCCAAAACAACAAAAACAAAAACAAACCAAACCACTGAAAAAGACAGTTCAGGAAGTGGAGAAACCTGAAACTGCTGATGTGCAATCTACACTTGATAAGGATGTGGCTGAAACATCCTCTCAGCACACTCCTTCTCCACCTCCTAAAAGAAAACCAGTTACAGTTATTTTTCAAAGAAAAAGATTTAAGAAACCTGTAACTGTTGACCCAACCTTTGAAACTGCTGAAACAGAACCAGAACCCATTCCAACTTCTGAACACCTACCCATTACAACTACTGAACCTGAACCTTCCCACACAACAATAGAAATAGCCCAACTTCTCTCAGGACTAAAAGGATCCCATCCAACACATGTCACTCCCCTAGCAACACATCAAATTGGGGAGATGCCTTCTCCTATTGACATGGATGTGGACCTTATTAGCCCAAACCAGGGAGATGAGGATGGACCAGAGTTTATAAGCCCAAACTTAGAAACTCTTGGTACTTTTGAGGCTGCTACTACTCACTTATCACCCAGTGGTGAACTTGAGGACAGTAGTAACATTGCTAAGACCTCAAATTTGGCAACTACTGATGAAGGCCTAGTGCCTGAAGTAGGAAAACCTCAGTTCCAAGACAAAGAGGTTCATGGGACTAGCTCATGATTTAACTGATCCTGCCCTCTCTGAGGACACTATCAGGGATTCAGATGATTCCATTAGCTTGGATGATGAATCAAACATTACACAAACAGAATTGACGGTTGAGATTGAAGGTCCTGCATCTAAGGTATCCAAGCTCAAGAAGCTGGTCACCAAAGATCAGGTTAAAGACCACATAACCCAAAAATCCCCACAAGTGGCATCTTCAGAGAAATCTGAGGATCACCCAAAAAGCCCCCCTTCACAAAAACAACCTACCCAATTCCCTGGGCTCACTGGCATAGACCTGAACCAACTATGCAGCCCAGATGGTCCCCTGTTCCAGACAATGCAACAAATTATCACTGATCAACTCAAGAAATTCACAACTGCTTGGGAGTTAAAGGCTAACAACCAATTTGGGTTGATAAATTCAAGACTTGCTGAGTTGAACAAGAAGATGGATCAAACTCAAGATCAACTAGCAAGGTTGTCTGCTGCAACTTCTCACTCATTGAGGCTTCCAGAAGTGGATGAAGCCAAAAAGGGGGAGAAGACTAAGGAACCAATTACTGAAGTTGCTACAACAAGACAAACTCCTGATCCTGAAGCTGAAAAACCAACACAAAGACCAGGAAAAGAAGTAGCACAAGAGTTCTTATCATCTAAGGCATCAGAGGAAACTGCTGATCCCATTATTCAAACTGCTGAAGACAATCCTTCAGTAGTTGTGAGTCAAGTTACTTCATCAACAGTTTTACCTCCAAAACCAACATCAGAAGTTTCTAAGGCACCTGATAGAGAACCTGCTTCCATTCCCTTGCCTACAACAACTTCCACAACTGTTTTAAACCCTACTCCCATTTCCATATCTAAAGAACTATTGGAGAAGAGTTTGAAAGAGGCTGCAAAGAAGGCAAAAGAAGACAAAGTATGGAACAGCCTAGAGACTAGAGATGATTTGAACTTCCAAGAAAAGTTAATCAAGTATCAAGAAAAACTTGATGAGCTTGAGGCTAAAGAGAGAGCACTTGAAGCTGTGGCAGAAGAAGACAAAAGAGCACAGCTTATCACCTTCATAACAAAGAACTCCAAATCTAAACAAGTGGCTCTCAAAAGACTCTCAACACAAGAACTGACAAGAAGAGCACAAATGCTATCAGACAGAATAGCAACAGAGAATGAGAGGAAAGCCAAAAGAGCTGAGATCATAGAAGAGTTAGTGGCAAATGGCTATGGTTCAAAGGCCTCAGTCTCCAAATGGAAAGAACAGACTTTATATGAGACTTACAAGAAGTACAAGGCCAGCAAAGCTGCAGAGCCAGAGAGATTTGAAACTCCAGAAGTCCAACCAACTTCTATTGTAAGGAGATCATCTGGTGCACTAAGGAAGCATGCCACAAAAAGAAAAGCAGAGGGTGAACCCATAGTAAAGACTGATTTCAAGATGGTGCTCTTGGAAGGAAATCAGTTAGTGCATGGTGACTTTGATGTAGAAGAGAAACCCCTCTTAACACAATTCAGAGACAAGGCTACTTATGCTTATCAGTTACAACAATCCATTCAAGAGAAGACACATACAAGGGTTGTAACAGAGCATCACTTGCCCAACATGCCTATTCAAAGTGGTGCTGAACTTCAAGGTAGTCAAGAATCTCACCTGAGAGTCACTGAAATTGAAGACATCCCTTAATCATCCTCAGGTCAACCTAAGGAAACAGGCTTGGTTTCCTATGCCTCTGATTTTGACAGGTCAAAGGTAAACATCATTAAATGGTCCTTTACTGATTCCAACTCAGTACTTGTGACCAGGAGAGATCGTTCAAGTAAGGTCTACAAAAACTCAAAGGAGTTGAGTGTTTTATCTTCCAAAGACCTTCTTACAATTCAACATCTTACACCTGAACTTGGACCTCTCACTGAGCAACAAAGATGTACTCTTACTACCCGGATGACAGCAGAAATCTGGAGGATACTAGAAGAGAGAAAAGATCAGCAATAAAGATTGGATAAAGTTTTGGCTTCATCAATCCAGGGGGAGATTGTTGGGACAAAAAGGATTGAAGAAACCACCTTTTGATAACCTTAGTCCAAATCATATTCTGCTTAAGTATAGGAAGAACTGCTGAAGAAGAATGAAGAAGTACTGAAGAACAAATATACAAAGTACTGAAGAGTAACTCATCAGAAGTTCTGAAGTCTAACCAGACATTTCACTGAAAAACTACTGAAGACAAACTACTCATCAGCAGTTTGTCACTCATCAGCACTTTGTGTTCAGAAGCTTCTAACCGACTGAAGATCAGCAGTTTTATTATTATATTGTTTTGTTAAAGTCTAGATTTCAAGTTTCAATGTACAGGCTGTTTGTGACACCCGGCAACTTCCGGAAACTAACTTTTGAAAACTTAGTAAGTCTACCTTAGCGAGTCGCGCATACGTTACACAAAACAAGGTCGGTCTAGTCGAGTCGCACGTCATTAGAGTTTTAACATACGCAAGTCTCGAGTCCCGGGGATTGGTGAACGAGTGTGAACGTGTTTACTTTCATGTATTATGTGTTTATAATCATTATGTGACTTATCGGCATGTGAAAATGTGTTAACATATGTTAAAACGGAGTTTAACGTGCCAAATACACCACATCTGACCCTTTAGGCGATTAGCCTGAGTTCTTTAGGCGATTAGCTTGCCTGGTTAGGCGATTAGCTTGTTTTCTTAGGCGATTAGCTTGTTTCTTTAGGCGATTAGCACCCTAATCGCCTAATAGAGCTCCATAATCGCATGCAACATGTCTGACGACTAAAAACACCTATAAATACCACCCTTGACCTCCAAAACATTATTTACACAACCCTAGCCGTCCCATAACATATCTCAACCCACAAACACCCCCTGGAACCCATTTTTACACACAAACAACCATTTCCAAGCTTATTCCATCATCTACTCTTACATACAAGGTGTGTTCTTCAAACCCAAACCTTTAAATGATTATGTTTTACTCCCTAAATGTCCAGACCTGACTTATAAAGGTTTTTGTCTTTGAAAATCCATTTAAAACCGTTTCTAAACAAACCCACACCTTTACATGTGTTATATGTGTTATATATGATTAAAGATAGAGTTTTTGGGATTTAATCATGATTGTTCTTGTGTTATTATGATGTTTATAGCTGTTACAAGTTGGTATGATAATGTCCTAGGAGTTTGAATGGTTTTGGTCGTGTATTGTTGATACTTGATGTTTTGACCCGTTTGAAGGATTTTGGATGATTTAGGATGATATGAGGTGTGTTGTTGATTGTTTGATGTTAGGGTTTGCTCTAGGATGATGCTAGAACAGTAGGATGCTTCCGGACAACGTGGTTATGTGATTAGATCTGGATATTTGCTATTTAGGGCAAGTTCTTGCATGTTGATGTGATGTTTTCATGTTAAGTTGCTATTTGGGGAAAATGCTCGCATTCGGGACTGTTAGAATGATGAAAACTTAGGGGTTTTGCTTGGAATATGTTTGTTAATATGTTAGAATGATTATTGGGTGTTTGCGCATGTTTCGGATCTGATTTGGAGGGTTAAACGCGCGAAAAACCACATTTGCTGCACTATAGGCGATTAGCAATCCTAATCGCCTATGTTATAGGCGATTAGGGGCATAATCGCCTGAGAAAAGGGCTACTCGTGTGATGTATTAGGCGATTAGCCTCATAATTGCTATCAGTCCATGCAATTGTGATCCTAATTGCCTTCATGTCATGCAATTGTGACCCTAATCACTAGTTAAGCCCTGAATTGCATACCACATGACCATAATCGCCTAATATGCATGTGATTAGCCCTAATCACCTAACATAAGGGGCGATTAGCCCTGGTAATTGCCTGTTGACCATCCCTAATCACGTGTTGACTTTCCTAATTGCATGCTAAGTCCCTAATCGCATGAAATGCTGTTGTAAGTGTATTTTAACATCGCGAAACCCGATTTGACACCTAGGAACATGATGGGAACCCCGTGACATGCTTAGTAACATAGTAACACGTGTTCGGACTTGTTCGTACGTTAATTGACCTATGTGTTAGAATCGTTGAACTTTAACGCATGTTAAGTGCTGAGTTGCATGTTTTGTGTATGTTTGTGTATGAGATGAACACGTGGAATGTCGGGTCACCAATGGGATGTCGAGTCTTGTCTTACGTAGTCTGGTTGTTGGTCAAACACGTTTTTCAAACACATCATGGTCATGGACTGGACTTAGGGACTAATGAACCCTGCGGGTTATTAGTCTAACTTAACACATATCTTATGATAGGTCGCCACTAGTTGGGGCTATCATATCTTACAGACGGTTTACTCATATCACACATACGGGTTACTCATAAACGGTATACGCAACCTAAGGTGAGTTCACGGCCCCACTTTTATCTGTTTTGGTTTTCGGGGGAGAAACATGCTTAAAACTCTTTTATGACTTATGGATTATTTTAACTCTTTTGTAACTCATTACTCTTTATCACGTTATACTATGGCTTACTTATCGTACTATACGGTTCATCAAAAAGTCCCTTAGAAACCACTAACATGGGTATATGGCGGGGAAATATGGATAGCGCTATTGGGAACTGACAAACCCCACTCGACGGTAGGACCGGGCAGGTGCATATTGTCTCTAATAAAACAAGGTCTACCGGCGATGACGGTAGCCCATAGGAAACTAAGGGTCATTACACGGCTTAGTCAGCAATGCTTTCACCCGTATGAGTATCTTAATCTGCGCCTAGCTAGCGTTCTTACAAGCATAGTAGTAATTGTGATGGTAACGGTTTTCGAAGGATTACTTGAAACGTTTAAATAAAACCTGTGAACTCACCAGCATTATATGTTGACTCTTTTAGCATGTTTTCTCAGGTCGCTAAGGTAGCAGCTGTCTGATAGGCGCACGGAGTCGCACAGGAGTCGTCTCGCGTCTAGAGTCGCATCTGCATGTTTTTGGGAATGTTAAACTTTGAACTTATGTTTTATTACTGCATGACTTGTAAACTTTAAATACTTCCGCATACTCTGATGTCGGTTTAAATCTTATGCATGGTTTTTAATTACGTATGTTTTTACATTTAGACGTCATTTATTGTGACCGTTGACTTGGATCCTGGTGTGTCACACGCCTCGCGGTAGAACTCCGCAGGTGGTTATTTGAGGGTGTGACACTGTTGTAAGCTTATCTTAGGATAATATCTTTGTTAAATATCTTAGATTACTTCAGACAATGGTTTAGTACATTGGTCTATAAATAGATGAGTTTGTTCATCTATTTTAGACATGTGATTTTGTGTAATTCCTTTGATCTAAATTGAAATCCTTCGGGCTTTGAACTAATATTCCATTTCACATCTGAGAAACATAAACTGCATTTACTGCTTTATACTTGAACTGCTTTATTGTTTCTCATTTACTATTCAGTCAAGGGGGAGTAATAACTCCTCTTAAAAGTGATCTTTTAAACCTTTGAACACTTGTTATTTCCGCTGCTTATTAACTCATACATAAATCTGATACACATAAGTGTTCATAACATAGCCCACTGATCCAACATTACGGCCTTCCAGTTCGTCCATTCGGGTGCCCGAAACTTCAAATGTACCGATAGTTACGTCCTTTTAAACTCGAGTCTTTTCTTGTGTACGAATCTCTATGTCATTGTCGCATCGTGAGTTCGATTACCATCCGATCTGCTTCGTATCCTTTATTTGAGTCTATTGCATGATCAGATATCATACGGCCTTCCCGTTCCTCCATTCGGGTGCTCGAAACTTCAAATGTACCGATAGTTACGTCCTTTAAAACTCGAGTCTTTTCTTGTGTACGAATCTCTATGTCATTGTCATATCGTGGGTCCGATTACCATCCAGTCCGCTTCGTATCCTTTATTTGACTCAATTTCATGATCAGATATCTTGCGGCCTTCCCGTTCCTCCATTCGGGTGCCCAAAATTTTAAATGTACCAATAGTTACGAACTTAAAAACTCGAGCCTTTTCTTGTGTACGAATCTCTATCTCATTGTTGCATAGTGAGTTCGATTACCATCCGGTCCGCTTCGTATCCTTTATTCGAGTCTATTGCATGATCGGATATCTTACGGCTTTCCCGTTCCTCCATTCGGGTGCCCGAAACTTCAAATGTACCGATAGTTACGACGTTAAAAACTCGAGTCTTTTCTTGTGTTCAAATCTCTATGTCATTGTCGTATCGTGAGTTCGATTACCATCCGGTCCGCTTCTTATCCTTTATTTGAGTCTATTGCATGATCAGATATCTTACGGCCTTCCCGTTCCTCCATTCGGGTGCACGAAACTTCAAATGTACCGATAGTTACGTCCTTTTAACCTCGAGTCTTTTCTTGTGTTCGAATCTATATGTCATTGTCGTATCGTGAGTTCGATTACCATCCGGTCCGCTTCGTATCCTTTATTTGAGTCTATTGCATGATCAGATATCTTACGGCCTTCCCGTTCCTCCATTCAGGTGCCCGAAACTGCAAATGTACCGATAGTTACGTCCTTTCAAACACGAGCCTTTTCTTGTGTACGAATCCCTATGTCATTGTCGCATCGTGAGTTCGATTACCATCCGGTTCACTTCGTATCCTTTATTTGAGTCTATTCCATGATCAGATATCTTACGGCTTTCCCGTTCCTCCATTCGGGTGACCGAAATTTCAAATGTACCGATGGTTACGTCCTTTTAAACTCAAGTCTTTTCTTTTGTACGAATCTCTATGTCATTGTCGCATCGTGCGTTCGATTACCATCCGGTCGGCTTCGTATCCTTTATTTGAGTCTATTGTATGATCCGATATCATACGGCCTTCCCGTTCCTTCATTTGGGTGCTCGAAACTTCAAATGTACCGATAGTTACGTCCTTTAAAACTCGAGTCTTTTCTTGTGTACGAATCTCTATGTCATTGTCGCATCGTGAGTCCGATTACCATCCGGTTCACTTCGTATCCTTTACTTGACTCTATTCCATGATTAGATATCTTACGGCGTTCCCGTTCCTCCATTCGGGTGACCGAAATTTCAAATGTACCGATGGTTACGTCCTTTTAAACTCAAGTATTTTCTTGTGTACGAATCTCTATGTCATTGTTGCATAGTGAGTTCGATTACCATCCGGTCCGCATCGTATCCTTTATTCGAGTCTATTGCATGATCGGATATCTTACGGCCTTCCCGTTCCTCCATTCGGGTGCCCGAAACTTCAAATGTACCGATAGTTACGACGTTAAAAACTCGAGTCTTTTCTTGTGTACGAATCTCTATGTCATTGTCGCATCGTGAGTCCGATTACCATCCGGTTCACTTCGTATCCTTTATTTGACTCTATTCCATGATTAGATATCTTACGGCGTTCCCGTTCCTCCATTCGGGTGACCGAAATTTCAAATGTACCGATGGTTAGGTCCTTTTAAACTCAAGTATTTTCTTGTGTACGAATCTCTATGTCATTGTTGCATAGTCAGTTCGAATACCATCCGGTCCGCTTCGTATCCTTTATTTGAGTCTATTGCATCATCAGATATCTTACGGCCTTCCCGTTCCTCCATTCGGGTGCCCGAAACTGCAAATGTACCGATAGTTACGTCCTTTATAACACGAGGCTTTTCTCGTGTACGAATCTCTATGTCATTGGCGCATCGTGAGTCCGAATACCATTTGGTCCGCTTCTTATCCTTTATTTGAGTCTATTGCATGTTCAGATATCTTACGGCCTTACCGTGCCTCCATTCGGGTGCCCGAAACTTCAAATGTACCGACAGTTACGTGCTTTAAAACTCGAGTCTTTTATTGTGTACGAATCTCTTTGTCATTGTCGCATCGTGAGTCCAATTAACATCTGGTCCACTTCATATCCTTTATTTGAGTCTATTGCATGATCAGATATCTTACGGCCTTCCCGTACCTCCATTCGGGTGCCCGAAACTTTAAATGTACCTATAGTTACGTCCTTTAAAACTCGAGTCTTTTCTTGTGTACGAATCTCTATGTCACTGTCGCATCGTGAGTCTGATTACCATCCGGTCCGCTTCGTATCCTTTATTTGAGTCTATTGCATGATCAGAAATATTACGGCCTTCCCGTTCCTCCATTCGGGTGCCCGAAACTTCAAATGTACCGATAGTTACGTCATTTAAAACTCGAATCTTTTCTTGTGTACGAATCTCTATGTCATTGTCGCATCGTGAATCTGGTTACCATCCGGTCTGCTTCGAATCCTTTATTTAAGTCTATTGCCAGATCAGATATCTTACGGCCTTCCCGTTCCTCCACTCGGTTGCCAGAAACTTCAAATGTACCGATAGTTACGACCTTAAAAACTCGAGTGTTTTCTTATGTACGAATCTCTATGTCATTGTCGCATCGTGAGTTCGATTACCATCCGGTCCGCTTCGTATCCTTTATTTGAGTGTATTGCATGATCAGATATCTTACGGGGATAGTAAAGTCCTTTAAAACTCGAGTCTTTTCTTGTGTACGAATCTCTATGTCATTGTCGCATCGTGAGTGCGATTACCAACCAGTCCGCTTCGTATCCTTTATGAAGTCTATTGCATGATCAGATATCTTACGGCCTTACCGTTCCTCCATTCGGGTGCCCGAAACTGCAAATGTACCGATAGTTACGTCCTTTATAACACGAGGCTTTTCTTGTGTACGAATCTCTATGTCATTGGCGCATCGTGAGTCCGAATACCATTCGGTCCGCTTCTTATCCTTTATTTGAGTCTATTGCATGTTCAGATATCTTACGGCCTTACCGTGCCTCCATTCGGGTGCCCGAAACTTCAAATGTACCGACAGTTACGTGCTTTAAAACTCGAGTCTTTTATTGTGTACGAATCTCTTTATCATTGTCGCATCGTGAGTCCAATTACCATCTGGTCCGCTTCGTATCCTTTATTTGAGTCTATTGCATGATCAGATATCTTACGGCCTTCCCGTACCTCCATTCGGGTGCCCGAAACTTCAAATGTACCGATAGTTACGTCCTTTAAACTCGAGTCTTTTCTTGTGTATGAATCTCTATGTCACTGTCGCATCGTGAGTTCGATTACCATCCGGTCCGCTTCGTATCCTTTATTTGAGTGTATTGCATGATCAGATATCTTACGGGGATAGTAAAGTCCTTTAAAACTCGAGTCTTTTCTTGTGTACGAATCTCTATGTCATTGTCGCATCGTGAGTGCGATTACCAACCAGTCCGCTTCGTATCCTTTATGAAGTCTATTGCATGATCAGATATCTTACGGCCTTACCGTTCCTCCATTCGGGTGCCCGAAACTGCAAATGTACCGATAGTTACGTCCTTTATAACACGAGGCTTTTCTTGTGTACGAATCTCTATGTCATTGTCGCATCGTGAGTCCAATTACCATCCGGTCTCCTTCGTATCGTTTATTTGAGTCTATTGTATGATCAGATATCATACGGCCTTCCCGTTCCTCCATTCGGGTGCTCGAAACTTCAAATGTACCGATAGTTATGTCCTTTATAACTCGAGACTTTTCTTGTGTACGAATCTCTATGTCATTGTCGCATCGTGTGTCCGAATACCATCCAGTCCGCTTCTTATCCTTTATTTGAGTCTATTGCATGATCAGATATCTTACGGCCTTCCCGTACCTCCATTCGGGTGCCCGAAACTTCAAATGTACCGATAGTTATGTCCTTTAAACTCGAGTCTTTTCTTGTGTATGAATCTCTATGTCACTGTCGCATCGTGAGTCCGATTACCATCCGGTCCGCTTCGTATCCTTTATTTGAGTCTATTTCATGATCAGATATATTACGGCCTTCCCGTTCCTCCATTCGGGTGCCCGAAACTTCAAATGTACCGATAGTTACGTCATTTAAAACTCGAATCTTTTCTTGTGTACGAATCTCTATGTCATTGTCGCATCGTGAGTCTGGTTACCATCCGGTCCGCTTCGAATCCTTTATTTAAGCCTATTGCCAGATCAGATATCTTATGGAATGCCCGTTCCTCGATTTGGTTGCCAGAAACTTCAAATGTACCGTTAGTAACGTCCTTTAAACTAGAGTCTTTTCTTGTGTACGAATCTCTATGTCATTGCGCATCGTGAGTCTGATTACCATCCGGTCTGCTTCTTATCCTTTATTTGAGTCTATTGCATGATAAGATATCTTACGGCCTTCCAGTTCCTCCTTTCGGGTGCCCAAAACTTCTAATGTACCGATAGTTACACCCTTTTAAACTCAAGTCTTTTCTTGTGTACGAATCTCTATGTCATTGTCCTATCGTGAGTCCGATTACCATCCGGTTCACTTCGTAACCTTTATTTGAGTCTATTCCATGATCAGATATCTTACGGCCTTCCCGTTCCTCCATTCGGGTGCCCGAAATTTCAAATGTACCGATAGTTACACCCTTTTAAACTCAAGTCTTTTCTTGTGTACGAATCTCTATGTCATTGTCGCATCGTGAGTTGGATTACCATCCGGTCTGCTTCGTATCGTTTATTTGAGTCTATTGTATGATCAGATATCATACGGCCTTCCCGTTCCTCCATTCGGGTGCTCGAAACTTCAAATGTACCGATAGTTATGTCCTTTATAACTCGAGACTTTTCTTGTGTACGAATCTCTATGTCATTGTCGCATTGTGAGTCCGAATACCATCCAGTCCGCTTCTTATCCTTTATTTGAGTCTATTGCATGATCAGATATCTTACGGCCTTACCGTTCCTCGATTCGGGTGCCCGAAACTTCAAATGTACCGATAGTTACGTGCTTTAAAACTCGAGTCTTTTATTGTGTATGAATCTCTTTGTCATTGTCGCATCGTGAGTCCGATTACCATCCGGTCCGCTTCTTATCCTTTATTTGAGTCTATTGCATGATCAGATATCTTACGGCCTTCCCGTACCTCCATTCGGGTGCCCGAAACTTCAAATGTACCTATAGTTACGTCCTTTAAAACTCGAGTCTTTTCTTGTGTACGAATCTCTATGTCACTGTCGCATCGTGAGTCTGATTACCATCCGGTCCGCTTCGTATCCTTTATTTGAGTCTATTTCATGATCAGATATATTACGGCCTTCCTGTTCCTCCATTCGGGTGCCCGAAACTTCAAATGTACCGATAGTTACGTCATTTAAAACTCGAATCTTTTCTTGTGTACGAATCTCTATGTCATTGTCGCATCGTGAGTCTGGTTACCATCCGGTCCGCTTCGAATCCTTTATTTAAGTCTATTGCCAGATCAGATATCTTACGGCCTTCCCGTTCCTCCACTCGGTTGCCAGAAACTTCAAATGTACCGATAGTTACGACCTTAAAAACTCGAGTGTTTTCTTATGTACGAATCTCTATGTCATTGTCGCATCGTGAGTTCGATTACCATCCGGTCCGCTTCGTATCCTTTATTTGAGTGTATTGCATGATCAGATATCTTACGGGGATAGTAAAGTCCTTTAAAACTCGAGTGTTTTCTTGTGTACGAATCTCTATGTCATTGTCGCATCGTGAGTGCGATTACCAACCACTCCGCTTCGTATCCTTTATGAAGTCTATTGCATGATCAGATATCTTACGGCCTTACCGTTCCTCCATGCGGGTGCCCAAAACTTCAAATGTACCGATAGTTACGTCCTTTAAAACTCGAGTCTTTTCTTGTGTACGAATCTCTTTGTCATTGTCGCATCGTGAGTCCAATTACCATCTGGTCCGCTTCGTATCCTTTATTTGAGTCTATTGCATGATCAGATATCTTACGGCCTTCCTGTACCTCCATTCGGGTGCCCGAAACTTCAAATGTACCGATAGTTACGTCCTTTAAACTCGAGTCTTTTCTTGTGTATGAATCTCTATGTCACTGTCGCATCGTGAGTCCGATTACCATCCGGTCCGCTTCGCATCCTTTATTTTAGTCTATTTCATGATCAGATATATTACGGCTTTCCCGTTCCTCCATTCGGGTGCCCGAAACTTCAAATGTACCGATAGTTACATCATTTAAAACTCGAATCTTTTCTTGTGTACGAATCTCTATGTCATTGTCGCATCGTGAGTCTGGTTACCATCCGGTCCGCTTCGAATCCTTTATTTAAGCCTATTGCCAGATCAGATATCTTATGGAATGCCCGTTCCTCCATTTGGTTGCCAGAAACTTCAAATGTACCGATAGTAACGTCCTTTAAACTAGAGTCTTTTCTTGTGTACGAATCTCTATGTCATTGCGCATCGTGAGTCCGATTACCATCCGGTCCGCTTCTTATCCTTTATTTGAGTCTATTGCATGTTCAGATATCTTACGGCCTTCCCGTACCTCCATTCGGGTGCCCGAAACTTCAAATGTACCTATAGTTACGTCCTTTAAAACTCGAGTCTTTTCTTGTGTACGAATCTCTATGTCACTGTCGCATCGTGAGTCTGCTTACCATCCGGTCCGCTTCGTATCCTTTATTTGAGTCTATTGCATGATCAGATATATTACGGCCTTCCCGTTCCTCCATTCGGGTGCCCGAAACTTCAAATGTACCGATAGTTACGTCATTTAAAACTCGAATCTTTTCTTGTGTACGAATCTCTATGTCATTGTCGCATCGTGAGTCTGGTTACCATCCGGTCCGCTTCGAATCCTTTATTTAAGTCTATTGCCAGATCAGATATCTTACGGCCTTCCCGTTCCTCCACTCGGTTGCCAGAAACTTCAAATGTACCGATAGTTACGACCTTAAAAACTCGAGTGTTTTCTTATGTACGAATCTCTATGTCATTGTCGCATCGTGAGTTCGATTACCATCCGGTCCGCTTCGTATCCTTTATTTGAGTGTATTGCATGATCAGATATCTTACGGGGATAGTAAAGTCCTTTAAAACTCGAGTCTTTTCTTGTGTACGAATCTCTATGTCATTGTCGGATCGTGAGTGCGATTACCAACCAGTCTGCTTCGTATCCTTTATGAAGTCTATTGCATGATCAGATATCTTACGGCCTTACCGTTCCTCCATGCGGGTGCCCAAAACTTCAAATGTACCGATTGTTACGTCCTTTAAAACTCGAGTCTTTTCTTGTGTACGAATCTCTTTGTCATTGTCGCATCGTGAGTCCAATTACCATCTGGTCCGCTTCGTATCCTTTATTTGAGTCTATTGCATGATCAGATATCTTACGGCCTTCCCGTACCTCCATTCGGGTGCCCGAAACTTCAAATGTACCGATAGTTACGTCCTTTAAACTCGAGTCTTTTCTTGTGTATGAATCTCTATGTCACTGTCGCATCGTGAGTCCGATTACCATCCGGTCCGCTTCGTATCCTTTATTTTAGTCTATTTCATGATCAGATATATTACGGCCTTCCCGTTCCTCCATTCGGGTGCCCGAAACTTCAAATGTACCGATAGTTACATCATTTAAAACTCGAATCTTTTCTTGTGTACGAATCTCTATGTCATTGTCGCATCGTGAGTCTGGTTACCATCCGGTCCGCTTCGAATCCTTTATTTAAGTCTATTGCCAGATCAGATATCTTACGGAATGCCCGTTCCTCCATTTGGTTGCCAGAAACTACAAATGTACCGATAGTAACGTCCTTTAAACTAGAGTCTTTTCTTGTGTACGAATCTCTATGTCATTGCGCATCGTGAGTCCGATTACCATCCGGTCCGCTTCTTATCCTTTATTTGAGTCTATTGCATGATCAGATATCTTACGGCCTTCCAGTTCCTCCATTCGGGTGCCCAAAACTTCTAATGTACCGATAGTTACACCCTTTTAAACTCAAGTCTTTCCTTGTGTACGAATCTCTATGTCATTGTCCTATCGTGAGTCCGATTACCATCCGGTTCACTTCGTAACCTTTATTTGAGTCTATTCCATGATCAGATATCTTACGGCCTTCCCGTTCCTCCATTCGGGTGCCCGAAATTTCAAATGTACCGATAGTTACACCCTTTTAAACTCAAGTCTTTTCTTGTGTACGAATCTCTATGTCATTGTCGCATCGTGAGTTCGATTACCATCCGGTCTGCTTCGTATCGTTTATTTGAGTCTATTGTATGATCAGATATCATACGGCCTTCCCGTTCCTCCATTCGGGTGCTCGAAACTTCAAATGTACCTATAGTTATGTCCTTTATAACTCGAGACTTTTCTTGTGTACGAATCTCTATGTCATTGTCGCATCGTGAGTCCGAATACCATCCACTCCGCTTCTTATCCTTTATTTGAGTCTATTGCATGATCAGATATCTTACGGCCTTACCGTTCCTCGATTCGGGTGCCCGAAACTTCAAATGTACCGATAGTTACGTGCTTTAAAACTCGAGTCTTTTATTGTGTATGAATCTCTTTGTCATTGTCGCATCGTGAGTCCAATTACCATCCGGTCCGCTTCGTATCCTTTATTTGAGTCTATTGCATGATCATATATCTTACGGCCTTCCCGTACCTCCATTCGGGTGCCCGAAACTTCAAATGTACCTATTGTTACGTCCTTTAAAACTCGAGTCTTTTCTTGTGTACGAATCTCTATGTCACTGTCGCATCGTGAGTCTGATTACCATCCGGTCCGCTTCGTATCCTTTATTTGAGTCTATTGCATGATCAGATATATTACGGCCTTCCCGTTCCTCCATTCGGGTGCCCGAAACTTCAAATGTACCGATAGTTACGTCATTTAAAACTCGAATCTTTTCTTGTGTACGAATCTCTATGTCATTGTCGCATCGTGAGTCTGGTTACCATCCGGTCCGCTTCGAATCCTTTTTTTAAGTCTATTGCCAGATCAGATATCTTACGGCCTTCCCGTTCCTCCACTCGGTTGCCAGAAACTTCAAATGTACCGATAGTTACGACCTTAAAAACTCGAGTGTTTTCTTATGTACAAATCTCTATGTCATTGTCGCATCGTGAGTTCGATTACCATCCGGTCCGCTTCGTATCCTTTATTTGAGTGTATTGCATGATCAGATATCTTACGGGGATAGTAAAGTCCTTTAAAACTCGAGTCTTTTCTTGTGTACGAATCTCTATGTCATTGTCGCATCGTGAGTGCGATTACCAACCACTCCGCTTCGTATCCTTTATGAAGTCTATTGCATGATCAGATATCTTACGGCCTTACCGTTCCTCCATGCGGGTGCCCAAAACTTCAAATGTACCGATAGTTACGTCCTTTAAAACTCGAGTCTTTTCTTGTGTACGAATCTCTTTGTCATTGTCGCATCGTGAGTCCAATTACCATCTGGTCCGCTTCGTATCCTTTATTTGAGTCTATTGCATGATCAGATATCTTACGGCCTTCCCGTACCTCCATTCGGGTGCCCGAAACTTCAAATGTACCGATAGTTACGTCCTTTAAACTCGAGACTTTTCTTGTGTATGAATCTCTATTTCACTGTCGCATCATGAGTCGGATTACCATCCGGTCCGCTTCGTATCCTTTATTTTAGTCTATTTCATGATCAGATATATTACGGCCTTCCCGTTCCTCCATTCGGGTGCCCGAAACTTCAAATGTACCGATAGTTACATCATTTAAAACTCGAATCTTTTCTTGTGTACGAATCTCTATGTCATTGTCGCATCGTGAGTCTGGTTACCATCCGGTCCGCTTCGAATCCTTTATTTAAGTCTATTGCCAGATCAGATATCTTACGGAATGCCCGTTCCTCCATTTGGTTGCCAGAAATTTCAAATGTACCGATAGTAACGTCCTTTAAACTAGATTCTTTTCTTGTGTACGAATCTCTATGTCATTGCGCATCGTGAGTCCGATTACCATCCGGTCCGCTTCTTATCCTTTATTTGAGTCTATTGCATGATCAGATATCTTACGGCCTTCCAGTTCCTCCATTCGGGTGCCCAAAACTTCTAATGTACCGATAGTTACACCCTTTTAAACTCAAGTCTTTCCTTGTGTACGAATCTCTATGTCATTGTCCTATCGTGAGTCCGATTACCATCCGGTTCACTTCGTAACCTTTATTTGAGTCTATTCCATGATCAGATATCTTACGGCCTTCCCGTTCCTCCATTCGGGTGCCCGAAATTTCAAATGTACCGATAGTTACACCCTTTTAATCTCAAGTCTTTTCTTGTGTACGAATCTCTATGTCATTGTCGCATCGTGAGTTCGATTACCATCCGGTCTGCTTCGTATCGTTTATTTGAGTCTATTGTATGATCAGATATCATACGGCCTTCCCGTTCCTCCATTCGGGTGCTCGAAACTTCAAATGTACCGATAGTTATGTCCTTTATAACTCGAGACTTTTCTTGTGTACGAATCTCTATGTCATTGTCGCATCGTGTGTCCGAATACCATCCAGTCCGCTTCTTATCCTTTATTTGAGTCTATTGCATGATCAGATATCTTACGGCCTTACCGTTCCTCGATTCGGGTGCCCGAAACTTCAAATGTACCGATAGTTACGTGCTTTAAAACTCGAGTCTTTTATTGTGTATGAATCTCTTTGTCATTGTCGCATCGTGAGTCCAATTACCATCCGGTCCGCTTCGTATCCTTTATTTGAGTCTATTGCATGATCAGATATCTTACGGCCTTCCAGTACCTCCATTCGGGTGCCCGAAACTTCAAATGTACCGATAGTTACGTCCTTTAAAACTCGAGTCTTTTGTTGTCTACGAATCTCTCTGTCACTGTCGCATCGTGAGTCCGATTACCATCTGGTCCGCTTCGTATCTTTTATTTGAGTCTATTGCAAGATCAGATATATTATGGCCTTCCCGTTCCTCCATTCGAGTGCCCGAAACTTCAAATGTACCGATAGTTACCTCATTTAAAACTCGAATCTTTTCTTGTGTACGAATCTCTATGTCATTGTCGCATCATGAGTTCGATTACCATCCGGTCTGCTTCGTATCCTTTATTTGAGTGTATTGCATGATCAGATACCTTACGGCGATAGTTACGTCCTCTAAAGCTCGAGTCTTTTCTTGTGTACGAATCTCTATGTCATTGTCGCATCGTGAGTCCGATTTCCAACCGGTCCGCTTCGTATCCTATATTGAGTCTATTGCATGATCAGATATCTTACGGCCTTACCGTTCCTCCATTCGGGTGCCCGAAACTTCAAATGTACCGATAGTTACGTCCTTTTAAACACGAGTTTTTTCTTGTGTACGAATCTCTATGTCATTGTCGCATCGTGAGTCCGATTACCATCCGGTCCGCTTCGTATCCTTTTTTTGAGTCTATTGCATGATCAGATATCTTACTGCCTTCGTGTTCCTCCATTCGGGTGCCCGAAACTTCAAATGTACCGATAGTTACGTCCTTTTAAACTCGAGTTTTTTCTTGTGTACAAATCTCTATGTCATTGTCGCATCGTGAGTCCGATTACCAACCGGTCCGCTTCGTATCCTTTATTTGAATCAATTGCATGATCAGATATCTTACGGCCTTACCGTTCCTCCATTCGGTTGCCCGTAACTTCAATCGTACCGATAGTTACGACCTTTAAAACTCGAGTGTTTTCTTATTTACGAATCTCTATGTCGTTGTCGCATCGTGAGTCCGATTACCAACCGGTCCGCTTCGTTTCCTTTATTTGAATCTATTGCATGATCAGATATCTTACGGCCTTACCGTTCCTCCATTTGGTTGCCCGAAACTTCAATCGTACCGATAGTTACGACCTTTAAAACTCGAGTGTTTTCTTGTGTACGAATCTCTATGTCGTTGTCGCATCGTGAGTCCGATTGCCATCCGGTCCTCTTCGTATCCTTTATTTGAGTCTATTGCATGATTGGATATCTTACGGCCTTCCCGTTCCTCCATTCGGGTGCTCGAAACCTCAAATGTACCGATAGTTACGAACTAAAAAACACGAGCCTTTTCCTGTGTACGAATCTCTATGTCATTGTCGCATCGTGAGTCCGATTACTATCCGGTCCGCTTTGTATCCTTTATTTGACTCTATTGCCTGATCAGATATCTTACGGCTTTCCCGTTCCTCCATTCGGGTGCCCAAAACATCAAATGTACCGATAGTTACGTACTTAAAAACTCGAGTCTTTTCTTGTGTACGAATCTCTATGTCATTGTCGCATCGTGAGTCTAATTACCATCCGGTCCGCTTCGTATCCTTTATTTGACTCTATTGCATGATCAGATATCTTACGGCCTTCCCGTTTCTCCATTCGGGAGCCCGAAACTTCAAATGTACCGATCGTTACGACGATAAAAACTCGAGCCTTTTCTTGTGTACAAATCTCTATGTCGTTATCGCATCGTGATTTCGATTATCGTCCGGTCAGCTTCGTATTCTTTATCTTTGTCTGTTGCATGATCAGATATCTTACGGCGTTCCCGTTCCTTCATTTGGGTGCCCGAAACTTCAAATGTACTGATAGTTACGACCTTAAAAACTCGAGTGTTTTCTTGTGTACGAATCTCTATGTCATTGTCGCATCATGAGTTCGATTACCATCCGGTCTGCTTCGTATCCTTTATTTGAGTCTATTGCATGATCAGATATCTTACGGCCTTCCCGTTCCTCCATTCGGGTGCCCGAAACTTCAAATGTACCGATAGTTACGAACTAAAAAACACGAGCCTTTTCCTGTGTACGAATCTCTATGTCATTGTCGCATCGTGAGTCTGATTAGCATCCGGTCCGCTTCGTATCCTTTATTTGACTCTATTGACTGATCAGATATCTTACGGCTTTCCCGTTCCTCCATTCGGGAGCCCGAAACTTCAAATGTACCGATAGTTACGACGATAAAAACTCGAATCTTTTCTTGTGTACGAATCTTTATGTCGTTATCGCATCGTGATTTCGATTATCGTCCGGTCAGCTTCGTATCCTTTATCTTTGTCTCTTGCATGTTCAGATATCTTACGGCCTTCCCGTTCCATCATTTGGGTGCCCGAAACTTCAAATGTACCGATAGTTACGACCTTAAAACTCGAGTCTTTTCTTGTGTACGAATCTCTAGGTGATTGTCGTATCCTGAGTTCGATTACCATCAAGTCCTCTTCGTATCCTTTATTTGAGTCTGTTGCATCATCAGATATCTTACTGCCTTTCCGTTCCTCCATTCGGGTGCCCGAACTGCAAATGTATCGATCGTTACGTCCCTTTAAACTCGAGTCTTTTCTTGTGTACGAATCTCTATGTCATTATCGCATCGTGAGTTCGATTACCCTCCGGTCCGCTTTGTATCCTTTATTTGAGTCTGTTGCATCATCAGATATCTTACGGCCTTCCCGTTCCTCCATTCGGGTGCCTGAAACTGCAAATGTACCGATAGTTACGTCCTTTAAAACTCGAGTCTTTTCTAGTGTACGAATCTCTATGTCATTGTCGCATCGTGAGTCCAATTATCATCCGGTCCGCTTCATATCCTTTATTTGAGTCTATTGCATGATCAGATATCTTAAGGCCTTCCCGTTCCTCCATGTGGGTGCCCTAACTTCAAATCTACCGATAGTTACGTCCTTTAAAACTCGAGTCTTTTCTTGTGTACGAATCTCTATGTCACTCTCGCATTGTGAGTTCGATTACCATCCGGTCCACTTCGTATCCTTTATTTGAGTCTATTGCATGATCAGATATCTTATGGCCTTCCCGTTCCTCCATTTGGGTGCCGTAACTTTAAGTGTACCGATTGTTACGTCCTTTAAAACTCGAGTCTTTTCTCGTGTAGGAATCTCTATGTCATTGTCGCATCGTGAGTCCGATTACCATCCGATCCGCTTCGTATCCTTTATTTGACTCTATTGCATGATCAGATATCTTACGGCCTTCCCATTCCTCCATTCAGGTGCCCGAAACTTCAAATGTACCGATAGTTACGACGCTAAAAACTCGTGTCTTTTCTTGTGTACGAATCTCTAAGTCATCGTCGCTTCGTGAGTTCGATTACCGTCCGGTCTGCTTCGTAAACTTTATTTGAATCTATTGCATCATCAAATATCTTACGGCCTTCCCGTTCTTCCATTCAGGTGCCCGAAACTTCAAATGTACCGATAGTAACGTCCTTTAAAACTCGAGTCTTTTCTTGTGTACGAATCTCTATGTCATTGTCGCATCGTGAGTCCAATTACCATCCGGTCCGCTTCGTATCCTTTATTTGAGTCTATTGCATGATCAGATATCTTACGGCCTTACGGTACCTCCATTCGGGTGCCCGAAAATTCAAATGTACCGAAAGTTACGTCCTTTAAAACCCGAGTCTTTTCTTGTGTACGAATCTCTATGTTATTGTCGCATCAGGAGTCCAATTACCATCCGGTCCGCTTCGTATCCTTTATTTGAGTCTATTGCATCATCAGATATCTTTAGGCCTTCCCGTTCCTCTATTCGGGTGCCCGAAACTTCGAATGTACCAGTAGTTACGTCCTTTAAAACTCGAGTCTTTTCTTGCCGGTACCGTAGTGGGTAAACTTGAAGTGGATACGGCTTGGAGGGAGATCTTTCTTACGAATCTCTATGTCACTGTCGCATCGTGAGTCCGATTACCATCCGGTCCGCTTCGTGTCCTTTATTTGAGTCTATTGCATGATCAGATATATTACAGCCTTCTTGTGTACGAATCTTTTCTTGTGTACGAATCTTTATGTCGTTATCGCATCGTGATTTCGATTATCGTCCGGTCAGCTTCGTATCCTTTATCTTTGTCTCTTGCATGATCAGATATCTTACGGCCTTCCCGTTCCTTCATTTGGCTGCCCGAAACTTCAAATGTACCGATAGTTACGACCTTAAAACTCGAGTCTTTTCTTGTGTACGAATCTCTAGGTGATTGTCGTATCCTGAGTTCGATTACCATCAAGTCCTCTTCGTATCCTTTATTTGAGTCTGTTGCATCATCAGATATCTTACTGCCTTCCCGTTCCTCCATTCGGGTGCCCGAAACTGCAAATGTATCGATCGTTACGTCCCTTTAAACTCGAGTCTTTTCTTGTGTACGAATCTCTATGTCATTATCGCATCGTGAGTTCGATTACCATCCGGTCCGCTTCGTATCCTTTATTTGAGTCTGTTGCATCATCAGATATCTTACGGCCTTCCCGTTCCTCCATTCGGGTGCCTGAAACTGCAAATGTACCGATAGTTACGTCCTTTAAAACTCGAGTCTTTTCTAGTGTACGAATCTCTATGTCATTGTCGCATCGTGAGTCCAATTATCATCCGGTCCGCTTCATATCCTTTATTTGAGTCTATTTCATGATCAGATATCTTAAGGCCTTCCCGTTCCTCCATGTGGGTGCCCTAACTTCAAATGTACCGATAGTTACGTCCTTTAAAACTCGAGTCTTTTCTTGTGTACGAATCTCTATGTCACTGTCGCATTGTGAGTTCGATTACCATCCGGTCCACTTCGTATCCTTTATTTGAGTCTATTGCATGATCAGATATCTTATGACCTTCCCGTTCCTCCATTTGGGTGCCGTAACTTCAAGTGTACCGATTGTTACGTCCTTTAAAACTCGAGTCTTTTCTCATGTACGAATCTCTATGTCACTGTCGCATCGTGAGTCCGATTACCATCCGGTCCACTTTGTATCCTTTATTTGAGTCTATTGCATGATCATATATCTACGGCCTCCCCGTTCCTCCATTCGGGTGCCCGATACTTCAAATGTACCGATAGTTACGAACATAAAAACTTTAGTCTTTTCTTGTTTACGAATCTCTATGTCATTGTCGCATCGTGAGTCCGATTACCATCCGATCCGCTTCGTATCCTTTATTTGACTCTATTGCATGATCAGATATCTTACGGCCTTCCCATTCCTCCATTCGGGTGCCCGAAACTTCAAATGTACCGATAGTTACGACGCTAAAAACTCGTGTCTTTTCTTGTGTACGAATCTCTAAGTCATTGTCGCATCGTGAAACCGATTACCATCCGGTCCGCTTCGTATCCTTTCTTTGAGTCTATTGCATGATCAGATATCTTACGGCCTTCCCGTTCCTTCATTTTGGTGCCCGAAACTTCAAATGTACCGATAGTTACGACCTGAAAAACTCGAGTCTTTTCTTGTGTACGAATCTCTATGTCATTGTCGTATCGTGAGTTCGATTACCATCCATTCCGCTTCGTATCCTTTATTTGAGTCTATTGCATCATCAGATAACTTACGGCCTTCCCGTTCCTCCATTCGGGTGCCTGAAACTTCAAATGTACCGATAGTAACGTCCTTTAAAACTCGAGTCATTTCTCGTGTACGAATCTCTATGTCACTGTCGCATCGTGAGTCCGAATACCATCCGGTCCGCTTCGTATCCTTTATTTGAGTCTATTCCATGATCAGATATCTTACGGCCTTACGGTACCTCCATTCGGGTGCCCGAAAATTCAAATGTACCGAAAGTTACGTCCTTTAAAACCCGAGTCTTTTCTCGTGTACGAATCTCTATGTCACTGTCGCATCGTGAGTCCAATTACCATCCGGTCCGCTTCGTATCCTTTATTTGAGTCTATTGCATCATCAGATATCTTTAGGCCTTCTCGTTCCTCCATTCGGGTGCCCGAAACTTCGAATGTACCAGTAGTTACGTCCTTTAAAACTCGAGTCTTTTCTTGCCGGTACCGTAATGGGTAAACTTGAAGGGGATACGGCTTGGAGGGAGATCTTTCTTACGAATCTCTATGTCACTGTCGCATCGTGAGTCCGATTACCATCCGGTCCGCTTCGTGTCCTTTATTTGAGTCTATTGCATGATCAGATATATTACAGCCTTCTTGTGTACGAATCTTTTCTTGTGTACGAATCTTTATGTTGTTATCGCATCGTGATTTCGATTATCGTCCGGTCAGCTTCGTATCCTTTATCTTTGTCTCTTGCATGATCAGATATCTTACGGCCTTCCCGTTCCTTCATTTGGGTGCCCGAAACTTCAAATGTACCGATAGTTACGACCTTAAAACTCGAGTCTTTTCTTGTGTACGAATCTCTAGGTGATTGTCGTATCCTGAGTTCGATTACCATCAAGTCCTCTTCGTATCCTTTATTTGAGTCTGTTGCATCATCAGATATCTTACTGCCTTCCCGTTCCTCCATTCGGGTGCCCGAAACTGCAAATGTATCGATCGTTACGTCCCTTTAAACTCGAGTCTTTTCTTGTGTACGAATCTCTATGTCATTATCGCATCGTGAGTTCGATTACCATTCGGTCCGCTTCGTATCCTTTATTTGAGTCTGTTGCATCATCAGATATCTTACGGCCTTCCCGTTCCTCCATTCGGGTGCCTGAAACTGCAAATGTACCGATAGTTACGTCCTTTAAAACTCGAGTCTTTTCTAGTGTACGAATCTCTATGTCATTATCGCATCGTGATTTCGATTATCGTCCGGTCAGCTTCGTATCCTTTATCTTTGTCTCTTGCATGATCAGATATCTTGCGGCCTTCCCGTTCCTTCATTTGGGTGCCCGAAACTTCAAATGTACCGATAGTTACGACCTTAAAACTCGAGTCTTTTCTTGTGTACGAATCTCTAGGTGATTGTCGTATCCTGAGTTCGATTACCATCAAGTCCTCTTCGTATCCTTTATTTGAGTCTGTTGCATCATCAGATATCTTACTGCCTTCCCGTTCCTCCATTCGGGTGCCTGAAACTGCAAATGTATCGATCGTTACGTCCCTTTAAACTCGAGTCTTTTCTTGTGTATGAATCTCTATGTCATTATCGCATCGTGAGTTCGATTACCATCCGGTCCGCTTCGTATCCTTTATTTGAGTCTGTTGCATCATCAGATATCTTACGGCCTTCCCGTTCCTCCATTCGGGTGCCTGAAACTGCAAATGTACCGATAGTTACGTCCTTTAAAACTCGAGTCTTTTCTAGTGTACGAATCTCTATGTCATTGTCGCATCGTGAGTCCAATTATCATCCGGTCCGCTTCATATCCTTTATTTGAGTCTATTGCATGATCAGATATCTTAAGGCCTTCCCGTTCCTCCATGTGGGTGCCCTAACTTCAAATGTACCGATAGTTACGTCCTTTAAAACTCGAGTCTTTTCTTGTGTACGAATCTCTATGTCACTGTCGCATTGTGAGTTCGATTACCATCCGGTCCACTTCGTATCCTTTATTTGAGTCTATTGCATGATCAGATATCTTATGACCTTCCCGTTCCTCCATTTGGGTGTCGTAACTTCAAGTGTACCGATTGTTACGTCCTTTAAAACTCGAGTCTTTTCTCATGTACGAATCTCTATGTCACTGTCGCATCGTGAGTCCGATTACCATCCGGTCCACTTTGTATCCTTTATTTGAGTCTATTGCATGATCATATATCTACGGCCTCCCCGTTCCTCCATTCGGGTGCCCGATACTTCAAATGTACCGATAGTTACGAACATAAAAACTTTAGTCTTTTCTTGTTTACGAATCTCTATGTCATTGTCGCATCGTGAGTCCGATTACCATCCGATCCGCTTCGTATCCTTTATTTGACTCTATTGCATGATCAGATATCTTACGGCCTTCCCATTCCTCCATTCGGGTGCCCGAAACTTCAAATGTACCGATAGTTACGACGCTAAAAACTCGTGTCTTTTCTTGTGTACGAATCTCTAAGTCATCCTTGCTTCGTGAGTTCGATTACCGTCAGGTCTGCTTCGTAAACTTTATTTGAATCTATTGCATCATCAAATATCTTACGGCCTTCCCGTTCTTCCATTCAGGTGCCCGAAACTTCAAATGTACCGATAGTAACGTCCTTTAAAACTCGAGTCTTTTCTTGTGTACGAATCTCTATGTCATTGTCGCATCGTGAGTCCAATTACCATCCGGTCCGCTTCGTATCCTTTATTTGAGTCTATTGCATGATCAGATATCTTACGGCCTTATGGTACCTCCATTCGGGTGCCCGAAAATTCAAATGTACCGAAAGTTACGTCCTTTAAAACCCGAGTCTTTTCTTGTGTACGAATCTCTATGTCATTGTCGCATCAGGAGTCCAATTACCATCCGGTCCGCTTCATATCCTTTATTTGAGTCTATTGCATCATCAGATATCTTTAGGCCTTCCCGTTCCTCCATTCTGTACCAGTAGTTACGTCCTTTAAAACTCGAGTCTTTTCTTGCCGGTACCGTAGTGGGTAAACTTGAAGGGGATACGGCTTGGAGGGAGATCTTTCTTACGAATCTCTATGTCACTGTCGCATCGTGAGTCCGATTACCATCCGGTCCGCTTCGTGTCCTTTATTTGAGTCTATTGCATGATCAGATATATTACAGCCTTCTTGTGTACGAATCTTTTCTTGTGTACGAATCTTTATGTCGTTATCGCATCGTGATTTCGATTATCGTCCGGTCAGCTTCGTATCCTTTATCTTTGTCTCTTGCATGATCAGATATCTTACGGCCTTCCCGTTCCTTCATTTGGGTGCCTGAAACTTCAAATGTACCGATAGTTACGACCTTAAAACTCGAGTCTTTTCTTGTGTACGAATCTTTAGGTGATTGTCGTATCCTGAGTTCGATTACCATCAAGTCCTCTTCGTATCCTTTATTTGAGTCTGTTGCATCATCAGATATCTTACTGCCTTCCCATTCCTCCATTCGGGTGCCCGAAACTGCAAATGTATCGATCGTTACGTCCCTTTAAACTCGAGTCTTTTCTTGTGTACGAATCTCTATGTCATTATCGCATCGTGAGTTCGATTACCATTCGGTCCGCTTCGTATCCTTTATTTGAGTCTGTTGCATCATCAGATATCTTACAGCCTTCATGATCAAATATATTACAGCCTTCCCGTTCCTCCATTCGGGTGCCCGAAACTTCAAATGTACCGATAGTTACGAACTTAAAAATTCGAGTCTTTTCTTTTGTATGAATCTCTATGTCATTGTCGTATCGTGAAACTAATTACCATCCGGTCTGCTTCGTATCCTTTCTTTGAGTCTATTGCATGATCAGATATTTTACGGCCTTCCCGTTCCTTCATTTTGGTGCCCGAAACTTCAAATGTACCGATAGTTACGACCTGAAAAACTCGAGTCTTTTCTTGTGTACGAATCTCTATGTCATTGTCGTATCGTGAGTTCGATTACCATCCATTCCGCTTCGTATCCTTTATTTGAGTCTATTGCATCATCAGATATCTTACGGCCTTCCCGTTCCTCCATTCGGGTGCCCGAAACTACAAATGTACCGATAGTAACGTCCTTTAAAACTCGAGTCATTTCTTGTGTACGAATCTCTATGTCATTGTCGCATCGTGAGTCCGAATACCATCCGGTCCGCTTCGTATCCTTTATTTGAGTCTATTCCATGATCAGATATCTTACGGCCTTACGGTACCTCCATTCGGGTGCCCGAAACTTCAAATGTACCGAAAGTTACGTCCTTTAACACCCGAGTCTTTTCTTGTGTACGAATCTTTATGTCATTGTCGCATCATGAGTCCAATTACCATCCGGTCCACTTCGTATCCTTTATTTGAGTCTATTGCATCATCAGATATCTTTAGGCCTTCCTGTTCCTCCATTCGGGTGCCCGAAACTTCGAATGTACCAATAGTTACGTCCTTTAAAACTCGAGTATTTTCTTGCCGGTACCGTAGTGGGTAAACTTGAAGGGGATACGGCTTGGAGGGAGATCTTGCATACGAATCTCTATGTCACTGTCGCATCGTGAGTCCGATTACCATCCGGTCCGCTTCGTATCCTTTATTTGAGTCTATTGCATGATCAGATATATTACGGCCTTCCCGTTCCTCCATTCGGGTGAATGAAACTTCAAATGTACCGATAGTTACGAACTTAAAAATTCGAGTCTTTTCTTTTGTACGAATCTCTATGTCATTGTCGTATCGTGGAACCGACTACCATCCGGTCCACTTCGTATCCTTTATTTGAGTCTATTGCATGATCAGATATCTTACGGCCTTCCCATTCCTTCATTTGGGTGCCCAAAACTTCAAATGTACCGATAGTTACGACCTGAAAAACTCGAGTCTTTTCTTGTGTACGAATCTCTGTGTCATTGTCGTATCGTGAGTTCGATTACCATCCATTCCGCTTCGTATCCTTTTTTTGAGTCTATTGCATCATCAGATATCTTACGTCCTTCCCGTTCCTCCATTCGGGTGCCCGAAACTTCAAATGTACCGATAGTTATGAACTTAAAATTTCGAGTCTTTTCTTGTGTACGAATCTCTATGTCATTGTCGCATCGTGAAACCGATTATCATACGGTCCGCTTCGTATCCTTTATTTGACTCTATAGCATGATCAGATGTCTTACGCCTTCCCGTTCCTCCATTCGGCTGCCCGAAACTTCAAATGTACCGATAGTTACGATCTTAAAAACTCGAGTCTTTTCTTGTGTACGAATCTCTATGTCATTGCCGCTTCGTGAGTCCGATTACCACCCGGTCCGCTTTGTATCCTTTATTTGACTCTATAGCATGACCAGATATATTACGGCCTTCCCGTTCCTCCATTCGGGTGCCCGAAACTTCAAATGTACCGATAGTTACGAACTTAAAAACTCGAGTCTTTTCCTGTGTACGAATCTCTATGTCATTGTCGCATTGTGAGTCTGATTACCATCCGGTCCGCTCCGTATCCTTTATTTGACTCTATTGCATGATCAGATATCTTACGGCCTTCCCGTTCCTCCATTCGGGTGCCAGAAACTTCAAATGTACCGATAGTTACGACGTTAAAAACTCGAGTCTTTTCTTGTGTACGAATCTCTATGTCATTCTCGCATCATTAGTTCGATTACTGCCCGGTCAGCTTCGTATACTCTATCTTTGTCTGTTGCATGATCAGATATCTTAAGGTCTTCCCGTTCCTCCATTCGGGTGCCCGAAACTTCAAATGTACCGATAGTTACGTCCTTTAAAACTCGAGTCTTTTCTTGTGTACGAATCTCTATGTCACTGTCGCATCGTGATTCCGATTACCATCTGGTCCGCTTCGTATCCTTTATTTGAGTCTATTGCATGATCAGATATATTACGGCCTTCCCGTTTCCTCCATTCGGGTGCCCGAAACTTCAAATGTACCGTTAGTTACGAACTTAAAAACTCGAGTCTTTTCTTGTGTACGAATCTCTATGTCATTGTTGCATCGTGAGTCCGATTACCATCCGGTCCGCTTTGTATCCTTTATTTGACTCTATTGCATGATCAGATATCTTACGGCCTTCCCGTTCCTTCATTCGAGTGCCCGAAACTGCAAATGTACCGATAGTTACGTCCTTTAAAACACGAGTCTTTTCTTGTGTACGAATCTCTATGTCACTGTCGCATCGTGAGTTCTATTACCATCCGGTCCGCTTCGTATCCTCTATTTGAGTCTATTGCATGATCAGATATATTACGGCCTTCCCGTTCCTCCATTCGGGTGCCCGAAACTTCAAATTTACCGATAGTTACAACCTGAAAAACTCGAGTCTTTTCTTGTGTACGAATCTCTATGTCATTGTCGTATCGTGAGTTCGATTACCATCCGTTCCGCTTCGTATCCTTTATTTGAGTCTATTGCATCATCAGATATCTTACGGCCTTCCCGTTCCTCCATTCGGGTGCCCGAAACTTCAAATGTACCGATAGTAACGTCCTTTAAAACTCGAGCCTTTTCTTGTGTACGAATCTCTATGTCATTGTCGCATCGTGAGTCCGATTACCATCAGGTCCGCTTCGTATCCTTTATTTGAGTCTATTGCATGATCAGATATCTTACGGCCCTACAGTACCTCCATTCGGGTGCCCGAAACTTTAAATGTACCGAAAGTTACGTCCTTTAAAACCCGAGTCTTTTCTTTTGTACGAATCTCTATGTCATTGACGCATCATGAGTCCAATTACCATCCGGTCCGCTTCGTATCCTTTATTTGAGTCTATTCCATCATCAGATATCTTTAAGCCTTCCCGTTTCTCCATTCGGGTGCCCGAAACTTCATATGTACCGATAGTTACGTCCTTTAAAACTCGAGTCTTTTCTTGCCGGTACCGTAGTGGATAAACTTGAATGGATACGGCTTGGAGGGAGATCTTTCTTACGAATCTCTATGTCACTGTCGCATCGTGAGTCCGATTACCATCCGGTCCGCTTCGTGTCCTTTATTTGAGTCTATTGCATGATCAGATATATTACAGCCTTCCCGTTCCTCCATTCAGGTGCCCGAAACTTCAAATGTACCGATTGTTACGAACTTAAAAATTCGAGTCTTTTCTTTTGTATGAATCTCTATGTCATTGTCGTATCGTGAAACCGATTACCATCCGGTCCGCTTCGTATCCTTTATTTGAGTCTATTGCATGATCAGATATCTTACGGCCCTCCCGTTCCTTCATTTGGGTGCCCGAAACTTCAAATGTACCGATAGTTACGACCTGAAAAACTCGAGTCTTTTCTTGTGTACGAATCTCTATGTCATTGTCGTATCGTGAGTTCGATTACCATCCGTTCCGCTTCGTATCCTTTATTTGAGTCTATTGCATCATCAGATATCTTACGGCCTTCCCGTTCCTCCATTCGGGTGCCCGAAACTTCAAATGTACCGATGGTTACAAACTTAAAAATTCGAGTCTTTTCTTTTGTATGAATCTCTATGTCATTGTCGTATCGAGAAACCGATTACCATCCGGTCCGCTTCGTATCCTTTATTTGAGTCTATTGCATGATCAGATATCTTACGGCCTTCCCGTTCCTTCATTTGGGTGCCCGAAACTTCAAATGTACCGATTGTTACGACCTGAAAAACTCGAGTCTTTTCTTTTGTACGAATCTCTATGTCATTGTCGTATCGTGAGTTCGATTACCATCCGTTCCGCTTCGTATCCTTTATTTGAGTCTATTGCATCATCAGATATCTTACGGCCTTCCCGTTCCTCCATTCGGGTGCTCGAAACTTCAAATGTACCGATAGTTACGTCCTTTAAAAATCGAGTCTTTTCTTGTGTACGAATCTCTATGTCACTATCGCATCGTGATTCCGATTACCATCCGGTCCGCTTCGTATCCTTTATTTGAGTCTATTGCATGATCAGATATATTACGGCCTTCCCGTTCCTCCATTCGGGTGCCCGAAACTTCAAATGTACCGTTAGTTACGAACTTAAAAACTCGACTCTTTTCTTGTGTACTTATCTCTATGTCATTGTTGCATCGTAAGTCCGATTACCATCCGGTCCACTTCGTATCCTTTATTTGACTCTATTGCATGATCAGATATTTTACGGCCTTCCCGTTCCTCCATTCGGGTGCCCGAAACTGCAAATGTACCGATACTTACGTCCTTTTAAACACGAGTCTTTTCTTGTGTACGAATCTCTATGTCAATGTCGCATCGTGAGTCCGATTACCATCCGGTCCGCTTCGTATCCTCTATTTGAGTCTATTGAATGATCAGATATATTACGGCCTTCCCGTTCCTCCATTCGGGTGCCCGAAACTTCAAATTTACCGATAGTTACAACCTGAAAAACTCGAGTCTTTTCTTGTGTATGAATCTCTATGTCATTGTCGTATCGTGAGTTCGATTACCAACCGTTCCGCTTTGTATCCTTTATTTGAGTCTATTGCATCATCAGATATCTTACGACCTTCCCGTTCCTCCATAAGGGTGCCCGAAACTTCAAATGTACCGATAGTAACGTCCTTTAAACTAGAGTCTTTTCTTGTGTACGAATTCTATGTCATTGTCGCATCGTGAGTCCGATTACCATCCGGTCCGCTTCGTATCCTTTATTTGAGTCTATTGCATGATCAGATATCTTACGGCCTTCCCGTTCCTTCATTTGGGTGCCCGAAACTTCAAATGTACCGATTGTTACGACCTGAAAAACTCGAGTCTTTTCTTGTGTACGAATCTCTATGTCATTGTCGTATCGTGAGTTCGATTACCATCCGTTCCGCTTCGTATCCTTTATTTGAGTCTATTGCATCATCAGATATATTACGGCCTTCCCGTTCCTCCATTCGGGTGCCCGAAACTTTAAATGTACCGATAGTTACGTCCTTTAAAAATCGAGTCTTTTCTTGTGTACGAATCTCTATGTCACTGTCGCATCGTGAGTCCGATTACCATCCGGTCCGCTTCGTATCCTTTATTTGAGTCTATTGCATGATCAGATATATTACGGCCTTCCGTTCCTCCATTCGGGTGCCCGAAACTTCAAATGTACCGTTAGTTACGAACCTAAAAACTCGAGTCTTTTCTTGTGTACGAATCTCTATGTCATTGTTGCATCGTAAGTCCGATGACCATCCGGTCCACTTCGTATCCTTTATTTGACTCTATTGCATGATCAGATATTTTACGGCCTTCCCGTTCCTCCATTCGGGTGCCCGAAACTGCAAATGTACCGATACTTACGTCCTTTTAAACACGAGTCTTTTCTTGTGTACGAATCTCTATGTCACTGTCGCATCGTGAGTCCGATTACCATCCGGTCCGCTTCGTATCCTCTATTTGAGTCTATTGAATGATCAGATATATTACGGCCTTCCCGTTCCTCCATTCGGGTGCCCGAAACTTCAAATTTACCGATAGTTACAACCTGAAAAACTCGAGTCTTTTCTTGTGTACGAATCTCTATGTCATTGTCGCATCGTGAGTACGATTACCATCCGGTCTGGTTCATATCCTTTATTTGAGTCTATTGCATGATCGGATATCTTACGGCCTTACTGTACCTCCATTCGGGTGCCCGAAACTTCAATTGGACCGAACGTTACGTCCTTTAAAACCCAAGTCTTTTCTTGTGTACGAATCTCTATGTCATTGTCGCATCGTGAGTCCGATTACCATCCGGTCCGTTTCGTATCCTCTATTTGAGTCTATTGCATGATTAGATATATTACGGCCTTCCCGTTCCTCCATTCGGGTGCCCGAAACTTCAAATTTACCGATAGTTACAACCTGAAAAACTCGAGTCTTTTCTTGTGTACGAATCTCTATGTCATTGTCGTATCGTGAGTTCGATTACCATCCGTTCCGCTTCGTATCCTTTATTTGAGTCTATTGCATCATCAGATATCTTACGGCCTTTCCGTTCCTCCATTCGGGTGCCCGAAACTTCAAATGTACCGATAGTAACGTCCTTTAAAACTCGAGTCTTTTCTTGTGTACGAATCTCTATGTCATTGTCGCATCGTGAGTCCGATTACCATCAGGTCCGCTTCGTATCCTTTATTTGAGTCTATTGCATGATCAGATATCTTACGGCCTTACAGTACCTCCATTCGGGTGCCCGAAACTTCAAATGTACCGAAAGTTACATCCTTTAAAACCCGAGTCTTTTCTTTTGTACGAATCTCTATGTCATTGTCGCATCATGAGTCCAATTACCATCCAGTCCGCTTCATATCCTTTATTTGAGTCTATTCCATCATCAAATATCTTTAAGCCTTCCCGTTTCTCCATTCGGGTGCCCGAAACATCAAATGTACCGATAGTTACGCCCTTTAAAACTCGAGTCTTTTCTTGCCGGTACCGTAGTGGGTAAACTTGAAGGGGATACGGCTTGTAGGGAGATCTTTCTTACGAATCTATATGTCACTGTCGCATCGTGAGTCCGATTACCATCCGGTCCGCTTCGTGTCCTTTATTTGAGTCTATTGCATGATCAGATATATTACAGCCTTCCCGTTCCTCCATTCGGGTGCCCGAAACTTCAAATGTACCGATAGTTACGAACTTAAAAATTCGAGTCTTTTCTTTTGTATGAATCTCTATGTCATTGTCGTATCGTGAAACCGATTACCATCCGGTCCGCTTCGTATCCTTTATTTGAGTCTATTGCATGATCAGATATCTTACGGCCTTCCTGTTCCTTCATTTGGGTGCCCGAAACTTCAAATGTACCGATAGTTACGACCTGAAAAACTCGAGTCTTTTCTTGTGTACGAATCTCTATGTCATTGTCGTATCGTGAGTTCGATTACCATCCGTTTCGCTTCGTATCCTTTATTTGAATCTATTGCATCATCAGATATCTTACGGCCTTCCCGTTCCTCCATTCGGGTGCCCGAAACTTCAAATGTACCGATAGTTACGTCCTTTAAAACTCGAGTCTTTTCTTGTGTACGAATCTCTATGTCACTGTCGCATCGTGAGTCCGATTACCATCCGGTCCGCTTCGTATCCTTTATTTGAGTCTTTTGCATGATCAGATATATTACGGCCTTCCCGTTCCTCCATTCGGGTGCCCGAAACTTCAAATGTACCGTTAGTTACGAACTTAAAAACTCGAGTCTTTTCTTGTGTACGAATCTCTATGTCATTGTCGCATCATAAGTCCGATTACCATCCGGTCCGCTTCGTATCCTTTATTTGACTCTATTGCATGATCAGATATTTTACGGCCTTCCCGTTCCTCCATTCGGGTGCCCGAAACTGCAAATGTACCGATACTTACGTCTTTTTAAACACGAGTCTTTTCTTGTGTACGAATCTCTATGTCACTGTCGCATCGTGAGTCCGATTACCATCCGGTCTGCTTCGTATCCTCTATTTGAGTCTATTGAATGATCAGATATATTACGGCCTTCCCGTTCCTCCATTCGGGTGCCCGAAACTTCAAATTTACCGATAGTTACAACCTGAAAAACTCGAGTCTTTTCTTGTGTATGAATCTCTATGTCATTGTCGTATCGTGAGTTCGATTACCAACCGTTCCGCTTTGTATCCTTTATTTGAGTCTATTGCATCATCAGATATCTTACGGCCTTCCCGTTCCTCCATAAGGGTGCCCGAAACTTCAAATGTACCGATAGTAACGTCCTTTAAACTAGAGTCTTTTCTTGTGTACGAATCTCTATGTCATTGTCGCATCGTGAGTCCGATTACCATCCGGTCCGCTTCGTATCCTTTATTTGAGTCTATTGCATGATCGGATATCTTACGGCCTTACAGTACCTCCATTCGGGTGCCCGAAACTTCAAATTTACCGATAGTTACAACCTGAAAAACTCGAGTCTTTTCTTGTGTACGAATCTCTATGTCATTGTCGTATCGTGAGTTCGATTAGCATCCGTTCCACTTCGTATCCTTTATTTTAGTCTATTGCATCATCAGATATCTTACGGCCTTTCCGTTCCTCCATTCGGGTGCCCGAAACTTCAAATGTACCGATAGTAACGTCCTTTAAAACTCGAGTCTTTTCTTGTGTACGAATCTCTATGTCATTGTCGCATCGTGAGTCCGATTACCATCAGGTCCGCTTCGTATCCTTTATTTGAGTCTATTGCATGATCAGATATCTTACGGCCTTACAGTACCTCCATTCGGGTGCCCGAAACTTCAAATGTACCGAAAGTTACGTCCTTTAAAACCCGAGTCTTTTCTTTTGTACGAATCTCTATGTCATTGTCGCATCATGAGTCCAATTACCATCCAGTCCGCTTCATATCCTTTATTTGAGTCTATTCCATCATCAAATATCTTTAAGCCTTCCCGTTTCTCCATTCGGGTGCCCGATACTTCAAATGTACCGATAGTTACGCCCTTTAAAACTCGAGTCTTTTCTTGCCGGTACCGTAGTGGGTAAACTTGAAGGGGATACGGCTTGGAGGGAGATCTTTCTTACGAATCTATATGTCACTGTCGCATCGTGAGTCCGATTACCATCCGGTCCGCTTCGTGTCCTTTATTTGAGTCTATTGCATGATCAGATATATTACAGCCTTCCCGTTCCTCCATTCGGGTGCCCGAAACTTCAAATGTACCGATAGTTATGAACTTAAAAATTCGAGTCTTTTCTTTTGTATGAATCTCTATGTCATTGTCGTATCGTGAAACCGATTACCATCCGGTCCGCTTCGTATCCTTTATTTGAGTCTATTGCATGATCAGATATCTTACGGCCTTCCTGTTCCTTCATTTGGGTGCCCGAAACTTCAAATGTACCGATAGTTACGACCTGAAAAACTCGAGTCTTTTCTTGTGTACGAATCTCTATGTCATTGTCGTATCGTGAGTTCGATTACCATCCGTTCCGCTTCGTATCCTTTATTTGAATCTATTGCATCATCAGATATCTTACGGCCTTCCCGTTCCTCCATTCGGGTGCCCGAAACTTCAAATGTACCGATAGTTACGTCCTTTAAAACTCGAGTCTTTTCTTGTGTACGAATCTCTATGTCACTGTCGCATCGTGAGTCCGATTACCATCCGGTCCGCTTCGTATCCTTTATTTGAGTCTATTGCATGATCAGATATATTGCGGCCTTCCCGTTCCTCCATTCGGGTGCCCGAAACTTCAAATGTACCGTTAGTTACGAACTTAAAAACTCGAGTCTTTTCTTGTGTACGAATCTCTATGTCATTGTCGCATCATAAGTCCGATTACCATCCGGTCCGCTTCGTATCCTTTATTTGACTCTATTGCATGATCAGATATTTTACGGCCTTCCCGTTCCTCCATTCGGGTGCCCGAAACTGCAAATGTACCGATACTTACGTCTTTTTAAACACGAGTCTTTTCTTGTGTACGAATCTCTATGTCACTGTCGCATCGTGAGTCCGATTACCATCCGGTCCGCTTCGTATCCTCTATTTGAGTCTATTGAATGATCAGATATATTACGGCCTTCCCGTTCCTCCATTCGGGTGCCCGAAACTTCAAATTTACCGATAGTTACAACCTGAAAAACTCGAGTCTTTTCTTGTGTATGAATCTCTATGTCATTGTCGTATCGTGAGTTCGATTACCAACCGTTCCGCTTTGTATCCTTTATTTGAGTCTATTGCATCATCAGATATCTTACGGCCTTCCCGTTCCTCCATAAGGGTGCCCGAAACTTCAAATGTACCGATAGTAACGTCCTTTAAACTAGAGTCTTTTCTTGTGTACGAATCTCTATGTCATTGTCGCATCGTGAGTCCGATTACCATCCGGTCCGCTTCGTATCCTTTATTTGAGTCTATTGCATGATCGGATATCTTACGGCCTTACAGTACCTCCATTCGGGTGCCCGAAACTTCAAATTTACCGATAGTTACAACCTGAAAAACTCGAGTCTTTTCTTGTGTACGAATCTCTATGTCATTGTCGTATCGTGAGTTCGATTAGCATCCGTTCCACTTCGTATCCTTTATTTGAGTCTATTGCATCATCAGATATCTTACGGCCTTCCCGTTCCTCCATTCGGGTGCCCGAAACTTCAAATGTACCGATAGTAACGTCCTTTAAAACTCGAGTCTTTACTTATGTACGAATCTCTATGTCATTGTCGTATCGTGAGTTCGATTACCATCTGTTCCGCTTCGTATCCTTTATTTGAGTCTATTGCATCATCAGATATCTTACGGCCTTACCGTTCCTCCATTCGGGTGCCCGAAACTTCAATTGGACCGAACGTTACGTCCTTTAAAACCCAAGTCTATTCTTGTGTACGAATCTCTATGTCATTGTCGCATCGTGAGTCCGATTACCATCCGGTCCGCTTCGTATCCTTTATTTGAGTCTATTGCATCATCAGATATCTTTAGGCCTTCCCGTTTCTCCATTCGGGTGCCCAAAACTTCAAATGTACCGATAGTTATGCCCTTTAAAACTCGAGTCTTTTCTTGCCGGTACCGTAGTGGGTAAACTTGAAGGGGATACGGCTTGGAGGGAGATCTTTCTTACGAATCTATATGTCACTGTCGCATCGTGAGTCCGATTACCATCCGGTCCGCTTCGTGTCCTTTATTTGAGTCTATTGCATGATCTGATATATTACAGCCTTCCCGTTCCTCCATTCGGGTGCCCGACACTTCAAATGTACCGATAGTTACGAACTTAAAAATTCGAGTCTTTTCTTCTGTATGAATCTCTATGTCATTGTCGTATCGTGAAACCGATTACCATCCGGTCCGCTTCGTATCCTTTATTTGAGTCTATTGCATGATCAGATATCTTACGGCCTTCCCGTTCCTTCATTTGGGTGCCCGAAACTTCAAATGTACCGATAGTTACGACCTGAAAAGCTCGAGTCTCTTCTTGTGTACGAATCTCTATGTCATTCTCGTATCGTGAGTTCGATTACCATCCCTTCCGCTTCGTATCCTTTATTTGAGTCTATTGCATCATCAGATATCTTACGGCCTTCACGTTCCTCCATTCGGGTGCCCGAAACTTCAAATGTACCGATAGTAACGTCCTTTAAAACTCGAGTCTTTTCTTGTGTACGAATCTCTATGTCATTGTCGCATCGTGAGTCCGAATACCACCCGGTCCGCTTCGTATCCTTTATTTGAGTCTATTCCATGATCAGATATCTTACGGCCTTAAGGTACCTCCATTCGGGTGCCCAAAACTTCAAATGTACCGAAAGTTACGTCCTTTAAAACCCGAGTCTTTTCTTGTGTACGAATCTCTATGTCATTGTCGCATCATGAGTCCAATTACCATCCGGTCCGCTTCGAATCCTTTATTTGAGTCTATTGCATCATCAGATATCTTTAGGCCTTCCCGTTACTCCATTCGGGTGCCCGAAACTTCGAATGTACCAATAGTTACGTCCTTTAAAACTCGAGTCTTTTCTTGCCGGTACCGTAGTGGGTAAACTTGAAGGGGATACGGCTTGGAGGGAGATCTTTCATACGAATCTCTATGTCACTGTCGCATCGTGAGTCCGATTACCATCCGGTCCGCTTCGTATCCTTTATTTGAGTCTATTGCATGATCAGATATATTACGGCCTTCCCGTTCCTCCATTCGGGTGCCCGAAACTTCAAATGTACCGATAGTTATGAACTTAAAAATTCGAGTCTTTTCTTTTGTACGAATCTCTATGTCATTGTCGTATCGTGAAACCGATTACCGTCCGGTCCGCTTCGTATCCTTTATTTGAATCTATTGCATGATCAGATATCTTACGGCCTTCCCGTTCCTTCATTTGGGTGCCCAAAACTTCAAATGTACCGAAAGTTACGACCTGAAAAACTCGAGTCTTTTCTTGTGTATGAATCTCTATGTCATTGTCGTATCGTGAGTTCGATTACCATCCATTCCGCTTCGTATCCTTTATTTGAGTCTATTGCATCATCAGATATCTTACGGCCTTCCCGTTCCTCCATTCGGGTGCCCGAAACTTCAAATGTACCGATAGTTATGAACTTAAAAATTCGAGTATTTTCTTGTGTACGAATCTCTATGTCATTGTCGCATCGTGAAACCGATAACCATCCGGTCCGCTTCGTATCCTTTATTTGACTCAATAGCATGATCAGATGTCTTACGCCTTCCCGTTCCTCCATTCGGGTGCCCGAAACTTCAAATGTACCGATAGTTACGAACTTAAAAACTCGAGTCTTTTCTTGTGTACGAATCTCTATGTCATTGCCGATTTGTGAGTCCGATTACCACGCGATCCACTTCGTATTCTTTATTTGACTCTATAGCATGACCAGATATTTTACGGCCTTCCCGTTCCTCCATTCGGGTGCCCGAAACTTCAAATGTACCGATAGTTACGAACTTAAAAACTCGAGTCTTTTCCTGTGTACGAATCTCTATGTCATTGTCGCATCGTGAGTCTGATTACCATCCGGTCCGCTCCGTATCCTTTATTTGACTCTATTGCATGATCAGATATCTTACGACCTTCTCGTTCCTCCATTCGGGTGCCTGAAACTTCAAATGTACCGATAGTTACGACGTTAAAAACTCGAGTCTTTTCTTGTGTACGAATCTCTATGTCATTCTCTCATCATGAGTTCAATTACCGTCCGGTCAGCTTCGTATACTATATCTTTGTCTGTTGCATGATCAGATATCTTAAGGTCTTCCCGTTCCTCCATTCGGATGCCCGAAACTTCAAATGTACCGATAGTTATGTCCTTTAAAACTCGAATCTTTTCTTGTGTACGAATCTCTATGTCACTGTCGCATCGTGAGTCCGATTACCATCCGGTCCGCTTCGTATCCTTGATTTGAGTCTATTGCATGATCAGATATATTACGGCCTTCCCGCTCCTCCATTCGGGTTCCCGAAACTTCAAATGTACCGTTAGTTACGAACTTAAAAACTCGAGTCTTTTCTTGTGTACGAATCTCTATGTCATTGTTGCATCGTGAGTCCGATTACCATCCGGTCCACTTCGTATCCTTTATTTGACTCTATTGCATGATCAGATATCTTACGGCCTTCCCGTTCCTCCATTCGAGTGCCCGAAACTGCAAATGTACCGATAGTAACGTCCTTTATAACACGAGTCTTTTCTTGAGTACGAATCTCTATGTCATTGTCATATCGTGAGTTCGATTACCATCCGTTCCGCTTCGTATCCTTTATTTGAGTCTATTGCATCATCAGATATCTTACGGCCTTCCCGTTCCTCCATTCGGGTGCCCGAAACTTCAAATGTACCGATAGTAACGTCCTTTAAAACTCGAGTCTTTTCTTGTGTACGAATCTCAATGTCATTGTCGCATCGTGAGTCCGATTACCATCAGGTCCGCTTTGTATCCTTTATTTGAGTTTATTGAATGATCAGATATCTTACGGCCTTACAGTACCTCCATTCGGGTGCCTGAAACTTCAAATGTACCGAAAGTTACGTCCTTTAAAACCCGAGACTTTTCTTTTGTACGAATCTCTGTGTCATTGTCGCATCATGAGTCCAATTACCATCCGGTCCGCTTCGTATCCTTTATTTGAGTCTATTCCATCATCAGATATCTTTAGGCCTTCCCGTTTCTCCATTCAGGTGCCCGAAACTTCAAATGTACCGATAGTTACGTCCTTTAAAACTCGAGTCTTTTCTTGCCGGTACTGTAGTGGATAAACTTGAATGGATACGGCTTGGAGGGAGATCTTTCTTACGAATCTCTATGTCACTATCGCATCGTGAGTCCAATTACTATCCAGTCCGCTTCGTGTCCTTTATTTGAGTCTATTGCATGATTAGATATATTACAGCCTTCCCGTTCCTCCATTCGGGTGCCCGAAACTTCAAATGTACCGATAGTTACGAACTTAAAAATTCGAGTCTTTTCTTTTGTATGAATCTCTATGTAATTGTCATATCGTGAAACCGATTACCATCCGGTTCGCTTCGTATCCTTTATTTGAGTCTATTGCTTAATCAGATATCTTAAGGCCTTCCCGTTCCTTCATTTGGGTGCCCGAAACTTCAAATGTACCAATAGTTACGACCTGAAAAACTCGAGTATTTTCTTGTGTACGAATCTCTATGTCATTGTCGTATCGTGAGTTCGATTACCATCCGTTCCGCTTCGTATCCTTTATTTGTGTCTATTGCATCATCAGATATCTTACGGCCTTCCCGTTCCTCCATTCGGGTGCCCGAAACTTCAAACGTACCGATAGTTACGAACTTAAAAATTGGAGTCTTTTCTTTTGTATGAATCTCTATGTCATTGTCGTATCGTGAAACCGATTACCATCCGGTCCGCTTCGTATCCTTAATTTGAGTCTATTGCATGATCAGATATCTTACGGCCTTCCCGTTCCTTCATTTGAGTGCCCGAAACTTCAAATGTACCGATAGTTACGACCTAAAAAACTCGAGTCTTTTCTTGTGTATGAATCTCTATGTCATTGTCGTATCGTGAGTGCGATTACCATCCGTTCCGCTTCGTATCCTTTATTTGAGTCTATTGCATCATCAGATATCTTACGGCCTTCCCGTTGCTCCATTCGGGTGCCCGAAACTTCAAATGTACTGATAGTAACGTCCTTTAAAACTCGAGTCTTTTCTTGTGTACGAATCTCAATGTCATTGTTGCATCGTGAGTCCGATTACCATCAGGTCCGCTTCGTATCCTTTATTTGAGTCTATTGCATGATCAGATATCTTACGGCCTTACAGTACCTCCATTCGGGTGCCCGAAACTTCAAATGTACCGAAAGTTACGTCCTTTAAAACCCGAGTCTTTTCTTTTGTACGAATCTCTATGTCATTGTCGCATCATGAGTCCAATCACCATCCGGTCCGCTTCGTATTATTTATTTGAGTCTATTCCATCATCAGATATCTTTAGGCCATTCTGTTTCTCCATTCAGGTGCCCGAAACTTCAAATGTACCGATAGTTACGTCCTTTAAACCTCGAGTCTTTTCTTGCCGGTACCGTAGTGGATAAACTTGAATGGATACGGCTTGGAGGGAGATCTTTCTTATGAATCTCTATGTCACTGTCGCATCGTGAGTCCGATTACCATCCGGTCCGCTTCGTGTTCTTTATTTGAGTCTATTGCATGATCAGATATATTACAGCCTTCCCGTTCCTCCATTCGGGTGCCCGAAACTTCAAATGTACCGATAGTTACGAACTTAATAATTCGAGTCTTTTCTTTTGTATGAATCTCTATGTCATTGTCATATCGTGAAACCGATTACTATCCGGTCCGCTTCGTATCCTTTATTTGAGTCTATTGCATGATCAGATATCTTACGGCCTTCCCGTTACTTCATTTGGGTGCCCGAAACTTCAAATGTACAGATAGTTACGACCTGAAAAACTCGAGTCTTTTCATGTGTATGAATCTCTATGTCATTGTCGTATCGTGAGTTCGATTACCATCCGTTCTGCTTCGTATCCTTTATTTGAGTCTATTGCATCATCAGATATCTTACGGCGTTCCCGTTCCTCCATTCGGGTGCCCGAAACTTCAAATGTACCGATAGTTACGAACTTAAAAATTCGAGTCTTTTCTTTTGTATGAATCTCTATGTCATTGTCGTATCGTGAAACCGATTACCATCCGGTCCGCTTCGTATCCTTAATTTGAGTCTATTGCATGATCAGATATCTTACGGCCTTCCCGTTCCATCATTTGGGTGCCCGAAACTTCAAATGTACCGATAGTTACGACCTGAAAAACTCGAGTCTTTTCTTGTGTATGAATCTCTATGTCATTGTCGTATCGTGAGTGCGATTACCATACGTTCCGCTTCGTATCCTTTATTTGAGTCTATTGCATCATCAGATATCTTACGGCCTTCCCGTTGCTCCATTCGGGTGCCCGAAACTTCAAATGTACCGATAGTAACGTCCTTTAAAACTCGAGTCTTTTCTTGTGTACGAATCTCAATGTCATTGTTGCATCGTGAGTCCGATTACCATCAGGTCTGCTTCGTATCCTTTATTTGAGTCTATTGCATGATCAGATATCTTACGGCCTTACAGTACCTCCATTCGGGTGCCCGAAACTTCAAATGTACCGAAAGTTACGTCCTTTAAAACCCGAGTCTTTTCTTTTGTACGAATCTCTAGGTCATTGTCGCATCATGAGTCCAATCACCATCCGGTCCGCTTCGTATCCTTTATTTGAGTCTATTCCATCATCAGATATCTTTAGGCCATCCCGTTTCTCCATTCAGGTGCCCGAAACTTCAAATGTACCGATAGTTACGTCCTTTAAACCTCAAGTCTTTTCTTGCCGGTACCGTAGTGGATAAACTTGAATGGATACGGCTTGGAGGGAGATCTTTCTTACGAATCTCTATGTCACTGTCGCATCGTGAGTCCGATTACCATCCGGTCCGCTTCGTGTTCTTTATTTGAGTCTATTGCATGATCAGATATATTACAGCCTTCCCGTTCCTCCATTCGGGTGCCCGAAACTTCAAATGTACCGATAGTTACGAACTTAATAATTCGAGTCTTTTCTTTTGTATGAATCTGTATGTCATTGTCATATCGTGAAACCGATTACTATCCGGTCCGCTTCGTATCCTTTATTTGAGTCTATTGCATGATCAGATATCTTACGGCCTTCCCGTTACTTCATTTGGGTGCCCGAAACTTCAAATGTACCGATAGTTACGACCTGAAAAACTCGAGTCTTTTCTTGTCTACGAATCTCTATGTCATTGTCGTATCGTGAGTTCGATTACCATCCGTTCCGCTTCGTATCCTTTATTTGAGTCTATTGCATCATCAGATATCTTACGGCCTTCCCGTTCCTCCATTCTGGTGCCCGAAACTTCAAATGTACCGATAGTTACGTCCTTTAAAACTCGAGTCTTTTCTTGTGTACGAATCTCTATGTCACTGTCGCATCGTGAGTCCGATTACCATCCGGTTCGCTTCGTATCCTTTATTTGAGTCTATTGCATGATCAGATATATTATGGCCTTCCCGTTCCTCCATTCGGGTGCCCGAAACTTCAAATGTACCATTAGTTACGAACTTAAAAACTCAAGTCTTTTCTTGTGTACGAATCTCTATGTCATTGTGGCATCGTAAGTCCGATTACCATCCGGTCCGCTTCGTATCCTTTATTTGACTCTATTGCATGATCAAATATTTTACGGCCTTCCCGTTCCTCCATTCGGGTGCCCGAAACTGCAAATGTACCGATATTTACGTCCTTTAAAACACGAGTCTTTTCTTGTGTACGAATCTCTATGTCACTGTCGCATCGTGAGTCCGATTACCATTCGGCCCGCTTCGTATCCTCTATTTGAGTCTATTGAATGATCAGATATATTACGGCCTTCCCGTTCCTCCATTCGGGTGCCCGAAACTTCAAATTTACCGATAGTTACAACCTGAAAAACTCGAGTCTTTTCTTGTGTACTAATCTCTATGTCATTGTCGTATCGTGAGTTCGATTGCCAACCGTTCTGCTTCGTATCCTTTATTTGAGTCTATTGCATCATCAGATATCTTACGGCCTTCCCGTTCCTCCATAAGGGTGCCCGAAACTTCAAATGTACCGATAGTAACGTCCTTTAAACTAGAGTCTTTTATTGTGTACGAATCTCTATGTCATTGTCGGTATCGTGAGTCCGATTACCATCCGGTCCGCTTCGTATCCTTTATTTGAGTCTATTGCATGATCGGATATCTTACGGCCTTACAGTACCTCCATTCGGGTGCCCGAAACTTCAAATGTACCGAAAGTTACGTCCTTTAAAACCCGAGTCTTTTCTTTTGTACGAATCTCTAGGTCATTGTCGCATCATGAGTCCAATCACCATCCGGTCCGCTTCGTATCCTTTATTTGAGTCTATTCCATCATCAGATATCTTTAGGCCATCCCGTTTCTCCATTCAGGTGCCCGAAACTTCAAATGTACCGATAGTTACGTCCTTTAAACCTCAAGTCTTTTCTTGCCGGTACCGTAGTGGATAAACTTGAATGGATACGGCTTGGAGGGAGATCTTTCTTACGAATCTCTATGTCACTGTCGCATCGTGAGTCCGATTACCATCCGGTCCGCTTCGTGTTCTTTATTTGAGTCTATTGCATGATCAGATATAATACAGCCTTCCCGTTCCTCCATTCGGGTGCCCGAAACTTCAAATGTACCGATAGTTACGAACTTAATAATTCGAGTCTTTTCTTTTGTATGAATCTCTATGTCATTGTCATATCGTGAAACCGATTACTATCCGGTCCGCTTCGTATCCTTTATTTGAGTCTATTGCATGATCAGATATCTTACGGCCTTCCCGTTACTTCATTTGGGTGCCTGAAACTTCAAATGTACCGATAGTTACGACCTGAAAAACTCGAGTCTTTTCTTGTGTACGAATCTCTATGTCATTGTCGTATCGTGAGTTCGATTACCATCCGTTCCGCTTCGTATCCTTTATTTGAGTCTATTGCATCATCAGATATCTTACGGCCTTCCCGTTCCTCCATTCTGGTGCCCGAAACTTCAAATGTACCGATAGTTACGTCCTTTAAAACTCGAGTCTTTTCTTGTGTACGAATCTCTATGTCACTGTCGCATCGTGAGTCCGATTACCATCCTGTTCGCTTCGTATCCTTTATTTGAGTCTATTGCATGATCAGATATATTATGGCCTTCCCGTTCCTCCATTCGGGTGCCCGAAACTTCAAATGTACCATTAGTTACGAATTTAAAAACTCAAGTCTTTTCTTGTGTACGAATCTCTATGTCATTGTGGCATCGTAAGTCCGATTACCATCCGGTCCGCTTCGTATCCTTTATTTGACTCTATTGCATGATCAGATATTTTACGGCCTTCCCGTTCCTCCATTCGGGTGCCCGAAACTGCAAATGTACCGATACTTACGTCCTTTAAAACACGAGTCTTTTCTTGTGTACGAATCTCTATGTCACTGTCGCATCGTGAGTCCGATTACCATTCGGTCCGATTCGTATCCTCTATTTGAGTCTATTGAATGATCAGATATATTACGGCCTTCCCGTTCCTCCATTCGGGTGCCCGAAACTTCAAATTTACCGATAGTTACAACCTGAAAAACTCGAGTCTTTTCTTGTGTACTAATCTCTATGTCATTGTCGTATCGTGAGTTCGATTGCCAACCGTTCCGCTTCGTATCCTTTATTTGAGTCTATTGCATCATCAGATATCTTACGGCCTTCCCGTTCCTCCATAAGGGTGCCCGAAACATCAAATGTACCGATAGTAACGTCCTTTAAACTAGAGTCTTTTATTGTGTACGAATCTCTATGTCATTGTCGCATCGTGAGTCCGATTACCATCCGGTCCGCTTCGTATCCTCTATTTGAGTCTATTGCATGATCGGATATCTTACGGCCTTACAGTACCTCCATTCGGGTGCCCGAAACTTCAAATGTACCGAAAGTTACGTCCTTTAAAACCCGAGTCATTTCTTGTTTACGAATCTCTATGTCATTGTCGCATCATGAGTCCAATTACCATCCGGTCCGCTTCGTATCCTTTATTTGAGTCCATTGCATGATCAGATATATTACGGCCTTCCCGTTCCTCCATTCGGGTGCCCAAAATTTCAAATGTACCGATAGTTACGAACTTAAAAATTCGAGTCTTTTCTTGCCGGTACCGTAGTGGGTAAACTTGAATGGATACGGTTTGGAGGGAGATCTTTCATACGAATCTCTAGGTCACTGTCGCATCGTGATTCTGATAACCATCCGGTCCGCTTCGTATCCTTTATTTGAGTATATTGCATGATGAGATATCTTACGGCCTTCCCGTTCCTTCATTTGGGTGCCCGAAACTTCAAATGTACCGATAGTTACGACCTGAAAAACTCGAGTATTTACTTATGTACGAATCTCTATGTCATTGTCGTATCGTGAGTTCGATTACCATCTATTCCGCTTCATATCCTTTATTTGAGTCTATTGCATCATCAGATATCTTGCGGCCTTACCGTTCCTCCATTCAGGTGCCCGAAACTTCAAATGTACCGATAGTAACGTCCTTTAAAACTCGAGTCTTTTCTTGTGTACGAATCTCTATGTCATTGTCGCATCGTGAGTCCGATTACCATCCGGTCCGGTTCATATCCTTTATTTGAGTCTATTGCATGATCGGATATCTTACGGCCTTATAGTACCACCATTCGGGTGCCCGAAACTTCAATTGTACCGAAAGTTACGTCCTTTAAAACCCTAGTCTTTTCTTATGTACGAATCTCTATGTCATTGTCGCATCATGAGTCCAATTACCATCCGGTCCGCTTCGTATCCTTTATTTGAGTCTATTGCATCATTAGATATCTTTAGGCCTTCCCGTTTCTCCATTCGGGTGCCCAAAACTTCAAATGTACCGATAGTTACGTCCATTAAAACTCGAGTCTTTTCTTGCCGGTACCATAGTGGGTAAACTTGAATGGATACGGCTTGGAGGGAGATCTTTCTTACGAATCTCTATGTCATTGTCGCATCATGATTCCGATAACCATCCGGTCTGCTTCGTATCCGTTATTTGAGTCTATTGCATGATCAGATATATTACGGCCTTCCCGTTCCTCCATTCGGGTGCTCGAAACTTCAAATGTACCGATAGTTACGAACATAAAAATTCGAGTATTTTCGTGTGTACGAATCTCTATGTCATTGTCGCATCGTGAAACCGGTTACCATCCGGTCCGCTTCGTATCCTTTATTTGACTCTATAGCATGATCAGATGTCTTACGGCCTTCCCGTTCCTCCATTCGGGTGCCCGAAACTTCAAATGTACCGATAGTTACGAACTTAAAAACTCGAGTATTTTCGTGTGTACGAATGCCTATGTCATTGTCGCTTCGTGAGTCCGATTACCATCCGGTACGCTTCGTATCCTTTATTTGAGTCTATTGCATGATCAGATATATTACGGCCTTCCCGTTCCTCCATTCGGGTTGCCCGAAACTTCAAATGTACCGATAGTTACGAGCTTAAAAACTCGAGTTTTTTCTTGTGTACGAATCTCTATGTCATTGTCGCATCGTGAGTCTGATTACCATCCGGTCCGCTCCCTATCCTTTATTTGAGTCTATTGCATGATAAGATATATTACGGCCTTTCCGTTCCTCCATTCGGGTGCCCGAAACTTCAAATGTACCGTTAGTTACGAACTTAAAAACTCGAGTCTTTTCTTGTGTACGAATCTCTATGTCATCGTTGCATCGTGAGTCCGATTACCATCCGGTCTGCTTCGTATCCTTTATTTGACTCTATTGCATGATCAGATATCTTACGGCCTTCCCGTTCCTCCATTCGGGTGCCCGAAACTGCAAATGTACCGATAGTTACGTCCTTTAAAACATGAGTCTTTTCTTGGGTACAAATCTCTATGTCACTGTCGCATCGTGAGTCCGATTACCATCCGGTCCGCTTCGTATCCTTTATTTAAGTCTATTGCATGATCAGATATATTACGGCCTTCCCGTTCTTCCAGTCGGGTGCCCGAAACTTCGAATGTACCGATAGTTACGACCTGAAAAACTTGAGTCTTTTCTTGTGTACTAATCTCTATGTCATTGTCGTATCGTGAGTTCGATTACCAACCGTTCCGCTTCGTATCCTTTATTTGAGTCTATTGCATCATCAGATATCTTACGGCCTTCCCGTTCCTCCATAAGGGTGCCCGAAACTTCAAATGTAGCGATAGTAACGTCCTTTAAACTAGAGTCTTTTATTGTGTACGAATCTCTATGTCATTGTCGCATCGTGTGTCCGATTACCATCCGGTCCGCTTCGTATCCTTTATTTGAGTCTATTGCATGATTGGATATCTTACGGCCTTACAGTACCTCCATTCGGGTGCCCGAAACTTCAAATGTACCGAAAGTTACGTCCTTTAAAACCCGAATCATTTCTTGTTTACGAATCTCTATGTCATTGTCGCATCATGAGTCCAATTACCATCCGGTCCGCTTCGTATCCTTTATTTGAGTCTATTGCATGATCAGATATATTACGGCCTTCCCGTTCCTCCATTCGGGTGCCCAAAATTTCAAATGTACCGATAGTTACGAACTTAAAAATTCGAGTCTTTTCTTACCGGTACCGTAGTGGGTAAACTTGAATGGATACGGTTTGGAGGGAGATCTTTCATACGAATCTCTAGGTCACTGTCGCATCGTGATTCTGATAACCATCCGGTCCGCTTCGTATCCTTTATTTGAGTCTATTGCATGATCAGATATCTTACGGCCTTCCCGTTCCTTCATTTGGGTGCCCGAAACTTCAAATGTACCGATAGTTACGACCTGAAAAACTCGAGTCTTTACTTATGTACGAATCTCTATGTCATTGTCGTATCGTGAGTTCGATTACCATCTGTGAGAGTCCGGTTACGGACCGAACTCGCGGATCGATTAAGCGTAAACAACTCGGTTTCAGACGGGATGATCGAGACGAGACAGAAATATAGCGATAACAACGTCATCACAGATTCGTATTAATACAGAAACGGTTACAGACACTGTCATCAGTAGTGTAGAGGATGTAATTTGACACGAAAACAGGATTATATGATCATACAAGTTACAAAACCAGGTGCGGAAACCCTAGCTTAGAACAAACTGAAGTAAACTCAAATCAAAACACAATCAAAGTCATTTTCAATGCTTTTCATAGATTAACTTTCTCAAAAACTTGATTACAACTCAAATACAGTTAATCTAGCACACACATAAACTCTCTCAAATCTCTCTGGAACACTACCTGTGTGACACCTCGCAATTTCAGGTTAACACTTTAACTAAACTCTAGTTAACCTATACATATATTCGTAGCATTTTACTTGACTAAAGTTAGTTAAGTGAGTCACACGATACACGGTTATAGGTGAACAACTGCGTACACGAGTCTTGAACCCTGAACGTTGGTGAAATGATAATAGACTAATTGTAGAATAACTCGTTTGATATTATTTGCAATTATGTGCTTATGTGAATGTATTTGTGAACTTATGTGGCATTACATGCTATTACGCGAAAACATGGTACCGAGTTCGTAACCGACCCTTGACAGACTAGGGATCGTATATAATTCATAAAATATTTGGTTAAATATTTTATAGATTTAGTATATTTTATGTATAAACTAGTACATGAAACTATTTAGAATTAAACGAAACTAATTTTTGTACGCGAGTATACGAGACCGGGTCCATAACTAGTTTTAGTAGGACCGCAAATCGTAAACTAGTTATAAAATATTTGGGTTAAATATTTTATAGATTAATTATTACATTATTAAATATTAGATATATGTTTAGTTGTAAAAAAAAAGGAATTTAAACTAGTTACGTAACTTGGTGAATTGCAAGTAAACTCAAGAGTTTATATGGTTTGACTTTTATGTCATGAAAACGACAAACAAAGAAAAAAATAAAAGAGAAAAAGAAATGGGCGGAGCAGGTGGAGACGTAGCTTGGGTTTCTTGCTGCGCAGGCCGGCCCAAGGCCTTCCCCAGGCCCAATTCGCTGCAGTATTTTAATAAACGAGTTTCAACCATTTAATTCATTAAAACTCAACCCTAATTATCTCTCCAGCCCTTAGTTACGAAAATTAAACCCCTACCACCTGCTATTAACATAATCTAAAGATCCTAGAAGCTTGAGAAGGTTTAGGATCAAGAGGATTAAAGGCATAAGGTATACAACAACCCTACATGTGTTTTAATCTCTTTTCTATATTTTAATTATGTTATAAAACACCACAAACAAGTTTGTCCAAGTCTGATGTGAATTTATAAAGATTAAAGCATGAGTTTTGTAAAGGATTAACATCATTAAACAATTTGTATTTGTGTTATTATGTGATATATGTTATGTGTTGCATGAAACTAGCATGTTAATGAATATTGATTGATCTAGGGTTGTAGATGATAATGTTGATGATGAAACTTTCGTGTTGGATCTGAGTTATGCTATGAACGTGCTATATTATGAGTTGGTGATCTTGGTTATGCGAAAACATGGGTCTAGGGTTTGTAGAAATTAAGATTCTTACATGTTTAAAAACGAACAGAATGCATGTGTCGACTTGTAGACCCTATAACATGATCTTAAACTATTTGTTTTGATTGTTTCTTGGTTTGAGTATGTTTTACGTGACCTTAGCTTTCCAGAATCTATAAGATTGTGCGAGTTGGTTATCGTTTGATGTGTTTTTGGAATTTTATTTGATTAGAGGTCATATCAGATTTTCGGAGTTGTAAATTTGGTCAACTTTAAACGGTCATAACTTGAGTTTTACAAAGAGTTAAGCTTTGAAATTTGGACAGTAGGTCGACATTGGAAAAACTCGGCTTTTCCAAGTGGATTCACCCCGTTTGGGTGAATACACAATTTTTGGAAAATTTTCTACTAAACTGACCTGTTGTGGAAATTTTCTGGACATAGTTGTGTTGTATGAATTTTAATAATTTTTGTGTTTGGTTTTAAGACAACACAAAAATATGGGTTATCAACTGAATCCCAATAAATACTCAGTAAAAATTTGGGACTTTAATTCATTCGTTAAGTATTTTAAATAATTCGTTTTTCACAGCGCACAATCTGCCCTGAAAACGCAGATTGTGTACGGGGTCTTTATGTGACTATTTGGAGTCTTATATGGTATGTATTTGACATGAACTTGTATGGACACTTGTATGAGATGTATTCGAGGTACTAAACTGATAATAATCACTATGATCACCAACGGGTTACGTAGGACTTACTTGTGCATGTAGAGTCATTAGGTGTCACTACACGGTTTTGAACATTTAAACGTCTTGGGCAAACGGGTTATATGGTGTAATGGTATTACACATATACTCACTTAGTGACACATGTATTAGGAAGTTGGTAGCACACCCTAATTTGGAGTTTGGATTTATTTGGTTGCAACCTAAGGTGAGTTTCACTACTTTTTCTCAAAAGCATGCGTCTCGGGCTTGAGACAACTTACTTAACTTTTTCTAGTCGGGTTTGGGACTACTCCTACAACTCAGGTTTTCACTCCTTGTGTGGGTCGGATTTTGGACTCCTTGTGTGGGTCGGGTTTTACGATTCCTTGTGTGGATCACGCTTTTATCAGTTTAAAACTTTGTTGTCCTTTGTGAACTAAACACACTCTATCATTTAAAGTCCTTACATATTATTGGGTTAATCGCTGTAGGCGAACGGGGTATTAGTTGATAGCGCTATTAGGTTGTGCAGCAACCTCATGCTTGAGGTGCTTGTGTCACGGGCATGAACTTCTGACCACGCTCTTAAGGAGCTGAACTGCTAGTGTTGATAGACACTAGTACTAAGGCAAAACTTATAACTTCTGTATGTTCCTAATAATCACCTGTTTAGTTACAATGAGTGGGCTAGCTACCCCTGACAAGCTTAAACTGACGACACTTGAACTTTTGGGTCTCGAGGACCTACGCTTTTACTTGGTTACGTGGTTTTTGGAAACCTACGCGTTTACTCACTCATTTACTTTACTTAGTGAACTCACCAACATTGTTTGTTGACCCACCATGTACATGCTTTTGCAGGTAGTTAGCTTCCGGTGTCACGATTAGGGAGCACTGCACGTTCACTGCATTTGGGGTCTTGGGAATACACTTAAATTACATATCATGCTTTTATTTCTATATGGTTTAATATGGGCGCGTAGTTTTGCGCATGGTTTTAAAAGGTATATGTTGGGTTTACGCTTCCGCGACTTAACTGGACTATTTGGCTAAACGCTAAACTTGGTTTTGAAAACGAACTAAATGGTTTGGGCATTTAGAGTTCGTTCATATGACTTATGGCTATGGGATCCTGGTATGTCATGCGCCTCGCGGTAGAACTCCGCAGTGGAAATTTGAGGGTGTGACAGATTGGTATCAGAGCCATTGATTATAGTGAACTAGGATTGCATTCTAGTCTATAATCATCATAGCATAAGTATTTGTTACACTCACTACTTAAAGTGCACACCTTATTATTCACGAATACGTATACTGACCTAACACATTGCAGGAAAACATGACTAACCCCACTCACCGAAACCACTCATATCATGCTAATGAGGGGCAACGAGCTCTCTCATATGATCCTTACCAACGTCTAGCTTCGTTACATGATCCATATGAGGATACCAACCATTGGCATTGGTTCACCAACATACTACACTCTTTGGTTGTTGGCTATGGAGTGCCAGCCAGAGTACCTCCCATTGTTGACTCATGGGAGAGATCACTTGCAAGGATGGTGAGACACATACATACTGAGTTGGATAATGCCTTCACTGCTGTCGTAAAATTTCAGTCTTGGAGGAGGAATACTGATGAATCACTTTGGCGTATGAATGGTCAGCTTGGCCACTTGATTACTGAGTTAGAAGTTGTCAAGCTGGAGGCTGCTGAGAGTAGGCAGGAATTGACAGCCACCAAGCAGGATTTATCGGCTACCAGACAGGAACTAAATACTGTTTGTAACAGACTTTTGGAAGCTTTAGGGCAAAATGAAGAGGAACCAGAGGAGGATCCCGAAGAAGAACCCATGGGGAATGGACTCGATGCTCTGGGAGCAGCACTGGGTGCGGCACACATGGATGAAGAGGAGGAAGAACCTATTGAGATACATGTTGAGAGTAAAGATGAAGGCTCAGTCATCTCTATGGAACCTAAGGACGATTGATTTTTATCTATTCTAGTATTTTATATTTATTCATATAATGACTTTTATTTTACCACGTGAGACTTGAGAGCCGTTTGGCTTGTGTTTGGAACGTTATGATTACTATTATTACTATCAATCAAATTCTTTATCTTATTCTTGCGTTTATGGCATGTGTGACATTCTAGTTTACTTGTACTGCGTGAACGATTGTATGTGGGACATATTATCGCTTTCTCATGGGTATAGTGTAAATATAGAATTGTTATGGCGGGAAGAGGACACAGTAGAGGCCACACTAACGCGACGCAAGAAGAGCGGAACGCACTTATCAATGACAGGGTGGTTGTAGCCCTAGCAGCTTTTCAAGCTGGCCAACCTACCCGCCAATCATCTATGAACTCTGACCAGTTAGGCCAGCTCTTCAGACGCTTGGAACTCCATATAGAGGGGTTTACTCCCCAGGTCATGATCCCGGCCACACCAATCAACTTGGGCAACATTCAACAAACAACATCATCAGTGATAACAATGTCGTGATGGATGCGTGTTCCTTGAACAACACTCTTGCTTCTATTTTATATACTGGCGCGGACTATAGTTTTGAGTCAACAAAACTTAGCAAACAACTAGGGATGATTCCTACTCTTCTTGATACCCCGTACTCTATAGAGTTAGCTAATGGGAAGCCTGTTGAGGTAACCCACATTCATCGTGACTGTAAGCTCGAACTTGATGGGCAATTATTTGCCATCAACCTTTTACCTATCACCCTAGGAAGCTTTGATCTCGTGGTTAGCATGGACTGGGTGTCCAAGCAACACGCTGAAATTCTCTGTCAGAAGAAGATTGTTCGTATCCCTCTCCTTAGCGGAGAACTCTTATCTGTTTAGAGTGATAGTGGTGGTGCCATGGTGGGCATCATCTCTTTCTTGAAAGCCCAGAAGTGTATTCGAAAGGGCTACCCAGCCATACTGGCTAACATTTCTGATACTCGAGCTGAAGTTGAAACAAATTGAGGACATCCCTGTAGTTCGGGATTTTCCAGATGTCTTCCCAGAGGAACTACCTGGACTTCCACCTGTTCGTCAAGTGGAATTTCAAACTAACCTTGCACCTGGAGCGGCTCCAGTTGCACGCGCCCCATACTGCTTAGCACCAGGCGAACTTTAAGAACGGTCTACCCAACTCCAAGAACTGTTGGATAGGGGCTTTAATAAACCTAGTTCTTCCCTTTAGGGAGCCCCAGTTCTATCTATTAAGAAGAAGGATGGGAGGTTCCGCATGTGTATTAATTATCGGAAGTTAAACAAGTTGACTGTTGAGAACCGCTATCCTTTGCCTCGTATTGATGACTTGTTCGACCAGCTTCAATGGTCGAGTTTTTATTCTAAGATTGACTTGAGGTCAGGGTATCATCAGCGGAGAGTCCGAGAGGAGGATGTGGCAAGGACAGTCTTTCGAACTCGCTATGGACATTATGAGTTTTTGGTAATGCCATTTGGGCTAACCAATGCACCGGCAGTGTTCATGGATCTTATGAACCGCGTGTGTAAGCCCTATTTGGACAAATTAGTCATAGTGTTCATTGATGATATATTAATCTATTCCAAGAGCAGGGAGGAGCATGAGCAACACCTGCAACTGATCTTGGAACTCTTGAGAAATGAGCAGCTGTATGCGAAATTCTCTAAATGTGACTTCTAGATTCGAGAGGTCCAATTTCTTGGACATGTGGTTAACGAGGCAGGAATACATGTCGATCCCGCCAAGATTGATGCAACTAAACAGTGGGAGGCTCCTAACACCATACAGAGGTGCACCAATTTCTTGGTCTTGCGGGATATTATCGCAGATTCATTGAGGGATTCTCTAAGATCGCTCAACCCTCACTGCTTTGACGCAAAAGGGAATAGCTTACAAGTGGGGAGATGCACAAGAATCTGCTTTTCAGTTATTGAAGGCAAAACCTTGCAGTGCACCTATATTATCACTACCTGAGGGTACGGAGGACTTTGTGGTGTACTGTGATGCGTCTATCCAAGGTTCAGGGTGTGTTTTGATGCAACGCGAAAAGGTGATCGCATATGCTTCACGACAACTAAAGGGTCATGAGAAGAATTACCCCACACATGACTTGGAACTGGGAGCGGTGGTCTTCGCTCTCAAAAATTAGGAGGCACTATCTCTATGGGACAAGATGTACGATTTTCACTGATCACAAGAGCCTCCAGCACATATTTGATCAGAAGGTGCTGAACAAACGTCAACGACGATGGGTCGAGCTTCTGAATGATTATGACTGTGCCATCAAATATCATCCAGGGAAAGCTAATGTAGTAGCAGATGCCCTTAGTCGTAAGGAAACGAAACACAAACGGGTGCGAGCTTTCCAACTCACGATCCATTCTAATCTTCCTGATAAGATACGTGAAGACTAGGGCGAGGCCTTGAAAGAAGAAAAACATCAGGCTCGAGACACTGCATGGTGCTGATAAGCACCTGGAACTGAGGACAGATAGTCTTCGGTACTTCATGAATCGAGTCTGGATTCCGCGTTTTGGGGATCTCAGACAACTTGTGCTCGACGAAGCTCACACCTCTCGTTATTCGGTACATCCTGGTTCGGATAAAAAGTACCAAGATCTCAAAACTCTTTACTGGTGGCCAAACATGAAAGCTGAGATAGCCACTTATGTTAGTAAGTGCTTGACTTGTGCGAAGGTTAAGACCAAATATTAGAAACCTTCGGGCTTACTGCAGCAACCGGAAATTCCCATGTGGAAATGGGACGGTATATCTATGGACTTCATTACCAAACTTCCTAAGACATCCAGCGGGCACGATATGATTTGGGTCATTGTTGACCATTTGAACAAATCAGCGCATTTCTTGGCAATTAATGAGACGGACAAGTAGGAACGTCTAGCTGCCCTGTATATTAAGGAAGTTGTCTGTAGGCATGGGGTGCCTACTTCTATCATATCTGATCGCGACGCGTGATCTACTTCTCGTTTTTGGACTACTCTCCAAGATGCTTTGGAGACTAGCTTTAGCTTGGATATGAGCACAAGCTATCACCCACAGACGGATGGATAAAGTGAACGTACCATCCAAACATTGGAAGATTTGCTACGAGCGTGCGTGGTGGACTTTGGCAACAGTTGGGATAAGCATTTGCCTTTAATCGAATTCTCGTATAACAACAGTTACCACACTTCTATTCAGTGTGCGCCTTTTGAGGCACTTTATGGACGCAAGTGTAGATCTCCCATCTGTTGGACCGAAGTTGGGGATAGCCAGCTAACAGGTCCCGAACTCGTGCACGAAACTTCTGAGAAGATAGTGCAAATCAGAAACCGAATGGCTGCTGCTCGTGATCGACAGAAAAGCTACGCTGATAAGCATAGGAAACCCTTGGAGTTCCAGATTAGGGATAAGGTACTATTAAAGGTGTCGCCTTGGAAGGGCGTGATTCGATTTGGGAAACGAGGAGAGTTGATCCTGCGATTCGTCGGACCATTCGAGATTTTCGAAAGGATTGGCCCAGTAACTTACAGGTTAAACCTGCCTAATAAACTCAGTGGGGTACATGATATATTCCACGTGTCGAATCTAAAGAAATGCCTCTTGGATACAACACTCGTGATGCCACTGGAGGAGATTCAGGTGGACGATCAGCTACGGTTCGTGGAAGAACCAGTGGAGATTCTTGAGCGGGGCGTCAAGAATCTCAGGCAAAGCACCATACCTATTGTCAGGGTGCGATGGAATTCCCGTCTAGGACCGGAATACACGTGGGAATGCAAAGACTAAATGTGGCTCAAATACCCACATCCTTTTACTGAAGCTGAACTTGTGCATAGACCAAACTCTAAACGTAAAGCAGCTTACTCAAAGAGAATTTCGGGGCGAAATTCTTTTCAACTTGGGGATGATGTGGCATCCGGTAACCAAGCGCATTTTTGCACACTTTCTTTACTATTTACTTGCTGAATTTCGGGACGAAATTCTTTTCAACTTGGGGATGATGTGACACCTCGCAATTTCAGGTTAACACTTTAAGTAAACTCTAGTTAACCTATACATATATTCGTAGCATTTTACTTGACTAAAGTTAGTTAAGTGAGTCACACGATACACGGTTATAGGTGAACAACTGCGTACACGAGTCTTGAACCCTGAACGTTGGTGAAATGATAATAGACTAATTGTAGAATAACTCGTTTGATATTATTTGCAATTATGTGCTTATGTGAATGTATTTGTGAACTTATGTGGCATTACATGCTATTACGCGAAAACATGGTACCGAGTTCGTAACCGACCCTTGACAGACTAGGGATCGTATATAATTCATAAAATATTTGGTTAAATATTTTATAGATTTAGTATATTTTATGTATAAACTAGTACATGAAACTATTTAGAATTAAACGAAACTAATTTTTGTACGCGAGTATACGAGACCGGGTCCATAACTAGTTTTAGTAGGACCGCAAATCGTAAACTAGTTATAAAATATTTGGGTTAAATATTTTATAGATTAATTATTACATTATTAAATATTAGATATATGTTTAGTTGTAAAAAAAAAGGAATTTAAACTAGTTACGTAACTTGGTGAATTGCAAGTAAACTCAAGAGTTTATATGGTTTGACTTTTATGTCATGAAAACGACAAACAAAGAAAAAAATAAAAGAGAAAAAGAAATGGGCGGAGCAGGTGGAGACGTAGCTTGGGTTTCTTGCTGCGCAGGCCGGCCCAAGGCCTTCCCCAGGCCCAATTCGCTGCAGTATTTTAATAAACGAGTTTCAACCATTTAATTCATTAAAACTCAACCCTAATTATCTCTCCAGCCCTTAGTTACGAAAATTAAACCCCTACCACCTGCTATTAACATAATCTAAAGATCCTAGAAGCTTGAGAAGGTTTAGGATCAAGAGGATTAAAGGCATAAGGTATACAACAACCCTACATGTGTTTTAATCTCTTTTCTATATTTTAATTATGTTATAAAACACCACAAACAAGTTTGTCCAAGTCTGATGTGAATTTATAAAGATTAAAGCATGAGTTTTGTAAAGGATTAACATCATTAAACAATTTGTATTTGTGTTATTATGTGATATATGTTATGTGTTGCATGAAACTAGCATGTTAATGAATATTGATTGATCTAGGGTTGTAGATGATAATGTTGATGATGAAACTTTCGTGTTGGATCTGAGTTATGCTATGAACGTGCTATATTATGAGTTGGTGATCTTGGTTATGCGAAAACATGGGTCTAGGGTTTGTAGAAATTAAGATTCTTACATGTTTAAAAACGGACAGAATGCATGTGTCGACTTGTAGACCCTATAACATGATCTTAAACTATTTGTTTTGATTGTTTCTTGGTTTGAGTATGTTTTACGTGACCTTAGCTTTCCAGAATCTATAAGATTGTGCGAGTTGGTTATCGTTTGATGTGTTTTTGGAATTTTATTTGATTAGAGGTCATATCAGATTTTCGGAGTTGTAAATTTGGTCAACTTTAAACGGTCATAACTTGAGTTTTACAAAGAGTTAAGCTTTGAAATTTGGACAGTAGGTCGACATTGGAAAAACTCGGCTTTTCCAAGTGGATTCACCCCGTTTGGGTGAATACACAATTTTTGGAAAATTTTCTACTAAACTGACCTGTTGTGGAAATTTTCTGGACATAGTTGTGTTGTATGAATTTTAATAATTTTTGTGTTTGGTTTTAAGACAACACAAAAATATGGGTTATCAACTGAATCCCAATAAATACTCAGTAAAAATTTGGGACTTTAATTCATTCGTTAAGTATTTTAAATAATTCGTTTTTCACAGCGCACAATCTGCCCTGAAAACGCAGATTGTGTACGGGGTCTTTATGTGACTATTTGGAGTCTTATATGGTATGTATTTGACATGAACTTGTATGGACACTTGTATGAGATGTATTCGAGGTACTAAACTGATAATAATCACTATGATCACCAACGGGTTACGTAGGACTTACTTGTGCATGTAGAGTCATTAGGTGTCACTACACGGTTTTGAACATTTAAACGTCTTGGGCAAACGGGTTATATGGTGTAATGGTATTACACATATACTCACTTAGTGACACATGTATTAGGAAGTTGGTAGCACACCCTACTTTGGAGTTTGGATTTATTTGGTTGCAACCTAAGGTGAGTTTCACTACTTTTTCTCAAAAGCATGCGTCTCGGGCTTGAGACAACTTACTTAACTTTTTCTAGTCGGGTTTGGGACTACTCCTACAACTCAGGTTTTCACTCCTTGTGTGGGTCGGATTTTGGACTCCTTGTGTGGGTCGGGTTTTACGATTCCTTGTGTGGATCACGCTTTTATCAGTTTAAAACTTTGTTGTCCTTTGTGAACTAAACACACTCTATCATTTAAAGTCCTTACATATTATTGGGTTAATCGCTGTAGGCGAACGGGGTATTAGTTGATAGCGCTATTAGGTTGTGCAGCAACCTCATGCTTGAGGTGCTTGTATCACGGGCATGAACTTCTGACCACGCTCTTAAGGAGCTGAACTGCTAGTGTTGATAGACACTAGTACTAAGGCAAAACTTATAACTTCTGTATGTTCCCAATAATCACCTGTTTAGTTACAATGAGTGGGCTAGCTACCCCTGACAAGCTTAAACTGACGACACTTGAACTTTTGGGTCTCGAGGACCTACGCTTTTACTTGGTTACGTGGTTTTTGGAAACCTACGCGTTTACTCACTCATTTACTTTACTTAGTGAACTCACCAACATTGTTTGTTGACCCACCATGTACATGCTTTTGCAGGTAGTTAGCTTCCGGTGTCACGATTAGGGAGCACTGCACGTTCACTGCATTTGGGGTCTTGGGAATACACTTAAATTACATATCATGCTTTTATTTCTATATGGTTTAATATGGGCGCGTAGTTTTGCGCATGGTTTTAAAAGGTATATGTTGGGTTTACGCTTCCGCGACTTAACTGGACTATTTGGCTAAACGCTAAACTTGGTTTTGAAAACGAACTAAATGGTTTGGGCATTTAGAGTTCGTTCATATGACTTATGGCTATGGGATCCTGGTATGTCATGCGCCTCGCGGTAGAACTCCGCAGTGGAAATTTGAGGGTGTGACAACCTTAAAACACACACACTAAATGACTCCCTTAAACTTACAAAATCACAAAATCTATATATAGGACCTGCACGTTCGCCCAGTTTGACTGGTCGAATGTGAAGCCATTCCACATTCGCCCACTACAAGTGGTTGAATGTGTCTTCAGTCTTGTCTAGTTCCAGATTCGTCCACTATCATTATACCTTCGCCCATAAGCTATTCACCTTCGCCCATCTCTTCTACCTTCGCCCCATCAGCCCACTTCTAACACATGTTAACTATCTAATCATTAGTCGCAAAACGCATCTACAAACTCCCCCTCGACTATTGATTAGATCGTTTTCTGTCTTCGTCCATGGCTTTGTTTAGCAACTTGATCCTGAGCTGTTTCTTCTGCTCTGTCGTCATCTCAGGCTCTAATTTTCTCTTCACAGGCTTTGACACATTAGCCATCTTCACCATCTTTCCAAGTTTACCCTCCAAACTACTACCAGCATTTATGTCATAAGCAAAGCAAACACCAACAACCTGTGTGTATTTCTTTGCTTGATCTGCATCGTTCGGCTCATGATGAATCGGATTATAAAAGAGCATGATGATGTCTTCGAAGGTGCAATTAATCAACCACATTGGATCAAATACATGAACATGCTTGTATTTGTCCTTCCCGTCTCTCAACACAATCACCGCTTCTGCTTTCCTCCAATCATAATACCAGAAAATGAAGTCAGCACTGAAGTGTTGAGGCATAGGCATCAAAGGTATATTTCTCATCACTTCAGGTGCCTTATAAATCAAGGTAACCCGTTTTAGCTTGGTTCTAGGATCAATATACCTGTGAACTTTCCTCCGGGGATATTGTGGTTTGAATCTATTCCATCTCGTTCTACTTTCCCAAACCAGCTTGTCTGCGCACCAACCGACATGAGTATTATTCACTGAAGCACCCGACATAGGAAATCTGCATAAATCTCTAACCGCCCAGTACGGTAGAGTTAGCAAGTCAATGAATCTGTAGAAGTACAAGATTCCAGATTCCCACTTAGCAGCTAAACACTTCAGCCTGCCTAAGTATGTCCACCCGAGAGCTCTGCCTCTGAACTTAGCATTGTGAAACCTATAGAAGTTTCCTTGAGCTTCAGGCTTCGGTCGGTTCTCATCCATCAATCTTAACTTCTTCAAATAATTCTTCAATTCATCAGACTTATTTGAAGATTCAGGCATATCAGTTCCAAATACTTTCTCTACAAACTCTGCACTTCTCTTCTTTGCCTTTCTTTTTGCAGACGTATTAGGAATCTCAGTAAAATCAGGAAACACCAAGTCTTCATCAGTTTGTCTGAAGTACTGTGGATATTCCTCATGTGTTATATCTTCAATTTCAACTTCTTCAAACTCAGGGGTGTCTTTATCATCAGAGTGACTTCCAATATCCTTTTCAGGAATATGTGGAATCGACTTATCAACAATAAATTCTTCAAATGTTTTCCCTACCCTCTGTGCAAGCCCATCCAAGATCTCCTTTGCCACAGAAGCAGGTACTTCCCCTTCTTCAAGATCAGGATCGTTATATTCCAATTCATATCGCATATCATCAGTTTGGAATATTTCAGCAAAACGACCTGTGAACTCAATGGTCCATTCTCTTCTTTCTAACATGTCCTTATAGACTTGTTTAGCATCGTCAGTCAAGGACCTCACCTTCTCATTCCAAAACACAGTCTCATCAGAATCAACATTCTCACTTTTCTTCTTCGAACTTGACTCACCAGTGTCTTTCTTCTTCTTTGAAGGTGGTCTTTTCTCAAAAGTAAACTTAGAGGTATCATCTCCTTCATCATTATCATCACTACTACTCTCATCCTCCTTCTGACTTCCCGAACCCTCTGCATCATCATCATCATCATTATTATCATCTCCATCATCACTCTTTTCCGATTCTTCATCATCTTTATCATCATCATCTTCCTCTTTATCAGATTCAGATGGTTCAAAATCAACCTGTTCAACTTCTTTCTCTTTGTCTTCCTCACCCTCCTTCAGCTTGGGTGCAACATTATACAGGTTGTCTATTAACTCACTAAGGCGTTTGTTCTCAGCCTTCAACTCTTTATTATCTTCTTTAATCGCCTTGTACCTGTTCTTGTTTCTCAGACACTTTCCTTCAAGTTTCTTATTCTTAGCTTCTAGCTTCTTCACTTTCTCGTCTATCTCATCTTGATTAGACTTAGAAGCTACTACAATCTCAAGCATCTTCTCCTCATTCTGCTTGAACTTGGCAATCTCAGCTTGCTGAGCCACTAACATCTTCATCATGTCGTCCATTTTCTTATTCACCTGCTTCATAACATCGTCATCCACAGTGACTTTCTTTAACTTGGACTTTGACTTTGATGGCTCAACTTCACTTTCTTTTCCTTTCTGAGGCTTTGTGAACATATCAAGAACATTATCCAGTGCTATATTGAATTGATCCACTGGTAATGTTGTTGCCTCCTTAGTCTTTTGCTTCTTTGTAGCTGGTGAAGATTGTTTTGATGACGTTCCAGCTTCAGGTAATCTCTTCCCTCTCAAGAGTTGTGCTAACTCTTTCTCTCTAAGTTGCTTTGAACTTGTTTTCTTAGCCATGGTTTTGTGTTTCGGCTTGGGCAAGTTAACTACTACTGTTTCTCCTTCGTTCAACTCGTCCAAATCCACAGTAAGCATTTCATCTCCAGCACTAACAGTCTTTTTGCTCTTCTTAGCTTCTTCAATAGATCTGTTCAGTGATGCAGACTCACCAACCAAAGTGGCCTTTTGTTTGGTGGTCCGGACATTTTCAGCATCCGAATCCCATTGTTCTTCAGTCTCTGTTTCTTCAGAATCAACAGACTCTTCATCCACCAAACTTGTACCCTTCTTTGCAGTAGATTTCTTTCTCACAACTTGTTGTTTTGAAGTTCCCTGGTCAGTCTTTCCTTTGCCCTTCCCTTTGGCTCCAGGATTGACTACTTGTCTCTTCCTCTTTGTACTTGCATCAGCATATACCAACGGATCATCATTATCAGAATCACTATCAGGATGCCTTGTTGTGTTCTTTCCAGGATCCATATAATCCTCTCTAGCCAAGGCTCCAAACAATCTCCTGTAAGGTGGTCTCTCATTATCAGGCACACCTTTGTAACCTTTCATTCTCACCAAGGTTCTAATATTCATGTGATCCATAGCAAGTATCTGTGTTGGATCCTTTTTAAGGTTAGGATACTTGTGGTCAAATATCATCATCAGAAATCTAGGGTAAAGCATAAAATACTTCTTCTTCAAACCCTTCAGCATCTCCAGCATGTGATCCAATATCATCCCAGCAACATTAAATGGTTTGTTGAGAGTCAACGCAACCATTAATGAGCTTAAACTCTTCCTCATCACGTCATAACCTCCACTAACACATCCAAATACATGTATGATGACGTGAGCAAAATACTTGAACTGCACGCTCAGTTTTCCCTTGTACATCGAACCATCAGTGATCGGTCCTTTGTATTTCATCCTAAGAAAACAGGCTTTCTGCTCAGTCCATGAAAGTTCTCTTGGATCCTCACTAACTTCAAATTTGATCTGGAGAGCTTCTCTGATGTCAGCTTCAGTAATAAACATCTCCATTCCTTGAATCTTGCTTCTGATAACGGTCTGATTATAAAAGTAATCATACTTGGCGTTGTTGTAGAAATCCTCAACTATATCCTTGTAGATGATAGTTGGTGTAGCTAAAGCATAAACTACTCTGCATCTCTTCAGAAACTTGATGATCTCTGTAAACTCTACATTCTTCTCAACATCTCCCAAATACGCACAGCAGTTATGATTCTTCTCAAACGGCCATTTGCTGCCGCTTGATGATTCACCTTCCTGAATAGGTTCTGGGACAGGATTAGGAACTGCAGTCTCAACAGGAATCTCAACATTTACTTGTTCCTCAGCCATCTGAAACATAAAATCAAAAACAAACGTCAAAACACAAAATCGACAAAAATTCAAAATTTTAGGTTTTTGGAATTCCACATTCGCCCATAAATTCTGGTCGAATGTAGTGTTCTTTTGGTCGAATGTATAATCTGTTGGCCGAATGTGAAATCATATTGATTAAAAATCTACATTCGTCCGTTTAGAAACATTTTCGTCCATTCTGTTTCACCTTCGTCCAAACGACAGACCGAAGGTGGAAACTTGTTCATCCCAAAATTTGAAAATTTTTCAAACCTGTTTTTAACCTTTGATTTTGATTCATTTATGGTCTAATATGGCCGAATAGCATTCGTGCACAATCAATTGTCCTTAATTTTCAATTTTCATCAGTTTTAAATAAGAATTAGGGTTTTATCAACTCAATCAATCGATTAACCCACTTATTGAAGTTATAATCCTAATTCTTTGATTTCTCTCCCCCTAAAACTGATGAGGATTGAAACGCAATCAAAAACAAGCATCAAGAAACATCCTATAATCACACATTAAGAAACCCTAGACGCGAATAGAAAAGCAATGATTCTGGTCTCATTTCGTCATCAATACCTGTAATTTGAGTATGGAAATGATCAGTGGATGACAAGGAATAAAATGCACAAGCAAAAGAAATAAAATCAACAAGGTCTGGTAACAGTGAAAAATTCTGAAAAATTTGAATGAGGGTCGAACCTGTGATTGATATATATATAGAAGGCTACGTTCGTCCGTTGGGAATGGACGAATGTGGGAACATTCCACATTCGCCCCAACTTAATGGTACGAATGTGAAACTGTGAATACCCGAATGTGGATTTTGAATAAACATCCACATTCGCCCGTTTTTCCAACCCGAATGTAGAACATTTTCCACCTTCGACCCATTTAAGGGGCGAATGTGAAATGGAAAATTCTGAAAATTTTTCAAAATCACGAATTCGAATCCCGTTCAACATTTTTCAATCTGTTAAGCTTCCAAAACACAAATTTTCACTTTTAGAATGATACAAAGCCCAGATGGTGGTGTCAAATCTCAGAAATTGACTATCAAGCATCCCCGGTTATCAAAAATAAAGCAGAAATACAAAAATTTTGGATTTTTCTGAAATATTATCAAAACACACCTAAAATCTTTTTGGATTTTGTATCTTTTTGACAATAAAAGTAAATTGCAACAAAATAAAATGCATCAAAGTAAATGAAAGCAGTAAACATTTTGTGAAATCCGGTCAGAGGATCATATCAGTTTTCTGAGAAATCTGATCACAGCGTTGATCTTTTTGGTTAATATTATCATTAGAAACAGTATGTGACACGGCAATTGCTGATATTGTGGTCCACATAAGCTCACATGCAGACAATTACGCAATGCTTTAAAATGATACGAGTTAAGTGTATTAGACTAACACGATGTGGTGCCCACACACACGACATACTCCCGTATCAAGTAATTGCACAAAGCTTCGTCGTAACGCGTGATTATGCCAGAGTTATCCGTAAAAGTTACAAAGTATATAGCACAGAGGTGTACAGGTCAGCAAATGAATGCAGCAGAGTAACATGTGCGTATACACTAGGTTGAGGCTGATATTAATCACTGATTTGCATCAGATGATCAATACGATGCAATAATGATCTATGATCAATTAAAACATAAAGTTCCTCAATTCGGTAACTTCCGGTTTTGGCAATTAAGCTCTTTTAGCAAATATTCTGATAAAACTAGGTCCGTAAATCAATACGACAAAAGTTTATCAGAATATCCCGGATAACCATAACATAACGACCCGAAACCTCAGATTTTGGCAATCTTATCAACCGAAATTACGGTACTAAGACCATATGCCCATGAGGTGTTCAGCCACGAACGCGTAGTTCGTTATGTTTGTATCACTAATGCACGCAATATTTAGTCTACGAAGCCTATCAGCATATCACACATAGTCAACACACGCCTCATTATACTATACAATTCTTTAGCCTGTGTCAGATCCCCACTGATGTACTATCATTTCCTCTGTTTTACCAGGAAATCATTTCTGATTTTCTAATTTTTAGGTCTTTTTGAATTTTATAATGTTTTTGGTTTTTCTGATAAAATGGCTCCCCCTAAAATAAAGAACATATTTTTGGAATTTTTGATTTTTCTGAAAAAAAAACAAAACAAAAATTTGAAAGAAACAATCCACTCGAAAGCATCAACTTCTTTGAGGATTAAACAATCCCCTCGAAAGCATCAACTTCTTTGAGGATTACGATAGTAAAGAGAAATTCCCAATTAGCAAAGAGAAATTCCCAATTAGCAAAAGATAAAAACTAAAAACTAAAAAGCGATAAACCGAGGTGCCGATTAGTCCTGTTTTTCCTTTATATTGTTTACTTTTAAAAGATATTCAAAGCATGAACGGTCAAAAGCTTTAGTAAACAGATCTGCACGTTGGTAGTCAGTATGTATTTTGATCATATCGATCAATTCCTTAGCGTAACAATCACGGATAAAATGATATTTGATCCGGATGTGTTTCGCTTTAGAATGATTATCCGAATTTTTAGTTAATGCAATTGCAGCTTCGTTGTCACAGTAAATAGGAGTTTTAAGAAACTGCAAACCGTAATCCACCATTTGTTGTTGAATCCAGAGTACTTGCGAACAGCAACTCGAGGCTGCAATGTACTCGGCTTCACAGGTAGATTGTGCTACGGAAGTCTGTTTCTTGCATTGCCAGGTGATTAACCTGCTCCCGAAGAACTGGCAACCGGCTGTAGTAGATTTGCTATCTTTGTCACAGCCGCCCCAATCTGCATCACTAAAAGATATGAAATCAAAATTATCATCATTAGGGTACCAAAGTCCTTTTGAGGGACAACCCTTCAGATATCTAAGGATACGCTTGACCGCCGTCAGATGACTTTGTTTCGGCTTCGATTGATAACGAGCACAGAGACACGTTGCGTACATAATATCTGGTCGAGACGCCGTCAAGTACATCAGAGATCCGATGATTGCTCTGTATGTAAAAGGATCCGTCAGCTCCCCCTTAGCGTCCACTCCAATCCCGTGATTGGGTTGAATCGGGGTATCCATCGGCTTTGAGTCCTCCATCTGGAACCGGCTCAAGATGTCGGAGACATATTTCGTCTGGTGAATGAAGATCCCGTCGGGTCTTTGGTCCACCTGCAAGCCTAGGAAAAACTGCATCTCCCCCATTGCGCTCATTTCGAACTTTTCCTGCATGACAGTTTCGAACTCCCTGCATAAAAGCTCGTTAGTTGAACCAAATATTATATCATCAACGTATATCTGTACTAGAAGCAAATCATCTCCCGTCTTTTTCGTAAAGAGGGTGCAATCGACGAGGCCGCGCTTAAATCCTTTGGTGATGAGGTATGTACTTAGCTCCTCGTACCACTGCCTCGGAGCCTGGTGCAAGCCATATAGAGCTTTGTTCAGCACGTAGACCTTATCCCGGTGGATTGGGTCTTCAAAGCCTGGTGGCTGCCCGACATACACCTCTTCCTTGACTTTCCCGTACAGAAATGCGCTTTTAACGTCCATTTGATAAACTTTGAATTTCTTATAAGAAGCAAACGCGAGGAACATCCGAATAGCTTCGATTCGTGCTACCGGTGCATAGATTTCGTTATAATCAATCCCTTCGATTTGATGGAAACCCTGCACGACCAATCTGGCTTTGTTACGAACAATAACCCCACGATCATCCTTCTTACACTTAAACACCCATTTGGTGCCAATCTTCTTCCTATCCGGCGGCAAATCCGTGAGCGTCCAAACTCCCAATTTCTGGAATTGTAATAACTCCTCCTGCATAGCTTCCACCCAGGCATCATCCTTCAAAGCGTCCTTGTATGTCCTTGGCTCTACCTGCGACACATAACACGCAAACGACCAATCATTTTGACTACCAGATTTTTGAATTTTGGCATATAAAGCTAAAGCACCAAAACTCTCTGGCGAATTAACGCTTTTAAGCTGCCCTCTGGTCATAACACTGCTTCCAGGATCACCGATAACTTGTTCCAGCGGGTGAATACGATGAATCCGAGATTCCGGATAATCAGGTACTTGCACTCCCGTCTGTACAGTCAAGTTCTCTACAGCATCCAGATCATGACCCGTATTTGATGATGAAGCTACATCTGAAGTTGGAGTTGGGTTCACCGGCGGTGCCTCTGGTTCTTCAGCTTGATCAAGAATAGCTTCTTCAAATTGTTCATCTTCGGATTCTGAAGTGTCTAATGAAGTTGAAGCCTCTTGAAATACTTCTTCCTCTTGTATAGGAGCATTGGTATCATTAGAAGCTGGTAGGGGGTTCACAGTGATCGGACGCACCAACGGTGAGGTTGTTGCATTTTCACACTCGTAAAATAATCTGATGACAGCTTCTTCAACCAAGCTATCTAGATTGAATGATTCAAAGAAATCTTTGTAATCAAACATCCAATCAGGACCCGTGCCTTGAATATTTTGAGTATATCATTGAACTTCTACGTTAGCCCAGTCTTCCACACGACGAGTTCGCTTGTTGTATACCCGTTTGAGCGGGGTTGCATATCCAACAAAGTAACCCTCCTCGGCTTTAGGACTAAACTTCTCGCTTGGATTCAACATAGTGCAAGGCGCCCCAAAAGGTTCTAGATACTCTAAGTTCGGCTTCCTTCGGTGTAACAGTTCATAAGATGTTTTACCAAACTTCTTCACTGTTAGCACCCGATTTAATGTGTAATTTGCTGCATAAATCGCCTCATTCCAGAACATTACTGGAAGATTTGAATCAGCAAGCATTGTTCTAGCCGCTTCAATTAGAGTCCTATTCTTTCGTTCAGCAACACCGTTCTGTTGTGGGGTGTACGGAGCCGAATATTCATGATGTATCCCTTTGTTTTCACAAAGTTCAGCAACACCGTTCTGTTGTGGGGTGTACGGAGCCGAATATTCATGATGTATCCCTTTGTTTTCACAAAGTTCATCCATCTTGGCATTTTTGAACTCCGTCCCATTGTCACTCCGAATTCTCTTTATCTTCACATTGTAGAGATTCTCCAATCGAGTGAACAGAACTTTTAGATTGATAAAAGTGTCGCTTTTATTCTGCAAACACATCACCCATGAAAATCTTGAGTAATCGTCAGTGACGACTAAACAATAAAGCTCTCCAAGATGACTTTTGCGCTTGACCGGTCCGAAAAGATCCATGTGCAGTCGCTCAAGTGGCATCTCAACAGAGTTAACCTTTTTCACTTTGTGGGACTGTTTGTGTTGCTTCCCCTTTTTACAACTTACACACTTGTCATTTAGATGGAAATGTTTCACGTTTACTCCATCGACAAGTCCATTTCTCACAAGTTGATTCATTTTCTTCAGATGAATGTGCCCCATTCTTCGGTGCCACATTATCGATTCTTTCTCTGTCGCCTTGGACAAAAAGCATGTTATCTGCCCTTGTGATGTCATCGCCTTGGACATATCAAGAATGTATAGATTGTTGACGCGAGGTGCCTTCAACATTATCCACTCTTTAGGAATTGTAAAGCCCGGTTTCAGAATATAGCAGGATTTGTCATCAAAATGCACAGTAAATTGCTTGTCACATATTTGACTGACACTCAACAGATTATAATCAATCTGCTTCACATACGAAATCCGCTCGAAACTCACTATCCCATTGCTCACACTTCCTTCCATTGTGATATATCCACCTTTATTTCCCGCGAAAGCTACATACCCTCCATTGATGTTCTTCACGTCGAACAGCAACGCAAGATCCCCTGTCATGTGGCCTGAAGCTCCACTATCAACAATCCAAAGACTGCTAATAGGGCCAGCTGAAGCTCCCTGCACACAAAAAGTAAATCAGTTAGTTCTTTCGGGGGACCCAAGCCTGAGTCTTGGGTCTTTGAACATCATGTTTCAAAGTAACATTTTCACAAGCATTTTCAACAACTTTTTGATCAATCTTTTTCTGATTGTTCAAAACAGTTTCCTTTTTCTCATTGACTCTTGAAGTTGAGGCTCCTGGAGTACCATTGGGTGTCCAAGATTGTTCAGACCTTTTCAGGATACGAATCTGAGACTTTGGATTCTCAGTCGGTTTCTGAACATGGTTAGCAAATGTAACTCTCTTGGTAACCTTATCTGATTTAACAGACTTAGGTCCAACATTTGATTTGACAATCGGTTTTGGTGGAACCTTTTGCCTATCAACTGTTGCGTTCACCACAGGCTTCCTCCATGAGTGTTCCATAGCAATCCGATTCCTTCGATCATAGTGCATTGGACGAGTGTTCCTCATTTGTTGAAAATTGTTATGATTATAAAATGGTTGTGGTTGTTGAGGAACAACTCTCCTATGAGGTGGCACATAATGATCAATCGGTTTTCTCATGGAATTCCTCACTTCAACCTCGTGCCTCTTATGCCTTACATATGGGCACTGAGCAAGTAAATGCCCACGTTCCCCACATTTAAAGCATGCACGGTACTCTTCAAAAACATTTGGAGCATTTGGTTGAGCAAATGATCTAACAGGGTATTGATCATTGTACTGTTGCTTCCTTAAACTCTCAGGGAGTGGCCCTTTTGAGTAAGTAGGCTCATTAAAACCATTAGCTCTGTTTTTGGGTCGAACAAACTCTGTGACATGGACCTTTGGTTCTTGAGGAACATCCAAATAAAGTTTCTTTAATAAAGCTGGTGGAATTTCATTAGTTCTCTCATGTTTTGGGAACCAAATAGTGCTTTCTTGCCAAATTTTATCAATTTTAGCATAGTTAACATCTTTGATTGGAAAGTCCTCGTCAGAAATGATCTTATCGGATCCTTCCATCCGATAGAACACTTTGACAGGTTTGTCACATAGTTCATTCTTAGCATTCAATTCAAGATCTTTCTTAACCACATTAAGATCTTTCTTTGTTAGGATCTGAGTATTGGATTGTTTTGATTAACTATGAAATATGAATGAAGTATAAATGGAAAGTGCGGCGGAATAAAGAATAATCAAAACATAGAGAATAATTGTTATCAATCGAATGCTTTCATTAAACTTGAAAGATTACAAAGGTACAATTATAACTCCCCCTCAGCCTGATCACTCAGAGTTTGTTTGTCTAGAGAGAATGACGAGTGACAAATAGAACAGTACAAGTACTGTTCTATTTATAGACAAGTACAAACCTCTGATGATCACTTAGCTGACGTCACCTAGAAAGCGACCCCTAACTGACTAACAAACTACAACATCTGTTAAGCAATAAACTACTGTTACATTGAAACTACTGAAAGAAAAACTCTGTTAAACTAAAACTCTGATGTCTTCTTAACATCTGTTGAACCAAAGTGCTGTTGGTTCAACAGACCTTTGTTCTTCAGCTCTTTGATCAGCACTTGTTCTTTATCAGACTTTTGCTCTTCAGACTTTATCCATCAGACCTTTCATCTACAGCAGTTGTCTTGTATCAGATGTTTAAGTATCAGCAGTTTGGGAATCAGCAGTTCTTTGGAGGAAGCTTTCTTGTAACCACTGTTATTTATTCTTGATCAACACTTAGTATATTTTGGCTTTCTATCATCTGTTCTTCTCCAGGTCAGCAGACCCAACAATCTCCCCCTAGAACAGATGATGCCAAAACTCTGCTTTATTCTTGATCTTTATTCCTCATCAGACTTTCTCTAATTTGCCCTTTTAGTTGCAATTCAAAGTGTAGAGAGAAGAGGTCTTCAGCATCTCTATCCAGTGTCAAATTTAGAAGTGTCTGGAGATCTTCAGCACTTAGGCCAGGTGCCTCATCCATACTCAGCTTCTGAATACTACCATCTGATCTGAGCAATGTCAATTCATGGGTCTCTTTATCAGACTTCCATTTTAGAATTTTAGAATCAGAGGAGTGACTGGGATGCATCTTTATTTTGGATGAGTTTGGTGATGGTGGCCTTGCAATGAGTTCTCTGAGCCTGTCTGACACAGGATCAGAAAAAGATCTGACTTGATTCAAGATCCCCTCTTTCACATAAGTATCAGTGAACTGTCTTGTTTCTTCTTCAGTCATTTCTTTTTGCTTCTTAAATTGTCTTCTAGCAGCAATGGTAAGATCTGAAGTTTCCAGTAAACTGTCTAATGTAAAGGCCTGAGAGGGTTTCTTGGGAGCATCATCATACACTGGTTTTCTTGGAAGATCAGGATTGGTCTTTCTTTCTTGTTCAAGCTTTTTGTATGTTTCAATTAGCCTGATTTCTGACCATCTGGCAACAGACTTCATCTCTCCATACTTAGCTGCTACAAGCTTTTGTCTCATTCTTCTGAATTTCAAGGCTCTAGCTTCATCTCTCCCCTTTTTGAAATCAGGAGCAGAGACCTTAGCAGGAGGATTCTTGGCCATGTTCTCTATTCTGATTAGTTCTTCCCTTAGAGCATGTGTGGTCCAGCCTGTAAATTGGTTCTTTGTTGCTTTATAAGGCTTGGATGCCAAGATCTGTTCCAGCAGTGAATCCCTTACTTCCATTTCCAAGTGTCTGCTGAGAGGCATGGTTGACATGGAGTTGCTCAGGGTCTTAGCAAAATCTTCAATCCTTCTGAGTTTGCTAAGCTCTGCTGAATGGATGCCCTGAGCAGTCCTGTCATCCTTCCCTTTGCACTTCTCTTTGATGACAGCATCAGCCTGTTCACCCTTGTATTTTAGATATGTGTCTATGTTGGGTGGAACAGGGAAACCTTTAAGAGATGGGAAGGATCTTTCTGATGGCTGATCAGTATTATAGAAGGATTGAAGTTCCCCCTTGATTAAATCCAACTCAAGGGGATACTTCTCAGCCAATGGGATGATGGTTGGTGGTGGTCTGTGTGATCTGAATTCAGCAGTGTGTGGTGAGAAAGATGTGAGTGGAATGGCATTTACTGGTGTGGATGAGATTGGGGTGTTAGGTGGTGTGTTATGGATGTTTTCATCTTGTATAACAAAGGTGGATTTCCTTTTTCTGCTATACAAGATTTTAGGTGAAGGTGAGGATGTGGCAGTGGTTTGAGAAACATCTGTTGGTCCTTTTGTGGAACCAGCAGTTGTTTGGGTTTTGGGTTGTGTTGAAGTAGGTTTGGGAGTTGGTTGAGTGGTGGTTGGTTTAGTGACTGGTTTGGGTTGTGCAGATGTTTTAGCAGTGGTTTTAGTTTCAGTTGTTTTAGGTGCAGTGGTTTGGGTAGCAGAGGTTGTGGTGGCAGTGGTTTTAGTTTCAGTTGTTTTAGGTGCAGTGGTTTGGGTAGCAGAGGTTGTGGTGGCAGTGGTTTTAGGAGCAGTGGTTGTGATAACAGGTGTTTGTTCAGCAGAGGTTTCAGCAGTTAATTTGGAAGGTGGTTTTCTAATGTGTTTGGCTGGCATTTTCTTTCTCTTTGAAGTGTTCACATCTTCCACTTCCTGCTGCTGTTCCTTTTTCAGCTGCACCAACCTCTCTGCCTTTACTTCCAATGAATCAGCCCTTTTCATTTTGTCTTGAGCAGCCTTTTCAGCTCTTTCATTAGCTGAAGTGTCAACTTCTTTTGCCTTTGATGCTGGAGCTGGTTCAGAGACAGGGATCTGAACATTTGGTTGTTGTGTTTGTGGAGCTGATTTGGGTGACCCTGGTTTGTCAGCAGTTGGCTTCTTCCCTTTTTGTGAGGGTGGTTCACCAAATGGATTAAGTTTTGGTAGCCTATCTCTGCCACTCTCCCCCTTTTTGGCATCATCAGCAGTGAATTCATCATCATCTTCATCTCTGAGAATTGTGGTAGGGGCAGAGCCAGTGGTCTTCAGCAAGTGGTCTTTGATCACCTTGATGTCAGCCTTTGTATCATTGAATCTGGCATCAACCATGTTTCTGATCAAAGTCATGTAGGTTTCCTGTGTCTGATCTGCTAATTTTCGATGAGCTATGATGATGGGGGAAACAGATTTCCATAGCTCATTAGCAACATCAGCAGTGGATGGTTGACTCTTTGTAAAGTTATTCAATGTTTCCAATATTGCCTTGACATCAGATTTGATGTCAGCAACAGAGGATTCAAGGTTTTGAACTTTAGCCGTCAATTCTTGAAGTTTTGACTCATCACCCAAGTTAATAGGTTCATCTGAGTCCCTACCAGAGGTAGTTTTAGCTGGTTCAGTCCTAGGAGGTGAGTCCATAGAATAAGAACCTGCTGCCCCTTTTTCTTGGTTCTGGGGACTTCCAACTGTTTTAGGAGACACAATTGTGGCTTCATCAGTTGTTGCCTTCAAGGAAGTCTTAGCAATGTAACCACTGTCCTGCTGTGAGACAATGGTCTCTACAGCAGTAGTGGCTGCTTCTCTTGAAACCTCATCAGAAGTAACATTGACTTCTGGGAGTATAACCTCCTCATCTGTTTGTGGGATGGCTGATTGATTTTCCTCAGCCCCAGTCACTGGTAGTGGCATACTCTCAGTGATAGGTGAGGGAGAGGAACTGGGGTTATCCTGAGTTTTATCAATAGCCTCAAACAGGGGTTGCATTGTTTGTGGGACATGTGGTGGTGATGTAAGTGGTGTAAGAAGCTGATTAGCCCTGGGAGATGGGCTTGTAAACATATGATCAAGTGACTCATATGCCTCAGTTTGAGGTTCCCTTTGGCTTACAACAAGTTCCTTTTGTGAGGAATCTTGAGGAGTTTGCTTGGGTTGAGATATCTCCAACTGTTGTGAGGAAGTAGCAACAGTGGTTTCGTGTTGCTTTGGTGATGCAACAGGGTTAGCTTCTGGTATCTCATCTTCCAGAAGTCCCTTTTTAGTTTTGGTGGTTGTTTTGGTGGATGGACGTTTTCTTTTGGTGGCTGGTGTGGGTTTCACAGCACTGGATGAAGTGCCATGATCACCAGGAGCAGTGGGCTCACCAACAGAGGTTTCAACAACAGTTGTTGTCTTTGTCCTCTTTGGTTGTGTTTTGGAAACTTTTTGAACTTTTGGTGCTTTTTCTTGGGTTGAAGAACCCAGCATTCTTGTAAAAGTTTCATCAGTTAAACTTTTCATTTTAAATGACTCTCCCTTTTGAAAATCCTTTTCAGGTAAAAGCTTTTGTAGAATTACACTTAGAATTCTAGGGTAGAGCAGAAAAGCATTGTTTGAGCCAGATTTTATGGCTTTCACATTTGATACCAAGTCTGAAAACAATCCCTGAGATAGGTTGAAGTCAGAGTCTGACAACATAGCATATCCCAAGTATTGTATCCTCAATGGGATTTCATTGAAGGATGTAGTCTTGGCAGAGGCACAGAGGAGGAGGGTATGGAAGAAAAATTTCATGACTGGTGGGAAAAACTTTTTGTAAAGTGTGGAACCAGTCATTTGAGCATCATACCCTCTCTCTTGAAACTCAGTGTGAAGCTCTGTTTTTGGAAAAGTATCCATACCTGACAAGTCGTTCAGTGAGAAGGTAGTGGAGATGATCTCAGGGGTTATGGCGATACTGGTGGCTCCAATTTTTGAAATTATGGACGTAGGCTTTTTGTCTTGGTATAAAACCTCAGCAGTTGCCCAGAATTCTTGGAGTGTTTCCAGGTATATGGGGGCATCAGCAATAAGAACATTTTTATATTTTGAGTTATTGATGATGTCAATGGTGGAATGGAATGGTGTGTTGTCTTCGGTTTTAACCAAATATGGAAGGAAATTATGAGTGGCTTTTGTTTGAAGTTCCATTTTAATGGATTTTGATTATGAAAGCGATGAACTTTGATTGAGGGTTATGAGGAAGACGAGAGCGGTTTTTAGTATTTTGAATACAATGAGACAGTAAAAGTGCTGTTGGGGGAAAGAACAGGGTTTTATAGGCTCTGTGAAACCGCTGATGTGGCAAAAACTCTGCTTTTGAGAGCAGACGTGGCAAACATCTGATGGTTGAAACATCTGGTGGCAGACAGCTGTTTTGTTAAACCTCTGTTGCCAACCTCTGTTGTTTAACCAAAAGACTGATGAAAACAGTTGTTTTATCTGATCAGTTGTTTGAAACAGATTTTTCAACCAACAGTGGTTGTTTTACCTGATCAGATGTTTTGAAACAGATTTTTCAACTAACAGTGGTTTTAATAAAACAGTGGTTGTTTTATCTGAATCAATGGTTTTAAAACAGATTTTTCAACCAAAGTGTTAGATTAGCAAAAATTTGATTTTCTGAATACATTTTAATGTTTTTATTGAAAACATTTTTGTTGTTTTTAATCCATGTTTAACATTCCAATTCGAGAGATCAGATTTGTGAAGGTAGATGTGTCTAAAGCTTTTGTCAGCACATCTGCCAACTGATCCTCTGTTGGAACATGGTGCAGAGAAATCAAACCTTTTTCATAGCTATCCCTGACAAAGTGATGTCTGATATCTATGTGCTTGGTGGTTGAGTGGGAGACTGGATTTTTGATGATATTTTCAGCAGCTTGACTATCCAACATGAGTGGAGTCCTCAGTGCAGTTATCCCAAAATCCAGTAATTGATTTTGAAGCCACATAAGTTGGGCTGTACAGCTTGCAGCAGCAATGTATTCAGCTTCAGCAGTGGATGTTGAAACAGCTGCTTGCTTTTTGCTTTGCCAAGAAACTAAGGCATTCCCTAGAAACTGGCACCCTCCTGATGTGGACTTCCTTGTGGTATGGCAGCCAGCAAAATCACTATCTGAATAACCTGAAAGCTCAATGTTTCCATTAGCAGGATACCAGATACCAAGTGTGGGAGCACCTTTTAGGTATCTGAAGATCCTTTTTACAGCAATAAGGTTAGACTTTCTAGGAGAAGCCTGAGATCGAGCACACACACAGGTTGCAAACATAATGTCTGGCCTGGATGCTGTTAAGTACAATAAAGACCCAATCATGCATCTATAGTGTGTCTGATCAACAAGTTCATCCTTTTCATCATCAGTGAGTGGCTTGACAGTGCTCATGGGTGTACTACATGGCTTACAATCATTCATCTCAAATTTTGTTAGCAAGTTTTTCACATACTTGTTTTGATGAATGAAAGTGCCATTTTGCAGTTGCTTCACTTGGAGACCAAGAAAGCACTGAAGTTCACCCATTGCACTCATTTCAAACTCTGCTGTCATGAGTTCCCTAAACTCCTCACACATTTTATTACATGTGGATCCAAAAATGATGTCATCCACATATATTTGAACAATCATTAAATCTTTTCCTTTCCATTTTAAAAACAAGGTTTTATCAATTTTACCTCTAGTGAAACCAATGGATAAGAGAAAAGTAGAGAGAGTTTCATACCAGGCTCTTGGTGCTTGTTTGAGTCCATACAATGCTTTGTTAAGCTTGTAGACATGATCAGGATGGAATGTGTCTTCAAAACCAGGTGGTTGACATACATAGACCTCCTCCTGAATTTTGCCATATAGGAAGGCACACTTGATGTCCATCTGAAACACCTTGATGTTGTGGTTGACAGCAAAGGCTAAGAAAAGTCTGATTGCTTCTAGCCTTGCTACAGGGGCAAAGGTTTCATCATAGTCAATACCCTCTTCTTGTCTGAAGCCTTGAACCACTAACCTGGCTTTGTTCTTGACAACTATACCCCTTTCATCAGTTTTGTTTTTGAAGACCCACTTTGTGCCAATTGGACAGACATCCTTAGGCAGTGGTACAAGTTCCCATACTTGTTGTCTTTTGAACTGAAGGAGTTCTTCTTGCATGGCTTCTACCCAACTGTTGTCTTTCAGTGCCTCTTGGTACTTGACAGGTTGTGTAAGGGATAGGAAGCCTGCAAAAAGACAGATGTTAGAAGATTGGCTCCTTGTGAGCACACCTTCTCTGATGTTGCCAATGATTTGATCTGGTGGATGAGCTCTTAGGTAGATTAGATCTCCCTGATATGGTATGATGGCATTTCGTGGTGAAGGACAGAGGTTTGGAGACTCTGTGGACATAACATCTGTTGGCACTTCTGAAGAGGCAACAGATGTTTGGAATGGAGGTGGAGGAATGGGTCCAAGTGGTGTAATATTGGACTGACTTTTGTCAACAGATGATTGACTTTTGTCAAAAGATGATTGAACAGTGGATTGGCTGGGTGAATCAGTGGATTGAAGGTAAGACTGGCCAACAGTGGCTGACTCAGCTGTGACAGAGTTTTGACAGTTGTTATGAACCACTGCTTCCTCTGATGCAGGATAGACTTTATAGTGGTCTGGTACCACAACATCTATTCTGTAGTCTTGTTGTGAAGATTGTGGAATACCTGCAGGGTTAGTTTTGACAGCAATATCTTCAAATTTGAATTTATCTAAATCAAACAACTCAGCAGGGTTTGCTGGGATTTTTAAAGAAGAAAGTTCATTGAACTTCACATTCAGAGTTTCTTCTATTGTTTTAGTCCTTGTGTTAAACACTTTATAGGCCTTTGAAACAGAAGAATACCCCAGAAAATATCCACAATCCACTTTGGCTGCAAATTTTGAAATGGAATCTTTAAGATTTAAAATGAAACATGGGCAGCCAAAGACTTTGAAAAATGATATCAGTGGTTTGATTTTAAACAGAATTTCATAAGCAGTCTTTTGATGTCTAGGGTTGATTAAAACTCTGTTTTGAACATAACAAGCAGTGTTTACAGCTTCTGCCCAAAAGGACAGAGGTAAACCAGAATCTGCTAGCATTGTTCTTGCAGCCTCAATGAGAGTCCTGTTCTTCCTTTCAACCACCCCATTCTGCTCTGGTGTTCTTGGGATACTGTACTGCCTTACAATCCCTTTTGACACACAGAAATCATCTAACTCCTTATTTTTAAACTCTGTTCCATTGTCACTCCTAAAGATTTTTACTGGCAAGTCATATTGTTTTTCAACTTTGGTGACAAAGTCCTTCAAGATACCTGCAGTCTCATCCTTAGAGTGTAAAAAGTAAGTCCATGTAAACCTAGAAAAATCATCAACTATGACAAGACAAAATCTTTTTCTTCTTAGACTCATGATTTTTACAGGGCCAAACAAGTCCATGTGTAACATTTGTAGACACTGACTAGTTTTGGACTCATCAATGGATTTGTAAGAGCTTTTATGTTGTTTACCTTTTAGACAGGAAACACAATGCTCATCACATTTGAATTCTTTTGATGGTAAACCTCTGACAAGGTTTTGTTTGGAGAGTGAGTTGATAGTTTGAAGGTTGGTGTGACCAAGTCTCCTATGCCACAATTCTGTCTCTTTGGTAGAGGCAGCTGAGAATAGACAGACATTTGCAGTAGGATTATCCTTCAACATATCAACCACATACACATTGCCACTTCTGTGAGCAACAAGTTGTGCTTTGCTCTCAGCAATGATGGTGTTAATCTTTTCTACAGCCTCTGGGCCAACAATCTTACAAGTTTGCTTAGTGAAGAATGACCCAAAGCCTTTGTCACTCATTTGTGATACACTAAGTAAATTAAATTTTAGATTGTCTATTAGATTAACATTTTCAAACTTAAGCCTCCCTGCTTTGACAGTACCAGAACCCAACACTTTACCTTTAGAATCATTACCAAAGGATATATCACCCCCTCCATGAGCAAGAAAGTCCAGAAGAAGGGCTCTACATCCAGTCATGTGCCTGGAGCCTCCACTATCTACATACCATAAACTGTCTAAACAAGCAGAAGCTCCCTGCACATCAGTAAGGATTTTAGTTTTGGTGAGTGTCCAAAGCCAAATTGGCTTTGGATGAGTCCTGAGCTGTCTCAGCCTTAAGTTGAGGAGAATGATCAGTGGTTTGGACTAGCTTTTGAACTAGATTCAACAGCTGCAGTTGACCATTTGCCAGTGCTTGTATGTCAACACTTGGTCCAGCAGATGTTTGATCATTTCCTATCAGTTGTTGAAAACCATGAGGGTGTCTGTTCACTTTTGGTTTTGAAGGCCTCTTGGGCTCTTCATAAACATGTGGCAGACGATGACAAGTGGGTTGTCCATATCCTCTTGGTAATCTGTTAACAGGTGGAGCATCTGTTACCTGAACTTCTCTGGGAGCAGAGTTTTTGTTCAGACTTTTGGTAACAGATGTTTGAACTGATTCAAAAGTCTGTTTGGGTTTTCCTTTTGAAGTACTTACCACTTGACTTTCCAGAGTTTTAGCCTTATACTCTTTTATCTTTTCATCAAAATTTTTGAGATATAGGCACTCTTTTGTTTTGTGATTCTTTTTCTTGCAGATTGAACATTCTTTAGATTTAGAATCATTTAAACTTGTTGTTTTGTTGATGTCATATGCTTTTAGAAGAAAACAGTTTTTGGTGACATGGTTCTTCTTTTCACAAAAATCACAAAACAAGTTGTTCTTAGTTTTCCCTTTTTCTTTCTTCTTTTCAACAGATGTTTCATCATCTGTTGGAAGACTTACTAGAGGGATTACTTTGGCCTGTGGTGCCATTTTACCATCAGAGGTTTTGAAGATCATTGGTTTGAAATTTTCAAGGACTTCACACTCATCTGACCATGTTGGTTTGAATTGATATTTCTCAATTTCATCAAATGAGGGTGTACCTTCCAACTTTTCAAGAATGATTTTCTTGCCATTGGGTTCAGTAACCTTGATTTCTTGACCTTTTGAGTTTGTAGGGATGACCTCAACCAACTGTGGTTCCTTTTTGTCAGTGGTTTGTGAAACTTGATCAGTGGTTTTAAAGCCAAACCCAAATTTCACATGACTTTTAGATTGTTGGTTGACAATCATCTCAAAACCCTTTGATGATTCCACCCATTTCTTACATTCAACTTGGGTGGACTCAAGCTCCTTCTTACAACTATGATATTTTGTTATCATAGTCTGAAGCTGGTCTTTGGTTATGCTTGCTTCATGTTTTAGACTGCTGATTTCAGACTCTTTTTCAGATATTTTTGATTTTAACTCTTTTGTTAATTTTTCAAAATGAATTTCAGAATCCAAAATTTTCTTTCTAAAGTTTTCATTCACCTCTTTTATCTTAGCAAATGCCACAATACATTTGTCTGAGCACAAGTCATTTAAGATTTGAGGAGATACCTTAGCAGCAGCCATCAAGGCACAGTTACACTGGCAATCACAGTCATCACTACCCCAGGGGTCTGATAGATTCACAACCTCCACTTCAGATTCTTCAGCTGAAACAATCTCACCAACAACACCATCAGTCACATTTTCAGACATAGACACCACTTCCTCAGAATCAGTCTCTTCAACAATTGTTTCTAGTGCCATAAAACAAAAATCCTTTTCAGTGTTGGCAACTAGAGCAATGTTATCATCTGTTATCTCATCTGGTAGACTGCTCCAATCAACAAAGCCTTGAGTAAAGAAACTCTGTTGACCTGGTTGACTGGTCTCTACAGGAGCAGAGGGTGGAGTAACAGTCATTGGCACAGGGCCCTGAGCAACAGGTGTTTGGACATAGTGATATTGAGGAACAGTGGTTTGGACATAATGCACAGGAACAGTGGTTTGGGTCTGTGCAAAATGAGCAGTGTTTTGCACATTAGGTACATTTGGGATGGTTTGATAAGTGTTGGTCTGTGGTCTTTGATTTGGATAGGTAATCATAGGAACTCCATTTTGACTCCTACACTCCCTAGCAAAATGACCCATTCTATGACACTTGTAACACTTTATCTTTGATTTATCCAACCCAACCTTTGACCCACCATGTAAACCTGGGTACCTCCTGCCAGTTTTCTTATAGAAGTTATTGGTTCTAATACTGAGCAGGGCAACCTGATGTAAGATGTCCATTTCTTCTAGGTCCAAAGGGTCAATGTATTGCAAGTCATTGTACACAAAAGATGAATTATCAGAAGCCTGGATATCACCACTGGCTGTGAAAGCACAGTTGTTTGGTGATGAGTAAGAATCATTATTGAAACCAGTTGTTATGTCAATGTAATGATCATAACTCTGATCCTTACTACTTCCAGAACCATCATCCTGACCCAACAGTGCAGTATTACCAAATACATAGTCATCTGACACTTTGCCAGAGTCCTGGAGCTTCTTTTTCTGGTTAAGCTCCCTTTCATAAGTCAGGAGCTTACCATGAAGCTGGGTCAGGGTTAGGTCTTTGAATCCGATAGAGTTTCTCATAACAATAGCTATAGTGTCCCATTTGTCCTGAAGTGATCTAAGAAACCTATGATTCAGTGTTGAATTAGGAAAAGTTAGACCAACCAGTTTAAGTTCACTAATTAGACAGTTAAACCTTTCAAACTGTTGTGTTAATGACTCCCCTTTTATGTGACTAAACGTTTCATATTGTTGGTTAAGTATTTCACGGTTGTTTTCAATCACATCATCAGTTCCCCCGAATTGCTCTTTAAGAGCATCCCACAGTTCTTTAGCACTATTGCAGTGCAAGAGACCGGCATAGATATCATTCGGCAGTGCCATGGCTACTATGCTGAAAGCCTTGGCATCTAGCTCGATTTTTTGAAAATCTTGCTCTGAGTAGTTCTCAACACTCTTTGGTACTTGGATCTTTGGATCCTCGGCACTCGGTACCATTGGAACATGTGGTCCAAATACTACCGATTTCCAGCACCCTGTGTTCTGTTGTGCTAACACATGAGCTACCCGACGCTGCCAGATGTTGTATTCTGACCTGACAAGCATCGGAGGCTTGTTGTGTGTGCCAGTGTTGTGTGGATCTTGATTAAGTGAAGTCATTCTCTTGGTTTTTCAAAAACAAAGTCTGTTTACTAACTGTTGAAACGAAAATAAACTATTACTCTGTTTTAACCCGACAAACAAACGATATCAATGATTATGAGCTGATCTGTGTATTAAATTGATTGATTAGATCAGATTTAATTGACCAAGCTCTGATACCAATTGTTAGGATCTGAGTATTGGATTGTTTTGATTAACTATGAAATATGAATGAAGTATAAATGGAAAGTGCAGCGGAATAAAGAATAATCAAAACATAGAGAATAATTGTTATCAATCGAATGCTTTCATTAAACTTGAAAGATTACAAAGGTACAATTATAACTCCCCCTCAGCCTGATCACTCAGAGTTTGTTTGTCTAGAGAGAATGACGAGTGACAAATAGAACAGTACAAGTACTGTTCTATTTATAGACAAGTACAAACCTCTGATGATCACTTAGCTGACGTCACCTAGAAAGCGACCCCTAACTGACTAACAAACTACAACATCTGTTAAGCAATAAACTACTGTTACATTGAAACTACTGAAAGAAAAACTCTGTTAAACTAAAACTCTGATGTCTTCTTAACATCTGTTGAACCAAAGTGCTGTTGGTTCAACAGACCTTTGTTCTTCAGCTCTTTGATCAGCACTTGTTCTTTATCAGACTTTTGCTCTTCAGACTTTATCCATCAGACCTTTCATCTACAGCAGTTGTCTTGTATCAGATGTTTAAGTATCAGCAGTTTGGGAATCAGCAGTTCTTTGGAGGAAGCTTTCTTGTAACCACTGTTATTTATTCTTGATCAACACTTAGTATATTTTGGCTTTCTATCATCTGTTCTTCTCCAGGTCAGCAGACCCAACATTCTTCACCACATTCTTTTCAGACTTATTCACATGATGAACACTTCTCATCGGAATCACAATTTGAGATGATGAAACTGGTTCATTTGTAATGATGTGATTTTCTTTTGGAATTTCACATGCATTAACAGTTTGGTTACAACCAGTATCATCACTCTCTGAGTCTGAATCTACACTCTCAGCAGTAACACCCTCATCATTGATACCCAAAATCGGTCTAACATCGGAATTTGGATCACCAATACTCGAGGTATTAGATTCATTTTCCGATGCTGAATCAGATTTTACCGAACTCTCCGGTGTCACTTGGTGACAATTATGGTTTTCAAAGAGAACCGGAGATGGTACAGCCCGATAATTGGTTGTTTTATCATCAATGATGTGGTCTACCACATAAGCAATATGCTTATAACTTTCTAGCTTTTTGTTTACTTTCTCAGCAAAGCATTTGATGGCGGCCATTTCCAACTTGGTGTTTTCAATTTCATTAATATAATTGTTAATTGCCAATTGTTTTAAAGACAAAGTGTTTTTCAAGTCGGAAATGTCCTTTTTGTAGCCATCTAATACTTTGTTAAAAGCATTCAACTCTTTGCGAGTAGATTGACTGTTCATGATAGCACTATCACGTTGAACACGGAGTTGTTTATTCTCCTCAGTCAATCTATCACAAGTACCACAATATTTGTCACTTGTAACATCAGTACTACATTCAGAACTTACAGGTTTTGGCGGATCAGTCATGGCCATCAATGCGAAATGAGCTTCTTTTCCTGCAAAGAATCTGGAATAATCAATCTTTGTGAAAGCATCATCTGCAATGCACGACTTCCTTGTCATCAGAAAATCCGCTTCTGCAAGCAACTGATCGATGTCTTCATCTAGAGAATTAACACTTGCTTCTGTATCTGATTCACTGTCTGAATCAGAATAAACCGATTCACACTCCTCAGGAATATCAGAAACAGTATCAATAACAACTCCAGAATTTGTCTCTTCAGCTTTAACTTCAACATCAACCTCAGCATTAACCTTAACAGGTTCAGATTCCACATCCATCTCAGCCTCAGACTCGTCACTTTCAACTTCAGTTTCTACCTTCTCCTCTACCATCACTGAATCTTCAATGTCAACCTGATATGCAACACAAGCCACATTGCCCCCAGTAGTGATTTCCTCAACACCTATCTGTATACTCGACCAGTCAAACCTCTCATCTTGTTGAGTAACCAATGCTTGATTGGTATTTTGTTGTTCATTTGGTGTAGTGATTGGTATGACTGTTCGGTTAGCATTGTTTGGTGTTTGGTTTTGTGTCTGGTTTGGTGTGTTTGGTTGTCTATTTTGGTTGTTATTCAAGTTGTTTTGACGGTTTTGGTAGTTGTTGTTGTTGTTTTGGTAAGAAACTTGGTTTTGGTTTTGTTGTTGACGGTTCTGATAAGTGGCATTGAATGGATTCCTATTGCCTTGTTTCGGTGGCTGGGTGCATTCTCTTTTAAAGTGACCTTTCCCTCCACAGTTAAAACAAGTCACTTTCTCCTTATTAAACCCGTAGGTTGTGTTAGGAGAAGTTCCCAAATCTGTTCTACCTGTCTTCTCGATAAATTCTGTTGCTCTTCTCATTATGCTCGCAAAGGCCCATTGGATATCAATAAGTTCCATCTCTTCCTTGTCAATCTGTGCGTAGTCTTCATTGGTCAAGTTGTTATTCCCAATTTGACTAGCAACTAATCCATTGTAGGATGAGACCATTGCAGAGACTAATGCAATGTGTTGTTGAGCAACTTCAACTGTCACATTTCCAAGGTTAGATGTCTCCAAAACCACCGGTTGTTGTTGATTAGGTTGGTTCATTGGTTGTTGTTGAGATTGGCTAGCTGTGTAGAATGCTGCTTGTTGCTTTGGGGAGAATGGTGGAATGTATGAATAGTTGTATGGTACTCGTGGTGGTGGTTGTGAAAAGGATGAAGTTTGTTGATGGTAGTTCATGGTAGGTGATTCCAAAACATTGGATATACATGCAACATGTGGTGTAACTTGCCCTCCTGAGCTTGTACTAGCTGGAACTGAAGATCCTCCAAAGTATAAGTTTGGATTCTGAGGAATCTGTGCTCTCCTAGCCTTCCTCTTCTCTTCCAATTCTTTGTTTTCCAGCTTCTCAATGAACTCCTGAATAGACCAATATTGATAAGCATCCTTCTCCTTCAGAACTTCCACATGCTGATCCCAGTTTGGTGGTAATGCATCTGCAAACTTGTCCACCTGCTTTGCCATAGGAATCTGTATACCATAGCTAGACAATTCAGATATCAAATGATTATATCTAGGAGTTAGTTCTTTCAAGGTTTCATTTCCAATATAAGAAAAATTCTCAAACTCCTTTATAAGTTCTTCCGTCCTCAAACTTCTAGTCTTCTCATTCCCATCATGCTTCCTTTTAAGCTTTTCCCATAGTGCCTTAGATGTTGTGCAAGTCCCAAACTGATGCAAAAGATCATTTGTGATTGCCCGTGTCAATTGGGAAAACGCCTTCTTTTCCACAGCAAACTTCTTTTTCTCATCCTCCGCCATGCTCTCCAATGGCACTGGTTCTCCTGTGTTCTCCAAAACTGGTGGTGTGTAACCTTTAGCAATCATGTTCCATGCTTCAGCACCTTCCACTCCCATGCCTTCCAAATGTATCTTGAACTTTTTCTGCCACTGATTGTATTCTTGAATCTCCATAAGCTTCGGTGGCCGAGTCCCGCTACCTGAAGACAAATCATTAATCAGTGTGGAAATAGCATTAGAGGTTTGAGTGTTTACCACCGCTGCTGCTACTCCCCAGTAGTCAGATTGTGGTGCTGGAGGTGCACTTTGAGTCATGTAGTTAACCGGCTGCGAAGACTGTGTGCTCGTCTTCTGTGCTGCTACCGTCCATGGGTCCATCACCTGCTGTTGTGGTTGTGTAGTTGCTGGTGTAGGAGTAGTCTGAAAATGCCACATGATCACGAACTTCGAGAAATTCAACACTTAGAAAAATTTTCAAAAACTAGCTCTAGGTTCGCCCAAAATGACTTCAGGTTCGTCCCTTTCTGCTGTAGGTTCGCCCAGAAACACTCACCCGAATGTAAAATCTCACCAGAAAGTAAAAACACACTAACACTTTTCACGTTCGCCCAAATCTACTCCAGGTTCGCCCGTTTTGGTTCTACGTTCGTACCCCCGATCAGCCGAATGTGAAAAAGTAGACCCGAATGTGAAAAATTCAACTGAAAAATTCTAGGTTCGCCCAATTAAGCCTAGGTTCGCCCAGAAAAACACTCAGGTTCGCCCAAAAACTACACCTTCGACCAAAACACTCTAGGTTCGCCCATTTTCACTTTTGAAAAACGGTTACACTTTGAAAAACGGTTATTTTGATCTCTGATTTTCAAAAGTTTGTGAATTTGAATGATCTTGATTAGGTTTTGCTTCGGAGATGATTTGGAACAACTTTAATACTTGGAATTTTGAATTTTAACCACAAAATCAACTCTAATTCTTTCAAAAACACTCAAAAACCATTTTTTATGTAAAAACAGATGTGAATTGATCAAAATAATGTCCAAATCAACTCTGAGTTTATCAATTTGTTGTTGTATGATCCTCTATGCTCTGATACCACTTTGTAGAGGATGTAATTTGACACGAAAACAGGATTATATGATCATACAAGTTACTAAACCAGGTGCGGAAACCCTAGCTTAGAACAAACTGAAGTAAACTCAAATCAAAACACAATCAAAGTCATTTTCAATGCTTTTCATAGATTAACTTTCTCAAAAACTTGATTACAACTCAAATACAGTTAATCTAGCACACACATAAACTCTCTCAAATCTCTCTGGAACACTACCTGAAAACACACACACTAAAATGACTCCCTTAAACTTACAAAATCACAAAATCTATATATAGGACCTGCACGTTCGCCCAGTTTGACTGGTCGAATGTGAAGCCATTCCACATTCGCCCACTACAAGTGGTCGAATGTGTCTTCAGTCTTGTCTAGTTCCAGATTCGTCCACTATCATTATACCTTCGCCCATAAGCTATTCACCTTCGCCCATCTCTTCTACCTTCGCCCCATCAGCCCACTTCTAACACATGTTAACTATCTAATCATTAGTCGCAAAACGCATCTACAAGTAGGATAAACGTCTATCTCGTGGCCGGGGGAGGTCGGGCATGACCTCCCCCTTGAGAGCATTCAAAGTACCAACTCAAATCACCAAATGAATACAAACACATGAGATTGCTATTTATAGTCCAAAACTCAGGTTCCACCTTCGCCCCTTGTTACTGGTCGAATGTGGAGTATTTCCACATTCGCCCATTTGTAATGGTCGAATGTGGAAACCTTCCACATTCGCCCCATATGTATAGGTCGAACTTGGCTCCGTGTTTTGTCCTATATTTTACAAATGCGTCAGATCCATAAAATGCCCTTATGGATCACCACAATCTCATGTAACACTATACCTAGACTCAACCCTAGTCTATTCGACAGTGACGTCCACAGAAAGTGCATCAACAATCTGTTCCGCTTCGTATCCTTTATTTGAGTCTATTGCATCATCAGATATCTTACGGCCTTATAGTTCCTCCATTCAGGTGCCCGAAACTTCAAATGTACCGATAGTAACGTCCTTTAAAACTCGAATCTTTTCTTGTGTACGAATCTCTATGTCATTGTCGCATCGTGAGTCCGATTACCATCTGGTCCGGTTCATATCCTTTATTTGAGTCTATTGCATGATCGGATATCTTACGGCCTTACAGTACCTCCATTCGGGTGCCCGAAACTTCAATTGTACTGAAAGTTACGTCCTTTAAAACCCTAGTCTTTTCTTGTGTACGAATCCCTATGTCATTGTCGCATCATGAGTCCAATTACCATCCGGTCCGCTTCGTATCCTTTATTTGAGTCTATTGCATCATTAGATATCTTTAGTCCTTCCCGTTTCTCCATTCGGGTGCCCAAAACTTCAAATGTACCGATAGTTACGTCCATTAAAACTCGAGTCTTTTCTTGCCGGTACCGTAGTGGGTAAACTTGAATGGATACGGCTTGGAGGGAGATCTTTCTTACGAATCTCTATGTCATTGTCGCATCGTGATTCCGATAACCATCCGGTCCGCTTCGTATCCGTTATTTGAGTCTATTGCATGATCAGATATATTACGGCCTTCCTGTTCCTCCATTCGGGTGCTCGAAACTTCAAATGTACTGATAGTTACGAACTTAAAAATTCGAGTATTTTCGTGTGTACGAATCTCTATGTCATTGTCGCATCGTGAAACCGGTTACCATCCGGTCCTCTTCATATCCTTTATTTGACTCTATAGCATGATCAGATGTCTTACGGCCTTCCTGTTCCTCCATTCGGGTGCCCGAAACTTCAAATGTACCGATAGTTACGAACTTAAAAACTCGAGTCTTTTCTTGTGTACGAATGCCTATGTCATTGTCGCTTCGTGAGTCCGATTACCATCGGTATGCTTCGTATCCTTTATTTGAGTCTATTGCATGATACGATATATTACGGCCTTCCCGTTCCTCCATTCGGGTTGCCCGAAACTTCAAATGTACCGATCGATACGAGCTTAAAAACTCGAGTCTTTTCTTGTGTACGAATCTCTATGTCATTGTCGCATCGTGAGTCTGATTACCATCCGGTCCGCTCCCTATCCTTTATTTGAGTCAATTGCATGATAAGATATATTACGGCCTTCCCGTTCCTCCATTCGGGTGCCCGAAACTTCGAATGTACCGTTAGTTACGAACTTAAAAACTCGAGTCTTTTCTTGTGTACGAATCTCTATGTCATCGTTGCATCGTGAGTCCGATTACCATCCGGTCTGCTTCGTATCCTTTATTTGACTCTATTGCATGATCAGATATCTTACGGCCTTCCCGTTCCTCCATTCGGGTGCCCGAAACTGCAAATGTACCGATAGTTACGTCCTTTAAAACACGAGTCTTTTCTTGGGTACAAATCTCTATGTCACTGTCGCATCGTGAGTCCGATTACCATCCGGTCCGCTTCTATCCTTTATTTAAGTCTATTGCATGATCAGATATATTACGGCCTTCCCGTTCTTACATTCGGGTGCCCGAAACTTCGAATGTACCGATAGTTACGACCTGAAAAACTTGAGTCTTTTCTTGTGTACTAATCTCTATGTCATTGTCGTATCCTGAGTTCGATTACCAACCGTTCCGCTTCGTATCCTTTATTTGAGTCTATTGCATCATCAGATATCTTACGGCCTTCCCGTTCCTCCATAAGGGTGCCCGAAACTTCAAATGTACCGATAGTAACGTCCTTTAAACTAGAGTCTTTTATTGTGTACGAATCTCTATGTCATTGTCGCATCGTGAGTCCGATTACCATCCGGTCCGCTTCGTATCCTTTATTTGAGTCTATTGCATGATCGGATATCTTACGGCCTTACAGTACCTCCATTCGGGTGCCCGAAACTTCAAATGTACCGAAAGTTACGTCCTTTAAAACCCGAGTCATTTCTTGTTTACGAATCTTTATGTCATTGTCGCATCATGAGTCCAATTACCATCCGGTCCGCTTCGTATCCTTTATTTGAGTCTATTGCATGATCAGATATATTATGGCCTTCCCGTTCCTCCATTCGGGTGCCCACAATTTCAAATGTACCGATAGTTACGAACTTAAAAATTCGAGTCTTTTCTTGCCGGTATCGTAGTGGGTAAACTTGAATGGATACGGTTTGGAGGGAGATCTTTCATACAAATCTCTAGGTCACTGTCGCATCGTGATTCTGATAACCATCCGGTCCGCTTCGTATCCTTTATTTGAGTCTATTGCATGATCAGATATCTTACGGCCTTCCCGTTCCTTCATTTGGGTGCCCGAAACTTCAAATGTACCGATAGTTACGACCTGAAAAACTCGAGTCTTTACTTATGTACGAATCTCTATGTCATTGTCGTATCGTGAGTTCGATTACCATCTGTTCCACTTCGTATCCTTTATTTGAGTCTATTGCATCATCAGATATCTTACGGCCTTACCGTTCCTCCATTCAGGTGCCCGAAACTTCAAATGTACCGATAGTAACGTCCTTTAAAACTCGAGTCTTTTCTTGTGTACGAATCTCTATGTCATTGTCGCATCGTGAGTCCGATTACCATCTGGTCCAGTTCATATCCTTTATTTGAGTCTATTGCATGATCGGATATCTTACGGCCTTACAGTACCTCCATTCGGGTGCCCGAAACTTCAATTGTACCGAAAGTTACGTCCTTTAAAACCCTAGTCTTTTCTTGTGTACGAATCTCTATGTCATTGTCGCATCATGAGTCCAATTACCATCCGGTCCGCTTCGTATCCTTTATTTGAGTCTATTGCATCATTAGATATCTTTAGTCCTTCCCGTTTCTCCATTTGGGTGCCCAAAACTTCAAATGTACCGATAGTTACGTCCATTAAAACTCGAGTCTTTTCTTGCCGGTACCGTAGTGGGTAAACTTGAATGGATACGGCTTGGAGGGAGATCTTTCTTACGAATCTCTATGTCATTGTCGCATCGTGATTCCGATAACTATCCGGTCCGCTTCGTATCCGTTATTTGAGTCTATTGCATGATCAGATATATTACGGCCTTCCCGTTCCTCCATTCGGGTGATCAAAACTTCAAATGTACCGATAGTTACGAACTTAAAAATTCGAGTATTTTCGTGTGTACGAATCTCTATGTCATTGTCGCATCGTAAAACCGGTTACCATCCGGTCCGCTTCGTATCTTTTATTTGACTCTATAGCATGATCAGATGTCTTACGGCCTTCCCGTTCCTCCATTCGGGTGCCCGAAACCTCAAATGTACCGATAGTTACGAACTTAAAAACTCGAGTCTTTTCTTGTGTACGAATGCCTATGTCATTGTCGCTTCGTGAGTCCGATTACCATCGGTACGCTTCGTATCCTTTATTTGAGTCTATTGCATGATCAGATATATTACGGCCTTCCCGTTCCTCCATTCGGGTTGCCCGAAACTTCAAATGTACCGATAGTTACGAGCTTAAAAACTCGAGTCTTTTCTTATGTACGAATCTCTATGTCATTGTCGCATCGTGAGTCTGATTACCATCCGGTCCGCTCCCTATCCTTTATTTGAGTCTATTGCATGATAAGATATATTACGGCCTTCCCGTTCCTCCATCCGGGTGCCCGAAACTTCAAATGTACCGTTAGTTACGAACTTAAAAACTCGAGTCTTTTCTTGTGTACGAATCTCTATGTCATCGTTGCATCGTGAGTCCGATTACCATCCGGTCTGCTTCGTATCCTTTATTTGACTCTATTGCATGATCAGATATCTTACGGCCTTCCCGTTCCTCCATTCGGGTGCCCGAAACTGCAAATGTACCGATAGTTACGTCCTTTAAAACACGAGTCTTTTCTTGGGTACAAATCTCTATGTCACTGTCGCATCATGAGTCCGATTACCATCCGGTCCGCTTCGTATCCTTTATTTAAGTCTATTGCATGATCAGATATATTACGGCCTTCCCGTTCTTCCATTCGGGTGCCCGAAACTTCGAATGTACCGATAGTTACGACCTGAAAAACCTGAGTCTTTTCTTGTGTACGAATCTCTATGTCATTGTCGTATCATGAGTTCGATTACCATCCGGTCCGCTTCGTATCTTTTATTTGACTCTATAGCATGATCAGATGTCTTACGGCCTTCCCGTTCCTCCATTCGGGTGCCCGAAACCTCAAATGTACCGATAGTTACGAACTTAAAAACTCGAGTCTTTTCTTGTGTACGAATGCCTATGTCATTGTCGCTTCGTGAGTCCGATTACCATCGGTATGCTTCGTATCCTTTATTTGAGTCTATTGCATGATCAGATATATTACGGCCTTCCCGTTCCTCCATTCGGGTTGCCCGAAACTTCAAATGTACCGATAGTTACGAGCTTAAAAACTCGAGTCTTTTCTTATGTACGAATCTCTATGTCATTGTCGCATCGTGAGTCTGATTACCATCCGGTCCGCTCCCTATCCTTTATTTGAGTCTATTGCATGATAAGATATATTACGGCCTTCCCGTTCCTCCATCCGGGTGCCCGAAACTTCAAATGTACCGTTAGTTACGAACTTAAAAACTCGAGTCTTTTCTTGTGTACGAATCTCTATGTCATCGTTGCATCGTGAGTCCGATTACCATCCGGTCTGCTTCGTATCCTTTATTTGACTCTATTGCATGATCAGATATCTTACGGCCTTCCCGTTCCTCCATTCGGGTGCCCAAAACTGCAAATGTACCGATAGTTACGTCCTTTAAAACACGAGTCTTTTCTTGGGTACAAATCTCTATGTCACTGTCGCATCGTGAGTCCGATTACCATCCGGTCCGCTTCGTATCCTTTATTTAAGTCTATTGCATGATCAGATATATTACGGCCTTCCCGTTCTTCCATTCGGGTGCCCGAAACTTCGAATGTACCGATAGTTACGACCTGAAAAACCTGAGTCTTTTCTTGTGTACGAATCTCTATGTCATTGTCGTATCATGAGTTCGATTACCATCCGTTCCGCTTCGTATCTTTTATTTGAGTCTATTGCATGATCGGATATCTTACGGCCTTACAGTACCTCCATTCGGGTGCCCGAAACTTCAAATGTTCCGATAGTGACGTCCTTTAAAACCCGAGTCTTTTCTTGTGTACGAATATCTATGTCATTGTCGCATCATGAGTCCAATTACCATCCGGTCTGCTTCATATCTTTTATTTGAGTCTATTGCATCATCAGATATCTTTAGGCCTTACCGTTTCTCCATTCGGGTCCCCGAAACTTCAAATGTACCGATAGTTACGTCCTTTAAAACTCGAGTCTTTTCTTGCCGGTACCGTAGTGGGTAAACTTCAATGGATACGGCTTGGAAGGAGATCTTTCATACGAATCTCTATGTCACTGTCGCATCGTGATTCCGATAACCATCCGGTCCGCTTCGTATCCTTTATTTGAGTCTATTGCATGATCAGATATCTTACGGCCTTCCCGACCCTTCATTTGGGTGCCCGAAAATTCAAATGTACCGATAGTTACGACCTGAAAAACTCGAGTCTTTACTTGTGTACGAATCTCTATGTCATTGTCGCATCGTGAGTACGATTACCATCCGGTCCGCTTCGTATCCTTTATTTGAGTCTATTGCATGATCAGATATCTTTAGGCGTTCCCGTTTCTCCATTCGGGTGCCCAAAACTTCAAATATACCGATAGTTACGTCCTTTAAAACTCGAGCCTTTTCTTGCCGTTACCGTAGTGAGTAAACTTGAATGGATACGGCTTGGAGGGAGATCTTTCATACGAATCTCTATGTCACTATCGCATCGTGATTCCGATAACCATCCAGTCCGCTTCGTATCCTTTATTTGAGTCTATTGCATGATCAGATATATTACGGCCTTCCTGTTCCTCCATTCGGGTGCCCAAAACTTCAAATGTACCGATAGTTACGAACTTAAAAACTCGAGTCTTTTCTTGTGTACGAATCCCTATGTCATTGTCTCTTCGTGAGTCCGATTACCATCCGGTACGCTTCGTATCCTTTATTTGAGTCTATTGCATGATCAAATATATTACGGCCTTCCCGTTCCTCCATTCGGGTTGCCCGAAACTTCTAATGTACCGATAGTTACGACGTTAAAAACTCGAGTCTTTTCTTGTGTACGAATCTCTATGTCATTGTCGCATCATGAGTCTGATTACCATCCGGTCGGCTCCGTATCCTTTATTTGAGTCTATTGCATGATCAGATATATTACGGCCTTCCCGTTCATCCATTCGGGTGCCCGAAACTTCAAATGTACCGTTAGTTACGAACATAAAAACTCGAGTCTTTTCTTGTGATGTCATTGTTGCATCGTTAGTTCGATTACCATCCGGTCCGCTTCGTATCCTTTATTTGTCTCTATTTCATGATCAGATATCGTACGGCCTTCCCGTTCCTCCATTCGGGTGCCCGAAACTGCAAATGTACCGATAGTTACGTCCTTTAAAACACGAGTCTTTTCTTTTGTACGAATCTCTATGTCACTGTCGCATCGTGAGTCCGATTACAATCCGGTCCGCTTCGTATCCTTTATTTGAGTCTATTGCATGATCAAATATATTACGGCCTTCCCGTTCCTCCATTCGGGTGCCCGAAACTTCAAATGTACCGATAGTTTTTTTTTTGGAAAAAGGGGAAAACCCCGGCAAACATTTATTGATCAAAAAAGAGGTACAAGACAAAGACTAACCAAGACCCGGGACATAAACCCAAGATCTTAAGTTAGCCCAAAAAGAAACAAACAAAAACAAAAAATAAAAGCGGGCAAAATCTAACATCAAGCTCCTAAGCCCAAGTATAATGTTAAAAGCCCAACATAGCTTCTGAAAGTAAAGTAAAAACCGTAACAGCCCACCCCAGGCCCAGCCACAAACTTTCATAATCCATTCGACCAGGCCCATAGTTCTTCGTTTTCCATATATCAGCCCACAACTCTTATCCAGTCTTCGAAATAGTCTTCGACCAGAACACACAACAAGGCCCATAATTCTTCGCTTATCCTCTAGCAGCCCATACCTTCCAAACCAATAACCATCATTCAGCATCTTTAAAACAATCCAGCCCAGCAGAAAACATATTCTATACTTATTAGCCCAATATACCACAAAATCCAATTTCCACCCATTGTCATACCATGTAACCAGCCCAATCCAGCATATAAAGTTAATCCACCACAGAAACCCATAACCACTTTGGTCCTTAGTCACTCTATTATCCTCAAACCAATACAAATAGTTCCTCGGCCCACCTCCATACCCAAACCTATAAACCAAGCATTTCCAACTCCAATATCCTATCACCTCATCAATATGTATACTCAAATAAAATCTATAAATCTTCCAGAAAACCATAAACCACCATCCTTCAAGAAAAATCTTCTTTAACCAACTGCCAAAGAAGCTATCCAACCAAAGGCAATATGTAACCTTCCAAAACCTCCAAACAACATTTTGGAAGAGCAAATGAACTAGGCTTTCAAATGCTATCATAGAAATAGAGATCAACTTGAACATGCTTAGAACAAGCACCAGACAGACAAAAACATCAAATTGAACCATTCCTATAATGTCACATAAGTACCATAAAAAGACAGAGAGACCATTGAATTTACTACAAAGTAATAAACACAAAAGCAGCTTGTAAAAGGACAAAGCTGCAACTAACAAATGCAAAAGAAGCCTGTAATCTTTTAAAACCTCCATCAGAGTAATGGCTTTACTAGGCTCTTTCACACCCTTAATTCCCCTCTTGATTCTAAACATCAGAAAACACACACCACACATCACATACCTGAGCCACTTCTGCTGCTGAATAAACACAGTAAAGTATACCTTTCTCTACCAGAAAATCACCCATTGCTTCCTTTTGTTCATACCACTTCCTTCCATCACAAATCTGCTTATCTTAGAAACAAGATCAATCACCCTCAACAACCTATTGAACCATACCTCCCAGACCCATATAAGTATATAAAACATCCATAATCTGTTTAACTTCACCTGCCACCAACTCTGCATACTTCCTTTATAAAACACTTTTCTACCCCTGCAGCCTAAAACTTCTTTCCAACTATTATTTCCACTGATAACATACCCTGCTCCCCTATTGACAGGCTTCCTAAGAAATTTCAACCCCATAACAACTCCAGCCTCCCCTCTACTCACCATATCAACCCAACCCATAGTAACCAGCCCAAGACAAGTCCCAAGTGGGACTGACTCAAAAGACTCAAGACTCCAAAAGGAAGAAAAAAGCTATAGAAAGAATACCAAAGTAATGCATTGGGTTTCTATGCTGCTGTACAGATCTAGAAAATAAAAATAGAACCAGAGAAATAATGTCCTACTAACAGCAGCATAGTCCATCCTTATGTCTCCCGGTTGAACACACTCCCAGTGTTTGTACAAACCTAAGAACCCCTCATCAAACGCAGAACTGAACCAGAGTGTCAAAAAAGGACCAAATTCTCTGGCCAGAGATCTTTCCCACAAGTGAATAATGATCCCACCCTCCCTGACCCAAAGACAGACCACAACACAGGAATAGAATAAGAAATGAATCCAGATATCTACCCAACGTATTTTAAGTCTCCTCCAAACTCCTTGATCCCATAATGACCCTCCCCCCTGGGCAAGTGCCCAAATAAAGACACACACAGGCTATATACACCAATAAACTCACACAAGAAAATATGGTTCCTATGCCACTTCCAGGTGCTATAAAATACAAAATTTGAGGGGGTGAGGAATAATGTCCTAAGGACAGTGGCATAGTTCCTCCTTATCACTCCATGTCGAATGCAAACCTCCTGCATAATGAATCCTAAATACCACCAGGCTAGGGTTAAAGCAAACCATAAAGTAGATAAGGTACTAATATGGCTGCAATGTCCTAAAATCCTATAGTTAAAACACAAAAGAAACCACACAGGTGTATGAAAGACACACCAATTCACCATATCAGGTAAGGAACTACTTCTAAGGTTAACTACCCAAGGCCATTTCCAGTTCCTCCAAACTCCATGGTACCCAAAAAACCCCCCACCCCAACTCCAGAAGGAGTGGACAGACTCAAGACTCAAAAACAAGAAAAGGTTTAGAATCAAAACAGACACTAGGTTTTCAGGGCCATATCTAGTGCTAAGAAAAGAGAAAAACACAAGAAATAAGGAGAACCTAACAATATGACCCTGATCCATCCTTATAGCTCCCAGTTTAAGTCTTGTCCCAAGACACTCAACTCCTAACCCCATATTCTCAGAGAATAAAAAGCACACAGGAAAAGAATCCAGAACACAACTCACATGACCATGACAAAGGTTGAAAAAGACTCTCACCATAGTAAAAACCACAACACACTCAGAGAAGGAGAAAGGAAGGCACAAAAGCCAGAACACTACCCCAAGCTGAAAGAAACTCCATATAACTCCCAAATTCCCATAATACCCCCCACCCCAGTACTTGACAGACTCTAAATCCATGTTACCCACCCCACCATTACAGTACACCATATTACCTATCCGGACATTAATCCATTTCAAACCTTTAGACATCCTAACAGAAACAGAACCCAGCCCATAAAATAAACCACACCAGACAGACCAGGCAGAAGCCACACCCAGCCCAACTCCCACCCCACCCAACCAGAATAACCAAATATAAATCACATACCACATTGGTTAACCTGTTTAGCAGGGTCCCTCCATACCACCTTAAATCCCCAAATCTTACTCAGATGAATACTGCTAGGTGAAGCATTAATCTTAAGACCCAAAAGCCTTAATCTGACAGTCCCCTCAATCAACTTACACAAATCCAAAACTGACCTAGCCTTGCTTTGAAAGATCCTCAGGTTTCTTTCTTGCCAAATGAAGTATACCATGGCAGCAAGCATCAGCCTCTGAATAATACCCTTGATGGACTTCCTACCAGGGATCAAGGACAGTTCAAGGATACATTCATCCAAACTGTGAGGCATACTTTCTAATCCAGCAATAACTTTAAGCCCATCCCATACTGCAGCCGGGTAGTGGCATTCAAAGAAAAGATGACTATGACTATCACAGACCTCCCCACAGAAAGAACAAAGAAGTTGATCCTTAACCTCCCATCTCATAAGCCTGTCCTGGGTCACAAGTCTATGTTGACAGGCTAACCACAAGACAAAAGCATGCTTAGGAATAGCTTGGCTAAACCAAATACTCCTAGCCCAGGGGACCTCAGGTTTACCAATACTAAAGTCCTTGAAAGCTATACCAGTTTCAAATTGAACCAGAGTCTCCTCCTTAGTTTTCCAAAAAGTGATATCCCTCTTCCCCTCAGTCAACAAGGGAGGAGACATCTGAAACAGACAAGGGAACTTAGTTCTCCAAAACTCAGGCCAATTCCAACCCCCCCTCCCATCAATAACATCAGCAACAGTGGTAGTAAGAGAAAAACCACCACCATGAATATCCCTAGGAGAGATAAACAAACTTAAGGGACTTAAAGGGCACCAGTTATCATACCAGACTGAGGTTGACCTGCCATCCCCAATACACTGCAAACAATGAGGCCAAATAACCTCTCTAAAATCAAGCATACTTTTCCAACTCCAACAAGCATCCCTTTTATTGCTGAAACCCCAGAAACTTAACCCTTTTAATTTATACAATTTGATCCACCTAGTCCATATAGAGTCCTTCCCAGAGACCAAGTTCCAAACATGTCTGGATAGGAGAGCCTGGTTTCTAATTCTCAAAGACCTTATTCCTAATCCACCCTGACTCCTAGGCAAACACACTGACTCCCAAGAGACTCTAACTTACCCTTTAGCAGAATCAGCCTGAGCCCAAAGAAAACCACCCATAATCTTCTCTATATCATCAATGACACTACCAGGTAACCTAAAAACAGCAGCCCAGTAGACCTGAAGGGAAGACAGAACAGATTTAATAAGTTGCAGCCTTCCAGCAAAGGATAAAACCTTGTTCTTCCAGTCCTCAACCCTTTTCCTCACTTTATCTACAAGCACTTTACAGTCCTTGGTATATAATCTCTTAGATAAAAGGGGAACTCCAAGGTACCTCACAGGAAGAGTCCCTTCCTTAAAAGGTAATAAATTCTTCAACCTCACCTTAATCCTATCAGTGACATTCCCAAAAAACATAGTACTCTTACCTAAATTAGGAACCAGCCCAGAAACTGAACTAAACTCCTCCAGAACAGCTTTGACAACCCTAATGGAAGCTGAATTAGCATAAGAAAACACCAGCAAATCATCTTCAAAACACACATGGGTTAGATTAAGGCCCTCACAACCCCAATGATATTTAAACTGCCCACTTTCAGCAATTTTCCTATCAAAAATGAGCTTGAAGACCTGCATCACAATGGTAAACAGATAGGGAGACATAGGGTCACCCTGCCTCAAACCCCTTTTCCCCTGAAAATAACCAATCATCTCCCCATTGACATTGATAGAATAAGCAGCAGATCTTAAACAGGTCATAATCCAAGCAATCATACAAGGGTGAAACCCAAAGTTCACCAAGCAGGCTTCTAAAAAATCATGGTTAACAGTATCATAAGCCTTTTGCAGGTCTATCTTCAAAGCAACTCTAGGAGCCCTCACTTTCAAATGATAGTGCCTTAATAACACCTGAGACAATAAGATGTTATCACTAATTTGCCTCCCAGGGATAAAAGCACTTTGACAATCATTGACAATCAGATCCAAAGACCCCTTAATCCTTTCACATATGATTTTGGAGATGACTTTGTATAAAACATTGCAACAAGCAATTGGCCTAAAGTCAGTCACACTTCTAGCATTGGCACACTTAGGAACCAAAGAAATAATAGTAGCATTAACTTCTTTCAGGAGCTTCCCATTATAAAAGAACTCTTTAACAGCACTACACACCTCATTCCCTATCACAGACCAAGAAGATTTGAAAAACTTAGAAGAGAACCCATCAGGCCCAAGAGCCTTATCCACATCAATATCAAACAAAGCAGACTTAATCTCTTCATCAGAAACCTCCCTCACTATAAGACCAGCCACATCCCTAGGCAATTTAGAAGGAAAAAGACCAGCAGGATCCCTAATCTGATCAACCCTACTGTTACTACCCATAAAGCCCTCAAAGTGTCTAACAAAAGCAGCCCCCACATCCTGTCCTTCAAAGAAAGCCCCCTCCTTGTCAAGCACAGAATTAATCCTTCCCCTACTCAATCTACCCTTAATGACCTTGTGAAAGTAAGCTGTATTCTGATCACCAGCTTTAAGCCAGTCCACCTTAGCCCTTTGTTCAAGAAAGGATTCCTCATCCAAAGCAGCCTGCTTAAGAGCATTCACAAGAATCACCTCCTCCTCCCTAATAGCAGGATTATGAGGATCATCCACCACAGCACTCTGAACTTTCCCCAATTCTTCAGAAATCTTTTTAACCTTCTCAGAAAGATCACCCTGCAATCTCCCTAACTTTCTAAGAGGCTTTTTAAGACTTTTTAGTTTGGAAACCACAGAATACATGGCACAACCCTGGACATTCTTCCTCCAACAAGCCTCAACAGTAGGCAAAAACTAAGGTTTAGACGCCAAGTAATTCATGAACTTAAAGGGTCTAGGCTTCCAAGAAGTCTGCCCCTTAAGAGTCAACAAAGCAGGAGCATGATCAGAATGGTAGAAAGGAAGAAAAGAAGCCACAAAACCTTTAAAAACATTCATAAAGGACAGATTACTCATCATTCTATCCAACTTCTTTAGAAGCCCAGAAGTCTTACCAGGGCATTTATTCCAGGTAAACTTCAACCCAGAAGAACGGATATCCTCAACACTAATATTCTGGCAGCATTCCCAAAGGTCCACCATAGCACTATTCATATCAGAAGAACCCATGGATCTTTCAGAAGGGTCCATAATGGCATTAAAATCTCCCTGAATCAACCAAGGTTCATCATTCAGAGAGGCTGCAAAAAGCTGTAAATCATGCCATAACACCCTTCTCTGAACCTTATTGACTGACCCATACACAAAAGAGCAGAAGAAAGAAGGGGAACCATCCAGAGGTTTTACCAAACAATGGATAACCTGGGAAGTCATTTCCACCACCATAACATCCACCAAATTTGGTTTCCAAGCCACAATAATTCTCACCCAACTAGGACAATAGACATTATTAGAGATCCATTGCCAGTTATTCAACACCCTGCCACAAACCTTATTAAGATTCTGACTCTTCACATGAGTTTCCAGTAAACCACATAAACCAATATCCTTTTCACTCAATAAGTTCAAGACCTGATTTTGATTAGCAAGCTTCATGAGACCTCTCACATTCCAGGACAAAATATTCAGATTCTGACCCATCATTGGTAACCAGAATTAGCAATAGAAGAGGACAATACACGATCCTCCTCTGAATGACCACGTTCATCAAGCTTCATAAATTCAGCAGTCTCATCACCTTCTGAGGACACCTCATTATTCTCATTCTCTAAAATAACATCCTCCACCCCATCATAGTCCAATCCAGCAACAAAATCATACTTGAAACACATTTTAATAAAGAATTGTGTCTGCTCAAAATCCCAAACCAGCACCTGATCCTTAGAAGGAGTGATTCTGTTATTAACATAGAACATCACATCATCCATTTGTTGCTGAGATAAAACAACAGGACTGTCCTCAATAACAGTGTTTCTAGAGCCAAAGTTAGCACCAGGAGAGTAGGGAGTAGCAGGAGTAGCCTTCCCTGCCTTAACAGGTTTCCCCACTGGCAAAGACTCAGAAAGAGGGACAGGAGGTAAAGAGGAACTGCTGTTAAGAGGACCTTGTTTTAAAGGAGAAGGACCTCTAACAGGAACAGGCTTAGAACCAGCAGAGGAGTTCTTAGCAGAAACAGCACTAGCAGGATTAGAGACTGCTTTAGCCTTCACCTTAGCTGGAGAAGCATTTGACCCCAAAGCAGCAGAAGAAATGACTTCCATAGGATCCTCAACTTCCAATAGATCAAACCTATTCTTGACTTCCAATCCAGCTACTCCCTAAACTTGCTTCTTACCCTTATCAGTCTTCCTTTCCTTCTGCTGATTCTGAAGCTTACCACTTCTAACATTACCCCTAACCTCCTGAGCATCAGCCTTCTTACTCCCTGAAGTGGAAGCACCCTCAGTACCAACCTTCTTCTTTTCCTGCTCCAATTGATACTCAATAACTGCCTGTTTAGTTTTAAAAGCTTTAATTCTTTCCTGCAATTTAACCTCCTTATTATTACTCTTATCCCCCATATTTCTTTGCCTAAGAGCTCCACCCCCAAACACCCCATTACCACTTCTAGGCTGATTTTGGAATTTATTACTATTCCTAGCAGCCAAGCTCTTGTTCCATACAGTTTCAAAACCCTCCTCATCAACATTCCTATTAATAGAACCATCCTGAACCCCAGCCTTCACATCATCAATCTTCTTCCGCCTAGCTTCTCTCTCTTCTTCAGTCAACACTCTAACATTACAATCTTCAAAAGAGTGCCCAAACACTTTGCAGTGAGAACAATTAATAGGGACCTTCTGGAACTCAATAACAATCTCAGCAGTCCTATCCTCCTTACCCTCTTCTTTTGGATAAAAAGCTCTCACAACCTCAGGCCTATTATCACCAGCAGCAATCTCAACTAAAATTCTAGCAAAACCTGCCTGCACATCATTATTCAAACATTTATCAACAGTAATATTATCAAATAAAAGGGGTTTACCAATACAACTGGCCACTTCACAAAGACCCTGCACATTCCATAATTCAATAGGAACTTCCTTAAACAGGACCCAAACTGGAACTCTATCAGGTTCTTTCTTCACTATAGCAGCACCAACTTCCCATTGCTGAATAACCAAAGGAATCCCATTCACGACCCAAGGGCCAGCCTTCAATGCATCCAACATCCCTTCTTCAGTAGAAAACTTAAAATAAAAGAGGCCCTTACCATTAGTAGAGATATCCTCCACACCATACTTCTTCCACATCTTAAATAGGTTAAATCTAACCCAAGCAATAGAGCAGAAAGATCCAACAAAGTAACCATAAAGATGTTTAGCAAAAGTCTGCCTAACCTTTTCAACCAGTTCTTGTTTAATAATGACAACTTTCTCCCCACTCTCTAGGGTAGCAGGAGGACAATACACTATCTGCTTAATAAGATCAGCCATCTTCTCACCTTTAACAGCATTGGCATAGGAAACTTTATTGATAGACTCCTCCTTTTTAGAAGACTCAGACCCCACAACTGGTGAAACAGCATCAGCTGCACCCTTAGGGACACTGGAGGAAGCCTTAAACACAGGTTTAATCCCAGAATCAATACCACAAAAAGGAGCCTTTAACAGGATCTCCTTGCCCTTATCATAAAGTATATCCTGCTTCTTAGCTAACAGCTCCTTAGCCTTACCCAATCCAACCACCAACTCCCTCATTCTGGCCTCTTTCCTTTTATTATTCTCCCTAATTTTTTTAGCAGAGAACTCTCCCCCTAAAAAGCCAAGGTTAGCCTTAGCATCAGAATCAACCTCCCAAGGATCAAAAATCAAACCTGAGGCAGTTTTATAACCCACAGGAGATTTAACCATACCCCCCAATTTCTTTAACTCACTAATCTCTTTCTCTATATCAGAAATAGACATAGATTCAATGGGAGTAGAACCAATATCATCATAACAAGGGCCCATTCTGAAAATAGGAATAACAGGGACAGCAGCATCTTTATCAAATACAAATCTTCTAGCTGTCTTTTTGTTTTTAGACAAGAGAATCTTCATAATTTTCCTCCCTTCACTATTGACAAAGACTTGCTTCTTAGGTTCTGCCTTCTTACCCTCAACCTCCTCTGCAGAGAATTTAAGCTTTTTCTCCACAGCAGTAACCCTCTCTTTGCTTCCAGCAAAGTTACTAATATCTGAAAGGCCACCAAAGGAGCACTCCTTCTCAAATACCTTCCTTTTAAGAAGAATTTTAAGAGACCTTTCAGACATCACATCATACAGAGATTCATCCCCAACATCTCTACACTTGTTATTGACCCATTTGGACAGAGCAATAACAATTTTAAAATCATACTCAAACACCTCCTCAATACAATAGCCTACTACCTCAACAAACTTCATATGGTAGTACTTATGAAAAGCAGTCAAACTATCAACAGAATCAGTAATTTTCAGCCTCTGTACCAGGTCATCACATAAGTCCCTGAATACCTGCAAGTCAAACTGCAACAGACAACCTTTTATCTCATAGACATTCCCATCAGCTTCACTCACCTTCTCAGAAGGCCCCAATCCAGCTCTACTACTATCCATATCCCTACACGCAACTATCAGCATCCTATGCTCATTCTTATCACAAACATTCATAACAAAGTTCATAAACTCAACACACTTCCCACTAAATTGCACACAAGCACTCTCCTCAGAGATAGCCCCAGCATCAGCCTCAATAATCTTCATTAACAAATCCCCAAACCTCAACACAAAACCCTCATTCTTATAATTCATATTGATAAACCAGTTCATAGCAGACACAAAAGAATTATCAGTACAGGTTTTATCAATCAATACCTGCAAAGCTTCCCCAATAGTCAAGTCAGTAAACACCAACTGTTCAGAGCCAAAAAACTGCCAATAAGACACAGATGGAGCACTCTCTGACATCAGCTGATCCTGACCACTTCCTATCAAACCATTCTCCATAGAGTGAAGAATATGTTTTCGCCAATCCATCATATAAGGAGCAGACATAGCATGAACACTCAAATCCAGAGCACTACCAAAAGGTTTAGGGTTCAGAGGGGAATTAGGAGAGGCACGAGACTCAACGAAATCCTCAGGAACACCTATAGAAGGTGAATCACAAAAACTCTCTGACATAGTCAGATCTGAAGGCAAATCAGAGGGAATACTAGCATTAGGAACAGATGAGGCATTATCACTGGATAACAAGGACGAATTAAGAAGGAATGTAGAATCCGATTGAATTTTCAGTAACCAATCATCACCCAACGTATCCTTCAGATAAACCAGATCTCCAGCCGATAACGAACAGGATTCAACCTTTCCTCCAATCTCTCTACTCAGACAAAACCTCCCCTCACTAATCTCCTTCAGCTCAAACCCTTGATTACTCACCAGATCTGGAGGAATATCAGGTGGTATACCCCGATTTGGATCAGTGAACGACTGATCCATAACAAACGAAGAAGAACAGAAGAAAAATCAAGCAAAAACAATGAAACAGTACTCCGAAGAGAAGAAGAAAGACCGGGAAAAGGAAGAACAGAAACCAAAAACTCAGATCGCCAAAATCGCCCAGAGAAAAAGTCAAAAAGTCAAAGCCCCCAAATGAACTTCAAATGTACCGATAGGCCGTAAAATGTACCGATAGTTACGACCTGAAAAACTCGAGTCTTTTCTTGTGTACGAATCTCTATGTCATTGTCGTATCGTGAGTTCTATTACCATCCATTCCGCTTCGTATCCTTTATTTAAGTCTATTGCATCATCAGATATCTTTAGACCTTACCGTTTCTCCATTCGGGTGCCCGAAACGTCAAATGTACCGATAGTTACGTCCTCTGAAACTCGAGTCTTTTCTTGCCGGTACCGTAGTGGGTAAACTTGAATGGATACGGCTTGGAGGGAGATCTTTCATACGAATCTCTAGGTCACTGTCGCATCGTGATTCTGATAACCATCCGGTCTGCTTCGTATCCTTTATTTGAGTCTATTGCATGATCAGATATCTTACGGCCTTCCCGTTCCTTCATTTGGGTGCCCGAAACTTCAAATGTACCGATAGTTACGACCTGAAAAACTCGAGTCTTTACTTATGTACGAATCTCTATGTCATTGTCGTATCGTGAGTTCGATTACCATCTGTTCCGCTTCGTATCCTTTATTTGAGTCTATTGCATCATCAGATATCTTACGGCCTTACCGTTCCTCCATTCAGGTGCCCGAAACTTCAAATGTACCGATAGTAACGTCCTTTAAAACTCGAGTCTTTTCTTGTGTACGAATCTCTATGTTATTGTCGCATCGTGAGTCCGATTACCATCTGGTCCGGTTCATATCCTTTATTTGAGTCTATTGCATGATCGGATATCTTACGGCCTTACAGTACCTCCATTCGGGTGCCCGAAACTTCAATTGTACCGAAAGTTACGTCCTTTAAAACCCTAGTCTTTTCTTGTGTACGAATCTCTATGTCATTGTCGCATCATGAGTCCAATTACCATCCGGTCCGCTTCGTATCCTTTATTTGAGTCTATTGCATCATTAGATATCTTTAGTCCTTCCCGTTTCTCCATTCGGGTGCCCAAAACTTCAAATGTACCGATAGTTACGTCCATTAAAACTCGAGTCTTTTCTTGCCGGTACCGTAGTGGGTAAACTTGAATGGATACGGCTTGGAGGGAGATCTTTCTTACGAATCTCTATGTCATTGTCGCATCGTGATTCCGATAACCATCCGGTCCGCTTCGTATCCGTTATTTGAGTCTATTGCATGATCAGATATATTACGGCCTTCCCGTTCCTCCATTCGGGTGCTCGAAACTTCAAATGTACCGATAGTTACGAACTTAAAAATTCGAGTATTTTCGTGTGTACGAATCTCTATGTCATTGTCGCATCGTGAAACCGGTTACCATCCGGTCCGCTTCGTATCCTTTATTTGACTCTATAGCATGATCAGATGTCTTACGGCCTTCCCGTTCCTCCATTCGGGTGCCCGAAACTTCAAATGTACCGATAGTTACGAACTTAAAAACTCGAGTCTTTTCTTGTGTACGAATGCCTATGTCATTGTCGCATCGTGAGTCTGATTACCATCCGGTCCGCTCCCTATCCTTTATTTGAGTCTATTGCATGATAAGATATATTACGCCCTTCCCGTTCCTCCATCCGGGTGCCCGAAACTTCAAATGTACCGTTAGTTATGAACTTAAAAACTCGAGTCTTTTCTTGTGTACGAATCTCTATGTCATCGTTGCATCGTGAGTCCGATTACCATCCGGTCTGCTTCGTATCCTTTATTTGACTCTATTGCATGATCAGATATCTTACGGCCTTCCTGTTCCTCCATTCGGGTGCCCGAAACTGCAAATGTACCGATAGTTACGTCCTTTAAAACACGAGTCTTTTCTTGGGTACAAATCTCTATGTCACTGTCGCATCGTGAGTCCGATTACCATCCGGTCCGCTTCGTATCCTTTATTTAAGTCTATTGCATGATCAGATATATTATGGCCTTCCCGTTCTTCCATTCGGGTGCCCGAAACTTCGAATGTACCGATAGTTACGACCTGAAAAACCTGAGTCTTTTCTTGTGTACGAATATCTATGTCATTGTCGTATCATGAGTTCGATTACCATCCGTTCCACTTCGTATCTTTTATTTGAGTCTATTGCATGATCGGATATCTTACGGCCTTACAGTACCTCCATTCGGGTGCCCGAAACTTCAAGTGTTCCGATAGTGACGTCCTTTAAAACCCGAGTCTTTTCTTGTGTACGAATATCTATGTCATTGTCGCATCATGAGTCCAATTAGCATCCGGTCCGCTTCATATCTTTTTTTTGAGTCTATTGCATCATCAGATATCTTTAGGCCTTACCGTTTCTCCATTCGGGTCCCCGAAACTTCAAATGTACCGATAGTTACGTCCTTTAAAACTCGAGTCTTTTCTTGCCGGTACCGTAGTGGGTAAACTTCAATGGATACGGCTTGGAGGGAGATCTTTCATACGAATCTCTATGTCACTGTCGCATCGTGATTCCGATAACCATCCGGTCCGCTTCGTATCCTTTATTTGAGTCTATTGCATGATCAGATATCTTACGGCCTTCCCGACCCTTCATTTGGGTGCCCGAAAATTCAAATGTACTGATAGTTACGACCTGAAAAACTCGAGTCTTTACTTGTGTACGAATGTTAGGATCTGAGTATTGGATTGTTTTGATTAACTATGAAATATGAATGAAGTATAAATGGAAAGTGCAGCGGAATAAAGAATAATCAAAACATAGAGAATAATTGTTATCAATCGAATGCTTTCATTAAACTTGAAAGATTACAAAGGTACAATTATAACTCCCCCTCAGCCTGATCACTCAGAGTTTGTTTGTCTAGAGAGAATGACGAGTGACAAATAGAACAGTACAAGTACTGTTCTATTTATAGACAAGTACAAACCTCTGATGATCACTTAGCTGACGTCACCTAGAAAGCGACCCCTAACTGACTAACAAACTACAACATCTGTTAAGCAATAAACTACTGTTACATTGAAACTACTGAAAGAAAAACTCTGTTAAACTAAAACTCTGATGTCTTCTTAACATCTGTTGAACCAAAGTGCTGTTGGTTCAACAGACCTTTGTTCTTCAGCTCTTTGATCAGCACTTGTTCTTTATCAGACTTTTGCTCTTCAGACTTTATCCATCAGACCTTTCATCTACAGCAGTTGTCTTGTATCAGATGTTTAAGTATCAGCAGTTTGGGAATCAGCAGTTCTTTGGAGGAAGCTTTCTTGTAACCACTGTTATTTATTCTTGATCAACACTTAGTATATTTTGGTTTTCTATCATCTGTTCTTCTCCAGGTCAGCAGACCCAACAATCTCCCCCTAGAACAGATGATGCCAAAACTCTGCTTTATTCTTGATCTTTATTCCTCATCAGACTTTCTCTAATTTGCCCTTTTAGTTGCAATTCAAAGTGTAGAGAGAAGAGGTCTTCAGCATCTCTATCCAGTGTCAAATTTAGAAGTGTCTGGAGATCTTCAGCACTTAGGCCAGGTGCCTCATCCATACTCAGCTTCTGAATACTACCATCTGATCTGAGCAATGTCAATTCATGGGTCTCTTTATCAGACTTCCATTTTAGAATTTTAGAATCAGAGGAGTGACTGGGATGCATCTTTATTTTGGATGAGTTTGGTGATGGTGGCCTTGCAATGAGTTCTCTGAGCCTGTCTGACACAGGATCAGAAAAAGATCTGACTTGATTCAAGATCCCCTCTTTCACATAAGTATCAGTGAACTGTCTTGTTTCTTCTTCAGTCATTTCTTTTTGCTTCTTAAATTGTCTTCTAGCAGCAATGGTAAGATCTGAAGTTTCCAGTAAACTGTCTAATGTAAAGGCCTGAGAGGGTTTCTTGGGAGCATCATCATACACTGGTTTTCTTGGAAGATCAGGATTGGTCTTTCTTTCTTGTTCAAGCTTTTTGTATGTTTCAATTAGCCTGATTTCTGACCATCTGGCAACAGACTTCATCTCTCCATACTTAGCTGCTACAAGCTCTTGTCTCATTCTTCTGAATTTCAAGGCTCTAGCTTCATCTCTCCCCTTTTTGAAATCAGGAGCAGAGACCTTAGCAGGAGGATTCTTGGCCATGTTCTCTATTCTGATTAGTTCTTCCCTTAGAGCATGTGTGGTCCAGCCTGTAAATTGGTTCTTTGTTGCTTTATAAGGCTTGGATGCCAAGATCTGTTCCAGCAGTGAATCCCTTACTTCCATTTCCAAGTGTCTGCTGAGAGGCATGGTTGACATGGGGTTGCTCAGGGTCTTAGCAAAATCTTCAATCCTTCTGAGTTTGCTAAGCTCTGCTGAATGGATGCCCTGAGCAGTCCTGTCATCCTTCCCTTTGCACTTCTCTTTGATGACAGCATCAGCCTGTTCACCCTTGTATTTTAGATATGTGTCTATGTTGGGTGGAACAGGGAAACCTTTAAGAGATGGGAAGGATCTTTCTGATGGCTGATCAGTATTATAGAAGGATTGAAGTTCCCCCTTGATTAAATCCAACTCAAGGGGATACTTCTCAGCCAATGGGATGATGGTTGGTGGTGGTCTGTGTGATCTGAATTCAGCAGTGTGTGGTGAGAAAGATGTGAGTGGAATGGCATTTACTGGTGTGGATGAGATTGGGGTGTTAGGTGGTGTGTTATGGATGTTTTCATCTTGTATAACAAAGGTGGATTTCCTTTTTCTGCTATACAAGATTTTAGGTGAAGGTGAGGATGTGGCAGTGGTTTGAGAAACATCCGTTGGTCCTTTTGTGGAACCAGCAGTTGTTTGGGTTTTGGGTTGTGTTGAAGTAGGTTTGGGAGTTGGTTGAGTGGTGGTTGGTTTAGTGACTGGTTTGGGTTGTGCAGATGTTTTAGCAGTGGTTTTAGTTTCAGTTGTTTTAGGTGCAGTGGTTTGGGTAGCAGAGGTTGTGGTGGCAGTGGTTTTAGGAGCAGTGGTTGTGATAACAGGTGTTTGTTCAGCAGAGGTTTCAGCAGTTAATTTGGAAGGTGGTTTTCTAATGTGTTTGGCTGGCATTTTCTTTCTCTTTGAAGTGTTCACATCTTCCACTTCCTGCTGCTGTTCCTTTTTCAGCTGCACCAACCTCTCTGCCTTTACTTCCAATGTATCAGCCCTTTTCATTTTGTCTTGAGCAGCCTTTTCAGCTCTTTCATTAGCTGAAGTGTCAACTTCTTTTGCCTTTGATGCTGGAGCTGGTTCAGAGACAGGGATCTGAACATTTGGTTGTTGTGTTTGTGGAGCTGATTTGGGTGACCCTGGTTTGTCAGCAGTTGGCTTCTTCCCTTTTTGTGAGGGTGGTTCACCAAATGGATTAAGTTTTGGTAGCCTATCTCTGCCACTCTCCCCCTTTTTGGCATCATCAGCAGTGAATTCATCATCATCTTCATCTCTGAGAATTGTGGTAGGGGCAGAGCCAGTGGTCTTCAGCAAGTGGTCTTTGATCACCTTGATGTCAGCCTTTGTATCATTGAATCTGGCATCAACCATGTTTCTGATCAAAGTCATGTAGGTTTCCTGTGTCTGATCTGCTAATTTTCGATGAGCTATGATGATGGGGGAAACAGATTTCCATAGCTCATTAGCAACATCAGCAGTGGATGGTTGACTCTTTGTAAAGTTATTCAATGTTTCCAATATTGCCTTGACATCAGATTTGATGTCAGCAACAGAGGATTCAAGGTTTTGAACTTTAGCCGTCAATTCTTGAAGTTTTGACTCATCACCCAAGTTAATAGGTTCATCTGAGTCCCTACCAGAGGTAGTTTTAGCTGGTTCAGTCCTAGGAGGTGAGTCCATAGAATAAGAACCTGCTGCCCCTTTTTCTTGGTTCTGGGGACTTCCAACTGTTTTAGGAGACACAATTGTGGCTTCATCAGTTGTTGCCTTCAAGGAAGTCTTAGCAATGTAACCACTGTCCTGCTGTGAGACAATGGTCTCTACAGCAGTAGTGGCTGCTTCTCTTGAAACCTCATCAGAAGTAACATTGACTTCTGGGAGTATAACCTCCTCATCTGTTTGTGGGATGGCTGATTGATTTTCCTCAGCCCCAGTCACTGGTAGTGGCATACTCTCAGTGATAGGTGAGGGAGAGGAACTGGGGTTATCCTGAGTTTTATCAATAGCCTCAAACAGGGGTTGCATTGTTTGTCGGACATGTGGTGGTGATGTAGGTGGTGTAAGAAGCTGATTAGCCCTGGGAGATGGGCTTGTAAACATATGATCAAGTGACTCATATGCCTCAGTTTGAGGTTCCCTTTGGCTTACAACAAGTTCCTTTTGTGAGGAATCTTGAGGAGTTTGCTTGGGTTGAGATATCTCCAACTGTTGTGAGGAAGTAGCAACAGTGATTTCGTGTTACTTTGGTGATGCAACAGGGTTAGCTTCTGGTATCTCATCTTCCAGAAGTCCCTTTTTAGTTTTGGTGGTTGTTTTGGTGGATGGACGTTTTCTTTTGGTGGCTGGTGTGGGTTTCACAGCACTGGATGAAGTGCCATGATCACCAGGAGCAGTGGGCTCACCAACAGAGGTTTCAACAACAGTTGTTGTCTTTGTCCTCTTTGGTTGTGTTTTGGAAACTTTTTGAACTTTTGGTGCTTTTTCTTGGGTTGAAGAACCCAGCATTCTTGTAAAAGTTTCATCAGTTAAACTTTTCATTTTAAATGACTCTCCCTTTTGAAAATCCTTTTCAGGTAAAAGCTTTTGTAGAATTACACTTAGAATTCTAGGGTAGAGCAGAAAAGCATTGTTTGAGCCAGATTTTATGGCTTTCACATTTGATACCAAGTCTGAAAACAATCCCTGAGATAGGTTGAAGTCAGAGTCTGACAACATAGCATATCCCAAGTATTGTATCCTCAATGGGATTTCATTGAAGGATGTAGTCTTGGCAGAGGCACAGAGGAGGAGGGTATGGAAGAAAAATTTCATGACTGGTGGGAAAAACTTTTTGTAAAGTGTGGAACCAGTCATTTGAGCATCATACCCTCTCTCTTGAAACTCAGTGTGAAGCTCTGTTTTTGGAAAAGTATCCATACCTGACGAGTCGTTCAGTGAGAAGGTAGTGGAGATGATCTCAGGGGTTATGGCGATACTGGTGGCTCCAATTTTTGAAATTATGGACGTAGGCTTTTTGTCTTGGTATAAAACCTCAGCAGTTGCCCAGAATTCTTGGAGTGTTTCCAGGTATATGGGGGCATCAGCAATAAGAACATTTTTATATTTTGAGTTATTGATGATGTCAATGGTGGAATGGAATGGTGTGTTGTCTTCGGTTTTAACCAAATATGGAAGGAAATTATGAGTGGCTTTTGTTTGAAGTTCCATTTTAATGGATTTTGATTATGAAAGCGATGAACTTTGATTGAGGGTTATGAGGAAAACGAGAGCGGTTTTTAGTATTTTGAATACAATGAGACAGTAAAAGTGCTGTTGGGGGAAAGAACAGGGTTTTATAGGCTCTGTGAAACCGCTGATGTGGCAAAAACTCTGCTTTTGAGAGCAGACGTGGCAAACATCAGATGGTTGAAACATCTGGTGGCAGACAGCTGTTTTGTTAAACCTCTGTTGCCAACCTCTGTTGTTTAACCAAAAGACTGATGAAAACAGTTGTTTTATCTGATCAGTTGTTTGAAACAGATTTTTCAACCAACAGTGGTTGTTTACCTGATCAGATGTTTTGAAACAGATTTTTCAACTAACAGTGGTTTTAATAAAACAGTGGTTGTTTTATCTGAATCAGTGGTTTTAAAACAGATTTTTCAACCAACAGTGGTTGTTTTACCTGATCAGATGTTTTGAAACAGATTTTTCAACCAAAGTGTTAGATTAGCAAAAATTTGATTTTCTGAATACATTTTAATGTTTTTATTGAAAACATTTTTGTTGTTTTTAATCCATGTTTAACATTCCAATTCGAGAGATCAGATTTGTGAAGGTAGATGTGTCTAAAGCTTTTGTCAGCACATCTGCCAACTGATCCTCTGTTGGAACATGGTGCAGAGAAATCAAACCTTTTTCATAGCTATCCCTGACAAAGTGATGTCTGATATCTATGTGCTTGGTGGTTGAGTGGGAGACTGGATTTTTGATGATATTTTCAGCAGCTTGACTATCCAACATGAGTGGAGTCCTCAGTGCAGTTATCCCAAAATCCAGTAATTGATTTTGAAGCCACATAAGTTGGGCTGTACAGCTTGCAGCAGCAATGTATTCAGCTTCAGCAGTGGATGTTGAAACAGCTGCTTGCTTTTTGCTTTGCCAAGAAACTAAGGCATTCCCTAGAAACTGGCACCCTCCTGATGTGGACTTCCTTGTGGTATGGCAGCCAGCAAAATCACTATCTGAATAACCTGAAAGCTCAATGTTTCCATTAGCAGGATACCAGATACCAAGTGTGGGAGCACCTTTTAGGTATCTGAAGATCCTTTTTACAGCAATAAGGTTAGACTTTCTAGGAGAAGCCTGAGATCGAGCACACACACAGGTTGCAAACATAATGTCTGGCCTGGATGCTGTTAAGTACAATAAAGACCCAATCATGCATCTATAGTGTGTCTGATCAACAAGTTCATCCTTTTCATCATCAGTGAGTGGCTTGACAGTGCTCATGGGTGTACTACATGGCTTACAATCATTCATCTCAAATTTTGTTAGCAAGTTTTTCACATACTTGTTTTGATGAATGAAAGTGCCATTTTGCAGTTGCTTCACTTGGAGACCAAGAAAGCACTGAAGTTCACCCATTGCACTCATTTCAAACTCTGCTGTCATGAGTTCCCTAAACTCCTCACACATTTTATTACATGTGGATCCAAAAATGATGTCATCCACATATATTTGAACAATCATTAAATCTTTTCCTTTCCATTTTAAAAACAAGGTTTTATCAATTTTACCTCTAGTGAAACCAATGGATAAGAGAAAAGTAGAGAGAGTTTCATACCAGGCTCTTGGTGCTTGTTTGAGTCCATACAATGCTTTGTTTAGCTTGTAGACATGATCAGGATGGAATGTGTCTTCAAAACCAGGTGGTTGACATACATAGACCTCCTCCTGAATTTTGCCATATAGGAAGGCACACTTGATGTCCATCTGAAACACCTTGATGTTGTGGTTGACAGCAAAGGCTAAGAAAAGTCTGATTGCTTCTAGCCTTGCTACAGGGGCAAAGGTTTCATCATAGTCAATACCCTCTTCTTGTCTGAAGCCTTGAACCACTAACCTGGCTTTGTTCTTGACAACTATACCCCTTTCATCAGTTTTGTTTTTGAAGACCCACTTTGTGCCAATTGGACAGACATCCTTAGGCAGTGGTACAAGTTCCCATACTTGTTGTCTTTTGAACTGAAGGAGTTCTTCTTGCATGGCTTCTACCCAACTGTTGTCTTTCAGTGCCTCTTGGTACTTGACAGGTTGTGTAAGGGATAGGAAGCCTGCAAAAAGACAGATGTTAGAAGATTGGCTCCTTGTGAGCACACCTTCTCTGATGTTGCCAATGATTTGATCTGGTGGATGAGCTCTTAGGTAGATTAGATCTCCCTGATATGGTATGATGGCATTTTGTGGTGAAGGACAGAGGTTTGGAGACTCTGTGGACATAACATCTGTTGGCACTTCTGAAGAGGCAACAGATGTTTGGAATGGAGGTGGAGGAATGGGTCCAAGTGGTGTAATATTGGACTGACTTTTGTCAACAGATGATTGACTTTTGTCAACAGATGATTGAACAGTGGATTGGCTGGGTGAATCAGTGGATTGAAGGTAAGACTGGCCAACAGTGGCTGACTCAGCTGTGACAGAGTTTTGACAGTTGTTATGAATCACTGCTTCCTCTGATGCAGGATAGACTTTATAGTGGTCTGGTACCACAACATCTATTCTGTAGTCTTGTTGTGAAGATTGTGGAATACCTGCAGGGTTAGTTTTGACAGCAATATCTTCAAATTTGAATTTATCTAAATCAAACAACTCAGCAGGGTTTGCTGGGATTTTTAAAGAAGAAAGTTCATTGAACTTCACATTCAGAGTTTCTTCTATTGTTTTAGTCCTTGTGTTAAACACTTTATAGGCCTTTGAAACAGAAGAATACCCCAGAAAATATCCACAATCCACTTTGGCTGCAAATTTTGAAATGGAATCTTTAAGATTTAAAATGAAACATGGGCAGCCAAAGACTTTGAAAAATGATATCAGTGGTTTGATTTTAAACAGAATTTCATAAGCAGTCTTTTGATGTCTAGGGTTGATTAAAACTCTGTTTTGAACATAATAAGTAGTGTTTACAGCTTCTGCCCAAAAGGACAGAGGTAAACCAGAATCTGCTAGCATTGTTCTTGCAGCCTCAATGAGAGTCCTGTTCTTCCTTTCAACCACCCCATTCTGCTCTGGTGTTCTTGGGATACTGTACTGCCTTACAATCCCTTTTGACACACAGAAATCATCTAACTCCTTATTTTTAAACTCTGTTCCATTGTCACTCCTAAAGATTTTTACTGGCAAGTCATATTGTTTTTCAACTTTGGTGACAAAGTCCTTCAAGATACCTGCAGTCTCATCCTTAGAGTGTAAAAAGTAAGTCCATGTAAACCTAGAAAAATCATCAACTATGACAAGACAAAATCTTTTTCTTCTTAGACTCATGATTTTTACAGGGCCAAACAAGTCCATGTGTAACATTTGTAGACACTGACTAGTTTTGGACTCATCAATGGATTTGTAAGAGCTTTTATGTTGTTTACCTTTTAGACAGGAAACACAATGCTCATCACATTTGAATTCTTTTGATGGTAAACCTCTGACAAGGTTTTGTTTGGAGAGTGAGTTGATAGTTTGAAGGTTGGTGTGACCAAGTCTCCTATGCCACAATTCTGTCTCTTTGGTAGAGGCAGCTGAGAATAGACAGACATTTGCAGTAGGATTATCCTTCAACATATCAACCACATACACATTGCCACTTCTGTGAGCAACAAGTTGTGCTTTGCTCTCAGCAATGATGGTGTTAATCTTTTCTACAGCCTCTGGGCCAACAATCTTACAAGTTTGCTTAGTGAAGAATGACCCAAAGCCTTTGTCACTCATTTGTGATACACTAAGTAAATTAAATTTTAGATTGTCTATTAGATTAACATTTTCAAACTTAAGCCTCCCTGCTTTGACAGTACCAGAACCCAACACTTTACCTTTAGAATCATTACCAAAGGATATATCACCCCCTCCATGAGCAAGAAAGTCCAGAAGAAGGGCTCTACATCCAGTCATGTGCCTGGAGCCTCCACTATCTACATACCATAAACTGTCTAAACAAGCAGAAGCTCCCTGCACATCAGTAAGGATTTTAGTTTTGGTGAGTGTCCAAAGCCAAATTAGCTTTGGATGAGTCCTGAGCTGTCTCAGCCTTAAGTTGAGGAGAATGATCAGTGGTTTGGACTAGCTTTTGAACTAGATTCAACAGCTGCAGTTGACCATTTGCCAGTGCTTATATGTCAACACTTGGTCCAGCAGATGTTTGATCATTTCCTATCAGTTGTTGAAAACCATGAGGGTGTCTGTTCACTTTTGGTTTTGAAGGCCTCTTGGGCTCTTCATAAACATGTGGCAGACGATGACAAGTGGGTTGTCCATATCCTCTTGGTAATCTGTTAACAGGTGGAGCATCTGTTACCTGAACTTCTCTGGGAGCAGAGTTTTTGTTCAGACTTTTGGTAACAGATGTTTGAACTGATTCAAAAGTCTGTTTGGGTTTTCCTTTTGAAGTACTTACCACTTGACTTTCCAGAGTTTTAGCCTTATACTCTTTTATCTTTTCATCAAAATTTTTGAGATATAGGCACTCTTTTGTTTTGTGATTCTTTTTCTTGCAGATTGAACATTCTTTAGATTTAGAATCATTTAAACTTGTTGTTTTGTTGATGTCATATGCTTTTAGAAGAAAACAGTTTTTGGTGACATGGTTCTTCTTTTCACAAAAATCACAAAACAAGTTGTTCTTAGTTTTCCCTTTTTCTTTCTTCTTTTCAACAGATGTTTCATCATCTGTTGGAAGACTTACTAGAGGGATTACTTTGGCCTGTGGTGCCATTTTACCATCAGAGGTTTTGAAGATCATTGGTTTGAAATTTTCAAGGACTTCACACTCATCTGACCATGTTGGTTTGAATTGATATTTCTCAATTTCATCAAATGAGGGTGTACCTTCCAACTTTTCAAGAATGATTTTCTTGCCATTGGGTTCAGTAACCTTGATTTCTTGACCTTTTGAGTTTGTAGGGATGACCTCAACCAACTGTGGTTCCTTTTTGTCAGTGGTTTGTGAAACTTGATCAGTGGTTTTAAAGCCAAACCCAAATTTCACATGACTTTTAGATTGTTGGTTGACAATCATCTCAAAACCCTTTGATGATTCCACCCATTTCTTACATTCAACTTGGGTGGACTCAAGCTCCTTCTTACAACTATGATATTTTGTTATCATAGTCTGAAGCTGGTCTTTGGTTATGCTTGCTTCATGTTTTAGACTGCTGATTTCAGACTCTTTTTCAGATATTTTTGATTTTAACTCTTTTGTTAATTTTTCAAAATGAATTTCAGAATCCAAAATTTTCTTTCTAAGGTTTTCATTCACCTCTTTTATCTTAGCAAATGCCACAATACATTTGTCTGAGCACAAGTCATTTAAGATTTGAGGAGATACCTTAGCAGCAGCCATCAAGGCACAGTTACACTGGCAATCACAGTCATCACTACCCCAGGGGTCTGATAGATTCACAACCTCCACTTCAGATTCTTCAGCTGAAACAATCTCACCAACAACACCATCAGTCACATTTTCAGACATAGACACCACTTCCTCAGAATCAGTCTCTTCAACAATTGTTTCTAGTGCCATAAAACAAAAATCCTTTTCAGTGTTGGCAACTAGAGCAATGTTATCATCTGTTATCTCATCTGGTAGACTGCTCCAATCAACAAAGCCTTGAGTAAAGAAACTCTGTTGACCTGGTTGACTGGTCTCTGCAGGAGCAGAGGGTGGAGTAACAGTCATTGGCACAGGGCCCTGAGCAACAGGTGTTTGGACATAGTGATATTGAGGAACAGTGGTTTGGACATAATGCACAGGAACAGTGGTTTGGGTCTGTGCAAAATGAGCAGTGTTTTGCACATTAGGTACATTTGGGATGGTTTGATAAGTGTTGGTCTGTGGTCTTTGATTTGGATAGGTAATCATAGGAACTCCATTTTGACTCCTACACTCCCTAGCAAAATGACCCATTCTATGACACTTGTAACACTTTATCTTTGATTTATCCAACCCAACCTTTGACCCACCATGTAAACCTGGGTACCTCCTGCCAGTTTTCTTATAGAAGTTATTGGTTCTAATACTGAGCAGGGCAACCTGATGTAAGATGTCCATCTCTTCTAGGTCCAAAGGGTCAATGTATTGCAAGTCATTGTACACAAAGGATGAATTATCAGAAGCCTGGATATCACCACTGGCTGTGAAAGCACAGTTGTTTGGTGATGAGTAAGAATCATTATTGAAACCAGTTGTTATGTCAATGTAATGATCATAACTCTGATCCTTACTACTTCCAGAACCATCATCCTGACCCAACAGTGCAGTATTACCAAATACATAGTCATCTGACACTTTGCCAGAGTCCTGGAGCTTCTTTTTCTGGTTAAGCTCCCTTTCATAAGTCAGGAGCTTACCATGAAGCTGGGTCAGCGTTAGGTCTTTGAATCCGATAGAGTTTCTCATAACAATAGCTATAGTGTCCCATTTGTCCTGAAGTGATCTAAGAAACCTATGATTCAGTGTTGAATTAGGAAAAGTTAGACCAACCAGTTTAAGTTCACTAATTAGACAGTTAAACCTTTCAAACTGTTGTGTTAATGACTCCCCTTTTATGTGACTAAACGTTTCATATTGTTGGTTAAGTATTTCACGGTTGTTTTCAATCACATCATCAGTTCCCCCGAATTGCTCTTTAAGAGCATCCCACAGTTCTTTAGCACTATTGCAGTGCAAGAGACCGGCATAGATATCATTCGGCAGTGCCATGGCTACTATGCTGAAAGCCTTGGCATCTAGCTCGATTTTTTGAAAATCTTGCTCTGAGTAGTTCTCAACACTCTTTGGTACTTGGATCTTTGGATCCTCGGCACTCGGTACCATTGGAACATGTGGTCCAAATACTACCGATTTCCAGCACCCTGTGTTCTGTTGTGCTAACACATGAGCTACCCGACGCTGCCAGATGTTGTATTCTGACCTGACAAGCATCGGAGGCTTGTTGTGTGTGCCAGTGTTGTGTGGATCTTGATTAAGTGAAGTCATTCTCTTGGTTTTTCAAAAACAAAGTCTGTTTACTAACTGTTGAAACGAAAATAAACTATTACTCTGTTTTAACCCGACAAACAAACGATATCAATGATTATGAGCTGATCTGTGTATTAAATTGATTGATTAGATCAGATTTAATTGACCAAGCTCTGATACCAATTGTTAGGATCTGAGTATTGGATTGTTTTGATTAACTATGAAATATGAATGAAGTATAAATGGAAAGTGCAGCGGAATAAAGAATAATCAAAACATAGAGAATAATTGTTATCAATCGAATGCTTTCATTAAACTTGAAAGATTACAAAGGTACAATTATAACTCCCCCTCAGCCTGATCACTCAGAGTTTGTTTGTCTAGAGAGAATGACGAGTGACAAATAGAACAGTACAAGTACTGTTCTATTTATAGACAAGTACAAACCTCTGATGATCACTTAGCTGACGTCACCTAGAAAGCGACCCCTAACTGACTAACAAACTACAACATCTGTTAAGCAATAAACTACTGTTACATTGAAACTACTGAAAGAAAAACTCTGTTAAACTAAAACTCTGATGTCTTCTTAACATCTGTTGAACCAAAGTGCTGTTGGTTCAACAGACCTTTGTTCTTCAGCTCTTTGATCAGCACTTGTTCTTTATCAGACTTTTGCTCTTCAGACTTTATCCATCAGACCTTTCATCTACAGCAGTTGTCTTGTATCAGATGTTTAAGTATCAGCAGTTTGGGAATCAGCAGTTCTTTGGAGGAAGCTTTCTTGTAACCACTGTTATTTATTCTTGATCAACACTTAGTATATTTTGGCTTTCTATCATCTGTTCTTCTCCAGGTCAGCAGACCCAACAACGAATCTCTATGTCATTGTCGCATCGTGAATACGATTACCATCCGGTCCGCTTCGTATCCTTTATTTGAGTCTATTGCATAATCAGATATCTTTAGGCGTTCCCGTTTCTCCATTCGGGTGCCCAAAACTTCAAATATACCGATAGTTACGTCCTTTAAAACTCGAGCCTTTTCTTGCCGTTACCGTAGTGAGTAAACTTGAATGGATACGGCTTGGAGGGAGATCTTTCATACGAATCTCTATGTCACTATCACATCGTGATTCCGATAACCATCCAGTCCGCTTCGTATCCTTTATTTGAGTCTATTGCATGATCAGATATATTACGGCCTTCCTGTTCCTCCATTCGGGTGCCCGAAACTTCAAATGTACCGATAGTTACGAACTTAAAAACTCGAGTCTTTTCTTGTGTACGAATCCCTATGTCATTGTCTCTTCGTGAGTCCGATTACCATCCGGTACGCTTCGTATCCTTTATTTGAGTCTATTGCATGATCAAATATATTACGGCCTTCCCGTTCCTCCATTCGGGTTGCCCGAAACTTCTAATGTACCGATAGTTACGACCTTAAAAACTCGAGTCTTTTCTTGTGTACGAATCTCTATGTCATTGTCGCATCATGAGTCTGATTACCATCCGGTCGGCTCCGTATCCTTGATTTGAGTCTATTGCATGATCAGATATATTACGGCCTTCCCGTTCATCCATTCGGGTGCCCGAAACTTCAAATGTACCGTTAGTTACGAACATAAAAACTCGAGTCTTTTCTTGTGATGTCATTGTTGCATCGTTAGTTCAATTACCATCCGGTCCGCTTCGTATCCTTTATTTGACTCTATTTCATGATCAGATATCGTACGGCCTTCCCGTTCCTCCATTCGGGTGCCCGAAACTGCAAATGTACTGATAGTTACGTCCTTTAAAACACGAGTCTTTTCTTTTGTACGAATCTCTATGTCACTGTCGCATCGTGAGTCCGATTACAATCCGGTCCGCTTCGTATCCTTTATTTGAGTCTATTGCATGATCAAATATATTACGGCCTTCCCGTTCCTCCATTCGGGTGCCCGAAACTTCAAATGTACCGATAGTTACGACCTGAAAAACTCGAGTCTTTTCTTGTGTACGAATCTCTATGTCATTGTCGTATCGTGAGTTCTATTACCATCCATTCCGCTTCGTATCCTTTATTTAAGTCTATTGCATCATCAGATATCTTACGCCCTTCCCGTTCCTCCATTCGGGTGCCCTAAACTTCAAATACCGATAGTAACGTCCTTTAAAACTCGAGTCTTTTCTTGTGTACGAATCTCAATGTCATTGTCGTATCGTGAGTCCGATTACCATCCGGTCCGCTTTGTATCTTTTATTTGAGTCTATTGCATGATCGGATATCTTACGGCCTTACAGTACCTCCATTCGGGTGCCCGAAACTTCAAATGTACCGAAAGTGACGTCCTTTAAAACCCGAGTCTTTTCTTGTGTACGAATCTCTATGTCATTGTCGCATCATGAGTCCAATTACCATCCGGTCCGCTTCGTATCCTTTATTTGAGTCTATTGCATCATCAGATATCTTTAGACCTTACCGTTTCTCCATTCGGGTGCCCAAAACTTCAAATGTACCGATAGTTACGTCCTTTGAAACTCGAGTCTTTTCTTGCCGGTACCGTAGTGGGTAAACTTGAATGGATACGGCTTGGAGGGAGATCTTTCATACGAATCTCCATGTCACTGTCGCATCGTAATTCCGATAACCATCCGGCCCACTTCGTATCCTTTATTTGAGTCTATTGCATGATCAGATATCTTACGGCCTTCCTGTTCCTTCATTTGGGTGCCCGAAAATTCAAATGTACCGATAGTTACGACCTGAAAAACTCGAGTCTTTACTTGTGTACGAATCTTTATGTCATTGTCGTATCGTGAGTTCGATTACCATCCGGTCCGCTTCATATCTTTTATTTGAGTCTATTGCATCATCAGATATCTTTAGGCCTTACCGTTTCTCCATTCGGGTCCCCGAAACTTCAAATGTACCGATAGTTACGTCCTTTAAAACTCGAGTCTTTTCTTGCCGGTACCGTAGTGGGTAAACTTCAATGGATACGGCTTGGAGGGAGATCTTTCATACGAATCTCTATGTCACTGTCGCATCGTGATTCCGATAACCATCCGGTCCGCTTCGTATCCTTTATTTGAGTCTATTGCATGATCAGATATCTTACGGCCTTCCCGACCCTTCATTTGGGTGCCCGAAAATTCAAATGTACCGATAGTTACGACCTGAAAAACTCGAGTCTTTACTTATGTACGAATCTCTATGTCATTGTCGCATCGTGAGTACGATTACCATCCGGTCCGCTTCGTATCCATTATTTGAGTCTATTGCATGATCAGATATCTTTAGGCGTTCCCGTTTCTCCATTCGGGTGCCCAAAACTTCAAATGTACCGATAGTTACGTCCTTTAAAACTCGAGCCTTTTCTTGCCGTTACCGTAGTGGGTAAACCTGAATGGATACGGCTTGGAGGGAGATCTTTCATACGAATCTCTATGTCACTATCGCATCGTGATTCTGATAACCATCAAGTCCGCTTCGTATCCTTTATTTGAGTCTATTGAATGATCAGATATATTACGGCCTTCCTGTTCCTCCATTCGGGTGCCCGAAACTTCAAATGTACCGATAGTTACGAACTTAAAAACTCGAGTCTTTTTTGTGTACGAATCCCTATGTCATTGTCTCTTCGTGAGTCCGATTACCATCCGGTACGCTTCGTATCCTTTATTTGAGTCTATTGCATGATCAAATATATTACGGCCTTCCCGTTCCTCCATTCGGGTTGCCCGAAACTTCTAATGTACCGATAGTTACGACCTTAAAAACTCGAGCCTTTCTTGTGTACGAATCTCTATGTCATTGTCGCATCATGAGTCTGATTACCATCCGGTCGGCTCCGTATCCTTTATTTGAGTATATTGCATGATCAGATATATTACGGCCTTCCCGTTCATCCATTCGGGTGCCCGAAACTTCAAATGTACCGTTAGTTACGAACATAAAAACTCGAGTCTTTTCTTGTGATGTCATTGTTGCATCGTGAGTCCGATTACCATCCGCTCCGCTTCGTATCCTTTATTTGACTCTATTTCATGATCAGATATCGTACGGCCTTCCCGTTCCTCCATTCGGGTGCCCGAAACTGCAAATGTACCGGTAGTTACGTCCTTTAAAACACGAGTCTTTTCTTGTGTACGAATCTCGATGTCACTGTCGCATCGTGAGTCCGATTACAATCCGGCCCGCTTCGTATCCTTTATTTGAGTCAATTGCATGATCAAATATATTACGGCCTTCCCGTTCCTCCATTCGGGTGCCCGAAACTTCAAATGTACCGATAGCTACGAACTGAAAAACTCGAGTCTTTTCTTGTGTACGAATCTCTATGTCATTGTCGTATCGTGAGTTCTATTACCATCCATTCCGCTTCGTATCCTTTATTTAAGTCTATTGCATCATCAGATATCTTACGCCCTTCCCGTTCCTCCATTCGGGTGCCCTAAACTTCAAATATATCGATAGTAACGTCCTTTAAAACTCGAGTGTTTTCTTGTGTACGAATCTCTATGTCATTGTTGTATCGTGAGTCCGATTACCATCCGGTCCGCTTTGTATCCTTTATTTGAGTCTATTGCATGATCGGATATCTTACGGCCTTACAGTACCTCCATTCGGGTGCCCGAAACTTCAAATGTACCGAAAGTGACGTCCTTTAAAACCCGAGTCTTTTCTTGTGTACGAATCTCTATGTCATTGTCGCATCATGAGTCCAATTACCATCCGGTCCGCTTCGTATCCTTTATTTGAGTCTATTGCATCATCAGATATCTTTAGACCTTACCGTTTCTCCATTCGGGTGCCCGAAACTTCAAATGTACCGATAGTTACGTCCTTTGAAACTCGAGTCTTTTCTTGCCGGTACCGTAGTGGGTAAACTTGAATGGATACGGCTTGGAGGGAGATCTTTCATACGAATCTCTATGTCACTGTCGCATCGTAATTCCGATAACCATCCGGTCCACTTCGTATCCTTTATTTGAGTCTATTGCATGATCAGATATCTTACGGCCTTCCTGTTCCTTCATTTGGGTGCCCGAAAATTCAAATGTACCGATAGTTACGACCTGAAAAACTCGAGTCTTTACTTGTGTACGAATCTCTATGTCATTGTCGTATCGTGAGTTCGATTACCATCCGGTCCGCTTCATATCTTTTATTTGAGTCTATTGCATCATCAGATATCTTTAGGCCTTACCGTTTCTCCATTCGGGTCCCCGAAACTTCAAATGTACCGATAGTTACGTCCTTTAAAACTCGAGTCTTTTCTTGCTGGTACCGTAGTGGGTAAACTTCAATGGATACGGCTTGGAGGGAGATCTTTCATACGAATCTCTATGTCACTGTCGCATCGTGATTCCGATAACCATCCGGTCCGCTTCGTATCCTTTATTTGAGTCTATTGCATGATCAGATATCTTACGGCCTTCCCGACCCTTCATTTGGGTGCCCGAAAATTCAAATGTACCGATAGTTACGACCTGAAAAACTCGAGTCTTTACTTGTGTACGAATCTCTATGTCATTGTCGCATCGTGAGTACGATTACCATCCGGTCCGCTTCGTATCCTTTATTTGAGTCTATTGCATGATCAGATATCTTTAGGCGTTCCCGTTTCTCCATTCGGGTGCCCAAAACTTCTAATGTACCGATAGTTACGTCCTTTAAAACTCGAGCCTTTTCTTGCCGTTACCGTAGTGGGTAAACTTGAATGGATACGGCTTGGAGGGAGATCTTTCATACGAATCTCTATGTCACTATCGCATCGTGATTCCGATAACCATCCAGTCCGCTTCGTATCCTTTATTTGAGTCTATTGCATGATCAGATATATTACGGCCTTCCTGTTCCTCCATTCGGTTGCCCGAAACCTCAAATGTACCGATAGTTACGAACTTAAAAACTCGAGTCTTTTCTTGTGTACGAATCCCTATGTCATTGTCTCTTCGTGAGTCCGATTACCATCCGGTACGCTTCGTATCCTTTATTTGAGTCTATTGCATGATCAAATATATTATGGCCTTCCCGTTCCTCCATTCGGGTTGACCGAAACTTCTAATGTTCCGATAGTTACGACCTTAAAAACTCGAGTCTTTTCTTGTGTACGAATCTCTATGTCATTGTCGCATCATGAGTCTGATTACCATCCGGTCGGCTCCGTATCCTTTTTTTTTTTTTTTTTTTTTTTTTTTTTTTGGTAAAAGGAGGCGGCACTCCTGGTAAATTTTATTAATCACAAGAAAATATATACACCTAAGGGATCGGCATCCCGGGACATACCCCAAGGACCAAAACCCGATCCCAAGCCCATGGTCTAACAATGGGACTATCCAAACGTCCCGACCATGAGCTCAACTATACAATCAAAAACAAATCAAAAAACCACATAGCTACTAGACCAAAGCCACACCCGGCTTATGGTCAAAGTCTCAAACCAAACAAACATACTAACTAATAAAATCCAAACTAAAAACATAAACATCAAATACATCAAAACCCAATACAGCAGCAGCATCCCAGCAATTCTTCTATCTTCAAGACTTGATCTTCTCAATCTGCCAAGACAGCTGCACACTCCATCAGCAACATACCATTCTCTAATCTGCACACCTTCATTAGCCAGCTGCAAAAAACCATCCTTTGAGTTATTAACAGCATCAGCACCTGCATACCTGTAATCCCATAACATAACATTCCTCAGCTGCCAAAAACCATCCATAACATAGTAAACAGCCCAAAAGACCTTCAGCCCTCCATTAGCATCATAAAGCACCATAAAGAACACCTGCACTATACCACCCCCTGGGTCAAAAGGAATACAACCTATAGCCTTTTGACCCATCCTCCAAACATACCATATCTCAAACATCATCAGGACTGCTATCATCATTACTAGAGTTCTGAATCTTTACATTCCAAGCAGCAATAGCCAAATCATCAACTTGACTACTTTTAAACTCAGTACCAGCTAACTTCCAAGAAACACTGCCCAAAATAACTTTAAAAACCACATCAGCAGATCTCTTTTTACCACTAAAAATTCTATTATTTCTCTCCTGCCAAATAGTATAAACAGCAGCAGCTAACACAAGTTTTTTAATAGTACCCCATGCCTTATTATTATTCCTCATCCTTTCCACATAAAGAACAATCCTCTCCCATTCATCAGGAAATTTCTCCATTCGAGCTAAGACCTTCAGCTTCCACCAAACACTCTTAGAAAAATTACACTTGAAAAAGAGATGATCATGACTGTCAGGGCCACTACCACAAAGACTACATTTAAACTGCTGGTTCTTGTTCCAAACTAACAATCTGTCCTGAGTAGGCAGCTTACCTTTCACAGCAAGCCAACAGATAAAAGTTTGCCTAGGTATACTATGCTTAAACCAAACAAACTTATGCCAATTAACCACCTCAGCCTTCCTGATCAACTCATCATAAACAACCCTAGAGCAGAAAGGCCTAAATCCACCCCCCTCCTTCAATAACCCAAACCTATCCTTAACATTTTCCCTTAAAAGTGGCAAGGTATCAGCAAATAACCAAGCATACTTAGACCTCCACTCATCAGGGACATTCCACCCATCTTTATTCAGAATACCAGCTACCTTCATTCTCATATCAAACCCGGCAGCCTTTATATCTCTCCTATCAATCAGATTGACCAAAGGACCTCTAACATGCCACTTGTCAACCCAAGCATTAGCAAGACACCCATCCCCAAGAGTAACAACACATTTATCTCTAAACATACCTCTACAAGCCAATAGTTGTTTCCAAGTCCATGAATCAGAATTGGTCTCCCCAACTTCCCATAGACTACAACCCTTCAATTTATAAGTATGAATCCATGCCACCCACAGAGATTCTTTATTATTCAGGATATTCCACACATGTTTAGCCATCAAAGCAATATTCCTCTCCTTTAAATTAACAATCCCCAAGCCACCCTGGCACTTTTTAAGACACAATTCCTCCCATCCCACTTTAGCACTTCCCTGCTTAAACTCCCCTTGGCACCATAAGAAACCCCTACACAGTCTAATAACATCATAAGTAACATTATCAGGGAGAATGAATAAGGATGACCAATAAACTGTGATAGAAGCCAGAACAGATTTCAACAGCTGCACTCTGCCAGCATAGGACAGATACTGATTTTTCCAATCAGAAATACGTTTCTTGATTTTATCAATCAACACCCCACAATCTTTCTGGTACAATCTCTTAGAAGAAAGAGGTATGCCTAAATATTTTAAAGGAAGGCTACCCTCCCTGAAAGGAAGAATACCCAATATATCTCTCTGAATATCAGCATCCACATTACCAAAAATAACTTCACTCTTGTTCATATTAGGCCTTAGACCAGAACAACCTCCAAATTCTTCCAACACCTCTCTCACAACCTGAATAGATTCTCCATTAGCACTACAAAATATAAAAAGATCATCAGCAAAACACAAATGTGTGAGTTTTAACTCCTCACACTTCCAATGATATTGAAATTCAGCAGCTTCTCTAATCCTTCTTATCATCATCAGATTAAGAACTTCCATGACTAAAGTGAACAGGTAAGGGGAAATAGGATCCCCTTGCCTAAGCCCTTTCTCTCCTCTAAAATACCCATACAATTGCCCATTAAAGTTTATAGAGTAGGATACAGTAGTAAGACACATCATGATCCAATTGATAAACTTCTCAGGGAAACCAAACTGCACCAGACAAGTTTTCAAAAAGGAATGGTCCACAGAATCATAGGCTTTTTGCAGATCCACCTTCAAAGCAACTCTCGGATAACCCCTCTTCCAATCATAGCCTTTCACCAATTCTTGAGCCAAAAGTATATTATCACTAATTAGCCTTCCAGGCACAAAAGTACTCTGAGCCTTATCAACTAACCCCTCCAACACCTTCATAAGCCTATTACATATTACTTTGCTGATGCATTTATAAATTACATTACAGCAAGCAATAGGCCTGAATTCATTCACCACATTAGGACTAGCAACTTTAGGTACCAAAGAAATAGTTGTTGCATTAATTTGTTTCAAAATTTTACCAGTCACAAAAAATTCCTGAACAGCTTTACTAACTTCATCACCCACAATACTCCAGGAAGACTTAAAAAACTTGGGTGAATAACCATCAGGCCCAGGAGCTTTCTCATCACTGATCTGAAACATAGCAGCTCGAACCTCCTCTAAAGAAACAGATTTCACTAACTCAACAGCATCATGACTTTTTACTTTGTTAACAAATAAACCCTCCATATCCCTGATCCCCTCAATAGTATCCTTTTGACCCATCATAGACATAAAGTATTTAACAAACGCATTACCAATATTCTTACCCTCATAAGCATTACCCTCAACATCATTGATCTGAGACACTTTTCCCCTCTTCTGTCTTTGCTTCACAGATTGAAAAAAGTACTTATTATTCTGATCCCCAACTGTTAACCAGTGAACTTTGGCCTTCTGTTTGAGCATAGATTCTTCATCCCTCAAAGCATCATTGTAAGCATCAAGATAAACAGCCTCCTCCTGCCTCAAACTTTCATTTCCAGAATCAAGAGACACCTCAAACTGAATTCTTTCCAACTCAATCTTCAAACTCTCTACTTTTTTATGCAAATTCCCCTGCTGAAAATTTAACTTTCTCAATGGTCTTTGCAACAGTTTCAGCTTAGAGACCACCTCAAACATTTTACACCCCTCAATCTTCCTATCCCAACCCTTTCTTACCAACGGTAAAAATTCTTTTTTATCAGTCAGGTAATTCCAAAATTTAAACGGCATATGCTCAACATTCTGGCCTCCAGTACAAGATACAACAACAGGTGAATGATCAGAAGTATAAAACGGAAGAAATTTTGCCCCCATATTAGCAAACACCTCCTCAAACTTCATATTAACCATAGCCCTATCAAGTTTCTCCATAATCCCATCACTCTTGCCAGGCTTCTGGTTCCAGGTAAAGTGCAAACCTGAACTGGGCAAATCAGAAACCTTCAACTCAGCAACACACTCTTGAAGTTCCACCATACCATATAAAGAAGAATCAACATCACAGTTCTTTTCCCCAGGATCCATAATAGCATTAAAATCACCCATTATTAACCAGGGATTGTCCCCAATTAACTGAGAATGACATATAAGATTAGACCACAAAGTCCTTCTTCCCACCACATTAGTGACCCCATATAAGAATGAACAGAAAAACTTCTCTTCATCCCCCACAGGGCAAACCACACAGTGAATAACTTGCTCATCAGCATATAAAACAACCACATCTATAACTCTAGCATCCCATCCAACCACAATTCTCACCCAACTAGAACAACTACCCCCATTAGAAGTCCACTCCCACTGCCACATAACATTTTTACAAACAGCCTCAACATTATGTGAACTAACTCTAGTTTCAACTAATCCAACCAAACAAATCTTATTCTCCCTTATTAATCTAGTAATCTGCTTTTGTCTAGAGGAATTAGACATCCCTCTAACATTCCACATCATGGAATTAATCTTCATTAATAACCTTTTCAGCTCCCAAAGAGTTCTTCATTCCAGAAGTACTCTCCCCACTACCCTTATCAGTCCCATCACAAACCATATCAACCATATTATCATTATTCTCACCATTGCTAGCCTCAACTATCTTAGCAAACATTAATTTATCCCATTGTTCAAAAAACACCTTAACCTGCCCAATGTTCCACTTCTTCATAACCTCATTTGAAGGGCACTTCTTATTCAACACATAATGAGCAACCTCATTAAATTGCAAGTCATTCATCTTAAAGTACCCAGACTTAATATTAACTTTAGTTTCTATCTTTTTCTGCACCTCAGAATTCACATCACCCTTCCTATCAACAACATTCTCTGACCCATTCTCTCCTGAACTCCCAACCCCATAATCCATCTTAACACTCACCCTACCCATATCCTCACCTTTTTTCCCCTTGCCCTTATCAATACCCTCTTCCAATTCCTCTCTAAGAACCTCAAAAGTATTCTGCAAATTGATAGTCCCCTCACCAGAATTCTTACCTTGGTTGTTTTTAGTTACCCATTGCTTCACACCATTATTTCTCTTATCCCTATTCTGCCCATTACCTCTACCTCCATTACCATACCCCCTATTACCTTGCCCCTTAAAATCATTACCCCTACCAGTAGCAGCATTCTGGTTACCAAATCTATTACCTCCAGACCCAGACCCATTACCTCCATTGATCCTCCCAGAGTTAGAAGTACCAACACCATTACTATTATTATTATTAATAATTTTATTATTTCTTCCCACTGTTACATATCCATCATTATTAATACCTGAAACAGGGAATTCAGCCTCACTAGCCTTATATAACTCCTTCAACAGTTGCTGAGTCTTCAAAGAAACATCCTCCTCAGACAATTCTCTAACCTTACATGATTCAAAATCATGTCCAAACACCTTGCAAGCAGAACACTTCTTGACTTTAAACATGATATTCCACCTTTACCTCCTTGATAAAAGCTGGTTTGTCACCCTCAGCAGGATAATAAGCTTTCACAAAATCAGGCAAGGTTTTCTCAGCACTAATTTCAACCAAAACCCTTGCAAATCCTGCTCTCCCCTCTTTTTTACTACATCTCAGAGCAGTGACCTTATCAGGCATTAAAGGATTCCCAACCATACTTAACATACTACATATACTTTCTCTATTCCAAAGTTCCATAGGCATGTTAGGAATAGTAACCCAAATGGGAATAGTAGCAGGTTCCACTTTGTCCACATTAATCCCTACCTCCCATCTTTTAACACAAAGAGGTATATCATTAATAACCCAAGGACCCTTACTTATAGCATTCAACATACCTGCTTCAGATTTAAACTTAAAGAAATAAACCCCAGCCCCATTAGAAGAAACATCAACTAACCCAAAATTCTTCCACATTCTAAACAAATGATATCTCACCATTCCCATAGGAAGATTCTGTCCAACAAAATAACCATATAGATAAGAATTGTAAGCAGACTTTGCTTCAGCCAGTTTCTCCGGATTAATCACAGCCACAACTTCTCCATTCTCCAACACCTTTGGAGGATAATAAGCCATTTTAGTTTCCAGGACACAATTAGAATTCTCTTTTGCTATATCAGCAAAAGACAAAACCCCCTTCTTCTTTTCAGCCTCCTTGACAGCAGAATTAGAAGCAGAAAACACCACATTATCCTTAATAGAGACAGTATCCATAATAGACTTAGGCATAGGCTTCATGTTACCAATAGAGATAATATCATCCTCAGACAACTTCTTAGGACCTATTTCAGCAGATTTCTTCAGAATAAGCTTCTTCATCGAAGGAGTCTTCAAAATACCCCTCCAAGGCATTCTCACCTGATTAACAGCCTCCTGTGCTTTTTCAACTTCAACATTCCCCTCTGCCTCCTTAGCTTCCTCCTCTTTCCTCTGTTTCTCAGCCTTTATTCTCGCAATCTCTTTCAAACGAAGTTCACTTTTACCTCCAAGAAGCACTTCCCCCTCCTTATCAATAACAATCCCTTCCCCCACACCAGGTTTAAACTCAAACACTTGAGTTTCAGCAGACAACTTCAACTTTAACTCACTAGCCCTATCCTTTTTACCATGAGAGTTCTTACTTCCCACCACCACCTTCACAGGTGCTATACCCTTACTACCTCCTTCCACAACATTTAACAACTCTTGAGAATTAAAAGTATCAGGGAGAACACCATCAGAATTAGCAAGGCCCTCTTCAACAGGCTCCTTCACATACAAATCATCCCCCCACATAACTTTCCTACTCTTAAGTTTGACTCCCTCATTCCTCACTGACCTCTTCTTCCTCTTGTCCATCCAAACCAACTTAGCACCCATTCCCACCTCCAACACATTCAACGAAGAATCAACCTGAGGGAACTTAACACCTCTACCTCCCTCCTTCATTTCCACATCCTCAGTACCATCCCTACTCACCCCAGAACATCCATACCCCTTCCTACTAAGAAAATTGGCAATAACTTCCATAATAATACCATACCTACCAGCCAACTTCTCATGAAATTTCAGACCCCTCCCAGCAATCTCCAAATCAACCAGACGATTCACAGAATCCAGTTTACCCATCCCCGCTAACTTCAATAAATCCAAAGTCTCAGAACACAAACGTTTCTTCCAATTTTCCCCAAATAAAATCCTTAGCAAACAAACAACATCCACACTAATAATAAGAGAATCAGTTTTCCCTGAAACAATACGGTTCAAAACAACCTGCTCAACCTCCCCTATAGAAGTTCCATCAGCAGTAGGAGACTCCTTCATAGAACCCAAATCCTGAACATCAACCATCTGAACATTCGATAAATCGGGTGGAATAGCCGGCGGTGGATCCGGCACTGGAACCCTAGGACCAGGTTCCATAGGACTCGCACACTGTGAAGATTCCAGTATCTACAAAGGTACTGGAACAGTGAAACACGAAAAAGAAAAGAAAACAGAGGGAGAATTAGGGTTAGAGAATGGCCAGAAAAGAGAAACGAAGAAGAAAACACTGATATCGCCAAAATCGCCTAATATCAGAGAGAAAACCCTACCCGCAGCTTCAGCTAGCTTCGAATGGCTCCGTATCCTTTATTTGAGTCTATTGCATGATCAGATATATTACGGCCTTCCCGTTCATCCATTAGGGTGCCCGAAACTTCAAATGTACCGTTAGTTACGAACATAAAAACTCGAGTCTTTTCTTGTGATGTCATTGTTGCATCGTGAGTCCGATTACCATCCGGTCCGCTTCGTATCCTTTATTTGACTCTATTTCATGATCAGATATCGTACGGCCTTCCCGTTCCTCCATTCGGGTGCCCGAAACTGCAAATGTACCGATAGTTACGTCCTTTAAAACACGAGTCTTTTCTTGTGTACGAATCTCTATGTCATTGTCGCATCGTGAGTCCGATTACAATCCGGTCCGCTTCGTATCCTTTATTTGAGTCTATTGCATGATCAAATATATTACGGCCTTCCCGTTCCTCCATTCGGGAGCCCGAAACTTCAAATGTACCGATAGTTACGACCTGAAAAACTCGAGTCTTTTCTTGTGTACGAATCTCTATGTCATTGTCGTATCGTGAGTTCTATTACCATCCATTCCGCTTCGTATCCTTTATTTAAGTCTATTGCATCATCAGATATCTTACGCCCTTCCCGTTCCTCCATTCGGGTGCCCTAAACTTCAAATACCGATAGTAACGCCCTTTAAAACTCGAGTCTTTTCTTGTGTACGAATCTCTATGTCATTGTCGTATCGTGAGTTCGATTACCATCCGGTCCGCTTTGTATCCTTTATTTGAGTCTATTGCATGATCGGATATCTTACGGCCTTACAGTACCTCCATTCGGGTGCCCGAAACTTCAAATGTACCGAAAGTGACGTCCTTTAAAACCCGAGTCTTTTCTTGTGTACGAATCTCTATGTCATTGTCGCATCATGAGTCCAATTACCATCCGGTCCGCTTCGTATCCTTTATTTGAGTCTATTGCATCATCAGATATCTTTAGACCTTACCGTTTCTCCATTCGGGTGCCCGAAACTTCAAATGTACCGATAGTTACGTCCTTTAAAACTCGAGTCTTTTCTTGCCGGTATCGTAGTGGGTAAACTTGAATGGATACGGCTTGGAGGGAGATCTTTCATACGAATCTCTATGTCACTGTCGCATCGTAATTCCGATAACCATCCGGTGCACTTCGTATCCTTTATTTGAGTCTATTGCATGATCAGATATCTTACGGCCTTCCTGTTCCTTCATTTGGGTGCCCGAAAATTCAAATGTACCGATAGTTACGACCTGAAAAACTCGAGTCTTTACTTGTGTACGAATCTCTATGTCATTGTCGTATCGTGAGTTCGATTACCATCTGTTCCGCTTCGTATCCTTTATTTGAGTCTATTGCATCATCAGATATCTTACGGCCTTACCGTTCCTCCATTCAGGTGCCCGAAACTTCAAATGTACCGATAGTAACGTCCTTTAAAACTCGAGTCTTTTCTTGTGTACGAATCTCTATGTCATTGTCGCATCGTGAGTCCGATTACCATCCGGTCCGGTTCATATCCTTTATTTGAGTCTATTGCATGATCGGATATCTTACGGCCTTACAGTACCTCCATTCGGGTGCCCGAAACTTCAATTGTACCGAAAGTTACGTCCTTTAAAACCCTAGTCTTTTCTTGTGTACGAATCTCTATGTCATTGTCGCATCATGAGTCCAATTACCATCCGGTCCGCTTCGTATCCTTTATTTGAGTCTATTACATTATCAGATATCTTTAGGCCTTACCGTTTCTCCATACGGGTGCACGAAACTTCAAATGTACCGATAGTTACGTCCTTTAAAACTCGAGTCTTTTCTGGCTGGTACCGTAGTGGGTAAACTTGAATGGATACGGCTTGGAGGGAGATCTTTCATACGAATCTCTAAGTCACTATCGCATCGTGATTCCGATAACCATCCGGTCCGCTTCGTATCCTTTATTTGAGTCTATTGCATGATCTGATATCTTACGGCCTTCCCGTTCCTTCATTAGGGTGCCCGAAACTTCAAATGTACCGATAGTTACGAACTTAAAAATTCGAGTATTTTCATGTGTACGAATCTCTATGTCATTGTCGCATCGTGAAACCGATTACCATCCGGTCCGCTTCGTATCCTTTATTTGACTCTATAGCATGATCAGATGTCTTACGGCCTTCCCGTTCCTCCATTCGGGTCCCCGAAACTTCAAATGTACCGATAGTTACGAACTTAAAAACTCGAGTCTTTTCTTGTGTACGAATGCCTATGTCATTGTCGCTTCGTGAGTCCGATTACCATCCGGTACGCTTCGTATCCTTTATTTGAGTCTATTGCATCATCAGATATCTTTAGGCCTTACCGTTTCTCCATTCGGGTGCCCAAAACTTCAAATGTACCGATAGTTACGTCCATTAAAACTCGAGTCTTTTCTTGCCGGTACCGTAGTGGGTAAACTTGAATGGATACGGCTTGGAGGGAGATCTTTCTTTCGAATCTCTATGTCATTGTCGCATCGTGATTCCGATAACCATCCGGTCCGCTTCGTATCCGTTATTTGAGTCTATTGCATGATCAGATATATTACGGCCTTCCCGTTCCTCCATTCGGGTGCCCGAAACTTCAAATGTACCGATAGTTACGAACTTAAAAATTCGAGTATTTTCGTGTGTACGAATCTCTATGTCATTGTCGCATCGTGAAACCGATTACCATCCGGTCCGCTTCGTATCCTTTATTTGACTCTATAGCATGATCAGATGTCTTACGGCCTTCCCGTTCCTCCATTCGGGTGCCCGAAACTTCAAATGTACCGATAGTTACGAACTTAAAAACTCGAGTCTTTTCTTGTGTACGAACGCCTATGTCATTGTCGCTTCGTGAGTCCGATTACCATCCGGTACGCTTCGTATCCTTTATTTGAGTCTATTTCATGATCAGATATATTACGGCCTTCCCGTTCCTCCATTCGGGTTGCCCGAAACTTCAAATGTACCGATAGTAACGAGCTTAAAAACTCGAGTCTTTTCTTGTGTACGAATCTCTATGTCATTGTCGCATCGTGAGTCTAATTACCATCCGGTCCGCTTCGTATCCTTTATTTGAGTCTATTGCATGATGGGAAATCTTACAGCCTTACAGTACCTCCATTCGGGTGCCCGAAACTTCAAATGTACTGAAAGTTACGTCCTTTAAAACCCGAGTCTTTTCTTTTGTGCGAATCTCTATGTCATTGTCGCTTCGTGAGTCCGATAGTAACGTCCTTTAAAACTCGAGTCTTTTCTTGTGTACGAATCTCTATGTCATTGTCGCATCGTGAGTCCGATTACCATCCGGTCCGCTTCGTATCCTTTATTTGAGTCTATTGCATGATGGGATATCTTACAGCCTTACAGTACCTCCATTCGGGTGCCCGAAACTTCAAATGTACTGAAAGTTACGTCCTTTAAAACCCGAGTCTTTTCTTTTGTACGAATCTCTATGTCATTGTCGCATCATGAGTCCAATTACCATCCGGTCCGCTTCGTATCCTTTATTTGAGTCTATTGCATTATCAGATATCTTTAGGCCTTCCCGTTTCTCCATTCGGGTGCCCAAAACTTCAAATGTACCGATAGTTACGTCCTTTAAAACTCGAGCCTTTTCTTGCCGTTACCGTAGTGGGTAAACTTGAATGGATACGACTTGGAGGGAGATCTTTCATACGAATCTTTATGTCACTGTCGCATCGTGATTCCGATAACCATCCGGTCCGCTTCGTATCCTTTATTTGAGTCTATTGCATGATCAGATATATTATGGCCTTCCTCTTCCTCCATTCGGGTGCCCGAAATTTCAAATGTACCGATAGTTACGAACTTAAAAACTCGAGTCTTTTCTTGTGTACGAATCCCTATGTCATTGTCGCTTCGTGAGTCCGATTACCATCCGGTACGCTTCGTATCCTTTATTTGAGTCTATTGCATGATCAGATATATTACGGCCTTCCCGTTCCTCCATTCGGGTGCCCGAAACTTCAAATGTACCGTTAGTTACGAACTTAAAAACTCGAGTCTTTTCTTGTGATGTCATTGTTGCATCTTGAGTCCGATTACCATCCGGTCCGCTTCGTATCCTTTATTTGACTCTATTTCATGATCAGATATCGTACGGCCTTCCCGTTCCTCCATTCGGGTGCCCGAAACTTCAAATGTACCGATAGTTACGTCCTTTAAAACACGAGTCTTTTCTTGTGTACGAATCTCTATGTCACTGTCGCATCGTGAGTCCGATTACAATCCGGTCCGCTTCGTATCCTTTATTTGAGTCTATTGCATGATCAAATATATTACGGCCTTCCCGTTCCTCCTTTCGGGTGCCCGAAACTTCAAATGTACCGATAATTACGACCTGAAAAACTCGAGTCCTTTCTTGTGTACGAATCTCTATGTCATTGTCGTATCGTGAGTTCAATTACCATCCATTCCGCTTCGTATCCTTTATTTAAGTCTATTGCATTATCAGATATCTTACGCCCTTCCCGTTCCTCCATTCGGGTGCCCGAAACTTCAAATGTACCGATAGTAATGTCCTTTAAAACTCGAGTCTTTTCTTGTGTACGAATCTCAATGTCATTGTCGTATCGTGAGTCCGATTACCATCCGGTCCGCTTTGTATCCTTTATTTGAGTCTATTGCATGATCGGATATCTTACGGCCTTACAGTACCTCCATTCGGGTGCCCGAAACTTCAAATGTACCGAAAGTGACGTCCTTTAAAACCTGAGTCTTTTCTTGTGTACAAATCTCTATGTCATTGTCGCATCATGAGTCCAATTACCATCCGGTCCGCTTCGTATCCTTTATTTGAGTCTATTGCATCATCAGATATCTTTAGGCCTTACCGTTTCTCCATTCGGGTGCACGAAACTTCAAATGTACCGATAGTTACGTCCTTTAAAACTCGAGTCTTTTCTTGCCGGTACCGTAGTGGGTAAACTTGAATGGATACGGCTTGGAGGGAGATCTTTCATACGAATCTCTAAGTCACTGTCACATCGTGATTCCGATAACCATCCGGTCCGCTTCGTATCCTTTATTTGAGTCTATTGCATGATCTGATATCTTACGGCCTTCCCGTTCCTTCATTAGGGTGCTCGAAACTTCAAATGTACCGATAGTTACGACCTGAAAAACTCGAGTGTTTTCTTGTGTACGAATCTCTATGTCATTGTCGTATCGTGAGTTCGATTACCATCCGTTCCGCTTCGTATCCTTTATTTGAGTCTATTGCATCATCAGATATCTTACGTCCTTCCTGTTCCTCCATTCGGGTGCCTGATGGGATTGGGTGCTCATCACCGCGCAGAGCATACCCAAACCCGGAATACAACACCGCGGAATAACTCTCCGCGCAGAGAGGAAGCTTCTCCAACAAGCGAGCAATAACGGCTCTCCTACAATCACGGAGCGATGCACGCGCGCGTAAGCGGTAAAAGCGGTAATCGTTCCATGTTTCCTTATTTATAGTTATATCATAACTACTTTACTAAGATAGTCCAGGGTAGTGGAGACAACCCTAATCGGGCCTGGCCCATTACGATTAGGGTTTTGGGTAATGGTGGCATACGTCCACCTCTATATAAGGGATCACATCCCTAATAGAGAGGACACTTTTGGCTAACCCTAAGAGCTATCACACTTGATAGTATCCCCATTCACCTACGTTTTTGTTATAAACTACTACCTTGTGTAGTCGTCTCCCTACCCACTCAATCTTTACTTGCAGGTTACTCCAATCCAGGAAGTGCTAGTGAAGGATCAATCTTGTGGTTGCATATAGTCTATCATCCCTACAAGGAGGTTAGACTACTTGTTTCTTCATTGGCGCCATCACTTACGGTCTACTAATCTTTCAAACTAGTGCCAATGGATTATGGAGCCGAACAACGTGCTGACCCCATCACTGTTGATGATGGAGTACAAGTGAATCAAGACACAGGAGCACCAACGACGGTGACTAAGAATGTGAATCAGAAGCAGGCTGCTCCGAATTTTCAACTGTTTGCATCAAGAAAGCCGACGTTAGCAGCACAAAAGAAAACAACTGAAGAGCCTGTGGATGACCTGGAAGAATGGCTGGCTCAAGAAAGTGCTAAGACAATAGCAGAGTACCAGAGAAAACTGATAGCAAAAGCCAGGTTGGAATCGAGAAAGACTTTGACTTTTGATACTGAAGACGACTCTCAAGATGACGAACAGCCTGTTGTTCGCCCTACAGCCAAACCTCGTCAGGCGGTACGTGGTGGAGAACGTGGTAAGAGTACTCACGTTCAGGACCACGTCAACCTGACCGGGGAACCCGATGGCTATGAGTCCGAAAATGAGATTAATTCTGATCCAACCTGGAAGCCGCGTCCTAAGTCCGTAGCCAGCAATCAGACTAACCCAGACGATGACCTTAACAAGCCATATCGTCCAAAATCGTTTGCGGAAAGATCAAAATTTTGTGCAAGAATCGCGCTGGCACCCATGCTAGTCGAATGCAAGCTGCCAAATACGATTGGAAAATATGATGGCTTGCGTGATCCAGACGATCATCTGCACGCATTTGACTGCGCAGGGAGTTCTAAGCCGTGGCCGGTTCAAGCTTGGTGCCACCTGTTTGTCCAAACCCTAACGGGAGCGGCACGGGTCTGGTATGAGAGTTTACCGGTATGAAGTCTCGTAGACTTCGATGATCTAATAAAGAAATTCAAGAATCATTTCTCCCATCTTCGGAAGCACAAGAAAGACAAGGCTCAGATTTTGTTGTGTTCCCGGAAAGTTAATGAGAGCCTGGAAGACTATATCATTCGCTATAACAAAGAGGCCCTACAACTGGGGTGTGGCGAAGAGCTTACCAGGGCCGCATTCATTCACGGAGTGCGGAATGATGATCTCATGAGGTGCCTGACTAAGAAGGAAGGTGTGCCCGAAGCATGGGATGAACTCATAGAAGCCGCGAAGGTATATGCGTCATCGGAGCGCTCGTTTACGCGCTCGAAAAATTTTCACCATAGCGGTAACCAAGGTGCACACACGCACGACAAAGGGAAAGGAAAACAGTCCGTGTGGTCTAGAATCTCGGGTGCTGCTGAGGAGGGGAAATATTCCTCAGGACAAGACGCGCGGCACTATCTCAACAACAAGCACCCGCGCGATTCCAAGCCACCAAGTAGGAAAAATTATGACTGGACCCCATTGTCCAAAACACCTTCAGAAGTCCTGAAGACCGAGCAAGTCCAGTTTCCCAAGCCCAGAGAGTTAAGGCAAGATCGAATAAATGTGGACACATCAAGGTATTGTGAATACCATGAAGATTATGGCCATCTAACAGACAACTTCTACAGTCTAAAGATGGAGATTGAGAATGCAATCAAGTCGGGTCAACTCTCCCAATTAGTAAAGAACATGCGGAAGAAACCCAGGGACTCACAAGGGGAGGCTGATCCTAATCATAAAAAGATCAAAAACCTTAACGCACACCACGTGCAGTGCTCAGATCGTCACAACTGTTACATGACTCACAACAGGAGTCAAAAGAAGAGGTCTTACTCCAACGCTCAAAATGATTCCTGGAAGGAAGCACCTATCGTCATGCCACGTGTCAAAGGAGGAGCGTCTTCCACAACACCGCTGATCATAACGGGAGTCATTGGCCATTACCGCACAAGATATATGTTCCTCGATAATGGGAGCAGTACTGACATCATGTACAGACAGTGTTTCGATCAGTTAGATGCTGAAGATAAGGAAAAGCTCGTTCCAACCACAGAGCCAATATCCGGATTCATCCACGAAGTGATCATTCCGCTGGGTATACTCACACTCCCTGTCACATGGACAGACGGACAACTCTCCCGAACGGAGATTTGTGACTTCATGGTCCAACCAGTGAATTCATCGCATGATGTCCTCATTGGGAGAGAAGGATTGGCTAAGTTTAACTGCAACGGGTCCACGCCGCACCAGATGGTCGGTTTTCCAACACGTGGAGGGGTGGCTTTCATACGAGGAAACAAAAATTGCCATGCAACGGACACATGCAAGCCCCCCAAGATAATGAAGCCAGCAAACCGCACTGATCCCGAAAAATGGGTCATTAACCCTAAATTCCCGGATCAGACGGTTGTCATAGGCCCAGTAATCTCTGACACCATACGTGCGCATTTGAAACAACTATTGACTACGAACATGGATGTCTTTGCGTTTCCACCCGCGGACATGGTTGGCGTTCCACGCCACATCGCGGAACACAAGCTCAACGTCTACAAGTCCGTGGAACCAATCATTCAGAAAAAGCGCAGTATGGGGCCGGAGAAAACAAAGACCATGAATGAGCAGGTTGCTGAACTATTGGACGCAGGCATCTTGCGTAAAACAAGGTACCAAACTTGGGTTGCTAACCCGGTCATGGTCGGGAAGTCCAATGGGGGCTGGAGGATGTGCGTGGATTACAAAGACATAAACAAGGCATGTCCGAAAGACTGTTATCCGCTTCCCGAGATTGATTTAAAGGTGGACTCCCTGGCACCGTTCAGATTCAAGTGTTTTCTCGACGCTTATAAAGGGTATCACCAAATCCAAATGGCCAAAGAGGATGAAGACAAGACATCCTTCCGCACGGACACGGGCACCTATTGCTATACTAAGATGCCATTTGGATTAAAGAACGCAGGGGCAACATATCAGCGTTTAATGGACACTGTGTTGAATAAACAAATCGGAGTCAATCTCGAGGTATACGTGGACGATTTGGTCATCAAAAGCACAGAAGAAGACCAAATGCTTTTGGATATCCAAAAAACCTTTGATCAACTCCGCACAGTCCGAATGAAACTTAATCCGAGCAAGTGTTCTTTTGGAATGGAGGAAGGCAAGTTCTTAGGAGTGATCGTAACCAAAGATGGTTTCCGAGCAAACCCCGATAAAGTACAGGCAATTGAGCGCATGCCATCCCCATCTTCCGTTCGGGAAGTTCAGACACTCATGGGATGCTTAGTAGCTCTAAATCGCTTTCTCTCAAATTATGCGTCCAAGTCATTCCCTTTCGTGAACACATTGAAAAGTTGCCTCAAGAAGTCAAATTTCAAATGGACGGAAGAAGCCGAGGCTGCCTTCAAAGAGATGAAAGAATGCTTGAGTCACTTGCCTACGCTCACAGCGCCACTTCCAAAAGAGCCATTGACATTGTACTTGTCAGTAACGGAAAAAGCAATTGGTGCTGTTCTCCTGGTTGATCGGAAAGGAGTTCAAACTCCAGTGTATTATGTTAGTAGAACTTTGCTTGACGCGGAGACTCGATACTCCACGATGGAGAAGCTGGTGCTAGCATTGGTACACGCATCAAGAAGACTGCGGAGGTACTTCCAAGGACATCCCATTAATGTCCTAACGGACTTCCGCATTAATGACATCCTGCGCAAACCAGAATTATCAGGACGCCTGGCTAAGTGGGCCATTGAGCTAGGAGAGCACACGATTGAATACAAATCCAGAACATCCTTTAAAGGGCAGATACTTGCAGACTTTGCCGCAGAGGTCCCTTCTGAAAGCATAACTGAATGTCAGCAAGCACATATCACTTCCCCCACTCCTAAACCAGCGGAGAAATGGGAATTATACACAGACGGGGCTTGCAATGACGACGACGCTGGAGCGGGTTTGCGCTTAATCACAACGGATGGGAAGGATTTCACGTACGCAATCCGCCTTGATTTCCCAACAACGAACAATGAAGCGGTGTACGAGGCGTTGCTAGCAGGGTTGCGCATTGCAAAGAAAATGGGTGTGCAACACTTGGAAGCCCATGTCGATTCTCAGTTGGTGGCCAACCACATCGACGGCTCATACGAAGCACGCGAAGCATCCATGATTTTGTACTTGGAGCAAGCTAAAGCTCTCATGCGCGACTTCGCGTACTGCAAGGTCCATCACATCAAGCGAAGTCAAAATAAGCCAGCGGATGCGTTAAGCAAAATGGCATCAACAGTCTTTGACCATTTGGCAAAGGACGTACGGGTGGAAGTACTGGACCACCCATCAGTGCCTCAAAAACAAGTAAATGTTGTCCAAACCGGCAAGACATCTTGGATAACCCCCATCAAGGCTTATCTCACGCATGGGACGCTTCCAAACAACAAAGCAGAAGCTCAAAAGCTCCAAAACAAAGCATTGCATTACCAAGTCATCGACGGAATACTGTACCGGCGCTCATATCTAGGGCCTTTGCTACGTTGTTTTGACTCCGCAGAAGCAACTTACCTTATCAAAGACATCCACGAAGGGTCATGCGGATTACACGCTGGCCCAAGGATGGTTGTGGCTAAACTAATGAATGCGGGGTACTACTGGCCCGGAATGCACTTGGACGCCATGACGGAGCTGCGCAAATGCAAGTCTTGCCAACGCCATGCGCCAGGAACTTTGCGACCCAAGAATAATTTGGTACCCGTTACTGCGGCATGGCCATTTCAAAAGTGGGCCATTGACCTCGTAGGCCCATTCCCCACAGCTCCCGGGAACGTGAAATACTTGGTAGTGGCAATTGATTACTTCACCAAATGGGTAGAAGCAAAAACCTTGGCGTCCATCGATGGACGAAGCATTAAGAAGTTTATCTGGGAATTCATCATCTGCCGCTTTGGCTTACCGATGGAGATTGTAAGTGACAATGGCACGCAATTCGCGGACCAACACTTGCAAGAATGGTTATCTTCCATGGGTATTAAGCAGATATTCACCTCAGTAGCACATCCGCATGGTAACGGACAGGTCGAGCGCGTGAACAGAAGCATAGTAGAAGGCATAAAAACCAGGCTTGGCGCGAAACGCACTGGTTGGGTTGATGAACTCCCCCATGTCCTATGGGCTCACCGCACTCTGTCCAAGACAAGCAACGGAGAAACACCGTTCAGCCTCACATACGGGACAGAGGCTGTCATACCCGCGGAAATGCATTGTGCATCACCAAGGATCTTACTGGCAAATCATCGGGTCAACGACACGGAGTTAAAACTAAATCTGGACCTGCTAGATGAGCGCAGAGACATGGCCGCTATCAAAGAGGCCAATTACAAGCGACAGCTCGAAAAATATTATAATGCAAAGGTTAAGGCAGAGGCTTTCCGCGTTGGGGATTATGTTTTCCGCAACAATGAGGCATCCAACGTTGAGAAGCCAGGTAAGCTTGCGCCAAACTGGGAAGGACCATACAAGGTGCAAGAAGTATTGGGGAAGGGCGCTTATGCTTTAGAGCGTTTGGATGGTACCCCAATTCCGTGCACATGGAACGCAGCCCAATTGCGCATTTGTTACCTGTAAGGAGTTATTTCACATTTGTAATAAACAGCCTATGGCTACGTTCATTTCAGTTTCAATAAAGAGAATTTACATCTTCTATTATATTCATTCATTATGGAATACATACAACGTTGATCATGTCCAAAAAGCATGTATTTAACGAGAAATATAAACTAAGTACAGCAAAAACACTGGTACTACTAAAGACGCCATTAATCACAAAAAAGGAAGATGGCATAACCAGTACAACATATGCATCATATGACTACACAACCAAAAAGCAAAGATCCATAGTTACTATCCCTATGCTGCATTACCACTAAGAGGCATGCTGCCAACCAAAGGGTGTTCTACGAAGCCTAAGTTTGGGTGTCTTTTGAGAATCACCAAGCTCGTCCAGTTTCTTCACCTTCAAAGGAACAGCAGAAGGACCTGGTTCTCTTACCTGGTTCGTCTGATGATCTTCAGTCAACAGTAAATAACCACAGTAAGTGGCCAACTCATGCATAACAGTGGGAGGTACTTTTATCACATGTGGATGATCAGCTAGTATCACCAATCCTTGAAGGGCCTCTATCTCTGACTTGGTCATTCTTAGTGGAGACGCCATGGTAATTTTTAGAAAAAAAGGGACGGAGGAATATGAAAAATAAGTTTGATTATTAAAGATTAGCATTTTATAAGAGAGAGGAAAACGAACCATTAATTGTCATTAATGGTAAACACTCAAGTGGGATACCAGCGGTCACATCAGTCACTCCGAGCGCCGTTAAACCTGTCAGAGGACGTCATCATGACTGACACAGGTGGCAAAATTTTCAAGACTGACGTCAGACCATCATTACCTAGGTATACGCATTAACACAAACATACGCTGAGGAATATGAAAAGTTGGAAATTCAAAAACAAGCATTGTTCAAACAATATCACAAACATTCAAACAACCGATGACATCAACTACATGTCATTCGTAATCAATCATATCAATGTAAGAGTCATCCAGAAGCTCTTCATTCAGCGCACCATCCCCAGTAGCCGCAGTAGAAGACGCACCTTCTCCGCGCGCAGCAGCGGCATTCCGCTCTTCTTCTTCCCTGCGCTCCTTTTCTTCCAACTCAACGCCAAGGCGGTCCGATTCCTCAAAGTACTCTCGAAGCTTCCCAATAGGGTCATCCGTCTTCACACATTGATCCACAACATCAAACACGTCGAACGTCAGAGTCTCAAACTCTTCTTGAGCAGCGGTGACCTCCTCCTCAAACGGTTTCCCGTGGTACGCACCGTCTTCAAGCTTCAATCCCGCATGGTGGTGTTGAAAGCCTTCAACAAAGCCCAGTTGCAAGCCTCGCTGCATGGACGTTGTTCCTATCTTTGCAACGGCATCCCCAAAGTTTGGCTCATTCCACACTCGCTTGAAGATCTGCCACAAACAACGCAAGTCATGACAACGAAAAAGACAGAAAATAAAAAACAAGAGGATAAATTATTGCTAACCCCATGAATTCCATGGCGCATCATCCATGTCAACCGCTCACGAGCAGCGTGGGAGGTCTGAGAAGCTTCCGTCAGCTCATTCTGGGTGCGCTGGAGGTTGTTTTCTAGCTGAATGCGGGAGGAATCCAACAACGCTTTCTCCTCGCCAAGCTGATTCTTTTCACTAACAAGCACATTGACCTGCGTCTCCAACTCGGACATGCGCGTAGTTGCTACCAAGAGTGCATCATGTTGCTCTTTCAGTTTGAGCAGAGCATCTGATAACTCATTCTGCTTTTCATCATACGCCTTCTGCTTCTCTTCAGCTTCGCGAATCAGACGGGCAACGTCGTTCTTCAACTTTTCAATGGCGTTGCGCCCACGCTCAAGTTCCAAGTTAGTCCGCTCACAAGACTCCTTCCAGAGTTTAGCGGCCTCTGTCTTCTCAGACTTCATCCTCTTTATCTCATTTTCCGCATCACGGAGCTGATTCTTCAACTGGTCAACCTCCAATCTGGCATCAGCGCTGGAGCGCTGGAATTCCTCCTCCCGTTTCCGCTGAGCCTCTTCAGAACTTTTCAGCGCCTGCCATGCACGCTGGAATTCTTCTTCCCTGCGCATCAATGATCCAAACCCGCTAAAATACAGCGCCGGGTTCATACTCATGTCCGAAAACAGCGATCTCCTGTCAACGCTGTCTTGATAATCGCGCTCGCTTGGCGGAACTGAGTAAGCTATGAAGTCTTCAGCATGCAAAGGGTTGGTGAAGTGTGTAGTTTGCCTCACATCCCATCGAGGTTGATACGGTTTATTTGGATCATAGTCAGGAGGAGCAACTCTCCCCCTGGTTGCACCAGACCTTCCAGAACCACGCGACGAGCCAGTTGCCGTCCTACTTGGGGTAGACATAGACACCACATTCTTCTTCGCCTTCTCTACAACATTTTCCGTTAACCCCAACGGAACAACCCCAGATGTCTGGGCCAAAGCACCATCTTTCTCCGTTATCACGGAGTCCGCTATTATGTGTGGTGCATCCGCATGCACCCCAGAGACAGAAGAGTCATCTACTTTCTTATTCCCTTCAGCCTTGCCCATATCCTGCGGTGGTGCCACATCATCCACAGGTAAGGGGGAACGGTTCTCCAGAACATTCTCTGTCACCGGGGGATCAGAAATCTGGACTTCAACATCGACATCATCAACGGGCAACATCTCCACAGTATTTGTTGTCACAGTGGCAGTCTTCGGGGGCAAAGCCTTTGATGATGATAGAACAGCTGCAAATAAAGGCAATCTAAGTGTTAAATACATAATAAATTCATCGACAATTTGTTCTCGAGAAGAAACATGTAACTCACCAGTGGTCTGCTTCACAGACTTCACAAAAATGGGCTTACGCTTAGGCGGAGGCTTAACAGTGAACTTAACGTTCGGACCTGTCGCTGCAGTACTTGAAGTACCTTCCTTCACGGGTTCAGAGACAGGATGTGGGACCTGCACCTTGGTCCGCGCAAACTCGTTCAAACGCTGTTGAAACAGCTCGGCAGACACGTCATCAGTGTTCAATGCAGGTGACGAATGCCGAGAACGTTTACGTAACGCCCCATCATCAGATTCCGTGGCTTCGTCGTCCTCGTCCGGCGGGACAGACGACGACGCCACCTTTTTACCCTTCTTCGATTGTTTCCTCTGTCGCTTGGGTCCAGCACCTACAATCAACAAGGACATAGGTCAAAAAACAGTCCATAAGAATAACTCACAGGGTTCAATTCACCTGAACAAGCTCTCTTTTTACGACCTGGAGAGTCCGCTTCCAGGTCAATTACAATTTTCTTCAAGGGTTGGAGTCCTGCGCCTGTCACGAAGGGCACGGTAAGTCAGTACGCGGAAACCGTACACAACTGCGCACCCTTCGGGCGCAGGAGCTCTCCGCTAACATAATAAGTTAAACAATTGTACAACTATGGCCTAACCTGTCCGCTTGTAATGAGGGGGCGGATCCACCAACTGCGGCAATAGAAAGTTTTGCTCTAATCGTTCAATTACTGATGGCGTCCCTTCAGGTAGCGCCACATACAACAGCTTCGCAGCGCCCCTTGCCGCGAACAAGTCAAACTTGGTCATTCCTGCATAAACAAACTATGTTAGAATGCGCATAGCGGATGATGACGAACAAATCCACAGAAAAATACATACCATCCTCCATCGCCGTAGGGTCATGGCCCTCAGGATTTCCCAACCGGCTGAGCCCTAGCATCACCAACACTCCTTCCGGACACTTTTCCATTGACAATGGCGTAGCATGAGCGCACAAGGTCTTGTACCAGGGCTGGTTCTTGTAATTTGGCATAGGGGGGGAACTCAGCAATTCTCTCCTTGACACCTACACTCATCCATTGCAAGGCAGCAGGAATAACACCCCTGTTGACAAAAAAGAATTTTTCTTTCCAGTCGTACATAGACTTGGGGTTTTCCGACACAACCTGTGTCACCTTCCTCCAAGGAGACACACTATACCAACCTGGACCCCCACGAGCCTCTTCGAGAACATAAAACACATTCAACATTTCAAAGGTAGGCTCCATGTCTAGTGATCGACACGTAGCCTCAAAGTGGATTATCCTTGATAAACCAAATGGAGTCATCTGTGTAGGATGAACACCATATTTCATGAACACACCCGCCAAGAATTTCGTAATGGGAAGACGGAAGCAACATCATGTGAAGAAAGCTTCATACAAAGTAATTTTTTCCTGGGGACGCTTCCAAAGCCGTCTTACCTAGAGCCGGTAACTTAGGCTCCCAATCGGCTTCAAGGCCATAGTGATCAACAAAAGTTGCAAACGAGGAGGAATCCCACTTTACAACAGTGGTATCAATCCCTTTCTCGGATTTCTCAGTAACCTTAGGTTGATCCACATGAGTAGAAGAATCTTGAGACATTTTCAAATTGAAGATGGGAAAATACAGAGAACAGTTGGAAGGAGAGGAAAATGAAAGGACCAAGGAAAAAGGAGTGGGAAAATGGATAACTGCCATTTTGAAATCATTATATACCGAGTGCAATAAATGTCAATGACGTCAGCATGGGTAACCGCGAAGACGTTTAGCACGTTCAGCCACTGAGGGTCTCCCACGTGTTACGGAGCAGTTACACAGGCGGCACACGCGCCACACGCTCCCACGCGCCTGACACACGCGTCTGCTATTCCGCCTGATGTGACAGCAACTGACACATCATACAACTTATGACAGACGCTACCCATCATACCTAGCACGGAGAAAGACAACTGTCCTCCACTAACATGACGTGTCCAATAACTACGGAGAATTAACGTCAGTCAGATCACCGTTCTCCGCACTCCGCAATCTCGACACTCCGCATCCTCAGTCATCCGCAAAGACTCTCCACTCCACTATCACCTAACACCAACAGCCCAGTTTTCACTACCAAAGAAGGATGAGCTATCATCCAAAGAATCACTACTATGAGTCCAGCATCCACCCTCTTCCCTCATATACTCGAGAAAAGGGACACACTGGACTAGGGGGACTTGATGGGATTGGGTGCTCATCACCGCGCAGAGCATACCCAAACCCGGAATACAACACCGCGGAATAACTCTCCGCGCAGAGAGGAAGCTTCTTCAACAAGCGAGCAATAACGGCTCTCCTACAATCACGGAGCGATGCACGCGCGCGTAAGCGGTAAAAGCGGTAATCGTTCCATGTTTCCTTATTTATAGTTATATCATAACTACATTACTAAGATAGTCCAGGGTAGTGGAGACAACCCTAATCGGGTCTGGCCCATTATGATTAGGGTTTTGGGTAATGGTGGCATACGTCCACCTCTATATAAGGGATCACATCCCTAATAGAGAGGACACTTTTGGCTAACCCTAAGAGCTATCACACTTGATAGTATCCCCATTCACCCACGTTTTTGTTATCAACTACTACCTTGTGTAGTCGTCTCCCTACCCACTCAATCTTTACTTGCAGGTTACTCCAATCCAGGAAGTGCTAGTGAAGGATCAATCTTGTGGTTGCATATAGTCTATCATCCCTACAAGGAGGTTAGACTACTTGTTTCTTCAGTGCCCGAAACTTCAAATGTACCGATAGTAACGTCCTTTAAAACTCGAGTCTTTTCTTGTGTACGAATCTCTATGTCATTGTCGCATCGTGAGTCCGATTACCATCCGGTCAGCTTCGTATCCTTTATTTGAGTTTATTGCATGATCGGATATCTTTAGGCCTTCCCGTTTCTCCATTCGGGTGCCCGAAACTTCAAATGTACCGATAGTTACGTCCTTTAAAACTCGAGTCTTTTCTTGCCGGTACCGTAGTGGGTAAACTTGAATGGATACGGCTTGGAGGGAGATCTTTCATACGAATCTCTATGTCACTGTCGCATCGTGATTCCGAAAACCATCCGGTCCGCTTCGTATCCTTTATTTGAGTCTATTGCATGATCAGATGTATTACGGCCTTCCCGTTCCTCCATTCGGGTGCCCGAAAATTCAAATGTACCGATAGTTACGAACTTAAAAACTCGAGTCTTTTCTTGTGTACGAATCTCTATGTCATTGTCGCATCGTGAGTCTGATTACCATCCGGTTCGCTCTGTATCCTTTATTTGACTCTATTGCATGATCAGATATCTTACGGCCTTCCCGTTCCTCCATTCGGGTGCCAGAAACTTCAATTGTACCGATAGTTACGACGTTAAAAACTCGACTCTTTTCTTGTGTACGAATCTCTATGTCATTCTCGCATTGTGAGTTCGATTACCGCCCGGTCCGCTTCGTATCCTTTATTTTAGTCTATTGCATGATCAGATATATTACGGCCTTCCCGTTCCTCCATTCGGGTGCCCGAAACTTCAAATGTACCGATAGTTACGTTCTTTAAAACTCGAGTCTTTTCTTGTGTACAAATCTCTATGTCACTGTCGTATCATGAGTCCGATTACCATCTGGTCCGCTTCGTATCCTTTATTTGAGTCTATTGCATGAACAGATATATTACGGCCTTTCCGTTCCTCCATTCGGGTACCCGAAACTTCAAATGTACTGATAGTTACGAACTTAAATACTCAAGACTTTTCTTGTGTACGAATCTCTATGTCATTGCTGCATCGTGAGTCCGATTACCATCCAGTCCACTTCGTATTCTTTATTTGACTCTATTGCATGATCAGATATCTTACGGCCTTCCCGTTTCTCCATTCGGGTGCCCAAAACTACAAATGTACCGATAGTTACGTCCTTTAAAACACGAGTCTTTTCTTGTGTACGAATCTCTATGTCACTATCGCATCGTGATTTCGATAACCATCCTGTCCACTTTGTATCCTTTATTTGAGTCTATTGCATGATCAGATATCTTAGGGCCTTACTGTACCTCCATTCGGGTGCCCGAATCTTCAAATGTACCGATAGTTACGTCCTTTAAAACTCGAGTCTTTTCTAGTGACCGAATCTCTATGTCATTGTCGCATCGTGAGTCCAATTACCATCCGGTCCGCTTTGTATCCTTTATTTGAGTCTATTGCATGATCAGATATCTTAAGGTCCTCTCGTTCCTCCATTCGCGTGCCCTAACTTCAAATGTACCGATAGTTACGTCCTTCAAAACTTGAGTCTTTTTTTGTGTACGAATCTCGATGTCACTGTCGCATCGTGAGTCCGATTACCATCCGGTCCACTTCGTATTCTTTATTTTAATCTATTGCATGATCAGATATATTACGGCCTTCCCGTTCCTCCATTCGGGTCCCCGATACTTCAAATGTACCGATAGTTACGAACTTAAAAACTCGAGTCTTTTCTTGTGTACGAATCTCTATGTCATTTTTGCATCGTGAGTCCGATTACCAGCCGGTCCGCTTCGTATCCTTTATTTGACTCTATTGCATGATCAGATATCTTACGGCCTTCCCGTTCCTCCATTCGGGTGCCCAAAACTTCAAATGTATCGATAGTTACTAGGGGTGAGCAGATTTCGAGTTTACCCGAAAATAACCAAAACCCGAACCGAAAATAATCGAAAACCAAACCGTGTTGTACATAATCGGGTAATGTTCGGTTCTAATATTAATCAAACTTCGGTCTCGGTCCGGTCCTCGGGTATGGATACATAGAAACCGATAATTATGGAACCGACCCGATGAAGTAGAAAATTACTTTTATGTGGATGAGATGAAACTTGAAAGCACGTGGGAGCAGAGAAAAGTAACTGGTTTCATACTTTCAGTATACCAGTTGTTTTTAGACGCACATGGTTTTAAAGAAAACAATAATTTATCATTCCATCTACATACACGCGCCTTGTTTTCATTAGAATCATTGATTTTCAACACTCTTACCTGTATATCCTTTTATCTAACTGTTATACATAATAAATTCAAAAATGAAAACGTCTAAAGTAGAGTTCAGTGGATGTCAATGATACTACAAGAAAACAAAATTATTTGAAGCTTTGAAGGAGAGCATTATCATAGCAGTGTTCACTACAACATCATAACAATCTTCTTTCAACATCAAAGATTCTTGAAACCCAGTCCACTTCGATAAAGTTAAAATCTATATTGTTCTTCCAATACAATCAATGATAAAACTAATGTGTCAAATACAACTTTTGTTTTTCTTGTTGATTAAACTTAGATGGCTCGGAAGAAAACTAATGTGTCAAATTCTGAAGTTTGGCATAAGTTTGAGAAGTTTTCTGATGAGGACGTGAATAAAAAGCAACATGCAATTGATGGAGATGAAGATGCAAGAGAAACGACATTTGATCAACAAAGTGCAAGAAACGACGTTGGATTTAGATCAACAATTGATGAAAACGAAGATCCCTTTTCGGTTTCGGGTTTTTGATGAAGGGAACCGGTGGACCGTCGGGACAGAACCGAATACCGACCCGTCTGTCGGGTCTTGACTTCGGTGCTGGTTTTGTAGGTTGGTCGGGTCGGGTTTTGGGTGGGTCGGGTCGGGTTTTGGGTGGGTCGGGTCGGTTCTTAGTGTTTGCTCACCCCTAATAGTTACGTCCCTTTAAACTCGAGTCTTTTCTTGTGTACGAATCTCTATGTCATTATCGCATCATCAGTTTGATTACCGTCCGGTCAGCTTCGTATCCTTTATCTTTGTCTGTTGCATGATCAGATATCTTACGGCCTTCCCGTTCCTTCATTTGGGTGCCCGAAACTTCAAATGTACCGATAGTTAAGACCTTAAAAACTCGAGTCTTTTCTTGTGTACGAATCTCTATGTCATTGTCGTATCGTGAGTTCGATTACCATCCGGTCCGCTTCGTATCCTTTATTTGAGTCTGTTGCATCATCAGATATCTTACGGCCTTCCCGTTCCTCCATTCGGGTGCCCGAGACTGCAAATGTACCGATAGTTACGTCCTTTAAAACTCGAGTCTTTTCTAGTGTACGAATCTCTATGTCGTTGTCGCATCGTGAGTCTGATTACCATCCGGTCTGCTTTGTATCCTTTATTTGAGTCTATTGCATGATCAGATATCTTACGGCCTTACCGTACCTCCAATCGGGTGCCCGAAACTTCAAATGTACCTATAGTTACGTCCTTTAAAACTCGAGTCTTTTCTAGTGTACGAATCTCTATGTCATTGTCGCATCGTGAGTCCGATTACCATCCAGCCTACTTCGTATCCTTTATTTGAGTCTATTGCATGATCAGATATCTTAAGGCTTTCCCGTTCCTCCATTCGGGTGCCCTAAATTCAAAAGTACCGATAGTTACGTCCTTTAAAACTCGAGTCTTTTCTTGTGTACGAATCTCTATGTCACTGTCGCATCATGAGTCCGATTACCATCCGGTCCACTTCGTATCCTTTATTGGAGTCTATTGCATGACCAGATATATTACGGCCTTCCCGTTCCTCCATTCGGGTGCCCGATACTTCAAATGTACTGATAGTTACGAACTTAAAAACTCGAGTCTTTTCTTGTGTACGAATCTCTATGTCATTCTCGCATCGTGAGTCCGATTACCATCCGGTCCGCTTCGTATTCTTTATTTGACTATACTGCATGATCAGATATCTTACGGCCTTCCCGTTCGTCCATTCGGGTGCCCGAAACTTCAAATGCACCGATAGTTACGACGCTAAAAACTCGTGTCTTTTCTTGTGTACGAATCTCGAAGTCATTCTCGCATTGTGAGTTCGATTACCGTCCGGTCAGCTTTGTATACTTTATCTTTGTGTGTTGCATGATCAGATATCTTACGGCCTTCCCGTTCCTTCATTTGGGTGCCCGAAACTTCAAATGTCCCGATAGTTACGACCTGAAAAACTCGAGTCTTTTCTTGTGTACGAATCTCTATGTCATTGTCGTATCGTGAGTTCGATTACCATCCGATCCACTTCGTATCCTTTATTTGAGTCTATTGCATCATCAGATATCTTACGGCCTTCCCGTTCCTCCATTCGGGTGCCCGAAACTTCAAATGTACCGATAGTTACGTCTTTTAAAACTAGAGTCTTTTCTTGTGTACGAATCTCTATGTCATTGTCGCATCATGAGTCCGATTACCATCCGGTCCGCTTCGTATCCTTTATTAGAGTTTATTGCATGATCAGATATCTTACGTCCTTACCGTACCTCCATTCGGGTGCCCGAAACTTCAAATGTACCGAATGTTACGTCCTTTAAAACCGAGTCTTTTCTTGTGTACGAATCTCTATGTCACTGTCGCATCGTGACTCCGATTACCATCCGGTCCGCTTCGTATCCTTTATTTGAGTCTATTGCATGATCAGATATATTACGGCTTTCCGGTTCCTCCATTCGGGTGCCCGAAACTTCAAATGTACCGATAGTTACGAACTTAAAAATTCGAGTCTTTTCATGCGTACGAATCTCTATGTCATTGTCGCATCGTGAAACCGATTACCATCCGGTCCGCTTCGTATCCTTTATTTGACTCTATTGCATGATCAGATATCATACGGCCTTCCCGTTCCTCCATTCGGGTGCCCGAAACTTCAAATGTACCGATAGTTACGAATTTAAAAACTCGAGCTTTTTCTTGTGTACGAATCCCTATGTCATTGTCGCTTCGTGAGTCCGATTACCATCCGGTAAACTTCGTATCCTTTATTTGAGTCAATTGCATGATCAGATATATTACGGCCTTCCCGTTCCTCCATTCGGGTGCCCGAAACTTCAAATGTACCAATAGTTACGAACTTAAAAACTCGAGTCTTTTCTTGTGTACGAATCTCTATGTCATTGTCGCATCGTAAGTCTGATTACCATCCGGTCCGCTTCGTATCCTTTATTTGACTCTATTGCATGATCAGATATCTTACGGCCTTCCCGTTCCTCCATTCGAGTGCCCGAAACTTCAATTGTACCGATAGTTACGACGTTAAAAACTCGAGTCTTTTCTTGTGGACGAATCTCTATGTCATTCTCGCATCGTGAGTTCGATTACCGTCCGGTCAGCTTCGTCTACTTTATCTTTGTCTGTTGCATGATCAGATATCTTACGGCCTTCCCGTTCCTTCATTTGGGTGCCCGAAACTTCAAATGTAACGATAGTTACGACCTTAAAAACTCGAGTCTTTTCTTGTGTACGAATCTCTATGTCATTGTCGTATCGTGAGTTCGATTACCATCCGGTCCGCTTCGTATCCTTTATTTGAGTCTGTTGCATCATCATATATCTTACGGCCTTCCCGTTCCTCCATTCGGGTGCCCGAAACTTCAAATGTACCGATAGTTACGTCATTTAAAACTCTAGTCTTTTCTAGTGGACGAATCTCTATGTCATTGTCGCATAGTGAGTCCGATTACCATCCGGTCCGCTTTGTATCCTTTATTTGAGTCTATTGCATGATCAGATATCTTAAGGCCTTCCCGTTCCTCCATTCGGGTGCCCTAACTTCAAATGTACCGATAGTTACGTCCTTTAAAACTCGAGTCTTTTCTTGTGTACGAATCTCTATGTCACTGTCGCATCGTGAGTCCGATTACCATCCGGTCCACTTCGTATCCTATATTTGAGTCTATTGCATGACCAGATATATTACGGCCTTCCCGTTCCTCCATTCGGGTGCCCGATACTTCAAATGTACCGATAGTTACGAACTTCAAAACTCGAGTCTTTTCTTGTGTACGAATCTCTATGTCATCGTCGCATCGTGTGTCCGATTACCATCCGGTCCGCTTCGTATTCTTTATTTGACTATATTGCATGATCAGATATCTTACGGCCTTCCCTTTCCTCCATTCGGGTGCCCGAAACTTCAAATGCACCGATAGTTACGACGCTAAAAACTCGTGTCTTTTCTTGTGTACGAATCTCTAAGTCATTCTCGCATCGTGAGTTCGATTACCGTCCGGTCAGCTTTGTATACTTTATCTTTGTCTGTTGCGTGATCAGATATCTTACGGCCTTCCCGTTCCTTCATTTGGGTGCCCGAAACTTCAAATGTCCCGATAGTTACGACCTGAAAAACTCGAGTCTTTTCTTGTGTATGAAGCTCTATGTCATTGTCGTATCGTGAGTGCGATTACCATCCGATCCACTTCGTATCCTTTATTTGAGTCTATTGCATCATCAGATATCTTACGGCCTTCCCGTTCCTCCATTCTGGTGCCCGAAACTTCAAATGTACCGATAGTTACGTCCTTTAAAACTAGAGTCTTTTCTTGTGTACGAATCTCTATGTCATTGTCGCATCATGAGTCCGATTACCATCCGGTCCGCTTCGTATCCTTTATTTGAGTCTATTGCATGATCAGATATCTTACAGCCTTACCGTACCTCCATTCGGGTGCCCGAAACTTCAAATGTACCGAAAGTTACGTCCTTTAAAACCGAGTCTTTTCTTGTGTACGAATCTCTATGTCACTGTCGCATCGTGAGTCCGATTACCATCCGGTCCGCTTCGTATCCTTTATTTGAGTCTATTGCATGATCAGATATATTACGGCCTTCCCATTCCTCAATTCGGGTGCCTGAAACTTCAAATGTACCGATAGTTACGACGCTAAAAACTCGTGTCTTTTCTTGTGTACAAATCTCTAAGTCATTCTGGCATCGTGAGTTTGATTACCGTCCGGTCAGCTTTGTATACTTTTTCTTTGTCTGTTGCATGATCAGATATCTTACGGCCTTCCCGTTCCTTCATTTGGGTGCCCGAAACTTCAAATGTCCCGATAGTTACGACCTGAAAAACTCGAGTCTTTTCTTGTGTACAAATCTCTATGTCATTGTCGTATCGTGAGTTCGATTACCGTCCGATCCACTTCGTATCCTTTATTTGAGTCTATTGCATCATCAGATATCTTACGGCCTTCCCGTTCCTCCATTCGGGTGCCCGAAACTTCAAATGTACCGATAGTTACGTCCTTTAAAACTAGAGTCTTTTCTTGTGTACGAATCTCTATGTCATTGTCGCATCATGAGTTCGATTACCATCCGGTCCGCTTCGTATCCTTTATGTGAGTCTATTGCATGATCAGATATCTTACGGCCTTACCGTACCTCCATTCGGGTGCCCGAAACTTCAAATGTACCGAAAGTTACGTCCTTTAAAACCGAGTCTTTTCTTGTGTACGAATCTCTATGTCACTGTCGCATCGTGAGTCCGATTACCATCCGGTCCGCTTCGTATCCATTATTTGACTCTATTGCATGATCAGATATCTTACGGCCTTCCCGTTCCTCCATTCGGGTGCCCGAAACTTCAAATGTATCGATAGTTACTAGGGGTGAGCAGATTTCGAGTTTACCCGAAAATAACCGAAACCCGAACCGAAAATAATCGAAAACCGAACCGTGTTGTACATAATCGGGTAATGTTCGGTTCTAATATTAATCAAACTTCGGTCTCGGTCCGGTCCTCGGGTATGGATACATAGAAACCGATAATTATGGAACCGACCCGATGAAGTAGAAAATTACTTTTATGTGGATGAGATGAAACTTGAAAGCACGTGGGAGCAGAGAAAAGTAACTGGTTTCATACTTTCAGTATACCAGTTGTTTTTAGACGCACATGGTTTTAAAGAAAACAATAATTTATCATTCCATCTACATACACGCGCCTTGTTTTCATTAGAATCATTGATTTTCAACACTCTTACCTGTATATCCTTTTATCTACATGTTATACATAATAAATTCAAAAATGAAAACATCTAAAGTAGAGTTCAGTGGATGTCAATGATACTACAAGAAAACAAAATTATTTGAAGCTTTGAAGGAGAGCATTATCATAGCAGTGTTCACTACAACATCATAACAATCTTCTTTCAACATCAAAGATTCTTGAAACCCAGTCCACTTCGATAAAGTTAAAATCTACATTGTTCTTCCAATACAATCAATGATAAAACTAATGTGTCAAATACAACTTTTGTTTTTCTTGTTGATTAAACTTAGATGGCTCGGAAGAAAACTAATGTGTCAAATTCTGAAGTTTGGCATAAGTTTGAGAAGTTTTCTGATGAGGACGTGAATAAAAAGCAACATGCAATTGATGAAGATGAAGATGCAAGAGAAACGACATTTGATCAACAAAGTGCAAGAAACGACGTCGGATTTAGATCAACAATTGATGAAAATGAAGATCCCTTTTCGGTTTCGGGTTTTGATGACGGGAACCGGTGGACCGTCGGGACAGGACCGAATACCGACCCGTCTGTCGGGTCTTGACTTCGGTGCAAGTTTTGTAGGTTGGTCGGGTCGGGTCGGTTCTTAGTGTTTACTCACCCCTAATAGTTACGTCCCTTTAAACTCGAGTCTTTTCTTGTGTACGAATCTCTATGTCATTATCGCATCGTGAGTTCGATTACCGTCCGGTCAGCTTCGTGTCCTTTATCTTTGTCTGTTGCATGATCAGATATCTTACGGGCTTCCCGTACCTCCATTCGGGTGCCCGAAACATCAAATGTACCGATAGTTACGTCCTTTAAAACTCGAGTCTTTTCTAGTGTACGAATCTCTATGTCATTGTCGCATCGTGAGCCCGATTACCATCCGGCCCACTTCGTATCCTTTATTTGAGTCTATTGCATGATCAGATATCTTACGGCCTTCCGGTTCCTCCATTTGGGTGGCCGAAACTTCAAATGCATTGATAGTTACGTCGCTAAAAACTCGTGTCTTTTCTTGTGTACGAATCTCTAAGTCATTCTCGCATCGGGAGTTCGATTACCGTCCGGTCAGCTTTGTATACTTTATCTTTGTCTGTTGCATGATCAGATATCTTACGGCCTTCCCGTTCCTTCATTTGGGTGCACGAAACTTCAAATGTCCCAATAGTTACGACCTGAAAAACTCGAGTCTTTTCTTGTGTACGAATCTCTATGTCATTGTCGTATCGTGAGTTCGATTACCATCCGATCCACTTCGTATCCTTTATTTGAGTCTATTGCATGATCAGATATCTTACGGCCTTACCGTACCTCCATTCGGGTGCCCGAAACTTCAAATGTACCGAAAGTTACGTCCTTTAAAACCGAGTCTTTTCTTGTGTACGAATCTCTATGTCACTGTCACATCGTGAGTCCGATTACCATCCGGTCCGCTTCGTATCCTTTATTTGAGTCTATTGCATGATCAGATATATTACGGCCTTCCCGTTCCTCCATTCGGGGGCCCGAAACTTCAAATGTACCGATAGTTACGAACTTAAAAATTCGAGTCTTTTCTTGTGTGCAAATCTCTATGTCATTGTCGCATCATGAAACCGATTACCATCCGGTCCACTTCGTATCCTTTATTTGACTCTATTTCATGATCAGATATCTTACGGCCTTCCCGTTCCTCCATTCGGGTGCCCGAAACTTCAAATGTACCGATAGTTACGAATTTAAAAACTCGAGCATTTTCTTGTGTACGAATCCCTATGTCATTGTCGCTTCGTGAGTCCGATTACCATCTGGTACACTTCGTATCCTTTATTTGATTCAATTGCATGATCAGATATATTACGGCCTTCCCGTTCCTCCATTCGGGTGCCCGAAACTTCAAATGTACCAATAGTTACGAACTTAAAAACTCGAGTCTTTTCTTGTGTACGAATCTCTATGTCATTGTCGCATCGTAAGTCTGATTACCATCTGGTCCGCTTCGTATCCTTTACTTGACTCTATTGCATGATCAGATATCTTACGGCCTTCCTGTTCCTACATTCGAGTGCCCGAAATTTCAATTGTACCGATAGTTACGACGTTAAAAACTCGAGTCTTTTCTTATGTACGAATCTCTATGTCATTCTCGCATCGTGAGTTCGATTACCGTCCGGTCAGCTTCGTATACTTTATCTTTGTCTGTTTCATGATCAGATATCTTACGGCATTCCCGTTCCTTCATTTGGGTGCCCGAAACTTCAAATGTAATGATAGTTACGACCTTAAAAACTCGAGTCTTTTCTTGTGTACGAATCTCTATGTCATTGTCGTATCGTGAGTTCGATTAACATCCGTGTAACACCTCGAGATGTTACGGGTCTCTTAAACGGGTCGGATCGTACCCGACCACCCGATTATTTAATAAAATATTCAAGTTCGAATCTCGCGACTAACCGTTTCAATCGATTATATAGATAATAATTATTGGATTTTTATTATCTCGGTTAAACGCTCCTTATCTGCTATTAAAACGTTGTCAAACATTCCTTATTTTATTGATTATACCCGTTACCAAACACCCGAGTCTCAGTTGTTATCCCCGTTGCCAAACACCCCTTATTATGTTTATCCTTTTAAAACCCTCCAACCTCTTATCTCTCTCTCTCTCTGCATATACGAACACACACATATGTGTGTGTAAAAGAGAGCAGCCATAACCACCTCCATCTCCGGCCACCCTCCGCCGCCGCCGCCGCCGGACGCCGCCTCCCTCCTCCCCGGTAACCATCCATAGCCATCACCGAACCACAATCCTTTTCCCTTTCTGTTCCAATAATAACAACCCGATAATAACCCCTCTTTCCATCGAGTCAACATCGAATCCAACCTATTATAACCCGATAACCACCTTGTTCATTCCTCTGCTCCTGATTAAACGAACAGGACAGTCACCGGTTATGGTGATTGTCAACGATAGCAACCCTCTTATCCTCTGTCTCTACTGTGAATCGATCGAACCTAACACCATAACCCATCCTCCTCTTCGCTATTTTAAACGGACGGTCACCAGGTTGTGGTGACCATCGTAAGACCTTTGTAACCCTTGTTCCCTTCTGTACAGGTGAGTGTATCACCGGTTATTTCTAATCAGTCAACCCGAACCCTGTCTGGTGGTGTACTAGATAACACAACTCCAAACCTTCTTGTTTCTGCTCGTCCGTATAATCAGACAGTCACCGAGTCATGGTGACTGTCATCAGAGTTGTAACCATCTGTCTGCTCGGGAATCATAACCGGGTTGCGTCGTAAATCTACGGGAGCTATCTGTGACTCTCGCTTCTTCTGATCAGGTGACTGGTATGTCACCGGACAGTTATAATCAGACCGAACCATAGTTGTTGATGTGGGTATGTTCGTGTATTATAATCTGGTGGATTGGGGCCTTCGGCTGATTCCCGTTGTATTCCGGTTGGTATTATGTTTTCTGGTAAATCTCCGGTCAACATCCGATGAACTCCGGTCAGCTTCTGGTCGTGCCGATGTGTTTCTAGTAGAACTCCGGTTACCTAAACCACCCGACTGTTTTATTATTGACACACACATCTGTTGATGTGTGTGTGTATTATTATCTTTGGGGACCGGTTAACTTCCGATCATATTCCGATTATATCCCCGGTAAATACATCTCTAATCGTTCTATTGGTTATCAAATATTATGTTATAATCTATTATTAATATAAAGATTATGATTGTTATTTGTGCGAGGTACCAATAACCGATTCGGTGAGATTGAACCCGATAACAAGTCGACCCAGTGACTTGGTCAACACCCGGAATAGAACCCGGTCCAATAGCTAGACGAGGATTATTAGAATTATACGAATATAAATATATAATACGGGAACGTACGGACTTGATATAATAATAAGAGAATAATAAACGTATATAAAATATATATGTTTATATATATAAGATTCGATATATAAAACGATATACTAGACTCGGGTTAATAATAATATGCTCAGCCGAACCAGCATCCGGGTAAGTTCGTGTCTAGAGTTCTTTAGGTTCGTGTGCCAAGCTGTAATGGCCAGCTTTATTAGCTACGAGTGCCAAGCTGTAATGGCCAGCTAGATTTAGGATGTCCGTGTCGTGTCAATAATAAACCCCGAGTTTAGGACTATCTAATATATACCGAATTCTATATGTATAAATTGTATATATGATATATATCCTAAGTATTACAATTTAACAAGTCCCACGCGTAAAACGTATCGATATATATATGACGTATAATTGTAATAAAAGAAGATTATACGCAAACCTGTGAGTATCGTGAACTCCCCACTTTTACTGTTTTATTAAACGTTTTAGGGGAAATACATGTCATTTATTAGAAAACCTAGAAATGCTTTACATAATAGATTTTATAAATATAATAGAAAAGCGGATAATAGAAACGACTAGGACAGTACTGACCGGTATATCGCTATTTCCTTTCTTGTCCGACTAGAGGACAAGAACCAGTCTTACCCGAGTAGAGGGTAGGAATAATTATATTTACCACAAACAGAGTGGTACCATCGATAGGAATGGCAACTAATAGAATATAATAGATTGACATATAATCGGTATAATTTAATCGAATTGGTATAATAGAATATATTTTCCCCTCCAGAATTAGAATAGTAAAGCATGTTATAAAAGAACATTATAAAAGAATTATAAATAAATGAACTGGCCATTCACTTTATAAAATACACGACCTCACCAACTTTATGTTGACATAAACTATTTTTGGCATGTGTTCAGGTAACCCAACAGATATGATGACGTGGATCCTGGAAGAGTCAAGACTGTCAATATCCTGAGTTCCGCTGCGTAGCTCCGATAACCCGACCCGACGACCCGGCACCGACTGCCAGGGTCGTTACAGGTTGGTATCAGAGCGGCGCTTAGTGACAGTCTTGAAGTCTTTACTAATCCAGGATCTACCAGAAATGTCTTTTAAAAGAAATTTTGATTAGAAATATGTATAAGGTAAAAGAATATTAGAGGATAAAATTTTAGGTACCTAAATGCCAAACCATTATAAAGTTGGTGAGCACCATAACAGTATATTAGAAATCAGAACGAATCCATTACAGGATATTACTAGAATGATTTTGTGAGGTAAATTGACAATTATGTACACAATTGTGAATTTACATGCACATTTAATTTCTGGGAAATCTTACAGGATAAAAAGGCCATAAGGAATAAGAAAGAATATAGAACAGAAATCACGACATTAAAAGAAATAAGACAGAAATACAGAAAAGAAACCAGATATATTAAAAGAAATTAGAAAATAAATCGAGATATAGATAAGAAATGAGTAAAGTTATAAAAAGTATATATATTTATATAGAAAAATAATTAGATTATAAAATACAAATCATCCATCGTTGATTCAAGAAACTTCATATAAGTTTATTGAATTATTCCAGTCTCAGTGGCTATTTATATCCGATTTCAGATCATTAACCTTACGGTTATCCCAGTATTTATAAATAAGAATACAAATATTACGCTCCAACTTGAACATTCCTATGATCAAGTTTCCAAGAATATATGTTTACCCCGTAAATTCCGAAATTTTTATAAATTCCGATGAATTCCGATATGCTAGAGACATATTAATATTATGTTTCTAAGGAATTTCCTTCGATTATTTAACCAGAAATCGAACAGATCCCACGATAACTCAAGTCGTTTTAAATCTTTTCGATTCTTTAGTTTATCGAATTCATTCCCAGTCGTTTCTATTTCATACTAACTCAGTATTTCCATTTTGAGTAAAAATATATATATATCCCTCCGTTTTAAATTTCAAATAAAACGATTTATTTAATTTATAAGATTGAGAAGATCCGTCAATACTATAATTTTCTTTTTATAAAACCAAGTATTGATACTCTTGAAAAGTCCCTAGAACTTTTATTTCAAAAATATGGAAATCTTATAGAACTACGGTTATATTATTTTACCGAAACATATTTAACTCCACCTCTGGTGTCATTTTTCGTGAAAATCTTTAATCAAATTAGTATCTGTATATATATGTCAAGAGTCTTCTTTCGGCACGATTTTATATTTATATCCGATCGTATAGCTTCCTTGATATTTTACTCCAATATGAACGATGAATATTATATATTCCGTTTTATAATCTAAACCCATCTTTGTACTTATATAAAAAATCTCAGTTATATGCCATCATCGATCCTTTCCAGAATTAAATAATATTTTGGACAAAAATATTATTCTCGAAATTCGTTGACAGAAATACTTTGGAATCTATCAAAAGAAACCAAATTCTTACTTAATCGATTAAGCAACAATATAAGTACCATCTTAATCCTATGACTCGAGCAAGTCAGGGATATTAAAAAGATTGGATAGTTATATTGGACATCTTTTGGCACAATCAAATTCTTGAACGATTGACAGTCTATTTCGTTAGACTCGGATCAACATGTTTTATTCCGGAATAATATAATTTCGAATATAAGAGAAAATAAAGAACAGAATATCAGAATAATATGTGAAGGACACATACCGATTGTGATTAAGATAAACAAATACTGGAATGTTAGGTGAGGTGGAATAGTAATTATGATCGCGACATAATTATGAATATCACAGGCACAGGAACATTCGAGTAGGAATTTATCAAGATCACAGTTTGTCTGTGTCATGAACATATTAAAAGAAATAATAAGAAATAATAATAAGAAGAAATATATAGTCGAACCATCAGCGTATTATATGTGTGAAGAATACGATCACAGAATTGGCAATCTAGTTGAAATTTCTTAGTGAAATACGACTAAGAATATGTTCGCAGAATAAAAACCATCGATTGGTTAATTTCTACGAATCATAGAAATCAGTATATTGATTTCTGATTGCCAACCAAAGATAGTTGTATGTCCACTGTGCAATCTCCGGGGCAAATGATATCTGGACCCTTACAGAAGGTATATCCGGACATTTGCCACCAAGTCACAGGATTCTTTATAAGGATATATGATGCTATGAACAAATCTTTGTAGTCACTTCGTATAAAGACTCGTGCGAGTTATAATACAATCAAATTGGTAAAACGGTCAAGTGTTACCAAGTTGAAATTTATGAATAAGAAGTGATGAAAGAATTGTTAAATCCTTAAAATATAACAGATATAAATTTATATGGATTCAGAAACCGGAAATGGTAGAATCCAACAAATTATTAAAAGAAATAATTTATCGAATATATTGAAATACGATTGATACCAAGCGGAATCACGTAGAGATTCGCAAGGTATAATCGAAGTGAAAACGAATAATGAATAAAAGTATGCTCATTTTTCCAGTGAAACTCTCTGGCCAAGGAATGACAGAATTCCTGTCCGAGTTAAAGGCTGTGAGAGATAAATTAAGAAATCACTGTTCTGGCAAGAACTATCTACACGAATATCCAGATGAAATAAGCGTCGCTTATAATAAGTTGGATTAAGAAGATATGATAGATTGCCTATATACACGTTTATCGGAAAGTGTTTTCAGACACTGAAAGTATAGACTTTAATCGAATACATAAATATAAAAGAATTATTCCAAGCAAGCATATATTATAGAAATACTGGATTTATAGTGTCTGCTATAAATGAATATCAGTATTTGCTTGGATATAAATAGATAAATAAAAGAATATAAATCGAAAAATAAGAAGAACTATAAATTGAAAAGACACCCGATATGTCTGAATAATAGAAAGGCATACGAAGTGCCAAATAATTATCAGAATAAGAATATATATATTAAAAGAAATTATAGAATATTTTATCGAGAGCGTTAACAAATTCCGAAATAGTGATATCAAGAAGGAATATTTGCAGAAATACTTAACGCAATAAGTACTCATGCATTAAACCTGAATGATAATCATGATTTTGAGAAAGAATGAATGATGCATTGTTCCTAGAATTTTAAAGTCAAAGAATCGTAACGACGACTGTTACAAGTAGATTCAAAGACTATAAAGAGAAAGTAATATATTGACTGTAGAATTGTGAAATACCTTATTCACGATAATACAATAAGAAAAGTCAAATAATATGTAATGAGATACAATGCAGTCAATCATCAATGAAATAGTCAGTAAAATTATTATCGATGATTTAAGAAAAATCTCAATAACTGATTTCGGTAGATCAAGTTCCTTGTAAACCACAAAAACTGATCATGTCTCACTGATAAATGTTCAGTTTAGAATTGTGACATCCTTATAGATTAAGGGTGTAAAGGACAAGATCACTCAAATTTCGGGGACGAAATTTCCTAAGGGGGGGAGAGTGTAACACCTCGAGGTGTTACGGGTCTCTAAAACGGGTCGGATCGTACCCGACCACCCGATTATTTAATAAAATATTCAAGTTCGAATCTCGCGACTAACCGTTTCAATCGATTATATAGATAATAATTATTGGATTTTTATTATCTCGGTTAAACGCTCCTTATCTGCTATTAAAACGTTGTCAAACATTCCTTATTTTATTGATTATACCCGTTACCAAACACCCGAGTCTCAGTTGTTATCCCCGTTGCCAAACACCCCTTATTATGTTTATCCTTTTAAAACCCTCCAACCTCTTATCTCTCTCTCTCTCTCTCTGCATATACGAACACACACATATGTGTGTGTAAAAGAGAGCAGCCATAACCACCTCCATCTCCGGCCACCCTCCGGCGCCGGCGCCGCCGGACGCCGCCTCCCTCCTCCCCGGTAACCATCCATAACCATCACCGAACCACAATCCTTTTCCCTTTCTGTTCCAATAATAACAACCCGATAATAACCCCTCTTTCCATCGAGTCAACATCGAATCCAACCTATTATAACCCGATAACCAGCTTGTTCATTCCTCTGCTCCTGATTAAATGAACCGGACAGTCACCGGTTATGGTGACTGTCAACGATAGCAACCCTCTTATCCTCTGTCTCTACTGTGAATCGATCGAACCTAACACCATAACCCATCCTCCTCTTCGCTATTTTAAACGGGCGGTCACCAGGTTGTGGTGACCATCGTAAGACCTTTGTAACCCTTGTTCCCTTCTGTACAGGTGAGTGTATCACTGGTTATTTCTAATCAGTCAACCCGAACCCTGTCTGGTGGTGTACTAGATAACACAACTCCAAACCTTCTTGTTTCTGCTCGTCCGTATAATCAGACAGTCACCGAGTCATGGTGACTGTCATCAGAGTTGTAACCATCTGTCTGCTCGGGAATCATAACCGGGTTGTGTCGTAAATCTACGGGAGCTATCTGTGACTCTCGCTTCTTCTGATCAGGTGACTGGTATGTCACCGGACAGTTATAATCAGACCGAACCATAGTTGTTGATGTGGGTATGTTCGTGTATTATAATCTGGTTGATTGGGGCCTTCGGCTGATTCCCGTTGTATTCCGGTTGGTATTATGTTTTCTGGTAAATCTCCGGTCAACATCCGATGAAGTCCGGTCAGCTTCTGGTCGTGCCGATGTGTTTCTAGTAGAACTCCGGTTACCTAAACCACCCGACTGTTTTATTATTCACACACACACCTGTTGATGTGTGTGTGTATTATTATCTTTGGGGACCGGTTAACTTCCGATCATATTCCGATTATATCCCGAGGAGATTCGGTCATATCCCCGGTAAATACATCTCTAATCGTTCTATTGGTTATCAAATATTATGTTATAATCTATTATTAATATAAAGATTATGATTGTTATTTGTGCGAGGTACCAATAACCGATTCGGTGAGATTGAACCCGATAACAAGTCGACCCAGTGACTTGGTCAACACCCGGAACAGAACCCGGTCCAATAGCTAGACGAGGATTATTAGAATTATACGCAAACCTGTGAGTATCGTGAACTCCCCACTTTTACTGTTTTATTAAACGTTTTAGGGGAAATACATGTAATTTATTAGAAAACCTAGAAATGCTTTACATAATAGATTTTATAAATATAATAGAAAAGTGGATAATAGAAACGACTAGGATAGTACTGACCGGTATATCGCTATTTCCTTTCTTGTCCGACTAGAGGACAAGAACCAGTCTTACCCGAGTAGAGGGTAGGAATAATTATATTTACCACAAACAGAGTGGTACCATCGATAGGAATGGCAACTAATAGAATATAATATATTGACATATAATCGGTATAATTTAATCGAATTGGTATAATAGAATATATTTTCCCCTCCAGAATTAGAATAGTAAAGCATGTTATAAAAGAACATTATAAAAGAATTATAAATAAATGAACTGGCCATTCACTTTATAAAATACACGACCTCACCAACTTTATGTTGACATAAACTATTTTTGGCATGTGTTCAGGTAACCCAACAGATATGATGACGTGGATCCTGGAAGAGTCAAGACTGTCAATATCCTGAGTTCCGCTGCGTAGCTCCGATATCCCGACCCGACGACCCGGCACCGACTGCCAGGGTCGTTACAGGTTGGTATCAGAGCGGCGCTTAGTGACAGTCTTGAAGTCTTTACTAATCCAGGATCTACCAGAAATGTCTTTTAAAAGAAATTTTGATTAGAAATATGTATAAGGTAAAAGAATATTAGAGGATAAAATTTTAGGTACCTAAATGCCAAACCATTATAAAGTTGGTGAGCACCATAACAGTATATTAGAAATCAGAACGAATCCATTACAGGATATTACTAGAATGATTTTGTGAGGTAAATTGACAATTATGTACACAATTGTGAATTTACATGCACATTTAATTTCTGGGAAATCTTACAGGATAAAAAGGCCATAAGGAATAAGAAAGAATATAGAACAGAAATCACGACATTAAAAGAAATAAGACAGAAATACAGAAAAGAAAACAGATATATTAAAAGAAATTAGAAAATAAATCGAGATATAGATAAGAAATGAATAAAGTTATAAAAAGTATATATATTTATATAGAAAAATAAATAGATTATAAAACACAAATCATCCATCGTTGATTCAAGAAACTTCATATAAGTTTATTGAATTATTCCAGTCTCAGTGGCTATTTATATCCGATTTCAGATCATTAACCTTACGGTTATCCCAGTATTTATAAATAAGAATACAAATATTACACTCCAACTTGAACATTCCTATGATCAAGTTTCCAAGAATATATGTTTACCCCGTAAATTCCGAAATTTTTATAAATTCCGATGAATTCCGATATGCTAGAGACATATTAATATTATGTTTCTAAGGAATTTCCTTCGATTATTTAACCAGAAATCGAACAGATCCCACGATAACTCAAGTCGTTTTAAATCTTTTCGATTCTTTAGTTTATCGAATTCTTTCCCAGTCGTTTCTATTTCATACTAACTCAGTATTTCCATTTTGAGTAAAAATATATATATATCCCTCCGTTTTAAATTTCAAATAAAACGATTTATTTAATTTATAAGATTGAGAAGATCCGTCAATACTATAATTTTCTTTTTATAAAACCAAGTATTGATACTCTTGAAAAGTCCCTAGAACTTTTATTTCAAAAATATGGAAATCTTATAGAACTACGGTTATATTATTTTACCGAAACATATTTAACTCCACCTCTGGTGTCATTTTTCGTGAAAATCTTTAATCAAATTAGTATCCGTATATATATGTCAAGAGTCTTCTTTCGGCACGATTTTATATTTATATCCGATCGTATAGCTTCCTTGATATTTTACTCCAATATGAACGATGAATATTATATATTCCGTTTTATAATCTAAACCCATCTTTGTACTTATATAAAAATCTCAGTTATATGCCATCATCGATCCTTTCCAGAATTAAATAATATTTTGGACAAAAATATTATTCTCGAAATTCGTTGACAGAAATACTTTGGAATCTATCAAAAGAAACCAAATTCTTACTTAATCGATTAAGCAACAATATAAGTACAATCTTAATCCTATGACTCGAGCAAGTCAGGGATATTAAAAAGATTGGATAGTTATATTGGACATCTTTTGGCACAATCAAATTCTTGAACGATTGACAGTCTATTTCGTTAGACTCGGATCAACATGTTTTATTTCGGAATAATATAATTTCGAATATAAGAGAAAATAAAGAACAGAATATCAGAATAATATGTGAAGGACACATACCAATTGTGATTAAGATAAACAAATACTGGAATGTTAGGTGAGGTAGAATAGTAATTATGATCGCGACATAATTATGAATATCACAGGCACAGGAACATTCGAGTAGGAATTTATCAAGATCACAGTTTGTCTGTGTCATGAACATATTAAAAGAAATAATAAGAAATAATAATAAGAAGAAATATATAGTCGAACCATCAGCGTATTATATGTGTGAAGAATACGATCACAGAATTGGCAATCTAGTTGAAATTTCTTAGTGAAATACGACTAAGAATATGTTCGCAGAATAAAAACCATCGATTGGTTAATTTCTACGAATCATAGAAATCAGTATATTGATTTCTGATTTCCAACCAAAGATAGTTGTATGTCCACTGTGCAATCTCCGGGGCAAATGATATCTGGACCCTTACAGAAGGTATATCCGGACATTTGCCACCAAGTCACAGGATTCTTTATAAGGATATATGATGCTATGAACAAATCTTTGTAGTCATTTCGTATAAAGACTCGTGCGAGTTATAATACAATCAAATTGGTAAAACGGTCAAGTGTTACCAAGTTGAAATTCATGAATAAGAAGTGATGAAAGAATTGTTAAATCCTTAAAATATAACAGGTATAAATTTATATGGATTCAGAAACCGGAAATGGTAGAATCCAACGAATTATTAAAAGAAATAATTTATCGAATATATAATATATTATATATTGAAATAAGATTGATACCAAGCGGAATCACGTAGAGATTCGCAAGGTAGAATCGAAGTGAAAACGAAAAATAAATAAAATTATGCTCATTTTTCCAGTGAAACTCTCTGGCCAAGGAATGACAGAATTCCTGTCCGAGTTAAAGGCTGTGGGAGATAAATTAAGAAGTCACTGTTCTGGCAAGAACTATCTACACGAATATCCAGATGAAATAAGCTTCGCTTATAATAAGTTGGATTAAGAAGATATGATACATTGCCTATATACACGTCTATCGGAAAGTGTTTTCAGACACTGAAAGTATAGACTTTAATCGAATACATAAATATAAAAGAATTATTCCAAGCAAGCATATATTATAGAAATACTGGATTGATAGTGTCTGCTATAAATGAATATCAGTATTTGCTTGGATATAAATAGATAAATAAAAGAATATAAATCAAAAAATAAGAAGAACTATAAATTGAAAAGACATCCGATATGTCTGAATAATAGAAAGGCATACGAAGTGCCAAATAATTATCAGAATAAGAATATATATATTAAAAGAAATTATAGAATATTTTATCGAGAGCGTTAACAAATTCCGAAATAGTGATATCAAGAAGGAATATTTGCAGAAATACTTAACGCAATAAGTACTCATGCATTAAACCTGAATGATAATCATGATTTTGAGAAAGAATGAATGATGCATTGTTCCTAGAATTTTAAAGTCAAAGAATCGTAACGACGACTGTTACAAGTAGATTCAAAGACTATAAAGAGAAAGTTACATACATTGACTGTAGAATTGTGAAATACCTTATTCACGATAATACAATAAGAAAAGTCAAATAATATGTAATGAGATACAATGCAGTCAATCATCAATGAAATAGTCAGTAAAATTATTATCGATGATTTAAGAAAAATCTCAATAACTGATTTCGGTAGATCAAGTTCCTTGTAAACCACAAAAACTGATCATGTCTCACTGATAAATGTTCAGTTTAGAATTGTGACATCCTTATAGATTAAGGGTGTAAAGGACAAGATCACTCAAATTTCGGGGACGAAATTTCCTAAGGGGGGGAGAGTGTAACACCTCGAGGTGTTACGGGTCTCTAAAACGGGTCGGATCGTACCCGACCACCCGATTATTTAATAAAATATTCAAGTTCGAATCTCGCGACTAACCGTTTCAATCGATTATATAGATAATAATTATTGGATTTTTATTATCTCGGTTAAACGCTCCTTATCTGCTATTAAAACGTTGTCAAACATTCCTTATTTTATTGATTATACCCGTTACCAAACACCCGAGTCTCAGTTGTTATCCCCGTTGCCAAACACCCCTTATTATGTTTATCCTTTTAAAACCCTCCAACCTCTTATCTCTCTCTCTCTGCATATACGAACACACACATATGTGTGTGTAAAAGAGAGCAGCCATAACCACCTCCATCTCCGGCCACCCTCCGGCGCCGGCGCCGTCGGACGCCGCCTCCCTCCTCCCCGGTAACCATCCATAACCATCACCGAACCACAATCCTTTTCCCTTTCTGTTCCAATAATAACAACCCGATAATAACCCCTCTTTCCATCGAGTCAACATCGAATCCAACCTATTATAACCCGATAACCACCTTGTTCATTCCTCTGCTCCTGATTAAACGAACCGGACAGTCACCGGTTATGGTGACTGTCAACGATAGCAACCCTCTTATCCTCTGTCTCTACTGTGAATCGATCGAACTTAACACCATAACCCATCCTCCTCTTCGCTATTTTAAACGGGCGGTCACCAGGTTGTGGTGACCATCGTAAGACCTTTGTAACCCTTGTTCCCTTCTGTACAGGTGAGTGTATCACCGGTTATTTCTAATCAGTCAACCCGAACCCTGTCTGGTGGTGTACTAGATAACACAACTCCAAACCTTCTTGTTTCTGCTCGTCCGTATAATCAGACAGTCACCGAGTCATGGTGACTGTCATCAGAGTTGTAACAATCTGTCTGCTCGGGAATCATAACCGGGTTGTGTCGTAAATCTACGGGAGCTATCTGTGACTCTCGCTTCTTCTGATCAGGTGACTGGTATGTCACCGGACAGTTATAATCAGACCGAACCATAGTTGTTGATGTGGGTATGTTCGTGTATTATAATCTGGTGGATTGGGGCCTTCGGCTGATTCCCGTTGTATTCCGGTTGGTATTATGTTTTCTGGTAAATCTCCGGTCAACATCCGATGAAGTCCGGTCAGCTTCTGGTCGTGCCGATGTGTTTCTAGTAGAACTCCGGTTACCTAAACCACCCGACTGTTTTATTATTCACACACACATCTGTTGATGTGTGTGTGTATTATTATCTTTGGGGACCGGTTAACTTCCGATCATATTCCGATTATATCCCGAGGAGATTCGGTCATATCCCCGGTAAATACATCTCTAATCGTTCTATTGGTTATCAAATATTATGTTATAATCTATTATTAATATAAAGATTATGATTGTTATTTGTGCGAGGTACCAATAACCGATTCGGTGAGATTGAACCCGATAAAAAGTCGACCCAGTGACTTGGTCAACACCCGGAATAGAACCCGGTCCAATAGCTAGACGAGGATTATTAGAATTATATGAATATATATATATATATATATATATATATATATATAATACGGGAACGTACGGACTTGATATAATAATAAGAGAATAATAAACGTATATAAAATATATATGTTTATATATATAAGATTCGATATATAAAACGATATACTAGACTCGGGTTAATAATAATATGCTCAGCCGAACCAGCATCCGGGTAAGTTCGTGTCTAGAGTTCTTTAGGTTCGTGTGCCAAGCTGTAATGGCCAGCTTTATTAGCTACGAGTGCCAAGCTGTAATGGCCAGCTAGATTTAGGATGTCCGTGTCGTGTCAATAATAAACCCCGAGTTTAGGACTATCTAATATATACCGAATTCTATATGTATAAATTGTATATATGATATATATCCTAAGTATTACAATTTAACAAGTCCCACGCGTAAAACGTATCGATATATATATGACGTATAATTGTAATAAAAGAAGATTATACGCAAACCTGTGAGTATCGTGAACTCCCCACTTTTACTGTTTTATTAAACGTTTTAGGGGAAATACATGTAATTTATTAGAAAACCTAGAAATGCTTTACATAATAGATTTTATAAATATAATAGAAAAGCGGATAATAGAAACGACTAGGACAATACTGACCGGTATATCGCTATTTCCTTTCTTGTCCGACTAGAGGACAAGAACCAGTCTTACCCGAGTAGAGGGTAGGAATAATTATATTTACCACAAACAGAGTGGTACCATCGATAGGAATGGCAACTAATAGAATATAATAGATTGACATATAATCGGTATAATTTAATCGAATTGGTATAATAGAATATATTTTCCCCTCCAGAATTAGAATAGTAAAGCATGTTATAAAAGAACATTATAAAAGAATTATAAATAAATGAACTGGCCATTCACTTTATAAACATGAAGACACATTCGACCAATCATCAATGAAATAGTCAGTAAAATTATTATCGATGATTTAAGATTATTATCGATGACCAAGACTTAAACATGAAGACACATTCGACCAAACAAGTTGGGCGAAGGTGGAATAATATAGGTCGAAGGTAGCTTAATGTGGGCGAATGTGAAAGTCTAGAGGGCGAAGGTGAATCAGTATGGGCGAATGTGGAAAGACTCCACATTCGTACCTTAGAAATGGGCGAATGTGGAAAGATTCCACATTCGTACCTTCATTATGGGCGAATGTGCAGTGGCTATAAATAGGATTTGCTCATTTTGAATGTGAGAATAGTTTTGGAAAGTGTGTGTTGAGAGGTCAGGTTTTGCTCTAGATTGTGAATGTTTATGTGAGGGTTAGATTAACGTGTGTATTGATTGTAAACAAGTTTTGATAAAGTTAATCTATAAAATGGAGATTGAAAAGGTGTCTTGTTTTGATTTGCGTATTATCATTTTGTTCAGTTCTAGGGTTTCCGCACCTAGAATTGTGACTTGTATGATCATTACATCCTGTTTTAGCTAAATTCTTTCATCTAGAAAGTGGTATCAGAGCCATACGGATCATACAACAACAAAATTGATAATATCAGAGCTGATTTGGACTTAATTTTGATCAATATTCATCTGTTTTTGATTGAAAATGGTTTTTGAGTGATTTTGAAGATTTTCGAATTGAATTTGGTGTTAAAATCAAGTTTTCCAAGAATTAAAGTTGTTCCAAATCAATTCCGAATCATAACCTGATTAAGATCATCAAAATCTATAAACTTTTGAAAATCTCAGATCAAAATAACCGTTTTTCAAAGTGTAACCGTTTTTCAAATATGAAATGGGCGAATCTAGAGAGAAGTGGGCGAACCTGACCTTGTTAGGGCGAACCTGAGAGATTTTTGGTCGAAAGTACCTTAATTCAGGTCGAACCTAGGTTGTTGTGTTAAGATTTTCCACATTCGGGTCTTAGATTCCACCTTCGGTTGATCGGGCGAGCTAAAGTGGAATTATTGTGGACGAAAGTGAAGATTTTCGGGCGAAAGTGGAAAAGGATTTTGGATATTCTACATTCTGGTCATAATTCTACATTCGGGGTTACTGTTTGGGCGAAAGTAGATTCATACAGGGGCGAACGTAGAATTTAAGGCCTAAAAAATTTCGAAAGCCTGATTTCAGAAAAATTTTTGAAATATTTTTGTTGGAAAAATGATGAATTACTTGACTATATCAAGAACGGATGAGCAGATCAGAGCTATGATAGAAGCTGAACGACAGCAATTACAAAGACAAAATTCTCAAGTTGACAACAGTTGGGGATTTCCAATGACACCGAAACCAAATGATGAATGGTACATGTTAACAAGTGTGTTAACAGAGAAGGTGTTCGTAGTAATGTTGTTTGTTTAGTCAAACAAATGAGACATGATGATTCCAGTGAATTGTCAAAGAGTGATTTGAGTTCTGATACGAGTTCAGAACAGAGTGAATCAGAACAGAGTGATATCAGAAATGTTAATGCAAAATCTGATAATGGTAATGCATCAGATGCTGAGGTAAAGTCTAATGTTGATTATGCTAGTTGTTCTGAATGTGTCAATTTGAAACGTGAATTGATGACACTTATTAAGGATAAACAGAACCTAGCAAATGAGCTAGAAAATTGTCAAAACCAAAATAAAGTGTTTGAAAAGAATGAAAAAGATTTGTTAAATAAAATTGAATCTTTAAAGAAAGAAATGATAGAAATGAATAAAAGCTTTTCAGTAAATAACACCACATCAGAGTTGAAAGACACAACTTCTTGTGTTGATGTTTCAAACTCTGAGGTGAAGTCCGGTTCTAGTCAGAAAATTGAAAATGTGGTAGTCACTTCAGAACCTGAGTCTGATGAGCAAACCATATTTAAATTTCCTTATGGAATTGAAGGATCCTATATGTTGGAAGGACATGACAAGTTGATTCTCGATAAAGATTTTCCAATTGATAATATCGAACAATCTTTACTCAAATGTATATGTGTTGATAATATCGATTTGTTAAATCAGTTTAAAAATCAATTTGGTCATTTGTCGTTTGAACTAAATCCTAACCAACATGAGGATCAAAAGAAAAATGTTGAAAATAAAAATGTTGAAAATAAGAAAGGTTTTAAAGTAAAAGGACCAAAACCAAACAAATCGAAAGGAAATGATCAGATGAAAAATTCTCATCAAAAGAATTCAAGAAATTTTTCATCTAGATCATATGACTATTATGATCATTCATATAACTCTCGATTTGATGGTTATTGGAGAAACAACTCACCACAGTATTCTCATGGTTACGTTGAATGGAGAAACTGTTTTGAATGTGGTGAAGTTGGTCATATTGCTGCTTATTGTCCCTACTGGTATTGGGATGATGGGTATGCATATGATTTTGTAGAATATAGGTCGTGTTATAACTGCGGAGAGTGTGGGCATTTAGTTGCTGCATGTCCGTATGTTAAACAGAAAAGGACCGAAGTGAAATTTGCTAAAAATTCAGGCAATGTCAAAAGGCCTGTAGCCCCAAACCAAACCAATAAACAAAAGGGGAAACAGTTTGTTGTGTATGACAATCGCAACAAAATTGCCTTGAATAAAAATGGAGATTGTGGACGGGTTGCTGAGGTAAGGGGGAGTTCTAAGGCTAAGTCTAAGAATAACTCTAAACCTGGGTCTTCATCAGTTAAGTCTGAGAAGATTCCAAACAAAGTTCAGAAGCAGGTTTCAAATAAGAAATCTGTAGAGTCAAAAATCAAAACAATTTCAACAAAATCTAAAATAAACTCTGAACGTGTTTGGAAACCCAAATCACTTTCTAAATCAATAGCTATTTCTACTTCAAATCAATTCATTGAAAAACCAATTGATTTTTCAAAAGGAGAATGGATTGATGTTCCAAGGATTGATGACCTTGGACGACCCATCATTGTGAAGGGATGGGTACCTCTCTCGTTCTAATTGTTTAATAAGTGTGCAGATTGTTCCAGACAGACCTATTAGCTATTCTTTGATAGTTGATAGTGGAGCATCTGTATACAAGCTATTTATTGGAGAGGTGAAGGTCAAGGAAGGGATATTGAAGAAGGAAAATATGATTTCAACAAAGAGGAGAGTGTTTGTCATCTGTTTCCTACCTGTGAAGCCGGAAAACATTGCAATCTCATGCAATTGCTCTCAGGTTTTGGATTTTTACAACAGATACGACAAAATGGTTTATTCTAAACTCTCTTATCTTTGTTAATGGTTTGCTATTTGAAAGATTTTAATGAGTCTAGTAATCTGAGTGAAAAATGGTTTTTGAAACTCAATGAGTAAACCGCATCGGATATCATTTTATTTTGTTTTTCCTCAAAAAGTTTAAAAATCCAAAAATATGCTTATTTTTAGATTTTTAGGGGGAGAAAATTTCAGAAAAAGCAAAATAAAAAATAGAAAATCAAAAATGAATTTTCCTGGAGAAAAAGAGGAGATGATAGTACATCAGTGGACTGTCAGACTACTCTACAAACAAAAATGAATTGATAAACATTGAGTAGCCACTACAATTATATATTGGTAGGCTTGAAATCAAAGTTTAAAGTTCAGCATGGTGATATAAACTTAAAATCAATAACTGATAATCATGTGGATCAACGTATCGTTGGCATATGGTCTTAGTACCGAAATTTCGTTTGATAGATTGCCAAAATCAGAGGTTTCGGGTCGTTATATTGAAAGTTATTTGGGGATGGCCTAACTGATCTTTTGCTGTATTGATTTACAGACCTAGATTCAGTCAGGGTATCTTATTAAAAAGAGCTAATAAAGCCAAAACCATAAGTTACCGAATGAGGAACCTAATATGTGTGATGATAATCAAAGATTATCTAATGCATCGTATCAATACTATGATGAAAGTCATGTATGATATTAGTCCTCACCCTGGTAGAGTGCACAAGTCGCTTTGAAGCATTAATTTGCTGACCTGTCACCACTGTGCCTCATACCTTGTAATACACAGATAACTTTAGTATAATCACGCGTTACGATGAAGCTTTGTGCAATTCTTGATACGGGAATGTGTCGCGAATGCGGGGACCATAGATTACTCAGTATCTAATATTACCATAATGTATCTAAAGTGCTGAGCAATGAATGATGATTTTGAGTTTAAGTGGACAAACATACTGGTAATGGTTGTAGGATGCTCAATGACAAAAACAGAAAATTGATCAAAAAGAGTTATGACTGACTGTTTCAATACTGATATGATCTTCTTACTGGAAAATTCACAAAAATATGTTTAGTTTACTTTTATGCAATTACATTTGAAAATCAAAAAAGATTTTTGGTTTTGAAAAATCAAAAAGTTTTGTTTCAATTTTATTTTCGATAACTGATGTTGGGATACTGGATATGAAAGCTCAGATACTTAAAAGTTGAAAAAGATGGAAAATTTTCAAGTTTCTGGTACATATTGAAAATGTTTTATAGTTCAGGGGGAGAACTATTGAGGGTCAAAAGGAATGTGAAGAGTACTTCCGAGATTTTTGTCGTGTCTAACGCTAGTTGTAGTTTGTGCAGTTTTTAGTAAATTTTTCTGCAGAATCAAACACAACAGGTGCACTATTCAAGACTCATCGACAAAGAGTGTAATCGAACAAGACCCAAACCTGAACATCAAGATTACCAGAACAACAGAAGCTAGTAAGAGGTTGAAGAAATGACTGAAGTTTGAAGAATTCAAGATTATTGTCTATTTTCATCTCTGAATCAACAAATGACAAAGCCAAGATTTCTTGAGTCTGTCTGAGATTTCGAAGCTTACTGGAGAGATAGACAGGAACTTCGACACAAACGTACATGAAGATGGAAAGTTTTCAAGTCGTTCAAGATGATGAGATCAAGACTTGAAGAATTGATAACTTTCTGATTTGGTACATCACTAGCTAGGTCCAAGGGGGAGATTGTAAGTGCATTATTCATGTATGTCCCTAGCTAGTGATCCGGTACTGAATGTCGAAGGTTCAGATAATCAGAAAACGACCAAGACTTAAACATGAAGACACATTCGACCAAACAAGTTGGGCGAAGGTGGAATAATATAGGTCGAAGGTAGCTTAAAGTGGGCGAATGTGAAAGTCTAGAGGGCGAAGGTGAATCAGTATGGGCGAATGTGGAAAGACTCCACATTCGTACCTTAGAAATGGGCGAATGTGGAAAGATTCCACATTCGTACCTTCATTATGGGCGAATGTGCAGTGGCTATAAATAGGATTTGCTCATTTTGAATGTGAGAATAGTTTCGGAAAGTGTGTGTTGAGAGGTCAGGTTTTGCTCTAGATTGTGAATGTTTATGTGAGGGTTAGATTAACGTGTGTATTGATTGTAAACAGGTTTTGATAAAGTTAATCTATAAAATGGAGATTGAAAAGGTGTCTTGTTTTGATTTGCGTATTATCATTTTGTTCAGTTCTAGGGTTTCCGCACCTAGAATTGTGACTTGTATGATCATTACATCCTGTTTTAGCTAAATTCTTTCATCTACAAACAGTTTCTCCTTGGCTAGTCAATGATCCAGTTGTTTCCTTTTTTATCGCCGATATTAAATGTGTATCGGTTACAAGTTTGACTCCATCTTCAATCATAGAGCATGAGTTACACTCCTATCTTTGACTTCTTCATTGGAGGGTTATAATATAGACGTTGCTGAAAAACCAATATTATAACTTAGTTGTACCTGCAATCATATAAGAAAGCTAATTCGTTAGTTCATTCTCAGGATGTGCACATGCTGAATTACAGTTACATCCTGAAGTCAGCAGAGTCCTTCAGCATCCTGGGGATGGTACTTTAGGGATGTAGGGTAAAATCATCCTGAGGATTTTCACCCACAACAATTGTCCCCAAAAATATGTTACCGTTAATAACAAGGTAAAAATATTTTTTAATCTAAATATCTTCTCTGATGACTGATGGGATGTCTTGTCAGGATGACAACGGCTATTTTTTAGGCGGTAATTATGTGATGACCGTTACAAACATCATCCTCTATCCTTTATATCTAGAGCTTGATCCTTTCCTTTATAATCACATTTGTTTTTTTAGAAAGGTAATTTTTCTCTTCTTTCTTCCACTTTTCTCTTTATTCCTGCAAAAAATATTAGTAATATTCTAAAGATGGCAAAAAGATCCACAAGAGTTTCGGGGAGTGTGGGAACAAACGTCTTGAGTCATCTTGAACAGGAGACCTGTTCTTTTGATGACAAGGAGATTCGAGCCTTAAAAAGCTCAAATGTCTTCCCAAGCTCTGCTGAGTTTCGTCCTTATGGTTCTCATGCAAGATCAGACTTTGCATCTCTTACATGGGTCTGCTTCCTGTACTTACCATTCCTTCTACGGTTGAAGTATCCTTTTCCCAAGTTTATCAAAGATTTCTTTGATATTACTGGGATGGCTTATTCCCAAGCCATGCCTGAACTCTGGAAGATTCTGATGGTTTGTAGTAGGTTCGTTGAAGATCATGGTGTCCATCTTGAAGTGGGGGACCTGGCTCATGTTTATAAATTGAGGACACACGGTTCCCACCGTTATGTCTTTCAAGTTATAGAAAAGGAACCACCCTTTCTGTTTAATGTGGTCAAATCTGAGAAAAATTGGAAAACAAAATTCTTTTTTGTTAAGAGGAGTTCTATTCCTTTTGGGGATGAGATTCCTCTTTATTGGTTAAAAAGTGGTAAAATTATTTTTAATGTTTTTGTAAAAATTTTAGTTACATCCTGAGGATGCTAACATCCAAAAATCTTTTGTTCAACAAGTGTTTCCTTTGCCAAGTTTGCCACCCCTTTGAACGACGCTTTTCTTCGGTGTTCAGTTGTTTACAAGTTACCTGAGTCAGTAAGGACTTTCGTAGTGGAAGAAAGTGATACCACCAGCCAAGCCTCTAAGATGTCTGGTAAGCATGTTTTGTTACATCCTGAGGATGTTTATCTTTTTATTTACCTACTAACTCTGTTATTATCTTAGCCTCAGCCAAGAAACCTGCTTCTTTTGACCTGGATGATATTGACAGCATGGCTACCAAAGTGTCCTCTCCCTCTCCTTCCAGCTCCAAGATGGTTACTCTTCCTTCCAACCCCCCTAAGACTAGGGCTGTTGCTGCTGCTTCAAAGAAAAGGAAGGGGAGTGATGCTGCTATTGTTGCTCAAGAGATCACCCCCTTCAAGGGTTTGAACTGTAATGAGATTCTAAAAAAGATCTCTGAATTCACTCTTCAGGTATGGTCCTATCCTGAGGATAACATTGTTTTGTCTGTGAAAAATGGTTAAGAGTACTTACCTTTTCTTTTTCTTGTCAGTGCCATGAGTATCTCTCAAAGTCTCTGGATGCCGTTGCTCAAGAGCTTCATGAGGCCCAAACCAAGCTTGAAGATGTTCAGAGTATTTCTCAGCAAAAGGGCAAATTTCTTGAGGCCAAGCTGGCAGAGACTGAGGCTGAGCTGAAGAGAGTGAAAGCTGAGCATGCTAAAGCCTTGTTGGATCACCAGAAGGAGGCAGAGGATCAAGGGAATGGGCTTATGAAATCCGCTTCTATTGCCATGTTTCAGGCCAGAGTGAAGATGGCTCTCCAGGCCAGGGATCCAGGATTCGACCAGAATACCTGGGATGTTGCGGCTTGGAAGGAAAAAAAATTAGGAACCTAGGTGGCAAAGAAGTGGTCTCTGAGCCTGTTCCTGTTGCTCATCCTGAGGGTGTGGCTAAGGATCCTGAGGATGCAGAGGTGAAGGCAGCGGAGGCCAAGGTTACTGAGGTGGTGAAGGACCTTCCAGTGGGCAATGAAGGATGTGTTGACTAGGCTGGAGCCCACTTTTTATTTGATCTTTGTGGTTGTGTTTGGTAGAACAATTTAACATGTAATAACTTAGGATATTATAAGGTTTGGGGTGGAGGGATCTTGGTTTCAAGACGAAGCCCCAAATCCTTTTTGCTGACCTTGGACCAAAGATGCTGACCCCTGGTGGATGGGTACTGGTTTTGGATGAAGCCAGGGGTTGACATCAAATTTTGACTTATGATGCATAATAATATTTGGTAACAATATTTTGACGCTATTGTTCGTGTGTTCTTCTTATTTTCTTTGATATTCTGCAAACATTAGCAAACACTTAGGCTGTAAAGAAATATTCTAAAATGTTACCTTTTGTAACTTCTCTGTTGAATAATTCTTCTGATCCTGCCATATTCCATATAAGTCCTTCTCATCATCAGGATGGTCTTCATTATCCTGAGGATTTCCCCAGTTTCTTCTTCATCCTTGGGATAGTCTTGCATCCTGAGGAGGCGTCCGGTTTTCTTCCATCCCTGGGATGTTCTTGCACTCCGAGGATGTCCACAGTGTAATATCTTCAAAATAGACTTTAAGACTTCAATCCTTCATAAAAAAGACTTGTGTTTTGATAATATCCTGTAAAGGAAGATTTTGTTATTGTATTGGCGACCTAGGCCTTTGGTTTAAGTGGGATCAAAACCCTTTTGTTATATCTTGGTGATAAAACCATTATGTATCATCTTGAGAATAACTGGCGACGAGGCCCTTAGGAATGACTGGCGACAAGGCCCTTAGGAACAACTGGCGACAAGGCCCTGGTGACTAGACAAAAGAGACATTGAAAAATGTCTAAACCTTAGAGACATTGAAAAATGTCTAAACCTTAAGAGCTCCATCGTATATCTCAAAGATAAGGAAATTGTCAGCCACTTTTACATGGACTGGTCCCACCATCCCGAGAATATACATGGGCATCGTGCGCACCAGGCGAGGGTTGCTAACCCAATGAGAAAGGTGAAAACCTTTAAACCTTAGGAAGGTGTCAGACACCTTAACGGAGGAGAGGGTGGCCAGCCCCTAGTCTTCTAAGCATTCCATCTTCAGGATGGTACTGCAAAATTCTCAGGATGGACTATTTCTAGACCATGTTTAGTGAAAATATAATTGATCGAAATAAATCTAGGATAAGTACTTACATATGGAGATGATTCATCTCTATCAGCCTTCACCTTCATCCCACCTGTGATTCGGATCATGGTTTCTCTTCCACAGAGATCAGTCACATGCATCCCTAGGCATGGTAGTATTTCAAGTGTATAGCATTCCAAGCTCTTGGTAGAATCTCTCCTTCCATTGTTGACAGCCAATATGCTCCTTTACCAGCTTCAGAATCGATTAAGTATGGACCTTCCCACTTGGGAGCTAGCTTACAATCACTTGGTTTGGTTGTATTTTGGAAGGCTTTTCTCAATACCAAGTCTCCCACTTGAAATCTTCTTATCCTGATGTTCTTGTTGTAAGCTTTAGCAATCCTTTGTTGATATGCTACCATCCTTAATTTAGCAGCATCCCTGAGTTCATCCACAGTTTCCAAGTCTTCTAGTAATGCTTCAGAATTGGTAGTTGCATCCTGAAGATGTTTTCTTGCTGTAGGCATGATGTAGGTCCTTTGAATGGATCGATTACAAGCTAGATCAGATCTATCAAGGTGCGGAATCCCTCGATAGATGTTTATGCAAACAATGAATCAACACGAACGAAGAACACGATGAATAATATTAAACCGGCTTGTCTATTGATAACTTTCAGTGGGAATAATATCAACTACAAGCTTGCTGAACAAAAACCTTATCCCTAGCCTACACCCCATGCACCTATATATAGTGCATGGGCTGAACAAAGAAGCCCACCAAAAGATGCCTTTTTCTATCTTCTCCTTGAGGAGAAGATGGCTATCTTCTTCTTCAGGAGAAGATGGAAAAGATTCCTTTTTCTATCTTCTCCTTCAGGAGAAGATGACTATCTTCTCCTTCAGGAGAAGATACTCAAAGGTATCTTTCCTAAGCTCTCTTCATTCATCAACTATGTTAGCTAGGATTCAAACAAAAGACTATCATACTTGACTTATAACTCCGTCAAGTATGTTACAATTAAACTATCAACCGTCACAAAAACGAAACTAATCTAGAGAAGCATTTGTCACACAAACATGCACTAACAAACTCCCCCTTGACGAATGCTCTCTAGATCTTCAACCTCCTGCAGTCTTCAATCTTCAAAATAATCTTGAATAATCTCAACTTCTTCCAATCATACATATCTTCACTGTCTAATTCTTCAGAAAGTAATCCAGTCTCTTTGAGGTTTTCTGTGGCATCTCTTCCCTGGATCACCAGCACCTATAACTTCTATTCCAGTACCCGACTCCCCCTGAGTAGTAGCTTGCACACCAAATTTTGTTGAAGCACTTGGAGGCTCACTCCCCGCAGAGCGGTTTGGATCATTGTCAGGATCATCATCAATTCATCACCCTTACACGTTACATTCTCCCCCTGAGCCTGCAATTGCTTCATCAACGCAGCATTCTGTTGAAGAAGTGTTTGTATCAAAGCTCTATCTTTTGCCTGTAAGTGGTGGTTGTTGTGGTACTATGACTGCTAAGGTTGCTGATGGCATCTGTGAGCTTGGCTCACTAAAAAACAACTCCTCCTCTCTTCTTCTGACGAGTCCGGAGAGGTGGAACATCATCATCACCATCATGATCATGATCCTCTGGTTGATAGTCTTTGCCAGTCTCATCATCATCTTTCTTTCTTTTCTCCCCCACAGTATTAGTAGGAGGTTCCGACCTCTGTGGCGAGTCTGCAAAAATCTCACTTTCCAAACATTAACAAAACAACTTAAATATTCATGAATTAGAATTGGGCCTTATGGATTGAAAACAGTTTTTGAACAACTTCACCCAACATTTTTCAGAACTGGGCCTTGAACATAAATCCATGCCCGAAAAGTTTCAGTTTTTAGTAATTTGTAACGAAGCAATGACTTGGCTTTTGAGAAAATTTGGTTGGTACGAAGACAAGACGTTTTCCCGAACAGTACGAGTACTCCCTTAAATGACCATTTCCCGTGCATTTAGGTCTGAAGAAAAAAAATAGAAAATCTTTTTGTCGTTTTTTTTAATATTTGAAAAAAAATAAAAACATTAATAAAATAATCTAGAATAAAATGCATAAAGTAAACACTCTATTTTTGTTTAGAAGTCATCGGCGAAAAGATCATATCAGCTAGAACAAGACTGAACACACGAGTTAGAATAATTAAAGGTAAATTATTATAAGCACAGTCGCAGTCCAAGGCGATTACCAGTATATTGATCCACTTAAACAAACTTACATCGTTGTCTTCAAAGCCTCACTTTACTTATTACGATTATGAGCATTTGACTGTAGGTACTGCGTGTCCCACAACATGACATACCCCCGCGATCAAGGTATGCAAAGCTTCATCGTAACAGGTGAGTATATTGCTGGTATCCATATAATTTACAAGGTACGAGACACACGGGTGTACAGGTCAGCATATATCTGGATGCAGCAAAGTGACCAGTGTGTTCTCAACCAGGGTTAGGGCAAATACCATTTTGGTACGAATTTTAGCTTTGGGCTGTTTGAGATAGCCTTTTAGCATATTGGGTGTTGGCATTTATCCTTTGGATTTGCTCTTTTAAGATATCCTGGCTGTGCCTAGGTCAGCATATTTCTGGATGCTGCAGAAGGACAGCCAGGTTATCCCCGGATAGATCAACAATATAAAGACCCGAAACCTCTAATTTTGGCAATCTATCAACGCAAGAATTAAGATCATAAAATCATACGCCGATGTTATGTTCCCCACATGTACCATAGTCCTGTTATAATATTAGTATTATAATATGGGCCGAGTACGCGTTGTAAGTCTGCCTACTGGTCTATCACATGATGGAGCTGCGGTCGCACTTGGCAGTTTAGGTTCTCTGTTCTATTTTAAGTGCGACAGTCAAGCAGCTTATGTACTATCATATCCTTTCTTTTACACAGTGACAGCTCGTTTTTTTTAATAATAAAAAATATTTACAAAAACTTCAGAAACTTATGGGAAACGTAAAATCATTCAGGATTCCTCATCCCGTTGAGTTGCACCAACAGTTCAAAACGAGCCCTGTCAAATGCCTTGGTGTAAAGGTCTGCCAAATTATCTTTCGTGTCAACTTTTTCTAAATGAATCATTCTCTTTTCAAAACAATCTCTTATGAAGTGATGTCTGATATGAATATGTTTAGTTTTAGAAAAGTTGGTTGGGTTTTCAGTGATGGAAATGGTAGATTGGTTATCAATCATAATGGGAGTATTTAGAAAATTCAAACCGTAATCCCGCATTTGTTGTTGTATCCACAAAACCTGTGAACAGCAGCTACCAGCTGCAACGTATTCAGCCTCGCATGAGGACACCGCTACAGAGGTCTGCTTCTTACATTGCTAGGATACGAGTCTCCCCCCAAGTAGTTGAAATCCACCAGTCGTTGATTTTCTGTTCTGGTTGCATCCTCCGTAGTCTGAGTCGGTGTAGGATAAGAGATCTAATCCACCATCTGATGGATACCAGAGACCTAATTTGGGTTTCCCCTTAAGGTATCTCATTATCCGTTTGACCGTAATCATATGTGACTCCTTTGGATCCGCCTGAAACCTGGCACAAAGACAAACTGGAAACATAATGTCAGGTCTAGAAGCAGTAAGATACATGAGTGAACCAATCATTGCCCGGTACTCTGTGGGGTCGACATATTTGTCGCTTGCAGTATCTGGACCGAGACCGTGGTTGACCGGTAGAGGAGTATAGTAAGGTGTGCAATCATTCATCTTGAAACGAGTCAGGATGTCATGCACATACTTAGTTTGATGGATGAACATTCCATCTGCCTTCTGATCCACCTGTAGACCAAGAAAGAACTTTAACTCCCCCCATAGCACTCATTTCGAACTTCCTTTTCATGACCTTCTCAAATTCCTTGCATAAGTCTTCATCAGGTGACCCGAAGATGATGTCATCAACGTACACCTGTACCAGCAGAAAATTTTCTCCTTTTCTCCGAATGAAAAGTGTACTGTCAATCTTTCCTCTCTCAAAACCATTGTTCAAGAGGTAAGAAGACAGTGTCTCATACCATGCCCTGGGTACCTGATGAAGTCCATAAAGGGCCTTGTCAAGTTTGTAGACCCGATCTGGATATTCTGGATCAGTGAACCTCGGCGGTTGTGAGACATACACCAGCTCTTGGACTTTTCCGTACAGAAAGGCGCTTTTGACGTCTAACTGATAAACTTTAAATCCTTTGTGAGACGCGAATGCCAGAAACAAGCGAATTGCCTCTAGCCTAGCAACTGGTGCAAACACTTCATTGAAGTCTATCCCTTCCTGTTGATTAAACCCCTTTACCACAAGACGAGCCTTATTCCTGACCACTACACCATTGTCATCTTTCTTGTTTCGAAAAACCCATTTGGTGCCAATTTCCTGTGCACCCCAAGGGAGATCGACCAATTCCCAGACTTTAAGCTTCCTAAACTGAGAGAGCTCTTCTTGCATAGCTTCTACCCACGCATTGTCCCGAAGAGCCAATTGATAACTCTTAGGTTCAATTTGCGAGATAAAGCACTTCATACATTTGTTCACAATCCCTGAATCAACAATTCTTGCATACATGCAGTTTGCATTAGCAAAACTTCTCTGAGTCTGAATACCCGCATTAGGATCCCCCAGTATGAAGTCAACTGGATGAACCCTATTTGCGCGTGTTGAAATCACAGTGTCTACCGGCATATCCTCATCTAAATTGGAGCCAATATCTCCGGCAGCCACTTCCTCATCAGTAGAATCTATCCCGAACGGATTCGTGAAAGGTTCTTCTTCAGTTTCAGTGACCTCTGGTGTGGATGAAGACTGGTTGTTTCCCGAAGAGCTTGTACTTGCATCTGTCTTGGTCCTTTCTGCAGAAATCGGGACTACTGAACGAGGTGAAACAAAGTCATCATCATCCTCATCAACAATCACTAGTTCTTCTTCCTGTGGTTCTGCATTAAAGGTATGAGGAACATTAGAAGACTTAAAAACAGAGTCATAATCGAACATCCAACTTGGTTCCTGTGCACTATCTGGTGGTGAGTAACTTGTTATTTCAATATTAAAAGCAAGTTCAACTACACCCTTTGATTTATTCCAAACACGTTTGTTTGGTGATCCTGGGACATAACCAAGGAAGAATCCTTCGTCTGCCACCTCACCAAATTTTGGTTGGTTTTTATTTTTCAGAATAGTGCAAGGCATTCCAAATGGCTCAAAATCTTTGATGTTGGGTTTACGACCGTTTAAGAGCTCATAACACGTTTTATTGTGTTTCTTAACGGTCAAAACCCTATTCAAGACATAACATGCTGTGTTCACAGCCTCCCCCCAAAAATGAACGGGAAGCTTAGAGTCAGCTAGCATGGTTCGAGCAGATTCAATCAAAGTCCTGTTTTTCCTCTCGGCGACTCCATTTTGTTGAGGCTCATAGGGAGCACTGAATTGATGTTCAATTCCTTTGCGAATACAAAAGATTGAAAATGTGCTGTTCTTGAAATCCGAGCCATTATCGCTTCTGATCCTCTTCAGTGTGGTGTTGAACAGATTCTCTGCTTGAAGAATGAAATTCGTCAAGATTTCAGCAGTTTCATCCTTTGTACCTAAGAAAAACACCCACGAGAATCTAGAAAAATCATCAGTAATCACAAGGCAATAAAATTTTCCACCAATACTCCGAACATTCACTGGACCAAAGAGATCAATGTGAAGCAGTTCAAAAGGAGCAGAAATGGAACTAATAGTTTTTGGGTGATGAGGCTTCTTGTGTTGCTTTCCCTTTTTACAAGGGACACATTTGTCCTCAATCCCAAAACTTTTTAAAGGTACACCCGTTACCAAACCATGTTTGACAATGTAGTTCAGCTTCCTGAAATGGATGTGTCCCATCTATCTATGCCAAAGAAGTGAATCTGATGCAGATGCTTTGGATAATAAACATGTAGTCTCCGTTGAAGCATCGTCATGCATGCGCGTATCCATGATATACGTGTCGTTTCTTCTAGGAGCCCTCATAATTATCCACTCTTTTGGAATAATTACTCCTGGTTTCAACACTAAAGCTTCAGTCTTGGTGAAGTGAACCGAATGCCCCTTGTCGCAGATTTGTGAGACACTCATGAGATTGTGTTTGAGCTCCTCAACATAGTTCACTCCTTCTAGGGTGATCTTGCCATTAGTGACCTTACCCTTTCCTGAGATGCGCCCGCCTTTGGCGCCAACAAAGTTTACAAAACCTCCATCACATTTCATAAATTCGATCAACAATCTCAACTCCCCTGTCATATGCCTGGAGCAGCCGCTATCAACATACCACCAGTTGATAACCCTCCTCAGCAGCTCCTGCATTTACAAATTAAGAGGATTAGTTAGAGTAGGGGACCCAAGCTGTGAAAGTCTTGGGTCGTCCCATTTCATCAACTATAGTGAACTCCCTCCAATATCCATCACTCCCCACTGGAGTCCTGGATCTTGGTAGGCTGTTTCTGTTCATTTGGTCAAATTGCCTGTAGGGCCTTTGATTCTGAGAATTGTGATATCCTCTTTGATTCACTTGCCCGTTATTGCTATTTTGAGGATAACTCCCTCTGTTGGAATATCCCTGATTGTAATTATATCTTGAAAAGTGTTAGTTATTTGAATATTGTCTATCCCTATAACCATTTTGATTATTATAATTATTTACAGAATTAAATTTGTCACCTTGTGGACTTTGGTGACGTTGTTGCCTATGAGGTGGTTGGTACTTGTTGGCATTTGCAGGTGCTGCCTGCGTAGATGGTTGAGCACCAGATGTGCTTGCCTGGCCAACACTTACTTGTCTAGGGATGAATGCCGGTTTTTCAAAATTTTTGTTTATTGGGCGTTTTCCAGGATCCCTAGACCCACCGTCTGATTCTTTCTCAAGTTGTCTCTGCAAAGATTTCTTTGCAGAGTTGCTTACCTCTTTCCTGCTTTCAAACTTAGTAGGAGTCTCACCTTTCTTTGCATCAGTTGATGCAGTGCTACTCTTTTTCTTGGCAGTGCACATGCTAGCGACATGACCTTTTTGATGACATTTAAAACAGGATCGCTTCTCAAGGGGCTTTTTGTATTGTCCCCTTGAGGTTGATCCCTCATTGCTAGCAGATTTTGGTGAAGTGTTTCCGGAACAATCAGCATTACCCTGTTTAATTTCAGTTTTGGCTTCACCTTTCTTAACAAATTTAGGATTTTTCAAAATCGTTTTTGGTTCAACCTTTGATTCAGTTGAGTTAATTTTAACTGAATTAGTTTTATTAACCCCTGACCCAGTACTGTTCTTAAACACTTCACCTGTTTGTTCATCCTCAGACACACTGGATGAACTACCCCTCTCAGCACTAATCTCACTCTCACTCACATCAACTTTCTTCTCATCTATCTTAGGTTTACAGATTTCTTCAGTTACCTCCTTCTCAGTTGGTAGAAACGAATAGTTTCCAGTTAGAGGAGGTGGTACATCTTGGTAACCTAATCCACCTTTTTCATCAATAAACTCCTTGGTGTCTCTTCCAGAATCTATTAAGGCACTTATAAGATATTTTGAGCTGCGAACTTGATCTATCTGCCTATTCAGATCAGCTACCTTAACCTTAAGTTGGTCTATTTCAGCATTTTTCTTAGCAATCTCTTCTTGTTTATCAACTAAGGCCAACTGTGTTAGATTAAGGTAATCTATCTTTTCCCTAAGAGCATAGTTAAGTTCTTTTAGATCTTTCTTAGCAGCATTAAGGGAGGTTTTCAGGTTCCCTTCTCTAATCTTATTGCCTATGTTAAACTCTTTCTCTTTGTCTAGAAGCACAACTAATGATTTATTATGCTCAATTACGTTATCATTTTCTTTCACAAGTAACAATATACGCTCAGCATAATCAACACATTTTCACAAGTAACAATTTACGCTTAGCATAATAATGATTTATTATGCTCAACTACGTTATCATTTTCTTTCACAAGGAGTACCTTTTTCTCATTGGAGGACAAGTCTGCCATGTAAGCCATGAATTCTTTAGCAGACATACCCTCAGTTGATGCTGTCAGATCCAGCACCTGTGCACTTGACTCCTTAACAGCTTCCTCTTCAATCTTGGTTGCTTCAGCCTCTTCAGTTGTACTTTCTTTCTCTTCAGTCTCGACACCAGATTCTTCATCTCTTTCAGACTTTTCTTCCACAATCTCTGCCATGAATGCCTGATTGCTCGATCCATCAGTATCGTCGAGCACACAACTCCAGTCATACGTACCATCAGGTTTTGCTACCATTAGGGCCTTAGGGCTAGTGTTGCTCTGAGATGGCCCCACTGACGAGCTTTGCCTGACAGTATTATTTTGATTCTGGTTCTGGTTCTTTGGTCTGGAGCATTCTCTTGCAAAGTGACCGAAGTTGTAGCAGTTGTAGCATTTCACCTTTGATTTATCAAATCCGGCTCGACCTCACACCAGCTTTCTTCCAGTCATCCGGATCTATTTGATCATAGTCTTCATCAAAAACTGCCGGATCGTTTATCTTCCCTTGTATGTAGTTTTCGTAGGAAGCTACAAAGGAAGACAAAACTGCAAGCTGCTCTTCTGCTGATTTCACACTCATTGGCATAGACTTGCATGACTTGTGATTACATTTGGATTCAATGCTCTTTCCCTTGTCTTTTCCTGAGGGAATATCCTTCACTTTCGTAGACTCACCTGAAACAGAAACAAAACAAACTTCACCATCAGAATCTAACATAATGTTACCAGAATTTTCTCCTGAGAAGAATGCAGTTGCATTCCCACTGCTGCTTGAGGTGCCACCGGATGAGGATTTGGATGACGATTTCCCATAATACACTCCCGGATCTTGAACCTGATCAGAACCTTCATCCTTCCTCTTCATCGCCAAATCATAGGCTCTAAGCTTACCTATAACATCATCAAGCGTGTAGGTGGCGAATTCAGGATTCTCTTTAATGAGAAGAGTATAAACTTCCCACTTTGCAGGCAATGCATCCAGAATCTTGGTGGTCATCTCTACATCAGTGTGCTCAATCTTGTAATTCTCCAGTTCCGTAACAAGATGGTAGTATCTCGTGATGATCTCTTCTAGGGTTTCACCTGTGAATGACCGAAAGACAGCAAACTGTTTCTTGAGTAAATCAACTCTATTTTTCTTAACATTATCATTTCCCTGAAACCGTTTTTCAAGAGCTTCCCACAAATCTTGTGCATTTTGAAATTTTCTAAACGTGTGCAATATCTCTTGTGGCATGCTCATTGTGATAGCAGCATGTGCTTTGTTCTCAGCTTCGAACATTTGCTTTTCTTCTTCATCCATATTTTTAAAGTCAACCTTAACAGTTCGACCATTTACATCTCTGGATGGTGGTATGTAACCATCTCTTATGCAAATCCATCCTCTCATCATATAAAACCTTGCCCATTCTTCAAACCTGTCCTTCCACCAATAATAATCGTTTACTGATATCATTTTTGGTGGAGAGTTAGACTTTCCTACCTCATGGTCCATCTCAAGAAACTTGTTTAATGTAGACATTTTAATTTTATATGAATTAAATTTGTTTTAAATGTCTAAGATTCAAGTGTAGGTCCAAAGTCCAAGTCCAAGTTTCAAGTTCGATTTAAGGTTCAAGGTTCAAATGAGATTCAAATTAATACGAGAAAATAATAAATAGATAATTAATAAAAAAAAACTAAACGTGAAAGAGAAAAAAAAATGTGACTTTAAAATGTGAATTAATGTGTGGTGACTTAATAATTTAATGTGTGGACTTTGAATCAAAACTTAATTCAAGAAGTTGGAATCTTACAAATTCACGTGAAGTGAATTAAAACATTAATGTGGGCGAAGATGATGAAGTTGGAAGAGGTTGGAAGATACCTTTGGCGAGGATAACAAAAAGAAAAGGGGTGGACGAAGATGCACTTTTTATAAATGGCGAAGATGCAAGGTGAAAGATTCCTTGGGTAGCTTAAATCTCAAAAGGCGAAGATGCCTTGTTTGTACTCAGTAGGCGAAGATGCCTTGTTTGTACTCAGTAGGCGAAGATGCCTTTAACTAGCGAAGATGGGAAAAGATTCTTTAAACGGAGATGGGTATGTGTCTGTTTGTTACGTTTTTCTTGCTGTAAGTTAACAATCCTATTATCGCATTAATAAAAACCATGATCTTTAAAATATTTATTTCTTTTAAATCGATTCTATTAATGAGATTGTTAAGGAGGATTATTTCTAATAGATTATTAAGCAAATGGTTTTTGGTGAAGTGTCACAGTAGATTCAATTTTTGCAACAATCAAGCTTGAACCGTACAATCGAGCATGAACGCTCTGATACCAATTGTAGGTCCTTTGAATGGATCGATTACAAGCTAGATCAGATCTATCAAGGTGCGGAATCCCTCGATAGATGTTTATGCAAACAATGAATCAACACGAACGAAGAACACAATGAATAATATTAAACCGGCTTGTCTATTGATAACTTTCCGTGGGAATAATATCAATTACAAGCTTGCTGAACAAAAACCTTAACCCTAGCCTATACCCCATGCACCTATATATAGTGCATGGGCTGAACGAAGAAGCCCACCAAAAGATGCCTTTTTCTATCTTCTCCTTGAGGAGAAGATGGCTATCTTCTTCTTCAGGAGAAGATACTCAAAGGTATCTTTCCTAAGCTCTCTTCATTCATCAACTATGTTAGCTAGGATTCAAACAAAAGACTATCATACTTGACTTATAACTCCGTCAAGTATTTTACAATTAAACTATCAACCGTCACAAAAACGAAACTAATCTAGAGAAGCATTTGTCACACAAACATGCACTAACACATGACCATCTCTGTTGGAAGCATTGCTTCTGTTCCAAAGACCAAAGAGAAAGGTGTCTGACCAGTAGCATTCTTCGAAGTAGTCCTATCAGCCCAAAGTGCAAATGGAAGTTCTTCTTCCCATTTCCCTTTCTTTTCCCCAAGCTTCTTCTTCAAGTTGTTGACGATGATTATGTTTGAGGATTCTGATTGTCCATTAGCTTGAGGATGGACTGGTGTTGAAGTTACCATCTCGATCCCCCAACTCTCACAAAAGTCAGTTGTTCTTTTGCTAATGAATTGAGAACCATTGTCACAAATGATTTCAGATGGTACTCCAAATCGTGTCAGGATGTTTCTTTTGATGAATGAGACCACCTCTTTATCTCTGACTTGCACAAATGCTTCAGCTTCAATCCATTTCGAGAAGTAGTCTGTCATTACTAGCATGAATACCTTTCTCCAGGAGCTTTGGGTAGCTTTCGTACTATGTCCATTCCCCATTTCATGAAGGGCCATGGTGAAATAATAGAATGTAGTGGTTCAGCAGGCTGGTGAAGTATGTTGCTATGTCTTTGGCATACATCACACTTTTGGGAATACAGCATGGTATCCTTCTTCATAGTAGGCCAATAGTATCCCGTCCTCAATTTCTTCGAGTAGAGAGATCTTCCTTCTGTATGATTTCCACAATCTCCTTCGTGGATGTCTTTGAGTACATCGTTTGCTTCATCCTTGTTGAGACATCTCAAACATAGACCTGCGAGAGACTTTCTATACAAAATATTGTCTATAATTGTAAATTTAGAAACCTTTATCCTGAAAGCCTTTGGATTTTCCTCATCAGGAATGACATCTTCTTGTAAATATTTCTTTATGGGAGTCATCCATGATGAATCGTCTTGTTCCTGAGTGGCTAAAACAGTGATATCCTCAGGATGGTCTGTTTTAATCTCAGGATGTGTCTGGCGATCCTCAGGATGCCACTCTTCGACCGCTGGTTTCAAGATGTGGATGATGGGAATTTTGGATCCTTCTTGTAGATTAAAGGAGGATCCCAGGTTTGCTAAGGCATCAGCTTCAGCATTTTCTTCCCTAGGTACCTGTGTTAGTGAAAATTCTACAAAAGAAGTAGCTAAATTTTTAACAATTTCAAGATAAATGGCTAACTTTTCTCCTTTTACTGCATATGATCCATTGAAATGGTTAGTAATCAACAAAGACTTCAATTTTAACAATATGCATATCTCTAGCAAGTTGTAAACCAGCAATGAGAGCTTCATACTCAGCTTCACTATTGGTTGTTTGAAATGCACATCTAATGGCATGAGGTATCTTGTCCCCTAGTGGCGATTTTAGTAGTATTCCCAGACCTGTGCCTCTTGCATTCGAAGCACCATCAGTGTATAGAGTCCATTTTTCCAAATTTTCATTTAGCTGTTGAACTTCAGACTCTACTTCACTCAGGATGTCACAACTGAAATCAGCCACAAAGTCTGCTAGAGCCTATTACTTGATTGCATTTCTAGGCTCATATTCTAAGTCAAAGGCAGTTAAATTAACCGACTATTTTGCCATTCTTCCAGACATTTCAGGTTTTCTTAATACATTCTTAATGGGATAGTTAGTTTGAACATATATTTTATGTGTTTCAAAATAATGACTTAACTTAGTAGAAGCCATTATTAAAGCTAAGATAAGTTTTTCGAGATGTGAATACCTGGTTTCAGCATCTAGTAGAGTTTTACTTACATAATATATAGGATGTGGTTTCCCTTCGAAGTCCTTTACCAATACATCACTTATTGCATTCCCAGAAACTGCAAGATATAGCTTGAGAGGTTCTCCATCCTCAGGTTTCATCAATAATGGAGCTGCTGCAAGATAATCTTTGAGCTTCTTTAATGTTTCTTCATGTCTCTGTACCCAGTCGAATTTGTTATTCTTCTTCAGGATGTCGTAGAACTCTTTACATTTCTCTGAGGATTTCGAGATGAATCTATTCAGGGCCGCTATCCTGCCAGTCAACCTTTGCACATTCTTAATATTCCTTGGGGATTTGAGATCAAGGATGGCCTTTATTTGTTTAGGGCTGGCTTCTATCCCTCTTTTTGTTACCAAATATCCAAGAAACTTTCTAGCTCCAACTCCAAAATGGCACTTTACTGGGTTTAACTTTATGTAGTAAGCATCCAGGATGTCAAAAGCTTCTTTGAGATCCCGAAGATGATCTTCTGCTTTCTTGGATTTTACTACCATGTCATCAATGTAGACCTCCATCGTGTCCCCAATCTTTTCTTTGAACATCATGTTCCCTAGCCTTTGATAAGTGGCACCTGCATTTTTTAATCCGAATGGCATGGCTATATAACAATATATACCTGATGGTGTCATGAACGTTGTGTCCTCCTGATCACCTGGTTCCATCTGTATATGTTGAAATCCTGAGGATGCATCCATGAATGTCAGCATCTCGTGGCCTGCTGTAGCATCCACCATTGAATCTATGTGTGGTAATGGGAATGGATCCTTAGGACAGGCCTTGTTAAGGTCCGTATAATCCACACACACTCTCCATTTGCCATTTTTCTTTTGAACTATCACAACATTCGCCAACCATCTTGGGAATTTTACTTCCCTTATCATCTTAGACTTCCGCAGCCTGTCTACTTCCTCTTGTATGATGATATTTCTTTGTGGAGCAAACTTCCTTCTTTTTTGCTGAATGGGCTTGAAACTCTTATTAATCCCAAGTTTGTGAGTAATGACATCCTTTGAGATGCCAGTCATATCTTCCTGCTTCCAAGCAGAAGTAGACATCCTGCATTTAAGAAATGAGATTAGCGATCGTTCAATATCTTGTGGGATATTCTTACCGATTTGCATAGTGATATCCTTGTTATTTTCGTCAAGGCAGACGGCTTTTACATCCTGGTCAGGATGTGCTTTAACATCCTAAGGATGGCACTGTGCATCCTGCTGTAATTGCTATGCTTGACGAGATGAGGCCTTCATTGATGTCGTATAGCAGTCTTTAGCTTCCTGTTGATCGATGTTGACCTTCACAACTCCCCAAGGTGTGGGTAGTTTCACACACTGATGATATGTTGAACGTACTGCCTTCATGTCATGTATCCATGTCTCCCCAGGATGACATTGTAGCAGGATAGGGAATCTATCACATAGAATCTTTGGATAGAGTTCACTCCTTCTACATATCACACAGAAGCCCACCAAAACTGATGATTTGGAAACTATTTCCGATTCCGAGATGTTCATCCTCTTAAGGGCCTCAAGCTGGATGATATTTACTGAACTTCCTCCATATACGAGAATCCTGCGATCAAAGTGGTTAGCAATATATAAAGCAATAACCAAACCATCATGATGATGATCAAGGATGTTTTCTCTATCTTTTTCCTCAAAGCTGATCACTTTTGAGGTTGTCAGGATGGTCGTCTTTGTTGGTCTTTCTCCTTTTTCAGACTTCGTTTCCCTCGCATGTGTTTTAGCAGCTGAGTATGAGGTTTCACAAATGTCTGACCCTCCTGAAATGAAGATGATAATGCCAGCATCCTTAGGTGGGGATGCTGCTCTTTCCGGGATGCTGGTGCCATCCTGAGCTCTTGACTTCTTTTTGCCCAAGAGATCCTTAAGATGACCTTTGCTCAAGAGATACGCTATCTCCTTTCTTAATGCAATGCAGTCTTCAGTGGTATGGCCAAAATCTTCGTGAAAGGCACACCATTTGGATTTGTCTTTCCATCCTGTCTTGTTGTCCTTCTTCAGCCATCTTGCTTTGTGGGCAGTCATCCTCATCATCATCCTCTACCACATTGACCTTCTTATTGTCAGGCCTAGCATATGGTTTATGCTTGTATGGTTCATATGTGGGAGTGGATTTTCGATTGGGATGGTTATATTTTGAGGATGATTCTATCCTCTCTTGTATCTTCTTATCCTCCTCAAGTCGGATGAATCTTAAGGCTTTGCTTCTGACTTCATCCAAGTTCCTGCATGGATTCATCACCAATTCTTGGTAGAATGGTGAATCTTTCTGCAGTCCCATCTTGAAACCCTGAACCGTTGTTGTGACATCCAGGTTCAGGATGTCAAGTGCTTCTTTTCCAAACCTAGTAATGATTCCCCCTGTGGTTGAGTCACCCTGTATAGATCACTTGTCAAACGTTCGAACGTTCGACTACAAGAAAACTGATTATTAAACATGTTAATTAGATGTGCAAAAGAAGTAATAGAATAGGGAGGAACACTTAGGAGCCATTTTAGGGCTGGACCAGTGAGAGTTGAACCAAATCCCTTGCATAAGCATGCTTCTTTCAGGTTGGCAGGGATTGGATTTATTTCCATCCTTTCCCTATATTGGGCCACATGCTCCTCAGGATCCGTTGATCCATCATAGAGCTTCATGCTTGGAGTTTGAAACCGCTTTGAGATCTCTGCATCACATATTGAGGGTGCGAATCTTGACACCCTATGGCATGCTGAGGATACCTCAGGGATAGGTTGCACTATCCCATGCACACTCGATACCATATCTTTGATCTTCTGAAGCTCCCTTGCTAGTTGAGGGCTTATTCCTGTATCCTGCAAAGAAGCAAGCTCGGGAGGAGACTAGGCCCCTGCCTTGTTAGTTAATATTAATTTGGTAAAAAAGTACAACTTTGTATGAGTATGTGGACGAGTGTATTAAGATTACAACGATTGTGTGAGTGTTTTCTAAGTGTTAGTGTGCAGCTATAGTGTAAGCAAGGTGTATGTAAGTGTACTATACTCGTCCAATACTCCCATTTATATAGTACATGAGAATAACTAATGAATCCCGTGAGATCCGCTAAGAAGTTAAAGTCTTCAATGTTGTGTAACAGCTGCTCCAGGTGAACGTTGGAGGTCTTCAACAGAAACTAGTCGTTGGTTAACAGTTTCTCCTTGGCTAGTCAATGATCCAGCTGTTTCCTTGTTTATCGCCGATATTAAATGTGTATCGGTTACAAGTTTGACTCCATCTTCAATCATAGAGCATGAGTTACACTCCTATCTTTGACTTCTTCATTTGAGGGTTATAATATAGACGTTGCTGAAAAATCCATATTGTAACTTAGTTGTACCTGCAATCATATAAGAAAGCTAATTCGTTAGTTCATTCTCAGGATGTGCACATGCTGAATTACAGTTACATCCTGAAGTCAGCAGAGTCCTTCAGCATCCTGAGGATGGTACTTTAGGGATGTAAGGTAAAATCATCCTGAGGATTTTCACCCACAACAATCTCCCTTTCTTTTTCCCCACGCTTCTTCTTAAAGTTGTTGACGATGATTTTGTTTGAAGATTCTGCTTGTCCATTAGCATGAGGAAGGACTGGTGTCAAAGTCACCATCTTGATCCCCCAACTCTCACAAAAGTCAGTTGTTCATTTGCTGATGAATTGAGATCCATTGTCACAAATAATTTCAGATGGTACCCCAAATCTTGTTAGGATATTTCTTTTGATGAATGAAACCACTTCTTTATCACTGACTTGCACAAATGCTTCAGCTTCAATCCATTTTGAGAAGTAGTCTGTCATCACCAGCATGAATACCTTTCCTCTGGTGGCTTTGGGTAGCTTTCCTACTATGTCCATTCCCCACTTCATGAAGGGCAATGGTGAAATAATAGGATGTAGTGGTTCAGCAGGCCTATGAAGGATGTTGCTATGTCTTTGGCATGGATCACACTTTTGGGAATACAGCATGGCATCCTTCATCATTGTAGGCCAATAGTATCCCGTCCTCAACGTCTTCGAGTATAGAGATCTTCCTCCTGTATGATTTCCACAGTCTCCTTCGTGGATGTCCTTGAGCACCTTGTTTGCTTCATCCTGGTTGAGACATCTTCTTGTAAATATTTCATTATGGGAGTCATCCATGATGAATCGTCTTGCTCCTGAGTGGCTAAAACAGTGATATCCTCACGATGGGATGTTTTATCCGCAGGATGTGCCTGGCTATCCTCAGGATGCCACTCTTCGATCGTTGGTTTCAGGATGTGGATGATGGGAATCTTGGACCCTTCTGGTAGATTAAAGGAGGATCCCAGGTTTGCTAAGGCATCAGCTTCAGCATTTTTTTCCCTAGGTACCTGTGTTAGTGAAAATTCTACAAAAGAAGTAGCTAAATTTTTAACAATTTCAAGATAAACAACTAACTTTTGTCCTTTTACTACATATGATCCATTGAAATGGTTAGTGATCAACAAAGAATCAACAAAGACTTCAATATTAGTAATATGCATATCTCTAGCAAGTTGTAAACCATCAATGAGAGCTTCATATTCTGCCTCATTATTGGTTGTTTGAAATGCACATCTAATGGCATGGGGTATCTTGTCCCCTTGTGGCGATTTCAGTAGTATTCCTAGACCTGTGCCTCTTGCATTTGAAGCACCATCAGTGTATAGAGTCCATTTTTCCAAATTTTCATTTAGTTGTTGAACTTCAGACTCTACTTCACTCAGGATCTCACTACTGAAATCAGCCACAAAGTCTGCTAGAGCTTGTGACTTGATTGCATTTCTAGGCTCATATTCTAAGTCAAGAGCACTTAATTTAACTGACCATATTGCCATTCTTCCAGACATTTCAAGTTTTCTAAGTACATTCTTAATTGGATAATTAGTTTGAACATATATTTTATGTGTTTCAAAATAGTGCCTTAACTTAGTAGAAGCCGTTATTAAAGCTAAAACAAGTTTTTCGAGATGTGAATACCTGGTTTCAGCATCTAGTAGAGTTTTACTTACATAATAGACATGATGTTGTTGCCCTTCAAAGTCTTTTACCAAGACAACACTTACTGCATTCCCAGAACTTGCAAGATATAGCTTGAGAGGTTCTCCATCCTCAGGTTTCATCAATAATGGAGCTGCTGCAAGATAGTCTTTCAGCTTCTTCAGTGCTTCTTCATGTCTTTGTCCCCAGTCGAATTTGTTATTCTTTTTCTGGATGTCGTAGAACTCCTTGCATTTCTCTGAGGATTTCAAGATAAATCTATTCAGGGCTGCTATACTGCCAGTCAGCCTTTGCACATCCTTAATATTTCTTGGAGATTTGAGATCAAGGATGGCCTTTATTTGTTCAGGGCTAGCTTCTATCCCTCTTTTTGTTACCAAGTATCCAAGAAACTTTCCAGCTCTAATTCCAAAATGGCATTTTGCTGGGTTTAACTTCATGTTGTAAGCATCCGGGATGTCAAAGGCTTCTTTGAGATCCTGAAGGTGATTTTCAGCTTTCTTGGATTTCACTACCATGTCATCAATGTAGACCTCCATTGTGTCCCCAATCTTTTCCTTGAACATCATGTTCACCAGCCTTTGATAAGTGGCACCTGCATTTTTTAGTCCGAATGGCATGGCTATATAACAATATATACCTGATGGTGTCATGATTGCTGTATCCTCCTGATCATTTGGTTCCATCTGTATATGTTGGAATCCTCAGGATGCATCCATGAATGTCAGCATCTCGTGGCCTGCTGTAGGATCCACCATTGAATCTATGTGTGGTAATGGAAATGGGTCTTTAGAACAGGCCTTGTTAAGGTCTGTATAGTCCACACACATTCTCCATTTCCCATTTTTCTTTGGAACCACCACAACATTCGCCAGCCATCTTGGGAATTTCACTTCCCTTATCATCTTAGACTACAGCAGTCTGTCTACTTCCTCTTGTATGATGATATTTCTCTCTGGAGCAAATTTCCTTCTTTTTTGCTGAATGGGCTTGAAACTCTATTAATCCCAAGTTTGTGAGTAATGACATCCTTAGAGATGCCAGTCATATCTTCATGCTTCCATGCAAAAGTAGACATCCTGCATTTAAGAAATGAGATTAGTGATTTTTCAATATCATGTGGGATATTCTTACCGATTTGCACAGTGATATCCTCGTTGTTGTTGTCGAGGCAGATGGCTTTTACATCCTGGTCAGGATGTGCTTTAACATCCTGAGGATGGCACTGTGCATCCTACTGTAATTGCTATGCTTGTCGAGATGAGGCCTTCATTGATGTCGTATAGCAATCCTTAGCTTCCTGTTGATCGCTGTTGACCTTCACAGCTCCCCAAGGTGTGGGTAGTTTCACACACTGATGATATGTCGAAGGGACTGCCTTCATGTCATGTATCCATCGTCTCCCCAGGATGGCATTGTAGCAGGATAGGGAATCTATCACACAGAATCTCTGTATAAAATTCACCCCTTCTACATATACTGGTAGCTTGATGTCACCCACTGTGCTCTTAGTTTCCCCACTAAAGCCCACCAAGACTGATGATCTGGAAACTATTTCAGATTCCGGGATGTTATTTCTCTTGAGAGCTTCAAGCTGGATGATGTTCATTGAACTTCCTCCATATACGAGAATCCTGCGAACAAAGTGGTTAGCAATATATAAAGTAATAACCAAACCGTCATGATGAGGGTCAAGAATGTTTTCTTAGTCTTCTTCCTCAAAGCTGATCACTTTGGAGGTTGTCAGGATGGTCGTTTTCGTTGGTCTTTCTCCTTTTTCAGACTTTGTTTCCCTCGCTTGTGTTTTAGCAGCTGAGTATGAGGTTCCACAAATGTCTGACCTTCCTGAAATGAAGTTGATAATACCAGCAGCCTTAGGTGGGGATGCTGCTCTCTCTGGGATGTTGGTGCCATCCTGAGCCCTTGATTTCTTCTTACCCAGGAGATCCTTTAGGTGACCTTTGCTCAAGAGATATGCTATCTCCTTCCTCAAGGCGATGCAATCTTCAGTGGTATGGCCGAAATCTTCGTGAAAGGCACACCATTTGGATTCGTCTTTCCATCCTGTCTTGTTGTCCTTCTTCGGCCATCTTGCTTTGTCCCCTAGATCCTTCATGGCATACATCAATCCTGTGACGTCCACAGAAAAACAATAGTCTGGTAATTTAGGGCAGTCATCCTCATCGCCGTCCTCTACCACATTGACCTTCTTATTATCAGGCCTAGCATATGGTTTATGATTGTATGGTTCGTATGTGGGAGTGGATTTTCGATTTGGATGGTTATATTTTGAGGATGATTCTATCCTCTCCTGTATCTTCTTATCATCCTCAAGGCGGATGAATCTCAAAGCTCTGTTCCTGACTTCATCTAAGTTCCTGCATGGATTCATCACCAATTCATGGTAGAATGGTGAGTCTCTTTGTAGTCCCATCTTGAATGCCTGTACTGCTGTTGTGACATCCAGGTTTGGGATGTCAAGTGCTTCCTTTCGAAACCTAGTAATGAACTCTCTTAGTGATTCCCCCTGTGGTTGAGTCACCCTGTAAAGATCACTTGTCAAACGTTCGAACGTTCGACTACAAGAGAATTTATTATTAAAAATGTTAATTAAATGTGCAAAAAAAATACTAGAATAGGGAGGAACACTTAGGAGCCATTTCAGGGCTAGACGAGTGAGAGTTGAACCAAATCCCTTGCATAAGCATGCTTCTTTCAGATTGGAAGGGATTGGATTTATTTCCATCCTTTCCCTATATTGAGCCATGTGCTCTTCAGGATCTGTTGATCCATCATAGAGCTTCATGCTTGGAGTTTGAAACCGCTTTGGGATCACTGCATCGCATATGGGGGGTGCAAATCTTCACACCCTATGGCATGTTGAGGATACCTCAGGGATGGGTTGCACTATCCCTGGTACACTCGATACCATATCCTTTATCTTCTGAAGCTCCCTTGCTAGCTGAGGGCTTATTCCTGTATCCTGCAAAGAAGCGACATCATTAGTAGTAAAAGTACTTAAAATTAAATTGTTACCGTTATTGTTATATCCTTGGGATGGCACAGGTGTATATCCTGTATCCCTGGTAGTTGCCATCCTGGGTACAGTAGTTGTTTCTGGAGCAGAGAACCCGGTATTCATGGGGATGAAATCTCCTTGATGAACACCTCCAGAGATGCCAGAATTAAAATCCAACACCCTTGGTTGCAATGGTGTCCACATGTCTTCAGTTGGTCTCTTCGAGGATGTCTTGAGGGATTGTATCTCTCTCATCATCATTCTGTTGGTCTCCTGCTAATGTTGCATTTGTTCCTTCACCATTGAAAACATGAAAAGGATCTCATCATTTGACACGAAAACAGGAGAGGATCCAGATGTCCCCATTGCTGGTCTAGGTGGAATCTGGGAAGTAGCACTCTTTGAGAATGCAGGTGGAGGTGGTAAGGCAGTGTTTCTGGTAGAGGTTGATGATGGCATGGATGAAGAGATAGTTTTCTGGGAAGAAGACATAGTTGTCAAGTTTTGTAAAAATGAGTTAATTAAGAAAAGGTTTTAACAAAGTTTTTTGTTAAAATAGCACCACTTGCCCCACGGTGGGCGCCAAATTGTTTTCGTCCAAAATTACCTAGTAAAAATTATCTTGTATTCCAAATTAGAAATTGTGAGGTAAGGTGCTAAGAATGTAATTCAAATGTTAAAACTAGTTATATTTTGAAAATGCTTGATTAGGATGCAAAAAGAAGTAGATATATGACAACTATGCTCGGGATGGCTTAAGTTTGCTTTAGGATGGACAGTTATATCCTCGGGATGGAACAATTTGTAATGGATGAATAAAGCAATAAAACACAAAGAAGAACACTCGATCTACGAGGAAAGCCCTTGATCAGTTGTAGATCGCCGGCATAAAACCTCGGGAGGAGACTAGGCCCCTGCCTTGTTTGTTAATATTAATTTTGTAAAAAAGTACAACTTTGGATGAGCAAATGGACGAGTGTGCTAAGATTACAATGATTGTGAGTGTTTCTAAGTGTATGTGTACAGCTATAGTATAAGCAATGTGTCCTATACTCGTCCAATACTCCCATTTATATAGTACATGAGAATAAATAAATAATCCCGTGGGATCCGCTAAGTAGTTAAGCTCCTTCAATGTTGTTTAAGAGCTGTTTCAGGTGAACGTCGGAGGTCTTCAACAGAATGTAGTCGTTGTATAACGGTTTCTCCTCAGCTAGTCATTGTTCCAGCTGTTTCCTTATTTGTCGCTGATATTAAATGTATATCGGTTACAACTTTGACTCCACTTCAATCTTGGACCATGAGTTACACTTCTATCTTTGACTCCTTCAATTGAGGATTATAATATAGAGCTAATTCGTTAGTTCATTCTCAGGATGTGCACATGCTGAAATACTGTTACATCCTGAAGTCAGTTGAGCCTTTCACCATCCTGAGGATGGTACATTAGGGATGTGAGGTAAAATTATCTTGAGGATTTTCACCCACAACAAAAGGTAAGACTGGTCACTGATTTGAAGATTGATACCATGATTCTAGGTGATCTTAATAAAGACCATCAAGATCCACCAAATCTCAGGCATAGCCTGAGTATATGCCATCCCAGTAACGACAAAGAAATCATTGATGAACTTGGGGAATGGATGTCTTAGGCCAAGGTGGAAAGGTAGGTACATGAAGCAGACCCAAACAGAGGATGCAAAATCAGACTTTGCATTCTGGTCATATAGCCAAAACATAGCTGATTCAGGGAAGGCCCCTGAGTTTTTCAAAAAGGTTGAATATCTCTTTCTGTGAATGTACAGACTTCGTTTGCAGGATCTTGTAACAGGTTTTGTTGTATAAAGTCCTTATGGACTCCTATACTTCCTACAGCCCTTGTTGATTTTTTAACCATCCTAAGAATTCTTTGTATAATAAATTCGAAGATTGATAAAAACAGAGAAAAGCAGGGAAGAAAGAAGAAATTACCTTTCTGATAATCTTGTTGTGATTATAAACTGTGAAAGGTGATAAGGTATAACGGTCATCCCTAAAATCATCGACCAAAATATAGCCGTTGATATTCTATCAGATGTATAATCATCCTCAAAAGCCAAGCATCAGAATTAAAAATATTATAACCGTTAAGATATTAACGGTAACATATTTTTGGGGACAATTGTTGGTGGTGAAATTTTCAGCATAGAACTAACCTATATTTTCTATGTGACATCCTCGGGATACTACAGGCAGAACAGGATTCAGGATGACACTGAATATTATCTTATGCACATTCTGAGGATAAGCTAACTATCTTATTTTATATGAATGCAGGATGATTTTATCTCATATTCTCTGAGTAACATCCTCAGGATACTGAAGGACTAAGCATGGTTCAGGATGTAACTGTAATTTACCTTATGTGCATCCCGAGGATGGACTAACAAATTATCTTATTATGACGATATTGCAGGTCACCTAGTCAATATTAAGGTTTGTAACTGCTCCCTAACGGCTATATTGTCTCATTCAAGACAAAGGAGCTGATCATTGAAGAGCAATACGTGTGGATCAAGTCCAACACTAAAGAATAAGTCAAAGGTGTAACCGACGAGCATTAATGAGAGGCGAGAAATAAGGAAACGATTAACCAACGTCTATATTGGTTAATCACTCTTCAAAGACAACTGGAAACAGTCAGGAGACTCATTAATATAGGTGGATATCATGGGATTTTCATTATTCACTAGTAACTATATATAGAGGTGATTAAACGAGTATAGGACACTTCTCACTGGCTTAACACTTCGCAGACACCTGATATTCTCTCTACACACACAACACTCATATTGTAATCTTAGATACTCGTTCATCACCTATCCAAAGTTGTACTCATTTTTACCTTATTAATATTAACAAACAAGGCAGGGGCTTAGACTCCTCCCGAGGTTTTGTGCCGACGATCATCAATGGATCAAGGGCTTTCCTCGTACATCGGGTGTTGTTCTCTTGTTGCATTGCATTTACATTCATTGATCTTTGCCTATTTCGTCATTCTGTCAGACAGTTACATCCTCAAGATATAACTGTGCATCCTGACCAGTTTCTTTGCCATCCTGAGCATAGTTGTTACATTGATATTTCTTTGTTATATTAAACTGCCATCTTCAGAACACAACTGAGTTTTTGACATAATTCACACATTTAGCACTCTACCTCACTTTTACTAATTTGGAATACAAAATTATTTCTACCAGGTAATTTTTGACCAAAACACTAACCATTTTAATGGATCTTATGCAGTAAAGGGTCAAAAATTAGCTGTTTATCTAGAAATAATTAAAAATTTAGCAACCTCTTTTGTAGAATTTTCACTAACACAGGTACCCAGGGAAGAAAATGTTGAAGCTGATGCCTTAGAAAATCTAGGATCCTCTTTAAATCTACCTGAAGGATCCAAGATTCCCATCATCCACATCGTGAAACCAGCAATCGAAGAGTGGCATCCTGAGGATAGCAAGGCACATCCTGAGGATATCACTGAACATCCTGAGGATAAAACAGTACATCCCGAGGATATCACTGTTCTAACCACTCAGGTTCGAGACGATTCGTCGTGGATGACTCCTATAATGAAGTATTTACAAGAAGATGTCATCCCTGATGAAGAAAATGCAAAGGCTTTCAGGATGAAGGTATCAAAATTTACTATTATAGACAATATTTTGTATAGAAAATCTCTTGCAGGTCCATATTTGAGGTGTCTCAACAAAGAAGAAGCAAATAAAGTACTCAAGGATATCCACGAAGGAGACTGTGGGAATCACACAAGAGGAAGATCTCTTTACTCAAAGACCTTAAGGACAAGATACTACTGGCCAACTATGAAGAAGGATGCCATGCTGTATTCTCAAAAGTGTGATCCATGTCAAAGACATAGTAACATACTTCACTAGCCTGCTGAACCATTACATCCTATTATTTCACCATGGCCCTTAATGAAATGGGGGATGGATATAGTAGGAAAGCTACCCAAAGCTCCTGGTGGAAAGGTGTTCATGCTAGTAATGACGGATTACTTGTCAAAGTGGATCGAAGCCGAAGCATTCGTACAAGTTAGAGATAAAGAAGTGGTGTCATTCATCAAAAGGAACATCTTGACAAGATTTGGAGTACCATCTGAAATTATTTGTGACAATGGCTCTCAATTCATTAGCAAAAGAACAACTAACTTTTGTGAGAGCTCGGGGATCAAAATGATAACTTCAACATCAGTCCATCCTCAGGCTAATGGACAAGCAGAATCCTCAAATAAAATCATTGTCAACAACTTGAAGAAAAACTTGGGGAAAAGAAAGGGAAATGGGCAGAAGAACTTCCATTTGTACTTTGGGCTGATAGGACTACTTCCAAAAATGCAACTGGTCAGACACCTTTCTCCTTGGTCTTTGGAACATAAGCAATGCTACCAACAGAGATGGTCATTGTAACACCCCAACCGATGGCGGAAACATCGGGATGTTACGTATTGATGATTGTTCAGTAGCTCATGGTAAATAATAAATTTCATTATATGATTTAAATAAATTACATACAATTGTTCTACAAGAATTCGTACATCAAATTGAATAAAACTATGCACACATCTTCAAGCATTAATTCAAATCTTCAAGCAAGTAGAACCTGAAACATGTTAAGTTGAAAATATTTTGGGTCAACAAAAGTTGGTGAGAATTACATAGGTTTTGATAATCGAATAAAATTGTTGTGCAATTCATGTGTCATGGCAAGTCTAGTCCATATGTGAAAACATACTAGAAGTAAATCGAGTGCATAATCAACCCTTGTGACTGTTGTATTGTGGTACATCCCATACGCTCATGGTTCACTCGTTTATATTGCAGTAACAAACACCCACGCTACCTTTGTAGGAGGCACGTATCCGGGTGGGATTGTCAGTCCAATAGATCTATCAATGTATACCCTCGGCTGATCAATGTTAATGATTATGCTAGAATAGTGCTTACCCTAGTCATGTTCAAGACATAATGCAACATAGAAAAACACATAGACACATTTATGATTGAATTGCATAAATGATGTTGTAACATGTTTCACCCCAAAAATGGTGGTAAATAGAAAAGGGGCTATGTAAAAACTCACCTTAGCAAAATGTTATACTTCTTGAAAATTGAATAGTGGTGTTGCTCAAATGTGTCAAGTATCACCCTATAATAAGGTAATAAATATGTCTAAGTCTATCTAGTCTACAAATGTATATGTTCTAGGGCTTCGAATTGGGGATAAATGCTTGTTTGATTAATAATAAAAATGTTTGATAATTGAGAGAAATTTAGTAAATAAATAAACAAAAATCTTGTTATAAATTTTGAATTCAAAATACCACAAAAATAATTAAATGTAAACAATAATAATAGAACTTGTCGTTTTTATCCAAATTATACGTAACGTACAATTATTAAACGCGAAATGTTACAGTCTCTCCTACTTTTAGGAACTTCGTCCCGAAGTTAAAAGAAAGACACCAGGTTTACAATTGGTCGACTACCGAAAACCTTGATAAAATTTCACACTACCTTAACGTACCTGTAAATTCATGATTACGTTCCGGACCGTAATTACCAATTTACCTTACATTAGGGTTTTGCGTCCTTTTATGACTCTACCGATTGTTGAGCAGGTTCGATAGTCTCCACCAGTCGTTGAGCAGGTTGTAGGGCCTCTCCCGACTGTTGGAAAGACATGATGACCTCTACCAATCATTGAGTAGGTTGTTTGGTAGTCAACTAATTGTTGTACAAGTAAGCAAGTATGATTATAGATATAGCAATTAGTTCACATTCAAACAAGCATGCACTCAGATGTTATGATAATACTTGAATTTATTACTTGAATCAAAAAGTGTCAATACATAGAATTAAAAAGTAGACATCATTCAAATGGTGGGGTTTGCTGTTAAGTAGCTGGAGGGTCTCTAGCGGGATTATTTGGAGCAGCAAGGGCGTTTGTAGCAGGAATTCGACAAGCATCCGCAAGATGCCCATACCTTTGACAATTGGTACACTGACGGCAGGGCACTTGGGTTGGGTGGTGATACTGGCAGGTATCACACTTAGGTTGCTTCCCGTTGTATTGTTTCTTGGTGGGTGGGACAGTGGTGTCTATTGCAAAATTCCTGACTTTGCATTTTCCGTTGGTTAAGGCCTCAGTTTTGATTTCAATGGCAGGTTGGGGAGTATCCTTTGCAACAGTATTCTTTTCCCCTTTCCGAGTCAGGGTTCCTGCCTACACATGATTATCTATTAGGGTGGCCGCCAAACGCTTTGCTTCCTCCAGAGTAGCAGGGTTCCTTCCCCACATCGTATCCTGAATCTTCATGGGTAAGCCACCAATGTATTTTTCGATTGCAATAGGCAAGGGGGTGACTTTGTGTGGTAACAGGAGGCTAAGTTCGTGGAAACGAGTGTTGTAGGCAAGGTTTTCTCCACTATCTTGGACAAGATCGTGAAACTCGTCTTCCAACTTCTTGATTTCGTTGCGTGGGCAGAATTCATTTTTCATAATCTCCTTGACTTGATCCCAAGTCATAGCAAGTGCAACTTCAGCTCCTCTGGTGCGCTTTTCCTCATTCCACCAAGTGAGTGCTCGTTTGTGAAGAACACTCATAGCATAACGGGCCATAAAGTTATCGGGGCACTCACTGTTAATGAAGGTATTCTCAATACCCTCGAACCATTGCAGAAGACCCGTAGCTCCTTCATCTCCACTGAACTTAGGAGGATTACAGGTATTAAAGTGCTTAAGAGTGCAAGCTGGGAGACCATTCCCGTTCCCGTTGTGGTTTCCATTTCCATTTCCGTTTCCATTACCGTTTCCGTTGCCGTTACCGTTTCCATTGCCATTACCGTTCCCATTCATTTGGATGACTTGAGCCACCAGGTTAGGAACCAGAGTTGCCATTTGTTGCGCCATTTGTTGGGAAATGATCGCAGCTAGTTGGGCATCGAAACCATTGTTGTTGTTGTGGTTGTTGTTGTTGTTGTTGTGGTTGTTATTGTTGCTACTTCCTTCTTCATGATTACTGCCATTGTTAAGGCGAGTGCTGCGACGAGGAGGCATGATCTGTAAGAGACACAATGATTGTTCAATGAGATATGGAATGAATGAAGGACAGTGAGGTAATATAAGGAATGTAATCATTTATTCATTAATTAAAACGAATAAACGAAAACGTTGACTTATCAAAGATTCAAAATTCTAATAACATATGAAGACATGCTTTAGCCTATAAGTGAACACTCATCCCGAGAATTCCCAGGTAGGCATCCGGGTCCCTCGTCTGATTGGGATATATGCGCAATGCCAGCCTAGACAGAAGACTCAGAATACAGGCGTTCACCTTTCCAGATTGCACGTGTTCGTTAATAAAATCTAGAACTTTGACGAGATCTCAAGGTGGTTCAGGCTAAGCCTGAGGATTTTGTCTTATCAGTCTATGAGTAGATCCAGCAATGGAGAGCGATCTTCTTGTAAGGATGAAAGTAGGGATAAGAAGTAGGAGGGAGATAGAGAATAGCAAATAAAAGAAGCAAGTACTGGTTAAATCCTATGGTTATAGACTAGATTATTTTTCTAATAACCTAATTCCCTATAACCATGGCTCTGATACCAATCTGTAACACCCCAACCGATGGCGGAAACATCGGGATGTCACGTATTGATGATTGTTCAGTAGCTCATGGTAAATAATAAATTTCATTATATGATTTAAGTAAATTACATACAATTGTTCTACAAGAATTCGTACATCAAATTGAATAAAACTATGCACACATCTTCAAGCATTAATTCAAATCTTCAAGCAAGTAGAACCTGAAACATGTTAAGTTGAAAATATTTTGGGTCAACAAAAGTTGGTGAGAATTACATAGGTTTTGATAATCGAATAAAATTGTTGTGCAATTCATGTGTCATGGCAAGTCTAGTCCATATGTGAAAACATACTAGAAGTAAATCGAGTGCATAATCAACCCTTGTGACTGTTGTATTGTGGTACATCCCATACGCTCATGGTTCACTCGTTTATATTGCAGTAACAAACACCCACGCTACCTTTGTAGGAGGCACGTATCCGGTTGGGATTGTCAGTCCAATAGATCTATCAATGTATACCGTCGGCTGATCAATGTTAATGATTATACTAGAATTGTGCTTACCCTAGTCATGTTCAAGACATAATGCAACATAGAAAAACACATAGACACATTGATGATTGAATTGCATAAATGATGTTGTAACATGTTTCACCCCAAAAATGGTGGTAAATAGAAAAGGGGCTATGTAAAAACTCACCTTAGCAAAATGTTATACTTCTTGAAAATTGAATAGTGGTGTTGCTCAAATGTGTCAAGTATCACCCTATAATAAGGTAATAAATATGTCTAAGTCTATCTAGTCTACAAATGTATATGTTCTAGGGCTTCGAATTGGGGATAAATGCTTGTTTGATTAATAATAAAAATGTTTGATAATTGAGAGAAATTTAGTAAATAAATAAACAAAAATCTTGTTATAAATTTTGAATTCAAAATGCCACAAAAATAATTAAATGTAAACAATAATAATAGAACTTGTCGTTTTTATCCAAATTATACGTAACGTACAATTATTAAACGCGAAATGTTACAGTCATGCCTACAGCAAGGAGACATCTTCAGGATGCAACTACCAACTCGGAAGCACTATTGCAAGTTTTGGAAGCTATGGATGAACTCAGGGATGCTGCTAAATTAAGGATGACAGCTCATCAACAGAGGATTGCTAAAGCCTACAACAAAAATATAAGGATAAGAAGATTTCAAGAAGGAGATTTGGTACTATGGAATAGGGCTGTTCATGAGCCGAACCGAGCCGAGCCAGGAAAAGCTCGCGCTCGGCTTGGTTATAAACCGAGCCAGCTCGGCTCGGCTCGGATTTGAAACCGAGCTGAAAATCAAAGCTCAAGCTCGGCTTGGTTTTAAACCGAGCCGACTCGGCTCGGCTTGGTTTGGCTCGAATTTAAAAAGAAAAAAGAAAAATGGCTTTCAAAATTCAATAGTTTAAACTATTATTCAATAGTTAAAAATAACACAATTAAAATAAGTTCAACCTTATACATTGCATGCTAAAATCAGTTCAAGCAAGTACAAAACAAGTCTCAAATTTTAACGGAATACCGGCGAAGTTCATCAACATACGAATTAACTTAAGTACTTGGATCAAAAGTAGTATTGAGTTTATTTAAATAACTTGATTAGCTATAACTTTAATCCTAAGCAAAGAATCTCCATGCCACTGTTACCAAATATTAAATTTGTAGCATATTCTCCATCTTGTTTTACATTTTGGTAATATATTATATGTATATAAAAAATATATATTAAAAATTAGAATTATTCGAGCCAAACCGAGCCAGCTCGGCTCGTTACAAACCGAGCCGAGCTAGGCTCACTTTCTAACCGATCCGAGACGGCTCGGCTCAGTTTCAAACCGAGCCATATCGAGCGAGCTTTTTTCGAGCTAAATCCGAGCGAGCTTCGAGCGAGCTCCGAGCCACGAGCTTTTTGGACAGCCCTACTATGGAAAGCCTTCCAAAATACAACGAAACCAAGTGATGGCAAGCTAGCTCCTAAGTGGGAAGGACCATACTTGATAGATTCCAAAGCTGACAAAGGAGCATATTCGCTATCGACGATGGAACGAGAAATTCTACCAAGAGCTTGGAATGCAATTCATTTAAAATATTACCATGTCTAAGGATGCATATGACTGATCTCTCTGGAAGAGAAACCATGGTAGGATGAAGGTGAAGGCTGATAGAGATGAATCATCTCCACATGTAAGTACTTATCCTTAACTTATTTCAATCGTTTATATTACTAAACATGGTCTAGAAATAGTCCATCCTGAGAATTTTGCAGTACCATCTAGAAGATGGAAGGCATAGAAGACTAGAGGGTTGGCCACCCTCTCCTCCGTTAAGGTGTCAGACACCTTCCTAAGATTTAAAGGTTTTCACCTTTCTCATTGGGTTAGCAACCCCGCCTGGTGCGCACGTCGTTCATGTATATTTTTAGGATGGTGGGACCAGTCCATGTAAAAGTGGCTGACAATTTCATCATTTTTGAGATATATATTGAACTCTCAAGGTTTAGACATTTTTCAATGTCTCTTACATATTTGGTCTAGTCACTAGGGCCTTGTCGCCAGTTATTCCTAAGATATTACAATAGGCCTTGTCGCCAGTTATCCTCAAGATGCTACATATTGGTCTTGTCACCAAGTTATTATAAATGGGCTTGGCCCTAGCTTACTAAAAGGCCTAGTCGCCAGTATAATAACAATGTTTGCCTTTATACAGGATGTTATCAAAGTATACTAAACCATTCTTAAGAAAGGAATGCGAACTTAAAGATTATCTCGAATATGTTATACTGAGGACATCCTCAAGATGATGAAGACCATACTAAGGATGACGAAGAGAAAAGAAAACTGGGGACATCCTCAGGATAGTGAAGACCATCCTGAAGATGACAAAGACATATGAAGAATATCTTTGAGACAATGAGATTAGAAGACTACTTGATAGAAAGAACATAAAGCTATTATTCATATCATTCCCTTATAACCTAAATATTTGCTATTGTTTGCAGAATATCAAAATAAAAAGAACACAAGGATGTAGCGTCAAAAGTTGTTACCATATTATTAATGCATCATAGTCAAAATTGATGTTAACCCCTGGCTTCATCCAAAACCAGGACCCATCCACCAGGGTTAAACATCTATAGTCCGGGTCAGTAGAAGATTTGGGGCTTCGTCTTGAAACCAAGATCCCTCCACCCAAACCTTATAATATCCTAAGTTATTACATGCCAAAAAGAAATTGGCTGAAATTGTTCAACCACAAGATTACTACAAAGATTTAAAAAAGTGGGCTCCAGCCTAGTCTTCACATCCTTCATTGCCCACAGATAGATCCTTCACCACTTCAGCCACCTTAGCATCTGCTTCCTTCACCTCAGCATCCTCAGGATCTTTGGGCACATCCTCAGGATGAGTAATAGGAACAGGCTCATAGACCACATCTTTTCCACCCAGGCTCTTAATCTTTTCCTTCCAAGTATCAACGTCCCAGGCATCCTGATTGAACCCTGGATCCTTGGCTTGAAGAGCCATTTTTACCCTAGCCTGAAAGACAGAAATAGTGGAAGACTTCAAGAGCCCATTCCTGTGATCCTGTGCCTCCTTCTCCTGATCCATCATTGCCTGAGCATGCTCCGCCTTAACTCGCTTCAGTTCAGCCTCTGCCTCTACCAACTTGCTCTCACGATACTTGCTCTTGTCACGAGCAATATTATGGACTTCATCAAGTTTGGTCTGGGCTTCATGAAGTTCTTTGGTAACAGCATCCAAAGATTTCAGCAAGTATTCTAATACTAATCTCACATCATTATCTATACTAATTAACCAAACTAGATAATTCTAAATATTCAAATAATTAATTAAATATTAACTAATTAAACTTTCCACTTTAGCCCCTTCAACTTTACTATTATTCAAGATTAATCTTAACATATCAGTATCATCCTCAGGATAGGTCCATACCTGGAGAGTGAACTGGGAGATCTTGTTCAGAACATCATAAAAGCTTAACCCTTCAAAAGGGGTGACCTCCTTGGCAATAGCAGAAGCAGCACTAGCCTTCCTCTTCTTTGAGGCAGCAATAGCCCTAGACTTAGGGGGTTGGAAGAAGGGGTAACCATCTTGGAACTAGATGGTGATGGTGAAGTCACTTTGGTTGCCTTGACATCCAAACTGTCGATGCCATCCAGATCAAAGGAAGCAGGCTTCTTAGCTGAAAATATGACAAAAGCAGGGTTAGTAAATAAGTAAAACAAAGAACATCCTCGGGATGTAACATAACATGCTTACCAGACATCTCAGAAGCTTGACTAGCGGTATAACTCTCTTCTACTTCAAAAGTTCTTGCTGAGACAGGTAAGTCATAAACAGCCTTGCACCGCAGAAAAGCCTCGTTCATGGGAGAAGCAAACTTGGCAAATGAAGCACCTGTTAAACAAAAAAGTTTCAGAATGTTAACATCCTCAGGATGTAACTAAATTTTTTTTTATAAACACCTTGAAAATTTACCACTTTTTTAACCAAGTAAGAGGAATCTCATCCCCATGAGGGATAGAGCTCCTCTTTACAAAGAAAAACTTCGTTTTCCAGTTTTTCTCAGACTTAACAACGTTATACAGGAAGGGAGGATCCTTTTCTATAAGTTGAAGAACATAACGCTTAGAACCATGTGTCCTCAACTTATATACATTAGACAGGTCCCCCACTTGAAGATGGACACCATGACTTTCGATGATCCTGTTACAAACCACCAGTATCTTCCAGATTTCAGGCATGGCTTAAGCATAAGCCATCACTGTCAGATCAAAGAAATCTTTGATAAACGAGGGAAAGGGATACCTCAAACCTAGAGAGAAAGGTAAGTACAGGAAACAGACCCAGGTAGGAGATGCAAAATCAGATTTTGCATGAGGGTCATAAGGACGAAACTCAGCAGAACTCGAAAAGATTTTTGAGTTCTTTATGTAGAGGATTGTTTTGTCAAAAACAGATTGGTTTGATCATACAAGTCTACCAATCTAGGTGCGGAAACCCTAGATAAGTTACAATATGATAGTTAACGAATCAAACACACAGATTTACCTATTCAATATCCATTTTCATTAATTACTTGTCAAAAGATGTTATCTATAACGTTTACAAGTCAAACACAAAGTTTCACAATAAACACAAACCCTAGAGAGCACCTAGACTGAACACCTTGACACAAATGACAAAAGTTACATCATAAAATAAAGTTTCTCCTTATATACTACTGCAGGTTCGCCCTCTGCTTTAGGTCGAATGTGGAAGTTTTCCACATTCGCCCCTTTGATCAGCTCGAACCTGGAACTCGTCTTCATTCGCCCAGTCTTTATCTACATTCGCCCCCAATTCTTTACATTCGACCCAGTTATATTCCACTTTCGCCCCTACGCTATCACCAAAACAACTTTGATTTCGCAATCCAAAGCACTAGTCGCACATTATGCACTAACAAACTCCCCCTCGACTATTGCTTGGATTGCCTACGTTCTTCGTCCATCTGCTTATTCATCAGCTTAATCCTGAGTTGTTTCTTTTGATCTTTTGTCATCTCGGGCTCAAGCTTTTGCTTCGTCGAACGTTTCGGCACTTCATTCATCTTGACTTTTTCACCGAGTTTCTTCTCTAGATTACTACCTGAGTTGATGTCATATGCAAAACAAACTCCAACCACCTGTTGATACTTTCTAGCTTGATCTGCATCCTTCGGTTCATAATAAATCGGGTTGTAGTAAAGCATGATGATGTCTTCAAAAGCACAGTTAATGATCCACATTGGATCAAAAATGTGTATCTTCTTGTAAGCATCCTTCCCATCATTCAACACAATCACTGCTTCAGCTGGTCTCCAGTCATAATACCACATTAGGAATTCAGATCTGAAATGCTGCTGAATTGGCATTAAAGGTATCCTCTTCATTACACCTGGAGGTTTATACTTTAAAGTCACTTTCTTCAAACCTGTATTCGGATCAATCTCTTTATGCACTCTTCTCTTAGGATACTGAGGTTTAAACATATCCCACCTCGTTCTACTCTCCCAAGATAGCTTATCAGCAAACCAACCAACTGCATCACAATTCGCTGAAGCACCTGTCATAGTGAATCTGCATATGTCTCTCACCGCCCAGTACGGTAGAGTCTGAATATGATGGAATCTGTAGAAGTACAGAATTCCTTTATCCCATTTCACAACTATGCACTTCAAATATCTCAAATATTTCCAACCTAAAGCTCTGCCTTTGAATAATTGGTTGTGAAACTTATAAAATCCACCCTGTGCTTCAGGTTTAGGTCTTTTATCGTCCATTTCTTTCAAATTCTTTAACACAGTCTTCAAACTATCACTTTGTTCAGTCGTTGGTTTCTGATTCTTCTTTCCAAACACATTCTTCACGAATACATGACTCTTTTTCTTCGCTCTGTATTCTGCTTCTTTCAAGTATACTTCTGTTAAGTCTGGGAAAACTTCATCACTTTTATCTCTGAAGTATTCAGGATATTCCTCGTGTGTTATATCCTCAATCTCAATTTCTTCCTTCTCAAAAGATTGCTCATCAGAATGATTTCCTGCATCCTTTTCAGGAATGTCAGGTATCACTTGTTCTGCTATAATTTCCTCAAGTGTCTTACCCACATGCTGCGCAATACCTTCAAGTATTTCTTTAGAAACAGCAGCTGACACTTCTCCATCTTCAAGATCTGGATCGTTGTATTCTAGCTCAAATCTCATATCGTCTTCTTCAAAGATTTCAAGAAACTTTCCTGTGAGCTCGATCGTCCAAACTCTTTTGTTCAGCATCTCTCTATACAACTTCTTGTCATTATCCGATAAAGACTTAATCTTTTCGGTCCAGAAAATATCATCATCACCATCTACGTTCCAACCAGATTTCTTCTTGGAACTAGATTGACCTTCACTTTCTTTCTTAGTCTGTCTCTCTTCAAAAGTAAACTTACTTGCATCATTATTATCATCATCATCATTACTATCATCCTCATCATCATTTTTCTCACCCGATTTCCCATTAGCATCATCATCATGAGATCCATCATCTGATTCATCATCATTTTCTTCATCTGATGAGTCCTCAAAATCTACTTGTTCATCTTCTTCTTTCTCCTCTTCCTCTTCACCTTCTTTGAGTTGAGGAGCTTCATTATAAAGTTTATCTAACAATTTTCTCATCCTCTCATTGTCTTTAATCAACTTCTTATTCTCATTCCTTATCCCAGTATTCAATCTCCTGTTTCTCTTACTTCAATAACATCTCAACTTCCTTCTCTCTTCTTTTCTTACGTTTCTCTTTCACATCTCTTTTCGACATCGTCTTTTATTTGGGTTTCTTCTGTTCAACAACAACAGTAAAACCACTAAAGTCATCAACACCCAAACCAAGATCTCCTTCTCCACACTCTAAATCAATAGGATCGTTCTGCAATTGTTTTTCAACAGACTTGTTCAAACTCTCAGACTCTCCGCCACAGTGGCCTTGGGCTTAGAGGTCTTTATCTTCAAAGTCTCATCTGCAGAATCCCATCTCTCATCTTCTTCTGTCTCTTCAGAATCAACAGAAGATTCTTCATCAACAAGTTGAGTACCTTTCTTCGTAACACTTTTCTTTCTCTTCATTTGTTTCTTAGTTTGTTCAGCTTCATCATGTAACACCTCGAGGTGTTACGGGTCTCTTAAACGGGTCAGGTCGTACCTGACCACCCGATTATTTAATAACATATTTAAGTTCGAATCTCGCGACCAACCGTTTTAACCGATTATATAGATAATAATTATTGGATTTTTATTATCTCGGCTAAACGCTCCTTAACTGCTATTAAAACGTGGTCAAACGTTTCTTATTTTATTGTTATACTCGTTACCAAACACCCGAGTCTGAGTTATTATCCTCATTGCCAAACACCCCTTGTTTTATACCTTCCTTATAAACCTTGCTTGCCTTCTTGTCTGCTCATCCATCGAACATACATACACACATAAGAAGCTTGACCAGACAGCCATGGCGGCCGCTGCCGCCTCCGCTGCTGCCTCCGGTCACCGCCGCCGGCTGCCGCCGCCGTGCTTCTTCTCCGGTAAGCACAAGCATCCATCCTCCTCCTCTGTTTTTGGTCTGCAACTCTGTTCTTCTGTTCCTAAACCCAAATAATAACCGGAACCATCACAAGAACCCTCTCCTCTTCGTTATTATAACCAGACGGTCACCGGAGTTATGGTGACTGTCGTGAGCCTCTCATAATCCTTCTGTTTCTGGTTTGTAATTGTGAAACCATCCGGTGACCCAACTGTGACCCCTCGTCTTTTCTGTTCAGGTGACCGGTGTGTCACCTGATAACTATAACTAGCCGAACCCGAGTCCTCTTTCCGATAATAAACCCAACCCGATAATCATCTCCTTGTCTTTTTCATCGATAACCAACCAAGAAACCACCTTTCTGTTTTGTATTCGATTGAATCGAAACCAAACCTTTATCTTGCTCTGTTGAGGTATGAATCCCGATAACATAGCCTCCTGTTCCCGAGTTATGTTGGATAAACCAACCGCAAACCCCTTTCGTATTGTCACATAATCCATACATATGTTGATGTGTGTGTATTTATGTACTATGACAGGTAAATTGGGCTTTCGGTTGATTCCCGATGTAGTTCCGGTTGGTATTCTGTTTTCTGGTGAACCTCCGGTCAACATCCGATGAAGTCCGGTCAGCTTCTGGTCGTGCCGATGTGTTTCCAGTAGAACTCCGGTTACCTAAACCACCCGACTATTTCGGGGACCGGTTAACTTCCGATCATATTCCGATAATGACCCGAGGAGTATTCGGTTGTTATCATGGTAAGTATATTTCCATAAGGATTAATTGGTTAATAATCTTATGATAATTATTAATATGATAATCATGTTGATTGCGAGGTACCAATTAACCGTATCGGGAAAGTGAGTCGTTACCGAGTCGACTCAGTGACTCGGTCAACACCCGGAATAGAACCCGGTCCAATAGCTAGACGAGGATTATTAGAATTATACGAATATATATATAATACGGGAACGTACGGACTTGATATAATAATAAGAGAATAATAAACGTATATAAAATATATATGTTTATATATATAAGATTCGATATATAAAACGATATACTAGACTCGGGTTAATAATAATATGCTCAGCCGAACCAGCATCCGGGTAAGTTCGTGTCTAGAGTTCTGTAGGTTCGTGTGCCAAGCTGTAATGGCCAGCTTTATTAGCTACGAGTGCCAAGCTGTAATGGCCAGCTAGATTTAGGATGTCCGTGTCGTGTCAATAATGAACCCCGAGTTTAGGACTATCTAATATATACCGAATTCTATATGTATAAATGTATATATATATATGTAACGACCAACGAAAAATAAATAATAATTAAATAAAATAAATATTATTGGGCCACCTTAAGGTCTAGCCCAATATCCTTACCCGGATCATAACCGTAGGCCCAGTTCAAGCCCAACTAGTAAAACGGCCCATTAAGGAAAACCGTAAGCAGGCCCAATGGACCCGGTATTAATTATGGGCCACCTATTGGGCCAAAGGGGTCAAAATAAAGTGTTGGACCTATAATGTGAAACCCGATAATATATTGGGCCAAATAGTGTTAAATAAATATTGGGCCGGTATATTTTAGAGACCCGATAGAAATGTTGGGCCGATAAAGGGGTCCGATTACTTATAAGTGGGCCTAAAACTAGTTGGATCAAAAGAATAAATTATCAAGGAAACCTATAGATTATAACTAAGTTTCTAGCCCACTCCTTTATAATTAAACATCGGCCCATATAGTAAAACCGCCAAACTTGATACCTCCTCATCCACCTGTCCCATCCAAACTCATCCAACACCCAACACATAAGCACCCTATAATTTAGGAATCATCATTACTTTTGAATGAGACAAATATGATAAGATCTTTAAAACCATCGGCTCATTCAAACCCATCCCAAAACCATTAAACACCTTCCTCTTTCAACATGCAAACCACCTATACCCTCTCCTCAAAACCGATCGGAACTCCATCCTCCTTAAAATCAAACCTTTAAATCTTATATAATACTTAAACCCACCCTTCCTTTAAACTATAATCTAACTCCTTCCATTAAGAACAAGGTTCGGCTACGGTTGTTACTACCGGCCGATCATTAAGTTGCATCCGGGTAAGGTTCTAATCTTAATCTAGTAGGAAACACGAGTGCCAAGCTGTAATGGCCAGCTTACATACGTATTTATAACCTAAGCTGTAATGGTCAGCTATATACGTATATATATATATATATGTGTATATTAACCGTATATGTGTAAACAGGTGATCCGTATAATTCCCGAGCAAGCTTTTCGTCTTAGAAACCACGTGGAAGAACAACAAGTGAGTGCATGTACCCCCATAATCGTTTTAATGTTTCCGGGGTGAATATACGTTTGTGTCGTTTTCATGAAACATGCACGAATTATGATATAATAGAATTAATAGAAACCGGTTAAATAGAAACTACGTAGAGTGGATCCATTCGGTATCATAGAGTATAGACCCGGACCGATTAGAGGCCACGGGACCATATATAATCGATCTATACTCGCAAAATAGAATAACCGGATCATTGCATGCATGTATGATGTATGAGTCGAAATGGTTGTTTAAGGTCTTGACATCACTCACTAGTTTCGACTAACGTATTTTAAACGTATGTTTCAGGAGGTTAGCGTATCTATGGAACCCGAGCTTAGTTATGGTGTTAGTGAAATCATGGAGGAAGTTTAATGTCGATAAATAAAGTTGTGGTTATGTAATAAAGTGGAATGTTTTCGAAACAGAGTATGCTCGGCTTGGCCGAGTAGAATGTTTAAAAGTTTGTTTGATAATGTATAATATGGTGTGTTTGAAGTTTGAAAGTGTTTTGAAATAAAAGAAATAATAATCGGCTTTTAAAAGAGATGAAGGGATTAGATTTATAAACTAGTTAAGAAATTAACTACCAATCGGTAATGACTCGGTTTAAAAATCGGGTCGTTACAGGTTGGTATCAGAGCTCGGGTTCGGACGGTAGTGGATTTCGTATAGAAACTAACTTGAAATTTGATTGATATGTATACGTGTAATAGAATGTCAAGCAACGGAGAACAAGCCGAAGTGTCAATGGAAATTGAAGACGGAGAGATACCAAATCAAGAGGAAGTGATGGACAACGAGTCGCAGGAATTTCCGAGTACGCAAGACTTGTTGGCCGAAATACCGGGTTTAGTTTGGTCCGAAAATGGGTGGGATTTGAATTTGGAAAACATGGGAGTGATCGGCCCCTTGCCCGAACCCGTGTACACACCCGCCGAGTCGGTCCAACATTACCCGCAAGCTGATCCGGTACCCCACTACTTTTACCCGAACCCATCACCAAGTGAATACTATGGAACCTCTAGCAACCTCTCGGTAGAAGAGTCTAGTTATAATCCGTATACCATGGCCTACCCGACTCCTTTGACCCTACCTACCGTGACCCCGGTGATTGACCCATATCACGAGGCAACTATGATCACCCGGGCAAACGAAACTTTGCAACATTCGGAGTATGTGAGCCGTAAGGATTACTTGGAATTGACCGAGAGTTATTATCGTATGAAATCCGAACGTGACCAAGCTCGTAATATGTTGGAGGATTTGAAAAAGTTGGTGAGAAGGTTTGGATATCAAGCTCGACAAACCTTGGAGGATTCGAAATATCCTCTAATGTTGTGAAGAAGTTGGTGCATGGTTGAAGGGGTAGGCTAGTGGTTGGTTTGTGAAGGAAGGTGGTGGTAGTATTATGTGTATGTAAAATAATTGTGGTAGTATGTGAACTTAATTAGTATGTGTGGTAGTAGTACTTGGTGTGGTATGGTAGTATTTGGTATGGTAGTAAGAAAAATGTGTAATATTTGTATTAAGACATCTAGAAATTTTCTCTATAAATATAAATCTAGATGTTTATTTAAAGTGTTAATTTAAATTGTTAAATGATAAAAGACATAAAATAAATTACTACTAACCAAAATAAATAATTTTTAAAATATAGAAAATGCCGAGACGTTCAGACAGGAATACGGGAAAGGAGCCAGAAATGGAACCTACCAAGAAAAATAAAGCCTCTACATCTAGACCAACTGAAACCGTTGAAGAACCGGTAGAAGAAGAAATTCCCATACCAAACGAAATAAACGAATTAGAGGAAAAGATGAGGAAACTAGTCTTAGAAAGCCTTCAGGACTCGATTCCAACCATTATGACCATGTTAGAAAAACCATCCGGTTCCAAAACGGTAGATAAGAATCATGAGGAAGTTGTAGTTAATTTAGATGATAACACTATGAGGCCCCGATACTGTGATTACAAAACCTTTATGGCCTGTAGACCAGAATCTTTTGATGGTAGTACGGGTGCTGCTGGGGCAACCCGCTGGTTAGAAGAGATGGAATCTATACTTGAAATTAGTAACTGTGCTCCCCGAGACCAAGTAAAATTTGTAACCCACTCGTTGAAAGCGGAAGCTTTAAACTGGTGGAACATGATAAGGCAGATAAGAGGTAGGGATGTGGTTACTACCATGTCATGGTTAGAATTTCGAACACTTATTACCGAAAAATACTGCCCCATGAATGAGATTGAGAAAATAGAAATGGAATTTCTAGGGTTGGAGATGAAAGGCCTAGACTGTATAGGCTATATCAACCGCTTCAACCAACTTGCCCGTTTAGTACCCCACCAAGTAACCCCTGAACCTAAACGAATTAGGAGATTTATCTGGGGATTGAACCCCCAAATTCAGGGAATAGTTAGAGGGGCAAGACCAGCAAAATTTGACACTGCTTGTGAACTCGCCTTAAGTTTAACCGACGACATTGTAAGGCATAAAGAACGGGAGAGAGTAACCGTAGGTAGCAAAAGAGGGTGGAATGAAACCTTTAGGACCACCAACTTTAATACTTCTGGTAAAAGCCAAGAAAACCCAGGAGATCAGGGAAACCCCGAAAAGCGACCTTACAAAGGAAATAGCCCGTACTGTTCCAATTGCAAGTATTACCATTCAGGAGAATGTCGAAGAAGGTGTAATAGATGTGGCCGATTTCATCTCGGTAACTGCAAAGGACCCCATTGCCAGAACTGCAAGAAGGTAGGACATGTGGCGAAAGATTGCAGGTTTAACCCAGACCGTCCCAGAATCTGTTATGAATGTAAAGAACCAGGTCATTATAAAGCCGACTGTCCTAAACTCAAAACTCCGTCCAAGGTTGAACAAGGAAGAGGCAGGGCGTTTGCAATTAACGCAGAAGAAGCCAGGGATGAACCCGATCTGGTTACGGGTACGTTCTATGTTAATCAATTACCCGCATACGTTTTATTTGATACTGGAGCCAACCTTAGCTTTATTTCGAAAACCTTTATTGAAAAGATGGAAATACTCCCAGAACCCATGAATAAAACATACGACATCGAAATAGCTGACGGTAAAATTTTAAAAGCTTCGGAAGTTTTTAAAAATTTAACGTTGACTATAGAAAATCAAGAATTTTTAATAAATCTCATTCCTATGAGCCTAGGGGAATTTGACGTTGTTATTGGAATGGATTGGCTAGCTGCCAACCAAGTCGAAATAATTTGTAAAGAAAAGATAGTCAAAATACCAGTATTGAATCAAGAAACCTTGATCGTATACGGGGAGAAACCAAAAGGAAACCTGAACCTAATCTCTAGTATGAAAATGATGAAATTCTGGAAAAAGGGGCATCAACTCTTCCTGATACATGTGAATCTTGAAAACAAGGAAAAAGAAAAAGAAATGGATACAATTAAGATAATATCCGAATTCAAAGACGTCTTTCCTAATGAATTACCTGGATTACCTCCGCCTCGTCAAGTAGAATTTTCAATTGACCTAATTCCTGGAGCCGCGCCAATAGCTCGAGCCCCATATAGGTTAGCTTTTAACGAAATGAGGGAACTTACAAAACAATTAGAAGAACTCATAGAACGAGGATTCATTAGGCCTAGTACCTCCCCCTGGGGAGTGCCAGTACTTTTTGTAAAGAAAAAGGACGGAACCATGAGAATGTGCATTGACTATAGAGAGCTTAATAAGCTAACCATTAAGAACAAATACCCGTTACCAAGAATCGACGACCTTTTTGATCAGTTACAAGGTGCAAAATACTTTTCTAAGATTGATCTTAGATCAGGTTACCATCAGTTAAGAATAAAAGATGAGGACGTTTTTAAGACTGCTTTTCGAACCCGATATGGTCATTATGAATTTTTAGCCATGCCTTTTGGACTAACAAATGCTCCTGCAGTATTTATGGACCTGATGAATAGAATTTGCAGACCCTTCTTAGATAAGTTTGTGATCGTCTTTTTAGATGACATTTTAATTTATTCTAAGACTGAAAAAGAACACCAACAACATCTAAGAGAAATTTTAGAAACTCTTAGGAAAGAAAAGTTGTATGCGAAATTCTCCAAGTGTGAGTTTTGGGTGAAGGAAATCAAATTTCTAGGACATGTGATTAATGAGGAAGGAATACAAGTAGATCCTACCAAAGTAGAAGCCATTCAAAATTGGGGAACACCTAGGAATCCTACTGAAATCCGGCAATTTTTAGGGTTAGCAGGGTATTACCGAAGATTTATTAAGAACTTTGCTAGATTAGCCCTACCCCTTACCACTCTAACCAAGAAAGCTTCTAAGTTTAAATGGGGAGAAAAACAAGAACAAGCCTTTCAGAGCTTAAAGGAAAAATTGTGTGAAGCCCCGGTGTTAGTTTTACCGGAAGAGGGAAAGACATTCACTGTGTATTGTGACGCTTCCCAACAGGGATTGGGATGTGTTCTAATGCAAGAAGATCAGGTGATAGCATATGCCTCAAGGCAATTAAAGAAACACGAACAAAATTATGTTACCCATGATCTAGAATTAGGGGCAATAATATTCGCTTTAAAAATTTGGAGACATTATTTATACGGTACAAAATGTACAGTATATACCGATCATAAAGGCCTTCAACACATTTTTGATCAAAAACTTTTAAACATGCGACAAAGAAGATGGATAGAAGTTTTAAGCGATTACGAATGTGATATAAGATATCATCCAGGAAAAGCGAATATTGTAGCAGACGCTTTAAGTCGGAAGGAAAAACCTTTAGGAGCTAAGGCTTTTAGAATCACCTTGATAAATGAATTTCTAAATCAATTAAGAAATTATCAAAGGAAAGCTTTAGAACCTACTTTAAGAAAACAAGAGGAACTGAATGGAGAAGGAGAAAGATTAGTAGAAGGTGCAGATGGCATCTTAAGACATGACTCTCGTATATGGATACCTCGACATGGTGATCAAAGAGAAGTTGTATTAAAGGAAACTCATCATTCAAAGTATTCTATCCACCCTGGTAGTCACAAGATGTATAGAGATCTTAGGAAGAATTTTTGGTGGCCAAGTATAAAAAGAAATGTTGGAGAATTTGTAGCCAAATGTATAACCTGTTCTAAAGTCAAGGCAGAACACCAAAAACCTAGCGGGTTATTAATTCAACCCGAAATTCCCGTTTGGAAATGGGACCAGCTTACCATGGATCTTGTAACCAAGTTACCAAGATCTACAAAAGGTAATGATGCCATTTGGGTGATAGTAGATAGACTAACCAAATCAGCTCACTTTCTACCCATACAAGAAAACTTTGGAGTAGAAAAATTAGCAAAAATATATGTGAGAGAGATAGTAACAAGGCATGGAATTCCCCTTTCTATAATCTCAGATCGAGATGGTCGTTTTACTTCTCGATTCTGGGAAAAATTCCAAGATGCCTTAGGATCTCAAATTAGGCTTAGTACTGCCTACCACCCACAAATAGACGGACAAAGTGAGAGGACGATTCAAACGCTAGAGGATATGCTGAGAGCTTGTATCCTGGAATTTAAGGGAAGTTGGGATGTACATCTACCATTGATCGAATTCTCATACAATAATAGTTACCATGCTTCCATCAAAGCTGCACCCTTCGAAGCATTATATGGTAGAAAATGTAGATCTCCGGTATGCTGGAATGAGATCGGAGAAACCCAACTGACGGGCCCACAAATCATCCAAGAAACCACAGACAAAATAGTTCAAATCAGGAAGAAACTGGAGGAAGCTAGAAGTCGACAGAAAAGTTACGCAGATAATAGACGAAAGCCATTGGAATTCCAGATAGGAGACTACGTCCTTTTAAAAGTAGCCCCGTGGAAAGGTGTTATCAGATTCCAAAAACGGGGAAAACTTAATCCACGATATATAGGTCCGTATCAAGTGATAGAAAGAATTGGACCAGTAGCCTATCGTCTAGACTTACCTCCAGAATTAAATGGAATTCACGATGTCTTCCATATATCTAACCTCCGAAAATGTGTAATAGACACACAAGCTATCATTCCCTTAGACGATGTCCAGGTAAATCCCCAGTTACAATTCACAGAAGAACCTATAGAAATAGTATCGCAACAGGAAAGGAGACTAAGGAGGGGAAAAATACCAATAGTACAAGTCAAGTGGAATGCGAGAAGAGGTCCAGAATTCACCTTTGAACGTGAAGATAGGATGAGAGCTAAATACCCCCATCTTTTTATAAATCAGGTATAATATAAAAACAATTTCGGGGACGAAATTTCCTAAGGGGGGGAGAATGTAACGACCAACGAAAAATAAATAATAATTAAATAAAATAAATATTATTGGGCCACCTTAAGGTCTAGCCCAATATCCTTACCCGGATCATAACCGTAGGCCCAGTTCAAGCCCAACTAGTAAAACGGCCCATTAAGAAAAACCGTAAGCAGGCCCAATGGACCCGGTATTAATTATGGGCCACCTATTGGGCCAAAGGGGTCAAAATAAAGTGTTGGACCTATAATGTGAAACCCGATAATATATTGGGCCAAATAGTGTTAAATAAATATTGGGCCGGTATATTTTAGAGACCCGATAGAAATGTTGGGCCGATAAAGGGGTCCGATTACTTATAAGTGGGCCTAAAACTAGTTGGATCAAAAGAATAAATTATCAAGGAAACCTATAGATTATAACTAAGTTTCTAGCCCACTCCTTTATAATTAAACATCGGCCCATATAGTAAAACCGCCAAACTTGATACCTCCTCATCCACCTGTGCCATCCAAACTCATCCAACACCCAACACATAAGCACCCTATAATTTAGGAATCATCATTACTTTTGAATGAGACAAATATGATAAGATCTTTAAAACCATCGGCTCATTCAAACCCATCCCAAAACCATTAAACACCTTCCTCTTTCAACATGCAAACCACCTATACCCTCTCCTCAAAACCGATCGGAACTCCATCCTCCTTAAAATCAAACCTTTAAATCTTATATAATACTTAAACCCACCCTTCCTTTAAACTATAATCTAACTCCTTCCATTAAGAACAAGGTTCGGCTACGGTTGTTACTACCGGCCGATCATTAAGTTGCATCCGGGTAAGGTTCTAATCTTAATCTAGTAGGAAACACGAGTGCCAAGCTGTAATGGCCAGCTTACATACGTATTTATAACCTAAGCTGTAATGGTCAGCTATATACGTATATATATATGTGTATATTAACCGTATATGTGTAAACAGGTGATCCGTATAATTCCCGAGCAAGCTTTTCGTCTTAGAAACCACGTGGAAGAACAACAAGTGAGTGCATGTACCCCCATAATCGTTTTAATGTTTCCGGGGTGAATATACGTTTGTGTCGTTTTCATGAAACATGCACGAATTATGATATAATAGAATTAATAGAAACCGGTTAAATAGAAACTACGTAGAGTGGATCCATTCGGTATCATAGAGTATAGACCCGGACCGATTAGAGGCCACGGGACCATATATAATCGATCTATACTCGCAAAATAGAATAACCGGATCATTGCATGCATGTATGATGTATGAGTCGAAATGGTTGTTTAAGGTCTTGACATCACTCACTAGTTTCGACTAACGTATTTTAAACGTATGTTTCAGGAGGTTAGCGTATCTATGGAACCCGAGCTTAGTTATGGTGTTAGTGAAATCATGGAGGAAGTTTAATGTCGATAAATAAAGTTGTGGTTATGTAATAAAGTGGAATGTTTTCGAAACAGAGTATGCTCGGCTTGGCCGAGTAGAATGTTTAAAAGTTTGTTTGATAATGTATAATATGGTGTGTTTGAAGTTTGAAAGTGTTTTGAAATAAAAGAAATAATAATCGGCTTTTAAAAGAGATGAAGGGATTAGATTTATAAACTAGTTAAGAAATTAACTACCAATCGGTAATGACTCGGTTTAAAAATCGGGTCGTTACAATATATATATATGAAATATAATCTAACAAGTCCCACGCGTAAAACGTATCAATATATATATATGAAATATAATTGTAATAAGAAGATTAGCTAGAGATTATACGCAAACCTGTGAGTATCGTGAACTCCCCACTTTTACTGTTTTATTAACGTTTTTGGGGGAATACATGTCGTTTTATTAGAAAACCTAGAAATGCTTTACATAATAAAATGATTACTAATAGAAGTTATATAATACAAAGGGGATAATAGAAACGACAAGGACAGTACTGACCGGTATATCGCCATTTCCTTTCTTGGCCAAATAGAGGACAAGAACCAGTCTTACTCGAGTAGAGGGTAGGAATAATTATATTTACCACAAGCAGAGTGGTACCATCGATAGGAATGGCAACTAATAGAATATAATAGAAACAATATATTAGATTGACATATAATCGGTATAATTTAATAGAATATAATAGCATATATTTTCCCCTCCAGAATTAGAATCGTAAAGCATGTTATAAAAGAATATTATAAATGAATTATTAATAAGCGAACTGGCCATTCACTTTATAAAATACACGACCTCACCAACTTTATGTTGACAGAAACTATTTTTGGCATGTGTTCAGGTAACCCAACAGATATGATGACGTGGATCCTGGAAGAATCAAGACTGTCAATATCCTGAGTTCCGCTGCGTAGCTCCGATAACCCGACCCGACGACCCGACACCGACTGCCAGGGTCGTTACAGGTTGGTATCAGAGCGGCGCTTGATGACAGTCTTGAAATCTTTATTAATCCAGGATCTACCAGGACTGTCTTTTAAAAGAAATTTTGATTAGAAATATGTATAAGGTAAAAGAATATTAGAGGATAAAATTTTGGGTACCTAAATGCCAAACCATTATAAAGTTGGTGAGAAGCATAATAGTATATTAGAAATTAAAACGAATCCACTACAGGATATTACTAGAATGATTATGTGGGGTAAATTGACAATTATGTACACAATTGTGAATTTACATGCACATATAATTTCTGGGAAATCTTACAGGATATTAAGGCTATAATAATTGAGAAACAATACAGAACAGAAACCAGATATATATTAAAAGAAATCAGAAAATAAATCGAGATATAAATAAGAAATGACGAAGGTTATAAAAGTATATATATATATATATATATATATATATATCTAAATAGATATTAAATATTACAAAAATCATCCGTTGTATATTCCAGAAATTCCGTATGAATTAATGGAAATATTCCAAGTCTTAATGACTATTCCTATCAAAATTCCGATCGTTAACCTTACGATTATTCCAAATATTTATAAATAGAATACAAATATTACGCTCCGACTTGAACATTCCTATGATCGAGTTTCCAGAAATATTATTTTAAATTCCGAAATTTCGATAAAATCAGATATGCTAGAGACATACGAGTATTATGTTTCTAAAGAATTTCCTCCAATTATTTAATTAGAAATCGGATAGATTCCTCGACAATTCAAGTTGTTTTAAATCTTTTCGGTATGACTTCGAAGTTTACTGAATTCATTCCCGGTCATTTTTATACTAAACCAGTATTATTATTATTAATCCTCCCTAAAAGTTTTTTATTTCAAAAATATGAAAATCCTATAGAACCATGATCGTATCATTTTGTCCGAACATATTTCAGTTCATATTCAGTACCATTTTCGTAAAAGATCTTTAATCGAATTTCTATCCGTATATACTTCAAGAGTATTTTCGGCACGATTCTATATTTATATTCGTTTAAACAACTTCCTTGATATTTTATTCTAATATGAACGATGAATATTATATATTCCGTTTTATAATCTAAACCCATCTTTGTATTTATATAAAAATCTCAGTTATATGCCATCATCGATCCTTCTGAGAATTAAGATAATATTTTGAACAGAAATATTATTATTTCGAAATTCTCGTGACAAGAATATTTTGGGATCTATCTAAAAGAGATCAAATTCTTACTCGATCGATGGAGCAACAATATAAGTACCATCTTAATCCTATGACTCGAACAAGTCAAAAAGATTAAAAGATTGAATGGATATATTGGACATCTTTTGATGCAATCAAATTCTTGAACAATTGACAGTCTATTTCGTTAGACTTGGATCAACATGTTTCCTTCCGGAATATATAATTTCGAATCTAAGAGAAAATAAACAACAGAATATCGGAATAATATGTGAAAGACACATACCAATTGTGATTAAAATAAATAAGTACTGGAATGTTAGGTGAGGTGGAATAGTAATTATGATCGCGACATAATTATGAATGCCACAGGCACAGGAACATTCGAGTAGGAGTTTATCAAGATCACAGTTTGTTTGTGTCATGAACATATTAAAAGAAATAAGAAGAAATATATATATATATATATATATTCGAACCATCAGCATATTATATGTGGAGAATACGACCACAGAACTGGCAATCTAGTTGAAATTTCTCCGTGAAATACGACTAAAAATATGTTCGCAGAATAAAAACCATCGATTGGTTAATTTCTACGAATCATAGAAATCAGTATATTGATTTCTGATTGCCAACCAAAGATAGTTGTATGTCCTCTGTGCAATCTCCGGGGCAAATGATATCTGGACCCTTACAGAAGGTATATCCGGACATTTGCCACCAAGTCACAGGATTCTTTATAAGGATATATGATGCTATGAACAAATCTTTGTAGTCACTTCGTATAAAGACTCGTGCGAGTTATAATACAATCAAATTGGTAAAACGGTCAAGTGTTACCAAGTTGAAATTCATGAATAAGAAGTGATGAAAGAATTGTTAAATCCTTAAAATATAACAGATATAAATTTATATGGATTCAGAAATCGGAAATGGTAGAATCCAACGAATTATTAAAAGAAATAATTTGTCGAATATATTGATACGATTGATACCAAGCAGAATCACGTAGAGATTCGCAAGGTATAATCGAAGTGAAAATGAAAAATGAATTATGCTCATTTTTCCAGTGAAACTCTCTGGCCAAGGAAAGACGGAATTCCTGTCCGAGTTAAAGGCTGTGAGAGATAAATTAAGAAATCACTGTTCTGGCATGAACTATCTACACGAATATCCAGATGAAATAAGCTTCGCTTATAATAAGTTGGATTAAGAAGATATGATAGATTGCCTATATACACGTTTATCGGAAAGTGTTTTCAGACACTGAAAGTATAGACTTTAATCGAATACATAAATATAAAAGAATTATTCCAAGCAAGCATATATTATAGAAATACTGGATTTATAGTGTCTGCTATAAATGAGTATCAGTATTCGCTTGGATATAAAAGAATATAAATAGATAAATAAAAGAATATAAATCGAAAAAAAAAAAGAATTATAATTCAAAAAGACATCCGATATGTCTGAATAATAGAAAGGCATCCGATATGCCAAGAAATATAATTATCAGATAAGAATATTAGTCGTAAGAAGAACGACTAAAATTTTTATAAAGAAAATGTTATAAAGAAGAAATTATAGAATATTTTACCGAGAGTGTATCAAATCCCGAAGTGATATCAAGAAGGAATAATTGCAGAAATACTTAACGCAATAAGTACTTATGCATTAAGCCTGAATGATAATCATGATTGTGAGAAAGAATGAATGATGCATTGTTCTTAGAATTTTAAAGTCAAAAGAATCGTAACAACGACTGTTACCAGTAGATTCCGAGACTATAAAGAGAAAGTTACATATATTGACTGTAGAATTGTGAAACCCCTCATTCACGATAATACAATAAGAAAAGTCAAATAATATGTATTGAGATACAATGCAGTCAATCATCAATGAAATAGTCAATAAGATTATTATCGATGATTTAAGAGAAATCTCAATAACCGATTTCAGTAGGTCAAGATAATGAAAAAGGAAAAGTGATAAGAATTCAATGTCAGTTGAATCATTATCAAAGAAAGAGTTATTAGAATATAATTCGAAGATCTTTCCTAAAAGACTCATCAATGATGATGCCTTTTATCTCTCCAGAGACAAAAAGGAATTATTGAAACCGTGTAATTCAACAAGTTGATTAGTCTTTTCTTGCACCTTTAGACTCCGGATAAGATACAATGATGGTAAATTCTAAGGTTCGAATAAAAGAGGTAGTAGCTCGGATCCCATTCAAGTCATGATAATGAAGGGACTTCCGTATCTATCTCTTAGGAACTATCTAGAATCCATCATTGTAATTGAATCCGAATATCAAACGATGAGTATATCGTATCGATTTGAGACTCTAGTGATGTTTGCTGGAGGTTTGTAAATCTTTCAGAAAAAAACGATCAGGATCTCAAAGTATGCTTAAATCGTCTTTATATAGGAATAATATTTAGTCTGTTTCTCATTCTAATGAGGGACAATATTAGAAGAATGTTCACAATATAAAGAAGATATCAATCTATACCAAGAACCTTTAATAGTCGTACCTGAAAATACAGATAGTCCATATATCTGTATTAACATGACTATAGCAAGAAAGGTTAAAACGTAAATTTGAATTGATATAAGATCAAGTTCCTTGTAAACCACAAAAACTGATCATGTCTCACTGATAAATGTTCGGTTTAGATTTGTGACATCCTTATAGATTAAGGGTGTAAAGGACAAGATCACTCAAATTTCGGGGACGAAATTTCCTAAGGGGGGGAGAGTGTAACACCTCGAGGTGTTACGGGTCTCTTAAACGGGTCGGGTCGTACCCGACAACCCGATTATTTAATAACATATTTAAGTTCGAATCTCGCGACCAACCGTTTTAACCGATTATATAGATAATAATTATTGGATTTTTATTATCTCGGCTAAACGCTCCTTAACTGCTATTAAAACGTGGTCAAACGTTTCTTATTTTATTGTTATACTCGTTACCAAACACCCGAGTCTCAGTTATTATCCTCGTTGCCAAACTCCCCTTGTTTTATACCTTCCTTATAAACCTTGCTTGCCTTCTTGTCTGCTCATCCATCGAACATACATACACACATAAGAAGCTTGACCGGACAGCCATGGCGGCCGCTGCCGCCTCCGCTGCTGCCTCCGGTCACCGCCGCCGGCTGCCGCCGCCCTGCTTCTTCTCCGGTAAGCACAAGCATCCATCCTCCTCCTCTGTTTTTGGTCTGCAACTCTGTTCTTCTATTCCTAAACCCAAATAATAACCGGAACCATCACAAGAACCATCTCCTCTTCGTTATTATAACCAGACGGTCACCGGAGTTATGGTGACTGTCGTGAGCCTCTCATAATCCTTCTGTTTCTGGTTTGTAATTGTGAAACCATCCGGTGACCCAACTGTGACCCCTCGTCTTTTCTGTTCAGGTGACCGGTGTGTCACCTGATAACTATAACTAGCCAAACCCGAGTCCTCTTTCCGATAATAAACCCAACCCGATAATCATCTCCTTGTCTTTGTCATCGATAACCAACCAAGAAACCACCTTTCTGTTTTGTATTCAATTGAATCGAAACCAAACCTTTATCTTGCTCTGTTGAGGTATGAATCCCGATAACATAGCCTCCTGTTCCCGAGTTATGTTGGATAAACCAACCGCAAACCCCTTTCGTATTGTCACATAATCCATACATATGTTGATGTGTGTGTATTCTATGACAGGTAAATTGGGCTTTCGGTTGATTCCCGATGTATTTCCGGTTGGTATTCTGTTTTCTGGTGAACCTCCGGTCAACATCCGATGAAGTCCGGTCAGCTTCTGGTCGTGCCGATGTGTTTCCAGTAGAACTCCGGTTACCTAAACCACCCGACTATTTCGGGGACCGGTTAACTTCCGATCATATTCCGATAATAACCCGAGGAGTATTCGGTTGTTATCATGGTAAGTATATTTCCATAAGGATTAATTGGTTAATAATCTTATGATAATTATTAATATGATAATCATGTTGATTGCGAGGTACCAATTAACCGTATCGGGAAAGTGAGTCGTTACCGAGTCGACTCAGTGACTCGGTCAACACCCGGAATAGAACCCGGTCCAATAGCTAGACGAGGATTATTAGAATTATATGAATATATATATAATACGGGAACGTACGGACTTGATATAATAATAAGAGAATAATAAACGTATATAAATTATATATATGTTTATATATATAAGATTCGATATATAAAACGATATACTAGACTCGGGTTAATAATAATATGCTCAGCCGAACCAGCATCCGGGTAAGTTCGTGTCTAGAGTTCTGTAGGTTCGTGTGCCAAGCTGTAATGGCCAGCTTTATTAGCTACGAGTGCCAAGCTGTAATGGCCAGCTAGATTTAGGAAGTCCGTGTCGTGTCAATAATGAACCCCGAGTTTAGGACTATCTAATATATACCGAATTCTATATGTATAAATGTATATATGATATATATCCTAAGTATTACAATCTAACAAGTCCCACGCGTAAAACGTATCAATATATATATATGAAATATAATTGTAATAAGAAGATTAGCTAGAGATTATACGCAAACCTGTGAGTATCGTGAACTCCCCACTTTTACTGTTTTATTAATGTTTTCGGGGGAATACATGTCGTTTTATTAGAAAACCTAGAAATGCTTTACATAATAAAATGATTACTAATAGAAGTTATATAATAGAAAGGGGATAGTAGAAACGACAAGGACAGTACTGACCGGTATATCGCCATTTCCTTTCTTGTCCAAATAGAGGACAAGAACCAGTCTTACCCGAGTAGAGGGTAGGAATAATTATATTTACCACAAGCAGAGTGGTACCATTGATAGGAATTGCCACTAATAGAATAAAATAGAAACAATATATTAGGTTGACATATAATCGGTACAATTTAATAGAATATAATAGCATATATTTTCCCCTCCAGAATTAGAATCGTAAAGCATGTTATAAAAGAATATTATAAATGAATTATTAATAAACGAACTGGCCATTCACTTTATAAAATACACGACCTCACCAACTTTATGTTGACAGAAACTATTTTTGGCATGTGTTCAGGTAACCCAACAGATATGATGACGTGGATCCTGGAAGAATCAAGACTGTCAACATCCTGAGTTCCGCTGCGTAGCTCCGATAACCCGACCCGACGACCCGGCACCGACTGCCAGGGTAGTTACACATCAAGCTTTACCTTGCCCTTCCCTTTGGATCCAACATTCTTAACTTGCCTTTTCCTTTTCAACTTTGGATCTTCATGTACTAATGGATCATTTGTATCAGACTCACTGTTTGCATGCCTTACCTTGTTCTCACCCGGATCTGTGTATCCTGGATTAATCAAATACCCAAACAAATTCTTGTGAGGTGGCTTTTCGTTATCAGGAACACCTTTGTAACCTTTCATCCTTATCAAAGTCTTCAAGTTCATGTGATCCTGAACTAAAATCTTCGTAGGATCTTTCTTCAGAGTTGGATACTTGAGATCAAATATCATTTGCAGAAACCTGGGATATAACAGAAACTCTTCGTCTTCAATCCTTTGAGAGGTTCAAGCATATGATCAAGAATCATCCCGCCTCATTGAATGGTTTATTCAATGTTAAAGCAACCATCAGAGAACTCAAACTCTTCCTCATTACGTCATAGCCTCCACTCACAGTTCCAAACACATGAATAATGACGTGTGCAAAATACTTGAACTGAGGACATAACTTTCCTTTGTTCAAAGCCCCATATGTTATCGGACCGTTATACTTCATTCTCAGAAAGCATAACCTCTGTTCAATCCATGAAAGGCTTCTAGGATCAGTCGGCTCTTCATCTCTTAACTTCAGTGCTTGTCTTATATCATCTTCAGTAACTAATGCAAGCTCCCCTTGAATCTCACTTACAATAGTTGTCTTAGAATCCCAGAAATCATAACGTGCGTTCCTCCAGAACTCCTCAATATGATCCTTATAAATGATTGCAGGTGTTGCAATAGCATCTATAATTCGGCTTCTTCTGAGGAAATCCACAATGCCTAAGAATTCAGTAAGTTTCTGCACTTCACCGATAAATGCACAACAATTATAGGCACTCTCAAATGGCAATTCTTCTAAAACTTCATGAACTGGAACCTCTTGCACTGGGACATCAACATTCTCAGCTTGTGGTTCAGCCATTTGAATATCTGCAAAAACGACACATTGAAAATTTGTTAAAAACGAACAAAATCGACAAAATTTGAATTTTGGTTTTATAAAGTCTACATTCGCCCCAACGTGGGTACGAATGTGATATCAACGTGGGTACGAATGTAATATCTGAGGTTTGAATGTATAAAATTTGGTTCGAATGTAAAATTTCATAGGTAAAATCCCACTTTCGACCAAATTTCCACCTTCGTCCCTATGAACATTTACATTCGACCTATTCTGGCCAGGTTCGACCCTTATTCTGGTCGAACGTATCTGTTCATCAAACCAAACATCAATTCTGCAATCCAGCTAGTTTTAACATCTGTTTTTCATTCATTTGCCTAATAAAACAACCGACTAAACATTATTCTCATCTAATTGAATCAATTGTTTAGTTTTAGATGATTTTAAACATAATCTAGGATTTCACAGTATGTTAAAACACTAGATTATCCTATATTCTCCCCCTAAAATCATCTACAACTAAAACCTAATCAACAATTTTGATTAAAAACAAGTAAAACTGGTCAAACATTCATGTTCTAGGTTTCGAACACCCAAACCCTCAATCTGTCTCTGTTTCTTGTCCATTACCTGTAATTGTTGGATCAAAATGATGAGAAATGATCAAGGATTGATAATCAGGAATCACAAATACAAGGGCAACAAGGTTTTGGCAGTTTGAAAATTTTTGAAAATTTTTTGAAGTGAGGGTTCGAAAGAGGATCTGATATATATATATATATATATATATATATATATATATATATATATATATATATATATATATATATATATATATATATATATATATATATATATAGATGGTCACGTTCGACCGTTCTCGTTGGGCGAAAGTGAAATTAGTTCCACATTCGACCCTATTTAAAGGTTCGAATATGGACCCAAGGCTCGAATGTAAAATCAGACATTAGAACACTCACATTCGACCAATTTTGAAGGTTCGAAAGTAACAAAATTTCCACGTTCGACCCAGCTAAGGGGCGAATGAAAAATGGAAATTTTGAAAATTTAGCAAATCTCAAAATTGAATTTCGTTCAAATATTTTTCAACATTTTAGCCTCAAACATTCATTATTTCAGATTTAATTGATACAAAACTCATATTTGGTTCATCAAATTTCAGAAAATGACCATCAATCACCATCGGTTATTAAAAATAACACAGAAATGTAAAAATTTTGGTATTTTTGAAATTTATATTAAAACACACTGTTGGATCAGTGGCCTCTTTACAGAACACTTATGTGTTTGCAGATTTATATAAGAGTTATTGCACAGCGGAATAGTAAATGTTCTAAGGTTAAAATATCACTTTTAACAGGAGTTATTACTCCCCCTTGACTGAGCAGTTAATGATAATCAATAAATAGTTCAAGTATAAAGCAGTAAATGCAAGTTATGATTCTCAGATATGAAATGGATTATAGGTTTAAAAGCCTCGAAGGTTTTTCAATTAATTCAAAGTAAATCACATATATAAAATAGATGAACAAGCTCATCTATTTATAGACAAACATACAAGACTGTTGCACTAAGTAATCTAAGATATTTAGCTAAAATATTATACTTAGGATAATGTTTACAACAGGCTTTACATCGAAACCAGAAATAAGACTTTAACAAAACAATATAATACTAAACTACTGAAGTCTGAGTCGGTTAGAAGCTTCTGATGTGAAAGTACTGATGAGTGACAAACTACTGATGAGTAGTTTGTCTTCAGTAGTTCTTCAGTGTAATGTCTGGTTAGACTTCAGAACTTCTGATGCTTAACTCTTCAGCACTTTGCTCTTTTCTTCTTCAGTACTTCTGATTTCTTCTTCAGCAGTTTCTTCTATACTTAAGCAGAATATGATTTGGACTAAGGTTATCAAAAGGTGGTTTCTTCAATCCTCTTTGTCCCAACAATCTCCCCCTGGATTGATGAAGCCAAAACCTTATCCAATCTTTATTGTTGTTGATTCTTTCTCTCTTCTAGTATCCTCCAGACTTCTGTTGTCATCTTGGTAGTAAGAGTACATTTTTGTTGCTCAGTGAGAGATCCTTGTTCAGGTGTGAGATGTTGAATGGTGAGAAGGTCTTTTGAAGATAATACACTCAACTCCTTTGAGTTTTTGTAGACCTTACTTGAACGATCTTTCCTGGTCACTAACACTGAGTTAGAATCAGTGAATGACCATTTGATGATATTTACCTTTGACCTGTCAAAGTCAGAGGCATAGGAAACCAAGCCTGTTTCCTGGGGTTGTCCTGAGGATGATTGGGGAATTTCTTCTATTTCTGTGACTCTCAGGTGAGAATCCTTGCTACCTTGAAAGTCAACACCACCTTGGATAGGAATGTTGGGTAAGTGATGTTTTGTTATAACTCTGGTATGGGTTTTCTCTTTAATGGATTGTTGCAGTTGATAAGCATAAGTAGCACGATCTCTAAATTGTGTCAGCAGGGGCTTCTCTTCTACATCAAAGTCACCATGAACTAACTGATTTCCTTCCAAGAGTACCATCTTGAAATCAGTTTTCACAGTTGTTTCTTCCTCTGCTTTTCTCTTTGTAGCTGGTCTTCTAAGTGCACCAGATGTTCTCCTTATGATTGAAGTTTTTTGGGCTTCAGGAGTTTCAAATCTATCTGGATTTGCATCTTTGCTGGCCTTGAACTTCTTGTAAGTTTCATATAATGTTTCTTCTTTCCACTTTGAAACTGAGGCCTTTGAACCATAACCATTTGCTACAAGTTCTTCCACTATCTCAGCTCTTCTAGCTTTTCTCTCTTTTTCTGTTGCCAACCTATCATATATAAGTTGAGCTCTTCTTGTAAGTTCTTCTCTTGAGAGTCTTTTTAGAGAGACTTGTTTAGCTTTGGAGTTCTTTGTAATGAATACAATCAGCTGTGCTCTTTTGTCTTCTTCAGCAGCAGCCTCAAGTGCTCTCTCTTCTGCTTCAAGCTCATCAAGCTTCTCTTGATACTTGATTAGTTTTTCTTCATAGCTCAGATCATCTCTAGCTTCTAGGCTGTTCCAAACTTTGTCTTCCTTAGCCTTCTTTTGAGCCTCTTTCAAACTCTTCTCCAATAGTTCTTTTGACATTGAAATGGGAGTAGGGTTCAAAACAGTTGTTGTAGTTGTTGTTGGCTTAGGAATAGAAGCTGGTTCTCTTTCAGTTGCCTTTGAAGACTGTCCTTGAATAGGTTTCGAAGACAGAACTTCTGAAGGGTTAATAGTCTTCACAACTACTGAAGGATTGTCTTCAGCAGTTTGAGAAAGTTGTTCAGTAGTTTCTTCAGCAGCCTTAGATGAACTGAACTCCTGAAGGATCTCTTTTCCTGGTCTTTTAATGGTCTTTTCAGCATCAGGATTTTCAGTAGATACTTCAGTTGTTGGTTCCTTAATCTTCTCCCCCTTTTTGGCTTCATCCACTTCTGGAAGCCTTAGAGAGTGAGAAGTTGCAGCAGACAATGTTGCAAGCTGTTTCTGGGTCTCATCCATCTTCTTATTCAGCTCTGCAAGTCTAGAATTAATCAACCCAAATTGGTTATTAGCTTTTAACTCCCAAGCAGTTGTGAAAGTTTTGAGTTGAGCAGTTAGAATTTCCTTCATTGTCTGGAACAGGGGACCATCTGGGCTGCATAGTTGGTTCAGGTCTATGCTAGAAAGCCCAGGGAATTGGGTAGGTTGTTTTTGTGAAGGGGGTGTTTTTGGGTGATCTTCAGATTTTTCTAAAGATGCCACTTTTGGGGAAATAGGGCTTAAGTGGTCTTTAACCTGATCTTTGGTGACCAGCTCTTTGAGCTTGGAGACCTCTGAGTCAGGATTTCATCAACAACCGTCAATTCTTTTTGTGGAATGTTTGATTCATCATCCAAGCTAATGGAATCATCTGAATCCCTGATAGTGTCCTCAATGAGGGCAGGATCAGTTATATCATGAGCTAGCTCCAAACTAGTCTTCTCATGAACCTCTTTGTCTTGGAACTGAGGTTTTCCTACTTCAGGCAATAAGCCTTCATCAGTAGTTGCCAAATTTGAGATCTTAGCAATGTTACTACTGTCCTCAGGTTCACCACTGGGTGATAAGTGAGTAGTAGCAGCCTCAAAAGTACCAAGAGTTTCTAAGTTTGGGATTACAAACTCTGGTCCATCCTCATCTCCCTGGTTAGGGCTAATAAGGTCCACATCCATGTCAAGTTCTGAAGGCATCTCCCCTGTTTGATGTGTTTCTAGGGGAGTGACATGTGTTGGATGGGATCCTTTTAGTCCTGAGAGAAGTTGGGCTATTTCTATTGTTGTATGTGAGGGTTCAGGTTTAGTAGTTGTAATGTGTTGGTGTTCAGTAGTTGGTATAGGTTCTGGGTCAGTAGTTTGGAAGGATTGGTCAGTAGTTACAGTCTTTTTGAGTCTTTTTCTTTGAAAAATGACTGTAACTGGTTTTCTTTTTTGGTGGTGGAGATGGTGTGTGCTGAGAGGATGTTTCAGCCACATCCTTATCAAGTGCAGATTGCACATAAGTAGTTTTAGGGTTCTCCACTTCCGAAACTATTTGTTTCTTTGGGTTGGTAGGTTTTTGTTTGAGTGATTTAGGCTTTTTGGATTTCTTTTTAGGTTTTGAAGATGTGGGTTCCTCAGGGATGGGTTGTTCTTCCCCTTGGTCATCTTCTGGCACTAAGGCCGGTTTGTTGTGCCTTGAGAATACTTGGGAAGTTAATGGTTTTAAAATTTTTGACTCACCAACAAGTATTCCCTCAACAAGTTCTTTTATTATGCACTGCATAACAAGCCTTGGGTATAACAAAAACTTTTTCTTTTGGTTTTCATGATGTAAGACCAACTCATTAATGAACAATTTTGATGCCTTGAAAGGTGTTTCATTTATTATTGAATGAAAAATAGGTTGAAAAGTTGAAGGCATCTGATCATAAGATCCAGTTTTAGGACTCAAGCACATAATAATATAATGAAATAACAGTTTATATTTTGGATCAAAATATTTCTTATAAACTGTAGCCTGTGCCAAAGTACCTTGATAGCCACATTCTGTCATGGTAAGATGAATATCAGAATTTGAAATATGCTCAGGAGCATTAGAATCCTTCAAACCAAGTCTTATGCTTAAACTTTCTGGTGATATGGCCATCAGTTTCCCTTGTATGGATGATTTGAGGGAAATCACTTCATTATTAACTGTCACCGCCTCTGTATTAGCCCAGAACTCATTGAGAGTTTCTTCATGAATTGGAGGATCAATGGTGAAAGCTTCATAATATTGGGATTTAACAACAAGATCAATGATCTCATCGTATTGGGACCAGACATCATCTTTCTCGAAGTAGCCTCTTTGATTGTGTCCCTGTTTTAAAACGAGAGCCATGGATGTTTGATCGAACAGTAATTTTTAGGTTAGAGAGGGGGTTTTGGTTTTGCTTTGAGAGAGAGAGAGAGGGAATTTTGCTTTTTGAATGGATAAGTGTTTGAAAAAGGTATTTATCAGAAGTTTTTAACCGACTAGGTCAAACTTCTGATGAGTGAAATGTCAGTTTTACCCTTTTTAATGAAACTACTGATGAAGAAGGTTTCTTCATCAGTGGTTTTGTTCATCTCTTCAGAAGTTTGAAACAGCTGATGAGAATGACTTTCAAAACACTTGAATAACTTCTGATTTTCATCAGTAGTTACTTTTAAAAATTTCCCATTTTGATGTTTTTCAAATTTTCAGTAGTTTCTCTCTCTCAAAATTGTTCATCAGAGGTTTGTGACAGATAAGTATGTAAGTGAAATAAAATATGTGTAGAACTAAAAAGTGAAAACACTTACAGACTTTCTTCCAAGTTTAACATCCCAAGCATGGATACTAACCTCTGAAATGTAGTTGAATCAAGGGGTTTGGTGAAAATATCAGCTATTTGATTAGCAGTTGTGACATGTTTCGCCTCAATCTTGCCTTTTTCATAGCAATCTCTTATGAAATGATACCTGATTTCAATATGTTTAGTCTTTGAGAATTGAACAGGATTTTGAATGATGCTAATGGCAGATTTGCTGTCTACTAAAAGTGGAGTCTTGGTCTCTTTGATTCCATAATCAAGCAGTTGATATTGGAGCCATTGTATCTGTGAAGTACAGCTTGCAGCAGCATTGTATTCAGCTTCAGCTGTTGAAGTTGCCACAGATGTTTGTTTCTTTGATTGCCAGGACACCAGACAGTTTCCCAAGAATTGACAACCACGAGATGTTGATTTTCTTGACATTTTGCACCCTGCATAGTCACTATCTGAAAAAGTTATTAACTTGGTATTGCTTGAAGCAGGATACCAAATTCCTAATGTTGGAGTTCCTTTCAGATATCTGAAGATTCTTTTGACTGCAATTAGGTGTGATTCTCTTGGTGCAGATTGGTATCTAGCACAGACACAAGTTGAAAACATAATATCTGGTCTAGAAGCAGTTAAATACAAAAGAGAACCTATCATACATCTATACATGGTTTGATCAATTTGTTTCCCTTGATCATCTGGTTCAACTTGTGTGATTGGTGTCATGGGAGTGGAACATGATTTACAGGCTTGTATAGAAAATTTGTTTAATAATTCTTTAACATATTTTGATTGATGTATAAATGTTCCATTTGATTGTTGCTTGATTTGCAGTCCCAGAAAGTACTGCAATTCTCCCATTGTACTCATTTCAAATTTTGATTGCATGAGTTTCTTAAAATCTTCACACAATTTTGAATTTGTTGAACCAAATATGATATCATCAACATAAATTTGAACAAGTAAGACATGATTTCCAACATGTTTTATGAAAAGAGTTTTATCAATGGATCCCCTTGAGAAGTGATTCTTAAGTAAAAAGTTTGAAAGTGTTTCATACCAGGCTCTTGGAGCCTGTTTTAGCCCATAAAGAGCTTTGTCAAGTCTGTAAACCCAGTCAGGATGAGAAGGATCCTCAAACCCTGGAGGTTGACAGACATACACTTCTTCTTTTATTTTTCCATACAAAAATGCACTCTTGACATCCATTTGATAAACTTTTATATGGTTGGAAATTGCATAAGATAAAAATAACCTGATAGCTTCAAGTCTTGCAACTGGTGCAAAGGTTTCATCATAGTCAATTCCTTCCTCTTGAGAATAACCTTGTACCACCAATCTTGCTTTGTTCTTGATGATCATACCAGCTTCATCTGATTTGTTTCTGAAGACCCATCTTGTACCAATTGGTTGCTTGTCTGGAGGTAAGGGACAGATTTCCCAAACCTGTTGCTTCTTGAATTGAAGCAATTCTTCTTGCATAGCTTGCACCCAATTGTTGTCTTTGAGGGCTTCTTGATATTTCTTTGGTTCCAACTGAGAAATGAATGCTGAGAAAAAGCAAAAGTTGGAAAGCTGGTTTCTTGTAAGTACCCCTGAAGCAATATCACCCATGATTTGATCCAATGGATGATCCTTGTGTTCAATCAGTTGTTGTAGACCTGTACTAGAGGATGGCTCTACTGTTTCTTGTTGGGACAAAGAGGATTGAAGAAACCACCTTTTGATAACCTTAGTCCAAATCATATTCTGCCTAAGTATATAAAGAACTGCTGAAGAAGAAACAAGAAGTACTGAAGAACAAATTCACAAAGTACTGAAGAGTTAACCATCAGAAGTTCTGAAGTCTAACCAGACACTACACTGAAGAACTACTGAAGACAAACTACTCATCAGCAGTTTGTCACTCATCAGCACTTTGTCATCAGAAGCTTCTAACCGACCTATACTTCAGTAGTTTTATTATTATAATGTTTTGTTAAAGTCTTGATTTCAAGTTTCGATGTACAGACTGTTGTAACCTTATCTTAGCATAATATCTTTGTTAAATATCTTAGATTACTTCAGACAACAGTTTAGTATGTTGGTCTATAAATAGATGAGTTTGTTCATCTATTTTAGAGATGTGATATTTTGTGATTTACTTTGAAATCAATTGAAATCCTTCAAGGCTTTTAACTTATAATCCATTTCACATCTGAGAAACATAAATTGCTTTACTGCTTTATACTTGAACTATATTTATTGTTTCTCATTTACTACTCAGTCAAGGGGGAGTAATAACTCCTCTTAAAAGTGATCTTTTAATCTTTGAACACTTATTATTCCGCTGCTCATTAACTTTTATATAAATCTGTAACACATAAGTGTTCACTAAAAGAGGCCACTGATCCAACATTTCTTCAAATAAACCACTGAGATTGATAATATCTGGTTCAGATGTTGTTTGAGGTTCAGGAGTTTTAGGTTCAGCTGAATCAGTACTTTCAAGTTGTTCATCAGTAGTTCCTGAAGTTGAAGCTTTTGAAACTTCTGAAGGTTTAAAAGTTGATCTTCTGACTGTGTTTGGAGTCCATGGTGCAGGACTATCATCTTCAAATCCTTGAAAACCATTTTGAGGAGGTTTGGATGATTCAACAGTCTTTTCAGGTCCGAAATGAATGTTGTCAAGATCAAATAATTCAGCAGGATTTGCTGGAATAAGAGTGTGTTTTGATTCATTGAACTTGACATTCAGTGTTTCTTCAACTATCTAGGTTCTTGAATTAAATACTTTGTAAGCTTTTCTCAAAGGAGAATAACCAAGAAAATAACCTGTATCAACTTTTGCAGCAAATTTTGAGATAGAGTCTTTGATGTTGAGGATAAAACATTGACATCCAAAAGCCCTGAAGAAGGAGATAAGGGGCTTTATGCCATGAAGAATTTCATAGGCAGTCTTGGTATGTCTTTTGTTGATAAGAACTCTATTCTGAACATAACAAGCTGTGTTGACTGCTTCAGCCCAAAAGTACAAAGGTAGGCCTGAATCAGCTAACATTGTTCTAGCTGCTTCTATTAAAATTCTGTTCTTCCTTTCTACCACACCATTTTGTTCAGGAGTTCTGGGAATGCTGAATTGTCTAACAATCCCTTTAGACAATCAGAATTCATCAATATGTTTTGTTCCTGAACTCTGTCCCATTGTCACTCCTGATGACTTTGACAGAAAGAGAATATTGCTTCTCAACTTGTAGAATGAAGAACTTGATGATTTCAGCTGCGTCATCCTTGGAATATAAGAAGAAGACCCATGTGAATCTTGAGTAGTCATCAATGATGACCAAGCAGTACTTCTTCTTACCAAGGCTCATAATCTTGACTGGTCCAAATAAGTCCATATGGAGTAGTTGAGGACTTATGCTGTTTACCTTTAAGACAGGAAACACAGTGTTTTTTACACTGATATTCCTTCAAAGGTAGACCCCTGACCAAGCCCATTTTAGTGACTTTATTGATGGTTTTAAAGTTCACATGGCCAAGTCTCCTATTCCAGAGATCATTTTCTGAAGTTGATGCCTTTGAGAAGAAACAAGCAGTAGTGTTCAATACTTTGTCTTTTTCAATGTCCACTGCATAGACATTGCCACATCTTTTGGCAATTAGCAAAGTATGATCTTCAATGATCTTCTCTATCAACTTCTGGCCTTCTGGTGATATGATCTTTCATGCTGTCTTGGTGAAAAAGAAAGAATATCCTTTATCACACATTTGTGAGACACTCAGCATGTTGTACTCAAGGTTGTCAACTAGATTGACCTTGTCAAACTGCATTTTGCCTGAGGATACATTGCCATATCCTAGCACATATCCCTTGGCATTGTTCCCAAAGGACACAGATCCTTCTCTTTGACTGATAAAATTGTTTATCAGGTATCTTCATCCAGTCATGTGCATTGAGCCTCCACTATCAACATACCATATGCTATTCAAACCTCTGGAGACCCTCTGCACAAGATAGAAAATTAGTTAGATTTGGCAACCCAAGCCAGTTTGGCTTTGGGTTTGCTCTTGAGAACAGTTGCAGCTTGTTGTGGACCAATTTTAGAAATCCATGTCTTTTTGGCAATGGATTTGTCATTAAGAACAATGGTGGATTCTTTTTGGTGACCACCATCAACTTTATCTGAGTTTTGTGTTTTTTTTATGGGATGGCAACATAGGGTAAGTTGCTAAGGTAATCGCTTTAGAGAGTAGTATACTGGTGTGTGTTGAATAGATAGGCATTTATGATGTTGTGTATGTTGTAGAGACACAAGGGATTAGTTTAGAGATATACTGTGACATCGATCGAGTAATTTTGTAAACAAGTTGATAATAACAAGATGATTAATAAGTTTGAAACCACGTTCGTGTTTAACTGTGCAACTTTCAAGAATCAAAAGTGTGATCAAGTTAGACAATAAGCTTAAAATTTTGAGTCATAGGAAAATGTTTTTTTGAACAAGAGAAATGTTGTGTTATAAAAATCACGAAACATAAATGGAATAGTGTAAGTTTTAATGCGATAAAATAGTGCATAGAGGTTTTAGAAACGAGTATATAAAACAGCAAGAGATTGAACTAAAATCCATATGTTAAACAAAACTTATGAATCAATGACGGAAAACTGAAAAATGCACTAATAGCGATAGCTATTAATAGAGAATACTCAAAAGATAATAACTTCATCATAGAAAATTATGATAAAAGTTTGAAACAGCAAAGGGAAAATATACCAATAATGAAATGTGATACTAGAAATATTTCTAATGAAACTGGTGACTGGCCGAAGAAATTGAAATATTATTAGTGACTTATGGGGAGTGCACTTAAACCTTCGAGTAAATGGTCATCCTTCCCGATTGCACATACTCCGTCACTGGTAAATTTCAAAACTTTTAGCGAGACTTTAAAACGAGATGTAGAAATAGATCCTCGAGATGTGGATTTCACTCCTAACTCAAAGATGTATTTCAAAATTGAAAACAATTGAGGAATGAAACCAATCACTAAGTTAAGGATATCACTCCTAGCTTAGTGGTTAAGTTTCTTTTAGAAGGAAATACTCTTTGAGGTGTGGATGTCACTCCTATCTCAAAGATATATTCCTAAGATAAATAACATATAGAGGAGTGAAACTAATCACCAAGGTATGGATGTCACTCCTAACTTGGTGATATCGTTTCGTTTGTAGAATACGAGTGTCTTCTTCTCCAAGCAAAATACCGAAAGAATAACGAGAAAGAACCACAGAGAAAATATATTGAAAGAAATTATAAGAAATAAGAGAAATATACACGAGAGGACTCGTCAAAGTAAGCTTATTATAGACTAGGCTAAAAGGCATTCTAATAACCTAACTCCCTATAACCATGGCTCTGATACCAATATGTAACACCCCAACCGATGGCGGAATCATCGAGGTGCCACGTAGTGACGATTGTTCAATAGCTCATGGACTAAAGTGTAAATTTAGATACATTGATTAAATAGTTTATTACAACGAAATAAAATACAACAAGTCTAAATGTCAACTAAACTGAAATACAATGAATCAAAATCTAAATATAAATCCGAAAGTTTAAAGAATGCATCTCAAAATAACCTGAAACATGTACAAAATAATTTGGTCAATACAAAAAAATTGTATTGGTGAGCATACCCTGTTTGAATACATATAGTAGAAAAAAAATGTTTAGCAATTCATGTGTTGTATACCGTTTGCAAATATGTAATAAGTAGTATCAGTCAAAACCAAGCCTTGATGAATAATGACTAACATATGAATAACCAACTGAATAATGAATTAACAAAACAATGACCAAGATTCTCTCAACAGAGTCTCAAGGGGGTATACCATAGTACTATTCATTGAAATGCTAGGCCGCAGAACGGTTAATGATTATGACTAAGCATACACACAAATTCACATAAAGCAAACACACATGAGAATTGCATTAAGTATATGAATAACATTTGATAATAATGTACATGAGTAGCCCCAAAATAGTAAAACTTGAAAAAGGGGAAAGATATACTCACAGTTTTGCTAAGCGATAAATCCAACAAAGTTCGTCGCAAAAGGCTTAAGAATTCCGAAGAACTCAACCTATATGTTTAAGAATACTAATGAGGAAAAAGACTTAAAAGTCTAAGGCATCTATAATCTAGGGCATTAGGGTTTGCTAGACTTATGTAGGGAAGATGAAGTTTTATTATATCTTGAATGTAATAATAATTTTTAAATAAAATATATTATGATTCACGATCGAATATGTGACTAAGAAAATGTAATAATATGTTTTCACATATAGGAATATTTTATATTTTATAGAAAAATATCCATAAAACATATTTTAATAATTTACACTTAACTGAATATTTAATTATATCTAATTAAATGTAAATAAACAAAAAATACAAGATATGATCCAAAAATGATATTTTTATGAAAAATAATTATTTTCTGATGTATAATAGTGAAAATATTTTTTCCATAATTTTTCTCCATTTATTCGTATTAAAAATGAATTTAATGGGTTTAAATCATGTTTAAATGATTAAAAATAAAAATGAAAGTTTTCTGAACCAATAATTTTTAATTCAATTCATGATGACTAGAAATAATTTCCCAAAAAGTTTGAGATTAAAATCATTAAAAACGAATTTTTAATCAATTAATTACAATAAAAACAATTGATTTTAGTAAAAAAAATAAAAATAAACATTTTCCAGAAAATAAAAATATGATAATTTTCTATGAGGTGTCAAGAAGTTAGACCTAAATTTTCATAATTTTTGGAGCAAAAATGAATTTATTATAAATATAACAAGTTTATACCTATTTTAAATGATTATAATATCTTAAAAATATATATAAACCTGAAAAAAAAAAGAAAAACAAAAAGATGTTCCTGCCAGGACTGGAACCCGCGTGGGTTCTGTGGCACACTCAGACACATACCAGCTGGACAACACGTCTGTTTGTGTATTTGTTTGATTAAAAAGATTTTTATAACATATTAATTGTTCATCTTCTTCCCCAATTCATCTAACTAAGAACCCTAACCCTAGACCCGATTTTAATTGAGCCGAATCATACACGATTGATAACAGAAACGTTGGGGCTTATAATAAGGATCAAACAAGGATTAAAATGGCATAGAAAAATGGAACTTACAAGACTTGGAATGAACCGAATAAGAAGAAAAAGAATCCGATAAACTTAAAGCCGATTACGACTCTCTGGACACGATTTGGGTATGTTTTCTGTGGGTTTATGATGCGTAAACGTGCAGAAACAAAAGGGTAGGGTCGATTTATATAGTGTACGGTTACAAAGTGGGTTTAAAGTCGATTCAAAGCTTTGACGGTTACAACATATAAATCTTCGATTAATCCCATTAAAACACGTTGATTGCTCGTTATTAACCTTGAATACGATCACAAATGGATGGAGAAACGACTTGGAACGCTAATATCTAATTAAGAGGTCATTAAATAGCTCTTTAGACGTCGTCGGAGTAAATTCCGGTGGCCAGATTTGTTGGTCGGAAAATGACCGGAAGAAATAGGAGGGAAGAGTTGAAATTTTTTTTTAACTTTCCAGTAATGACACATATGGACCCTCAACTTTAATTGGGTTAGAAATATTATTGTTTTGGTTAGTTTTCCTTGTAGAAACAAAACTAAACTAACTCATTATTTTTTTTATCTTTTTAAACATATAATAAATAGAACTTTTATTATATCACATGATTATACAATTATGGCTCGTTTTCTTTCTCACCACAAACGTTTACAAACATGCTCATACACCTTTTTAAAAAAAAAATAATAATAAAATAATAATCGACGAGGGCTAAAGGTGAAGCTTCAAAAGAGACAAAAGGCTAAAATTGACAACTTGCTAAAAGATGAGGGTGACGGTTGTCACATGACTCCATCACTTTTGGTGTTAATAGGTCTAGGGAGAATACGAGTAGTCAAGTCGAATCTGTGTGCTTTCTTGGCACTTTCATGTCACATGTCGACCGGTGCATTAACTATGTCTGTGGAGCAGACTTATTAGACAGGCAGCACCAAACGGAAGAGAGGCAGGTGGTAGAGATAGAGACTTTAGTTCCTATGGAGCATGATCCGGGCTGTGTAGCCGGTGAGCCTCCCGATAGGTTAGAGGTAGTTAAGGTTGTTGAGGGTTCTGAAGAGGTTATGGATGAGCCCACGGTTCATATTTTGCTATTGCTCGAGTGTGAAAGTGAGCATAAGAGAGATGACGAGGAGGATAAGGCACTGTTTAAATTAAGCCTTGCGGTAGTGAATAAACCTAAGTGTGGGGATAAGATCCTAATTCATCACTCGCATTTAAGAATATTTTCTAGTGATCCTAGATTTAGGTGGAAAAGATCGTGCCTTGGGAGAGATGACATAAGTGGGACGATTGATTTACATGAGGATGGTGTAAATATCCTCGTTGATCCAGGTTAGAGTGCTTGATAAGAATAGGATCACACGGGTGAAAACCTAAATTTGTAGAGTTTGTATATATTTATTTTTTGTGTTTATTTTGTCTGTTTGCATTTGTGCGTTTTTGTTTCATCTTATTTTTGCAGGATACTATGCTTGTCTTTAGCGCGGAAATATTTCATCCGTACGAGGTTTGAGGATTCTGACTATGGCCGTGAAGGAAATGCTATGGACGGACGGGACACTTTCTGCGAGCGATAGCCACATATTACAGCGGGGTTCGTTCCATTTAATTTGTTGTTATATATTTATTTCGTTTCCGCTTTATTTTTGCATTTTTATTTTTAGTCTATGTAGTCTCTTGGAGCACATTGAGGACATTGTGCCTTTCTAAGTGTAGGGATGGGAGACTTCGTCTTTATTTTGCTTAGTTGTAGGTTGAGTAAAAAAAAAATCCAAAAAAAAAAAGAAAAAAAAATTAGGATTTTTGGTTTTCAAAATATTATACATATGGGAAAATAAATAGATTGAAAGCGTGTTTTCTTAAGATGTGTCGGTAGGCCCAGCTAGCTTTGAAAGGTCCCAGGATTGTTCTTAATATACAATAATAATCATGATATCTTGTGGGTTCTCATCTTAGGAGAAACGGTAAAACTGAAATTGCTGATAGTAATTAGAGGTACCACTGTAAGTTAAAAGCCCATATGTATTATTAAATAAATGGCACACGTGATCCTTTTTATGAGAATAAATTCGGTGAAAAGTGGCGCCTAAAAAAAATCCATACTTCCATCAATTGAGCTAGATAAAAATATAAATAAAAAAATAACTGAAGCCTATGGAGTCTCCCTTGGGGATGGTGACTCTGATCGAAACTCCCTCTAGGTCAAGTTAAAAAAAAAAACTGAAGCCGAAGCTCATGTTGTCGCTCTCGGGGATGGTGACTCTGGTTGAGACAACCTCTGAGTTAGGTATGAAAAAAAAGATATCTAAGCTCATAAACTTCATCCATCATCCATCATAAATTTAATTTCTAATACATTAGGGAGTTTAGTTTGCAGTGGTTGGTAAATCTATATGGTTTAACCTTTGCTTCGAAAGCTTGAGGTGGGATTAGGTGAAGCTGAATAGCTTGTGTGTGAGACCCATAGATTGATTGTAAATATGAACTTAATTGCTTTACATGATTGGGGACTGATTAGCTGGTGGATGGGTTTAGGTGGACAACAATACCGACAGTTTTGGTTGATGCGTGATTAAATCTTAATTAATGAACCTAAAAGTTTTTGAAACCGAGAATCCTAATTATGATTCCATTGCAGTCTTTTTCGGGGATGAAAAAGGTTTAAGTGTGGGGATGTTTGATGTGTTGCAAAACACATCTAATTTCCTATGTATTTTGTAGTCATTTTTGAGTCTTTTTATTAGTGTTTTATTAGTTTTAGGCTTTTACTTGTCTATTTTATTTATTTTAGCGTTTCATTAGATTTTTATTAGTTTTGAGTAATTTTTAGTATTTATTTATTTATTTCATATTTTGTAGGTGTTCATGAACGTTCAAGCGTAGACGAGAAACTTTGGCCGAGCCAAGAACACCTTATTCGAGCTTGGAGTTATAATAATAATAATAATAATTAAAAAAAAGAAAAAGAATTGCAAAGCTTGGCTCGTGGCCCAAGCTGTCACATTGAAAATAAAGGGCACAACCCACAATGAATTGGGTGGTGATTCATATTTTTTGGACGGCAAATATTTTTTTTGGAGGATATATTGTCAACAGCCGAAAACAACAAAACTCGACATCAGCTTGAGATCGATAATAGACGGCTGCAAACAGAAACCTCGACAGCCGCCAAAGAGATCGAAACACAGCAGCTAAAGAAATTGAGAGGAAGGCACGGGTTTGATCACTAAACGTTATAGTTTTTATATTTATTTACTTTGTGTTATAAATATTGAGACCATGACTATGTGTTATTTTGAACCTTTGTTTTTATCTTGTTCCGTTGTTATGAATAGCTAAACTTTTCAGGCTACCTAGGTTGTGTTGATGAATACTTAGCTTTTTTATGACTTTCGGATTCGTTTAATTATATAATTGGCTTATGTTTTGGTAAAGATTTAATTGTGTTTGGTTATGATGCGTATTTAAGTCTTATTTATTATCTTTGATAGTTCCACATGTGTCTTGTTGAATGTCTTTCAGTTATAGATGCATGTTAGGACCTGCTTTGTGCTTGTGGCTAGTTTATGGTTTTTGACGTCTAATTCCATAGGAACTTGATTTGAGAGTTTAGAGGACTTAGGTATTCTGCCATTCCTTGAGACCGGGAGGTAATATGGTGTTGGGTTGTCTAGATCTTTTGGTCTCGGGTAGAGGTGAGACCGGGAGGTGAGTGAGTCTTTCGAGTACCTTAGCATTCCCTAGTGAGGTGAGACCGGGAGGTGATCCGAACTAGTAACCAGTGATTTACACGTCCCTTAGGATTTTCTGAGAGGTGTTAGTGAGACCGGGAGGTGATCTAGCATGCTTTAGGGGTTTCCTGGGTCGGACGTATATTTAGAAAACCTGGTAGTCAATCCATATTCGATTCCGAGAGTTGTGAGTCTGCGGGTAGGATTCCAGACCTAGGTAGTTGCCTTCCATATTATCTGAGTTCGATCTAGTGTTCTTAGCTTTTTGTTTTTGTCTCTGTGTTATTTATTTAATTGCTTTTATTTTATTTGCATTTAGTTTAAAAATAATTCTCAAAAATCCAAATTATTAGGCTAGGAGTCGACAAAGGTTTAGTACCGAGAGTCGCCATATTGTGTCCACGGTTCGATATTCCGGACTTACTTGCTCTGCTACACTGCGACCGGTACACTTGTCGTTAGTGTGTGGTTTTGTAGGTTTTTCCATTTTAAAACTTGACCGATTTATTTACTACACTTTTCACACATCAGTCACTTGAGAAGAATGCTAAGACACCACTGCTGCTGCTTGATGAGGTTTTCACTGCTGATTTTCCATGATAAATCCTTGGATCCTATACCTGTTTAGAACCTGCTTCCCGTCTCATCATATTAAAACTGTAAGCCCTTAGCTTCCCTACTACGGTAACCAAAGACATAGTACCGTAATCAGTTCCATTTCTGATCATCAGTGAATAAACATCCCATTTCGTAGGAAGAGCATCCAACAGCTTGTCATTCAGCTCACTGTCAGAATATTCAATCTCATAATTTCCCAGTTCTGTAAGCAGATGATAGAATCTGGTGATGATCTCTTCTAGTATCTCATCTTTAAAGTGCTTGAAAACTGCAAATTACATCTTCAGCAACTCTTTCTTCTTATTCTGCACTTCAACACTGCCTATGTATCTTTAGCTGTTCTGTTTATGCTGAATGTATGGAGGATTTCTTGTGGCAGACACATAGTAATGGCAGCACGAGCTTTATTTTCTTCTTCATGCATGAGTTTCTACTCTTCATTCATCTCACTAAAACTTAGTAATCTTTGACCACTCATACCTTCTCCTTCCTTAAAGGGTTGAATGTACCCATCCGTTATACAAATCCACATTCTTAATTGATAATAACGAGCCCATTCCTCGAACCGTCCTTTCCACTATAAGTAGTTATCAACACTGATCATCTTAGGTAAGGAATTGCTTTATGCACCTCATGATCCATTTCAACCATTTTACTTAAAAGTGCCATTTGTTTAATAGTTTTTAGATTCAATTAATATGATGATTAATTAAATCCAAAAGTCCGAGTCTAAATAGCAAATGTTCGAGTCTGAATAGGTGTTTCCAAACAGAATAAGGTTTCCGAATGGATTGCGTTTTCAAGATCAATGATGTTTCTGAACTTAAGATGTGTTTCCGATAACAGCTTGTGTCCGAGTACTAGTAGTTTCCGAAGTCTTAGAGTGTCCGAGTACTGAATCCATGTCCGAGTACTGAAGCCTTGTCTGAGAACTAGAGTGTCCGAGTACCAAGCTGTGTCCGAGAACTAGAGTGTCCGAGTACCAAGCTGCTTCCGAGGCTAATCAGTGTCCAAACTCAAAAATGTTTCGGATAAAACAGCTAGTTCAAGAAGTTTTGAATCCCGAAAATCTTGGAATAGATTGAGTCTTGATTTGAATTTCAAAACTTTCCTAATCTTTCTCAAAATCCCTCCCTAATTATCTGCGAACACAAACACAAACAACCAAAACAAGATCAAAACCAACAGTTTTATTGAAATTTTTAGGGTTCTTCGTGTTCTTGGTTTTTCTTGGCCGATTATTGTAAACCCGAGAGCAACAAACCTGCAAATACTTGAAAAAAACTTAAGACCGAAATACAAACAGAAGCTAATCATGCAAATTTAAATAACCGAAACAAAACTATAAACCGAAAATTAAAAACCGAAACTTCAAAACAATGCAAACTGATTATCCAAGCACTGACGAACGCATTCCTTGAATGATATCTAGCCCAAAAGCTCTGATACCACTTGTAGGCCCATATCCTTGAGATTTTCACACACAATCAAACTAAACACGAATACAAGACGCGAATATCTTGCAAACGCAGATATCACACAAAGAACAAAATGATTACTTAATGTTTCATCTTATTGATTGAATCACGGATAATAATACAATAAGATCCAAACCGAACATGTAAGCTAGCTTGCACTATGCTCTCTTTATCGTGTATATGAGTTCACGATTCCAAGAGCTTCTCAATACATGGGACATCAACAAGGCTTTTGGACTGGGCTTTAACCGGGCCTATAGCAATACAATCTTATTACATATTCACAAACTAACTTAGACAAGTTCTTCTAATGACACGAACAATATAAATTCTTCTGTCAATAATCCCGAGCGTTTGTGTAACCGTTTGGGTATCTATCACAAACTTGCACCAACAAATTTTGAGATGAGCATCGATGTAGAGTTTAAAACACATCAAAAATAACATGTCTTTTCAAATATGATGCTAAAAAAGTTCGAATATTTATAGGACACATAGTTTACAAAACCATGCCACAAATGGAGGGTACGTAGGTGCAATAAACAGAGAGCTTTTTGGTACATTATTATGACACAATTTTGGAATTGAAAAGAAGATGCTTCGTCGATGAATTAATATTTCATAGTCGTTAAAAACATGTTTTTAACTAGTGCTCATCTAAAAAATACAACATTGAGACATGCGTTTTTTATCTATGTTTAAATCGATTTGTCATAACACACTTATTTTTATTCATGTTTTAGTGTAAGTTTTGGTCAAATTATTTATAATAATTATAAAACTGACATAATCTGTAATTTCTACCCACATTTTAGTGTAAATTTGGTTCGTATAACTTATAATAATTGAAAAAGTAATAAAAATTACTCGATTGTTATGTAAAAATATAATATATAAAATTATAATAAATGTAAAATAAGAAAAGTAAACAATTTAGTCAAACAAAAGGGAAAAAATAAATTATACAAAACATATATTTTGTAAAAAAAAACATGTTAATTAATGAATTAAGAATTTTAAAGTAATATAAAATAAATAGTGAGAAAAATAATAAAACAAAAGAAGACAACAAAATAGTAAACCAAAACATATATTTGTATGTTTTTTTTTTAATTTTTAAATGGTTGCAATTTTATAAATAATAAATAAATAAAAGGCAATTTATGTAATTTTCTCTATATTTAATAAAAAACGGTATAGTTGCAAAAAAAAACAATTATAAATATATTAATACCCATGGTTATTGAACAGTAACACATTTATGAGGGTTGGCCGACCCTTATGCTGCATCATCAGTTTCATAAACACGTGTCTGCTCGCTTCTCTTGCCACTTCCCAAACACCCCTCCCCCTCTTTTGTGTTCTCTATCTTCTTACGCAACCACACTACCGCAGCACTAGACCACCAAAGATCTCCTCAAGCCTCTGACCTAATCCGCCTCCTTCCTCAACCGGCTCCAGTCCTCCAATGGTTATATCACCAAAATCACTACCGATACCTTTGTCGATCGTCTTCATCTCCAATGGCATTGCATTTTAGATCATTAATGTCGATTCTTGAATGCAACCTCGAAGAAAAGTCAAAGCTGTACAAAGACGAAGCTCTAGGACATCTTTTCATGATGAATAATATCAATTGTTGGTAGACATACTAATCATATAAGTGAAAAGTATAACAAATTTTAGGGTTTTGTAGGGTTGTTGAAGACGGGGGTGGCTCGGTGGTGGTGGTTCGATGATGATGATGAAACAGTGGATCTGGGCTCGGTATGTTTTTTTATTGTTATTATTATTATTATTATTATTCTGTTATTATTATTCTGTTGTTGTTGTTGTTGTTATTATTATTATTATTATTATTATTATTATTATTATTATTATTATTATTATTATTATTAGTGGCGGTGGCGGCGGCGGCGGCAGCTAGTGGCAGTGGCGGGGGTGGCAAGCGGCAGGGGCAGGGGGCAGCGGCAGGGGCTGCGGCAGCAGCAGCAGCCGGCAGCAGCAGGGGCAAGGGCAGCGGCAGGGGGCAGCAGCAGCAGCAGCAGTAGGAGCAGTAGCAGTAGCAGTAGCAGTAGCAGTAGCAGTAGCAGTAGCAGTAGCAGTAGTAGTAGCAGCAGTAGTAGTAGGTTTTAATATTAACATTATGATTCCTAAACGCCGAAGAAGGTAGCGGTGGAGGCGGAGGGGTTTAAGGGTTGGTCAACCTATTCTACATGTATAGGTTAACTGCATATTTTCTGCATAAATCATTTTGATGCAGTCTGTAATTGAGACCCTAAGGTGGTCAACTACTGAACCTAATCTGACAGCTTCGGAGAAGAAGAAGCTATGGAGAATTAGGATTATAGAGAAGAAGAAGAAGATGAATTAGAGAGAGATTAGGAGGGAAAAGTGGTTATTCATTGATTGATTGCTTAACTGTTCTATTACAACGACATTTATAGCCACATAGGCTTATTTCTAACCACTAACCGTTTTAACTAACTTTCCCGCCAAAACTATTATTAGCTAATATTATCAGTTATACATCAATACCCCTCCCTTAAGATGATTCTTGACCCCAAGGATCAAATGAAGGAAATGTTTCACTAATCACAGCAGCATCTTCCCATGTAGAATCTTCAAGACTGGTTGAGCTCCATTGAACTAACCACTGTACCTGCATTTTATTGCCCCTTTTCTTCATTCTTGTCTCCAACACTTTAATAGGGAACTTAGAAGGACCAGCTTCACCAGGAACTGTTGTAGCAGAGACAGGTACTGACCCATGAAACTTCTTGAGAAGGGACACATGGACTGTAGGATGAATAGACACCCCATCTGGAAAATTCAAAGTATAAGCAACCTGTCCCACCTTAGCAATTATCTGATAGGGCCCAAAGTACTTAGCTGAGAGTTTAAAATTGGATCTTCGCTGGACTGTGGACTGTCTGTAAGGCTGCAACTTCAAATAGACCCAATCACCAATATCAAAGGACCTCTCACTTCTGTGTTGATCAGCTAATTGTTTCATTCGATTCTGAGCCACTTGAATATTATGCTTCAACATTTGAATAACCTCTTCTCTGGCAGTTAAGCTTCTATCAATAGCATCAACATGGCTCTCACCAGCCAAATAAGGAATGTGAATAGGAGGAGGCTGCCCATATAAAACTTCAAAAGGAGTCGTCTTTATTGCTGAATGATAACTGGTATTGTACCAGAACTCAGCTAATGGCAACCACTTAGCCCAATCCTGAGGTTTTTCAAAGCACATACTTCTAAGGTAAGCTTCTAAGCATCGATTTAACACCTCAGTCTGACCATCCGTTTGTGGATGATAAGAACTGGACATATGCTGCTCAACCCCTTGCAGCCTCATCAACTCCTTCCAAAAAGTACTAACAAACACCTTGTCTCTATCTGAAACAATGGTCTTGGGGTTGCCATGTAGTTTGTAAACATGATCAAGATAAAGTTGGGCTACATCCATAGCAGAAAATGGATGTGACAATGCTACAAAGTGGCTTCCTTTACTTAATCTGTCCACCACAACCCAAATCACATCTTTAGCATTGGACTTAGGCAAACCTTCAATGAAATCCATGGCAATGTCCTCCCAAACACCCTGAGGAATTGGTAGTGGCTGCAACAACCCTGGGTATGCAGCATTATCATACTTACATTGCTGACAAACCAAGCATTGCTGCACATAAGCAGCCACATCTGGTCTCATCTTATGCCAATAAAACATCATTCCCAACCTCTTAATAGTGGCTTGGACCCCTGAGTGACCTCCCTGAGGTGAATCATGAAACCATTTGAGTAACTTGAGCCTCAAAGAAGGTTCATTTCCCACTACTAGCTTCCCTTTCCTTCTTAATTCATTGTCTTGCCATGTATAGTGAGGATGTGAAGAAGGGGATTGCTGCAATTCTTGAATGAGAATCTGCAATTGATCATCAACTAGCCAAGAAGCTTTCAACTCATCATAAAGACTACTGTGGATGGAGGACATGGCTAAACACAATAATTCTCCATGAGTTGCTCTGGAAAGAGCATCAGCAGCATTGTTTTCAGACCCTTTTTTGTATACTATCTCAAACTGTAACCCCATCAACTTAGAAAGCCATCTTTGTTGAAATGGAGTTGCCACCTTATTTTCTAATAGGTGCTTAAGACTTTGCTGATCAGTGCGAATGATAAAGGGCATATTGGTCAAATAGGGCTGCCACTTCTGAACAGCATGAATAACAGCTAGAAGTTCCCTTTCATAGGTAGAAAGAGACAAGTTTTTAGGGGACAGGGCTTTGCTAATGAAAGCAATTGGGTGGCCCCGTTGCATTAGGACAGCCCCTATACCATAACCTGAGGCATCTGTTTCTATTATAAAAGGTTCATCAAAATTAGGAAGGGCTAAAACTGGTGGTTCTGTCATAGCAGCTTTTAGAGTCTCAAAAGCTATATTAGCTTCTTCAGTCCACTTATAAGCATCTTTCTTTAAAAGTTGGGTCAAAGGTCTAGCAATGCTACCATAGTTTTTCACAAATCGCCTATAGTAACCTGTTAACCCCAAAAAGCCCCAATTCTTTACAAGACTTAGGTTTTGGCCATTGTTGAATAGCTAATACCTTAGCTGGATCTGTAGCTACCCCTTGATCAGAAATAATATGGCCCAAATATTCTAATTCTTTTGCCCCAAAAACACACTTACTTTTCTTAGCAACCAGCTTATTTTCCCTCAGCAACTGTAAGACTTCTTTTAAATTATATAAGTGTACTTCCCAACTTGGACTATACACTAATATATCATCAAAAAAAACCAAAACAGACTTCCTAAGTTGTGCTTTAAAAACATGATTCATAAGACTTTGGAAGGTAGGGGGCATTTCTGAGACCAAATGGCATAACAAGAAATTCAAAATGACCACTGTGAGTTTTGAAAGCAGTCTTACCAACATCTTCGAAATTCATTCTGATTTGGTAATAGCCAGCTTTAAGATCCAGTTTAGAAAAAAACTTTGTGCCATGCAATTCATCCATCAGTTCCTCTACCAAATATATTTGAAATCTATCAGGAATTGTTGCTTGGTTGAGTTTTTTATAATCAATGCACATACGCCAGGTACCATCCTTTTTCTTTACTAGCACCACAGGAGATGCAAAAGAGCTGTTACTGTACCTTATAATACCTTGATTCAGCAACTCAGTAGTCATTTGATCAATTACATCTTTTTGCAATAGAGGATATCTGTATGGCTTGAGATTAATACCATCAGTACCCTTCTTCAGAGGAATACTATGATCAAAACTTCCTCTAGAAGGAGGTAAAGTTTTAAGATCACAGAAAACATCATCAAAATCTGTCAACAATCGCCGCAAGTCAGGTGGCCACTGATCTTCTTTTGTTTCTTTAGAAAGTACAACAGAAGTTGGAGTTGAAGTGCCTTCAATAACACAGACTTGAATCATGGAACATTCTCCTCCTTGGCACTCAATCTTTTGTAAGCACCCTTTGGACATATTGGACAACTTCTGCCTTGTACTGCCCCTTAGTAACACTTTCTGCCCTTGGTATTTAAACTCAATGGTCTTCTCTTGGAAATTCATTTGAATGTTACCCAATTTAGACAACCATTGTACACCCAAAACAAGATCACAACCCCCCAATGGCATCACATAGACATCTGTGACAAACACTAGACCTTTCATTTTCCAAGTAAAATTACAAATCATCCTATCACACTTTTCTTGCTTCCCATTAGCAACCCTGACCAACATGGGAGTTCTAGCAACTGTTAGCAATCCTAACTTCATGACCAAAGCTGCATCAATGAAGTTATGAGAACTACCAGTATCCATCAAAATTTGTAAGTCAAATTTCCCAAAATGCCCTGTGATTCTAAGGGTCTGATAACAAATACTGCAATCAATAGCATTGACTGAAATCTGTGCCAACTCTATTTCTGTATCATCCTCTGCCTCATTTTCATCATCACTCCACTCCACCTCTATATGGTACAACTGAGGTCGTTTCCCCCTACAGTTATGACCCCTCACAAACTTCTCATCACAAAAATAACAAAGACCCTTAGCCCTTCTTTCCTCATATTCTTCACTAGTCGTAGTCTTTTTGGATACAGTTGGTTTAGCAACAATTCTTTGTTCATTAACAGGTTTAGGTGCTGGTAAAAGACCTTTGTTTAAATTTCCCAACCCAGATTTAGTTCCCCACTTATTCTTCTTGGCCCTCTGAGTGGCTTCTTGCAGTTTTACTAAAGAATAGGCTTCTTGTATGGTCTTTGGGTTAAACATTCTTACATGTAATTCAATCTCATCATCTAAACCAGCCAAGAAACAACTTAAAGCATAGTCTGGTGGAAGGTTCAACTTACTTATAATGGCATCAAAAGTGTCATGATAATTTTGTGCACTTCCTGTCTGTTTCAAATTCTTCAATTCAGACATTGGATCATCAAAAAGATTCCCAAACCTCACTTCAAGTGCATTCTTTAACTCTTCCCAAGTAGGTAATCCCCCATTTTGTTTAACCAAATTTTGAAACCATTGTAATGCCCTGTCTTCAAAATGAATTGAAGCCAGTCTCACCCTATTTTCATCACTCATATTATCGAACATGAAAAACTATTCAGTTTTGTACAGCCAGGCTGACAAACTGTCACCATTAAACCTTGGGAAATCAACTTTTGTTAATCTTGAAAAGTAGTTATTATTGGAAGTGGATTCATTAGGAATTACCCTATTGTGGCCTCTAGTTGCTTGATTATTCATGGAATCAGTCAACTGTTTAATTACTTCACGCATAGCAATCATTGAAGAAGCTTGTTCTTTTCTAATATCATTCATAGACTGCTCTAGACATTCTTTTAACTGCCTTTGTATTTCTTGACTCACATCAACATCATTTGAATTACTGTCATCAGAAGAGCCATTGGTAATCTTAAGAGATTCAGTTCGTTTTGTCATGATTAAGGAATTTGATAGTGATAGAGTATTATTATTATGGAAACAGATTTAGGAGTGAGATAAATCCCAAATGGACTAACTCACGGATTGGAATGACCATGATTGATCAGTCCACGTTCAAGAAATGAAAGAAAGATCAGAATTCAACGAAAAAAATTGAAGAAATGATTGATAACAATGGTGGATTGATGGATATTCGAGCTGCCGAGGAAGACAGGCTCTGATACCAATGATGCAGTCTGTAATTGAGACCCAAAGGTAGTCAACTACTGAACCTAATCTGACAGCTTCGGAGAAGAAGAAGCTATGGAGAATTAGGATTATAGAGAAGAAGAAGAAGAAGATGAATTAGAGAGAGATTAGGAGGGAAAAGTTGTTATTCATTGATTGATTGCTTAACTGTTCTATTACAATGACATTTATAGCCACATAGGCTTATTTCTAACCACTAACCGTTTTAACTAACTTTCCCGCCAAAACTATTATTAGCTAATATTATCAGTTATACATCACATTTTTCTCACTTAGTTTTTTCATTGCTTTGATTACCCATTTGTTTTGGTGAATCAAATTAACTGTTCCGTTGGTGACCCTCATCAGAGACGGGAGAAGGTGACTATGGTGGGAGACAAGGTAGTAGCACCATCAGCTGTGTTAGTGACGGGTATACAACAATCGTTGGTGGCCACCGACGGTTCGGGTATTGATGTTTGTAGATAACGATTACTTCCACGAAATGAAGGTAAAATCTTACTATGCTTCTTTGGATTTCATTTTTTTACTTATATTATGAAATCTGATTTTGATTAAGTAGGGTTTGCTGCCAACAAAATCAAACATTCTTAAGGTTGGTTATCACAAAATAAAGAACCAAATAGAGAGATAAGATTTTGGTTGTGCTTCATTGTTCATTGGATATTATAAGCAATAGACAACGATATGAATGTCAAAGAACCAACAAAAACAAATATGAGACGGTAGTTCAGTGTCTTCAACATATAATTTTACATCCGTTGAATGTGTTTCGAATCATAGCTCATTCCCCACTATGGATCTCTCATTAAAGCATTCTCGCCTTTTCCACCATCATGTTCAACACATTCGAAGTCTGATAAATGTAAGTTGGTCTCATCTCTTTCAATTTCGTACCGCTTAATTACTATTTATATTAATAGGACAAACACTAAACACTTGATCTTTTATTGCTTAAACATTGGTCAATTTACTCTGCTAGGCAAATTATTGTTACATTTGCTATTTATCGGTTGCACGGTTTATAAATTTTGCAGATGGTCATTTGCTTGGTTTGGAACATTGATTATTTTTCTTTACTCTGCTACGTATAGATTGATGAGGTGCTAACCTTATGATACTGACTTTATGCTGGTAAATATTCAGCATACTTGGTTCTTATATGCTTTGATTTTGCTACTAATTTATGTTTCTTATGAAGTCAACAGTTCGGTATTATGTGGAGCAAATAAACCATTTATGCCTATTCTTTTCTACAGATGCTTATGAATCTGTTTCCATGACGGACCATATTAATCTATAAGAAAAGGCAATGCATATGTGCACCAATTGTGTTGACAATAGTTAAAGGTGTTGTTTTTTTTTCATTATAGGTGCTTTCTTCTAGCGTTGTGCAAGTTCATAACTACTATTGCCTCGACAAGCTGATTCAAAGGTAGGCTATCTAACAATTGCCTTCAAATTTTGTTTTACTTTTTAGTTTTATTTGCTGCATTATCATCACTTAAGGAAGGTTTCGCTGCATGTAATTATTATCATTTGTAGTTGAAAGATTTTAGCTAAAAACAGGAAAATATGATCATACAAGTCACAAATCTAGGTGCGGAAACCCTAGATAAGAACAAAATGATAATACTCGGATCAAAACACGTAAAACATCATTTCAAAGACTTTTTCATAGATTAACTTTGATATAAACTTGATTACAATCACTCACACGTTAATCTAGACCTTCTAAACACTTTTACAAAAACCACACGAACCTGACCCTCAAACACACACTTTCTAAAACTCTCTCTAACTTAGAAAACATCAAATTCTATTTATAGGTGCTGCACATTCGCCCAGTGTGATGGTGCGAATGTGGACTATGTCCACATTCGCCCATTCCCACAGTACGAATGTGTTCTTCTTCCTGACAATCTTTACCTTCGCCCAAAACCTTCTCACCTTCGCCCACTATTTCTACCTTCGGTCCTTCAGAACATATCTAACACATGTTAATATTGCTAATCCAATCACTAGTCGCACTTCGTGCATCTACAAACTCCCCCTCGACTATTGATTGGATTGTCTTCGATCTTCGTCCATAACTTTGTTCATCAGATAGATTCTCAGTTGCTTCTTCTGCTCTTTAGTCATTTCAGGCTCCAGCTTACGCTTCACCGGCTTAGGCACATCGGCCATCTTCACCATCTTACCAAGTTTAGCATCCAAGTTGCTCCCGGAGTTTATGTCATAAGCAAAGCAAACTCCAACAACTTGTGTATACATCTTAGCCTGATCTGCATCATTGGGATCGTAATGAATCGGATTGTAGAAAAGCATGATGATGTCTTCAAACGTGCAATTGATTAACCACATAGGATCAAATACATGAACATGCTTGTATTTGTCCTTTCCATCTCTCAGCACTATCACCGCTTCTGCCTTCCTCCAATCGTAATACCAGAAAATGAAATCAGCACTGAAGTGTTGAGGTAAAGGCATCAAAGGTATCTTCTTCATCACTTCAGGTGCTTTATAGATCAAAGTCACCCTCTTCCTTCCAGTCTTTGGATCAATATCCCTATGCACTTTTCTTCTAGGATACTGAGGCTTAAACCTGTTCCATTTCGTCCTGCTCTCCCAAACCAACTTATCAGCAAACCAACCCACAGCTGTACTATTTACTGAAGCTCCAGACATAGGGAATCTGCAAATATCTTTGACCGCCCAGTACGGTAGAGTTAACAAATCAATGAATCTGTAAAAGTACAAGATTCCTGATTCCCATTTGACAGCTAAGCACTTCAATCTTCCCAAATATGTCCAACTGAGAGCTCTGCCTTTGAACTTCTCGTTGTGATATCTATAGAAACTACCTTGAGCTTCAGGCTTTGGTCGTTTGTCATCCATTTCCTTCAACTTCTGTAGATATGTCTTCAATTCATCATTCTGACTTGAAGATTGTTGCTTATCAGTACCAAACACAGTCTCAACAAACTCCTCACTTCTTTTCTTAGCTTTCCTTTTAGCCGACCAGTTTGGTATCTCTGTAAAGTTTGGGAAAACCACATCTTCATCATTTTGTCTGAAATATTGTGGATATTCTTCGTGAGTAATATCCTCAATCTCCACTTCATCCATCTCAGGTGTTTGTTTATCATCAGAGTGATTTCCAATATCCTTTTCAGGAATATCTGGAATCGACTCATCCATCATAATCTCCTCCAATGATTTCCCTACTCGCTATGCAAGACCATCCAGAATTTCTTTGGCAACAGCAGCAGGTACTTCACCATCTTCTAAGTCTGGATCATTGTACTCGAGCTCATACCTCATATCATCAGTTTGAAAAATCTCAGCAAACTTGCCCGTGAACTCAATGGTCCATTCTCTCTTTTCAAGCATATCTCTGTAAACTTTCTTAGCATCATCATTCAAAGACCTCACCTTTTCATTCCAGAAGATGCTTTCATCTGAGTCTGCATTCCCACCTTTCTTTTTCTTTGAGCTAGACTCTCCAGCATCCTTCTGTGGTGTTCTCTTTTCAAATGTAAACTTGCTAGAATCATCTCCCCCGTCATCATCATCACTTCCATCACTACCATCATCATCCTTACTACCTGATCCCTCCGCATCATCATCATCATCTTTATCACTTTTCTTGCTTCCTTCATCAGAACTTTTCTCAGACTCATCATCCTCCTCATCATCTTTTTCCTTTTCATCATCAGAAGGCTCAAAATCAACCTGTTCCTCCTCTTTTTCTTTATCTTCCTCACCGTCCTTCAACTTTGGTGCTTCATTGTATAGCTTGTCCAACAAATCACTAAGACGTTTGTTTTCAGTCTTAAGCTCTTTGTTGTCAGCTTTAATAACTCTAATCATACTTCGATTTCTGCTACACTTAACCTCAAGATCTTTATTATCTGCTTCAAGTTTCTTCACTTTCTGCTCGATCTCATCTTGGTTAGTCTTAGAAGCAACCACAATCTGTAACATCTTTTCTTCATTCTGTTTAAACTTGGCAATCTCAGCCTGTTGTGCTATGATCATCTTCATCATATCATCCATCCGTTTGTTAACCTGTTTCATAACATCATCTGAAACAGTAACTTTCTTTGATTTGGATGGCTCAGCTTCTTTTGCCTTCTGTTTCTGAGGATTCTTGAACATATCCAAAACATTATCCAGAGCAACATTAAAATCATCAACTGGTAATGTTTCAGCCTCTTTACTCCTCTTCTGTTTCTTAGCTACTGGTGAAGATAGCTTCGATGATGTACCTGCTTCAGGTATCTTTTTGCCTTTGAGTAACTGAGCAATTTCCTTCTCTCTCAACTGCTTAGTGCTAGACTTCTTTGCCATAGACTTGTGCTTCGGTTTTGGCAAATTGACTACCACAGTCTCACCTTCTTCTAGTTCATCCAGATTTATACTCAAACCTCCTTCATCAACATCAACAGTCTTCTTCTGTGACACTTCTTCAATCGTCTTGTTCAAAGATTCAGACTCACCAACCATAGTGGCCTTACCTTTTGGTGGTCTTAACTCTTTCCTCTTTAGAATCCCATTGTTCATCAACCTCCGTTTCCTCTGAATCAACTGAGTCTTCATCAACTAGACTAGTTCCCTTCTTTGCTGTAGTTTTCTTTCTGGTAACCTGTTGCTTAGAACTTCCTTGATCAGTCTTTGCTTTACCCTTCCCTTTGGCTCCAGCATTGACTACCTGTCTCTTCCTCTTAGTGTTTGCATCAGCATACACTAATGGATCATCATTGTCTGAGTCACTGTTGTCATGTCTTGCTTTGTTCTTGCCAGGATCAGTGTAACCCTGACTAGCCAAAGCACCAAAAAGTCTCCTGTGAGGTGGCTTCTCATTGTCTGGCACACCTTTGTAACCTTTCATTCTCACCAGTGTACGAATATTCATGTGATCTTGACCTAGGATCATAGTTGGATCCTTCTTCAATTCAGGATACTTATGGTCAAAGATCATCATGAGAAACCTAGGATACAGCATAAACTGCTTCTTCTTCAAACCCTTCAACATCTCGAGCATGTGGTCTAAGATCATACCGGATACATTAAATGGTTTGTTAAGAGTTAACGCAACCATCAATGAACTCAAACTTCTCCTCATCACGTCATATCCACCGCTCACACACCCAAAGACATGGATAATTACGTGTGCAAGATACTTGAACTGCACACTCAATTTCCCTTTATGCATCGAACCATCAGTAATCGGACCCTTGTACTTCATCCTCAAAAAGCACGCTTTCTGCTCGGTCCAAGAAAGCTCTCTAGGATCTTCACTAACTTCAAACTTTATCTGCAGAGCTTCCCTGATGTCTGATTCTGTCAAAAACATCTCCATCCCCTGAATCTTGCTCTTGATAATAGTTTGATTTTCCCAGAAATCATACTTAGCATTGTTGTAAAAATCTTCAACTATATCTTTGTAAATGATTGTTGGTGTAGCTAAGGCATGTATAACCCGGCTTCGCCTTAGAAACTCCACAATTCCAGCAAACTCAGTATTTTTCTCGACATCTCCGACATAGGCACAGCAGTTGTGTGTCGGTTCAAACGGCCAACCACGTGGAACAGCTGCTTCAGCTTCCTGAACAGGATCTGGTACAACATTTTCTGTTGATGCACTTTCTGTGGACGTCACTGTCGAATAGACTAGGGTTGAGTCTAGGTATAGTGTTACATGAGATTGTGGTGATCCATAAGGGCATTTTATGGATCTGACGCAGTTGTAAAATATAGGACAAAACAGATCCAGGTTCGACCTATATACAACTGGGGCGAATGTGGAAGTGATCCACATTCGACCAGTATAACTGGGCGAATGTGGAAATACTCCACATTCGACCAGTAACAAGGGGCGAAGGTGGAACTGGGTTTTGTACTATAAATAGCAATCTCATGTGTTTGTATTCATTTGGTGATTTGAGCTGGTACTTTGAATGCTCTCAAGGGGGAGGTTATGCCCAACCTCCCCCGGCCACGAGATAGACGTTTATCCTACTGATGACAGTGTCTGTAACCGTTTCTGTATTAATACGAATCTGTGATGACGTTGTTATCGTTATATTTCTGTCTCGTCTCGATCATCCCGTCTGAAAACGAGTTGTTACGCGTAATCGATCCTCGAGTTCGGTCCGTAACCGGATTCTCATTTTCCACTGGTGCTTCAACGTGTTCGGGTTGCTCAGCCATTTGCACATCAAAATCAGAAAAACACGTCAAAATACAAAAACAACAAAAAGTCACAAATTTTAAGATTTTCCGATTCCACATTCGCCCGTTTTATTTGGCCGAAGGTGGACTTTTGAGTACGAATGTGAAACACTTTGGTTCGAATGTGGAATTTATCATCTAACAAATCACATTCGCCCAATTTTAAGTACATTCGCCTGTAAAATTCTACATTCGCCCCAACTGATATGGTCGAATGTGAACTGAAAAACCCCAAAAATTCAAAATTCTGTCAAACTTGTTTTTCAACTCTAATTTTGATTCAAACATGTTCTAATATGGCCGATTATTACTCGTGTACCATCAATTGTCATAGTTATTCAATTTTCATTAGTTTTAAAGTGGAATTAGGGTTTAGAAGCTTCAATCGATCAATCAATCAACTAATCATTGTTATTAACCTAATTCCTTAATATATCTCCCCCTAAAACTAATGAAGATTGAAATGATAACAAAAACAACCATTAAAATCCGTCCAATAAACACAGATTATAAACCCTAGGTCGAAGACCTAGAAACATCGATTCTGATCTGTTTTCAACTCTATTACCTGTGAAATAAGGTGCAAAACTATCAGTAATCAACAGGGAATAACAAGCAAAGGTCAAAGAAATCACAGCAACAAGTCCTGGTATCTTAGAAAAATTTTGAAAAATAACGAATGAGGGGTCGAACCTGTGTTGTGGCTTAAATAGGCAGTCACATTCGACCGTTTAGGATGGTCGAAGGTGAGTGTATTCCACATTCGACCAACTAAATGGCCCGAATGTGGAACTTGACAACCCGAAGGTGAAATATGTTTATAAAATTCCACTTTCGCCCAGTCCAGAAACGTCCTAATGTAAGATTTTTCCACATTTGACCCAATTAAGGGGCGAATGTGAAATGGAAAAATCTTAAAATTTTGCCAAATCACGAATTCGAATCCCGTTCAACATTTTTCAATCCGTTAAGTCTCAAAAACTCAAAATTTCACTTTTAGAATGATACAAAGCCCAGATGGTTTCATCAAATCTCAGAAATTGACCATCAAACACCGTCGGTTATCTAAAATAAAGCAGAAATGCAAAGATTTTGGTTTTTCTGAAATTTTATCAAAACACACCTAAAATATTTTTGGATTTTGTATCTTTTTGACAATAAAAGTAAAATGCATCAAAGTAAAACAAAGCAGGAAACATTTTGTGATATCCGGTAAGAGGATCATATCAGTTTTCTGAGAAATCTGATCACAGCGTTGATCTTTTTGTTTAATATTATCATTAGAAACAGTATGTGACACGGCAATTGCTGATATTGTGGTCCACTTAAGCTCACATGCAGACTATTACGCAATGCTTTAAAATGATACGAGTTAGGTGTATTAGACTAACACATTGTGGTGCCCACACACACGACATACTCCCGTATCAAGTAATTGCACAAAGCTTCATCGTAACGCGTGATTATGCCAAAGTTATCCGTTATAGTTACAGAGTATATAGCACAGAGGTGTACAGGTCAGCAAACGAATGCAGCAGAGTAACATGTGCATATATACTAGGTTGAGGCTGATATTAACTACTGATTTGCATCAATAAGTTAATACGATGTAATTATGATCTTTGATCGATAAAAACATAAAGTTCCTCAATTCGGTAACTTTCGGTTTTGGCATTTAAGCTCTTTTAGCAAATATTCTGAGGAAACTAGGTCCGTAAATCAATACGACAAAAGTTTAATCAGAATATCCCGGATAACCATAACATAACGACCCGAAACCTCAGATTTTGGCAATCCTATCAAACGAAATTACGGTACTAAGACCATATGCCCATGAGGTGTTCAGCCACAAACGCGTAGTTCGTTATGTTTGTATCACTAATGCACGCAATTTTTAGTCTACGAAGCCTATCAGCATATCACACGTTGTCAACACACGCCTCATTATACTATACAAATCTTTAGCCTGTGTCAGATCCCCACTAATGTACTATCATTTCCTCTTTTTATCCTGGAAATCATTTTGGTTTTTCTAATTTTTAGGTCTTTTTGAATTTTTCAATGTTTTTGGTTTTTCTGATAAAATGACTCCCCCTAAAATAAAGAACATATTTTTGGGTTTTTAATTTTTCTGAAAAAAAACAATAAAAACTTTAAAGAAAATTTAAAACTAAAAAAAAACAATAAACTGAGGTGCTGATTAGTCCTGTTTTTCCTTTATGTTGTTAACTTTTAAAAGATATTCAAAGCGGGATCTGTCAAAAGCTTTTGTAAACAAATCTGCACGTTGATAGTCAGTATGGATTTTGACCATATCTATCAATTCTTTAGCGTAACAATCACGGATAAAATGGTATTTAATCCGGATATGTTTCGCTTTAGAATGATTTCCGGTATCTTTAGTTAATGCGATAGCGGCTTCATTGTCACAGTGTATAGGGGTTTTAAGAAACTACAAACCGTAATCCACCATCTGCTGTTGGATCCAGAGCACTTGCGAACAGCAACTCGAGGCTGCAATGTACTCGGCTTCACAGGTAGACAGCGCCACGGAAGTCTGCTTCTTGCATTACCAGGTGACTAACCTGCTCCCTAAAAACTGGCAACCAGCTGTAGTGGATTTGCTATCCTTGTCACAGCCGCCCCAATCTGCATCACTAAAAGCAATGAAATCAAAATCATCATCATTAGGGTACCAAAGTCCTCTCGAGGGACAACCCTTCAGATATCTAAGGATACGCTTGACCGCCGTCAGATGACTTTGTTTCGGCTTCGATTGATAGCGAGCACAGAGACACGTTGCAAACATAATATCTGGTCAAGATGCCGTCAAATACATCAGAGATCTGATGATTGCTCTGTATGTAAATGGGTCCGTCAGCTCCCCCTTAGCGTCCACTCCAATCCCGTGATTGGGTTGAATCGGGATATCCATCGGCTTGGAATCCTCCATCTGGAACCGGCTCAAGACTTCGGATACGTATTTCGTCTGGTGAATGAAGATCCCCGTGGGTCTTTGGTCCACCTGCAAGCCTAGGAAAAACTGCATCTCCCCCATTGCGCTCATCTCAAACGTTTCCTGCATGACAGTTTCAAACTCCCTGCATAAAAGCTCGTTAGTTGAACCAAATATTATATCATCAACGTATATCTGCACCAGAAGCAAATCATCCCCTGATTTCTTCGTGAATAGGGTGCAGTCGACGAGTCCGCGCTTAAATCCTTTTGCCATGAGGTATGTACTTAGCTCCTCGTACCACTGTCTCGGAGCCTGGTGCAAACCATATAAAGCTTTGTTTAGCACATAGACCTTTTCCCGGTGGATTGGGTCCTCAAAGTCTGGTGGCTGCCCGACATAAACCTCTTCTTTGACTTTCCCGTACAGAAATGCGCTCTTGACGTCCATTTGATAAACTTTGAACTTCTTATAGGAAGCAAACGCAAGAAACATCCGAATAGCTTCAATGCGTGCTACAGGAACATAGATTTCGTTATAATCAATCCCTTCGATTTGATGGAATCCCTGCACGACCAATCTGGCTTTGTTGCGAACTATAACACCACGATCATCCTTCTTGCACTTAAACACCCATTTAGTGCCAATCTTCTTTCTTCCAGGCGGTAAATCAGTGAGCGTCCAAACCCCCAATTTCTGAAATTGTAATAACTCCTCCTGCATTGCTTCAACCCAGGCATCCTCCAGCAAAGCGTCCTTGTATGTCCTTGGCTCTACCTGCGACACATAACACGCAAACGACCAATCATTTTGACTACCAGATTTTTGTATTTTGGCATATAAAGCTAAAGCACCAAAACTCTCTGGCGAATTAACATTTCGCAGCTGCCCTCTGGTCATCACACTGCTACCAGGATCACCGATAACTTGCTCCAGCGGGTGAATACGATGAATCCGAGATTCCGGATGTTCAGGTACAGTAACTCCTGTCTGATTAGTCAAGTTCTCTACAGCATCCAGATCATGACCTGTGTTAGACGATGAAGCAACATCTGGAGTTGGAGTTGGGTTCACTGGCGGTGCCTCTGGTTCTTTTGCATGTTCAAGAATAACTTCTTCAAATTGTTCATCTTCAGACTCTGAAGAATCTAAAGTAGTAGAAGCTTCTTGAAACACTTCTTCCTCTGGTACAGGAACATTGGTATCATTAGAAGCTGGTGGGGGGTTCACGGTGATCGGACGCACCAACGGTGAAGTCGCCGCGTTTTCACACTCGTAAAGTAATCTGATAACAGCTTCTTCAACCAAGCTATCTAGATTGAATGATTCAAAGAAATCTTTGTAATCAAACATCCAATCAGGACCCATCCCTTGCACATTTTGTGTATACCGTTGAACTTCCACGTTAGCCCAATCCTCCACCCGACGAGTTCGCTTGTTGTATACCCGTTTGAGCGGGGTTGCATATCTAACAAAGTATCCCTCTTCAGCTTTAGGACTAAACTTCTCGCTTGGGTTCAACATCGTGCATGGTGCCCCAAAAGGTTCTAGATACTCTAAGTTCGGCTTTCTTCGGTGTAACAGTTCATAAGAAGTTTTACCAAACTTCTTCACCGTTAAAACCCGATTGAGTGTATAATTTGCTGCATAAATCGCCTCGTTCCGGAACATTACTGGAAGATTTGAGTCTGCAAGCATTGTTCTAGCCGCTTCAATTAGAGTCCTGTTTTTGCGTTCAGCAACACCGTTCTGTTGTGGGGTGTACGGAGCCGAATATTCATGATGAATTCCTTTGCTTTCACAAAGTTCATCCATCTTAGCATTTTTGAACTCCGTCCCATTATCACTCCGAATTCTCTTTATCTTCAAATTGTAGAGATTCTCCAATCGAGTGAACAGAACTTTCAAGTTGTTGAAGGTGTCACTTTTATTCTGCAAACACATCACCCTTGAAAAACGTGAATAGTCGTCAGTGACAACTAAACAGTAAAGCTCCCCAAGATGACTTTTGCGCTTGACAGGTCCGAATAGGTCCATGTGCAGTCGCTCAAGTGGCATCTCAACAGAGTTAATTTTCTTCACTTTGTGGGACTGTCTGTGTTGCTTCCCCTTCTTATAACTTACACACTTGTCATTCAGATGGAAATGTTTCACGTTTACTCCATCGACAAGTCCATTCTTCACAAGATGATTCATTTTTCTCAGATGAATGTGCCCCATTCTTCGGTGCCACATTATTGATTCCTTCTCGGTCGCCTTGGATAGAAAACATGTTATTTGCCCCTGGGATGTCATCGCCTTGGACATATCAAGAATATAGAGGTTGTTGACGCGAGGTGCCTTCAACATTACCCACTCCTTTGGAATTTTGAAGCCTGGTTTGAGAATATAGCAGGATTTGTCATCAAAATGAACAGTGAATTGTTTATCACAGATTTGACTGACGCTCAACAGATTATAATCTATCTGCTTCACATATGATATCCTCTCAAAGCTCACTATCCCATTACTCACGCTCCCTTCCATAGTGATATATCCGCCTTTATTCCCAGCAAATGCAACATATCCACCATTAATATTCTTCACGTCGAACAGTAACGCAAGATCCCCTGTCATGTGGCCTGAAGCTCCACTATCAACAATCCAAAGACTGCTAATAGGGCCAGCTGAAGCTCCCTGCACACATCAAGTAAAACAGTTAGTTCTTTCGGGGGACCCAAGCCTGAGTCTTGGGTCTTTGAATATCATTGTTCAAAGAAACATTCTCATCAACACTTTGTTTTGGATCAATCTTTTTAGGATTGTTCAAAACATTTTCCTTTTTCTCATTGGATTTTGAAGTTGAGGCACCTGGAGAACCATCTAGTGTCCAAGATTGTTCAGATCTTTTCAAGATACGAATCTGAGATTTTGGAGTCTCAGTTGGTTTCTGAACATTGTTTGCAAAGGAAACTTTCTTGGTTACCTTATCTGACTTAACAGATTTCGGTCCAACATTTGACTTGACAATAGGTTTTGGTGGAACCCTTTGCCTATCATTTGTTGTGTTCACCACTGGTTTTCTCCATGAATGTTCCATAGCAATCCGATTTCTGCGATCATACTGAACTGGACGATTGTTCCTCGTTTGATAAAAATTGTTTTGATTATAAAATTGTTGTTGTTGAGGAACAACACGTCTATGTGGTGGAACGTAATGATCAATCGGTTTCCTCATGGAATTCCTCACTTCAACTTCGTGCCTCTTATGCCTTACATACGGACAGTGAGCAAGTAAATGCCCTCTCTCCCCGCATTTAAAGCATGCACGGTATTCCTCAAAAACATTTGGAGCATTCGGTTGAGCAAATGATCGAACAGGATATTGATCATTATACTGTTTGTTCCTCAAACTCTCAGGGAGTGGCCCTTTTGAGTAAGCAGGCTCATGAAAACCGTTTGCTTTATTTTTGGGTCTAATGAACTCTGTGACATGAACCTTTGGTTCTTGAGAAACATCCAAATACAATTTCTTTAAAATTGCCGGTGGAATTTCATTTGTTCTCTCATGTTTTGGGAACCAAATGGTGCTTTCTTGCCAAATTTTATCAATTTTAGCATAGTTGGCATTCTTAATTGGAAATTCCTCGTCAGAGATGATCTTATCGGATCCTTCCATCCGATAAAACACCTTGACTGGTTTGTCACAAGGTTCATTCTTAACATTTTTCTCAATTTCTTTCTTAACCACATTCTTTTCAGACTTTTTCTCACGATGTGCATTTGCCATCAGATGCACATGCTGAGATGATGACACTGGTTCATTGGTAATGATGTGATTTTCTTTCGGAATTTCACATGCATTAGCACTTTGGTGACTACCAGAATCATCACTCTCAGAGTCTGAATCAACACTCTCAACTGTAACACCCTCATCATTCAAACCTAAAATCGGCCTCACATCGGAATGTGGATCACCAATACTTGAAGTATTAGATTCATTTTCCGATGATGAGTCTGATTTTACCGAGCTCTCCGGTGTCACTTGATGACAGTTGTGATTTTCAAAGAGCACCGGAGATGGCACAGACTTGTAATTAGTGGTTTGATCATCAATGATGTGGTCTACCACATAAGCAATGTGCTTATAACTTTCCAACTTCTTATTGACTTTTTCAGCAAAGCACTTAATGGCGGCCATTTCCAATTTAGTATTCTCAATTTCATTAATATAGTTATTAATTGCCAGTTGTTTTAATGAAAGAGTATTTTTAAGATCGGAAATGTCCTTTTTATACCCATCTAGTACTTTGTTGAAAGCATTTAACTCTTTGCGAGTAGATTGACAGTTGATGATAGCACTATCACGTTGAACGCGAAGTTCTTTATTCTCCTCTGTCAATCTATCACAAGTTCCACAATATTTATCACTAGTAACATCAGTGCTAGATTCAGAACTTACAGGTTTAGGAGGATCTGTCATGGCCATCAAAGCAAAATGAGCTTCCTTTCCAGCGAAAAACTTGGAATAATCAATTCTGGTGAAAGCATCATCAGCAATGCACGACTTCCTCGTCTTCAGAAAATCTGCTTCTGCTAGCAGCTGGTCAATATCATCATCTAAAGATGTAACACTCACTTCTGTATCTGATTCACTGTCTGAATCTGAATAAACTGATTCACACTCTTCAGGAACATCAGAAACTGTGTCAATCACCACTTCAGGACTTGCTTCCTCAGCTTTAACCTCAACAGGCTCAGTTTCCACTTCCACTTCTACCTCAGATTCATCAACTTCAACCTCAGTTTCTTCCTTCTTATCAACTATCACCGACTCCTCAATATCAACCTGTCGGGCAACACAAGCCACATTTCCACCAGTTGTAATCTCCTCAACACCAATTTGCATCCCGGACCAGTCAAACCGTTCATCCTGTTGGATCACCAATGCTTGATTCTGATTTGTGTTCTGTTGAGTTTCATTTGGTGTAGTAATCGGTATGACTGTTCGGTTAGTGTTGTTTGGTGATTAGGTTTGAGTCTGGTTTGGTGTGTTTGGTTGTCTGTTCTGATTGTTGTTAGAGTTGTTTTGTCGGTTTTGGTAGTTGTTTTGGTTTTGATAGTTGTTGTTACTTTGGTAAGAAACTTGGTTTTGGTTTTGTTGTTGACGGTTCTGGTAGCTTGCATTGAAAGGATTTCTGTTACCTTGTTTAGGTGGCTGGGTGCATTCCCGTTTGAAGTGACCTTTTCCTCCACAGTTAAAACAAGTCACTTTCTCCTTGTTGAACCCGTAGGTTGTATTTGGAGAAGTTCCTAAATCAGTCCTACCCGTCTTCTCAATAAACTCCGTTGCCCTTCTCATTATACTCGCAAAAGCCCACTGAATGTCAATCAGTTCCATCTCTTCCTTGTCAATCTATGAATAGTCTTCATTGGTCAAGTTATTGTTTCCAATTTGACTTGCAACCAACCCATTATATGATGAAACCATTGCAGAGACTAGTGCAATATGTTGCTGAGCAACTTCAACAGTTACATTGCCCAAATTAGAAGTCTCCAAAACCACCGGTTGTTGACTGGGTTGAGTCATTGGATTCATGTATTGTGTTTGTTGAGGTGGTTGTTGTGATTGGCTTGCAGTATAGAATGCTGCTTGCTGCATTGGAGAGAATGGTGAAATGTAGGAATTATTGTATTGTTGTTGTGGTGGTGGTGGTGTGTATGATGGTTGTGAGTAGGATGAGGTTTGTGCGATGTAGTTGATGGTTGGTTTTGGTGGTTCCATAACATTGGAAATACAAGCAACATGCGGTGCCACTACTCCTCCTGAACTCGAGTTTCCAACTGGTGCTGAAGTACCTCCAAAATATAAACTTGGATTCTGAGGAATCTGTGATCTTTTGGCTTTCCTCTTTTCCTCAAGCTCTTTGTTCTCCAGCTTTTGCACAAACTCATTGATAGTCCAGAATTTGTAAGCATCCTTCTCTTTGAGAACTTCCACATGCTGATCCCAGTAAGGTGGTAGAGCATCTGCAAACTTGTCCACCAAATCTGTCATAGGAATCTGTATACCATAACTAGACAACTCAGTTAGTAAATGACAATATCTAGGAGTTAATTCTTTTAGAGTTTCATTTCCAACATAAGTAAAATTCTCAAACTCCTTTCGCAACTCCTCCATCCTCAACCTTCTCGTCTTCTCATTCCCATCATGCCTATTCTTGAGCACATCCCATAGTTTCTTAGACGTAGTGCATGTCCCAAACTGATGCAATAAGTCGTTTGTGATCGCCTGAGTCAACTGGGAATAAGCTTTCTTCTCCACAGCAAACTTCTTTTTCTCCTCCTCTGACATGCTCTCCAATGGAACTGGTTCACCGGTGTTCTCCAAAACCGGTGCAGTGTAACCTCTAGCTATCATCCTCCATGCCTCTGCACCCTCCACTCCCATGCCTTCCAGATGGATCTTAAACTTTTTCTGCCACTGATTATATTCTTGCATCTCCTTGAGCTTGGGTGGCCGATTCCCGCTACCTGAAGATAAGTCATTTATTAGTGTGGAAATAGCATTGGTAGTTTGAGTATTTACCACCGCTGCTGCTACTCCCATATAGTTAGGTTGTGGTGCTGGAGGTGCAACACTCTGAGGCATTGAGCTAGTCATCGCTATATAATTGATTGGTTGCGAAGACTGTGTGCTCGTCTTTTGGGCTGCCACTGTCCATGGGTCCATCGTCACTTGCTGTTGTGGTTGAGTTGTTGCTGGTCTCGGGGTAGTCGGAAAATTCCACATGATGTTCACGAACTTCGAAAATCACAACACTTAGAAAATTTTCCAAAATCAGATCTACTTTCGCCCAGAATGATCCTACTTTCGTCCCTTTCTGTTCACCTTCGTCCAAACTCAGTCAACCGAAGGTAGAAAATCAACAGAATGTAGAATCAGTCTAAACCCTTTCCACTTTCGACCACTAATAGCTACGTTCGTCCACTTGTTTTTCACCTTCGCCCGCCCGACGAATCGAAGGTGGAAATTTCTGCCCGAAAGTGAAAACTTCAAACACAAAATTCCAGATTCGACCAAACTTAACCTAGATTCGACCAGAAAACACTCAGATTCGCCCACTCTAGGTCAGGTTCGCCCACAACACTGCACATTCGACCATTTTGAGTTTGAAAAACGGTTACACTTTGAAAAACGGTTATTTTGATCTCTGATTTTCAAAAGTTTATGGATTTGAATGATCTTTATCAGGTTTTGATTCGGAATTGATTTGGAACAACTTTAATTCTTGGAAAACTTGATTTTATCCACAAATTCAACTCTAAATCATTCAAAAACACTCAAAAACCATTTTCAATCAAAAACATATGTATTTTGACCAAAATTAAGTCCAAATCAGCTCTGATATTATCAATTTTGTTGTTGTATGATCCGTATGGCTCTGATACCACTTTGTAGTTGAAAGATTTTAGCTAAAAACAGGAAAATATGATCATACAAGTCACAAATCTAGGTGCGGAAACCCTAGATAAGAACAAAATGATAATACTCGGATCAAAACACATAAAACATCATTTCAAAGACTTTTTCATAGATTAACTTTGATATAAACTTGATTACAATCACTCACACGTTAATCTAGACCTTCTAAACACTTTTACAAAAACCACACGAACCTGACCCTCAAACACACACTTTCTAAAACTCTCTCTAACTTAGAAAACATCAAATTCTATTTATAGGTGCTGCACATTCGCCCAGTGTGATGGTGCGAATGTGGACTATGTCCACATTCGCCCATTCCCACAGTACGAATGTGTTCTTCTTCCTGACAATCTTTACCTTAGCCCAAAACCTTCCCACCTTCGCCCACTATTTCTACCTTCAGTCCTTCAGAACATATCTAACACATGTTAATATTGCTAATCCAATCACTAGTCGCACTTCGTGCATCTACATCATTCCCAACAAATTGTTTTGTAAAGCCCTTAAGCCTGGGATTTCTAACAAGTGCATTGTTGACCTTCAAAGAACCTTCAAGGAGAGTAGGAAACAAAGAGGAACTTAAGGTTAATAAAAGGGTTCGGGGAGGAAACAAGGCGTTTAGTAACGATTGGTAAGGTTTGAGGCATATTTGTATTTATGTTTCAAACTTTTTGCTTTCAGATTCAACAAGTTTGTCAAACCACAAGTAGAAAATGTTGTCTTCTGACCGTGCGCCTTGGGTATGCTCCAAACATGTCACACCCTCAAATTTCCACAAGCGGAGTTCTACCGCGAGGCGTGTGACACACCAAGATCCAAGTCAACGGTCACAATAAACAACACTATATGATAAAATACGTAAAATAAAAACATTAAGTTTCATAACATAAACCAACAGCGGAAGCTTTTTAAAATCTTGATTACAACTTAAACAACGTGACTGAAGTCTGAAATTACTGAAAACATGAAACTAGAATCCTAGACGCCAAGTGAGACTCCGTGCGCCTAAGTCCGATGCTGCTACCTTAACGTCCTGAGAAAAACATGCTAAAAACGTCAACATATAATGCTGGTGAGTTCACAGGTTTTTGTGAAAAGCAACTTAGTTAGTTTCAAAGAATATCCCAGAGTAGACCAAATCATAAGTAAACCGATCAAAAGAATACTACTCAAAGAATGCCAACCAAAATGAATACCTGTCGCTACTACGATTGGAAAACCATTACTGGACTCGAATACATGAATACAAGAATACTACCTGCCCGAATACAAGAATACAAGAATACTCTAAGAGACAACATGCACCCGTCCGACCTCCAGTCGACGAGTGGGGCCGGTCACGCCCAAATAGATCTATCCATATTTCCCCCGTTGTGCAACCACCGCACATTCATGGTTTTCCCCGGGACTTTAACAAATCGTATAGCAACCCAAAAGAATACCCCAATGCATAAAGAATTCAAGAATACCAATACGTAATACCATATAGTAACCAACGACTACCTTGTAAGCTTTACCAATCCGAGTACTTAGCAAATCATAGGTTTTATGAATACGAAAACGTAAGTTGACACACCTTTTTATGAATACGAGAACATAAGTTGACACACCTTTTATGGATACGAAAACGTAAGTTGACACACCTTTTTATGAATACGAGAACGTAAGTTGACACACCTTTTATGGATACGAAAACGTAAGTTGACACACCTTTTATGAATACGAAAACGTAATTTGACACACGTTTTATGAATACCAGTACCCAGCATGTTTTCTCCCCCGAAAGCAAAACCAGTAAAAAGTGGGGCCGTGAACTCACCTTAGATTGCGTTCTTCTTAATAAACCACAGACAATGCAAATGACATCCCTAGTATCGGCAACCTATCATCGAATGCATATGAGTACCCGAACCATTGACCCGCAGGTCAAATAGTCCCCAAGTGTCCAGACCATGACCAAGTACGTTTTGAAAACACGTTTGACTGTTACTTTGACCACACATACAAGACCCGACGTCCCATTGGTGACCCGACGACTCACGTGTTTGCTAAGAATGAGAAATCATGCAATCACAAGCAAACATGCACCTAATACGCATAACAGTTCACCAAAGTCAACATATAGTTCATATATCGCATATACGAGTCCACACGTGTATTACCGGGTTATCAGACATTCCACAGGGTTCCTAGCATGTTCCTAGGTGTCGTTTCATGTTCGGGATGTCAAACTATGCTTAAATCAGCTAATCACGTGCTTAGACATTTATCATGCAATTAGGAAAGTCAACTAGCAATTAGGATGGTCAACTAGCAATTAGGATGGTCAACTAGCAATTAGGATGGTCAACTAGCCATTAGGATGGTCAACTAGCAATTAGGATGGTCAACTAGCCATTAGGATGGTCAACTAGCCATTAAGATGGTCAACTAGCCATTAGGATGGTCAACTAGCCATTAGGATGGTCAAACATGCCATTAGGAGGCTAATTGGCTGATACATCAGGCGATTAGGGGTCTACTCGCCCCTAACCTTTCCTACTCTTCCCTGCATCAGGCGATTAGGATTCCTAATCGCCCCCTGCAGGGCTGTGCCACTTTTTCGCGCGTTTAACCCTCCAGATCAGATCCGAAACAAGTGGAAACACCCAATATCAAACCCAACTCAATTACCAAGCTATTCCAAGCAAAAACTTCCAATTTATCATCTTTCTAACAGTCCCGAATGCAAGCGTTTTCCCAAAATAGCATATTCATCATGTAAACATCACATCATCATGTAAAACTTACCCTAAATAGCAAATACTCAGATTTCATCACATAACAACGTTGTCTAACTCTTTCCTACTGTTCTAGCATCGTCCTAGAGCAAACCCTAATCCTCTAGAATCATCAAAACATATTAAATCACACTAAGTCTCCCAAAATCACCCAAACGGGTCAAAATATCAAATATCATCAAAACACAACTATATGCTCCCAAATTCATAGACAATCATCCTAATGATTTATTTAAGTCAGAAACATATCAAACACATGGAAACAAACACATTTTAATATCAAAAATCTCATCTTTGCATGATAACATAACATAGAACAAGCATGAAGGTGTGGGTTTGTTTATAATCTGTTTTTAACAAGTTTTCAAAGACACAAATACTTAGAAACCAGGTCTGGACCTCTAGGGAGTAAAACTTTATCATTAACAAGGTTTAAGAAGATGAACACACCTTAGATTTTAGCAAAGAAAGGTGTAAGATCTTGTAAAGGTGGTTTCTTGATCAAAAACAAATTACAGAGGTTGGGTATAGTGTGTGGTGGCTTTGGGGTGTGCTAGGGTTTCTAAAATGATGTTTTGCAACACAAGGGTGGTATTTATAGGCGTTTCTAGTCGTTCCAGAGGTTACAGGCGAGTAGGAATCTGCAGCACGCCATTAGGGCACCTAATCGCCCCCTATGCAGGCGATTAGGCCTCTAATCGCCCCTAATAGGAGCCTACTCGCCCCTGCAACAGGCAATTAGGCCTCCTAATCGCCTGCTGCAGGGTGTTATGGGTTTTTGGCACGTTAAACACTATTTTAACACATATAAGCACGTATTCACATACCGACAAGTCACATAATGATTATAAACACATAATTCATGAAAACAACACGTTCACACTCGTTCACCAATTCCCGGGACTCGAGACTTGTGTGTGTTAGAACCCCCAATGATGCACGACTCGACTCGACTGACCTTGTCATGTGTAATGTATGCACGACTCGCTAAGGTAGACTTACTGAGTTTTCAAAAGTTAGTAACCGAAGTTTGCCGGGTGTCACATCATCCCCCTGTTGAAAGAATTTTGGTCCCGAAAATTTCCTGAAGTCGAAGAGAGAGAACAAATAAGAAGAAAAAATTTTTCTGGTCGTCACAAAACAGAATGGTGCTGCTGATGCTAGAGAACACTATAGGCTGCAGCAATTTTACCCACCCAGGTAAGAAACCGCATCATTAGGCGCATGTACAAATGAAACACTTGGTTCATATTGCATAGGCTTTAGGCTTCAGCCTCCAACTTTAGACTTTAAAAGTTTTGATCCGTGTTATAAAGGTTGCCTCAAAATTTTATTATCACCATTATGCGGAAGAGAAAGTTTGCCAAAAGGATTATACATTTTTTGTTGATATAAAATAAGGTATGACACAAGGATTATACATTTTTTTTGTTGATGTTAATGATTTCACATTACGTTGTTTATTCGTTTGGATGTTTGTGTTGATATGTCTAACTAAATAGCTTATAATACATATTATCATTACTATTTAAATATGGCTTATGTTTAACTGGATACACAAATTAGTATGAATACATTGATGAGAATATAATGACACCCTTTTACTTATGTATACTTGCCAGTAACAAAGACATAATAACACTGGAGCTGGGGAAAGAAACTATTACCTCAACAGGTAGATTCAGCATGACAGAGTTGGACAACGAAAAAAAACAATAGGTAAGCACATACATACACACCTCCTATTCTCCTAAACAAACAAGTTAAACACCTCTAGCACCTCACGCCTAAGGCGCGCTTTTTGAAACCAAGATGTGCACTTAACTTAATTTCATTTACAATTGTCCTATTAACATACTTTTAATCATTCAAAGGATTAGGCCCAAAATATTACTATTTGGACCTTCACCCATCACTCAATTTAGTTTTATTATAAATCAACTAGATTTATATCCCGGGAGCGTCCCGGGGTTCAAAAATCTAATATGACATTATGTCATTCAATTTTTACATACGAAATAGACTGATGCGCTTTACAGTTACATGCAGGAAAGTTTCATATAGCACCTAACCTAAAACAATTAACAATGTATCTCTAATGTTAACGTCTAACCTTAAACAATGTATAACTCTATCTAATATTATAGAATTCATATTACTGGTTTGAACATAATTAATGACTTGCCTATACATGATTAATGAATAACCTGAACACTTTATGTTTTTTTCCTGTATGAACAAAACCGCACAAAAAATAGTCGTTTTTTTCTTCGTTTTTTATATAGCACTATAGTACTCGTTGGAAAGATAATAAAACGCTCGTTAATTTGGTGTAATTTTTTTCTTTAAAAATCTCGTATATAAAAGATATTAACGTTTAAAAATTATGGGATGAAACATGAGAGAAAAAAAAAATCTAATTGGGTTTTTAATTGGTAAAGTAAATCTTTTATTTTAAATTCTAAGATATGCATATCTTTATAGGGTTTTAATTAATTTTATTATTAGATTTTAATGATAAAAACAAAATAAAAAATAAATTAAACACTCTCACCTCAACGTGCCACGTGGCACTTTCAATGGGGGGTTGAGGCCTCAATTGAATGCCACATCATCATAAGTCAATTATTTTATTAATAGTTACTAGGTTAAATCCCGTGTGAAACACACGAGAGACCGAGTCCCAATTTAAGCACTGCTTAGTAAAAGACAACACTAAGAACCCATTCGTCTGCTCCGAAGAACAACTGTTTAGTACCGTCTGTTTATTTCTTTATTGTTAAAAAGAGAAACTGTATTTAGTAACCTCTGTCCCTTTCACGATACCAGTTAATAATACTGATCAGAGGTTTAATAACTGGAACTGTTACAACAAAGGAAAATATAAATCTACAGACGGATTAAAGTGTAACGACCAACGAAAAATAAATAATTAATAAAATAAATATTATTGGGCCACCTTAAGGTCTAGCCCAATATCCTTACCCGGATCATAACCGTAAGCCCAGTTCAAACCCAACTCGTATGATGGCCCACTAAGAGAAACCGTAAAGGCCCATTGGACCCGATAACATGTAATGGGCCGCTGTTGGGCCCAAATGATTAAATTAAGTAGTGGGCCTATATTAGGGAACCCGATATACATATTGGGCCGAATAAATGTGTTAAATAAATATTGGGCCTATATTATGAGACCCGATAGAAAAGTTGGGCCGATTAAAGGGATCCGGTTACTCATAAGTGGGCCTAAAACTAGTTGGATCAAAAGAGGGAGCTATTAGTTAAAGCCCATAGGTTCTAAATTAATTAAGATTAGCCCACTTCATAGAAAAAGGATCGGCCCAAAGGAATGGATAGATAACCGCCAAAGAGATCCCTCCAAAACCACCTGTACACTCCCACTCTTCAATATCCAACACCTAAGCACCCTAGATTGTAGGAACATCATTACATGCATGACCAAAATATTATAAAATCTCCTGGAAACCATCAACTCCTTCGCAAACAACTCCAAAACCATTAATCCCCTTCCTTTTCAACATGCAAACCACTATCCTATACCCAACCCGATCGGAACCCCATCCTCCTTAAAAACAAGCCCTTAAATCTTATATACTACTTAAACCTATCCTTCTTTTATCTATAATCTAAACTCCTTCCATTAAGAACAAGGATCGGCTACGGTTGTTACTTACCGGCCGATTATTATTGACATCCGGGTAAGGTTCTAATCTTAATCTAGTAGGAAACACGAGTGCCAAGCTGTAATGGCCAGCTTACTTACGTATTTATAACCTAAGCTGTAATGGTCAGCTATATACGTATATATATATGTGTATATTAACCGTATGTGTGTAAACAGGTGATCCGCATAATTCCCGAGCAAGCTTTTCGTCTTAGAAACCGTGTGGAAGAACAACAAGTGAGTGCATGTACCCCCATAATCGTTTTAATGTTTCCCGGGGTGAATATACGTTTGTGTCGTTTTCATGAAACATGCACGAGTTATGATATAATAGAATTAATAGAAACCGGTTAAATAGAAACTACGTAGAGTGGATCCATTCGGTATCATAGAGTATAGACCCGGACCGATTAGAGGCCACGGGACCATATATAATCGATCTATACTCGTAAAATAGAATAACCGGATCATCGCATGCATGTATGATTTATGAGTCGAAATGGTTGTTTAAGGTCTTGACATCACTCACTAGTTTCGACTAACGTATTTTAAACGTATATTTCAGGAGGTTAGCGTATCTATGGAACCCGAGCTTAGTTGTGGTGTTAGTGAAATCATGGAAGAAGTTTAATGTTGATAAATAAAGTGTGGTTATGTAATAAGGTTGAAATGTTTTCGGAACAGTTTATGCTCGGCTTGACCGAGTAGAATGTTTAAACGTTTGTTTACTAATGTATAATATTGTGTATTTGAAGTTTGAAAGTGTTTTGAAATAAAAGAATTAGTAATCGGCTTTTAAAAGAAAATAAAAGGATTAGAAGTATAAACTAGTTAAGAACTTAACTACCAATCGGTAATGACTCGGTTTAAAAATCGGGTCGTTACAGGTTGGTATCAGAGCTCGGGTTCGGACGGTAGTGGAATTCGTATAGAAACTAACTTGAAATTTGATTGATATGTATACGTGTAATAGAATGTCAAGCAACGGAGAACAAGCCGAAGTGTCGATGGAAATCGAAGACGGAGAGATACCAAATCAAGAGGAAGTGATGGACAACGAGTCGCAAGAATTTCCGAGTACACAAGATTTGTTAGCCGAAATACCGGGTTTAGTTTGGTCCGAAAATGGGTGGGATTTGAATTTGGAAAACATGGGAGTGATCGGCCCTTTGCCCGAACCCGTGTACACACCCGCCGAGTCTGTCCAACATTACCCGCAAGTTGATCCGGTACCCCACTACTTTTACCCGAACCCATCACCAAGTGAATACTATGGAACCTCTAGCAACCTCTCGGTAGAAGAGTCTAGTTATAATCCGTATACCATGGCCTACCCGACTCCTTTGACCTTACCTACCGTGACCCCGGTGATTGACCCATATCACGAGGCGACTATGATCACCCGGGCAAACGAAACTTTGCAACATTCGGAGTATGTGAGCCGTAAGGATTATTTGGAACTAACCGAGAGTTATTATCGTATGAAGTCCGAACGTGACCAAGCTCGTAATATGTTGGAGGATTTGAAGAAGTTGGTAAGAAGGTTCGGATATCAAGCTCGACAAACTTTGGAGGATTCGAAATATCCTCTAATGTTGTGAAGAAGTTGGTGCATGGTTAAAGGGGTAGGCTAGTGGTTGGGTTGTGAAGAAAGGTGGTGGTAGTATTATGTGTATGTAAAATAAATGTGGTAGTATGTGTGGTAGTAGTACTTGGTATGATATGGTAGTAATGGTTATGGTAGTAGAAGATGTGTAATATTATGTATTAGACATCTAGAAATTTTCTCTATAAATATAAATCTAGATGTTTGTTTAAAGTGTTAATTTAAATTATTAAATGATAAAAGACATAAAATAAATTACTACTAACCAAAATAAATAATTTTTAAATATAGAAAATGCCGAGACGTTCAGACAGAAATACTGGAAAGGAGCCAGAAATGGAACCTACCAAGAAAAATAAAGCCTCTACATCTAGACCAACTGAAACCGTTGAAGAACCGGTAGAAGAAGAAATTCCCATACCAAACGAAATAAATGAATTAGAGGAAAAGATGAGGAAACTAGTCTTAGAAAGCCTTCAGGACTCGATTCCAACCATTATGACCATGTTAGAAAAACCATCCGGTTCCAAAACGGTAGATAAGAATCATGAGGAAGTTGTAGTTAATTTAGATGATAACACTATGAGGCCCCGATACTGTGATTACAAAACCTTTATGGCCTGTAAACCAGAATCTTTTGATGGTAGTACGGGTGCTGCTGGGGCAACCCGCTGGTTAGAAGAGATGGAATCTATACTTGAAATTAGTAACTGTGCTCCCCGAGACCAAGTAAAATTTGTAACCCACTCGTTGAAAGCGGAAGCTTTAAACTGGTGGAACATGATAAGGCAGATAAGAGGTAGGGATGTGGTTACTACCATGTCATGGCTAGAATTTCGAACACTTATTACCGAAAAATACTGCCCCATGAATGAGATTGAGAAAATAGAAATGGAATTTCTAGGGTTGGAGATGAAAGGCCTAGACTGTATAGGCTATATCAACCGTTTCAACCAACTTGCCCGTTTAGTACCCCACCAAGTAACCCCTGAACCTAAACGAATTAGGAGATTTATCTGGGGATTGAACCCCCAAATTCAGGGAATAGTTAGAGGGGCAAGACCAGCAAAATTTGACACTGCTTGTGAACTCGCCTTAAGTTTAACCGATGATATAATAAGGCATAAAGAACGGGAGAGAGTACCCGTAGGTAGCAAAAGAGGGTGGAATGAAACCTTTAGGACCACCAACTTTAATACTTCTGGTAAAAGCCAAGAAAACCCAGGAGATCAGGGAAACCCCGAAAAGCGACCTTACAAAGGAAATAGCCCGTACTGTTCCAATTGCAAGTATTACCATTCAGGAGAATGTCGAAGAAGGTGTAATAGATGTGGCCGATTTCATCTCGGCAATTGCAAAGGACCCCATTGCCAGAACTGCAAGAAGGTAGGACATGTGGCGAAAGATTGCAGGTTTAACCCAGACCGTCCCAGAATCTGTTATGAATGTAAAGAACCAGGCCATTATAAAGCTGACTGTCCTAAACTCAAAACTCCGTCCAAGGTTGAACAAGGAAGAGGCAGGGCGTTTGCAATTAACGCAGAAGAAGCCAGGGATGAACCCGATCTGGTTACGGGTACGTTCTATGTTAATCAATTACCCGCATACGTTTTATTTGATACTGGAGCCAACCTTAGCTTTATTTCGAAAACCTTTATTGAAAAGATGGAAATACTCCCAGAACCCATGAATAAAACATACGACATCGAAATAGCCGACGGTAAAATTCTAAAAGCTTCGGAAGTTTTTAAAAATTTAACGTTGACTATAGAAAATCAAGAATTTTTAATAAATCTCATTCCTATGAGCCTAGGGGAATTTGACGTTGTTATTGGAATGGATTGGCTAGCTGCTAACCAAGTCGAAATAATTTGTAAAGAAAAGATAGTCAAAATACCAGTATTGAATCAAGAAACCTTGATCGTATACGGGGAGAAACCAAAAGGAAACCTGAATCTAATCTCTAGTATGAAAATGATGAAATTCTGGAAAAAGGGGCATCAACTCTTCCTGATACATGTGAATCTTGAAAACAAGGAAAAAGAAAAAGAAATGGATACATTTAAGATAATATCCGAATTCAAAGACGTCTTTCCTAATGAATTACCTGGATTACCTCCGCCTCGTCAAGTAGAATTTTCAATTGACCTAATTCCTGGAGCCGCGCCAATAGCTCGAGCCCCATATAGGTTAGCTTTTAACGAAATGAGAGAACTTACAAAACAATTAGAAGAACTCATAGAACGGGGATTCATTAGGCCTAGTACCTCCCCCTGGGGAGCGCCAGTACTTTTTGTAAAGAAAAAGGACGGAACCATGAGAATGTGCATTGACTATAGAGAGCTTAATAAGCTAACCATTAAGAATAAATACCCGTTACCAAGAATCGACGACCTTTTTGATCAGTTACAAGGTGCAAAATATTTTTCTAAGATTGATCTTAGATCGGGTTATCATCAATTAAGAATAAAGGATGAAGACATTTTTAAGACTGCTTTTCGAACTCGATATGGTCATTATGAATTTTTAGTCATGCCTTTTGGATTAACAAATGCTCCTGCAGTATTTATGGACCTGATGAATAGAATTTGTAGACCCTTCTTAGATAAGTTTGTGATCGTCTTTTTAGATGACATTTTAATTTATTCTAAGACTGAAAAAGAACACCAACAACATCTAAGAGAAATTTTAGAAACTCTTAGGAAAGAAAAGTTGTATGCAAAATTCTCCAAGTGTGAGTTTTGGGTGAAGGAAATCAAATTTCTAGGACATGTGATTAATGAGGAAGGACTACAAGTAGATCCTACCAAAGTAGAAGCCATTCAAAATTGGGGAACACCTAGAAATCCTACAGAAATTCGGCAATTTTTAGGGTTAGCAGGGTATTATCGAAGATTTATTAAGAACTTTGCTAGATTAGCCCTACCCCTTACCGCTCTAACCAAGAAAGTTACTAAGTTTAAATGGGGAGAAAAACAAGAACAAGCCTTTCAGAGTTTAAAGGAAAAATTATGTGAAGCCCCGGTGTTAGTTTTACCGGAAGAAGGAAAGACATTCACTATGTATTGTGACGCTTCCCAACAGGGATTGGGATGTGTTCTAATGCAAGAAGATCAGGTGATAGCATATGCCTCAAGGCAATTGAAGAAACACGAACAAAACTATGTTACCCATGATCTAGAATTAGGAGCAATAATATTCGCTTTAAAAATTTGGAGACATTATTTATACGGTACAAAATGTACAGTATATACTGATCATAAAGGCCTTCAACACATTTTTGATCAAAAACTTTTAAACATGCGACAAAGAAGATGGATAGAAGTTTTAAGCGATTATGAATGTGATATAAGATATCATCCAGGAAAAGCGAATATTGTAGCAGACGCTTTAAGTCGGAAGGAAAAACCTATAGGAGCTAAGGCTTTTAGAATCACCTTGATAAATGAATTTTTAAATCAATTAAGAAATTATCAAAGGAAAGCTTTAGAACCTATTTTAAGAAAACAAGAGGAACTGAATGGAGAAGGAGAAAGATTAGTAGAAGGTGCAGACGGCATCTTAAGACATGACTCCCGTATATGGATACCTCGACATGGTGATCAAAGAGAAGTTGTATTAAAAGAAACTCATCATTCAAAGTATTCTATCCACCCTGGTAGTCACAAGATGTATAGAGATCTTAGAAAGAATTTTTGGTGGCCAAGTATGAAAAGAAATGTTGGAGAGTTTGTAGCCAAATGTATAACCTGCTCTAAAGTCAAGGCAGAACATCAAAAACCTAGCGGGTTATTGATTCAACCCGAAATTCCCGTTTGGAAATGGGACCAACTCACCATGGATCTTGTAACCAAGTTACCAAGATCTACAAAAGGTAATGATGCCATTTGGGTGATAGTTGATAGACTAACCAAATCAGCTCACTTTTTACCCATACAAGAAAACTTTGGAGTAGAAAAATTAGCAAAGATATATGTGAAAGAGATAGTAACAAGGCATGGAATTCCTCTTTCTATAATCTCAGATAGAGATGGTCGTTTTACTTCTCGATTCTGGGAAAATTTCCAAGATGCCTTAGGATCTCAAATTAGGCTTAGTACTGCCTACCACCCACAAACAGACGGACAAAGTGAGAGGACGATTCAAACGCTGGAGGATATGTTGAGAGCTTGTATCCTGGAATTTAAGGGAAGTTGGGATGTACATCTACCATTGATCGAATTTTCATACAATAATAGTTACCATGCTTCCATCAAAGCTGCACCCTTCGAAGCATTATATGGTAGAAAATGTAGATCTCCGGTATGCTGGAATGAAATCGGAGAAACCCAACTGACGGGCCCACAAATCATCCAAGAAACCACAGACAAAATAGTTCAAATCAGGAAGAAACTGGAGGAAGCTAGAAGTCGACAGAAAAGTTACGCAGATAATAGACGAAAGCCATTAGAATTCCAGATAGGAGACTACGTCCTTTTAAAAGTAGCCCCGTGGAAAGGTGTTATCAGATTCCAAAAACGGGGAAAACTTAATCCACGATATATAGGTCCGTATCAAGTGATGGAAAGAATTGGACCAGTAGCCTATCGTCTAGACTTACCTCCAGAATTAAATGGAATTCACGATGTCTTCCATATATCTAACCTCCGAAAATGTGTAATAGACACACAAGCTATCATTCCCTTAGACGATGTCCAGGTAAATCCCCAGTTACAATTCACAGAAGAACCTATAGAAATTGTATCACAACAAGAAAGGAGACTAAGGAGGGGAAAAATACCAATAGTACAAGTCAAATGGAATGCGAGAAGAGGTCCAGAGTTCACCTTTGAACGTGAAGATAGGATGAGAGCTAAATACCCCCATCTTTTTATAAATCAGGTATAATATAAAAACAATTTCGGGGACGAAATTTCCTAAGGGGGGGAGAATGTAACGACCAACGAAAAATAAATAATTAATAAAATAAATATTATTGGGCCACCTTAAGGTCTAGCCCAATATCCTTACCCGGATCATAACCGTAAGCCCAGTTCAAACCCAACTCGTATGATGGCCCACTAAGAGAAACCGTAAAGGCCCATTGGACCCGATAACATGTAATGGGCCGCTGTTGGGCCCAAATGATTAAATTAAGTAGTGGGCCTATATTAGGGAACCCGATATACATATTGGGCCGAATAAATGTGTTAAATAAATATTGGGCCTATATTATGAGACCCGATAGAAAAGTTGGGCCGATTAAAGGGATCCGGTTACTCATAAGTGGGCCTAAAACTAGTTGGATCAAAAGAGGGAGCTATTAGTTAAAGCCCATAGGTTCTAAATTAATTAAGATTAGCCCACTTCATAGAAAAAGGATCGGCCCAAAGGAATGGATAGATAACCGCCAAAGAGATCCCTCCAAAACCACCTGTACACTCCCACTCTTCAATATCCAACACCTAAGCACCCTAGATTGTAGGAACATCATTACATGCATGACCAAAATATTATAAAATCTCCTGGAAACCATCAACTCCTTCGCAAACAACTCCAAAACCATTAATCCCCTTCCTTTTCAACATGCAAACCACTATCCTATACCCAACCCCATCGGAACCCCATCCTCCTTAAAAACAAGCCCTTAAATCTTATATACTACTTAAACCTATCCTTCTTTTATCTATAATCTAAACTCCTTCCATTAAGAACAAGGATCGGCTACGGTTGTTACTTACCGGCCGATTATTATTGACATCCGGGTAAGGTTCTAATCTTAATCTAGTAGGAAACACGAGTGCCAAGCTGTAATGGCCAGCTTACTTACGTATTTATAACCTAAGCTGTAATGGTCAGCTATATACGTATATATATATGTGTATATTAACCGTATGTGTGTAAACAGGTGATCCGCATAATTCCCGAGCAAGCTTTTCGTCTTAGAAACCGTGTGGAAGAACAACAAGTGAGTGCATGTACCCCCATAATCGTTTTAATGTTTCCCGGGGTGAATATACGTTTGTGTCGTTTTCATGAAACATGCACGAGTTATGATATAATAGAATTAATAGAAACCGGTTAAATAGAAACTACGTAGAGTGCATCCATTCGGTATCATAGAGTATAGACCCGGACCGATTAGAGGCCACGGGACCATATATAATCGATCTATACTCGTAAAATAGAATAACCGGATCATCGCATGCATGTATGATTTATGAGTCGAAATGGTTGTTTAAGGTCTTGACATCACTCACTAGTTTCGACTAACGTATTTTAAACGTATATTTCAGGAGGTTAGCGTATCTATGGAACCCGAGCTTAGTTGTGGTGTTAGTGAAATCATGGAAGAAGTTTAATGTTGATAAATAAAGTGTGGTTATGTAATAAGGTTGAAATGTTTTCGGAACAGTTTATGCTCGGCTTGACCGAGTAGAATGTTTAAACGTTTGTTTACTAATGTATAATATTGTGTATTTGAAGTTTGAAAGTGTTTTGAAATAAAAGAATTAGTAATCGGCTTTTAAAAGAAAATAAAAGGATTAGAAGTATAAACTAGTTAAGAACTTAACTACCAATCGGTAATGACTCGGTTTAAAAATCGGGTCGTTACATAAAGCTCTATTGAATAAAACATAAAAGTTAATATCAGTCAATTTAACATCATAAAACGTAAATAATCATATATAATTTTGACACACACACAAAACTAAAAACAAAAATAAATATAAACAACCTTTAACATCAACATACATAGCTACTTAAAGGAATTGATAAACTTAAGTTTCAATTTCATTGAAGCTTCAAGTTGTGCATGTAGATCTATAAATTTTGCCAAAAAATCTACTTCCTTACTCCCAGCCTCTGAATTGGACAACAACGACAAATCACGAACACGAGTCGAAGACATTGACTTCAAAACTCTTGTACTCTTCAAATCTTGATAGTACTGTGCTGTAATTTGATTAAGAACAAATTCCTTCATTTCATCTTCTTGCTTATTACTTGAGGATGCTATTGATCCTATTGATGAAGAGTGAAATGTAAATGCTAAAATGGTTTATAATGAAATTCGTGATTTATTTACTAATTTATACATTTAAAACGCGTGAAATGAAAGGTCCTAGCGTAGTATAGTTATTATAAAGCACAAAAGTTAATAAGATTCAATTTAGCATCACAAAACATAAAAAAACCATATATAATTTTCAAAGACATACAAAACTAAAAACATAAATAAATACAACTGTTACAACAACCCAAACACAAAACTACAGACGGATTAAACTTCTGTTGACATAACACATATAAATCTACAGACGGATTAAAGGTCTATTAAATAAAACACAAAAGTTAATACGATTCAATTTACCATCACAAAACATAAAAAAACCATATATAATATTGAAATACAAATACAAAACTAAAAACAAAAATAAAAAGAATCAACGTTAAACATTATGATACAAAGCTAGTTAAAGGAATTAAATAACTTAAGCTTCAATTCCATTGACGCTTCAAAATTGTGCATCTAGATCTTTCAATTTTGCCAAAAAATCTACATCCTTCAATTCCATTGTCAAAGGTCTCGATGAATATTTGCATGAAAATCAGTACACGACAACGACAATATCTTTGTTATTCAACTCTAAAGTCACAGATGATCCTCACACTTATGCGTTAATCAAGGAGATTCATGCAAATATTCATCAAGACCTTGGCAATGAAAAACTCAAAATCAAGGATGATAAAATCTAAAATGCCTAAAGATTGAAAGTAGCGATTCTGTGCAGCATATATAGAAAATAATAATGGATTGATGTTTTCCTTTGATTGTATGAATCATCGAAAAACATCAATTCCAACTTTCTTATCTACGGAATGTTGGTAATATATTTTCCTTTGATTGTAAGAATCTTTCAAAATTTTGTGCAAACACATTTGAAAGTAATATCAATATGCATATAGAATGAAGAGATGAGATGTATGTGAGAATAGTTAATAGTTAACCGAATATATAAAGACGGAAAATGAGTATTGGGAAATCCTCCCCTTTAATAGCGTGAATATACTAAATATTCGTAAAGTTGGTTTTCAACTTTATCAGTTGGATTTCAAATATATCTAACATTCGAAGTTACTTTTGGCACCTTTTATTTATTTATTTTTTATACAATGAAAGACAATTACCACGCAACAATAATAAATAAAATAATAATGATAATAAAGTAAGTTCAAAATCGTAATCATTAATTTTGGGCCTTTTTATAAAATCTGTTGTCAGTATAAACAGTTGTTGTCCAAACTAAGTTTCTCTATATTTTTGCCAACAGATTGTGTAATCTGTGGAAGGAAAAATAAATAGAATCAACGTTAAAACGCGTAAAATGAAACGTCATACCGTAGTATATAGTTATTATACTTCAGTTAATGTGTTAAATGAAAAGTTTTGTTATAAGGATTATTTAATTTCAAAACGTTTATTGTATCCGAAGAGTATATACAACTTGGGAAACATTAAATAGACAAATTCTTTAGAAAACGAACAGACGAAAACAATCGTCTGCTATAAAAAAACGTAAATAGGCTAACTGTAATACTCTGTTCAGATAACACATATTTTTAAAAGCCTGTGTTTTAAACACTGTTGATTAAAACAGATGTAAATTCAACTGTTTAGATAATATTCTCACTTAAACAATTCTTTAGATTATTTATTTTTTTAAATACAAATTTCCATACAAACATAAAGGTTTATAATATTCCCACTTAAACATGTTCTTGCCTATTAATTGGGGCTGCCATTGATTCTATTGATGAATACTGAGATGTAAATGTTAAAAAGGTTTATAATGAAATTCGTGATTTATTTACTAATTTATACATTTAAATCATGTGAAATGAAAGGTTATAGCGTAGTATAGTTATTATACTTGAGTTAACGTATTAAACGAAAATTTTTGTATAATGATTATTTAATTTCTATACGTTTATAGTATATAAAGAGTCTATACAACTTCTGAAACATAAATACACGAATTCTTTAGAAAAAGAATAGACGAAATAATAAAGTATAAGTTGTACCGAATATCGCGTGAAATTAATTATCTTTCAAAATTATTTCTATAAATATGTTGATATCAAACTTAAAATTTATCTATAAATTCCACACAGTACATATATTAAACTTCATCTACAAAAATGGCAAATAGATCATTCTATCATTTTGCTGATACATCAGACATTAAGTCAATATTCAGCGCTTGCTCACTAAAGGAAAGTAGAAAAGACGAACATGTTACAAATCAAGTCGAGAAGATGGAAGAAATAGCTAAGGAACAATCATGGACAAACATTGGCGTGCTAGATATGATTTTGCATGAACCTCCAACTGCTTTGAGAGAAAAAATAGAAGACTACTTGACTCAACAACTACAAATGGACAACAACATTCATGAAGCATTGATAGACTTAAAAAGATCTTTCAAGCGAGATTCTGAAAAAGAAACAAAAGGTTTTTGACATTTTAATTTATTAGTTTATATAATAGATATTTTTTTTATTATGTATGTTTTAAATGTAAACAACTATTTATTACCATCTCTCTATTTCTTAATGACAATTACTTTAAGATCTGTTTACTAAATTCAACGTAAGGAAGTCAATTGTCTGCTGTAAATAAAAACAGTTTAGTAACATCTGTCTCGTAACGTCTGTTTCATAAAAAAAACAGCAGTTAATAATTGAAACTATTACAATGACGCCAACATAAATCTACAAACAAATGAAACCTCTGTTCAGATATAAATTCAACTGTTTAGATAATTTTCCCACTGAAACAACTCTTCAAATTGTTTATTTTTTAAAATACAAAATTCAATACGAACACAGACACTATTTAGCAATATGAACATATTTTTTAAATTATTACTCTTGCGTTTAAATGAAAAATACACCAACCTCAAAATTATAATCATTAAGTTTGCAATTCACACCACTGAAACTGTTATAATGAGAAGAGGAAAATGAACAGACAAATGAAAATAACTGTTGGAAAAACAGATATTAGAAAGAAACAATTAATTTAAATGTTCAACGAAAATTTCATTAAACTGTTTATCAAAATCTGTTGAGTAATCAACAAATTTGTAAAACAGCACTTATACGATTCAACAATATTTTTACAATTTCATAATTTGAATTAAACATTAAATTTAACAGAAATAAAATACAAAATGGAAGACTTATAAAAGAATAAATACAAATATCCCTAAAAACTACTTTAATAACAACAGAATTACAATATGTGAGTTATCAAACTACATTTAAATACAAGGAAACATAAAAAAATCCTTCTAGTAACCAAACACTACAGAATGATATTTCTTGTGAGCATCATCAGAACAAAGAAGAAACAAAAAACAATGAAAAGAAGTATACGACAACACCTACATATGGGTAAAACACCACAAAACAAAACAGTTTACAAATACAAAAGATAGAAGTCTTCTAATAAAAAAAATTAGAAAATACAGGAAAAAGATACAAAATAACAATCTAAAAAGGAAAAAAAACAAAACCTAAATAATAATATGCCTCCTAACCGTTGAAGGGTGGAAAACACATTATTTCACATACACCCATGTCTATTTATTAAGACCATTGAGGTGCACATAGATAAAAATAACATTTTTCTTTGACTGTAAGAATCTTCAGAGAAAACAAACTCCAACTTCAAACGCAACCATTTATTGGTAATACATTTTTCTTTTAATGTAAGAATTTTCGAGATGATTGGTGGTAGAAAATTTAAAGGAAACAAGATTATCATGGAGATATGGAAGATAGATTTGTTTTTCCAATGCTTCAATGGATATAAAGTTGCAAACAGAAATGACAATTTACTGACCTATATATAGACTGAAGAAATTACTATAATAAAATATAACAATAATAAAAATAATAAAATAATATTGTTAACTTAATCATTAATTTTGCCCCTTTTTATAATATATATATATATATATATATATATATATATATATATATTGCAAGACAATTTCTCTTTAGTAAAGTGGACTCAAGTGGTAGAGACTTTTTATAAATCCTTAAAACAGATATTGCTTTAAACATTGGATTTATGTCATTTATTTTATTTTGTACTTGATAACCTCTGTCAAATGAAGTCCGTTAATTTAGAAGAATTTGTAAAACAATGTGTTTAAAACACTGTTAACTCAAACAGATGTAAAATAAATTGTTTAGTTAATTACCAAAAACATACAAAAACAAAAAAGATAAAAGACATAACATTCAAAATGGATTTAAAAACTTGAACTTCAAGTCCATAGAAGCCTTAACTGACTTTACAATATCAGAAATTATTTCTAACTACTCCAGATCACTTTTCATCGCATCGATATGAAAGACTATACCACTGTCACGAATTGTTGATGGTGGCAAACACTTCAATTTCCCGACTACTTTGGCTTTTTTATCAAAAAAGTTTGATATACGGTTGAAAGTTTGCTTCAAGACATCCTTATACAATGTATCTTCATCATATTGCATAAGAACTTGTCTTATTAAATCGACCTTGAAATCCACTGCGAGTACTGCTGGTGAAGATAATGATGCCATAACTTGAAAAAGTAATAAAAAATATTCTTGATATACATTATGACTTATAGTACAATTTTCAGTAAAAGATCTACATATTTATAAGCCCATAGTTCAAATAATAACCAAAGTTATCATTTCATATTAATTACCAAATTTAATGCTATAAATGCGGTAGATGAAAAACTATATTTACATGTGCCAACTGTAAAATGTATACACTTGCAATTTAAACGTCACTCCGTAAAGTGTATAATACGTGTACCATACCGTGTTAAAAGTTATTTTCTATTCACACCATATATATATATATATATATATATATATACAAAAAGTGTGTATCCAGATTCAGCAACACTAACTGTAATTTGTCAAAACAACTATACTGAAAAAATTATACTAATAAAACTCATCATTCGAATTGCATAATTTTACTTACAATATGAGAATAAACAAAATACAAAATACAGCCGAAACACAACAAAATGAAAAATGCATACAAAGATACAAAATAGAAGTGCTCTAACAAAAATCTCCAATATCACAGTAAAAGAGAACTAATACAAACTAACACACCTCATCTATAAGACAAAAAGAAAAATACAAAATACAGCTGAAACACCACAAAACAAAACCAAAAGAAGTCGGGCTCCAAAAAAACATATACAATAATATGCCTCTAAGTAGCGGAAAAATTAGAGACATATAATTTATATAGAGACCCATCACATTTTGGACAGGCTTCCTTATTATAAGAATACAGCTAATATTTTCCTTTGATTATAAGAATCTTCCAGCAACACCAATTCCGACTTCATTAGCAACGTGTTATTGCCAATACATTTTTCTTTCAAACCCATAATTCTAGAAAAGACTAAGGGTACGTAATTTAAATGAAATAACATTATATACTGAATGTATAGAGGGTTGGTTTGCTTTTCAATAGTTCAAGTATTACAAGCTTGCAAACTGAAATGAAGAGTTCCTCGCCTTTTATAGACTGGAAAAATAGATATATACGTACTACAATTAATCAATAACTACATTTATTATTACATGACAGATTTTTTTAACCAATCACATAAACTTTAATCATTAAAAAAATAATAAAACATTTGATAACTTGTCAACAGATGTTCAAAAACAACTGTAATACAATTATCCATTGAAGGATAATACAACCAGATTTTTAAAACAGACTTTGAAATGAATATCAAACAAAAAAACTATGAATTTAAATTACACCAGTCTTTTCAAATTCATAATTAGTAACAGTCGCTACAGTTATAAATGTCTTTGGTGGACAATGTACACCTAAACTATCTAGATGAAACCTGACAGAAAATACAGCTGCAATTAATGCTAAATGTACTTATTTTTACTATTCTTAAACATAACATAAATTTACACATTATTATTTTTATATTTTTTATAGAAATTAAAATTCTTCAAAAATATCAACATTTATAAAATATGTAATTATAGTTTTCAATAGATAATATTTCCATGACAAATTTTTTAAGAAATGATGTGAAATATTTACATATAATTCACTTAAATTATTATAACCATCTGTTTGATAATGTTTATCAATAACTATTGAATTGTAAACAGATATTAAAATTCAACAAAAGTTAATAATTCCCAAATAACTATAAATTTAAATTAAATTAAATCACCGTTTTCAAATTCATAATAATTACAAACAGTCCGCACAACCCTAAAAGTCTTTAATGGTCACTGTAGAGATGAAGGATCTTTATTGGAAACATAACATAAATTTACACATTAATATTTTTATATTAATTAAACAATTACAACTATTGTTCTTACAAATGATTTGCAATCTTTTATTATAAGTATAACTTTAAATAATGAATATTTATTTTGTAGCAATAAAATCCTACAAAAATATAATCATCTATAAAATGTGTAATTATAATTTTTAATGAAGACTTATTATACATTAACTAAATAATATTTCGTTGAATAACTATCTGTTTCATAATGTTTATCAACAATAATTAATAAACATATATTAATATTTTTTATTTACAACGTGTAATAATATTTTTTATTCAAAATGTGTAATTTTTTAAATTATTAATATGAATATTCTCATTAGTTTCAATTACATAGTAATAAACTTCATATTGAATCTTATTCTAAGTTCAAAGGTATGTCTAATTTGACGACTTGCAAACAGATGTTTTCAAACAGCTGTGATCCATTACCGCTGTTGAGCTGAAGGATGATGTAACCAGAATTTTAAAACAGACTCTGTAAAACTTAACTTGTAATCAATATCTAACGAAATAACTATAATAATTACAAACAGTCCGCACAGCCCTAAAACTCTTTAATGGCCACTGTAGGTATGAAGGATCTAGATGGAAAGATAACATAAATTTACACATTATTAATTTTATATTAATTAAACAATTAAAACTATTGTTATAACCATCTATTTGATAATGTTTATCAACAACTAATGAATTGTAAACAGATATTAAAATTCAACAAAAGTTAATAATTCCCAAGTAACTATAAATTTAAATTAAATTAAATTAAATCACCTTTTTCAAATTCATAATAATTACAACACAGTCCGCACAACCCTAAAAGTCTTTAGTGGTCACTTTAGAGATGAAGGATCTTTGTTGGAAACATAACATAAATTTACACCTTATTATTTTTATATTAATTAAACAATTAAAACTACTGTTCTTACAAATGATTTGCAATCTTTTATTGTAAGTATAACTTTAAATAATGAACATATATTTTGTAGCAATAAACATCCTACAAAAATATAATCATCTATATAACGTGTAATTATAATTTTTAATGAAGACTTATTATACATGAACTAAATAATATTTCGTTGAATAACCATCTGTTTCATAATGTCTATCAACAATAATTGATAAACATATATTAATATTTTTTATTTACAACGTGTAATAATATTTTTTATTCAAAATGTGTAAGTTTTTAAATTATTAATATGAATATTCTCATTAATTTCAATTACATAGTAATAAACTTCATATTGAAACGTATTCTAAGTTCAAATGTATGTCTAATTTGACGACTTGCAAACAGATGTTTTCAAACAACTGTGATCCATTACAGATGTTGAGCTGAAGGATGATGTAATCAGAATTTTAAAACAGACTCTGTAAAACTTAACTTGTAATCAATATCTAACGAAATAACTATAATAATTACAAACAGTCCGCACAACCCTAAAACTCTTTAATGGCCACTGTAGGTATGAAGGATCTAGATGGAAAGATAACATAAATTTGCACATTATTATTTTTATATTAATTAAACAATTAAAACTATTGTTCTTACCAATGATTTGAAGTCTTTTATTTTAAGTGTAACACTTAAAATGAACATATATTTTGTAGCAATAAAAATTCTACAAAAATATCAGCATCTATAAAACGTGGAATTATAATTTTTAATGAAGACTTATTATACTTTAACTAAATAATAGTTCTTTGAAGAAGTTTTTTTTAACAAAAAACGTAAAATTTCGTCATTGTAACTAATCTTTTAAAGAAAGTAAATTGAATATTTATTTTCCACTTAGTGAAGTTATTATAACCATTTTTTTCATAATGTTTATCAACAATAATTGATAAACATATATTAATATTTCTTATTTACAACGTGTAATAATATTTTTTATTGAAAATGTGTTATGTTTTAAATTATTAATATGAATATTCTCATTAGTTTCAATTACATAGTAATAAATTTCATATTGAAACCTATTCTAAGTTCAAAGGTATGTCTAATTTGACGACTCGCAAACAGATGTTTTCAAACAACTGTGATCCATTACCGCACAGCGCTAAAACTCTTTAATGGCCACTGTAGGTATGAAGGATCTAGATGGAAAGATAACATAAATTTACACATTATTATTTTTATATTAATTAAACAATTAAAACTATTGTTCTTACCAATGATTTGAAGTCTTTTATTTTACATGTAACACTTAAAATTAACATATATTTTGTAGCAATAAAAATTCTACAAAAATATCAGCATCTATAATACATTCAAATCAACTTTGAATATAATATGTCTTTATACACCGATTAGTCTTGAACATATATTTCTTTCTTTTACTGTAAAGAATCTCCAATAGATGTTTAACACAGACAGATATTACAGAAAAGTACTAACAAAATGAAAATAATTCTTTTACTAATCTTCAGAAAACTTGAAACTGACGCAACTAATACATTCAAATCAACTTTGAATATAACATGTCTTTATACACCCATCAGTCTTGAACACATATTTGTTTCTTTAACTGTAAAGAATCTCCAAAAGACAAACCTTGAATATTCAACATATTCAAGGTGCTTCCTCAAATACTCTGCTTGGCAACAGAACAGAAAAAAAACATCCACGGTTATACTTCAACTACAAGCCTTGAAAAAAAAGTTAAGAATTTCAACAAACATATCTAATGAGCACAACAGCGGGAACCACAAAAGCGGGAGTAGATGCAGTCGACTTCCTCAAAAGATACTGACATAGTGTCGTAAAAGCTTAATTGCAATCTGGAAAGAGTCCCGAGTGCTTAAAGCTAACGCCCCTATCTGTTAACGGTCAAATATTGACAAAAATACTAAATCAAGCATCACTCAAATTAATCAAACACACATGTTAAACACATAAAGATTAACACGAATTAAACGCTCGCATAAATGGCTATAAAAAGGTAAAGACATACCCATCTTGAGTTTGACGCTGCCGATCTACATCCCTTGCTAATCGTATAACGAATATTTTCCTTTGATTGTAAAAATCTTCCAAATTGGAACCTTTTTCAATGTAAATAATCTGGTTGGTGATTAAGGAGACAAAAGATTGAGGCTCACTGAAAAAACAAAACGGATAAGTTTTATTCTTATTGATATGATCGGTTAGAATTAGTTTACCTGATAGTCGAATCCTTCAACATGAACTTGAATGTGAGAGAAGCAGCTGTTACGGTTTCAAAATTATCGGAGAGATTTAATAATTGTCTGAGAGAAAAATAGGGACATGATGCCTTTATATAGTTTTGTAATGGGGTGTCGAGTTTGAAATTTCAATTTCAATTTGGAGCTTAAATTTAAAACCAACACTCCTTCAAAACTCTGTTGAGGCAAGTGAGATTCTTACCGCTGTTCAGGCAAGTGGGTACGAAACAGATGTTTTTAAAGTCAGCAGCGGTGCTTTAACGTGGCCCACATATTATTTGTGAATATTTTAAGGGGGTTAGTGACGTCAGGTTTTGCATCACGCAGGCATTGGTGGCCTGCCTAAGCTGTTGACACATCAGCTTTCTGATGTCACTCACGACTCTCCTATTATTAAAAGTATAGATAGATTATATATTAGACTATGTGTTATGGGACACATTTTACTAAGTGGACCTTCACTCAATTAAAGTTTATTACAAAATAACAATTTAGTTAACTGATCATATTTATATGTGGCCTAATAAGAAAACTATAGACATCTAAAGTTGTCGAACACTTTCCTTGAATGCAGAAAATACAGGTTGTATTTTCTTTCCCATGTTTTAAGTTAGACATTGTTTGGTATTTTACTTTGGGTTCACTTGTAACAATGCTTATTTTTATTTATTTCAATTATGGTTTCAACTATGTTTTCCCGGTTTTTTTGGTAGGCGAAATTATGTTATGTTTTTTTGGTGGGTTTGTTTTGAAAGAATTGTATGTATAATGGAAAAGATCCGGTTAGCGTTTCTTTACAGAAAGTTAAGATGTTGAATGTGAATTTGTACGTTTGATATCAATGTTTTGTCCACAGTTTTACAAACCTCTCCCCACACCGACGTATTTCCACTAAAAAAAAGGAAAAAAAAAAAAAACAGTCGGTGAGATTTACACTTTGCCGGATCTACTCTCTATATTATTACACTAATTCTGCCCAATCCTCAATTCTATATTACACTATATTATTTCTCTCTCTCTCTCTCTCTCTCTCTCTCTCTCTCTCTCCGTGAGTGAGAGGCAATCGCGATTTTCGCAATTTCTTTCGAAACAGATCTCTAAGAGCAGTAAAAAAGGTAGGGTTTTTTTTTCTGCTCAATTTAGGTGATAACGATGTTGACTTTGTATTAGTAATGATCTGATATGCTTTTAATTGCTTTGACTTTATTTTTGACATTTATTTCGAGTCAGATCTTTAAGAACTGTGAGGTTTTCTCTGCTCAGTTTATGATCGGTGTTGATTTTTAATTCTGTTTGCAACATTAACTGTAATATTGATCTCAATCTGATTTTAAGTGTTTTGGATTAGTTTTTGTGTGTTTTTGGATTTCATGATCTTAAGTTTTTTTTTTTACTTAGTGTTCAAACGATTAAATCGGTAAATTTGGATACTGTAAATTCTTTACTTTTAGTCTATTTTAGCTTTTGATCTGACCATATATGATGCCATGGTAGTTAGATCAATACAATAATGGAGATTTTAGGTTAATACGCAGTAAAGTTAGCAGCAGATTTGGTTTGTTTGGGGCTTTCATTCATGCACATACCACAAGTGTGATTATAATATTATATAATAATATTAGGCCTAAATCTTATGACATCTACCATTGCAACTGCCTTTGTTTACATTTGCACTTAAAATTTGTAGATTTTGATGTATTTGATTCTTGAGATTCAGATCTAGTTCTTCTTTTTTTTTTAATCAATTCAGGGTTATACAAGGAGAGTGATTTAATCAATATGGCTCAGGGAAAGTATTCCCGGGTCGATGGGAAGAAATCATCTTGTTCGACCACTACAATTGTGGTGGTTTTAGGGGTTTGTTTAGTTGGGCTATGGATGTTTATGTCATCGTCTGCTGTCCCTGGTCAATCTACTGGTCTGACAGCTGTCACAGTGACACAGTCAAAGCAGAAAGATTCGACTAAGTTATCGACGAATTCCCAGTTTGAAGATAATTCAGGTGATTTAGCTTCTGATGATACGGTTAAGGATGCGGGTAATTCTGAGGAATCTAATGCAAATTCAATTGATGAAAAGTCAAATTCAGAGGACACCAATACAAATTCTGAATCAAATGAAAGCGAGAAGAATAATGATTCCAATTCTGATACAAATGAAAGTGAGAAGAATAATGATTCGAATTCTGACGCACATGAAAACGAGAATAATAAGGATTCGGATTCTGATACAAATGAAATTGAGAAGAATAATGATTCAAATTCTGATGCAAATGAAACAGAAAAAAAAGAAGAAAAGACCAACAAATATGAAGAAAAGAAAGCAGAAGAAAGCTCTAGTGATAACAAAACAGAAGATTTATCGGCTGCAACACAATCTGAGATTCTAAAAGAAACAACCGCACAAAACGGAGCGTTTTCAACTCAAGCCTCTGAGTCAGCTAGTGAGAAAAAATCACAAAATGTTTACAATTGGAAGACATGTAATGTGACCGCTGGCCCAGACTATATTCCTTGTCTGGACAATTTGGAGGCCATTAGGCACCTACATGGCAGAAGCCACTATGAACACAGGGAAAGACACTGCCCTGATGAACCACCTACATGCCTTGTTCCTCTTCCTGTAGGGTATAAAACACCCATCAAGTGGCCTAGAAGCCGAGAACAGGTAAAACTTTGTTATCTTAATATATACATGGTAACCCTGTTTGTAAAAAAAAAAAAATACAGTTGAAGGATCTCAGGTTTTAAAATGTATTTCGTGAAAATTTCAGATATGGTACAGTAATGTCCCACACACCAAGCTTGCTGAAGTTAAAGGTCATCAAAATTGGGTTAAAGTTTCCGGCGAGTACCTTACCTTTCCTGGTGGCGGCACTCAGTTCAAGAATGGAGCCCTTCACTATATAGATTTCATCCAAGATGTTAGCATCTTTATTTATGTTCTATTTTATTAGTAATTTAACTTTTTTTTTTTTTTTTTTTTTGATAAGATCTTTATGAATTTTATTCGTGAAAAACAAATTTTATGCACCCTTGTCTTTTAGAGTTGATGGGTCGAAATTGTCGCTAAATAGATTTTGTAAATTTTTAACTGCAGTCACTTCCAGATATTGCATGGGGTAAGAGAAGCCGAGTGATTTTGGATGTTGGATGTGGTGTTGCTAGTTTCGGAGGGTATCTTTTTGAAAGAGATGTGATAGCAATGTCGTTCGCCCCAAAGGATGAACATGAAGCTCAAGTGCAATTTGCACTTGAAAGGGGTATTCCTGCTATTTCAGCTGTTATGGGTACCCAAAGGCTGCCATTCCCTAGTAAGATCTTTGATGTTGTTCATTGTGCTCGTTGCAGAGTCCCGTGGCACATTGAAGGTGAGTGAGTGATACTTGCAGTCTTTGTTTCAATTTGTTATTTGCATATTTTTTTTCCTTTGTGATTAGAATCAAATATAAATAAAAATTATGGTTTGCAGGCGGTAAACTTCTATTGGAGCTTAATCGTGTGTTGCGACCTGGTGGTTATTTTGTATGGTCTGCTACTCCCGTATACCGAAACACGTCTGAAGATGTGGGAATTTGGGAAGGTATGTATACCGAAACAAGTCTGTTGTCATTATCAAGGGGGAAAGCTAAAATTACATTTATACCCTTTTATCTTTGTCATTGCTTATATTACATGAAACATTCAGAATTTGTCACCCACTAACAGCCACCATCTTGTTGCAGCTATGTCTAAACTAACAAAGTCAATGTGCTGGGAGTTGGTGGTGATTAACAATGACAAATTGAATGAGGTTGGTGCGGCAATATACAGAAAACCAATGACCAATGAATGCTATGAAAACAGACAACAAAATGATCCACCACTGTGTGAAAACAAAGACGATCCTGATGCAGTCTGGTAATATCTCTAAACTTGAGCATATATACACATAATACACAATCATAAAAACTCGAGAGCTGCAATAACCAATCTAGAACATTCAGTTATATTATATGTGTATTTATCTTATATTCTCACATAGCTATTAAATGGTTATTTGACTGTACTTGAATTGATATATACATGTGCATATAAATTAAAGAGAATTGATAAAATTATAAACTACACACGTGCAGATTCACTATAATTTTCTGATTTACATGTGTACAATACTTGTTCTAGGAAGAGAAAAGTAGGGAAATTTATTCATTAGAGTGAATCATTTAAGCTTGTACATGTATAGCATTTTCATTTAATCTTTTAATAGTAACTGAATGGTCAAGATTGAGTCTCTTATTAGAGAGAGAACCGTTCTCATATTATTTGTGGTACTGCATTGAACCTTCCCCTATATAAATATTATTGACTTAAACTACGACTTCAATTCAGGAAAGTACAACTTGAAGCATGTATGCATAAAGTACCTCTTGACGAGTCAGTGCGTGGATCAAAGTGGCCAGAGACTTGGCCACAGAGGGTGGAGTCACCGCCGTACTGGTTAAAGACTAGTGAAGTTGGAGTTTATGGAAAAGCGGCACCAGAAGATTTCACTAGTGATTATGAACACTGGAAACGCGTTGTTTCAAAGTCTTATTTGAATGGTTTAGGAATTGATTGGTCTTCTGTCAGAAATGTCATGGATATGCGGTCTATATACGGAGGGTAAGTATATTTAAATCACACGTTTAAAAGATGGGCGGTTCAGTTGCCAATTTCTGTGGAAGTAATGGGTTGGTTTACATCTCAAAGAAGTTAGTCACCTGAAACCTTCTTTTATAAGGGCAAGCTGTATAAAAATGTACTTAACTGGATTGCAGTTTCTCTATTCTTACATCTCTCTCACTCTCTCTCTCTGTCTCTTTTTTTTTTTTTTTTTTTAATTTTGGCAGATTTGCTGCTGCACTGAGGGATCTTAAGGTCTGGGTGATGAACGTTGTACCTCTTGATTCGCCTGATACCCTTCCAATCATATACGAACGTGGACTATTTGGCATATATCATAATTGGTGTGAATCCTTCAGCACTTACCCAAGGTCGTATGATCTTCTTCACGCTGATCATCTTTTCTCAGATGTTAAGAAAAGGTAATATATCCGCTCCAGAATCATTATTCTTAGGTGTGCCAATTCCTAACATGACCCAAAACACCACACAAATATTACCTTGTATTAGGTTTTCATATCTTGCCAGTTTGTAAATATGTCGTGTTTGGGTTACACAATTTAAGCGTGTCTGGGTTTAGGTTATGTTCTTTGACACGGATAACCATGTGGATCGTGTTCGGGTCCAATGGTTTAACCCGCCAACCTGACACGATTGACACCTATATTTTTTAATTGTGGCAATTCAAAACACGGATCGAAACAAGACATAAAAATAATCGCGTTTGGGTTGTTGTATCTAACTTGTTTAGTGAACGACCAGGTCATGTTTCGTAGACTTGTTTAACCCGTTTAGTTAAACAAGAGACCCATCAACCTGTTTATGACTCATTACAACTCTTTAATTCGATTGATCTGTTCAGTATTTGATCACAACCAATTTACGCCCTGCCCCTGCCAACTTGTTTGACTTGTTTAAATAAAGGGTTAAACGGCTCGTGTTCGGGTTACACGATTTTAATTTGCCCGGGTTAGGGTTGATGTTTTTGGCACAAGTACATATATGGGTTTTGAAGCCTCTCTGTTTGGACGATGGATCATAACAGAAGGTGAGTTTTCTCTGTAGTGACAGGTGCAAGTTACAGTCGTTAATGGCCGAAGTCGACAGAATATTGAGACCAGAAGGTAAACTGATCGTTCGTGATAACGTCGAGACCATTGCTGAGGTGGAAGCCATGGCAAAATCTTTGAACTGGAAAATTAAAATGACCTACAACAAAGACAAAGAAGGGTTGTTATGTGTAGAGAAAACGTTATGGCGTCCCACTGAGATAGAGACCCTATCTTATGCCATTGAATAGAAGTCGTGTTTTTTTTTTTTTTTTTCAAGCAAGGGTATGCATTTTGTCCTCCTTTTCACTTATTAAATTAATTTCAATTGTAATTGTCATCTGTTTAGCCACGTGTAATTGTTGTTTTTGTAACGATTTTGATCTTTAATCTTGCAAGAACATTTTCATATTTAGCAATGAAATTAAATTTACAGTCATGAGTTAAAATGTATGTGCAGCTTGTTGATATTTAAAATATATGAAATTGAATTAACATCTTAAAAAACTATAAATGCATCGTATTCTCAAACCACGAGGGTGGTGTGTTGGCCGTCAGGCATATGCTTGTCACCTTTCCTTTCTTTGTACAAACTTGGCGTGTATACTTGTAGGAAACCCAATAGAGCTGGGGACAGCTATGCCTCCATTGTAACAGCTAAAATCAGTACGTGAGAATTTGTCTAGACTTGCATAAACATGCTCCTTTGTTTTTGTTCTGCTTGATTTTGCAAAATTTATATTTATATTTATTCTCAAAGTACGCATTGAAGGATGCTTATTATGACTACTAATCTGCCTACCTAGAAATAATGTCTCATACATTTAAGCTTGCTTACTAGATTTCATTAGACGTCCAAACATCACAATATACAAAGGAGTTTTCTCGGTCCTTTCTTGCATATTCTCACTGTTTATTTGGTGTCTATTATCCATATACCGAGGGGTTTTCGATGTCCTTTCTTATTTTTGTTTTTTTTAACGACTTCAGGAAAAATACACATAAGCTATGTGAATTTCTTAATATTGCCTAGACTTGAAAATCTGCTTATTTAAACATTTTCTGTTTTGTTTCACGGCTTTAACCCAATGCAATAAGTGAGGTTCAAACCTATGTCTCCTTTAGAAAAATCAAGCCACCAACCACTCCACCACTACGAGAGCTTAAGTGTGGGAAGTGGGAAGGTGTTGGTATCAAATTAAGGAAGGGAATAATCTCTATCTATAATATGTTGGGGATTTCAGTAACACAAACGAACAACCGGATAATCAGAAATCTCTGAAGGCACGTAATCGCTTTCAGATTGAATCAATTCGACGGTTCAATCGAATATTCAATCGGATACAATCAGAGATTGAGAATTTTCTGTATGTGATATTTGAGAGAAGAACCAGAGAGTGTTTTTGATCAAAATTATGAATTCGTAATAGAATTACAGGGTTATTAACTGCCTAATAGGCAGTTAATACAAGGTTTCCAAATTGCCAAAACTAGTCCCTCTATTTCCGAAAATTAATTTTCTGAGACATTTTTACCATAGCAATTTTAATGTGATTGAGAGATCGTAATACCATGTTCTCCACGTATGATCTTAATACCAAGAATCACGTCTGCCTCCCCCATGTCTTTCATTTCAAACTTAGATGACAGAAATTTCTTAGTTTTATCAACTTCATTTTGGTCAGTACCAAAAATCAACATGTCATCAACATATAAGCAAATAATTACTCCTTTTCCAGAAGTATCAAATTTGCTATAAACACACTTGTCCGCTTGGTTTAATGCAAAACCATTAGACAGCACCACATCATCAAACTTTTGATGCCATTGCTTAGGGGCTCTGCCCCCCCCCCCCCCCCCCCAGCCAGGGGCTCTGCCCCTTGGACCCCGCCAGGGGCTGCCGCCCCTTGGACCCTGCTCCCAGGGGCGCTGCCCCCGGACCCCCGTCTCTTAGGGGCTTCGCCCCTAAGTTCATAATAAATTCAAATAGGCGTGCACTCCGCACCACCTTACCTATATGATGTCTTATTATGAAGATATTGATCAAACAGTCAATCCAATTACACTAAAATATCCAACAATCCTCCCCTATTTTAGTGTAATCCTTGATTAACTAAAACAAGTAATCTCAAACATTCAAACTTTTGCTTAAATGAAATGTCGTGACGATTGAATTTCACATTAGTACATTACACATTCTGAATATTCGAATACCAGGGTGTCGCTTAGGATTGAACCCTGGGAACTCATCTTGAATACACAAAGATAATGTACACAAAAGTTTACATACATAGTAGTTCTATCTTGACATAATGTTTTACTAGCCTATGTCCTTATCCTTCATAAGTATGTCAAAGCCAAGTCCCAGCTTCTTGAAGCGGCTAAACTTCATACTTACATAGGTAGCTCTTTTAGTCTTGCACCTGCAATGCAATTTGTCAAAAAAGCTATTAAGAATACATACATTCAACCTCCTTAGCTTGCAGGTCTGAACACATACCTTGGGATGAATCTTCTAATGTGTTCCAATCTCTACATATTAAGCTTTCCGCATTGAATTCTGCATCTAGCGTTGTACTAGATGGGAATTGGGTATCTTAACATCAGAGATTTCTAGTGGACTTTAATCCCATCCCTATAGCCGACTTTTTCACGAGATCTCTACTTAACCCTTTGGTTAAATGATCGGCTAAATTGTTTTGAGTTCTCACAAACACCACAGATATCACACCATTCGTGATAAGCCCACGTATCATGCTGTGTCTAACACCTAAGTGTCTACACTTTCCATTATACACTTGACTATATGCCTTAGACAAGGTAGATTCACTATCACATCTGATAGATAATGGTGATATCGGTTTCGGCCACAATGGAATTTCATAAATCAAATTTCTTAGCCATTCAGCTTCTTTACTAGCTGCTGCTAATGCCACAAACTCAGCTTCCATTGTTGAATTAGTGATGCAAGTTTGTTTCTTTGATACCCAGCATATAGCACCACCTCCAAGAAGGAATACCCAACCACTTGTGGAAGAATGATCTTCCAAATTAGTAATCCAACTTGCATCTGAATAACCTTCAAGAACAGAAGGAAATCCAGTATAAGTCAAACCAAAATCTATGGTTCCTTTCAAGTACCTAAATACTCGATTTATTGCTTGCCAATGAATCAAACTTGGATTGTGAGTATATCTACTCAGTTTTCCAACAGCAAAAGCTATATCAGGTCTAGTACTAATCATAGCATACATGAGAGATCCAATAGCCTTTGAATATTCAAGTTGATTCACAGTAACTCCTTTATTAGGTACGAGTTTTACAGAAGGATCCATAGGAGTACCCATTGGAGAACTATCTTTGTGATTAAACTTTTCCAACATCTTCTCAATATAATGTGATTGAGAGATCGTAATACCATGTTCTCCACGTATGATCTTAATACCAAGAATCACGTCTGCCTCCCCCATGTCTTTCATTTCAAACTTAGATGACAGAAATTTCTTAGTTTTATCAACTTCATTTTGGTCAGTACCAAAAATCAACATGTCATCAACATATAAGCAAATAATTACTCCTTTTCCAGAAGTATCAAATTTGCTATAAACACACTTGTCCGCTTGGTTTAATGCAAAACCATTAGACAGCACCACATCATCAAACTTTTGATGCCATTGCTTAGGGGCTCTGCCCCCCCCCCCCAGCCAGGGGCTCTGCCCCTTGGACCCCGCCAGGGGCTGCCGCCCCTTGGACCCTGCTCCCAGGGGCGCTGCCCCCGGACCCCCGTCTCTTAGGGGCTTCGCCCCTAAGTTCATAATAAATTCAAATAGGCGTGCACTCCGCACCACCTTACCTATATGATGTCTTATTATGAAGATATTGATCAAACAGTCAATCCAATTACACTAAAATATCCAACATAATAAAGGAATAAGGTTAAAGTTCTCAAAGGCCATTTGGGGAACCGTTCCCTTACGTGGCAGCAACACCACATTTAATATGCTATCGTGTAAGTTCCATATTGATTTGGATCTTTGGGTTATACCCGACCCGTTTGATTCAACATTTCAGAAGAAAACAAACCCCATCCATCAGAAGTTTCATTATTCAAAACCCTCTTTTCACCCTCTCCTCTCTCTCTCTCTCTTTCCCTCTTCTTTTCGTCTTCCCTCTTCTTTAATCATCTGATTTCTTCAGGATTCTTTAAGATCTCTTGCTTTTTTATCATCTCTGCCGACGGTGTGTTTGTTTTGTTTTCGTTGAAGGTATATTTTTATTCTTTATTTATCTTGGTTTAATGTTTTTTTTTAAATTCTAATATATGTTTTTGTTATGAATGTTTTCTTTGTTTTGTCATCGTTGTTTTTAGGTTATTCTTAAGCACCTGTTGAAAACTTGGTATAAGGTATTTGTTTGTTTTGTTACTTTTGTAATCTTATTTTTGTTTTTAAATTTGTTATACTACTAATCGTTGATGTTTTCTTCTGTTACATCACTGGATCTGTGTTATTTCGTTGATGAAGAACATATTGTTGTTAAGGTTTGCGATTAGGGTTATGTTACTTCTCTAGACTTTAGATTGATTTTCTTTTTGTTTTACTGTATTCGTGAGATTACTCTTTGTGTTTTTCTGATTATTTCTTTGTAATATGTTTTTTTTAATTCAAACATTATTTTTTAAGATTCTTTTTTTATTTGTTATTTGTTTTTGTAAATTATTTATTTTATTTTTAGTATGTTGTTATATGTTAGATTAGTTATCTAAGATCTATGATTATTTTAGATGAAGAAAGTCAGAGCTCTGTTTTTTGGTCATTGTCATTAATATTATGTTGTTGTATGTTAGATTAGTTATTAGTTATGTATGTTTTTTGATTATTCTATATGATTATGAACCACTGATTGTTTAATTCTTCATGACAAACCTGTTTTTAGAAAAGTGTTGATGATGAAGTACTTATGAGGAAACCCAAACTTCTGTTTTTTTTTTTGTTATTGTCATTAATACTATGTTGTTATATGTTAGATTAGTTATGTATGCTCTATGATTATTGTATATGATTATGAAATATTGATGGTTTAATTCTTCCTTTGAATCTCATATTAGAAAACTACTGATAATTAACTACTGATGAGGAAAGTCAAATATCTGTTTTTTTGATGTTGTCATTAATATTATTTTGTTATATTTTAAATTAGTTATGTATGTTCTATGATTATTGTCTATGATTATGAATTATTGATGATTTAACTCCTGATGAGAATCTCTGATTAGAAAACTTCTAATAATGTAGTACTGATGAGGAAAATTAAATGTTAGATTACTTATTTATGAGCTATGATGTTTAGTGTATAGGATTATGATTAATATTATGTTGTTATACGTTAGATTAGTTAATATTTTGTTTTTTTTTTTGTTGTTACAGGGTTATATTAGAAAGATGGTTTCTCGCATTTTTACAATGTTATTTCATCCTGAGATGTTACGTCTGGTATTTAAATTTGTTTCTGATTTTTATGTTTTTATTTAAATTTTGTTGTGTCTTATTTTTTTTCTTATATCTTGCTGTTTTAGATGCTGCCACTTACGTTTGACAAGTTTTTTCAATCCAATGAGCTGGCGTTGGGCGAATTTGATTTAATAACAGAACTTGATCTTCATTGGCGTGTTACTCTTGAATTGATCGATAATGTGTTCTACTTCACAGATGGTTGGAAAAGCATGATGAGGGGTATTGGAATGACTTCCAATTACTTTGTTTTTTTGGAATATTTGCAGCCTCAAGCTCTGAAGGTTATGTTTTTAAATTTGAACCAGAAGTATAGCATTGGTAATTGTTTCTATTATTCAGTTCGTGATTTGTCGTCCGACTATGTTGTAAGTATCTTTTTTGTTTAATATATATAGTTGTATATAATTACACTAAAGTTTTAATTTATATTTTGATTAGTTGTTTAAATCATAAAAACTTTAATATTGTTTGTAGCCTGTTCCACGCGCCTTTTATTTCTACAACTATCATGATATTTTCCCTACCACAAAGATTACCATTGAGGCTGGAGATTTTAGGCAATGGGAGGTTACCTTTGGGCGTTCAGACGATGGTAAAAAGTATTTCTTGCACGGTGGTTGGGTTAATGTACTTCGTGATCTTCGTTTGAGGCGTTATATGGTTGTTGTTTTCAAGCTTGTGTGTTGTTCACGTTATGAGATTTTTGCATATCATCAAGATGGAAGTTTAGTCGATTTCGATGAATTGCAATCGATCGCCAATGGTGCCACTCCTTCTCATGTTGTTGTTATTGATTCCGATGATTCCATGAGTCTCCTGGCTTCTACCTCTGTATCTGCTGCGGATATTTTCTCCAACAAAAGCACAAGTGAAAAGGGCCAGGTAAAATTGCCTATTTTTATATTTAATTATTTTTTATAAGTTACAATAGTTGTGTATTTTGCTTAATTAAATTTATATTTACTTTTTTGCTATATAGGATCACTTTTATATGAAAGCCAAGATTCAGAAGCGCATAGTAATATTCTTTGTTTGTTTATATTTTGTATATATAAGTTCTATAAAGTTTAAGTTATTTAATTTTGTTAATTAATATGTTTTGGTTTTTATTTAAGCAAATCACCAATGCACTGGCTAAGGCTTCTGGTCTGAAACCTGGAATGTCATTGAATATTAAGTTTGATGATCAAGCACCTGTCAAGGCTGCGGTGGGTACCGAAAAAAATGGCTGTTATAAGAAGTAAGTTTTATTGCATTTAAATTATGTTTTGTTTATTTTTTTAGAATTGTAAATTTTAAAAAAGCCTAATTGTATTTAATTTGTTTCTAATTTTGTAGAAGGGTGGTGATATTAGGGTGGAAGGCTTTTTGAAGAAAAATGCATTGGCTGTTGGTGATCTTTGTGAATTTGTGTGGTTTAATTCTAATCGTCTTCTTACTGTTTCTAAGGTTTAGTTCTGGGTTGTTTGTTCTTTTGACACATTGATAATTTTGGGTTGTTTTAGATGATGCCACTTTTGAAGAAGAATGCACTAATGTATTTGGGATATCTACATCCTTGGACATCTAATTTGTAAATTAACTAACTAATATATCCTTATGTGGAAATTTTTGTCCAGATGAATACATTAAGATGGTGTTTATTTATGTTGATTGTTTATGTTGATTGTTTAATCACTGTTATTTAAATTGATGTTTACAAATATCCGATAATGAACTACTGCTTAGCAAATCCAAACGTCTGATGAATAAACTTCTGATTAGTTTTTTTTTAAATAATTGTTTCCACATACCCTAAATAGGTTAACTCCTGTCGGAAAACCTCTGATGTGAAAGCTACAAATGATGAAAGCAAAACCTTTGATCAATAAACTTCTGATTAGAAAATCCAAACGTCTGATGAATAAACTTCTGAAGACCTTTGTTAGTTTAAATAATTGGTTATACATACGTGGCCGCAGTTAAACTCCTGTTGTAAAACCTCTCAAGAGAAAACTACTAATGAGGTAAGCAAAACCTTAAGTCAAAAAACTTCTGAAGATCTTTTATTTTATTTTTTTACTTTATTATTTTACAGATATTCTGATTGCTTAATTGATTTTAAATTCTGAATCGTCTTTTTTGTTTTTAAAATAAAGTCTTTTTGTTGGGTGGATCTTTTTAAAAGTAATATAATATGAATGATAGTGTGTTTTCATTTAAATTTTGAATTTTTACCCGATTAGTGTATGAATTTGTTTTTTAAGAAAGGTTGACCATAATGTGTTTTGTCGTTTACCAATATTGTAGTTGTCATTTTCGTTACAAATGACAAAATATGTACAGTGTTTATATATGCTGATGGTTTAATTTGATTTTCCCAAATTTGTCATTTTAGTGTCTAAGTTTGCTTTTTAAAAACTGTTGACCATAATGTCTTTTGGCTTTTACTAATATTGTAAGGTCCTTTTTATTACGTACATTATTTGTTGTAACCAATGATGTTTAAACTGCTGATGACAAGTATATTCATATGAAGTACTGCTTAGCCTTAGCCAAATCTCTGATGAATAAACCTCTGAAGACCTTTGTTACTTTAATTAATTTTTTATACATACCGTAATTAGTTTGACTCCCGTTGAAAAAACTCTGATGAGAATAGAACTGATGAGGAAATGAAAACTTTTAATGAACAAACTTCTGAAGCGGTTTTAAATTTTAAATGATTGTTCTACAGAGATCCCATTTGTTTTATTGATTTTAAACTTTGAATTTTCTTTGTTGTTTTTAAAATATAGTTGTATTTTTTTTATTGAATCTACTGAAAACTAATATAATATGAATGATAGGTTTGTTTTTTTTTAAATTTTGAATTTTTTACTGATTATGGTATCAATTTGCATTTGAGGAAACGTTGACTATTATGTGTTTTGTTTTTTATCACTATTATATGTGTCATTTTCTGTACAAATGACAAAATATGTCAGGTCTTTATATCTGTTGATTGTTTTTATTTGAATTTCCCAATTTTTCCCGATTAGTGTATGAATTTTGTTTTTAAGAAATGTTGAATATAATCTGTTTTGGTTTTTACTAATATTGTAAGTGTCATTTTCATTACGTAGATTTATTTTTTTCATCCATTGATGTTTAAACTGCTGAAGACAAACATCTGATAATGAACTACTGCTCAACAATTCCCAACTCTGATGAATAAACTTCTGAAGAAGTTTTGTTGGTTTAAGTAATTGGTTATTCATACCGTAAGTACTTTAACTCCTGTTTATAAACCTCTTATGAGAAAACTATTGATGATCAAAGCAAAACCTTTGATTAACTAAACTTATTAAGACCTTTTTATTTTAAATAATTGTTCTCTAAAGATGTTAAGTGTTGATTATTTTTAACTTTTGAATCTTTTTTGTTGTTTTTAAACTAAAGACTTTTTTTTATTGAATTTTGTCAGGTCTGCCAATCATAGGTTGGTTTTGAAAGTTGGTGTTCCTATTATGCTTTTTAGAAATATTGACCAAAAAAGTGGTTTGTGTAATGGAACTCGATTACAAGTCATATCACTGGGAAAGCGAGTTATTGAAGCCAAAATCATATCGGGAAATAATATTGGAGGTCTTACTTTCATTCCGAGAATATCTTTGATACCCCCTGACAAAAGAATTCCTTTTAAGTTACAAAGAAGGCAATTTCCGATTTCTGTTTGTTTTGCAATGACAATAAATAAGAGCCAAGGTCAATCATTGTCAAAAGTTGGTTTGTTTATGAAGGAACCAGTTTCTACTCATGGTCAATTATATGTCGCTTTATCAAGAGTTACGCGAAGAGATGGTATAAAAGTTCTTATATTAGATAGTGATGGGAATCCTTCGAATAAAACAACAAATGTTGTTTATAAAGAAGCATTTCGAAATTTGTAATGAATTCTGATTTCAATTTTTTGTAATGTTGGTTAATGTTTCAGTAGTTTATGTCTTCAGAGTTTATTCATTACACCTTTTTCTTTTGTTATCAGTACCTCCCTATTATAGTTGTTGTCATCAGAGGTTTATAATCAAGAGCTAAGTAATTATGATTAATTTCTATCTCCCGAAGTTTATTCATCAGATCTTTTTATTTTGTTATTAGTATTTCAGTACTAGAGGTTTTGTCATTAGAGTTTTGTAATGAGCAATTAACTATTTATAAGTAGTTTATTCTTTCCGAAGTTTAATCATTAAACGCTTTGTTTTTCATAACAGTAGTTCGGTATCAGAGGTTTTCTCATCACACTTTTTTCCTCAGTATTTAAATCATTTGTAGTGTAACTAATCAGTAATTTGTGTTTCATAGGTTGTAACTTTATCTTCAGTACTTTTCTTATGATAATCAGATGTTTTCAAACAACAGGATTTGTGTTTTGTTTTGGTGGTTAATTATACAGAAAAAGTGTTTGAATGTAATGTTATTTTGGTGCTTCATTGTTTAATGTGCTTTGATGTAAAAGTTAATTTTAAAGAAATAAGGCATACAGTTTCTAAATACTATACTTTCACAAAGGCTGTTTTGATTGTTATCAACATTGATGAAAATAATCTTGCCCTAAAACAAAACATAAATGCAATTTCTGATCATAATAATGGAAAATACTTATCAAATATCAAAACCAACAAACATATTGCATAATCAAAAAGTTTCTTCCAACATCCATAAAACAAAATATTAAGTTTTACTAAATCTATAAAACATGTAAAGTCACATAAGTTCACAAATAAATTTACATAAGCATATAATATTTCTCAAGGACTTGAAAATCTCAATCTGCGTTTGGATGATCTAGTGCCGGCACATCCGGAATCTCGGATTCACGACACTCATCCAATGCAGAATGTGATTGGTGATCCGGCTAGCAGAGTGATAACACGCAGTCAGCTCAGAAATGCTAGTCCAAGTGACAATGCAACTACCCTGGCTCTTTATTCGGAAATCAGAAAAGCAGGTCACCAGAACGATTGGTCTTTCTCTCTATATGTTTCTCAGATGGAACCAAGAACTGTCCAAGAGGCTTTGAGGGAAGAACTATGGATTGATGCAATGCAAACTGAGCTTCAGCAGTTCCAAAAGCTAGGAGTGTGGGACTTAGTTGACTTACCTCCAGGCGCGAAGAAAATTGGAACAAAGTGGGTCTACAAGTGTAAACGGGATGACCGCGGGGTAATTATTAGAAACAAGGTTCGATTAGTTGTCCTCGGCTTCCGTCAAATCGAAGGAATTGATTACAACGAAGTATACGCTCCAGTTGCTCGCCTTGAAGCTATCTGGATGTTCTTAGCGTACGCTTCGTACAAACGGTTTAAGGTGTATCAAATGGACGTGAAAAGTGCTTTTCTGTATGGTATCCTGAAGGAAGAGGTGTATGTTGCTCAGCCACTGGGTTTTGAGGATCCGCTTCATCGCGAAAAAGTCTACAAATTGAACAAAGCGTTGTACAGACTCCATCAAGCTCCGCGTGAATGGTATCAAATGCTTAGCAACTATCTTATATCCAACGGGTTCAAACGTGGACTTGTGGATTGCACCTTATTCACCAAGGAAAAGGGTGGTGACCGCCTTCTGGTACAGGTTTATGTCGATGATATTATTTTTGGGTCTACTAATGATGAAATGTGCAGGGATTTTGAAAAGCTTATGTAGGAAAAGTTCGAGATGAGCTCGATGGGGGAGATGCAATTCTTCTTAGGTCTACAAGTAGAACAATAAGAGTCGGGGGTCTTCATCCACCAGACCAAATACGTTGCTGACATCTTGAGCCGGTTCCAGATGGAAGACTCTACTCCAGTAGGTACCCCAATTCAGACCAATCAGGGGATTGGACCTGACGAGAAAGGACAAGCCGTTGATCCTTTTCTTTATCGGGCGATGATTTGCTCACTTATGTACCTCACTGCATCAAGACCTTACATAATGTTCATGACATGTCTACTATCCACATACCAGTCAAGGCCGAAACAGTCCCACCTGGTTGCTGTGAAGAGGATCTTACGTTATCTAAAGGGTTGTCCGACCAAAGGTCTATGCTACCCTAATGACGATAAGTTTGACCTCATTGCCTTTAGTGATGCTGACTATGGCGGATGCAAACAAGAATTAAAATACACATCCGCTGGATGACAGTTTTTGGGACCAAGACTAGTCTCGTGGCAGTGCAAGAAACAAGCCTCAGTCGCCTTATCCACCTGTGAGTCGGACTATGTAGCTGCATGTAGCTGCTACTCCCAGGTTCTTTGGATACAGCAACAAATGAGAGACTACGGTTTGAAATTTCTTAATACTCCCATTCACTGTGACAATGAGTCCGCTATAGCACTTGCTAAAGAATCAGTTAAACATTCCAAGGCGAAACATATCTTGGTTAAGTATCATTTCATACGCGATTGCTATGAAAAGAAACTTATCGATATGGTTAAAATCCACACGGATTACCAACGTGGCGATTTATTCACCAAAGCTTTTGACGGACCCCGTTTTGAGTATCTGTTAATCTTAAACGGCATTAAAGAAAATCAGGATTAGATCCTCATCGGTAATCGTTTTTGTAAATATTTTCTTCAAAAAAAATCAGAAAAACCCAAAAGTATTGTCTTTTCGCAAATTTTTAGATTTTTAGGGGGTGAAAATTCATAAAAATACAAAAACATCAAAAAAAAAATGAGAAAATCCAAAAATAAAAAAAGTTGAAAAATTGCAAAAATGAGTTTCTTTGGTGAAATATGGAAGATGATATTAACCCATCAGTTGGACTGTCTGGACTCTTATCATCTTAAAATCTTGGAACTGATAAGTAGCCTCTACAATGATGTGTTGGTATGCTCGAAATCATTTCCAAGCTCTGCACGGTGATATAAATCTAAATCAACTGAAAATTGTGTGGATTAACGTCGCGTTGGCATATGATCTAAAAACCTAAATCTCGTTGATAGAATGCCAAATTCCGAGGTTTCTGGTCTTTAAGAGGTTGGTACATCCGGGGTGACCTAGACGTTTCTCAGAATAAAATGGGGTGGCATAAGTGACGTACGTTGGGTTCGCAACCATTCCCAAAGAAAAAGAATAGAAAAAAAAAATAGAATAAATTCTGATTAGGAGACGTCTGGGAATCCTTTAAGAGCAAAAAGATCGTAAATGCAAAACCCGATTCTCAAAGAGAATCGCTCTGAGGTAGCGAATCATATACCTAAAGCATCGTACCGTGAAAAATCAAAAACACGGTATTTGACTTGAACCCTGCTCTGGATCTCACTGGTCTCTCTGCTGCAGCGTTCTTGCAGACCTGATCACCACTGAGTCCATTCCTTGTAAATACGGATGACAACAGCTTATTCACCGGTTACGAGGTAGCTTTGTGCATGCCTTGACGCGGGAATATGTCGCGTGTGCGGGGAACACCTTTAATCAGTCTTAATATTACCTTAACGTATCTAAAGTGTCTAGCGATAAAACTTGATTTTGAGTTTAGGTGGACAACAATACTGACAGTTGTTGTAGGATGCTTATTGGTAATTTAATACAAAACTGAACATATAAGGTTTCTAGCATAGTCCGTACACTGATATGATTCCCTAACTGATGAAACTCGCAAAAATATGATAGTGTGTAGTTAGTTGATTTCATGTTTTCGTTTAATTTCTGTTTAGTTTTATCTGTTTTATCATTCTTGAATGCCGATGATGGAATCCTAATCCATTGTAATCTTACTCTTCAGAAATAAAACGCCGAAATTCAACTAATTGAAAATTGTGTTTTTGTCGGGTCAAAACCGTACTTTCTCTTAAGTACCTGGTGGAAAATGAAAATTTTTTCAAAGTTCTGAGTCATAATCTGAGTCACTTGTGAAAACGGGGTGAAAAACGCATGTTTTGAACCTTAACTAGTCAAATATGTCAAAATTGGTGCTGCAGGGGCAAATTGGTAATTTCTGTGAAGTTTGGACACAATTAGGATTGTACTCGCATGATAAAACATGCGAGTAGCCTATTCGTGTGTCTGTTACATGCGAGTAGCCGTTTAAATAGGTAAAGGCGCTTAGTTTTTCTACTCGTGTCTTGTTATGGGCGATTAGCCGTAATAGCGTGTATCTTTAAACGAGTAGATCCTACTCGTGTGTAAGGGGTAGCGATTGGGAACAGGTATATATATGAACAATTAGGCATTTTTTTTCTCATTATTTAAAAACAACTTCACTGTGTTCTTGCTTTCCCTCTAATCGACCTTTACCAAAACCTTTTTGCCCGAGTTTCTTTAATCTTACAAACTTGTTCTACCATAACAAGGTAACATCTATACAAAATGTGAGATCATAATATGGTGTTTTAATGGGTCAAATATCAACGTTTTGAACCGAAACCCTAACAACATGAATCTGTTTGATGGAACATTATAACGTCAATTTTAATGATAAATGATGATGAGGGTTTGTTAATCGGCTCATAAAGATGCTATTCATGTCAAAATTTTGATCGAAACCATTCAAAATCAAGAAGCCCAAAATTTGAACTCTTAGAATCCTAGTTTTTCTAAATCGGATTAATACTCCTAATAAACTGATCTGAAAACAAAATTATCAAAGGGGTGTCTCTAGTCGGTCATCATAGGGCTTAGAATCACAAAAACCCGAACCCAAATTGACCCATTGCAAATTTTGATGAAACTTGGTGAACGTGAACACTGTTCACGCGAGTAGGAACCCTACTCGCATGAACTGTGAAACGATTAGGACATTCTTGTGATGTAATCGCATGTACAGTAGGGCGATTAGGCCAATTGCACCTCCAAATCGTGTGCCTCCATGCTATTCGTGTCTGCTATAGGCGATTACAATTCTGTAATCGCCTGTTGCAGCAAAATCACCATTTTTGTCAAACTTTGGTCCGTTTTATCCGTTTTATGCGTTTTTGATCTGTTTGTGATGCTTATGTCTTGTCTTTGTGCTTTAGAATCATGTAGTGAGAAACATCTGCTCGTCACAACTGTTGTGCGTTCCTCAGGCCTGTTACGAAAGATAAATGCAAAGTCTTCGAGGGCGTTATTGACTTTCTCAAGCGTTCAAGGATTAACTTTGCTATTTCTGAAGGTCATGCAGCTTATAAGGACATCCTACAAGAGTTCTACAAGAATGCCAAAGTTGATTGCAAATCCACACCGATGGTTATCACGAGTGTGGTCCAACGAAAGGATGTGATGATTACTAAAGACATTGTACGTGAAGCTCTTCAATTCAAGGATGCTAAGGATGATCCCATTGTGTTCGACTCCATTATGATTAGAGGCGGTTTCCTGAGAATGAAGTATTCTGGTGATGTCAGAGAACAAACGATGTTGCAAAAGGGCAACCTGCCGCCAGAGCTGAAGTATCTCACCCACGTGGTCTTGAAATGTATTGGTCCAAGAAAGGGGACGTTCGATGCCATTAGGGACACGTTGGCTTCAGCAATAGTAGCTTTGACTTTGAACAAGCCCTTCAATTTCTCTGGAATTATTATGCATCATCTGAAAGAAGTGATATTACATAAGACGACGAAGACTCCATTTATCGTCTATCCTCGCTTTCTGCAAATGATAATTGATATCCAAGTTCCACACTTAGCAAAGAATCCGTCAGAGCTTATCACGATCAATGACATAGACGAATGACGTCTTACAAAAACAAGAAAAAGGCTGAGTATCCACCAAGTAGACGTCTTTACAGGCATTTGGGCAGAGATGACTATGATTCACCACCGGGCAATAGGTGGAGACACTTCAGAAGATGACATTGTGATTCACAGACAAGTTTTCAAGGAAGGTGATGACATAGGCAGAAAGACGGATGAATTGGGTGATAACGTTCCGGGCAGTACTGCTGTTGCTGCTATTACTCATGATGATATGTTTGAACCGGACGCTCTAGATACCAATGAACGCTCCAGTGCAGCAAAAGATAAAGAATCGTTTCAATTAGCAGAGGAAAAGAGAGAAATTGATGAAGACGGCCCTGTTGACAAAACAGATGAAGAAGATGACTCGGATGATACAGAGGATGACTCCCCTGGTGCTTTTGCTAGAAAAGAGGCAGAGATAAAGAGAAAGCTAGTAGAGGAGAAAGCTCGTGCAGCCGAGGAGAAAGCTCTTGCTGAGGATCCTACCTTTACTGTGGATCCAGATGATGACATTGCAGACATAGACGCAGAGCTAAACACTCCTCCTCCTCCTCCTCCTAAGAGACAAAAGACCAAAGCAAAGAAAGACGCAGGTCGGGGAAAGAAGAGAATGTCGCAGAAACCACCGGTTGAAAAGACTCCAAAGAGAGCAAGATGAGTAAATCTACCAGAAGCTTTTGGGGGTCTTGAAACTCTTTCTTCTCCGACTACAGCAACAACAACAACAACGGCAGCAACAACTTCAGCAACCACATTATCAGGTGCAGCTATGCCTACAGGTGTCACCATGTCGATGCCTGCTTCAGTAATCTTCACTGAGCACGTCTCAGTTACTGAAGCAGCGACTAGTTCTCAGATTGTTTCAAACCATATTGGTGACATGATTAAGAAGCTACGACATGAAGTTCGACCGTCAGCTTCTAAGTTTACTGATCAGCCCTCCTCTTCCTCAGCACCGGCCTCTAATGATCAACTACAACACCAGGTCAGTGAACTAACTGCTATAGTTGCTACACAAGCGCGTGAGATTGCTTAGTTAAGGAGCAAAAATGCAACAATTGAAGAAAATGAAAGGGCTATGCTGGAATTGTTCAGTAAAACCATCCAATCAAACAAAGAGCTGCAAGCATCCAACAGAACGCTTACACTGTCCAATCAACAGATAGTCGAGTCTAATCGGCAGATTATGGAATCTCACCAGCAACTGGTACAGTCTAATAAAAGCACGTTAGCTAGACTTACCAGTGTTGAATCCCAATACTGCCAGCTTCAGCTTGCAAACGTCAACAATGAACGAAGAATCACCAGATACAAAAAGCAAAACACGAGGCTGAGGACTAAGATGAATGAGTTAGCTGAAAATCATCCTAGACTCACAGGTGGTACAAGTTCTGAAGCTGGTGCTGGTGATGATGAAGAAGAAGGAGACGATGAAGAAGATGATGACGATGATGACAGTGATGATGATACTGATGATGATGGAGGTAAAGATGGTAAAGATGGTGGTGGTGGTGATCGTGGAGCCACAGGTGGTGGCGGATCATCAGCCGGATCTGGAGCGAGGCGTACAAAATAGAATCACGATAAACAAGGCAAGGATCCCGAAGCAAGTTCTTCTGCTCAGGGGGAGCCTCTCCAAGACAGGAGTCAGCAACTGCGGGAATCTTTGAAGCAGGCTGTAGTTCCTGTAGAGGTTGTCGAGCCACTAAACAGTTATTTTGCATATGATGATGATGGTGACTTAATCGTACCACCCAAGTCTCCAGAGTATGATTTAGAAGAGGATGAAATACCACCTGAAATGAAATCTGATGACTTGAAAAAGATCTTCGGCTTAGCATGCGGAGAATCTTCCGGTGCAAGTCACAGCCCTCCTCCAGAGATGAATCCAGATAACAATGAGGTTGAGATGGAAGATGGAACCAATGTGCCAACTCCTGAATATGCAGTTGATGATTCTGGCACTGGGATACCTAATATTTCTGAGGAGATGTTTCATGATGCTGAGGAGAAGCTCAAGACTGATCCTACTCCTGTTCCTGATAAAGTAAAAGAAAGACATGATAAGATCAGACAGAAATATCCCCAATGTTTCACTTCAGAAGAAGAAAGGCCCTATACAAGCTTCAATCTTCAAGAAACGTCTGTCTAAGATGTCTGGAAATGTCATCAGCTGGGCGTATGTGGAGAAGACAAATATGTTTGGCGTCAAGTGGGAAGAAGGTCTGTTATACTTCAAGCCCTACTGGAATGTTCTAAGTCTCCCCTTCTGGTACATCCGAGATCTGATTAGACTACATTTTCCTCTGAACTATGAGAAAGAGTCTAGCCTAGATAGTTTTTACAAGATTCTAGCTAAAGAAAGCCGAACTAAATGGAAAAACTTTCAACCTCAGTATCCCAAGTCTTACAAAATAGACAAGATTCATCCAACCACCAAAAGTCCAGTTTGGGAACACAAGATCAAGCCACCTAATTGCGTATCGAAGATTCCAATTGTCCCAGTTGAACAAGACTTCTCTTCAAAGTTCTATTATTGGCATTATGATGCAGCTACTACCGAAGAAGTGATAGTCTTGAGCAACTCTCCAAAGGCTTGCAGGAAGATCAGAATATGGGACACGATGGGGCTAATTAACTGCTCAGAAAAGGATGTGGAGACGTTGTACCCGTATCCCATTCAGCATTTAAAAGACGAAGAAAATCAAGCAATGAAGTTTCAAAGGGTGATTTGCTTCTGTCACGCCAATAAAGTTCACGCTGGATGCGACTGGTCAAGACTTACAAGGATCAGGACAATGTCAGATTGAAGTTGCTGCTAGTCATGTTTTGTTTGTTTCTATTTATGAGTCTGTACAGTTGCCTTGCTGTGTTATAAACTTTGTCTTTTGAAGTCTTTGTACGTATACTAGCCTGGTCCAAGGGGGAGTCTGTTAGTACATGATGTCCCTAGGCTAGTATATAAGTTTTTTGGACGCGTTTCAAGGTGTTTGGAAGTGTTTATAAGCGTTTTGGGTGTGATTGGAACCATCAGGCGATTAGGGTCATATGGCAGGCGATTACAAATTTACTCGCATGTACTTACATGCGAGTGGGGCCCTAAATGCATGTTACATCAGGCGATTAGGCCCAATCGCCTGATCAACATGGTGGATAGCATCACCAATCGTTTGTACCTGTCTGTACGAGTACGGGAGATCTAAATAGGCCCAATCATTACCCGAATCATCAGTTTTTGCCACACACACTCTCCAAACACCTTCCCCTGGTCTGAGAATGTCTGATTTGATCATTGTAACACTCGAGCTCTGTTTTAATGATAAATCTTTAATCTTTTGACCCGCTTGTGTGTGTTAATTACTCGCATATCATTGTTTCTCAATTGTTTTTGTTGTTGGAACATATTCAGATGTTTCCGCACTCTGAATATAACCCTCGTGATTGTCAGTTGACCCGTTCGTCGATCCTACAGGGTGGAACACTTAGGAGCCATTTTAAGGCTGGACCAGTGAGAGTGGAACCAAATCCTTTAAATAAGCATGCTTGCTTGAGGCCAGCAGGAATTGGATTTATTTCCATCCTTTCCCTGTATTGTGCAAAACGAGACACCATGTGACATGCTGAGGATAATTTAGGGACTGGTTGTACTATCCCTGGTACACTAGATACCATATCCTTGATCTTTTGAAGCTCCCTTGTTAATTGTAGGCTTATACCTGTATTCTACAAAGAAGCAACATCGTTAGTAGCAAAAGTACTCAAACTTAAATTGTTACCATTGTTGTTGTATCCTCGGGATGGTTCAGGTGTATATCCTGGATCTCTTGTTGTGGTCATCCTGAGTGCTGTAGTAGTCTCAGGAGCAGTGTATCCCGTGTTCATGAAAGTGAAATCTCCCAGATGATGGTCTCTTCGAAGATGTCTTGAGAGATTGAATTTCTCTCATCAACGTTTGATTTGTTTCCTGTTGCCTCTTCATTTGATCCTTCATTAGTGTAAACATGGAGATAATCTCATCATTCGATACCAAAATAGGAGGAGTGGGTCCAGATGTCCCCAATCTTGGTCTAGGAGGAGTTTAAGAAGTGGAACTCTTTGAGAATGCATGTGGAGGTGGTAGTGTCACATTTCTAGTAGAGGTTGAAGATGGCATGGATGAGGAAACAGATTTCTGGTTGGAAGCCATAGTTGTCAAGATTTTTGAAATGAGTTGATGAAACAAAAATTTTTACAAAGTTTTTGTTAAAAATAGCCCTACTTGCCCCACGGTGGGCGCCAAATTGTTTTGGTCAAAAATTACATAGTAAAAATAACTTTGTTTTCCAAATCAGAAAATGTGAGGTAGAATGCTAAGAGTATAAAATATATAGAAAACTTAGTTATATCCTGAAAATGGCACGTTAGAATATTATGGAAACAGTAAATGACAACTATGCTCAGGATGGCAAAGAAAAGTGGTCAGGATGTAACTGTCTGGCAAAATGATTAATTTGGCAAGAATAGAAGAATGTGAATGTAAAGTAAAGAAAGAATCACACTCGATGTACGAGGAAAGCCCTTGATCAGTTGTTGATCGCCGGCACAAAACCTCGGGAGGAGTCTAAGCCCCTGCCTTGTTTGTTAATATTAAAAATGGTAAAAAAAAGGTTACAACTTTGGATGATTGATGAACGACTAAGATTACAATGATTGTGTAGTGTGTGTGAGTATCATGTTTTCAGCTAAGTATCAAGTGAACCAGAAGTGTCCTATTTCGTTCATCAATCCCCTATTTATAATTACATGTAAAGTAAATAAGAGATCCCATGATATCCACCGTCTTCAATAAGCTTGTAGACTGTTTCAGGTGAACGTTTGAGTCAGTTTCAACCAATATGGACGTTGGAATAACAGTTTCCATGATTCTCGCCTATTATTAAGGTGTATCAGATAGATTTTAAGAGTGCTTTTCTATACGGTGTGGTAAAGGAAGAAATGTATGTTGAGCAATCACCGCGTTTTGAGGAACCTATCCACCGGGATAAGGTCTACAAACTGAACAAGGCGTTGTAGGTTTTGCACCAAGCCCCATTTGTAAGTGGTATGAAGAGCTCAGCACATACTTACTTTCAAGAGGTTTCAAGAGAGGACAAGTTGACAGTACCCTCTTCACGAAAAGAACAGAGGGTGATTTGCTCCTGGTACAAATATATGTTGATGATATTATATTTGGATCGACTAATGAAAGTCTTTGCGGGGAATTCGAAAAGGTCATGCAGGAAAAGTTTAAGATAAGCTCAATGGGAGAAATGCAATTCTTTTTGGGATTGCAGGTTGATCAGATGCCTTGAGCGATCTTCATCCACCAGACAAAATACGTATCTGAAGTCTTGCGCCGATTCCAGATGGAGGATTCAACACCGATCGCCACTCCTGTACAACCTAATTAAGAGATTGGAGTTGATGCTAAGGGGGAGCTCGTTGACCCCTACTTTTATAGATCCATCATTTGATCGTTGATGTATTTGACTGCTTCCCGTCCAGATATAATGTTTGCTACATGCCTTTGTGCAAGATACCAGTCAAAGCCAAAACAATATCACGTTATTGCAGTTAAATGAATCCTACGTTATTTGAAGGATTGTCCATCGCGCGGGTTATGGTATCCTAGTTATGATAACTTTGACCGCATTGCTTTTAGTGATGCAGATTTTGGTGGCTGTGATATTGACGCTAAATCCACAACGGCTAGATGTCAATTTCTCAGGAGTCGAATGATTACATGGAAATGCAAGAAGCAGACGTTAGTTGCACTTTCAACGTGTGAATCTGAGTATGTGGCGGCCTCCAGTTGTTGTTCGCAAGTGCTTTGGATTCCACAACAAATGCGCGACTATGGTTTGCAATTTCTTAAAAGCCCGATTCATTGCGATAATGAAGCAGCCATTGCACTCACAAAATACATTATACATCATTCTAAGGCAAAGCATATCTGAATAGGGTATCACTTTATTCGTGATTGCTATGCTAAAGGATTAATTGATATGATGAAAATCCACACTGACTATCAAAGAGCTGATCTTTTCAGCAAAGCTTTTGATAAATCTCGCTTCGAATTTTTGTTAAAAGCTAATGGTATTAAAGAAAAGCAAGATTGAAATCCTCATCAGTTTATCAATTTTTCTTTAGTTTTTCCGTTTTCAAAAAATTAAAAATCCAAACATATGTTTTTAATTTTAAGGGGAGCTTATTTCAAAAACCCACAAACATCAAAAAATTTGAAAAACCATAAAAATCAGAAAATCCAAAATGATTTTCCTGGAGAACAAGATGAGATGATAGTATATCAGTGAGGTTCTATCACATGCTAAAGAATTGTAATGTCTAAATTTGACATGTGATGACTTTGTGTGATGTGTTGGTAGGCTTCGTAGACCTATTAGTACGTGCCTTAGTGATACAAACATAACGAACTACTTGCTATGTGGCTGAACACATCATGGGCATATGGTCATGGTACCGCAATTTTGTTTGATAGGGTGGCCAAAATCAGAGGTTTCGGGTCGTTATGTTGATTGTTATCTAGGGTAACGTGACTGATCTTTTGTCGTATTAATTTACAGACCTAGATTCAGTCAGGATATCTTTAAAGAGCATAAATGCCAAAACCCAAGTCACCGAATGAGGAACTTAAAATGTATGATAATGATCAAAGATCATTTAATGCATCGTATCATATCTATGATGAAAATCATGATTGATATAAGCCTCAACCTAGTAGAGTGCACATGTTACTTTGTAGCATTGATTTGCTGACTTGTACACCTCTGTGCCTCATACCTTGTAAATTACGGATAACAATGGCATAATCACGCGTTACGATGAAGCTTTGTGCAATTTCCTTGATACGGGAGTATGTCGTGTGTGTGGGAACCATAAGCTTGTTAGTTTTAACACATCTAACACGTATTATTTTGTAGCACTGCACAACGGTTTGCATGTGAGCTTATGTGGATAACAATATCAGCAATTGCTGAGTCTCACAAGTCTTTAATGTTAAAATGTTAAAGAACAACAGTGTGAATAGTTTTCTCGAAAACTGATATGATCATCTTACCGGAAAATCACAAAAAGATTGTCTGTATATATTTACTTACTGCTTTCTGTTTGATTTTCTTCATGATATGCAAAACTGAAAATGAATTTTGGTGTGTTTTAGCATAATTTTCAGAAAACCCAAAAGTTTTTACATTTCTGTGTTATTTTTGATAACCGATGTTGGATGACGATCATTTTCTGAAGTTTGACATACCAATCTGAGTTTTGTATCTTAAAAATCAAAATTTTTGAAAGTTTGGAAGTTTAAAGGTTTGAAATTGACAAAAAGTGGATCGAATTGCACATTTTGGTGAAAATCAGTTTTTTCAAAATTTCCATTCACCCTTTTATTAGGTCAAATCAAAATTTTGTGTTTGATTTGTGCTTTTTGGTAGGTCGAATGAAAAATGGCTCATTTACAAAATTCCATTTGAACCATTGATTTTTTATTCGTGCTTTCATTAGCCTGAACCAAAAAAATTTAAGTTCATTTGACCTCACTAAAGGTCGAACCCAATGTTCTATAAATAGCCATTTGTTTCATTTGAACCCCACACTTCATTCGACAGTACTGTTCTTAAAAAACTCCCATTTTTAAAGGAGACCTTTTGATTTTGTTTTTCAAACTTTATAATCTTGTTTCCCTTGATCTCATGTACTTGTGGAAGGATTTTGAATCATTTTGGACCGTCAAATAGATCAGAACAGGAGTTTTTGAAAAACCCAACCCTAACATGTTTAATTGGCCTATGTTTATTAAACCTGGACATGTTTTGATGATACTAAACACTTAATCGATGGTTTTAAGGAGAGATTGAACCAAAATTAGGGATTTAACTTCATTAATTAATTATTTGATTCTTTTGAACCCCAATTTGGATGAAAACAATCGATTAATGTTTTATTGATTAAAATTGATGATTGATTAGTGTGATAATACAACAAGATTCAGGTATTGAAACATGATAAATCAGAAGATTAAAATTTTGAATTTCAAACACTTCATTCGAATCTATTCGTATGGTCGAATGAAATTTTAATGGTTCACTTGTGCTAAACGAATTTGGTTCAAACCCTCGAAAGGTTGAACCAAATGTTAAAAATGACCAAAATTCAAATGTGTTGATTTTGAATCCGAATTAATAAGTTTATGTGATCTATATTGTACAGAAAGCAATGGCAGAAGTCAAAGAACTAAAGTTTGAAAAGAAGCATAATTGTTGGGCGTATATTGGAGAAATAGAAGATACATGTGAAGAGTTTAGATAGATTGTTTAGTATTTGAGGAGATCCCGAATAGTATTTGCCATTGTAGGGTCAAAGATGATTGACAAGCCAGTATAAACCTTAGTCTTACATCCTCTTATTATTTTGTTTAAACTGCTGATGTAGAAGATTACCAAGTCCTGAAGAGTAAAGAAATAGAAGTTCTGAAGATGAACCAGATAAGACATCTGAAGAACAACTCCTGAAGACAAACTCCCGAAGGTTACTCATCGGAAGTTTGTCACTCATCAGTACTTTGATTAGAAACTTCCAACCGCCCTTAATCTTCAGCAGTTTAGTTTAGTATTATATTAGTATTCTTAAATTCTTTGTTCAAGTTTCAATACTACAGCCTGTTGTAGTATTATCCTACATTATTATAATCTTTTGATTACTTAGCATGTATGTAATTGTCTGTCTAGAAATAGAGGGGTTAATCCCACTATTTTAGATAGATCGGAATACTTCCTTCAACACTTTGAGTAGTTAACCATTTCAATATATATATCTGAGAATCATTCTGCATTTACTGTTATATTCATTTACTGTTATTGATTCTCATTTTACTACTTAGTTCATTGATTGAGGGGGAGTAATAACTCCTATTAAAAGTGACACTTTAACTTGAACACTTTACTTATTCCGCTGTGCAAACTGCTTTGATATATTTATTACACACAAGTGTTCATGAATAAGAACTGTTAAAATAAGAAACTGATCCAACAATTGGTATCAGAGCACTGGTTTATCTGATCAAATATCAATCTAACAAATTGAGAATCAGACACAGGCTCTTATTGATATTCAATAAAGGATAAAATTTCACTTTTTCAAGAACATCCATCACTTTAAGAAAATCTTGACAAATCATATTTCTTAAAAATGGATCCTCATAATACTGGGTCTGCCAACAAGCCTCCTATGCTAGTCAGAAGTAAATATAATATCTGGCAAAGGAGGATGGCACATACCCTTTCACAACAAAATACTGGGTGTTGAAAGTCTATTATGTATGGACCTCATATACCAGTAAATATTAATCTTGAAACTAAAGTAGAAATTCCAAAAGAACTAAAAGGCTACAGTGATGAAGATTTTCTAAAACTTGAGCTAGATGCTAAGGCATTCTCAATGTTGGTGATGGCTCTCCCAACTGAAATATATGCTGGACTTTTACACTGTGAAAGTGCCAAAGAGCTCCGGGATTGCCTTAAAGAACAGTTTAGAGGAACTGATGAGGTGATTGCCAACACCAGAGAAATTCTTGCTCAACAATATGAAACCTTTACTCATGTTATTGGAGAGACTTTAACACAACAATTTGAAATATTCTCTTCAATAATTTCGGAGTTAAAGTTAAATGGTCAGACCTATACAAACTCATCTATGCTTCATAGATTTTTAAGGTCTTTACCAGAAAAATGGGAAATTTATTCTATAGTTCTTAGGTCAGGACCAGATTTTGACTCCCTAACACTCACAAAATTACATGGGAGATTGTTAACTTTTGAAAGAGAAATAAATCAAAAGAAAAGGTTACAAAACTTTGGTAAAACTGCTGATGACTATGTACCAGGTAGTACAACTCTTTTAGGATAAGACTCAACAAATTGATCAAATGATTTTGGATCTTTTGATCACATTGACATAATTGCTGGGATCTCATCAAAAAGATCATATCCAACTTATGAAAATGAAGAAAGTAGTCAAACTACTGATAACATGTATTTTATAATGGATGATTTAAAAACCTTCAGTAGTGATGAATTAGAAGAAATGGTCATACTACACCAACTGGCCAAATTAAGTATTAAAACTAACAAATTTTATAAAAGGCCAGGAAGGAAATTTCAGGACTAAACATTTCAACAAAAGTTGGTTTTGACAAATCTAAACTTAGATGTCATAAGTGTCAGAACTTAGGAAACTTTGCTAGAGAGTGTAGAAGCTCTAGCTTTAACCAACCACAGTCTGGAAATCAATCAAACTCCAGTTATAATAGGAATTTTGGAACTCATGGAAGTGCACATTTTGTACAGGCACAAGCTCCACAAATCCAATATGTGCGTCAAATACAATATGTACAGATGCCTGCTCAACAACAGGGCCAACAACAAATGCCTTCCAATCCAGCTGCTCAACCTCCACAGCATCAACAACCCTCTCAACAAAGCTTATTCACTTCAAGGTATATTGATTGGATCAGTCTTCCTTTTGAAACATCTGAATGCAGTCCAGAAGCAGACAACAAAGTCTATGACATCAACGGGGAGAACCTGATAATGGCAGAAAGAATTTTTCCATAATGGCTTCTGAGGGATGCTCCTCTAACTCTGCCTTATCCCAGGTATCAAAAGAGTCTATTTTAAAACTTTGCTCAAAATCATGCAAACAATCATTTGCTTTAATAAGAGAGACCAATGTGCATTTACAAGGCAAAGCCAATGACTCTGAGAGAAAATATACTCAAATGAAATGTGATTTAGAAAGGAAACTTGCTGCAAAATCAAAAAAAAATTCTAAATTGACTAATAATGCTATTGAAACCCAAGAACAGATTAAAATCATGATAGAAGACCTAGGTAATGTCAGAAAATAGCTTGCTGACACCAAGGTTGATTGTGAAAATTGGGTTGAGTCATGTAGAGGTTACCAAATGCTGCTTAATAAACAAACTGCATCAAATGTTAAGTTTTAGCATAGGGTACACTCATACTGAATCACCAACTGATTTTACTCCCAAAACTGCTGATGATGGGAGTAGAATAGTTCAAACACAAACTTCTGATATAAAAGAATGCACATCTTTTCATCAGAACTTTCTCAAAATTAACAAAGAGAGTTCTGCAAAAGTTAAAAATGCTGACATTAAGCCATCAGTAGTTTCATCTACATTAGGAGTTGAGAACCTGAAAACTACTGATGACCTAACTCAACAAACCAAAATTGTCAGTAATTTGCCTTCCATATCTTATGATCAATTTAAAAGGAAGGAGAAGGCAAAAGAATGTGAAATTTGTGGTCTGTTTAACCACAAAACAGAATTTTGTAGATACAGAAAAGGAAATCAGTACAACAAGAAGATTTTACAACTGGTTGTGGGAAAACAAATCAAGCAAGATTTTGAAGAAACTTTTTATCCCAATAAACAACAACCAAGTAACACCTTTTCTCAGAAAAAGAATAAATCTCAACCAAAGCCTTTTTCTCAAAATCTTCTTCAGAAGTTAGACCAAAACCTTCATCAGTTTCACAAACTACTGAGGTAAAAGAATTGATAAACATGGTTAAACTTCTGATGACCAAAGTTGATGGTGAACCTCAACAGGGTTCTACCATTGCTCTTAAAGAAAAATCCATTGCCAAAAAGATATGGATTTCTAAAAATGGTCCACAACAAACTGTTCCTATTCTCAAGAGCAAACCCAAAGCCAAACTGGCTTGGGTTCCTAAATCTAACTAATTTTCTATATTATGCACAGGGTCTCCAGAGGTCTAAATAGCATTTGGTATGTTGATAGTGGAGGCTCAATGCACATGACAGGATGTAGATACCTAATTAGCAATTTTATCAGTCAAAGAGAAGGATCTGTGTCCTTTGGGAACAATGCCAAAGGATATGTGCTAAGACATGGCAATGTATCCTCTGTTAAAATACAGTTTGATAAGGTCAATCTGGTTGAAAACTTAGAACACAACTTGCTAAGTATCTCTCAAATATGTGACAAGGGATATTCTTCCTTGTTCACCAAAACAACATGCAAGATCATATCACCAGAAGGCCGGAAGTTGATAGAGAAGATTATTGAAGATCATACTTTGCTGATAGCTAAAAGATGTGGCAATGTCTATGCAGTGGACATTGAGAAAGACAAAGTACTAAACAACACTGCCTACTTCTTCTCATGAGCATCAACTTCTGAAACTGATCTCTGGCACAAGAGACTTGCCCATGTGAACTTTAAAACCATAAATAAAGTCATTAAAATGGGCTTGGTCAGAGGTCTACCTTTGAAGGAATACCAGTGTAAAGAACACTGTGTTTCCTGTCTTAAAGGTAAACAGCATAAGTCCTCCTATAAGTCTATTGAAGAATAAAAAACAATTGCATGTCTTCAACTGCTCCATATGAACTTATTTGGACCAGTCAAGATCATGAGCCTTTGTAAGAACAAATACTGCTTGGTCATCATTGATGACTACTCAAGATTCAAATGGGTTTTCTTCTTATATTCCAAGGATGAGGCATCAGATATCATCAAATTCTTCATTCTACAAGTAGAGAAACAATATTCTCTCTCTGTCAAAGTCATCAGGAGTGACAATGGGATGGAGTTCAGGAACAAAAATCTGGATAAATTATGCTTGTCTAGAGGGATTGTTAGACAATTCAGCATTCCTAGAACTCTTGAACAAAATGGTGTGGTAGAAAGGAAGAATAGAACACTAATTGAAGCAGCAAGAACTATGTTAGCTGATTCAGGTCTACCATTGTATTTTTGGGCTAAAGCAGTTAACACAGCCTGTTATGTTCAAAATCGGGTCCTTGTCAACAAAAGACATTCCAAAACTGCATATGAAGTTCTTCATGGCATCAAGCCCCTTATCTCCTTTTTCAGGGCTTTTATATGTCAATGTTTCATTCTAAACATCAAAGACTCTATTTCAAAGTTTGCTGTAAAAGTTGATTCAGGTTATTTTCTTGGTTATTCTTCCACTAGAAAAGCCTACAAGGTATTCAATTCCAGAACCAAGATAGTTGAAGAAACACTGAATGTCAAGTTTAATGAGTCAAAACACACTCTAATTCCAGCACATCCTGCTGAACTCTTTGACCTTCACAGCTTTCATTTCGGACCTGAAAAGACTGTTACTTCATCCAAGCCCTCTTATTATGGTGATCAAGGGTTTGATGATGATAGTCCTCCATCATGGACTCCCAATACAGTCATTAAGTCAACTTTTAAACCATCAGAAGTTATACAAACTTCCACTTCAACAACTATTGATGAACAAATTCAAACTACTGATTCAGCTCCACAGATTCCTAAACCAGTACATACAGTTGAACCAGATATTATTAACCTCAGTGGTTTGTTTGAAGAAGTTCAAGAGCCATCTCCAATCACAGGTTTACAACAACTGATTGAACACAAGGATCATCCATTGGATCAAATCATGGGAGATATTGCATCAGGGTTACTCACAAGAAATCAGCTCTCCAACTTTTGTTTTTTCTCAACATTTATCTCTCAGTAGGAACCAAAGAAGTATCAAGAAGCCCTCAAAGATAACAATTGGGTTCAAGCTATGCACGATGAGTTGCTCCAATTCAAGAAGCAACAGGTCTGAGAAATCTGTGCCTTACCTCCAAACAAGCTACCAATTGGCACAAGATGGGTTTTTAGAAATAAACAAGATGAAGCTGGTATGATTATCAAGAACAAGGCAAGACTGGTGGTACAAGGTTATTCACAAGAAGAAGGAATTTATTATGATGAAACCTTTGCTCCAGTTGCAAGGCTTGAAGCCATCAGGTTATTTTTGGCTTATGCAATTTCCAACAAAATTAAAGTTTTTCAAATGGATGTAAAGAGTGCATTTTTATATGAAAAAATAAAAGAGGAAGTGTATGTTTGTCAGCCACCTGGGTTTGAGGATCCTGCTCATCCTGATTGGGTGTATAAACTTGACAAGGCTCTTTATGGGCTAAAACAAGCTCCAAGAGCTTGGTATGAAACAATGTCCAACTTTTTACTCAAAAATCACTTCACAAGAGGCTCCGTTCATAAAACACTTTTTATCAAACATGTTGGAAATCATGTCTTACTTGTTCAAATTTATGTTGATGACATCATTTTTGATTCAACCAACACAAAACTGTGTGATGAATTTAAGAAACTCATGCAATCTAAATTTGAAATGTGTACAATGGGAGAACTGCAGTACGTTTTGGGACTGCAAATCAAACAACAAACAAATGGAACTTTTATTCATCAATCCAAATATGTTAAAGAATTATTGAATAATTTTTTTTACAAGACAGTAAATCATGTTCCACTCCCATGACACCAACCACACAAGTTGAACCAGATGATCAAGGGAAACAGGTTGATCAAACCATGTATAGATGTATGATAGGTTCCCTTTTATATCTAACTGCTTCTTGACCAGATATTTTAATTTCAACTTGTGTTTATGCTAGATATCAATCAGCACCAAGGGAATCACATCTAATTGCTGTCAAAAGAATTTTCAGATATCTGAAAGGAACTCCTACATTAGGAATTTGGTATCCTGCTTCAAGCAATACCAAGTAACAGCTTTTTCAGATAGTGACTATGCAGGGTGCAAAATGTCAAGAAAATCAACATCTGGTGGTTGTCAATTCTTAGGAAACTGTCTAGTGTCCTGGCAATCAAAGAAGCAAACATATGTGGCAACTTCAACAGCTGAAGCTGAGTACATTGCTTCTACAAGCTGTACATCACAGGTTCAATGGCTCTAATATCAACTTCTTGATTATGGAATCAAAGAGACCAAGACTCCACTTTTAGTAGATAGTAAATCTGCCATTAGCATCATTCAAAACCCTGTTCAATTCTCAAAGACAAAACATATAGAAATCAGGTATCATTTCATCAGGGATTGCTATGAAAAAGGCAAGATTGAGGTAAAACATGTGATAACAGCTAATCAAATAGCTGGTGTGTTCACCAACCCTCTTGACACATCACAACATTTCAGAGGTTAGTTTCCATGCTTGGAATGTTAAATTTTGAGTAAGTGTTTTCATTTTTCTGTATATATTTTACTTTCACTTACTGGTTTACTAATTCTATTTCAAACCTCTGATGATCAACAAAAAGAGAGAAAAACTACTGATGTATAAAAACATCTGTATGGGAAAATTTCTGAAAAGAGAAACTACTGATGATAATAAAATCATCAGAAGTTGATTTTGGGGTATTTATCAAACAAATCTCCTCAGTAGTTAAAAACTACTTAAAAACTACTGAAGAACAAAATAGGAAACTGCTGATGAACAAATGTTCATCAAAGGTTTTAGACAAAAAGGGCAAATCAGTCTTTTCCTATTTTTCAAAAGTTTGACCTAGAACGGTTATTAAACTTCTCAAACCCATCTTTTCATTATTATCGTTTCAAAAACAAAACTTCCCTCTCTCAAAACCCTCCCTGAAACTTTCAACTTTTCTATCAAAACACAAATGGCTCTAGTTCTTAAACAGGGACATAATCAAAGAGGCTACTTCAAAAAGGATGAAGCCTAGTCCCAATACGATGAAATCATTGATTTGGTCATAAAATCTCAATATTACACGGCGTTCACCATTGACCCACCAATATATACTGACACTCTCAATGAGTTTTAGGCAAACGCTGAGACTGTTACCGAAGATGGTAAAGTCATTTCCCTAAAGACGAGGATCAAAGGGAAAGAAATGGCAATCACACCGGCAACCCTAGGAAACAGACTAGGTCTTGATGTTATAGTCCCCAAGGAACCAACATCCTCAAAACTCACTCCTAAAAAGCATAAACAAACCAAACAACAAAAATCCAAACCCACCAACCCAAAAAGAAAAACAATTCAGGAAGATGAGATGCCTGAAGCTGCTGATGTGCAATCTGCACCTTTGAAAGATGTGACTGAAACTTCCTCTCAGTCTCATCCATCTCAAACAACCCCTAGAGCACCTATATCCATTCAGTTTTCTAGAAAGAAACTTAAAAAGACAATAACTACTGACCCTTCTTTCAAAATAAGTGAACCAAACCCAACTGTTGATCACATAATTGCTGAACAGGAAACATCTCCAGCGGTTGAGATAGCTAACATTCTCCCTGAGCTGAAAGAACACAATCCATCTGAAAATGTCAATCCCCAATCACCACATAAAACAGGGGATCAAAACACAGATATGGACATTGATGAGAATGTGATCAGCTCTAACCAAAGAGATGAGGAGGAACCAAGCTCTCTAAGCCCACACTTAGTTTCCTTAGGTATATTTAAGGTTGCTACTACTCCAATACCATCCAGTGATGGATTTGAGGACAGTCGTACCAAAGCTAAGACCTCAAATGTGGCAACTACTGATGAAGGCCTTAACCCTGAAGTATGAAAACCTCAGTACCAAGAAAAAGAGGTTCATGAGACAACTAGGTTGGGCCTGGCTCATGATACAACTGATGACTTCTTCATTGAAGATGTCACTGGGGATTCAGATGATTCCATTAATTTGGATGATGGATCAAAATCTCCACAAAAAGAATTGACGGCTGACTGTGAAGGTCCTAATTCCAAAGTATCTGTACTCGAAGAGACAGTCACAGAAGATCAGGTTAAAGACCACTTAAATCCCAATTCCCCAAAAGTGGCATCCTTAGTTCATACTGAGGATCACCCCAAAACACACCCTCCACACTCATAAAATCCTACCCAATTCTCTGGGTGATCAAGCATAGAATTGAACCACCTATGCAGCCCAGATGGTCCCCTATACCAGATGGTACACTAGCTTATTTCTGGTCATCTCCAAACCTTTATGACTGCTATGGAGTTAAAGAACAAAACTCATATGTAGATGATAAACAATGCAATTTATCATAATCTTGGTGAGTTGTCAAGAAAGATGGAAGACAACAGAAGACAATTAGCCCATTTATCTGGTGTAACACCTCCACCTCCTTGATTTCCAGAAGTGGATGAAGCCAAAAAGGGGGAGATCTCAAACGAACCTGAAACTGTATCTCTTGAAGCTGCAAAAAGAGCTAGAGAAGCACAAAATCTCAAGGATTCTAAAAAACAGACTACCATGACAAGACAAGAAAATGTTGGGTCTTCTGACCTGGAGAAGAACATATGATTAGAAAGCCAAAATATACTATTAATTGATCCTTTGAATAATCGGTAGTTACAAGATACTTCTCCCAAAAGACTGTTGATCCTAACGACTGCTACACTAAACAACTGTTGGAAACAACTGCTGCTGCAAAGGTCTGCTGGATAAACAACTGATGACTAAAGATCTGATGAAGAAACGACTGCTGATCAAAGTACTGAAGACTAAAGGTCTGTTGGAACCAACAACACTTTGGATCCAACAGATGATACAAGACCATCAGAGTTTTCCTCTACAGCAGTTTATCTTAGCAGTGTTTTGAATGTAACAGTAGTTGATACTTAGCAGATGTTTTATGTTGTTATTCTGTTAGAGGTCGCTGTCTTAGGTGACGTCAGCTGAGATCATCAGAGGTTTAGATTTGTCTATAAATAGAACAGTGATTGTACTGTTCTATTCATCACTCAAAACATTCTCTTAGACAAACAATCATAGAGTGATCAGGCTGAAGGGGAGTACTTGTAATATTGTAATCTTTCAATCAATGAAAGCTTTTGATTAAAAACATTTATTCTCTTGTTTTGATTTATAGTTTATCATTCCGCTGCACTTTCCATTTATATTTCACTTCATTTATTTCATTGTTCATCTAAACATATCAAAACAATCAAACTCAGATCCTAACAATTGGTATCAGAGCTTGGTCAATTAAATTCGATCTAATCAATCAATTTAATATAAACAGATCAGCTCACAATTATTGATATCGTTTGTTTGTCGGATTGAAAACAGAGTAATGGTTTATTTTCGTTTCAACCGTTAGTAAACAGATTTTGTTTTCGTAAAAATCAGGGAATGACTTCAATTAATCAAGATCCACACAACACTGGCACTAGCAACAAGCCACCGATGCTTGTCAGATCTGAATACAATATTTGGCAACGTCGGATGAGTCATGTGCTAGCACAACAAAACACTGGGTGTTGGAAGTCGGTTGTCTTTGGACCACATGTTCCAATGGTGCCGAGTACCGAAGATCCCAAGGTCCAAGTACCTAAAAGTGTTGAAAACTACTCCGAGCAAGATTTTCAAAAAATTGAGTTAGATGCTAAGGCTTTCAGTATTGTAGCCATGGCTCTACCAAATGATATCTATGCTGGACTGTTACACTGTAACAGTGCAAAGGAGTTATGGGATGCTCTGAAAGAGCAGTTTGGTGGGACTGAGGATGTAATTGAAAACAACCGTGAAATACTTAATCAACAATATGAAACATTCAGTCATGTGAAGGGAGAGTCATTAACACAACAATTTGAGAGGTTCAAATGTTTAATTAGTGAACTAAAACTGGTGGGTCTAACTTACCCAAATTCAACTTTGAATCATAGGTTTCTTAGATCACTTCAGGACAAATGGGACACTATTGCAATTGTTATGAGAAACTCAATTGGTTTTAAGGACTTGACTCTGACCCAGCTTCATGGTAAGCTCTTGACCTATGAGAGAGAGCTTAACCAAAAAAAGAAGCTCCAGGATTCTGGAAAAGTGTCTGATGATTATGTGTTTGGTAATACAGCACTTTTGTGTCAAGATGAGATACCTGGAAGTAGTAAGGATCAGGGTTATGATCATTACATTGATATAACCACTGGTTTTAACACTGATTCTTACTCATCACCCAGTTATGCTTTTACAGCAAGTGGTGATATCCAGGCATCTGATAACACATCCTTTGTGTATAATGACCTTCAATACATTGACCCTGTGGACTTAGAAGAAATGGACATTTTGCATCAATTGGCCTTGCTCAGTATTAGAACTAATAATTTCTATAAGAAAACTGGCAGAAGGTATCCAGGTTTACATGGTGGGTCAAAAGTGGGGTTGGATAAATCAAAGATCAAGTGTTATAAATGTCATAGAATGGGTCACTTTGCTAGGGAATGTAGGAGTCAAAATGGTACACCTATGATCACCTATCCAAACCAAAGACCTCAGACTAACACTTATCAGTTTTCTCAAAACACCCCTGGACCAAATGTGCAAAACACTGCTCACTTTGCACAGACTCCAACCACTGTTCCTGTGCACTATGTCCAAACCACTGTTCCTTAGTATCATTATGTCCAAACACCTGTTACTCAGGCAAAAGTGCCAATGACTGCTGCTTCATCCTCTGCTCCTGCAGAGACCAGTCAGCAAAGTCAACAAAGCTTTTTCACTCAAGGCTTTGTTGATTGGAGTAGTCTACCAGATGAGCTAACAGATGAAAACATTGCTTTAGTTGCCAATTCTGAAAATAATTTCTGCTTTGTGGCACTAGAAACAATTGTTGAAGAGACTGATTCTGAGGGAGTGGTGTCTATGTCTGAAAATGTGACTAATGATGTTGTTGATGAAGTTGTTTCAGCTGAAGAATCTGAAGTAGAGGTTGTGAATCTCTCAGACCCATGGGGTACTGATGACTGTGATTGCCAGTGTAACTGTGCCTTGATGGCTGCTGCTAAGGTATCACCTCAAATCTTAAGTGACTTGTGCTCAGATAAATGTATCATAGCATTTGCTAAGATAAAAGAGGTGAATGAAAACTTTAGAAAGAAAATTTTGGAAGATGAAATTCAGTTTGAAAAACTCACTAAAGAGTTAAAATCAAAAATAACTGAAAAAGAAACTGAAATCAGCAGTTTAAAACATGAAGCAAGCATAACCAAAGTCCAGCTTCAAACTATGATAACCAAATATCATTGTTGTAAAAAGGAGATTGAATCCACCCAGGTTGAATGTCAAAAATGGGTGGAATCATCTAAAGGTTTTGAGATGATTGTTAACCAACAGTCTAAAAGTCATGTGAAATTTGGCTTTGGTTTTAAAGAGACCACTGCTCAAAGTTCACAAACCACTGACAAAAAGGAACCACAGTTGGTTGAAATCATCCCAACCAATTCAAAAGGTCAAGAAATCAAGGTTACTGAACCCAATGGCAAGAAAATCATTCTTGAAAAGTTGGAAGGTACACCCTCATTTGATGAGATTGAAAAATATCAATTCAAACCAACCTGGTCAGATGAGTGTGATGTCCTTGAAAATTTTCAACCAATGACCTTTAAAACCCCTGATGGTAAAAAGGCACCACAGGCCAAAATCATTCCCTTGAAAGATCTTCCAACAGATGATCAAACATCTGTTGAAAAGGAGAAAGGAAAAGGGAAATCCAAAGATAACTTGTTTTGTGATTTTTGTGAAAAGAAGAATCATGTTACCAAAAATTGTTTTCTTCTAAAAGCATATGATATCAACAAAGGAACAAGTTTAAGTGATTCTAAAACCAATGATTGTTTAATTTGTAAGAAAAAGAATCACAAAACAAAAGAGTGTCTGTATCTCAAAAATTTTGATGAAAAAATAAAAGAGTACAAGGCTAAAACTCTTGAAAGTCAAGTGGTTAGTACTTCAAAAGGAAAACCCAAACAGACTTTTGCACCAGTCCAAATAGCTGTTACCAAAAGTCTGAGCAAAAACTTTGCTCCAAGAGATGTTCAGGTAACAGATGTTCCACCAGTTATCAGATTCCCAAGAGGATATGGACAACCAACTTGTCATCGTCTGCCACATGTTTATGAAGAGCCCAAAAGGCCTTCAAAACCTAAAGTGAACAAACATCCTCATGGTTATCAACATCTGACAGGAAATGATCAAACATCTGCTGGACCAAGTGTTGACATACAAGCACTGGCAAATGGTCAACAACAGCTGTTGAACTTAGTTCAAAAGCTAGTTCAAACCACTGATCATTCTCCTAAACTTAAGGCTGAGACATCTGAGAACCTATCCAAAGCCAATTTGGCTTTGGACACTCACCAAAACTAAAATCTTTACTGATCTGCAGGGAGCTTCTGCTTGCTTAGATAGTTTATGGTATGTAGATAGTGGAGGCTCCAGGCACATGACAGGATGTAGAGCCCTTCTTCTGGACTTTCTTGCACATGGAGGGGGTGATATATCCTTTGGTAATGATTCAAAAGGTAAAGTGTTGGGTTCTGGAACTGTTCAAGCAGGGAGACTTAAGTTTGAAAATGTTAATCTAATTGACAATCTAAAGTTTAATTTACTTAGTGTATCACAAATGAGTGACAAAGGATATGGGTCATTCTTCACTAAGAAAACATGTAAGATTGTTGGACCAGAAGTGGTTGAAAAGATTAACACCATCATTGCTGAGAGTAAAGCACAACTTGTTGCTCATAGAAGTGGCAATGTGTATGTAATTGATATGTTGAAGGATAATCCTATGGCAAATGTCTGTCTGTTCTCTGCTGCCTCTACCAAAGAGACAGAATTGTGGCATAGGAGATTGGGTCACACCAACCTTCAAACTATCAACTCTCTCTATAAACAAAACCTTGTCAGAGGTTTGCCACCAAAAGAATTCAAATGTGATGAGCATTGTGTTTCCTGCTTAAAAGGAAAACAACACAAAAGCTCTTACAAATCCATTGATGAGTCCAAAACAGTCAATGTTTGCAATTGTTGCACATGGACTTGTTTGGCCCAGTTAAAATCATGAGTCAAAGAAGAAAGAGATTTTGTCTTGTCATAGTTGATGATTTTTCTAGGTTTACATGGACTTACTTTTTACACTCTAAGGATGAGACTGCGGGTATCTTGAAGGACTTTGTCACCAAAGTTGAAAAACAATATGACTTGCCAGTAAAAGTCTTTAGAAGTGACAATGGGACAGAATTTAAAAATAAGGAGCTGGATGACTTCTGTGTGTCAAAAGGGATTGTATGGCAGTACAGTATCCCAAGAACACCAGAGCAAAATAGGGTGGTTGAGAGAAAGAACAGAACTCTTATTGAAGCTGCAAGAACAATGCTAGCAGATTCTGGTTTGCCACTGTCCTTCTGGGCAGAAGCTGTAAACACTGCTTGCTATGTTCAAAACAGAGTTTTGATCAACCCAAGACATCAAAAAACTGCTTATGAAATTTTGTTCAAAATCAAACCATTAATCTCATTTTTCAAAATCTTTGGCTGTCCATGTTTCATTTTAAATCTTAAAGATTCCATTTCAAAATTTGCAGCCAAAGTAGATTGTGGATATTTTCTGGGATATTCTTCTACTGCTAAGGCCTATAAAGTGTTTAACACAAGGACCAAGACAATAGAAGAAACTCTGAATGTTAAGTTCAATGAACTTTCATCCTTAAAAATCCCAGCAAATCCTGCTGAGTTGTTTGATTTAGATAAATTCAAATTTGAAGATATTACTGTCAAAACTAACAGTGCAGGCATTTCACAATCTCCACAACAAGACTACAGAACAGATGTTGTGATTCCAAATCACTGTCAAGTCTATTCTGCATCAGAGGAAGCAGTTGTTCAAAATAATTGTCAAAACTCTGTCAGAGCTGAGTCAGCCACTGTTGGCCAGTCTTACCCTCAAACCACTGCTTCACCTTTTACATCCACTACCCAATCATCTGTTGACAAAAGTCAAACATCTGTTGACAAGAGTCAGTCCAGTTTTACACCACTTGGACCCCTTCCTCCACCACGATTTCAAACATCTGTTGACACTACAGCAGTGCAAACAGATGTTATGTCAACAGAGTCACCAAACCTCTGTCCTTCACCTCAAAATGCCATCATACCATATCAGGGAGATTTAATCTACCTAAGAGCTCATCCACCAGACCAAATCATTGGCAACATCAGAGAAGGTGTGCTCACAAGAAGCCAATCCTCAAATATCTGTCTTTTTGCAGGCTTTTATCCCTCATACAACCTGTCAAGTACCAAGAGGCACTAAAAGACAACAGTTGGGTAGAAGCTATGCAAGAAGAGCTCCTTCAGTTTAAAAGACAACAAGTATGGGAACTTGTACCATTGCCTAAGGATGTTTGTCCAATTGGCACAAAGTGGGTCTTCAAAAACAAAACTGATGAAAGGGGTATAGTTGTCAAAAATAAAGCTAGGCTAGTGGTTCAAGGCTTCAGACAAGAAGAGGGGATAGACTATGATGAAACCTTTGCTCCTGTAGCTAGGTTAGAAGCTATCAGACTTTTCTTAGCCTTTGCTGTCAACCACAACATCAAGGTGTATCAGATGGACATCAAATGTGCATTCCTATATGGCAAAATTCAGGAGGAGGTCTATGTATGTCAACCACCTGGTTTTGAAGACACATTCCATCCTGAGTATGTCTACAAGCTTAATAAAGCCTTGTATGGACTCAAGCAAGCACCTAGAGCCTGGTATGAAACTCTTTCCACCTTTCTATTATCCATTGGTTTCACAAGAGGTAAAATTGATAAAACCTTATTTTTAAAGTGGAGAGGGAAAGATCTAATGATTGTTCAAATATATGTGGATGATATTATTTTTGGATCCACATGTAACAAAATGTCTGAAGAGTTTAGGGAACGTATGACAGCAGAATTTGAAATGAGTGCTATGGGTGAACTTCAGTGCTTCCTTGGACTCCAAGTGAAGCAGCTGCAAAATGGCACATTCATTCATCAAAACAAATATGTGAAAAACTTGCTATCTAAATTTGAGATGAATGACTGTAAGCCATGTAGTACACCCATGAGTACAGTCAAGCCACTCACTATTGATGACAAGGATGAACTGGTTGATCAGACACATTACAGATGCATGATTGGGTCTTTATTGTACTTAACAGCATCTAGGCCAGACATTATGTTTGCCACCTGTGTTTGTGCAAGATCCCAGGCTTCAACCAGAAAGTCTGTCACACCCCGATTTTCCCGTCGGTTGTGAACGTTTGGTACCTTTGCTACGCAGCGGAAATAACACATCTAAGACTCTTTTAATTCTGAACGCCTTTACTAAGCCTTCTAGGATCTCCAATCCCAAGACCTCGCCTATTCCAACCGTGTCGTTGCCAAATTCTAGACCTGAAAGACATGCTTAAAAAGGTCAACATAAAGTTGGTGAGTTCAAGGTTTTAGGTTTATTTCTCATCAAAACCCGTTCATTTCAAACCTTTGGGAAAATATTCATCAACATTTTAAGAAAGTTTATTTTCATTACACAAACCGTTATTTGTGAAAAATCATGTAAAAGTCCCATTGGAAACCTCGCCAGGTATTCCCTTTTATTTACCCTTCGGCCCGACTCACTTTACCGTATATTTATCTCCCCATAAAGATAAATATACTAGGTTCTTGTCGACCGAACAACAACATTTAAAATGAGACTTTATTCCCATGGAATCCTCGTCGGGCATTCCACAATTACTTTTGAAAACTTTCTTTTTGTAAACTATTTTCCCACTCGGATTCCTCACTGGACATCCGTAAATATAATTATGAAAACCATTTTCCCCCGGTAAATCCCACCGGTAAATTCGTACTTAAAAGCGGAAATGAACATTAAAATAGCCAGTATTCATAAACCAGTGCAAGTAACATAGTTAGATTAAGTAGTGTCATATATGTGGAGTCGCGAACCCCTACATGACGATGGCGACCAATCCTGAGCCCATAACCAAACCAAGACTACACATCTCATTTGCCCCGCGCGAGTTGTCTGTCGGATCAACAACTCAGTTCAGAATACGTGCACCTCTTGTCTTTACCGGGTTGACGCTATCAACCAGAGGTGGGCCTCGTCAGGCACCAATAGTACTATCCAAATATTCCTTCGGTTTCATATCCCTGAATTAATGGTTACAGTAAACACGCGAGGACCTACCCCGACTGGTTTCCGTTACCCAGGTTCCAGGTACCCATCTTGCTACTTATCATCCTCACCTCGACTCGACTCACTTTACCGTATATTTACCTCCCCATTAAGATAAATATACTAGGATCTTGTCGATCGAATAATTGTTACTTTCTACACCTTACAACTATTTAACAAACATATCCTTCATTTCCCTTTTGTCCCTGCACGACTTTATAAAAGCATTTGTAACTTTAAACGTTTTCTCAAAAACTTTGTTACGCTTTAAATTCATCAGGTTTTCATAAAAGAAGCATGTCTTCCCCCCGAAAACATTTACAAAACAGTAAAAAGTGGGGTCATGAACTCACCTTGATTTCCTTGCTTAGCTAGCAAACAAGCCTGAAGCCTTGACCGACTTCCTTGTGTCCTATTACCAACAATGGACACCTTAAGGTCTAACACAAATAAGCCTAGCTTATTTACCAGTTACAAGATAGTTTATCCAACTATCTAGACTCGTGTATACAAACCCGAGTCTTAAAGTGTTTTAACTCGACGAACCGATCGTGACTTATCTTAATCATGTTTAACATACGACATAGCACCCAAGTTGCGTACTTGTTACTATTCGTGTGTAAACTATGTTGGACTAAAACAACGAAACGCATTTCTTATCCTGAGCCGTAGTTCGTCTCGTTAGTCGGATAAATGTATTTGTCTTGTATGTTTATATTTAGGAAAATATGCTTTGCAAAAATACAACTCTTGTTATTAATTCCGATTAATAACATTTGTTACTTCTTTCCCAAAATCCGAACATTTAAAGTGTTCAAAAGTTTGCTTTTTATAAAAGTAATTCCCAAGCAAAATCGAACGTTTTATAAATTTTGAATCCGAACAATAAACATTATTTAGTTACCGAAAGCTTTCGAAAATTCGTCATCCTTGACGCTCGACAAAACTGTATATATTATACTTGTTTGAAACGATTGTTGGATTCACTTATTATTGTTACAAATAATCTTTGTCAATGCGTTGCGACTTTGTATAAATACATATATTTAAAGCACTTGGAAATTTATTTATAGAAATACACAACTACTTCGCTTTCTTTGCACTTAGGATTCTGTAAAAATTTCGCCAGAGTTTCCTCTGTTTTTGCGCATACCAGACAACACAAGTTGTCTACAATTTTCCCCAAAATCAATTCCAAAACACAAGACAATCAATCTATTTATCCGCAAATTTCCAAATCAACGAGACTTTTATACGCTTCGATAACTTTTATATAAATTATCTATCTAATTAAATATACATATATACATATATAGTCCAACAAGTTAGTCCGATATCAATATTATTTAGTCACGATACAATAACCATTTATCCGATTTATACTTATCGTTTATTATTAAAGTCGGTTCGTTTCGCGAGTTATGACCGGTTATTAATTTATATTGCGTTCGTATCTATAAATACAACACAAAAATAACCACAAAGTTAATTATACCGAAGGTAGGAGAATTGACTAAGTTGACAAGCAGTTGACCGAGTTTGACCGCACGTTGACCAGGGTTAACTTTTGACCCGACGTTGACCAGCACCGTCCGTACCACGAAACCCGATCCGACTAGATCTGACCCGGAGCACACGGATCTGACCTGAAACACTCGGATCTGACCAGATCTGACCCGCGCGATACAAACTCAACCTAAAACACCCAGATCTGACCCGAGACACTTGACCCGAACAAGACCGGAACTGAATCTGAACCGTGACTCGAACCGGACCATCATGATAATACAAGCACCACAATCGGACCGAACCACAACATTGATCGGCATACAAACCTGCGCAACTAGAATCCACCAAAACTAATCTGACCCGAACCAACAAAACACCGAACTGTCACCATCTGCCACCATACGAACCACCAGCGACCACCCGAGCAGAAATCACCACCAATAAACTTCACCACGCGACCTCAACCGGACCACTACAAACCACATACCTGACACCATAACCCCCGAACTGAACAACCAAGAACCTGCTGTGAAACGAGCAACCACCAACCACAACACAACTGGCCCGACTCCAACTCCGGCCACCTTTGAGATGAACGGACCACCCAACGCCACCACAGTCACCATCGGCCATCTCCACCTCAAAACCCGGCCAAACAAACCACCACAGGGACCATCACAGCCCGTTTTTGGGCCTAAAAATCCTCACGCCACCACCACCAAGCATGGTGGCGGCTGGATAATGCTAGAGAAGGGAGGAGGGAGAGCCAAGATGGAGAGATCGGGTGTGTGTGAGAGGAAAACGAAGAGAGAGAGGGACTTGAGTTTTCTAGAGAGAGAGTGGGGTGTTGGCGGCTGACCAAATGAAGGATACAAGGAGGTTATGTTCTATTTATTGTAGGGTTTTAGTTAGGTGGAGTATACCGCGTATCGAACTCGTTTAAGCATAAAACGTCTCGGTTTATTTACGGTTCATAGATTAGCCATTAAAATTAGTTCGTTTTGCTCAAAATTAAAAATATAACTAAACCGATCAAATATAATATTATTTTCGACATCCGACACGTTCTTTCAGAACACGCGTTAAAATCGCTTTAGTTACTTCGGTCGCGGGTTTCCTTCATTTAAACAATCCGTTTACTTTCGAAACTTGATAAATAACATTATTTAAAATAAATAATTATTCTGGAAGTATGATTTCAGTTAAAACCATGCGTTTTGACGTCCGATTCTGACGTCAGTTCCTTTCCCCGTTTTCCAAACGCTTCGTTTTTTTTGTCGTTTCTCGTGCCGATTTCACATCCGATCGCTTCAATAGCAAATACGCACCGTATTTTCGTATAATAAACTTACGTCGGTCCAGTTCATCGCATTTTTACTGATGTCAGTTCGTTAACGTTGAATACGCGCGAATCTTTCTTTAAAAGCATCAAGGCGTCCACGAACTTCGAGGAGGACATCGTAGGACTTGTAACGGCTCATTAAATCAAAATTAACTTTAAACCATGTTAATCACTTCCAAAATACGATTAAAATCGCATCAGGCGTTGTACGGAATTTGCCGGTTGTCACATTCTCCCCTTGTTACAGAAATTTTGTCCTCAAAATTTGAGCTAAGATATCTTTTGAAGACTCAATAGAAGTTTCACAACAATAAATGAGTCAAGGTACCTACCGGTACGAATGAGACAAGGTAGATTTTCAGAATCAACCGAATACAAGGACATTAGGTAACAAACCTCAAATGTTCCACTTGAACAAGTCTCAAGGAAAGTATATACATTTTCAACCTTCCACACGATTTGCAAATGTGTGGACAATAGCTTGAATGTTAGAATCAACCGCTTAATTTCTCTGAAAAAAAATATCGATGGATTGTTTGTGGCAAATTAGGGACTACCAATAGTCCTCTACAATGTACACATATACAATAACCGCTTTACAAAAGCAATGGCAAGACTCCTCAAAGAGCCATGCTATGAGATCGAACGACTTGGTATTCCAACACTTGAAACAAAAGAAAGTGTTCATATACTCAATTAGTTTCAAATGGGCGATATATGTGAAACAATATCCTTTGCAATTGATGAATAGACAAGCTACGATAGTTTGTCTAGTTTACAAAACATCGACGTAGTTATGATTAATGAAATCAAAATGATTTAGCACAAGTGGCATACAAACGCCCAACAATGCTATCAATGAATTTGTCAACAAATAACATTGGCACACCTCAACGAAACAACTAGTGCACCAACTTTTCCGTTACACGCCACAAGGTGTGTTTGAATTTGAGACAATAACAAACAAGTTGATGAAAATAAACACGCAATTAAAGATCACCCATTATTACAAGTCGAATGAATATTCACCACAAGGTGCTGTATCAATTACCAATGATTCGATTCAACTGAAGTGTCGATTCCAAGAAACTCATCGACAAATTTTCAAGAGATTCATTGCCCACAATGGCCTGACACATCAAGGTTAGAATGCAAGCATTACGAACAACGTAATGATAACAACCATTAATGAAACCATCGTTCGATGTGAAGCCCTTCAATGGACGTTCACAATTTAAAGAATTCAAACATACGACAGTTGACACGTGTACAAAATACGTGTCCAGTTCTGTGAAAAGATAAGGAATCAACAAAAATTGGATTCCTTTCCGATAGTATGTTGAAGGCCACAAACACTAACGAAGAGAAATGTAAAACGTACTCAAAAGATATAACCAGGTTCTTCAACACGATCCTCAGAGGCTCAAGAAACAAGATCATCAAGATCTTAAACTGGTTTAAGAAAACCGAAGTCACAACTGACACGAACAGGGGAGAATCGGCAATCATGTCCGTAACAACAAAATAGGTAACCTTTATGTCTTACACATATACCCTCACGATAGATCTTCTTAGAACTTTCTTGTGCCTGTAAATTCGCAATAACGTGATGTCTGCGTTATCAAAAATCTACCTCACAAGATCATCCTAATAATCTCCATCATGAGTTATATCACAAGCACTCGTTAAATTCACATATTCATACATATACATATTACGTATATAATGTTAGTCGTACGCTCCACCTTTCCTGGTGCTTTCCCCGACCACATTACAGCTTGCGCAGTATCATCAGCAAAACGAGGTGCTTTATTACAATGTTTCGGACCGAAGTCGACCTTGACGACGTACGCAAACCCTGAACCTGGGGATGCGAAACCGTAGATGCTACAAACAATCCGTTCTGCATGTCGGTGCTACCAACTTGTCCAACTGCTTGACATGAGTGCGCATCCTCGCCACGTCCAAGCTAGTGTCGACATCCGTTGGCGATGCGTACTATTTTCGAAACATACTTATATACTTTACATAATACACAGAGTATATGATCAAGTAAATTGTTCCTAATAACTACGGAACAATGACTCAGCTAAATTCTATGTGAACATACATTCGCTATTCCAAGCGATGACTCGCCGGTCACTAGTGAGATATGTCTAGCCATCACGCGCTATTATACCTTTCTATATACAAATATAGAATTTTCTTACTCACTATTCACATAAGCAAAGGTTTCTTGCGCCGAAGAAACATAAGCCGAGCTAGTGTAATTCCGTACACCAAAAATCATTCAACTTATCCGGCAACGGTTGGAATTTCAATTCCTAGGCGTTCGTGCTAAATTTTCAGTCTTAGAAATTTTTGGTCCCTTATTCAAAACAAGACTCAGGTTAAAGCCTAGGTATCTACACGACACCTAATTCGCTAAAACCTATAGCTCTGATACCAAGCTGTCACACCCCGATTTTCCCGTCGGTTGTGAACGTTTGGTACCTTTGCTACGCAGCGGAAATAACACATCTAAGACTCTTTTAATTCTGAACGCCTTTACTAAGCCTTCTAGGATCTCCAATCCCAAGACCTCGCCTATTCCAACCGTGTCGTTGCCAAATTCTAGACCTGAAAGACATGCTTAAAAAGGTCAACATAAAGTTGGTGAGTTCAAGGTTTTAGGTTTATTTCTCATCAAAACCCGTTCATTTCAAACCTTTGGGAAAATATTCATCAACATTTTAAGAAAGTTTATTTTCATTACACAAACCGTTATTTGTGAAAAATCATGTAAAAGTCCCATTGGAAACCTCGCCAGGTATTCCCTTTTATTTACCCTTCGGCCCGACTCATTTTACCGTATATTTATCTCCCCATAAAGATAAATATACTAGGTTCTTGTCGACCGAACAACAACATTTAAAATGAGACTTTATTCCCATGGAATCCTCGTCGGGCATTCCACAATTACTTTTGAAAACTTTCTTTTTGTAAACTATTTTCCCACTCGGATTCCTCACTGGACATCCGTAAATATAATTATGAAAACCATTTTCCCCCGGTAAATCCCACCGGTAAATTCGTACTTAAAAGCGGAAATGAACATTAAAATAGCCAGTATTCATAAACCAGTGCAAGTAACATAGTTAGATTAAGTAGTGTCATATATGTGGAGTCGCGAACCCCTACATGACGATGGCGACCAATCCTGAGCCCATAACCAAACCAAGACTACACATCTCATTTGCCCCGCGCGAGTTGTCTGTCGGATCAACAACTCAGTTCAGAATACGTGCACCTCTTGTCTTTACCGGGTTGACGCTATCAACCAGAGGTGGGCCTCGTCAGGCACCAATAGTACTATCCAAATATTCCTTCGGTTTCATATCCCTGAATTAATGGTTACAGTAAACACGCGAGGACCTACCCCGACTGGTTTCCGTTACCCAGGTTCCAGGTACCCATCTTGCTACTTATCATCCTCACCTCGACTCGACTCACTTTACCGTATATTTACCTCCCCATTAAGATAAATATACTAGGATCTTGTCGATCAAATAATTGTTACTTTCTACACCTTACAACTATTTAACAAACATATCCTTCATTTCCCTTTTGTCCCTGCACGACTTTATAAAAGCATTTGTAACTTTAAACGTTTTCTCAAAAACTTTGTTACGCTTTAAATTCATCAGGTTTTCATAAAACAAGCATGTCTTCCCCCCGAAAACATTTACAAAACAGTAAAAAGTGGGGTCATGAACTCACCTTGATTTCCTTGCTTAGCTAGCAAACAAGCCTGAAGCCTTGACCGACTTCCTTGTGTCCTATTACCAACAATGGACACCTTAAGGTCTAACACAAATAAGCCTAGCTTATTTACCAGTTACAAGATAGTTTATCCAACTATCTAGACTCGTGTATACAAACCCGAGTCTTAAAGTGTTTTAACTCGACGAACCGATCGTGACTTATCTTAATCATGTTTAACATACGACATAGCACCCAAGTTGCGTACTTGTTACTATTCGTGTGTAAACTATGTTGGACTAAAACAACGAAACGCATTTCTTATCCTGAGCCGTAGTTCGTCTCGTTAGTCGGATAAATGTATTTGTCTTGTATGTTTATATTTAGGAAAATATGCTTTGCAAAAATACAACTCTTGTTATTAATTCCGATTAATAACATTTGTTACTTCTTTCCCAAATAATCTTTGTCAAAGCGTTTGAAACGATTGTTTAACATACGACATAGCAAAAATACAACTCTTAAAGTGTTTGAAACGATTGTTGGATTCACTTATTATTGTTACAAATAATCTTTGTCAAAGCGTTGCGACTTTGTATAAATACATATATTTAAAGCACTTGGAAATTTATTTATAGAAATACACAACTACTTCGCTTTCTTTGCACTTAGGATTCTGTAAAAATTTCGCCAGAGTTTCCTCTGTTTTTGCGCATACCAGACAACACAAGTTGTCTACAATTTTCCCCAAAACCAATTCCAAAACACAAGACAATCAATCTATTTATCCGCAAATTTCCAAATCAACGAGACTTTTATACGCTTCGATAACTTTTATATAAATTATCTATCTAATTAAATATACATATATACATATATAGTCCAACAAGTTAGTCCGATATCAATATTATTTAGTCACGATACAATAACCATTTATCCGATTTATACTTATCGTTTATTATTAAAGTCGGTTCGTTTCGCGAGTTATGACCGGTTATTAATTTATATTGCGTTCGTATCTATAAATACAACACAAAAATAACCACAAAGTTAATTATACCGAAGGTAGGAGAATTGACTAAGTTGACAAGCAGTTGACCGAGTTTGACCGCACGTTGACCAGGGTTAACTTTTGACCCGACGTTGACCAGCACCGTCCGTACCACGAAACCCGATCCGACTAGATCTGACCCGGAGCACACGGATCTGACCTGAAACACTCGGATCTGACCAGATCTGACCCGCGCGATACAAACTCAACCTAAAACACCCAGATCTGACCCGAGACACTTGACCCGAACAAGACCGGAACTGAATCTGAACCGTGACTCGAACCGGACCATCATGATAATACAAGCACCACAATCGGACCGAACCACAACATTGATCGGCATACAAACCTGCGCAACTAGAATCCACCAAAACTAATCTGACCCGAACCAACAAAACACCGAACTGTCACCATCTGCCACCATACGAACCACCAGCGACCACCCGAGCAGAAATCACCACCAATAAACTTCACCACGCGACCTCAACCGGACCACTACAAACCACATACCTGACACCATAACCCCCGAACTGAACAACCAAGAACCTGCTGTGAAACGAGCAACCACCAACCACAACACAACTGGCCCGACTCCAACTCCGGCCACCTTTGAGATGAACGGACCACCCGACGCCACCACAGTCACCATCGGCCATCTCCACCTCAAAACCCGGCCAAACAAACCACCACAGGGACCATCACAGCCCGTTTTTGGGCCTAAAAATCCTCACGCCACCACCACCAAGCATGGTGGCGGCTGGATAATGCTAGAGAAGGGAGGAGGGAGAGCCAAGATGGAGAGATCGGGTGTGTGTGAGAGGAAAACGAAGAGAGAGAGGGACTTGAGTTTTCTAGAGAGAGAGTGGGGTGTTGGCGGCTGACCAAATGAAGGATACAAGGAGGTTATGTTCTATTTATTGTAGGGTTTTAGTTAGGTGGAGTATACCGCGTATCGAACTCGTTTAAGCATAAAACGTCTCGGTTTATTTACGGTTCATAGATTAGCCATTAAAATTAGTCCGTTTTGCTCAAAATTAAAAATATAACTAAACCGATCAAATATAATATTATTTTCGACATCCGACACGTTCTTTCAGAACACGCATTAAAATCGCTTTAGTTACTTCGGTCGCGGGTTTCCTTCATTTAAACAATCCGTTTACTTTCGAAACTTGATAAATAACATTATTTAAAATAAATAATTATTCTGGAAGTATGATTTCAGTTAAAACCATGCGTTTTGACGTCCGATTCTGACGTCAGTTCCTTTCCCCGTTTTCCAAACGCTTCGTTTTTTTTTGTCGTTTCTCGTGCCGATTTCACATCCGATCGCTTCAATAGCAAATACGCACCGTATTTTCGTATAATAAACTTACGTCGGTCCAGTTCATCGCATTTTTACTGATGTCAGTTCGTTAACGTTGAATACGCGCGAATCTTTCTTTAAAAGCATCAAGGCGTCCACGAACTTCGAGGAGGACATCGTAGGACTTGTAACGGCTCATTAAATCAAAATTAACATTAAACCATGTTAATCACTTCAAAAATACGATTAAAATCGCATCAGGCGTTGTACGGAATTTGCCGGTTGTCACAAAGTCAAACCTTATTGCTGTGAAAAGGATATTCAGATACCTAAAAGGTGCTCCCACACTTGGTATCTGGTATCCTGCTAATGGAAACAATGAGCTTTCAGGTTATTCAGATAGTGACTTTGCTGGCTGCCACACCACAAGAAAGTCTACATCAGGAGGGTGCCAGTTTCTAGGGAATGCCTTAGTGTCTTGGCAAAGCAAAAAGCAAGCAGCTGTTTCAACTTCAACAGCTGAGGCTGAGTACATTGCTGCTGCAAGCTGTACAGCCCAACTCATGTGGCTTCAAAATCAACTACTGGATTTTGGGATAACTGCACTAAGGACTCCACTTATGTTGGACAGTCAAGCTGTTGAAAATATCATCAAAAATCCAGTCTCTCATTCAACCACAAAGCACATAGACATCAGACATCACTTTGTCAGAGATAGCTATGAAAAATGTTTGATTTCTCTGCACCATGTTCCAACAGAGGATCAGTTGGCAGATGTGTTGACAAAAGCTTTAGACACATCTACCTTCAAAAATTTGATTTCTAGAATTGGTATGCTGAACATAGACTAAAACAACAAAAATGTTTTCAATAAAACATTAAAATGTTTTCAGAAAATCAATTTTCTCCTTAAAAATAGCTCTTTTGGTTGAAAAATCTGTTTCAAACATCTGATCAGATAAAACAACCACTGTTCCATCCTATCCACTGCTGGTTGAAAAATCTGTTTCAAACCTCTGATCAGATTATATAACCGTTATTATCTATATATATATATATATATATCTATATAAAAAAACCTAAGTGCTGTTAGCATCAGTGCTTCGGTTAAACAACAGCTGTTGGCAACAGACTTTTTGCAACAGTTGTATACCACCAGATGTTTAACCATCAGATGTTTGCCACGTCTGCTCTCAAAAGCAGAGTTTGGCCACATCAGCGGTTTCACCAGAGGCTATAAAACCCTGTTTTTACCACAACAGTTGTTTTACTGTCTCATTGTATTCAAAATACTCAAACCGCCTTCTTCCTCTTCAAACCCTTACTCAAATTTCACTCACTCTCACACTCGAAATCCATTACAATGGATCTTCAAAACAAAGCCACGCATAATTATCTTCCATATCTAGTAAAAACAGATGATAATATTCCATTTCATTCCACCATCAACATCATCTCAAATTCCAAATACCTAACAATCCTCACCGCTGATGCTCCCATTTATCTTGAAACCCTCCAAGAATTCTGGTTAAAAGCTGAAGTTTTGCTTCAAGACAAAAAGCCTATATCCATTATTTCAAAAATTGGAGACACAAGTGTCTCCATTACACCTGAATTAATATCCACAACCTTCTCCCTAAATGATCTGTCAGGTAAGGACTCTTTCCCTAAAACAGAGCTTCACACAGAGTTTCAGGAAAGAGGATATGATGCTCAAATGACTGGGTCAACTCTTTTCAAAAAGTTTTTCCCACCAGTCATGAAATTTTTCTTTCATACTCTCCTTCTCTGTGTCTCAGCTAAGACCACATCCTTCAATGAAATCCCATTAAGGATTCAGTACTTGGGTTATGCTATGTTGTCAAACTCTGACTTCAATCTATCCCAAGGCCTGTTTATGGACTTAGCTTCAAATGTGAAAGCCATAAAGTCTGGATCAAATAATGCTTTTCTGCTTTACCCATGAATTTTAAGTGTAATCCTTCAAAAGGTGTTACCAGAAAAAGATTTCAAAAAGGGTGAGTCTTTTCAAATGAAAAGTTTAACTGATGAAACTTTCACTAGAATGTTGGGTTCTACTACCCAAGAAAAGGTGTCAAAAGTGTCTAAAGTTTCTAAAACATAAACAAAGAGGTCCAAGACAATAACTGTTGTTCAAACCTCTGTTGTTGAGCCCACTGCTCCTCGTGATCATGGCACTGCATCTAGTGCTGTGAAACCCACACCAGCCACCTCCAACAGAAAACATCCATCCACAAAAACCACCTCCACACCTAAAAAGGGACTTCTGGAAGATGAGATACCAGAAGAAAACCCTGTTGCAATACAAAAGCAACCAGAAACCACTGTTGTTACTTCCTCACAACAGTTGGATAAATCTCAACCTAAACAAACTCCTCATGCATCCTTAGAAAAGGATCATGTTGTAAGCCCAAGGGAACCACATCATGAAACATTTGAGTCACTTGACCATATGTTCACAAGCCCCTCTCCCAAGGCTAATTCTCTTCTCACTCCTCCACCTTCACCACCACATGTCCCTCAAACTATGCAACCTTTGTTTGAGGCTATTGATAAAACTCAGGACAATCCCAGTTCCTCTCCTTCACCCATTAATGAGAGTATACCTCCACAAGTGACTGGGACTGAGGAAAATCAATCAGCTAACCAACAAACAGAAGAGGAGGTTATACTCCCAGAAATCAATGCAACTCTAGGTGAGTTTTCAAGTGAAGCAGCCACTACTGATTAGAGACCATTGTCTCACAACAGGACAGTGGTTACATAACTAAGACTTCCTTGAAGGCAACAACTGATGAGGCCACAATTGTGTCCCCAAAATCAGTTGGAAGTCCCCAGAACCAAGACCAATGGGCATCTGGTTCTCATTCCTTGGACTCACCTCCTAGGACTGAACCAGTTAAAACTACCACTGGTAGGAATTCAGATGATCCTATTAACTTAGGTGATGGATTAAAATACCAAGATTTGACGGATAGAGTCCAGTCCATTGAAACCTCTGTTGCTGATAACAAATCTGATGTCAAGACAATTTTGGAATCCTTGGCTACTCTCACCAAGAGTCAACCATCCACAGCTGATATTGCTAGTGAGTTATGGAAATCTGTTTCCCCCATCATCATAGCTCACAGAAAACTAGCAGATCAGACTCAAGAGACCTACATGCAAATGATCAGAAACATGGTGGATGCCAGGTTCAATGACACCAAAGCAGACATCAAAGTTATCAAGGACCACCTCCTGAAGACTACTGGCTCTGCTCCTACCACAATTCTCAGAGATGATGATGATGATGCATTTACTGCTGATGATGCCAAAAAGGGGGAGAGTGGCAGAGATAGATTGCCAAAGTTAGATCCCTTGGGTTGTCCACCCTCACAAAAGGGAAAATCAAAGACTGCTAACAAACCAGAGTCTACTCACACAGCACCACAACAACAACAACAACAACCAAGTGTTCAAATTCAAACCTCTGCAGCTACTGAAACTGTCAAGACCAGCAAAGCAAAGGAAGTTGACACCTCTGCTAATGAAAGAGCTGAAAAGGCTGCTGAAGATAAGCTGAAGAGGGCTGACACTCTGGAAGTTAAAGCAGCAAGGTTGATATAGCTGAAAAGGGAACAACAGCAAGAAGTTGAAGATGTAGGTTCTTCTCAAAGAAAGAAAATCTCTGCTAAACATACCAGAAAACCACCATCTAAACTGACTGCTGAAACCACTGCTGCCAAAACCACTGCTACCAAAACCACTGTTGCCACTAAAACATCTGATACCACCACAACATCTGTACCTACCACCACAACCACCAAACCAATCACCAAACCTACTACTACACCCTCTTCACAACCAAAATCCCAAACAACTGCTGGTTCTACAAAAGAACCAACATAGGTTAACACAACCACTGCTACAACATCACCATCACCAAAAATCTTGTACAGCAGAAAGAGAAAATCTACTTTTGTTGTACAAGATGAAAACATTCACACTACACCACCTAATACTCCACTCACACAATCTACACCCTTAAATGCCATTCCACTTTCATCATTCTCACCACACACCTCACAACTCAAATCACATAGACCACCACCAACCATTACACCATTGGCTGAGAAGTATCCTCTTGAACTTGATCTACTCAAGGGGGAACTACAATCCTTCTACAATACTGATCAGCCATCTGAAAGATCTTTCCCATCTCTTCCAAATTTTCATGTTCCCTTAAACATGGATACTTATCTAAAATACAAGGCTGAACAGGCAGAGGCCATCATCAAAGAGAAATGCAAAGGGAAAGATGACAGGAGTGCTCAGGGCATCCATTCAGCAGAGCTTAGCAAATTAAGAAGGATTGAAGATTTTTCTAAGACCATGAGCAACTCAATGTCTTCCATGCCTCTCAGCAGTGACTTGGAAAGGGAGGTCAGGGATTCACTTCTTGAACAAATCTTGTCAACCATGCCTTATAAAGCAAACAAGAAACAGTTTGCAGGCTGGACCACTCATGCTCTCAGAGAAGAACTCATAAGAATTGAGGACATGGCTAAGAATCCTCCATCAAAGGTCTCTGCCCCAGACTTCAGCAAAGGCAGAGATCCAGCCAGAGCCTTAAAGTTCAAAAGAATGAGACAAGAGATTGTGGCTGCTGATTATGGAGAGATGAAGTCTGTTGCAAGTTGGTCAGAGCTGAGGTTGGTTGAAACTTATAAAAAGTTAGAAGAAAACAGGAAGAAAGATCCTACCTTGCCTAGAAAACCTGTCTATGCTGATGATCCTGTGTTGAAGAGACCTCAACAGGCTTTTACTTTAGACAGCTTACTGGATACTTCTGATCTATCCATTGCTGCAAGAAGACAATTCAAGAAGCAGAAGGAAATGTCAGAAGAAGATCAGAAAAGGTTTGCTGATACTTTTGTAAAGGAGGGCCTCTTTAACCAAATCCAATACTTCTCTGATCCCACCTCTGAAAGACTCAGAGAAATTATTGGAAGACCTCCTTCACCAAACTCATCCAAAATAAAGGTGCATCTCAGCCAATCCACTGATTCTAAAATTCTCAAATGGAAGGTCAACAAAGACACCCATGAATAGACTCTGCTCAGATCAGATGGAAAGATTCAGAAACTTAGCATGGATGATGCACATGGCCTGTGTGCAGAAGATCTCCAAACACTGCTGAATCTTGAGCTATAAAGAGATGCTGAAGACCTCTTCTCATTGAGTTTTGAGTTACAACTCAAAGGTCAAATAAGAGAAAGTCTGATGAGAAATAAAGATCAAGAATAAAGTCTAGTTTTGGCATCATCTGTTCTAGGGGGAGTTTGTTGGGTCTGCTGACCTGGAGAAGAACAGATGATTAGAAAGCCAAAATATACTATTAATTGATCCTTTGAATAATCAGTAGTTACAAGATACTTCTCCCAAAAGACTGTTGATCCTAACGACTGCTACACTAAACAACTGTTGGAAACAACTGCTGCTGCAAAGGTCTGCTGGATAAACAACTGATGACTAAAGATCTGATGAAGAAACGACTGCTGATCAAAGTACTGAAGACTAAAGGTCTGTTGGAACCAATAGCACTTTGGATCCAACAGATGATACAAGACCATCAGAGTTTTCCTCTACAGCAGTTTATCTTAGCAGTGTTTTGAATGTAACAGTAGTTGATACTTAGCAGATGTTTTATGTTGTTATTCTGTTAGAGGTCGCTGTCTTAGGTGACGTCAGCTGAGATCATCAGAGGTTTAGATTTGTCTATAAATAGAACAGTGATTGTACTGTTCTATTCATCACTCAAAACATTCTCTTAGACAAACAATCATAGAGTGATCAGGCTGAGGGGGAGTACTTGTAATATTGTAATCTTTCAATCAATGAAAGCTTTTGATTAAAAACGTTTATTCTCTTGTTTTGATTTATAGTTTATCATTCCGCTGCACTTTCCATTTATATTTCACTTCATTTATTTCATTGTTCATCTAAACATATCAAAATAATCAAACTCAGATCCTAACAGAAAAAGACTTAAAAGAAAGAGCTGAATGGTATGAAAAAGAAGAGAGAATCCTTAGAGAAAAAGCTGAAAAGTCTGCCCTAGGCATTAGTGAAGAAACTGCTAAAAACAAAACAAAAAGTACTGAAGACAATCCTTTAGTAGTTGATGCTCAGATCAACACTTCAGTAGTTGACATTTCCTGTACTGAATCAGAACAGCCTTCTAAAGCAACAGAAACCACTCCAGCTGAGATTCCAAAGCCTGTTCCCATTCCTACAACTGTTTTGAACTCTTCTCCCATACCACTATCAAAAGAACAAATGGAGGAAAGTTCAAAAGAAGCAAAGAAGAAGACAATGGAAGATGAGATCTGGAACAGCTTAGAAGCAAGGGATGACATAAGCTATGAAGAAAAATTAAAAACCTATGAAAAGAAGCTAAGTGAGTTAGAAGAACAAGAAAGAGTTGTTGAGCAACAACTCCTTGCTGCTGAAGAAGATAAAAGACAACAACTGATGAACTATATCGGCAAACACAACAAGACAAAGAAATACTCACTTAAGGGACTCTCAACTGATGAACTTACAAGACAGACACAACTTGTATCAGACCGGCTAGCCACAGAAAAAGAAAGAAAGTTGAAGAGAGCCCAAATCATACAAGAATTGGTAGAGAACAACTATGGTTCAAAACATCAATTGTGCAGATGGAAAGAAGATGTACTTTATGACACTTACAAGAAATTCAAGGCTGAAAGACTTGCAAATCCGGAGAAGTTCAAACCAACACAGTCTACTACCAAAAAGAAGACAGAGGAACAAACAAAAACAGACTTCAAAATGATGCTGATTGAAAAGAACACCATTGTTGAAGATGATTTCACTGTTGATGAAAAGCCTTTGTTAACACAAGATAGGGATCCTGCAACATTTGCATATCAACTGAAACAGACAATCACAAAACAAAAGCAGACTAAGGTAATCACTGAACATCACATTCCAATTTCTAGTGATACACCTGGTACTGTACTTGTTGAAAGAAGAAGGAGATCCAATCTGATCACAGCTGAAAAAGAGAAACCACCAACATCAGACCTATCTTCAAACCTACAAATAGTACCATACAAAGACAACTTCTTTAATTCCAAATCTCCAGTAGTCAAATAGTACTTTACCCACAAGTTGAATTCCATGGTTCTAGAAAGAAAAGACTACACAATGAAAGTCCTTCACTAGAATAACTGAATTGGAAAAATTATCAGATGAAGATCTTCTAGCCATTCAGAAAACTGTACCAGAAAAAGGACTACTTACAGAACCAGAGATCAGAGAGCTCAAATTTCAAATGATCAAGGAAATTTGGAGAATTATTGACTCAAGGAAAAGAGGATCTTATAAATCAAGATAGACAAAGGTTTTGGCTTCATCAATCCAGGGGGAGATTGTAGGGTCAAAGAGGATTGACAAGCCAGTATAATCCTTAGTCTTACATCCTCTTATTATTTTGTTTAAACTGCTGATGTAGAAGATTACTAAGTCCTGAAGAGTAAAGAAACAGAAGTTCTGAAGATGAACCAGACAAGACATCTGAAGAACAACTCCTGAAGACAAACTCCTGAAGGTTACTCATAAGAAGTTTGTCACTCATCGGTACTTTGATTAGAAGCTTCCAACCGCCCTTAATCTTCAGCAGTTTAGTTTAGTATTATATTAGTATTCTTAAAGTCTTTGTTAAAGTTTCAATACTACAGCCTGTTGTATTATTATCTTACATTATTATAATCTTTTGATTACATAGAATGTATGTAATTGTCTGTCTATAAATAGAGGGGTTAATCCCACTATTTTAGATAGATCTGAATACTTCCTTCATAACTTTGAGTAGTTAACCATTTCAATATATATATATATATATATCTGAGAAACATTCTGCATTTACTATTATTGATTCTCATTTTACTACTTAGTTCATTGATTGATGGGGAGTAATAACTCTTGTTAAAAGTGAAACTTTAACTTGAACACTTTACTTATTCCGATGTGCAAACTGCGTTGATATATTTATTACACACAAGTGTTCATGAATAAGAACTGTTAAAATACGAAACGGATCCAACAGCCATCGCACAACCACATACCATATACAAAGACCACCAAGAAGAATTCTGGAGAAATGCTAGATTGGATTTTTATGATGGGAAGTCTGTTATCCACAACAAAGTTCAGGATAAGATTATGATTGTAGGCGAAGAGGACTTTAGGAGAGTTTTGAGGTTAAATGACAAGGCGACAGATCCAATCAAACTGCCATGGTCTGTACAGAGGGGCTGTTTTCTGAGGATGAAGTATCGGGGAAAGATTACTAACTGTCAATTGTTCAAGTCAAACGTGTGCCCAACCTTTAAGTACTTATTGCACGTTATCATACAAGTCTTTGCCCCAATTCAAGGAGGATTCGATTTATTACGTGATACCACATGTTCCATGGTGGTAGCACTAATCCTCAATAAAGAATTCAACATCTCAAGCATGTTGTTTCATCATATGAAGGAGCTGTTTGATGATACAAAGACAGATAAGTTCCTTATGTATCCGAGATTGCTGCAGATGATTTTTGATGACAAGTATCCAAATCTGGTGAAAGATCCCACCCAGATCCTGAATCAAGAACACATGAACGATATGACTTTGAACAGGATGACGACTTATAAGGGGAAATTGGAGAAACCACAGACTAGAAGGTTATTCGGACATTTGATCAATCCTGGTTTCAAAGCACCTGAGAAAGATGGATCGAGACATACTGGAAACGATTCTGATTCTGATTCTCCTCTAGTTCCTGTGTTGAAAGGGGAGAAAGTTAAACGTCAAGTCATGAAGAAGGGTTTAAAGTCAAAGAAGGGTAAAGAGGTTGAAAGTTTGTCTGTATCGAAGAAGGGTAAAAAGAAGACGTTAATTGATGAGGATATGGAAACTGAAGAAGAATGGATTTTTGATGATGAATCTGATAAGGAAGTGAATCCAAAGGCCACTAGTGATTCTGCTACTCCTTTGATTGTCGATGAATTGGTTGCTGCTCAGTTACAGCGTGGGTATGTTGAAAAGAATGTAGATTTGATTCTTGAAGAAGATCTTGATATTCTTGGTTCTCCAGTTGCTCCTGAGTCAACCAAGCGTTAGCGTATTAAGACGATGTCTAAGACGGAGACCAAGAGGTCAAAGAGGCAAAAAGATGTTGAAATACTTTTGAAGGGAAAGAAAATTCCAATAGCTTCTTCTACACCACCAGTCGCATCACCAGTTAAGAAAAACAAAGAGTTGAAAAGGATGTGGAAGGTATAAAGAAGAAACCATCAACATACACCACACAACAAAACCCATCAGATGTTTCAAAATCCTTGAAGAATCTATTATCCAGCTTTGACAAACTAACATCATCTTCCATCCCACAACATGAAGCTTCTCAGCCAACTGTGACAGTATTGGATGACGAATTGACTCTAATGAACAACAAATCTCTCGGTTGGTCAAGGCGTTCGATATTCAGAAAGTTGTGACAACAAAGAATGAAGGTGAAATAAAGTAGTTAAAACAGAATGAAAAAGATATGCTGAAGATCATTGCCAAATCAAAAGAAAAGCAAGACAAATTGGAAGAAGAGGTGACTGAAATGAAGTTAAAGAACACAAAGCTTCAGTTGACGAATGTTAATAATGAGAAGCGGATTGTGGCGATAGAGAAAAAGAATGAGAAACTGAGAAAGGTTATTGATAGTTTGTATCAGAAAGCGCCTCAACTGAAAGGTGCTGAAGAGTCTAACACTGAAGAAGATGATGAGGATGATGTTAAGGAGGAAGAGAAAAATGATGACATTGATGATGATGATAATGCTTCAGATGGTGATGGTGGGAATAATGATCAAAAGAAGGATGCTGAAGGTTCGGCAAGTTCTGGGGATACAGATGATAATATTGAAGATTATTCTTATGAAAGGAGGCAAAAGAAGGATGAGGATAATTCGGTTGAATCAAGTAAGAAGGATGATACACAGATGTCTGATGCTGACAAATAAAGGTTGAGGAAGATGATAAAGCGAGGCCATGTGTCAGTACATCTTACAGGCAGATTTAGAGATATATTCGTGAACGATGATATGAAGTACTGTTTAGAATACACGGCGAATCCAGAATTAGAAGACGGTGAAGTTAGTGCCTAAGTTGCAAAAGAGCGACTGGAAGGTGTCGCACAACAGTCTGGAATGTCATTAGAAGAGTTGATGGCGAAGAATGAGATCCCAAACATTCCACTTGTTGAACCCAGAAAGCATTCAGATGATACGTTTAGGAATGAATTTGATTAAGTTGAGATCGAAGACATATCACACGGGGAATATCCTAAGTATTACAATACAAAGGATAATACTAGCATTCCTATGGTTGATGATCAGATTTTGAAAGAATCTGAACCGGTTGCCGATCTGAAAGGTAAAGCTGTGATTGACGAAGTTATAACAGAACCTGAGAAGGTAGATGTGGATAGAAAGTCTGATGCTTTGCTGAACTACTTGAGAATACTTCATGAAGAATGTGACAATCGTCCCTTGCCGCCTATTCAGGGAGATTTCTATAAATACCATCAGAAGATGTTCATGGGAAGGACGATTAGTTGGAAGTATTTCCCACAGCTGAAGTGCATTGGTATAAAGTGGGAACGTGGTATTTTGTATTTCAGTCGATTCCATGACATCAAAACATTACCATACTGGGCTGTTAGAGACATCTGTAGACACAAGCTGATGGATGCGACGAAGTCAAGTGTTGTTGAATTGTATGTAGACAAGATGACTCGAGAAAGCGTGACGAAATGGGATTTGTTTAAGCCTCAGTGTCTGAAGCGTATTGTTCATAAGAAGATCAACCCCATGAACAACTTGCCATTTGTATCTTTGAAGTGTAAGCCGCCTGTTTGTATGAAGCGAATTCCCTTGATGCCGATGGAACAGAATATCAGTAAGAATTTCGCTTTCTGGTATTATGATTGGGGAGCAGGCGAAGTTGTGATTGTGATTGACAACGAAGACAAGAAGAATTTGTGCAAGAAGATTCGTATCTTTGACCCAATGTGGCTGGTGAACTGCTCAAGGAATGATATTGAAACGTATTTCAATCCCATTCACTTTGACGCATTAGAAATTGAGCAGGCATGGAAGTTTCAAGCAGTTGTGAAGTTTTGCTTTACCTTCGAGGCACATTCAGACTGTGATTATAAGAAGCTATTTGGAAAGTATGCGATGCGATTGAAGAAGCCGGTCGAAGTGAAAGAAGCTGCAAAGACACTTAAAGCTAAACAAAAGCTGCAGGGATTGGAAAGAGATAACCATAGCAAAGATCCGAGCAATAGAAAAGGGGGAGTTTGTAGACGCACATTTCATATATGTGTCTGTTGCTTTCGGATTGTCAAAGATAAATGTCGAAGATTTGAAGATTTTGTATGTTTTGGATTTGGTTTGGATAATCGTGAGGTCGAACGAGTTTTTTTATTTTGGTTCGTGTTAATGCATGGTTGAAGGGATTGATTCACATCCTCGATGGGTCGAACCAATTGCCTATATATAGTTTTGAGTTTGTTTAGATAGTAACAGTTGGTCATTTCAAAATAGTTATCAGTGTGTGTGTTCAAGGTGTGATCTGAAAGTTTGTGTTTTCATTATTCAAAGTCTGTAACAATTATAACATCATTAATGTTAATGAAAACATGTTAAAAATTGAATTTATCATGTATTGATTACGGTTTTCATCATTTTGCATGATTATTAGGGTTTCCGCACCTAATACATCAGTACTCGTGTTGATCATTTGTTTCTTTGTTTAAATCCGATCCTAGAAAGTGGTGGTAGACCTGTAAACAAACCGAACGTTTATGAATTGTTCAAGAAATTGTTCGGCGGGAAGTTCGTTTATTTAATAAATGAATAAACACGAACAAAACAATATGTTTGTTTAGTTAAATGAACGAACATGAATAAACGTTGTGTTCGTTCATTTATGTTCGTTTATGTTCATTTAAGTTTTAATTACATAAGAAGTTATATTTATATAATTCAAACACAAATTGTGCTTTAGCTACTTGTATAAATATAACTAAATAATAATTGGGTTTTATACTAATACAAAATCATTTACATTTATTATGTTTGTAAACGTTCGTTTATGTTCCTTCATGAACTGTTCGTTTAGTTTTTAAACGAACGAACATAAACGAACATGAACATGACAAATTACTTAATGAACGAACACGAAAACAAAAATGCGTTCGATTATGTGTTCGTCTTCGTTCGGTTCATTTACAGGTCTATGTGGTAGTGTTGATAGCCAAAAGAAACGGGGTACATGCACCAATCAGGCTTGTCCGGATTTCCAAGTGTTATGTACCTTACATTCAAAGCTTTATGTAAACCCACTATCGAGCCAGGGGTCTCACTAGAAGCAGCATCTCTATTCCCATGGAATAGAGGTGTAATATCCAAATACTTATAGAGTTATATATTATACAAATTTATTGTGTTTGAATTTGATAATCAAATTTAGTTAAAAAAAATGATAATAACAATCATACTGATAATAAAAGTTTTTACAACTTATATGGACAATTTATGGAAAACAGTTTACCATTAAGCACATGATTCGTTCAAGTAGAATAATCTATTATCTATTAATCTATTATCTATTATCTATTAATATATATTAAAGAATTGATAGTTGCTGATGTGGCGTGCAATGGTGGCCTCAACCTCTCAATGAAAGTGGCACGTGGCTTAATAATTAAAAGATTTTAGTGTTTTTGAATTTTTTCGTTTTTTTATTGAAAAAAAAAAAAGAAAAACACAAAACCCTATTCTTATCTTCAGCGCCTCTCTCTCTCTCTCTCAATTATTATTCTCCTTTTCGTTTACAACCCTAATCCTCTTTTCTTTCCCTTTTCCTTTGAGAGATGCTCTAAGTTGATAATAACATACGTATGTATATTATTATTATTTTTTTATGAAAGAGGAAACCCAATAGGGTTTCATGGAAAAAGTTTATATGATTACAGTCAATTGAGATCTGAGGTATGCTTCTTCTTTTTCCTTCAAACCCTAATCTGTTCAATTACAACTATACGTACCTCTCCCTATTAATTCACTGTTTCTAGAAGCAGAGATAAGTTTTGTTGAATTTCTCATTAGGTTTTGTACAGGATTACAATGCAGGATTTGAACTACTGGATTACTGGTATGCTATGAGATTAATATATTATTATTATTATTTGTTATTTTTATTGTGATTTATTTAAAATTGATATGAATTTGGAATAATATTGGTTCAGGTTTATAATCAGGAGTTTTGATTCAATCATGGCGCAGAATTGGGAAGCTGATAAGATGTATGCGTCGGTTCGATTTCTTTCTCTCATCATGCTGCCAGTGAGGTTTATCTCTTTAAACTTTTCGAATTTCGTGTCTTTTTGGTTATTTGATCGATTCTTTTTCGTTTTTTTATTGATTCAAGTTGTGTAATTGATCAGGGTTTTTGATGGGTATAGTTTTTTATCTGATTGTGATTATTGTATGCTTCTCGGTTTACTTTTTAGGTTGTCTTTTGAGATGGGTTTTGCTTATTTTTTAAGAAAAATTGAATCTTGATTGCCTTTTTAGGTTGTCTTTTGAGATGGTTTTGATTATATTTTAAGAAAAATTTAATCTTGAAGCCTTTTGATAGTTTTTTATTGTATGCTTATTTTGATTTTAATTCATATTGAATCCACATATTTTTATAATTTGTAGATGTTTGTTTACTGAATTACGCTATATCTGCACTATAAATATTTGACTTCTTATCTCATGAACCAAATACTCATTGAAACACATAATTTTTTAATGATATTCAGAGTGAAAGAAAGATTAGGATCTGAACCAAGTACTTGCAGATTTTATGTAGATTTCATCTGTTAACTTGCAAACCAAATAGATGGAGTGCACTTTGGCAAGAGTACTGATGTTTTCTTGCCCCGGCAACCCGGAGCCCATACTGAGCCTTTTAAGAAAAGAGGTATGGTGTTTTAACTTTTAACTATAAACCGTATTTCATTTTGTTGTTATTAATTTGGATTTTAGTGAAACTTTTATTTGAAACTGTTTCTAGATCTGACTCTATTTTGGTGTTTTTTGTTTGGATATTTTCAGGATGTTCGACTGTTTTGCTTCCAGATAGATTTGTGTAGGCTCTCGATTTTAAATTGGAAGCTATATGTGGTGAATCCAAGGTTCAGTCTTCTTGCAATGGTGGTTCCCCTGCTTCTCACTATGGTAAATATTATTAATATTTGTTAATAACATGGTTTTAAAAAACGCCAGAGGCTGTATAGATCAGCATGGTTCGACATGATTCCGACTATGAGGCGGCGATTCAGATCCGGTCACGGGCAGTGGCGGACCCATAAATTTTTTTCATGTGGAGCAGAAATTTTAGGCCTCGATTGCCATCGCGAAATACTTAAAAAATTGGTCCGGTTCGAATGGGTTCATATGATAAAAAGATTAAACCAAAATTATATTTTAAATACATAATAAAAATATGTCAGTCATTACTAAAAGTGCATAACGGAAATACAATAGAGTTGCACCCTGTCACTGTTTGGGTATTAAAATTACAATTGGGCCATGTGTGGTTGATTAATAGTGGGTGGTGTTTTCTGGATAGTTATTCATTATGTAGAATTGCAGTGCTTAGATTTATATATTAATTCTTAGCACACAAAACTATCTGCATTTTCACTCTGTTTGCTTATTAGTTACTTGTGTATATTGATTTCCTTAGCTGAGGTGAAGTCTGTTTATGTGAAAAATGTGCCATCCACTGCAACTACATCTGATATTGAGGAAGAGTTTAAGAAGTTTGGTAAGATCAGACAAGATGGTGTTGCAATCAGAACCAGAAAGGCAAGTTTTTTTGACATCTTGAATGATTACTTGCTTTTTTTAGCCATAAAAGACTAATGAGTAATATATCTTAACTCAGGATCTAGATGTGTGCTATCCATTTGTTGAGTTTGAAGACATAACTGGTGTTTACAATGCGATCAAGGTTTGACTTGGCTTATATGAATATAGTAATCTGGCAGTTTTAATTTTGTATTTATTAAATTTCATATTTGATATCTATTGAAAAATTACCATCAACTGTGTAGGCATCAACTGTTGAGATCTGTGGGCAGCAGGTCACCATTGAAGGAAGGCGAGCAAATAGAATCAATACATATCGAGGTGGAAGTACGTGTTTATACTTTTTATTAATAATTGACAAAGTTTATGAGATACGTTTTAAGGTTTTAGAAAACTATACCATGAAAATAACTTACACTTTATGCTATACCAAAATGTCCCCTTTTTATAAAGTGAACCAGTTCTAAAGCACATGTAATTAATGTAGGAGGAGGAAGAGGAAAAGGCAGGGGCGGGTATCAAAATGAAGGAAATGGAAGAAGAGCCCGTTTTGGAGGTAAAAGCTATAACAGCCGAGGAAACGGGTATGGTCATGATGGCAATGATTACACGCGATTGAGAGGAAATGGCTACTATCGTCGTCAAGGTCAAGAGAACCGGACACATTCCAACTCGCACCAAGTTTATAAAAACAGCCACATCTCATATATCTGAACACCCTTTGGGTTATTTATGTTTGTACTGGTTCCTTATATAGTCTTGAAAGAAAGCAACATGTTGTAGTGAGGCGTTTTTTTTAAAGTTCATGTGTTAGATATATTTCGTGGAATATATTTGATGTGGCAAAGTTTGCATAATGTCAGCCCTTGGTAAATCCTTCTCCTATTGAGTCCTTTGAGAGTCGGCAACCTGTCCTATTCCGCTCGCCATCCAAAAATTGTGACTTTCCTTGGAACCCCTTTGACCCATTCGAACGGACAAAAGGGGATTGCATATCTGGATAATAACTTCCTGCACTCCGCAACCGAGAAGATCCCATCAGTGCGTTCAGTCCAAACCCAGCTGTCTGCCCGATTATAAACATGTACTTCAGCCAACTGTGCACTGCAGAGTTGAAGTTCAGCAAGTTCCTGATCGCTTGATGGCAATCGCTTCCAGTCCCACCCTTGTATTCTTGCAGCAACGCACACATTTTTCTCCTTTTCTAAACTAAATAAAGCCAGATAACAGTCCATTAACGGTCTGTCCCCAACCCACCAATCTGTCCAGAATTGGATATCAAGCCCATTCCCAAGTTTCCCTTTAATGATACATCTAATACTCAAGTTTTTATCAGCAAAATCCTTCTCGAATCTGTTTATTGCAGCGGTTGGTCCCGAAATGCCCACCTTAATCGGCAAAAAGGAACTTGCGTTTCGATTAAAGTGTATTGCATCTATGACACGTTGGGGGCATGAGATTATGCATATATGCAGCTTCTGAGGGCATAATTGGGGGCATGAGTTCTTGGAGATGTCAAATTAAGGTAATAGACTAGGGAAGTTTATGCATTATTCTTAGATATGTCACGGGGTCTTGGATTTTGTTATACTAACGTTTGTCTTAGTTATGCCTTAGCGTTGTCTTTAGATATAGGTCTTTTAGGAGAGTGCATAGGTACTTTCAAGAGGGTTAGTGATACTTATGTTTATCTTAGTGTATGTTGCTATTATAGTTTAGTGTAAGATAGGAGTAGCAGATGATGCTATGATGGATGTGTGAATACACAAGTATATTAATATTATTATACTTAATGTAAAATCCTTAGTGTTAGAATACAGTTTCAATTTCTGTGGCAGTAATTTCATATCAAGTATAATCCTTTTAGGTCCTGCAAGCTCTAAGAAGGCTGAAAGGAAGTTCTGGTAGTAGAAAGGAGAAGATGTCAGCTGAAACAAAAGTTGTGTTTGATCAACTAACTGAAGACACAATGAAGCTGATGGAGGATGGCTTCCTCAAGGATGTTAATCGTATCGTAATTAAGGTGATTGTTAAGTTAATTTCGTATTAATTCTGAATCGCATGTTGTCCGTTTTATTTTATGTTACATTTCATTAAAAGCAGTGAGTGTCTGGGTGCAAAACCCCCAAAATTCAAAAACTTAAACCTCGGCCCTCTGAAAATGATGCGATTACATACATGAAGTCAGGCGTCTTATGTTTCGATACGTGCAATGCTCTTGATTTTCTATGGTTTTCTGATGCCGATCGTTAAAGGATTCTGACTTTTTCACTTGAATATTGTTTCTTCCAGACAAGGTATAAGCGCTTGCTTGCTTCTCCTTTCTTTTTATTTATGTTGTATGTTTTTACTTGTGTTCATCAATATGACTTTATAGTGTGTCAAATATGATTAAGGAGAAATCATTTAACATCTAGAAACATTCTATGTGGCATTAGTTTAGTAAACAAGTACCGTAGTTGTAGAAATCACAAGAGTACACCATGTTAAAGCTATAACTAACAACTGTGGTTACAAATGATAAAAATTTCACATGTATAAATATAATAATGTTTTTAGTTCATCTCCAACTACAATGTTATGTTTGGTGATGCTCAACGCAACAATAACCTATCACTCACCGTCAACTTGATCTTGCTTGAAAGACTTTCGCTTATGGATGGTTTTAAGTCGAAACATTCCATATAAATACACTAGATCAAGAGAATGAAGCTCCACGTGTTCCAAACACTTTTGCATGCCAATGGCTGTTTGGTTGATCATCCTGTATTTTTATTATTGTAATGAGTTTCCATGTCAAGATTGTTGAATAATTGTATTGTAGTTTTGAAACCATACTTTTCGTTATGGCAATGACTTATTTTGTGAAACGATCGTTTTTTTTTTCTTTTGCATTATGTTTGAAATTTGTGATGTTTGAGTGTTGACACATGCCAGCTGCTACTGAGATATCCAATTTGGTGTATGGATCAAACATTGAGCAGTCTGGAAGGGCTTCTGCTGCTTCCTTAACTTCTAACAGACCAATCAGGAAAAGGGTAAACATTGCCGAGCGGAGAGAGAGGCTGGAATCCTTTGTCAACAAGTATGTATTTTTTTACTTACCATATGTGTGTGTGTATACAGAGTGACATCTTTGTATTCTGCTTTAGACATTGGCACTCTATTAACCCTACCTTCTCTAATTGAATGTTGATATAACGCTTTCTTTGTTTTGTAGTTTTTAGATCAACGTTGAAATTATTTAGTTCCTGTAATATAGGATTTAATATAGAAATGGGACCTATCCATTATGTAATGCATTAAAACTGGTAAATATGATGAAAAAATCACAATCTATAAATAAAAAGGCTGGACCACATACAATGCCAAGGGACTTACACATAGTGCTTGTGAATAGTAAGGGATTCTTTTTGGTCTAGTGACAGAGGAGGAAGGTTAAAATATAGAATGAATATTCCTCTTGATGGTCTTAATTGGTTGTGTAGGATGAGATGGATTTTTTTAATGGGAGCTTACATATGGATAATGTCTAATGGCAGTAGTTTGTATTTTTATTTTTATATTTGAGATGGGAATTATGGCAAAATTTAGAAAAACAATTGTTATTTAAGTTATAGGACTCTATTATCGGGTTTGTTGAAGTATACGGGGTTTGTTTTTTCATGTAAGGAGTCACTTAGTAGGGTGAGTTCAAATTGTTTCATCCTAAGCAAAAGTTATCATATCTATTCGGTATGTAATATGTAGAGATTGAGTTTAAGGCTTGCTTTTTTGTAAGAATGTTGAATTTTGATGGAGTATCTCCGAGATTAGGTTATTGATAGGCCTCTTGAGAGTGTTGATATGTAATTTATATAAGATTAAGTTGTTTGTATGGTCATATTGATAGAAGTTTTGTAATAATGTTTAAGTCTTATTTCTTCATCTGGATACTTCACATATCTGTTTTACATAATTATATGTATAGACGTTTGGCTTCCTAAATTCCATTCTTGTCTTCCCACAGGCCACAACAGACCAAACTTGGTCGTATTTGGTTTTAATTGTATGCATATCCTAAATCCTTATTATAATAAAATTAAAAAATATAATATTTTATATTTATATGTGTATTTTAATTGTATTTCCATTTTGTCAGCCATTTATGTTATACGCTGCTTTCTTTGTATTTAGTTAATTTAGACACTTATATTTAATATAAATTAAAGTTTCCAATACTATATTTTATCTAAAGAATACTTTATTTTGTCCAGCCCGTGAAGCTTATGGGAGATAACCTAAGTCAGGTTCTTAGGCTTGTGTATTCGCCGCTTCTTTGGATTGTTGTTGAGATGAATGCGGTGTCTACAAAAACCGCATATATTCTTAGGGGAATGGGTGTCTTGTATCGCCACTTGGTATGAGCAAGAATCTTACTGATATCAAGGATAAGGGTGTGCACTAGTGGAATAGAGCGCTTGAGTAGAGTGGCATCATAAGGTTGATGGAATCTTTATTTGAAGATGATGTTAGACGAAAATATATTTAAATATGTACATATGCATTTACAGAGATGTAGATTACAATAAAAATAACAAGTTTGTATTCATTTTGATGTTAACAATTTTGACAAAGTATATTTACAATTACTTATTTAGATTCTGCATTTTGGTTTTTGGTTTCACTAATCTAACCTCTGCGGTTGTGTATGTGCAATAAAAGTGACTTTTGCCTATCTGAATACAAAGAATTCAAGTATTAATTAGAAGTCAAAATTAAATGTGAAGAACCCCAGCATATGACGATTTATATGTTGATGTTCTAACATGAATATTCGTAATTCTGTGCAACAAAGTTTGTAAAATAACTCAGGTTACTTTTTCCCTAACTGTTACTTTTATCTATCTCGGGACGCTTCCGAGTTATAAACTTATTATAATTAACCAAAGCTCAAAATCCCAGATGACACTAAAAAAAGCCAACCTCCCCCTTGAGTATGTCATGTGGCATGCCATGTTATTACGTGATTTAAAAAAGAAAATAAAAAAAAGTATTTATAATATTACAATAGATTAAAAACTCTAACCCTTCCTTGCCTCCATTCATCTTCTTCTTCTCCTACCATTTACGCACCACCACCAATCCACCACATCCCAATCCCTAAACCCCCCTGTCTTTGTTTTTTATATTGTATTGACTTTAATCTTATCATTATTATATTACAATCCTATGTTAACAAAAAAAGAATATAACTACTGACATACACAAAAATTTAATTTAACCAACTTATATATCAACTATTGCACCAATGAACATGTTGTAACAATCAAACGACAATTATAGCAAATATTATATAAATTCATAAAAAAAATTCTCTCAACCCCGGGACACTCCCGGGTAATAAGCTATAAGTATAATAAACAAAGATTAGTAAATAAATGTATTAAAAATAATAACCTAGTAAAAAGAAAAAGAATTAAGTCTTTTAGTTTTATTCAAATCAAATTCAAAAAGATGAGCTAGTCTTTCGGTCAATTTCAAAACCTTAACAAATCACTTCCTTATCCCTAAAACAAAACTCACGAAGTAACCGGGATCTCGAATTATCGTTCGATAACAATCAGCACTGTTTAATCTAACCTATGTTCATTTGAACCCCACAACTCTTACCAAATGTTCATCACACCGTCTTGTACAACTCCTACGTTTCTGAAGGATCACCACTGACGCACCACCGCAAGGGAAGCCTGGCGACCCTACACCACGACGTTCGTTTCTTTGCGAGTCACGGTAAGGTTCGTTACTGTTAGAACACCCTGCTTTATAATCAAATAATCTGAAAATAATAACGTTGGCAACTTCCGCTGATAGGTCTCCAAAACAGTTAAAAACTTCCGTTGATCACCTTCGTTCGAGTCATTTCGGTTGAATCTCAAGCAGACCCGTTTGTAGTCTAATTTGAGTCAAAACGAACCACCGCCGTACAGTAACTCCGGCAACTTTGCATTGTACCAACCGGCCTTGCTTTGTCGACTCAAGGTAACCATACTCATCTGTGATGTTTCTGTATCCTTTAGTCAAAGTATAAATGAAGATATAAATAACCTTCTGCAAATGCAACCAATAAGATGTAGTGAACAATGGCTAAATTAATGGTAGGTTGAATGGCAAAGTTAGACACCAAAGGTACAATCTATGTACACAAATTTTCATCTTTCGGTTGGTACTAAAATTTATAAAACTAAGTAAATCAAATAGGATATTAGTGCATATGTACATATATGTTTCTCGGATCTCATTAAATTTAGATATGTGTATGTTCAGATGTAGAACTAATTAGTTAATATACTTCAATGGAATTGGATTTACAGTAATTAAAATGCAATGGAAGTCGGTTAAAGTGTAACAGTAGTTAAATAATCACATTAAATAACAAGTCTTAACTATAGAATATACTTAAATATGTAGGCCCGCGAGTTGATTAAGGACGTTCTTAAATTTTGTGCTATTTCGTTTAAGCTAAGGTACGGATTCCGTTTCCTTCTCTTTATAGTATTTTTTTTATAAATTCGGTCCGTCACTTTGTAGTACGGATTTTGTTGAATTCATACGTTCCATTTGATTTTTATATAGCATGCAATATACCTAAAATTTGAGATCATTGTTGCATGTTCCTTAGACCTCATTCAGTATTTATTTGATATCCGACTTTTTGTAGTCTGTCACCCAAGCACTCTGTTTTGACATGTCGTTTGGGCGTCAACGATATGGCACTGTTCGTGACAGCGCAATATAAATATTCACGGCGTTTCTAGTTGCGTTTGTGTAACACTTGGCCCCTAGAAGCGTATAGATCGATCTTAGCTCTGTTATGTGTATGTGCTTTTGTATGTGGAGATGGAATAATGGATGCACGCCACACTCACTATCTCATTGGTGCATGGATTAGCTACCTATGTACCCCCTTTGTTTTGGCTATGGGCGCTTCCGATTACATGACATATTTTATTGCTACGTTATAGTCGTGTAAGTTAGTATATGTTCTTTGATATGCCTTTGATATGATATGATATGATATGCTTTGAATAAGTTTCATTAAGCTTTGGACTTGTATCAAATTTTGTTTCAACATTCTGTTCTGAAATTTCGTTTCTTTAAACTGCTTTTATGTGTACTGTTGTTCTTTCCGTTACTGAGCAATTTTTGGCTCAGCCGTAGTTTTCTTTGTTGTGTTTTCCTATTTGTCTCGCAAGTAATCGGGGAAATCAGGGGAATCGAGGATGAGAGTTGATGTTCGAGTGTTAAAAGACATTTAATTTTTGCATTTTAGTTTTAATAAGACATAACTTTGAAACTCTAATTTGAACTTCGTTGTTCCGTTGGAGTTCTACTTAACGTTTTATGGACTTTGTTTGGTATTTGATATCTATAAGTGTGACATGTCAGCCTGTTTCGGGTTGGGGTGTGACATAGAGGTAAGGTTGTCTACATCTTATCCTCCTTAGACCCTACCTAAGGTTTGCTATTGGTCGGATTAACTGAGTATGATGATGATGGTTTCTCAAAAGGTAAGGCAAATAAATATGCAAGTTTCTGGTATGTTTGAATGCTGTATACGAAGAAATATATTTTGAAATGGGGATGCGTTTGGCTTCAAACATAAGTGTATAAGTCTTGAGTTTCTCATTATGGACATGAGCTATATGGCATACTGCAGGGTCTATTACTGTTTACTACTTTAGTGGTATATACTTAAATGACGAAACGTGTACTTTACTCTTTAATCAATTTATTAACTTTATTTGTTAACTATGCCTGACCCCAAAAATATGTTAATTGTGTTGATAGATGTACCAAAAAAAGTAAGGAAGAAGAGATGTAAAGCCGAACATTTTGAAATTTGAAGTGAAGTTATTGTAATCTCAAGAGACTAATGAAGCTTCTAAACAAAGTGTAGGATTACTGAAAATACCAAAACACAAACGAATACAACAATAGCATAAAATTAAAGTAGCTATAAATAAAGGAGAGAAACCATGAATTTATTCAAATACAAATACTGTCTGACTGAATATGCCTAAAATGCAATGTCGAAACATAAAAAATAAAAAAAATTCGGTTATTGAAGATCTTTGGAACTCGACTCACCTCCGTTCTTCCACGTGTAATTACAAGACCCCGATAACAAGAAAGACAAACTGTCGGACTCTTCAAACAGATTTCTAGGAAAATCTTGAAACGGCGAAAAACAAGCACTAGGCTCACCAACCCCAGATCCACTTGAATTGAAACTGAAATCAAACAATCCAACTTCTTTAGACCCCTGGGTAATAGTAATAGTATTATTATTAGTATGAGTATCATCCACTTCCCCTTGATCATGCAGCAAGCCGCCGCCAGCTTTAGGTTCATCCAACGGAATTGCAGGCGTGTGTCCTTGGAAAAGAGAAATGTGTCCGAAAAGCTTATCTTTTCTTGAAAAAGTAGTCCCACAAGAACAAAGCCATCTGTCTCTTCCACAGTGCTTCTCGTGCGTTTTAAGATCCGCAATCACCGAGAACTTCTTCGTATTGCAGCGGCTACACGTGTAACTTTTATCACAATGACTTCTCTTATAATGATTCTTCACACACAAGATTGTCTTCAGCGGCTGGAACTTCTTATGATCTTTATTCCTCTTACAACCAACGTACGGGCACGAGTATCTCTTAATAAGCTTGGCCTCTGATCCCGTATCCTTATGTGGTTTTGCCAACGCCGCTGGGGTCTTATACTCGTCTCCATGACCTCTCATATGCATCCTCAGATTGGCGTCACGCTTGAAACCCTTGCCACATATGACGCAAAAATGAGTGTGTGGCGCTAGAATCTCTTCCTTTTCAAGCTGCAAGATCTCGTATGATCCAGGGGGGAGATTCTCTCCTTCGTCAACATCGTCATCATGGTCCTCATGAATATCCATATGATCGATTTCAGTTGAATGATCTTCAACCTTGCTTACCATATTCCTAAGAGTATTACTATCACTAGCATAGTTATTATTATTACTATTATTATTATTATTAATATTATCATTACAGATATTATCAGAAACATTGACAGCGTTACCAACAACGGAGGGATTAGGCGGAAGGTTGACCGAAGGAAGAAGACTACCTGCAGTGGAAATGAGCTGGATAATAATGGAAGTGAGATCTGCAGTAACAAGTTGCTGCTGAAGCAGAAGTTGATTCGGCTGATCCGCGGATGATTTAGCAACAATCAACTGCACCAACTCCTGAAGCTGGTGAATCTTTTCTTCCATGATGGAAAGATTGCTTAGCATAGTTTTAGGATCCCACAACCTTTGACCATCTTGTGGAATAAAGTTGACTTGAGGGATGTTTTCCAAATGTTTTCTAATCATTGCATCATAATCTAAAACCTGGTGATGATTATTATTGACTAACTCATTATTATCTGGAGTTGACTTTGACCAACTAGAGGCTGAGGAGGATAAATGCTTATTTCTACCATCCATTTCTTAGATCTGCTAGAAGCACAAACAAATTCATCATGAATATTGTATACCCTTACCCTAACTATATATATAAAAAGTCAACTAGCAATTGAATCAAAGGGATAAAAGAAGAAGAATAAGATTGAAGGAGGAGGGGCTTACCTGATTGAAGGGAAAGATTTGCATGATGTTGATGGGGTCTGGATTAAAGGAGTGGAATGAAGGGGGGAAGATGAGGAGAGGAATCTGAGTGTTGGGAAGATGGATGCCGTTTAATGCTTCTCTTTCTTTTTCTTTTGTTTTCTTTTGTTTTGTCAGCAATCAAAATCAAACTAGTATTAGACTATGGGGAGTGGAGGGGGGAAAGAGGGGGGGAATTGCCATGTGGCACTTGTGGGGTCCATTTGGGGGGGGGGGGGGGGAAATTGTGGGGAGTGGAAGGGGGGGGAAGAGTGGGGGGGAATTGACATGTGGCATTTCTTTTTCCTTTTTTTTTTTTGTTTTTTAAGTAATAAATATAACAATATTAATAAAACATAATTAAAAAACATTAATAATTAATAATAAACTACAAAATAAAAAATATAAAAAACATGAAATAAAAAAATACATGAACTAAAAAAAATACATTAACTAAACAAATACATCAAACATGTTTTTAATCATCACTGTCGGATGGGTATTGTCTTGGTACAGTCCAAATATGCTCAACCAAATCCGCTCGAAGGTTGTGATGTGTTTGAGTATTTTTTATTTCCATGTTGTTTAACGATCTTTCTTCATCGGTAATGTTTCCTTGACTTGATGGTGGTGCGTCACCAAAATACTCGCATATTGCACGCCCTTCGTCTTCCAAAATCATGTTATGTAAAATAATGCATGCATACATGATATTTTTTATTTGCGCTTTTTCCATCACTCGACATGGCATAGACAAAATGCGCCATCTTTTTTGTAAAACACCGAAAGCTCGTTCAATGTCTTTCCGTGCAGCCATTTGAGCTTTGTTAAACTTTGTTCGCTTTTCGTCTAACGTAGTCCTCCGTGTAAACGCTTTTACGAAAACGGCCCAATCAGGGTAAATTCCATCTGTTAGAACATACCCGTACTTGTATTCTACCCCGTTTACATAAAAAGTTCCTTTCGGTCCAACATCATTTACAAGATCGTTGAAAATTGGGGATTGATTAAGAATAGTTATATCGTTGTTCGAACCGGGCACACCAAAAAACGCATGCCAAATCCAAAGATCTTGTGATGCAACCGCTTCAAGCATCATACAAGGCTTTTTATGATATCCACTTGAGTGTTGACCTTGCCATGCAGTTGGACAAAGTTCCCACTCCCATTTCATACAATCTAAACTCCCGAGCATACCAGGAAAACCATGTTTTTTGTCGTGGAATTCCAAGAGTTGTTGTACGTCACTAAACGTAGGTTTTCTCAAATATTTTTTTAAATATAGTTCAATGACGTACGAACAAAAAAAGTGGAGACTTTCTCTGGCCGTTCGGGCCGACATCTTTAGATAGTCGTCCATTATGTCGGAAGTTTGCCCGTAACCTAAGTGTCTTAGCGCGGCTGTGACCTTTTGAAACGTGGTAAATCCCAACTCACCACGCGCATCGGGCCTTTGTTGGAAATATTCGTAATTATTTTCTAAATCGTTTGATATTCTTATAAATAAATTACGACTCATACGAAAACGCCGCCTAAAAATTTTTTCATCGTATCTTGGTTCGGGCGAGAAGTAATCACGTACCAATAAATCATTTGCGGCTTGTCGTTCACGAACTATATACTTTCTACGCTTTGGTTCCGAGGTCGCTTCATCATCATCCGCTACAACTTTAACGAGTGTCTGAATGGTAGCCATTATCATCTCCGCACCGTCATCAGATGATGAGCCCAAAGCGAGTTCAGCAAACGACGAAGACGAACTGGAACTTTGGTCCGACATCTTGCAAGTATATTTAACAAAAAGATTGTTTCGAAAGGATTTTATACAAATAGGAGATTGTGGGTTTGAGTATTTTTGAGTGTGTGTGGTTTATATATATATATAGATTTTAGAAAATTTTTTTTTTTTTAATATTACCGTTTGACAACGGTTATAATTTTAATTTTTTTGTTTTTTTGTTTTTTTTTTTTTTAATAACCAACGGTCCAATTTCAGAGAACCAATCAAAATGCGCCACCTCACCCAAACCCTTGCCCCCCCGCCCGTCTTCCCCTCACCGCCCAACCCTCCCCGCCCCCCACTTACCGCCCCAGGGGCCGGTGTTCCCGCCCGGGAATGGGTCACCGCCCCAAGGTCACCGCCCCACTCCCTAGAGTCTTATTATTGGTGAATAAGCAAGCGGTTCAACCTCATCTCGTCTCGGCTTCCTAAATTTTATTAAACAAGTCATCTCACCCACATGGACGACCACAAACTCTATGAATAAAATATCTAAATAACATTTTTTATTTTCGGTATTCTCCAAACAAATTTAATATTTACACACTAGATGATTACCCCGGGAAGGTCCCGGATTGAAAAATTTAATATGATTTAATAAAAAATGATAAAAGAAGAAACTCAAATCATTAATATAACACATTAATTTTACATATGAAATAGAATGATGCGCCTCAGATTTACATCCAGAAAAGCTTCGGGTAGCACATAACCTAAAACAATTAACAATGTATAAATCTAATGTTAACACCTAACCTAAAATAGTGTATAACCCTGTTGTTAACACATAACCTTAAACAATGTATAATTCTATAACATCTAACCTAAAATATTGTATAACTTTAATATTAATAACTAACCTAAAATAATATACAACTCCAATGCTAACACCTGATGAACAAAAGAAGACAAATAGCCAGCCAAACAGTGTATTTTCTAAACCTGAAATAGCAGCAACAATAGTTTAACCACATCTAGGTGCCTATTGGCAGAAATCATTCACAGCAACAAAATCCCCTTTGTTTTTCCCTTTTTGAATACAACAATCACTCCTTGTATACTTACTGTAAAACATTAGTTGACTTAAAAAAAATATATCTCCTTAAAGGTCATCTTCTAATTTTGAAAAGTCAAATGCATATATAAATACTTCAATTGTTTTAACAGTGATATATAAGATACAAAGTAACACATCAAACAGAAATTAGCAAACTTAATAATAACCTACAACTATTGATAAATAGCCAACCAACTACTTCAACAGAAAGAAGGATCATTTAAGTGAAAATAATAGGCAAATAAATCAAAGGAAAATGAAAAGGTCAATTTTCACTGTTACAAAAATACAATTCCAATCACAACAAAAAACACCTTAGATACTGAAATAGAAATATGCTCACAAACTCACTATAGTGTTGCCTTTGATCATACAAAGAAAAAAAGATAGTACTTGTTTCTTACTTGCAAGGTCTTGCGCAGCTACAGTAGCAAGTGCATGTGCTTCACGTATTTCCTCTTTAGGTATAAAGCTTGCGCGCAGCTACAACAACAGCTTCCTTAGCAACCTGTTCATCGAGAAATCGTACGGGTCGCATTGACCAACGACATTATTTTTTTCCCAATGTTTTAAGTTTTAACTACTAAATACCTATTATATAGATTCAGTGACCCAAAATACACTTTGCGTGACTTCAATCCATTTTCTTTTAAGTTAATCATTTTAGTTTTAGCCATTAGAAACAAAAATATGATCCGAATCAAGCCCTTCCATAAAGAAAAGAACAACACTTTTCTAAGACTCCTGGCTAGAGAGGTTTCCAATTACATACTTAAATGTTTTCAATCCAAACAGCACAACATAACATAACATAATCGTCGACTTTTACACAAATCAATGAACATATAAAAGGTTCGGTAAGTTTCAAAGTGTTTCTAAAATATTACTACTTAAAAAGAGGAACCTAAGTGTTAAGGGATTGCCCTTTGTTTCTTGTTGGTTCGTATGACATATTAGATAACATTGCAAATAACTAAAGCATAAAAAAGCTAAGAGGTTAAGCTTACATTTCCACCGAATGTGCAAACTAACGCCTGTGAGGTTGACTTAAAATATTCAGAAAAAATACGTGGGCCACGTGAAAGTACCGTTGTTGTCCTCAACAGTGGTTCAGAACCATCGGTCTACCGTTGAGGAAAATATTAAAAAAAATACCTTGCAGACACATATAGATGCGATTTTTGCTTTTAAAGGACTAAATCGTATTGGTAATCTGTTGGTGCCTAATGATAACTACCCTAAGTTTGAATATTGGATCATCCTGATATTTGAATAGATGTTTGAAGAATAAAAGGCAAAGGTATTATAGTGCTTCAAAACTAGATACGAACTTTTGTGTTCAATTTTGATAAATTTTAAACTCTCATCGATAATCTTCTTTGAGCAAGTTGTGCATGTAAAAATTTATGCCTTCTTTCTTTGTATTTTATCGAAAAACTGATACTGTGTCCTTATGGCGTGAAATAAAACTAAGTCCCCTTAAAAAACAAAGATGTTGACTTACATTAATGCAGCTGGTTAGAAGCTCGGATGGGTAACTTCTAAAAAAAGTGAGTGTTTTAAGTACAGATAAAAGTTATTTATTTATTTTTATAACTAAGTTGGTTTGTTGTGGCTCAAAACTGAACTGAATCGCCACGTCCTTAAATAACCAATCTAAGTGTCATGCCCCGCCGCAACGCACGGGCACCCCACTAGTTATAAAAATGCACTACATGTGTCTTGTCCTTCTTCATCATATTACTGGTCATGAAAAAAAAATATTCTTGTTCTTCGTTCTCTCTCTCTACAATACCTCCATGATCGTTTTTTTTATTAATAACATATAAGCAACAGGTAAAACTAAGTCACTTATAGGATCAACACTTGTTATCAATCGTGAACAACAGGTTGAAAAAATGATTAAAAAACCGAGAATCACATAATTACTGCAGATTAGTTAAAAGTTTTCAATCGAATATAATTAATCGAACCTGAATTGAATCTGGATTTCTTAAATACTGGATTGTCGAATGTAATTAAACGAATTTGAATTGAATTTCAATCAGAGGTTAAAGAAAGGAAAAATAAAAGGATTAACGAATTGATCAGAGATTAACGAAAAAATAAAAGGATTAAATTACCCTTTTAATTAACGAGATTTAGGTTAGATAAACTTAACTATAATTTTTCAGGTGTCATTCCCTGATGGCTTATTACACTTGTCACGTTAAGGTAGATATGTAAACATCCGTTTATAGAAAGAGAACGTAGAGAAGAATCCGGTGGAGGAGGGTCGCCGGTGGCAGGCGGCGTCAGAACAACCACCTTCAGCTCATCTGTCGGTTTACAAAAAGTGAGCGCACTATGTCTCGATGTTCTTCAATTTTACTAATAATCTAAAGATAGAGTGAGACAGGGGATGATGATGGGAGCTGGCGGTGGTGATGGCAGGTCCGAGCACAGCCGGAACACCATCAAGCGGCGGCGGAGGTGGTTCCATGTGGTATAGGATATGGTGACGAAATTCAGCGGTGGTGAATCTTGTGATCGGTAGTTTGTAGTGGTGGGTTGAGACTTGAGAGAAGAATTCAGAAAGAGAGATGGTGAATGAAGACCCAAAAAAAAGTATTAAAGCAGACAAAATAATGTGACCGAGAAAAGACGAAAGGACCCTGAAAACAATCATATTTCCGGAACTGACAATTTACTGTTCAAATTAAGATCTATTAATAATTAATAATAATTAATTAGATATATAAATATATATACTATAATATAATCTATACTATATTATAATGCATGAGGCAAGGACTTCTTAAATTTTAAACAATACAAATATGATTGCTTAAGGTACAACACTTGATGCACATAATAAAGATTTTTTAGGGGCAAATATGTCTTTTAGTTAGTGCCTAACAACTTAAACTATAAAACTGCTTCTAGAAGCAAAGCTTATTAAAAGAGGTTATATAGTTCTATTATAAAGCCTAAATAAGTGGAGGAGGAGCTAAGATCTCATGAGGATGAGGGGAAGGGAAAGATCGAGAACAACTTTTCAGATTCAAACTATCCTTGAGCCCATTTCAAAATTCAAACTACAGAATCCACATGTGCTTCTTCCGCCCCCATCGCCCCTTCTGGCTTTCTTTGTGCGATTCAAATCTAGGGTTTCATTCCTTCACCAAACACTCTCTCTTCTCTTTATTTCCAACCCAAATCAAGTGGCTTGGTTCAATCTTAGGCTTTTGGTGGTTCAGAAATTGCATCCGCATTCTGTTTTTTTTTAAATCTACAGTCCACGAACCCTAATTTTGTGAAACTTGTAAATCCGGTATTTATGTTAACCCCAGAGACCATGAAATGAGCAATTCAGGTAGTAACGGAGGCTCATAATTCTATATTGAGGACAGCAGGGGCGATATCACAAAGAATCGTCCTATACCGGTAGTAGTGGATAAAAATGGCATGTCGACATGATTAGGTAAGCACCAGACTATCCATTTTGATTTTCAAGGTTTCAGCTTAGATTTAGTACTTGGTATGGTCTGATGTTTGCTTCATCACTTGATTATGTTTTATGTTCCTAAATAAACTTTTATACAGACATGGATATTGGTTACCCGTTTAATATTGTTTCTTATGTAGTCTTGTGGTTTTATCTTTTTGGTCTATTGTTTATTGTTGGATCTGATCTGATTTGTTGTACATTTTGCTTCACAGGTTGTAGGATATGATGTATGGTTTGAGGATTGTTGTGGTCAGTTGGTTCTGTTTTTTTATACAATGCTGACAATTTGTATGTTCGTCTTTCTTGGTATTTCCGCTTCTTGATTTTTATAATTTTATATGTTTTCTGTTGTTTAATTTTTTCAATTTTTTGAGTTCTTGTTTCACCTTTTATGTACTGATTCATTAGATCTGACAAATATGTTATAGGATTATGAAGAATGGTGGTTTAGTTGCTAGAGTCGCACTTCAAAAAGATGAAAAATATGATATCGAGTTTGGTTTCTTTAACAATCCGTTTATATGGTTTTAGATCTATTTCCTATGTGAATGATACAATGAATAAAGTTATCAGCTTGCTACGAGCATTTTTTTGTTACAATGCAGATCCGTATGTTACTGGTTTGATTCATAAGATTCCCTCAGTTTTCCGTACTCATTATTGTTTAATTTTATGATAAAGGTTCTAGCTAGGGTAAATTTTTGTAGATTTTGATTAATTTGTGGAAAAAAATTGGTCTTATCAAGAGTTGTAATCCTTCGCTGCAATCACCCTGACAAGTCTTTTATTCTAATGCAGGGATGAAAAATCACAATTATTATTGGGAGTACGACGAGCAAATCGTCAAAATATGTCTTTGCCATCATCAGTTTTGTCTGCTGAAAGCATGCACATTAGAGTCCTTGTTGATGCAGCTCATGCTGCTTCTAATCAAACTTCCTCTACAATATTCTACAACCCAAGGTAACTGTCGTATATATACAGGTGGCAAAATGGTGATCTTTTATTCTAACGTAAATAAATTTGACCACTTTGCTTAATGTTAGTCTTGTTCCTTGCAACAAACCTGGACATTAAAAGTTAAGAGTGAATAATATTTGAACTGTTTGTTAATGTGAACTTAAAATTGTACTGTTCCCGTATAGTCTTCAGCATTTAGAAGGCTGCTGCAGATGAAAACAACTTTTTTATTTATAATTTTATCAATGGTGACACCAGATATGAGTTTTGGGTTGAGGAACCTGACCTGACCCACTTAGACCGTTAAACGACCTAACCTGATCTGTTGTAACCTGTTATATCAATATGCCTGGCCCATTTTGTCCAAACCAGTTACCCAATCTGACCAGACCAGTTTTGACCCACAAAATGCTCTCACTTCGTCCGTTTTGTTACTTCTTATTACTTAGATTCATTCATAATCTAAATATGTTTACAGGTTGGGATCTTGCCCTAATATTGTGATTCATGGTTGGGATCTCACTTTGGTTAGCCCTTGCACATGGTTTTGGTTTCATGTCAGGTTTTGAACTCCCTCAATTGTGAAATCTTTGATGTTATTTTGTGTTTTTTTCCAATAAACTATAGTACGGGTTTGACCAAAATTTGTATTCAGAACTGATGTAGGATGGGGAGCCATAGTACAATCAACATGAATTGTCAAGGGAATGAAGCTGGATAGGGGATACATATCTCCACATTCCATTACAAACCAAAAAGTACAAAAAATGTACAAGTTCATGTGATAATTACTTTGTCAAAATATTATGTTTATCTATTTAAACACATATATTCACTGATGTTTCACAGGAACTAGACGCTTCTGCTGTTCTAATATTAAATCTGTTATCCAAAATGTTGAAGTTGGCACTTAAGGTAGCACTCTCCCCAAATCTGCTTAATATAATACATTAATTGTTTGTTCGTCAGTTTAATTATGAAATCATTTTTATTGCTGATTTATTTTGTATCATGTTTCTTTTTTTTTTTCAGAAACAAAGGCCCCTGTTAATTGTTTATGAAGATATGGAAAGTGATGCATAGCTATCATAATTCTTAACGTACTTCATACTGGAGTTAAGGTTATTAATTCTTTATACAAAATTCTAATTATTTATCTCTAGATTCTAGCACAACTACTGATGGTAGTATATGTAATTGGCTGTTTTTTTATAGATTTATGCTATAAAAGCACTTGGTTGTGAGAACAGAAAGGCAACCATGCATGATCTTGCCACTCTTATTGATGTTCAACTGAGTTTTTATGTTGATATTACATCTCCTTTAAACCTATGCATCTTGATATATCCCCATTTCCCAGCCTTTTTATTTTTTAAATTTTATTTGGTTTTTTTTAATTTAATTTATTTTTTTTATTTAATTTCATCTGTTAGTTGGGTTGTGTTTTACTTGAAATTTGGATTCTGATATATCAGTAGTGATCTGGTCAGTTGGATTGGTAACATGTCAAAACGGTTTTGGTCAAAATGAGTATTTTTGTCTGGGTCGGGTCTGGCTTAATTGACTCCGGAACACTTTATTTATTTATTTATTTTTGTTCAAAAGGGGAAAATAGATCGTCTAACGTGATTACAATCATATTATAAATATTGTGAATTTAAATAAGGTGATTAATGAGGTTGCCTCTTTAACCCATTTGACAGTTTTCATTGTAGCCAGTATTGCCCATTTGACCCGTTAAGAGACAGAAACAACTTATCATTATTTTGTTGATTTGAATAATCAAGATGAGATGACTTGCATCTGTTTTGGGAATTTTTAAGGGAATTGCAAGACTCGGGCCCAGTGTTACATGTCACATTTGTTAACAGTGCCAAATACTTTATTACTAACTGAAAACCATATATCTAATTTCTTTTTCTTTAATCAAAACAAAATGGTTAGATATTGAAATGAATTTACAACATTAACTGACTGATCATGTGTGTTTATGCTCAGCTTGCACTATTAATGGGGACAAAGTCACAAAACTACAACACGTTACTACTACTTTGGCATTAGAGATTGTTGGAATTACAAGGTATGTTACTGAAACAAGATTGAAGCTTCTAGATGAACATTTTGGTTTGAGAAACAAGAATTATGGTTATCCTTAATCCATTTTGTTCTTTTCCAGGCCAGAAAAAAAATTGAAGACGTGTAGTTTGGAAGTATTGGATGTGTTTAAGGATTATATGTTGAATACATTTAACGAAGTAAAGAAACAAAGTTTAAAAGTGATTTATAAATATTTGGTATATTTAGTTAGTTGTTCTTTATAGTGATAGGATCTGTAAATGAATGTTATAAATCTTGGTTTGAGTTGTTTAAATGGTGATTTGTTGATTTATATTATGGTATTGATAATGATCGCAAACATTACACCAAGGTCATGTGCAGAATTTGAACAATTTATCATTTGTGGTTGTGCATCAATTTGTAACTTAGGACGAAAACCGGTTAGGAGAAGCTCTTGGCTTTGCAAATGTTTGTGGTGTAATTATAGATACAGAAAGAGTCTTAGTTTTGATTTTGTAGTTGTTTTAGTAGAAAAACAAAGATTTTTTGTGTAATTGGTAGATGTCAAAAACAAAATTAAGTTTATAGTGTTACCGCAATCTAAGATTGCGGTATTAACCTGTGTGGCAAGTGACTTGACTTCTGGTGCATAGTTGGCATGAACATATAGGATATACCGCAATCCGAGATTGCAGGTTTAATTATAAAATTCCAATACGCCAACTCATCGTCTCTTTCCAACTAAGCTCGCCACCTCACCGTGCCATGTCGTCAGTCATTTGCCACATGATAAACCCGCAATACTTAACACTAATTGGCTTCATTTTTTAGCCATGTAATCATGATCATGTCTTAAAAAAAGTTAGGCGTGTGCTAGGCGAGGCGCTAAAAAAACGAGTATGAGGCGCGTCTCATAGGGTCCGGTTTGTACATACGCCGTTAAGGGTTGAGGCGCTAAGAAAATGTGCGACTTAGGGGTTTAAGGTTCTTTTTTATGTTTTAGATTTTTTTGGTCAATTAGTTTGCTTTTGATGTATGTTTTTGATGTTTTACTTTTTTTTGGGGCGATTAATTTATTTTTATAAGATGTATAATTTTAATATTTATGTTTTGATTCCTCCTCGGTTCGCTCCGGTGCTTACGCCTTGTGAGGCTAAGGAAAAACGCCTCGAAGCTTAAAAGCGCTATAATATATCATTAGTCACCTGATAAACTAATAGAAACGGTAACACATTGCAAAATGTCGAAAACATCTCTTAAATATAATGGAGTCCATATGTTTTAGTAAAATATGTGCAAATTTGTGCCTTTTAAACTCACTAACCAGCACAAAAGACTGTGTATATGGAAAATATTCGCTTAATGTTTTAAAGATTTTACGGACATCCAACAAAGTAGACTTTATTGGGTGATTTTTGAGATCGATAAGGCTTACGATATTGACAGACCTCATCGAAGCCATGAATACAAAAAGACGTACCATACACAATATATCACAGGAGATAGACAAATCTACAGAAAACGAGTACCGTGATATAAATTGACGTCACCGCCGCATCGCGCGGGTTTCCTACTAGTAGTATAAGTATAATTAATTAATTGAAGTAGTTAAAATTTGCGAATGTGAATATCAATATCGATCATCATAACTCATAAGAAAGAAAGAGAAAACAAAATATAGATAAAGTTATCCTGTTGAGAGGAGAGCCCATCCATCATTCCATCTCAGTCTCATCTTTGAAGGATGATTCTTGAAACACGAATTGCAGCTCCTCCTCCTCCTCTTCCTCTTCTAAAGCTACCGCTGATTGCCTCTCATCCCTCCTTCATTCCCCGCAAACTTCCCTTCACTCCTCAACATTTCTTCCTTCAGGTACTTCTTCTTCTGCTTTCTTTAAACTTCTTCTTTCGTCTCGATTAACTTTTTTTATTTTAGAAAAATATATACGGATTTAGAAACACTTATCCTAATTCTACGGATTTAGTTTTGACATTGCAACGTAATAAGGAACATAAAGCTAGGTTTTCGCACAAAGTTAGGTCAATTGACCGTCTTATGCCACATAACTAACTGCTTTGGTTGGCTTAATTAATAAACAATTCTTTTTTAACATTAATAATAATAATAATAATAATAATCTAAATCCTTGAGTCAAAACAAATCACTAAGAGGTTGGTTGTATTCATTCAAAATATACTGACGACACTTTGATTCTTTTATATCTTATCTGTTTGAGATGGTTGCATAGTCTAAACATAAGCAACTGCCTTGGTAATTTCCATGATCGTGTTGTTAGTTATTTGATTGTTTTGAGTCTATGTCTTTGTTTTAGTCATGGTACAAGTGGGGTAGTCAGCACTTAGTATTTTTCTCATCTTTATTATGACTATAAATAAATTAGTCCATTAGTCTTTCTCTCTAAAATTCTGCTTCTGGATTCCTTCTTATTTTCTTTGGCCAATCATCACAACAAATCGACCTCTACCAAAGGGTTGTTATTTGTTAATCATCACTTGATTTCGTGTATCTTAAAACAGGCATGTAGAAGAGAAATGGGAACTTTTCAGATACGTGTGCCAGTTAAACTCCAAGGTAATTTTGTTAACCCGTCTTTTGCTTAGAATACTAATGAGATCATTCTGACTGCTTACTACATCATCAACATAGACTTTCAAGTAGGTGTATATCGTGTGACCCGTATCGCCATATGCAATGATTTAATGATTTTGCATCACATCACCTCATGTCATCATAAATTCCCAAACCAAGATCTAGAACTTAAGGGCATAATGAAACTTTTGGACTTTGCTGCATACTAATCCCGGCATTCAACAAACTCCAAGAGGTTGCGCCATGTACCTTTTCTTGTAGAGAGGCGATTTATGTATCAAATTAATGAAGAGACCGTATACTGACAGCTACCATTGGTTATCTTGGCAGCAAGAGAAAAAGTGATTGTATAATTAAGCAAAATATTACATTGTATCCTTTGGCAACTAGGCAAGCCTTAAGGTGGTGAAGTTTGCCATTTGGGCCTACTCATGACTAAAGCCTGTACTATAGTTTTAGGAATCGGAATCACTGTAGTTTTAAGGACAGGAACATACGCAAGAATTTCAAAATATATAGAATAAGGAACGGTGAGAGATTGGGTAACTTTCCGCTTTTGAATACGAAGGCCAAGAATCACCATCGAAGCGGAAGAGTCACAATGATTTGTGTCACTGGAGTTTTGACATTTGAATGGTGATAGGCATGGGTGTTTGTGGAATGTTTTCAATGATAGATAATTAAGGGTTAAATATATGGAGTCTGATGTGTACCTTTTGAGTGGGTAATTCTTCAGGAAATAAAGAAGAAAGGAACCAAATATGGGACAATTTTTCTCTGCTAGGAAATACAATGCTTTAAATAGAAATGGAAATCCTACTCTCTATATGTACTTTATTATAAACATGACAAGGAAATGGGAAACGTGCAAAACTACTTTTATTCCTAATAGACAGTTGGTAACCCACGTCCATTTGACTGGGTCAAAGCTTCCTATGCTGGTTCTTCCGGGTCATGGACCTGGGTGGTTTGTTGGATCTGTTGGGTGGGTTGGATTGGGTCCATGCTCGTATCAGATTCTTAACGTTCTTAGTAGGTGCTAGGTACAATATTGGAGAGGAAGAACATAAATGGATTCTCAATGATCGACAACCTTCCGCTTCTAATACGAACCGAAAATGCAACTAATGAAGGCACTAGAGTAGAACAAGTAGAGTAATAAGAGGTCCGTCGGTCCCTATTCAATACACTCATGGTGTCCTTCATGGTCGGAGTGGTATGGCCGCTTATGTTTTGATGCCAAGCATACTCGTATTTAAGCTTTAGTCCAGAAAGCGTGATAAGCATACTGAAGTTCTCTACCTGTGCAGTGTGTTCTACACAAGGGCTTGCATAGGGCATACGTGTTTCAAATTCCTGATAAGAGAACAAACTTGTCCTTGATGAGATTCCATGTTGCTCTCATGTTCAGGATGCTTCCCACAGCTGTGTACTATCTGATTATCAGCACTATAGATGCGGATGCCTCAGCCCCAATTCCCTCAGGTGCTCTAGACAAATGTATGATGGAAGGATCAATGGCCTGCCACAACAAAACTTCTAGAGTTGGGCACCCATTTGTTCCCACTTAGCACTGCCTGATTCAGATGTAGACCTTGTGGTCATATGATTATCTTTGGCGTGCCAACTTGATATATTGGTGATGCAAATTTGGCATGATCGGTGGTGCTAGTTATGAATAAAAATGAAACCTGGGGGGGGGGGGGGGGGGGGGTTATGAAATGTAATATTTTTTTTTATGGTTTTGGTTGTAAAATGTGATTCATATTTCATTTTTGGTGTTGCCGAATTACCAGGTGAGAATTGTTTGAGAAATCTACAAAAGAAGTTGATTAGTATGGCATTGTTTTCAAGTGGATCAATGACATTGGGAAACCCAGCAGTAGCGGCAGCAAGTGAACATATGAAAATGAATCCTGTTTATGAAGTCGGGGAGTTATTTGAATTAGGAATCCAGCTGTCCTACCTTCTATTGCTGTTAGGATTGCTTGGTGTTGGAACCTTTTTTGTCATACGACAAGTTCTTGTCCGCAGAGAACTTGATCTTTCTGCTAAAGAGTTGCAGGTACTTTACTAGTCAAATTTGAATCCTTTTGGCCAAAATGTAAATGATTTTACAACAGTTAGTGTGTCATGCGTGAAAAGTTATATTATTCTATAAACAATTCCTTTGATAATCATTTAGGAATATTTATCCATAGTCCATACAAAGTACAACGGGGACGAGTTGCAAACCATTTGACCTTTGTCTAAATTTCCACCTCTAAGCCATAAAATAAGGGTGCTCGGGGCACCAAATGGGTAGGTGTATCGGGTTGTGTGAAAAGCTCGGCTAGACCACCGCAAGCAATGTGGGTTGCCGGAGCGGGTAATGACCATGACATTTTATATGGGATTTAAAACTAGAATTACTCTGATTTACTGTTTTAGGTCAACAAAATCACCTACTTAGCTTCATCATTAGTGCAACCAATGTATTTTAACAAATACAGATTTTTCAAAAATGAGTTGGATACTTTTTTATATACCAAAAATTGAGCATATTGGCATTAAAAAGTTATGTATCTTTTTATGTTTTATGCCTTGTTTATATTTATATAAGCTAAGAAATTTATTTAATATTTTTGTTTTTAAAAATATATAATTTAGTTTATTTATAAAAATAGAAAAAAAAAGAAGAAAAAATTAGGGTACTTATGGTTGTATTTGGTTAAACTTGAGGTGGTTGTCCATCATTGGTTGGAGGCACTAGGGTACTTAATGTTGTGCCCTTATTGTTTTATGATTTTACTTCCGTGTCAAGACTAAAGACCACATTTGGCTTTATAGCAAGTTCCTCAAGATTTAGAACATCATTGCAATTTTCATATCTGTATACTTTTTATTTTACAGATTTAAATTTATTGGCAAATCCGAAAGTTATGTTTACCACTTTTGGGAGTTAAAATGTTGTTCAATGTGCATCAAAATATTGTTTTTCTTCTAGTTCCTTTCACACGAGGCATAAATTTTTCCACTTTTTAGGTAAATTTTATAATATTCTAAAACTAAATTTTCAGCATTTGACCTTTTAATTAAGATACACCAACTAGCCTGGTTTAAATGGTTTTTTTAATCTTAAAAAATCCTTAGGAACAAGTGAGGAGTGGTGATGCAAGTTCAATGGAGCTGTTTGAACTTGGGGCAGTGATGCTGAGAAGAAAATTCTATCCAGCCGCGACAAAGTACTTGCTTCAAGCAATCGATAAATGGGATGGTGACGACCAGGATCTTGCCCAGGTATTATAACTTTCCTTTAAGTGGGCAACCAGTCAGTCAAAGATCAAAACAAGTAAACCTTATGAAATGGTGAAATCGTGGAACGAGCACCTTCTTCGATCACCACTACTTTCTTTCATATAAACTGGTATTTTCAAAGTAATTTGTTTTTAAATCTCGTCAGGTTTACAATGCTTTGGGTGTGAGTTATGTTCGTGATGGGAAAACTGACAAGGGAATATCTATGCTTGAAACGGCTGTGAAGATTCAGCCAGGTTATGTCACCGCATGGAACAACTTGGGCGATGCATATGAAAAGAAAAAAGAATACAAATCAGCTCTAAAAGCATTTGAGGAAGCCCTGTTGTTTGATCCTAACAACACGGTGGCACGCCCCAGGCGAGATGCCTTGAAAGAAAAAGTGCAACTGTATAAAGGAGTTCCTCTCAAGTCTAAGCAGAAATGATTAATAAATTATTTATTTTTTTCAGCTTGCTATGTAATTGAAAATTTATAGCTCGAGAAATTTTGTTGTGCTATAGGGAACTTGTTTAAAGTTCATGGAATGTGTTTGTAGAAATATTATGTCACTTCTATGTTGGAGGATGCAGGCATGTCTATGACAGTTCCCACTTGATGACAAGAGATCCAGATGTTAATCAGTTTTGACTTAATCAGTTTTGACTGTATGTAATGGAAAACATAAGAATAATGATGATACCTGACAGATTGGTGATACATGAGACTGATGCTGTAAGCGTATTGGAAGACGACATCCTTATCAGTATGGTCGGGTTCCCTTTAGGGTATGCAGTTATGATGGTTTATGTGTTCTTAAGTTATGAACACAATGAGAGAGATGAGAATAATAGGGGACGGCTAATAGTCATTATGGTGTTATGACTGTGTCAACCCTTATCTCAAAATAAGCTTTCTATATTTATACATACCCAGAGGACACCCTAATAAGACCCATCTAATGATAAATCCGCCCATCAAAGATATATCTATTATTGGGCTTATGATAATATTGATAATTGATTATCATTATATAAATGGTTATAATGGCTATTGATAAATATACAAACGTTCCGTATATTTATTCCAACATTCTCCCACTTAGCCGAGTAATCATTTATTATCAGTATTACGTAAGTCTGCAGAGATTAATACTCATTTTAGTTCTAAACCCAAACTATAGCAGAGAAATACAGTTGTTAAGTCTATATTCGACTTAGGACCCCCACTAATCATAATACAATCCAAATTTAAAACTTAACATTAGGATCAATTTACGTTATGCCCTTAGTTGTTGATTTGTTATACTATTGTGTTTATGTCATTATGCTAGCTTAACATACTAATAGATAAACAAATCATAATGAGGAAAAATTAATCATTAGTCATTAGTCATTCATAGTACGATATGCAGTTGTACATGGTTGGTAAAACCGTTTTCTCTTATTTGGCCGTTAAGGAGACTTATGGGTAATAGACCTTTAGTTATTGGATCCATAAGCATATCATGAATGTATTCGATACCAAATTCTAATTTCCTCTACTTGTTCTTAAAATAAGCGAACAATAAATTTGTATTGAACTCTAATGTGGCTCCTCTCAAGCTGTTACTGTTCGAGAAATTAGGGCAGCTGACTTTATCACAGTAAGTCTTCAACATAGTATTTAAATGGAGTTAATAAGTTATGAGTCAACTGATAAATTTACCAACAACATTTAATGACCATTCTGTTGTGATCAACAACACATTATGTCATGATAACTTAGGTTGTTGTTAACAGTTTCGTATGACTCCTCCATGAGATAGTTAATCTGCTGACGTTATAATATACCCCGAAATTGACACTTGATTTCCTTTGAATATAACAAAGTTAGAATAAGAGTAGTCAATCACTTTAGCTTCTCACTTCTTCTTTAGATTATAGTCTCTTGTTTCTTAAAGATATTGTAATGTTCCATTAGATGTTTTTCATCAATCTAGGCAAGTCTAGTGTTAAGCAATACGAACAATATCATAAACAAGCATAGACTTAAATTAACATAAGACTTCCAAATTATGAAACATAAGGAAATAATCTCATTTATCCTATTATTCTCTAAAAGAGAGCAATGTTGTATGTTAGAAATTTAAGGACCCGCTTAGAGTAAAACTTATGGGATGAAACTAATATCCCGTTGGGTCTATATCGGTATATTTTGATTCCTATCACGTAAAAGGAGTCCCCAATATTCATCATGTCAAAATTATGCATGAACAATGCTTTGACTTAGGTAACATATACTTGTCAAGAGAAACGTCATCTATGTAAGGACAAGTTTTCATTAGTTGCTCCCACTCATCTTGAGATAGGTTCTTTAATCCACTTAGTTCTTGATGAAGACAATTTCACTATGATTCCAACACATTTTATGCTTGCATCAACCCATACATGGATCTTATTGATTTACAGACTAAGTGTTCTCAATCTTCAGTTTAGAACTTTCAGGTTGCTTAATGAACATGTAGGTCATTGTTATGGAAAGTTGTTTTAATGTCCATCTAATGTGGCTCTTAGTTATTATGAGCTACTAGGATGGTAATGATCCTCAAAGAAATCTCTTGAAACACAAATAAGAAGATTCTTTGATAATCTAATCCCTCTTGAGTATAATAACTAAGAGCCACATTAGATGGACATTATCTTTTACAATCAATCTTTTCTTATAACGTTCCCATTCGGATCTAGTTTAATCATGAATACCTTTAGGTGATCAACTAAATCCCAAACGTTATTCTAATGAATATTGATTGATACTAATGATTTAATTAGAAGATGTAGGATCGGTAAACTTTCTAAACATCCATTTTGAGTTAGTCAGGTAGGTTACATAATCATCAATGTTAATGGGCTTTTAGACCCAGATGACCTCCTGAGTTGAACATTGGGTTTATTATGACACAAACTTAACTTTAGTTAAGTGTTTTTATTTTCAGGTATATAAGGAGCAACATTAGTTTCTAAGTGTGTAAGAGTTGGTGCAGTAAGGTGTACAAGAGGAATAATTGAAGTTAAATTCAGAGTTAAACTTAATGAGTCTCGAATTTTAATGAGTCTCTCCCCCGCATCTTGTACTTCCAAAAAAAAGTCATAATAAGGACTTTTACTTTTCCTACTTACCTTAGAAATCTTAATGAATTCAACATGCTTAAGGTCTAACATTTGGATGATCCATAGATTTCAATAGAGAAAACAACCTAATGATGTTTATTGTCATTTCTCTTGATGAGGATTACTTTAGTAAGAAATCTGAGTTCACCCATATTTAAGCATCCACAAAACTTTGTTAGGAGTATGTTAAATGCTAAGGAGACAAGTTGTGATAGAGCGTTGTCCAGTGCAATAGGTGTAATTCGAGGATAGATCAAATTGTCGGTCTCCCCACCTCTGTAACTTTTGCAAGTTCCAGTTAGGACACTTAATGCACCCACTAATCTTTTAGGTCTCTTAGTACCTCCACATAATAAGTTTTAGCGATGTGCGTGGATGAGAATATTTCATATATTTTATACTTGATTTCCCTTATTTTTCCAGATTTCATAAGAAATTTTAAGGACATACTTAGAGGGAATCTTATTAAGTATATATGAATTGATTTCTTTAATACTTCGGTCGGTAGGAAACGGAATAGATATTTTATCTAAGCTCCACTAATGTCAATTAATTATGACTTACGATGGAAACCCATTTATTCCTTTTGCCATTTAATTTTTAGGGCTTTTAACACATGCTTTAAAGTCACTGAGAATGAGATCTGATAGCCAAGCATCCTTTAGTGACCTGATCATGATTTCTCATGAAGTTTTGGTCTTAGTGGATGAATTGCACGGGCCTCATTTTTCTTTGTTAAATTCTCATTTTCATGATGGAAAAGTTGTGAAAACGTTATTGGATCATCTAGTTTTATTTCATAAGGTTTCTATTCAGATAATAACAACAAACAATATGAGAGTTTAACTTAATAGTGGCTTTGGGTTGGTCATTAAAACCTTGTAACTGTCAAAAAATTATAGCTTTTAGTATTGATACTAATGTTTGAGTAATCTCAAGAATATCGTAAGGTATCATAAAGCTTCAACACTAAGATCAGTTATTAATGGTTAATAGACCCTTATTTTTTCCACCAACTCTCATCTTAAGTATTTGTTGAATTATGGTAAGGAAACATATAAAACTAGACTCAACCATCATGTGTTAATTGGAATTCATTTGCATTTGTGGAGTTAAATATCCTTAATTAGGCACTACATATCTTATCCAGCTGTTCTCTTTTCTTAAGGGTAGTCTCAGTGCTTATGCCTATTCTTAATGGCACAGTTTTGCTTAGTAAGACTTTTCCTTTGGAGAAACATTATAGCTGAAGTAGTACTTGTATTTTGTTTCCAGACCTTAGAATTATCCTCTCTATGGTAATTATTCTTCCTCTTTTAGGTTTAATGGTAGTAAGGTGAATAACATCAACTCTTCTAGTTTAATGCGTTGCTTTTCCTCTATGTAATTCGCCATCAACACACTCATTTTACTTTTGATATTTCTGAGTGTTATAGTTGATTCATAATGCATCTAATCATACTGATGGAAAAGTTATTATGCACTAGAAATTTATTGATTTCCATGTGTAACCCCTTAGCTTTATGGGTCATGTTATTCAATATTAAGATGTATTCACAAATCCCATTTAACCATAGAGTTACACTTATTTATTTCATGCTTGTTAGGATTTCGTTATAGTCTCTCATTTCCATAGATAATACATTAGTCTTATGACTTTCAGAATCTTTAATAGCTCACCTGATAGGAATCAGTAAAAGCGTTCTTAATTGCATAAGAGACATTATATTCCACTTCTTATGCTCATATGTTATTTTGTAATACTTTATCAGATAGAGCGTAGGAATGTCATGTCTTAAGAGGTAACTTAATAAGAACAAAATTTAAGGAAACTCTTCTTAGTTCTGATAATTAGAGTGGATCAGTTAGTTGAGATAGTAATTTATAGAAGAATGTGATATTAGTTTCGAGTTACGGGTATCGATGTAAGGCAGACTTAGATTATGATCCTTATATTAATGAAGGACCATTAATTGTGAGGATCAATTTTGTAGTGAAGATGTGATAATATATAATAACACCAACATAAGCTACTTAATTAACATGCTCTAGCTTTGGCTTCACGATATTTATTTAAGTATTAAGTTGCTAGCAGTGAATGTAACACATCACCTTTGGGCAGAAGTGAGACACTAAAAGTTCTAATACAATACACTTAGTTCACCAACATAATTTGTTAAACATCACCTTTGGGCATAAGTGAAACCTTATGGAAATTATGTGAACCAAGCTACAATGCTTAACGAGAACTTATATAACGAACTAATGTGACACATCACCTTTGGGCAAAAGTGACACGTAAAATGTTATTTCAAGTTAAGCAAGGTTTTGGAAATAATGTTTTGAAGAAACTTGATACATCATGTTTTATAAAAACTCCAAATTTTATTAGAGATCCCGGAAAAGTAATGGGTTCTCAGTAAACTTATGAGTTCCCAAAAAATGAAGAGTTCTCGAATTAACTTATGAGTTCTCGAAATAATGGGTTCTCAAAGAATTGAGTTCTCAAAAATAAATTATATGAGTTCTCAAATAACATAAGGGGTTCTCGGAAAAATAATGAGTTCCCGAAAAACTTATGAGATCTTGAATAAATTATGAGTACTCGAAGACTTAATGAGTTCTCGAATGTCATGATTAGTTCTCGAATATCAGAATTAGTTCTTGATATACTAATGAGTTCTCGAATATATTATGAGTACTTGAATAACTTATGTTTTTTGGATAACTTTAACAGTTCTCGGATTCTTTAATAGTTCTCGAAAAAATATTGGTTCTCGAATACATGATAGTTCTCGATAAATAAGATGGGTTCTCGGACACATTATGGAATCTCGAAAAAACATTTTGGGTTTTCGAAGTAGAAGACCTTGACCGAGAACTCCTGTCCGTGAACCTGATCGAAAGCTTTAAACCGAGAACTTAAAAACGAGAACTTGAATTCGGTATCTAATTGATAATCCGAGAAATTAATTTATTAATCCTTAAAACCAAACACAGTTATTATTATTGAAAACTAAAAACTGATAAAGTTAGTGGTTCAAAAAATTTTAGGGATTTAGTTATATCTTTTTCCAATTTTATATAGGAATAATTATCTCCAAAGATTTCAAAATATTTTGAAATCTTTGACTTTATCAACATGATTTCAAAATTCTTGGAGATTAAGTTTCTTAAAATATCGGAAACAAGATTTAATTCAATCTTGAACCAAAACATAACGGAATTTTCAAAAAAAAAATGGTGTTCTTGAAGAACATCAACTAAAATTTCCTTAAACTTTAGAACATTCAACCAAAATTTCCATAAACTTTAGAACATTCATAATATGGAATTGAAATATGACACATCAAGATTTATTAAAAGATTTCAAAAATTAATCATATCATTATAAAAAAAAATCGGTTAAAATAATAAAAAATATATAACCGAATTTTTTTCCTTAACCGAAAGGTTTTAAGGAACCCATAAACATCATTATCAGGTTTTAACATAATTGTTTTCCGATTTTAATTCCAGATCTTAATGGAAAACAATCAAAACCGATTGGGTAACATTGCTCTGATACCACATGTTGATCAGTTTTGACTGTATGTAATGGAAAACATAATAATAATGATACCTGACGGATTGGTGATACATGAGACTGATGCTGTAAGCGTATTGGAAGACGACATCCTTGTCAGTATGGTCGGGTTCCCTTTAGGGTGTGCAGTTATGATGGTTTATGTGTTCTTAAGTTATGAATACATTGAGAGAGATGGGAGTAATAGGGGACGGCTAATAGTCATTATGGTGTTATGATTGTTTCAACCCTAATCTCAAAATAAGCTCTTTATATTTATACATACCCAGGGGACACCCTAATAAGGCCCATATAATTATAAGTCCACCCATCAAAGACATATCTGTTATTAGGTTTAGGATAATATTAATAATTGATCATCATTATATAAATGATTATAATGACTATTGATAAATATACAAACGTTACGCATATTTATTCCAACATCAGGCGGAAAATATAATAGGAAAAAGTTATAAAACGATGAGGCTACATGATGTGGGGTTTCATTCTGCCACCCAAGTGCAACGTTAAAATGGGTTCCATTGTCTCCTTTTAGTAACATCCGTTAAAAAGAATAAAGTCCTCTCATCATTACCCAATTATTTCTTTAATTTTTAAAAGAAAATATGAAAAAAGAAGAGTTAAGTGCAGTTTTCGTCATGTGGTGTGCACCAATTCATAGGTTTAGCATGAGTATAACACTCTGAGTCTTTGAATTTTGTCGGGCTAACACTTTACATCCCTCGTTGTAACGTCCGTACATATTGCTTAGGAATGTAAAATAGGACCTAACATCAAGATCATTACGCAGGTTTTCTAGGAACCATGACCATGACTTAAAAGTTTCAGCTTCCATAAGTGCATATGCCACAGGATATATGCTATTATTTGAATTAACAACACTAGTCATGATCTGTCCAGGTTATGGACCGTTCATGAAACAACCATCTAACCCAAGTATGTCCCTCCCAAGCATTTTAAAACCAACCTTCAAAGCCCCAAAACATATGTAAACTCTCTTAAACTGCCTAGGTGTGGAACTTGTATTGCATTCTGGTTCAACATCAATCTTAACAGTGCTCCCAGGATTTGATCTTAGAAACCCCTCACAGTAGTCTCTAAGCAAATGATATTGATCTTCATAATCACCATTGATTTTTTTGGTTGCAATAGCTCTGGCCCTTGATATGTTCATTAGGGATATCTGAATCTGATGTTTCTTTTGAAGTTGGTCCTGCAACTTGGCTAAAGTAATGTAGGGTTACCAACATTCAACCAATAGTGGTTGTCTTTCTTCATTCTCAATCATAAAACTGGAAATCTTTGTAAACCAATGTTGCACATATACCTCAATCTCCTTATACTTTTGTAGCCAATGAACAAAACCTTTCTATAAAAGCATTTGTTGATAATTCCCTTAAACCTGTTTCTAAATCCCCATCAGGTAATCTAAAATGGGAATAGAACACCATGTCACATGGATACCCTATTGCTCAACTAACACATCTATTCTAAAATCTTTAGTGCAACAATAATCTATAGAAGCACACTTACCATTAACATACTTTCTTCTTGAACTATTGATAAACTCACCACCATGAATCATCTTATTGTAAGCAATGTATCATCCTCGGCTACAAATAAATCAAAACCTATACTTAAAAACAACTTTAAACAAACAGCAACTAAGCTAAAATAATTTAGGGCAAATGGGTCGATATCAACAATCTCACGACCACGAATCATCCAAAACGATCCCAACAGTGCAAACAATTTACGTTTTTCAGTGCTAACTTAAAGGTGAAGAGGTTAGGGTTAAGGAGGATTAGAGGGCAAATGAAATTTATATATGTTTGATTTTAGTGCAGATGTTATAAACAATATAAAACGATGTGAATTGACTAAAATACCGCCACATGATGTGCACGTGGGGGCACACTAACGACAACATGTGAATTGGTGCAAAACATAGGGACGAAAACTTCACTTAACTAAAAAAAGAAAAAAAAACTGATTGGTGCAAAATGAATTGGGCCTACATTAATATCCGTTATCTCATTAGTTGTACTTGGCAAAAAGCTAGATGGCACCCGAAAAATAGGGAAGGGGTGTGTTATTGAAAAAAAATAGATGAGGTGAAGGAGGCGCCACCCCCACACTACTCAGCCTAATGGTGAAATGGATGATAACAAGATGTGACACTTATATAGTTCACTGAGTGGATGTGTTGACTTGAATAGGTGCACAAATTACAATCAAGTGAACAACTACAATCAGTTAAACATGCAATCATTGATTGAAAATATGACAACTTTTTTTAACGGATAATTTCTCCTTATTTTTCACCTTGCCTAGGATTTGATGCCTAATTGGTCGTTCGTTTACAATGACAACATGGGTCATCTACCGATGATTATAAATAGAAAATGATTAGGTAATTGGTACTAGTGCCGTGAAACTCATAGAGTCTCCATTGGTTAAAACTAGTATTTTGCCCTCGAGCGTTGCGGCAGGGGCATAAAACTGTGTCAGATAGCACTATTGTGACACCCGTCGAAATCACAGGTCATGACCATACACTCACTTACACGTATACATTGTGCATGGTATTACATTTCATCCGTTGCATCACAATTGGGCCATACAAGGTTCTAACAAGTCAATCTAGAGGCATACAGTCTAGCAGTAGATTCACTAATTCGTACAAAGTCACAGTTAGTCGAATAATTCATGGTAGATTATAGGAAATCCATGCAAAACCCTAATTGCGGGGATCCATGCAATTGAACACAAGGTTCCAAATTTATTGCCTCGACAAGAACAAAAACAAACAATGTTCAGAAACAATAGATCACCCAACGTATTAACCTTGGAAGACTAGTAAAAACCACGAACAATGTGCCACATGTAACTAAAAAATTCGATCCGTATAGACTTGTGTGAGTAGTAGCATCAAGCAAATACACCACCATTCACACATGCATACATACGGATGTATATACACACATGTATACATACACATCCAAACACTATCCCACCAAATCCAAGACAATTGCCAAAATTGGAACATAAACCACCTTAACCATCCAATCTTACACAAGTTAACTTACCAAAAACCCCTAGTTCATTGCCTAGAAGTTTCGCCTCCCACATTTCCAATGCAAAGGTATGTGAAATGTTTTGGACATTATCTAACTTGTACAAGACACACACACACACACACACACACACACCCCATATACACATTGTTTTGGTAAAAAATTACCTAGTAGAAATAATTTTGTATTCCAAATTAGTAAAAGTGAGGTAGAGTGCTAAATGTGTGCAATATAGAAATAACAATATGACAACTATGCTCAGGATGGCGAAGAAATTGATCAGGATGCGCAGTTATATCCTGAGGATGTAACTGTCTGACAAAAGAATAAAATAGGCAAAGATCAATGAATGTAAATGTAATGCAACAAGAGAACAACACTCGATGTACGAGGAAAGACCTTGATCAATAGATGATCGCCGACACAAAACCTCGGGAGGAGTCTAAGCCCCTGCCTTGTTTGTTAATATTAATAAGGTAAAAATATGTACAACTTCGGATAGGTGATGAACGAGTATCTAAGATTACAATATGAGTGTTATTTGTGTGTAGAGAGAGTATCAGGTGTTCTAATTGTCCATCAAGTGAGAAGAAGTGTCCTAGACTTGTTTAATCACCCCCTTTATATAGTTACAAGTGAACAATGAAAATCCCATGATATCCGCCTATATTAATGAGTCTATTGACTGTTTCCAGCTGTCCTTGAAGAGTGTTTAACCAATATAGACATTGGTTAACCGTTTCCTTATTTCTCACCTCTCATTAATGCTTCGTCGGTTACACCTTTGACCTATTCTTTAGTGTTGGACTTTGCTTGCAAGTATAACATCGTCATCCTTGAATTCTTTGACTGAATGTTATAATATAGACGTTGGAGAGGAGTTATGAATCTATATTATAGCTTAGTTGTACCTGCGGTTATGTCATATAAAGATAATTCGTTAGTCCATCTTCAGGATGTGCACATGCTGAAATATAGTTGCATCCTGAAGTCTGTTAAGTCCTTTAGCATCCTGAGGATGTTACTCAGAGAATATGAGGTAAAATTATCCTGCATTCATATAACAATAAGATAGTTAGTTTATCCTCAGAATGTGCATAAGATAATATTCAGTGTCATCCTGAATCATGTTCTGCCTGTAGTATCCTAAGGATGTCACATAGAAAATATAGGTTAGTTCTATCCTGAAGATTTCACCACCAACAATTGTCCCCAAAAATATGTTATTAACGGTTATGATATTTTTAATTCTGCTTATCTTCTGAGGATGATTAAACATCTGACAGGATATCAACGACTATATTTTGGTCGAAGATTTAGGCATGACTGTTACACCTTATCACCTTTCATAGTCTATATCTAGACTTCAATCCTTCCTTTATAATCACAACAAGATTATCAGAAAGGTAATTTCTTCTTTCTTCTCTGCTTTCCTTTGTTTTTACCAATCTTCGAACTTTTCATACAAAGAATTCACAGGATGGGTAAAAAAATCAACAAGGGCTGCAGGAAGTATAGAAGTCCATAAGGACTTTATACAACAAAACCTGTTACGAGATCCTGCAAACGAAGTTTGTATGTTCATAGAAAGAGATGTCCTTTATTTTCAAAACTCAGGGGCCTTCCCTAAATCAGCTGTGTTCTGGCCATATGACCAGAATGCAAAGTCTGATTTTGCATCCTCTGTTTAGGTCTGCTTCATGTACCTACCTTTCCACATTGGCCTAAGATATCGGTTCCCAAATTCATCAAAGATTTCTTTGACGTTACTGGGATGTCCTATGCTCAGGCTATGCCTGAGATTTGGAGGATCTTGATGGTCTTTATTAAGATCATCGAGAATCATGGTATTAATCTTTAGATCGGTGACCTGTCTTTACCTGTATAAGTTGAAAACTCGTAGTTCCAACCGTTATGTTCCTCAGCTTATAAATAAAGATCTTCCTTACCTGTATAATGTCACTAAGTCTGACAGGTCTTGGAAATCAAAGTTCTTCTTTGTGAAGAGGGATTCCAATCCTTTTGGGGATGATACCCCAATGTCTTGGCTAAAAAGTGGTAAAGATTTTTTAGGGGTTTTAAGTTTATAAGAATTTTGTAGTTATATCCTGAGGATATCACTATCATTCTGAAAATTTTTATGTGACAGGTACTTCATTTGCCAAACGTACTCTCCTTTTAACTGATTCTATCATCAGATACAAGGCTGTTATTGACTTACCTATCTCAGCTAGAACCTTTGGAGCAAAAGAGAGCTACACTACTAGCTAAGCGACCGAGATGTCTGGTGAGTAATACCTATTACATCCTAAGGATGTTTTATTTATTCTTCACTTGCTGACTTTGCTTTTGTGTCACCTTCAGCCAAGAATCCATTCTTTAACTTAGATGATATAGATAGTCAAGATGTCACTAAGTTTGCAAGGATTACATCTCCATCCAGTTCCAGGATGATCAGCCCACCTTCCAAGTCAAAGGCTGCATCTTCCAAGAAGAGGAAGACTACTGGAGCTTCTTCCAGCCAGGGTGCTTTCCCCTTTGAAGGTCTTTCAGCCCATGATGTCTTGGCTAAAAATTTCTTAGTTCATACTCCAGGTATAGTGCCATCCTGAAGATATCATTTAATATTTTCAAGATAAAATATAAAATAGAAGACTTACCTGTTTTCCTTATTTCTTCGTAGGGCCACAAGTATATGCTCAAATGCCTTGATGAAGCTTCTGCTGATATTCAGGGTGCCAAGATAGCTTGGGAGGATCACAAGAGGCTTTCCCTTGCAAGGGGGAAACATTATGAAGAGAAGGTATCCAAAATTGGAGCTGAGCTGAAGTAGTTGAAGGCTGAGAGGGCCAAGATGTCTAGGGAGCATGAAAAAGAGTTGGAGGAGTATAGGCAAGAGCTTATGAAGTCTGCCATCCTTTCTGTCCTTCATGCCATGGTTAAAATTGCCCTCCAAGCTAAGGATCCCAATTTTAATTAGGATGAATGGTATGTTAAAGCTTGGCAGGAGAAGATAAGGAGTTTGGATAGAATGGAGGTGTTGCATGAGCCTGTTTCTATACAACTTAAAGTTCATGAGGCTGTGGCTACAGAGGCTGGAGTGGTAGATGCTAAGGTGGCTGTAGAGTTTGATGTTCCAGTGGGCAATGAAGGATAAGATGACTAGGCCGGAGCCTACTTTTTTAGAAATTTTGTGGAAGTGATTACGGTGGTAGTTAGTGGTTGAACAATTTCAAGCAATTTTTATTTTGGCATGTAATAGCTTAAGACAATATAAGGTTTGGGGTGGAGGGATCTTGGTTTCAAGACGAAGCCCCAAATCTTCTTCTGGCCTGGACTATAGACGTTGACCCCTGGTGGATGGATCATGGTTTTGGATGAAACTAGGGGATGCATTAATAATATATGGTAACAACTTTTGGTGCTATCATCCTTGTGTTCTTTATCTCTTTTGATATTCTGCAAACATTAGCAAACACTTAGGTTGTAAAGAAATAACACAACCAATACCTTGAGTAGTTCTTCTGATCTTGTCATCTTCAGGATGGTCTTCGTCATCCTGAGGATGTCCCCAGTTTCTTCTTCATCCTTGGGATGGTCTTGTATCCTGAGGATGTCCCTAGTGTAATATCTTCGAGATAGACTTTAAGTCCACAATCCTTTCTAAGAAAGAATTAAGTTTGATAATATCCTATAAAGGCAAACATTGTTATTATACTGGCGACTTAGGCCTTTGGTTTAACTGGGATCAAACCCCTTTGTAATAACTTGGTGACAAGACCAATATGTAACATCTTGAGAATAACTGGCGACAAGGCCCTTAGGAATAACTGGCGACAAGGCCCTGTTGACTAGACCAAATATGTAAGAGACATTGAAAAATGTCTAAACCTTAAGAGCTCAATGTATATCTCAAAGATAATGAAATTGTCAGCCACTTTTACGTGGACTGGTCCCACCATCCCAAAAATATACATGAGCAACGTGCGCACCAGGAGGGGGTTGCTAACCCAATGAGAAAGGTGAAGACCTTTAAACCTTAGGAAGGTGTCGGACACCTTAACGGAGGAGTGGGTGGCCAGCCCCCTAGTCTTCCAAGCATTCCATCTTTAGGATGGTACTGCAAAATTCTTAGGATGGACTATTTCTAGACCATGTTTAGTGAAAATATAATCGATTGAAATAGATTAAGGATAAGTACTTAAATACGGAGATGATTCATCACTATCAGCCTTCACCTTCATCCCACCTGTGATTCGGACCATGGTTTCTCTTCCAGAGAGATCAGTCACATGCATCCCTAGGCATGGTAGTATTTCAGGAGAATAGCATTCCAAGCTCTTGGTAGAATCTCTCCTTCCATTGTTGATAACCAATACGCTCCTTTACCAGCTTCAGAATCGATCAAGTATGGACCTTCCCACTTGGGAGCTAGCTTACCATCGCTTGGTTTCGTTCTGTTTTGGAAGGCTTTTCTTAACACCAAGTCTCCTTCTTGAAATCTTCTTATCCTGATATTTTTGTTGTAAGCTTCACCAATCCTTTGTTGATATGCTGCCATCCTTAATTTAGCAGCATCCCTGAGTTCATCCACAGTTTCCAAATCCTGTAGTAATGCTTCGGAATTGGTAGTTGCATCCTGAGGATGTTTCCTTTCTGTAGGCATGACCATCTCTGTTGGCAGCATTGCTTCTGTTCCAAAGACCAAGGAGAAAGGCCTTTGACCAGTAGCACTCTTGGAAGTAGTCTTATCAGCCCAGAGTACAAATGGAAGTTCTTCTGCCCATTTCCCTTTCTTTTCCCCATGCTTCTTTTTCAAGTTGTTGACGATGATTTTTTTAAAGATTATGCTTGTCCATTAGCTTGAGGATGGACTGGTGTTGAGGTTACCATCTTGATCCCCCAACTCTCACAAAAGTCAGTTGTTCTTTTGCTAATGAATTGAGAGCCATTGTCACAAATAATCTCAGATGGCACTCCAAATCTTGTTAGGATATTTCTTTTGATGAATGAGACCATCTCTTTATCTCTGACTTGTACAAATGCTTCAGCTTCAATCCATTTTGAGAAGTAGTCTGTCATCACTAGCATGAATAACTTTCCTCCAAGAGCTTTGAGTAGCTTTTCTACTATGTCCATTCCCCATTTCATGAAGGGCCATGGTGAAATAATAGGATGTAATGGTTCAGCAGGCTAGTGAAGGATGTTGCTATGTCTTTGGCATGGATCACACTTTTGGGAATATAGCATGGCATCCTTCTTCATAGTAGGCTAATAGTATCCCGTCCTCAAAGTCTTCGAGTAGAGAGATCTTCCTCCTGTATGATTTCCATAGTCTTCGTCGTAGATGTCTTTAAGTACTTCGTTTGCTTCATCCTTGTTGAGACATCTCAAATATGGACCTGCAAGAGACTTTCTATACAAAATATTGTCTATAATTGTAAATTTAGATACCTTTATCCTGAAAGCCTTTGGATTTTCTCCATCAGGAATGACATCTTCTTGTAAATATTTTATTATGGGAGTCATCCATGATGAATCGTCTTGTTCCTGAGTGGCTAAAACAGTGATATCCTCAGGATGGGCTGTCTTATCCTTAGGATGTGCCTGGCTATCCTCAGGATGCCATTCTTCGATCGCTTGTTTCAGGATGTGGATGATGGGAATCTTGGACCCTTCTGGTAGATTAGAGGAGGATCCCAGGTTTGCTAAGGCATCAGCTTCAGCATTTTCTTCCCTAGGTACTTGTGTTAGTGAAAATTCTACAAAAGAAGTAGCTAAATTCTTAACAATTTCAAGATAAACAACTAACTTTTGTCCTTTTAGTGCATATGATCCATTTAAATGGTTAGTAAGCAACAAAGAATCAACAAAGACTTCAATATTAATAATACGCATATCTCTAGCAAGTTGTAAACCAGCAATGAGAGCTTCATATTCTGCCTCATTATTGGTTATTTGAAATGCACATCTAATGGCATGGGGTATCTTGTCCCCTTGTGGTGATTGTAGTAGTATTCCTAGACCTGTGCCTCTTACATTTGAAGTACCATCAGTATATAGAGTCCATTTTTCCAAATTTTCATTTAGTTGTTGAACTTCAGACTCTAATTCACTCAGGATGTCACTACTGAAATCAGCCACAAAGTCTGCTAGAGCCTGTGACTTGATTGCATTTCTAGGCTCATATTCTAAGTCAAAAGCACTTAATTTAACTGACCATTTTGCCATTCTTCCAGACATTTCAGGTTTTCTAAGTACATTCTTAATGGGATAAATAGTTTGAACATATATTTTATGTGTTTCAAAATAGTGCCTTAACTTAGTAGAAGCCATTATTAAAGCTAAAATAAGTTTTTTGAGATGTGAATACCTGGTTTTAGCATCTAGTAGAGTTTTACTTACATAATAGAAAGGATGTTGTTGCCCTTCGAAGTTCTTTACCAAGACAGCACTTATTGCATTCCCAGAAACTGCAAGATATAGCTTGAGAGGTTCTCCACCCTCAGGTTTCATCAATAATGGAGCTGCTGCAAGATAGTCTTTCAGCTTCTTCAGTGCTTCTTCATGTCTCTGTGCCCAGTCGAATTTGTTATTCTTTTTCAGGATGTCGTAGAACTCCTTGCATTTCTCTGAGGATTTCAAGATGAATCTATTCAGGGCTGCTATCCTGCCAGTCAGCCTTTGCACATCCTAATTATTTCTTGGGGATTTGAGATCAAGGATGGCCTTTATTTGTTCAGGGCTGGCTTCTATCCCTCTTTTTGTTACCAAGTATCCAAGAAACTTTCCAGCTCCAACTCCAAAATGGCATTTTGCTGGGTTTAACTTCATGTTGTAAGCGTCCAGGATGTCAAAGGCTTCTTTGAGATCCTGAAGGTGATTTTCAGCTTTCTTGGATTTCACTACCATGTCATCAATGTAGACCTCCATCGTGTCCCCAATCTTCTCCTTGAACATCATGTTCACTAGTCTTTGATAAGTGGCACCTGCATTTTTTAGTCTGAATGGCATGGCTATTTAACAATATATACCTGACGGTGTCATGAATGCCGTATCCTCCTGATCATCTGGTTCCATTTGTATCTGTTGGAATCCTGAGGATGCATCCATGAATGTCAGCATCTCGTGGCCTGCTGTAACATCCACCATTGAATCTATGTGTGGTAATGGGAATAGGTCTTTAGGACAGGCCTTGTTAAGGTCTGTATAGTCCACACACACTCTCCATTTCCCATTTTTCTTTTGAAACACCACAACATTTGCCAGCTATCTTGGGAATTTCACTTCCCTTATCATCTTAGACTTCAGCAGCCGGTCTACTTCCTCTTGTATGATGATATTTCTTTCTGGAGCAAACTTCCTTCTTTTTTGCTGAATGGGGTTGAAACTCTTATCAATCCCAAGTTTGTGAGTAATGACATCCTTAGAGATGCCAGTCATATCTTCATGCTTCCATGCAAAAGTAGACATACTGCATTTAAGAAATGAGATTAGTGATTGTTCAATATCATGTGGGATATTCTTACCGATTTGCACAGTGATATCCTTATTATTGTCGTCGAGGCAGCCGGCTTTTACATCCTGGTCAGGATGTGCTTTAACATCCTGAGGATGGCACTGTGCATCCTGCTGTAATTGCTATGCTTGTCAAGATGAGGCCTTCATTGATGTCGTATAGCAATCCTTAGCTTCCTGTTGATCGCTGTTGACCTTCACAACTCCCCAAAGTGTGGGTAGTTTCACACACGGATGATATGTTGAAGGGACTGCCTTCATGTCATGTATCCAGGGTCTCCCCAGGATGACATTGTAGTAGGATAGGGAATCTATCACACAGAATCTCTGGATAGAGTTCACTCCTTCTACATATACTGGTAGCTTAATGTCACCCACTGTGCTCTTAGTTTCCCCACTGAAGCCCACCAAGACTGATGATCTGGAAACTATTTCAGATTCTGGGATGTTCATCCTCTTGAGAGCTTCAAGCTGGATGATATTCACTGAACTTCCTCCATCTACGAGAATCCTGTGAACAAAGTGGTTAGCAATATATAAAGTAATAACCAAACCGTCATGATGAGTGTCGAGAATGTTTTCTCGGTCTTCCTCCTCAAAGCTGATCAATTTGGAGGCCGTCAGGATGGTCGTCTTCGTTGGTCTTTCTCCCTTTTCAGACTTTGTTTCCCTTGCGTATCTTTTAGCAGCTGAGTATGAGGTTCCACAAATGTCTGATCCTCCTGAAATGAAGTTGATAATACCAGCATCCTTAGGTGGGGATGCTGCTCTTTCTGGGATGTTGGTGCCATCCTGAGCCCTTGATTTCTTTTTGCCCAGGAGATCTTTAAGGTGGCCTTTGTTCATGAGATATGCTATCTATTTCCTTAAGGCACACCATTTGGATTTGTCCTTCCATCCTGTCTTGCTATCCTTCTTCGGCCATCTTGCTTTGTCCCCTAGATCCTTCATGGCATACATCAATCCTGTTACATCCACAGAAAAATAGTAATCTGATAATTTAGGGCAGTCATCCTCATCATCGTCCTCTACAACATTGACCTTCTTATTATCAGGCCTAGCATATGGTTTATGCTTGTATGGTTCGTATGTGGGAGTGGACTTTCGATTGGGATGGTTATATTTTGAGGATGATTCTATCCTCTCTTGTATCTTCTTATCATCCTCAAGTCGGATGAATCTCAAAGCTCTGTTCCTGACTTCATCCAAGTTCCTGCATGGATTCATTACCAATTCTTGATAAAATGGTGAATCTCTTTGCAGCCCCATCTTGAATGCCTGTACTGCTGTTGTGACATCCAGGTTCGGGATGTCAAGCGCTTCCTTTCTAAACCTAGTAATGAATTCTCTTAGTGATTCCCCCTGTGGTTGAGTCACCCTGTATAGATCACTTGTCAAACGTTCGAACATTCGACTACAAGTAAATTGATTATTGAACATGTTAATTAAATGTGCAAAAGAAGTAATAGAATATGGAGGAACACTTAGGAGCCATTTCAGGGCTGGACCAGTGAGAGTTGAACCAAATCCCTTGCATAAGCATGCTTCTTTCAGATTGACAGGGATTGGATTTATTTACATCCTTTCCCTATATTGAGCCACATGCTCCTCAGGATCTGTAGATCCATCATAGAGCTTCATGCTTGGAGTTTAAAAATGCTTTGGGATCTCTGCATCACATATGGGGGGGGGGGGGGGGTGCAAATCTTGACACCCTATGGCATGCTGAGGATACCTCAGGGATAGGTTGCACTATCCCTGGCACACTTGGATACCATGTCCTTGATCTTCTGAAGCTCCCTTGCTAGCTGAGGACTTATTCATGTATCCTGCAAAGAAGCAACATCATTAGCAGTAAAAGTACTGGAACTTAAATTGTTACCGTTATTGTTATATCCTTGGGATGGCACAGGTGTATATCCTGTATCCCTGGTAGTTGCCATCCTGGGTGCAGTAGTTGTTTCTGGAGCATAGAGCCCAGTATTCATGGGGATGAAATCTCCTGGATGAACAACTCCAGAGATGCCAGAATTAAAATCCAACACCCTTGGCTGCAATGGTGTCCCCATGTCTTCAGTTGGTCTCTTCGAGGATGTCTTGAGGGATTGTATCTCTCTCATCATCATTCTGTTGGTCTTCTGCTGTTGTTGCATTTGTTCCTTCACCATTGAAAACATGGAAAGGATCTCATCATTTGATATGAAAACAGGAGATGATCCATATGTCCCCATTGCAGGTCTAGGTGGAATCTGGGAAGTAGCACTCTTTGAGAATGCAGGTGGAGGTGGTAAGGCAGTGTTTCTGGTAGAGGTTGATGATGGCATGGATGAAGAGATAGTTTTCTGGGAAGAAGCCATAGTTGTCAAGTTTTGTAAAAATGAGTTAATTGAGAAAAGGTTTTAACAAAGTTTTTAGTTAAAATAGCACCACTTGCCCCACAGTGGTCGCCAAATTGTTTTGGTAAAAAATTACCTAGTAGAAATAATTTTGTATTCCAAATTAGTAAAATATAGTAAAAACTTAGTGTTATTTTGAAGATGACAGTTTATTATAATAGAAATAACAATATGACAACTATGCTCAGGATGGCGAAGAAATTGGTCAGGATGCGCAGTTATATCCTGAGGATGTAACTGTCTGACAGAAGGATAAAATAGGCAAAGATCAATGAATGTAAATGTAATGCAACAAGTGAACAATATTCGATGTCCGAGGAAAGCCCTTGATCAGTAGATGATCTCCGGCACAAAACCTCGGGAGGAGTCTAAGCCCCTGCCTTGTTTGTTAATATTAATAAGGTAAAAATATGTCCAACTTCGGATAGGCGATGAACGAGTATCTAAGATTACAATATGAGTGTTATATGTGTGTAGAGAGAGTATCAGGTGTTCTAAGTGTCCATCAAGTGAGAAGAAGTGTCCTAGACTCGTTTAATCACCCCCTTTATATAGTTACAAGTGAATAATGAAAATCCCATGATATCCGCCTATATTAATGAGTCTCTTGGCTGTTTCCAGCTGTCTTTGAAGAGTGTTTAACCAATATAGACGTTGGTTAACCATTTCCTTATTTCTCTCCTCTCATTAATGCTTCGTCGGTTACACCTTTGACCTGTTCTTTAGTGTTGGACTTGGCTTACAAGTATAACATCATCCTTGAATACTTGGACTGAATGTTATAATATAGACGTTGGAGAGGAGTTATGAATCTATATTATAGCTTAGGTGTACCTGCAATTATGTCATATAAAGATAATTCGTTAGTCCATCTTCGGGATGTGCACATGCTGAAATATAGTTGCATCCTGAAGTCTGTTAAGTACTTTAGCATCCTGAGGATGTTACTCAGAGAATATGAGGTAAAATCATCCTGCATTCATATAACAATAAGATAGTTAGTTTATCCTCAGAATGTGCATAAGATAATATTCAGTGTCACATAGAAAATATGTTCTGCCTGTAGTATCCGGAGGATGTCACATAGAAAATATAGGTTAGTTCTATCCTGAAGATTTCACCAACAAAACACATATATATACACAGATACACACACACACATGTTTACATGACTCTCAAACTCATACCATAGCCCCATATTTCTAAGATGTTACACTAACATAGTAACAAAATTACTTTCCCAATAACCTAACCATGTTGAACACCCCAAACCAACCCTCTTTCTTTCCCCATGAGCCGCCAAAGTCAACCCCAATAACGAACAAAATGAAATACCTTCTCATGCTTACCATTTCTAAGATATTTCACCAACATAGCATGATGCCTTAACCTACAACATGGATAAAGGGATATTGAATACCCAAGACCTCTATAACCTTCCATGTTTTTGGCCCTTACTTTCCCAAGACAAACAACACACAAAACTAAGTCAACCTCTTATACACAAATGGAAATCACCTTTTTATCACAACAATCCACCAAGGTTGACTTACCCTAGTTGAATCTCACACCCTACATGTCACACCCCGCTAAGGAGGAAACACGGGGATGTGATGACCGAAAATTTTTCAAGCACAAGGTTCAAGCAACACACAATTTTATTCAAATAGTACCACCGTATGAGATTGATATTGTCATTAATTAGTTAAAAACGTCAGCATGGCGTTAACAAAACAGAATATTGTCTATTACTCTTGAAAATCAAATAATATAAAATCGACAAAGTAAAACCATCTTAGTGGTACCACGCAGTGCTTGCTCGAACCCTTCCCTCAAATCCCTGTGGCCCTCCATACTAGTTACCTGAAACACATGCATAACGAGTTTTGTCAACAATAATGTTGGTGAGTTCATGGGTTTGTTTGTAATATGTAAAACCAACGTGTAATTTGTGTATGACCAATCATGAGCTAGCTAAGCAAATGATCACTGTGCAAACCATGAGTCCCGTAACCAAACCTCTTGACTGTTGTGCCTCGTGCATTGTACACTAAAGACAATGTATGTATTGTAGAATACTAGCACTCTTTTGTATGTAACTGGTTAGAGCGACTAACCAAGAGTGGGGGTGTCAACCCAATAGATCAATTAAAGTGTTCCATGGCTATATGATTAGCTAATTGTTACAGTAAACGTTGTACGAGGACTAGTGAGCTCATGAACCAATATGTCTCATGTTCCACATGGCAATCACGATAGAATGTACACACACTTGAAAATGACACAAGTATTGATGCATGTATTTCCCCCAAAATGAAAAATAGTAAAATGGGGCCATGAAAACTCACCTGATAATGATGTAAGAGGTCTAGTGGGCTTCTAGATGGTCACCGTCCTGACAAATGATACCCTATGATCATTATGGACATGGTAAGTCATCTAGAGGTTGTTTATCATACAAATTGTTCACCCGATATTTGTGGACCCTTGTGTTTAGTGTGTTTTAGTGTACGTGACATTCGTTAGTGTTCTATGAGACATATATTTCCAAAACTTTGGTGTTTCGTCAAAATATAATATCTAATGTAGGCAAAATGCGCTCCATATGTCGCCATGGGCTATAGTTTGGCACCAAATTGTCATGTGGGGTTCGTTTTTGAGAGAAACAAGATCTAACATATGTTTATTACCCTTTTAACCATATCATGGAGTTAACATATGTTTTGGCCTATGTTATCATATGTTAAATGAACCTAGCCGAACCATGGTACCATCTAAGCTTTATTTTCGAAGGATGTGTGGACCAATATGGCTCAATTTCAACATGTTAAGTTATCATTGAGAGTTACTAATCATTTTAGTATAGTTTGGTGATAATGCCGATTATAAACTCATTATATACTTCCTTAACTTTGAGTATAAGCCGATTATGTTATTGTTTGTAAAACTAATCATTTGTTGATCTCTTTTGTTGTTTACATGATCTAATAATACTACTTGAATGTGGGTGATCTTGTCTAGACCGATTAACAATGTGGAAAAGCATTTAGGCAACCCAAGTGAATACTAGTTACAAGACATAACAATGTGCTCAAAGATCTTTGTATAAATGTGCTTGTTTTATGATGTTTAGATAGTTGTTAATCATGGTAACCGATTATAAGGAGGATTTAGACCGGGTTCACAATGGCCGAATGGTTCTAAGCTAAAAAGGAAAGAATGGTTAGATAACTCACCTAGTTGATTCAAAGTAGAGTTGGATGTCTTGAAACTCCCCTTGCTCGATCCTTCGTGCCTTCGGCTTGGAGAGGATGAGGGCTGATGGGTAGTGTGGAGTAAAGGAAAGTGATGGTCAATACGATTTATCTCAGATTACATGGTGGTGTGATTGTGGAAGCTCTTGGGGACCATTTTTATAGTAATCGAAAGGGGTGAGGACAAAACAAATGAGGAATGGTCATCTCCTTGTTTTTGATACATTGATTAGTGTAAGTTATCATCTTTTAGAGTAAGTTAGGAGTAGTGTGACTAATCACAGGTATGGCAAGTTGATTTAGGCTAGGAAGGATTATTAGTTTTGTCTTGTTATCCATTTTCATGCAATCCATGACCTCATGATGCTTCTAGGCCGATTACATCACACATGGGGTGAGTTGGAAGCTGTAATATCTTTGATTGCCTTCTCCTAGGTTCGGCCAAGTACAAGCGTAGATAGTGACCATTCTATGCTCCAAGAATTGTCTCCATGTGCCCTTGAGATGTCCCTATCGGCCGCTATATGTGAAAGAAAGGATGATGGTGTTGTTTCAAACTGTAAGTGGAAAAGGTAGGCTTGTGGGAGGTGATGTCCTTTATGTTATTAACAAATGAGGCATGTTCTTATGAAAGGGACTTGTCTTGGCTCCTCTTTGTGCTTCGGCCGATAACATGAATCCCAAAAGGGGTGTTGATCTTTCATGGGAATTGGCAATGCATTCTTGTCTTATGCATAGTTTGGTGAAACTTGGTGGCAAGCCTTCCCTTCCTGTTTGGCCGATTGTGGTTAGGGGTTTACTAGTGAGGAAGGTTGACTTGTATAGGAGAATGCGATATCTTGGTTTCTTGCCTAAATAGGTGTAAACTAAGTGTAAGTATAGAGTTCATCATTGTCATATGTTCTTGGGTGGGATTGGCCGATTTGTTTGTAGGTTGTAAAGGTGATTGTGACTTGTCTAAGATCATGTATTTGTCATGTGTGTATTTACATATGTAGCCGATGCATGTGTGTGTATATGTTTGTATATGGGCGCGTGTATATGTGCACATGTGTATATTGTCAAGTGTTTGTTTCCAAGATATGTTAAGTCAAGTAACCCTTGCCTTGATCATGGGGTTAGTGGGTGTTTGTGTCCTTATTATGTTTAGTAAATGATAACTCATGGTGATTCTTGTGTTCACATACGTGTGTTAAAGGTGAGCTATCATGTGTTAGTTTATATAACCTCATGTAATGTATTTCTTGATGATTGTTCGGGTGTTATAAGACTAAACAAGTGTCCCATGTTGAGTTTTCTGATTAACTCTGACTTTACTTGACTGTGGGGGGGGGGGGGGGGTATAGTGTATATAAAATGTCTAAATATGCTCCTATAAACAAGTAACAAATGAAACATGTATAAATGTTGACCTGGTTTATTGACTGTTGTCACATTCTCCCCTTGTTTTGGGAATTTCGTCCTCGAAATCGAGTTTCCCTACTAGTTTCTGTAGTCTTAGGGAAGAGAGCTGGGTACTTGTGTCTCATCTGGTCTTCGCATTTCCATGTAAATTCGGGACCACGCTTTGCATTCCATCTGACTTTCAAAAGTTTGGTGCGGCTCCTTCTCAACTTCTGGACCTTCCAATCGGTAACCTTGATTGGCTCATCGACAAAATGGAGCTGATCATCGATGTGAATTTCATCGGGAGGAATGATCAAAGACTCGTCCGACAGACACTTCTTTAGGTTGGATACATGGAAAGTGTCGTGAACACCACTTAGCTCTTTCTGGCAACTTGAGCTTGTATGCCACGGGACCAACCCTAGAGAATATCTCGAACGGACCGATGTATCAGGGATTAAGTTTTCCACGCTTGCCTAATCGTGGTACACTCTTCCAGGGTGAGACTTTTAAGAGTACCTTATCGCACACCTGAAACTCGAGTGGTTTGCGGCGGCGATCGGCGTAGCTCTTTTGACGATCTCGAGCGGCTTTCAAGCGATCACGGATCTGAAAGATCTTGTCGGTGGTCTCTTGAATAAGCTCGGGGCCAGACAAATATTTGTCTCCAACTTCTGCCCAACACAAAGGGGATCTACACTTACGACCATACAGGGCTTCAAACGGAGCAGCCTTGATACTGATATGGTAACTATTATTGTTAGAAAACTCAACCAATGGTAGGTGTGAATCCCAGGTTCCACTGAAATCGATTACACAAGCCCGAAGCATGTCCTCCAATGTCTGGATTGTGCGCTCACTCTAGCCATCTGTTTGAGGATGATAAGTTGTGCTCATGTCTAAGCGAGAGCCTAATGCGTCCATCAATGTTTGCCAGAATCGGGAAGTAAATCGACTGTCTCGGTCGAAAATGATTGAAACAGGCACTCCATGCCTAGTTACAATCTCCTTGATGTACAGCTTGGCGAGTTTCTCTAACTTGTCGGTTTCTTTAATCGGCAAGAAATACGCGGATTTAGTCAACCTGTCAACAATTACCCAAATCGTGTCGTGACCACTGGACGTCTTGGGTAGCTTGGTGATGAAGTCCATAGAAATCTGTTCCCATTTCCAGATAGGAATGTCTGGTTGCTGGAGCAGACCAGATGGTTTCTGATACTCAGCCTTGACCTTTGAACAGGTAAGACATCGGCTGGCGTACGTAGCGATTTCACCTTTCAGGTTAGGCCACCAGTAAAGTTCCTTCACATCTTTGTACATCTTGTCAGCACCGGGATGGACCGAGTATCTAGACTTATGGGCTTCTTCTAGAATTAGATCACGTAAACCACCAAAACGTGGTACCTAGATCCGGTTGGCAAACTATACTGTGCCTTTAGACCTTGGTTCCAACAGATTCACCATCTTGAATAACGATTCACTTTTTAGGTTCTCACCTTTCAGAGCTTCCTGCTGAGCGTCACGGATACGGGTAGTGAGATTTGTATGGATAGTCAAGCCTAGTGTGCGCGCACGCAAAGTCTTAACTCGTTCCTTCCGGCTTAATGCATCAGCCACAACGTTGGCTTTTCCCGGATGGTATTTAATCTCACAATCGTAATCGTTCAGCAATTCAACCCATCTGCGTTGCCGCATGTTCATATCCTTCTGATTAAATATGTGTTGCAAGCTCTTGTGATCGGTGAAAATGGTGCACTTGGTGCCGTAAAGGTAGTGCCTCCAAATCTTAAGAGCAAAGATTACTGCACCTAATTCTTGGTCATGAGTGGTGTAATTCTTCTCATGAATTTTGAGTTGTCGAGATGCGTAGGCAATGACCTTATTCCTTTGCATGAGTACACATCCAAGACCTTGATTAGAGGCATCGCAGTAAACTACGAAATCATCGGTACCTTCCGGAAGGGAGAGGATTGGAGCACTGCACAGACAGTCCTTCAATAGTAGGAACGCATTCTCCTGCTTGACTCCCCAATCGAACTTCTTGTCTTTTTGCGTCAAGATAGTCAGTGGCTGGGAAATCTTGGAGAAATTCTCGATGAATCGACGATATTAACCAGCTAATCCCAAAAATTGTCGCACCTTGGTGGGTGTCTTGGGCACAGCCCAATCCTTGATTGCTTCAATCTTTGCAGGATCAACTTGTATACCCTTCTCGTTCATAACGTGAGCAAGGAAATGGACTTCTCGAATCCAGAACTCGCATTTCGAGAATTTAGCAAACAGTTTCTCATTTTTTAGCAACTCTAGAATCAACCTGAGATGTTGTTCGTGCTCTTCTTGAGTTCGTGAGTAGATCAAGATGCCATCTATGCAGACAATAATAAACTTGTCTATATAGGGTTTGCAGATGCGGTTCACGAGGTCCATGAAAACGGCAGGAGCATTTGTTAACCGAAATGGCATGACTAAGAATTCGTAATGTCCGTAATGAGTTCGGAATGCCGTCTTCGGGATGTCGTCTTCCTGAATCCGCAACTGGTGATATCCTGACCGTAGATCGATCTTAGAGTAGTAGCTGGATCCCTGCAATTGGTCGAACAGATCATCGATTCTTGGCAACGGATACTTGTTCTTGGTCGTCAACTTGTTCAGCTCCCGGTAGTCGATGCACATGCGAAAACTCCCGTCTTCCTGCATTTCAGATGGTGCTAGCCGATACGGAGTGCGGGCTACTGGGGTAGCTTCCAGGACAAGATCAATGCGAAACTCGATCTGTCATGGCGGTGGAAGTCCTAGCAAGTCCTCTGGAAAGACTCCAGGATAGTCTCGCACCACTAGGATGTCCACAAGCTTCCGTTCCTTGGCCTTTTGTTCAACGACGTGTGCCAAAAACATGACACAACCTTTCCTTAAACACTTTTGCGCCTTACTGCAGGATATGACTCGAAGAGTGGGTACACTCTGGCTTCCTCAGATCGATAGGGTTTAATCATTTGACAAGGGGATTCGAACCAATTTCTCTTGACAGACGATCTCTGCACGATGTTTGGATAACCAATCCATGCTGATGACAACATCGAAACTACCCAGTCGGATAGGCAGTAAGTCGATATGGAAATCATGGCCGTCAAGCATCAAAACACAACCCTTAACGATTTCCTCAGATGAAATTAACTTACCATTAGCTAACTCTATGGTATATCGTGTATCCAACTTACTAGATTCTAATACAAGGGATTTCTTAAAGTCGGTGGACACAAAGCTAAAATCTACGCCTGAGTCAAAAAGTACCGAAGCGAAATGGTTGTTAAGGGGAAACGTACCCGTAACTACGTTAGGATCATCGTGTGCTTCGTTGGCTCCCAACACGAACGCTCTGCCACGGGCTTAATCCTTGGCCTTGGGACAGTCCTTCCGAAAATGCCCAGTTGCACCACATTCGAAACACTCGTTTTTGGCAGGAGGAGTGTTTGTGGCTTTGGCCTTATACTTGGCGGTTGAGTGACCACGACGGTTACAGTTTTTGCACAAGATACTTTCACAGGTTCCTATGTGATGGTAGTTGCATTTGCTGCAGTGAGGATGGGGCGCGTTGTATTTGCGTTTGGGCTCCTCAACTACTATAGCAGCAAAGACTTTCACGGCATCTTGTGGCTTGTGAGAGGAGTTCCTGCCTTTCTGGTTGTCGGAACGTTTGTGCTTGTTCCTGGAATTCTCATTGGCAACTGTAACTTTCTGGTTCAACGAACCCATGCGAACAGCGTCATCGGTCAAACTCTGAGCTAGGGTAACCACAGCCTGGATAGTGGATGGTGCCGATGTGGTAACCATACTGCGAATCCTGGGTGACAGACCCTAGATATACCGCTCAACTCTCTTGTATTCGGGCGTGACCATGTGTGGGACCAGTCGAGAGAGTTCATGAAAACGAGAGGTATATGTAGTTACGTTGGCATCCACCATGGTAAGGTTCCAGAACTCGGCTTCCAGCTTTTGGAGCTCGCTCCTAGGGCAGTACTTTTCCATGAGCAATGCTTTGAGATCAGCCCAAGCAAGATTGTATGCTGCTTCTCTGCCCAGGGTTTGCACTTGCAGATTCCACCAGGTAAGGGCTTCATCCTGAAAAGGACAAGTGGAGTACTTCACCTTTTGATCCTCGGAGCAACCGCTGATATCGAGGACTAATTCGGTCTTTTCTATCCGTCAGACAATTCCTACAACACCCTCATTACCACGGAAGGTCCATGGTTTGCATGCCATGATGGTTTTGTATGAACAGCCATGAATAGAGTTTTCAGCTTCGTGATCTGTTTCACTTGCTAGGTGGCGACCGATACCTCCTGAACCTCCACTGGAGTCAACCCGAGCTGCATCGTATTGAGCAATTGTTGCAGCAATTACTCTGGCTGACTCAGCGGGTGTGGTCGGTAGTGGTTCGCATGCGGTTGTCCGTGCTGACTGTCGGGTAGGCATAACTAAGAATGAACAAAACAAACATAAGAGATGCATAATCACATATAATCATATGTCAACCAACACAATCATACATATAAGTCAGATTAGATTAATACAATCATATGTCATAAATCCCATACATAATCCCAAAAGTGGTTAAGTTTTAGTACAAAAATGGGCGGTTGAACCGCAATTAGTTTTGAACATCATGTCCCAACATCATAAAACATCATAACTCATCATAAGTCATCATAAACATAAATAACCACTAAGAAGGGGGTGGGAAAGCAGCAGCGAGAGAAATAATCGCCTCCCTCATACGTCGATTTGACTCCGCCGTCCTACGCTCTAACACCTCAAGACGTCTCCCCGTCTCGGCTCGCTCCATCACAGCAGTCAATCTCCCCTGCTCAGCCTCGATCCACTTGCTCTTGAGCTCTCAAATGCGATCCCTAACGCCACTAGCTGCGCGTCATGGGTTATGAGGGCACGACGCTCGGTGTGAAGGGGTCTCCCAGATGAGTCTCCCAAACTTAAAACCTCAGGATCATACTCCTCGTCTTGGTGTGCCAGACAACTAGAGAGGCTAGAAAGATAAGGTCGCTTGCGAGCCTGAGAGCGCCGCTTCAGTCTCCTCGGTGGCTCACTCTCCTCTAGGGGCTCTGGTAAAGGGTCAATGGGCTGGGTAGACTCGGGAAGAGAAAAGATAGGAGCTCTAGTGGTACACCAATGACGAGAGACGGTCGCACCCTCTTTCGAGGTGTATACTTTTAGAGTGTACCTCCCGAAATGTCCAAACGAAAATAGGGTTGAGGCTAGCCAGAGGGTGAGAAGTAGGAGGGGTGACAGAAGGGTGAGGGTCAGAAATGGCTAGAGGTGGGGCGTCATCTTCTGCATCATCGTCGGAAGAACGCCTCGGGACTGGAGGAGGGTCAATATCCATCTCGGACTCCGAAATCCACCCATTGTGATGGGACTCGAGGGTTGGCTGGGTGAGTGGTAAATCGTCCTCCTGGGAATCATCTGCCAAATAATCTGGCTCCGACTCAGGTGAAGAAACGAGATCAATAGTGATGACCATGTTTCCTGTCATGACATGCATATATATGTAAATAAATGAACTATCATACCCGTATGTCTTCGTGGAGCGGCTTGAGATTTGAGAGGTGCAAGGCGTGACATCGTGGTACTTTGTGAAAATGTTTCGAAAAATACGTTTTAAAATATAGTTGACTCAAAAGAATCTCAGTTCACTATAACCTTGTGCTCTGATACCAATCTGTCACACCCCGCCATGGCGGAAACACAGGGATGTGACGACCGAAAAGTTTTCAAGCACAAGGTTCAAGCAACACACAGTTTTATTCAAATAGTACCATCGTATGAGATGGATATTGTCATTAATTAATTAAAAACGTCACCATGGCGTTAACAAAAGAGAATATTTTCTATTACTCTTGAAAAAGAAATAATATAAAATCGACAAAGTAAAATCATCAGAGTGGTACCATGCAGTGCTTGCTCGAACCCATCCCTCAAATCCCTGTGGCCCTCCATACTAGTTACCTGAAACACATGCATAACGAGTTTTGTCAAAAATAATGTTGGTGTGTTCATGGGTTTGTTTGTAATATGTAAAACAAATGTGTAATTCGTGTATGACCAATCATGAGCTAGCTAAGCAAAGATCACTGTGCAAACCATGAGTCCCGTAACTAAACCTCTTGACTGTTTGTGCCTCGCACATTGTACACTAAAGACAATGTATGTATTGTAGAATACTAACAGTCTTTTGTATGTAACTGGTTAGAGCGACTAACCAAGAGTGGGGTGTCAACCCAATATATCTATTAAAATGTTCCATGGCTATATGTTTAGCTAATAGTTACAGTAAATGTTGTACGAGGGCTAGTGAGCTCATGAACCAATATGTCTCATGTTCCACATGGTAGTCACGATAGAATGTACACACACTTGAAAATTACACAAGTATTGATGCATGTATTTCGCCCAAAATGAAAAATAGTAAAATGGGGCCATGAAAACTCACCTGATAATGATGTAAGAGGTCTAGTGGGCTTGTAGATGGTCACCGTCCTGACAAATGATACCCTATGATCATTATGGACATGGTAAGTCACCTAGAGGTTGTTTATCATACATATTGTTCACCCGATATTTGTGGACCGTTGTGTTTAGTGTGTTTTAGTGTACGTGACATTTGTTAGTGATCTATGAGACATATATTTCGAAAACTTTGGTGTTTCGTCAAAATATAATATCTAATGTAGGCAAAATAGGCTCCACATGTCGCCATGGGCTATAGTTTGGCACCAAATTGTCATGTGGGGATGGTTTTTGAGAGAAACAAGATCTAAGATATGTTTATTACCCTTTTAACCATATCATGGAGTTAACATATGTTTCGGCCTATGTTATCATATGTTAAATGAACCTAGCCGAACCATGGTACCATCTAAGCTTCATTTTCGAAGGATGTGTGGACCAATATGGCTCGATTTCAACATGTTAAGATATCATTGAGAGTTACCAATCATTTTAGTAGTGTTTGGTGATAATGTCGATTATAAACTCATCCTATACTTCCTTAACTTTGAGTATAAGCCGATTCTGTTATTGTTCGTAAAACCAATCATTAGTTGATCTCTTTTGTTGTTTACATGCTCTAATAATACTACTTGAATGTGGATGATCTTGTCTAGACCGATTAACAATGTGGAAAAGTGTTTAGGCAACCCAAGTGATTACTAGTTACAAGACTTAACAATGTGCTCAAAGATATTTGTTTAAATGTGCTTGTTTTGTGATGTTTAGATAGTTGTTAATCATGATAACCGATTATAAGGAGGATTTAGACCGTGTTCACAATGGCCGAATGGTTCTAAGCTAAGAAAGGAAAGAATGGTTAGATAACTCACCTAGTTGATTCAAAGTAGAGTTGGATGTCTTGAAACTCCCCTTGCTCGATCCTTGGTGCCTTCGGCTTGGAGAGGATGAGGGCCGATGGGTAGTGTGGAGTAAAGGAAAGTAATGGTGTGATTGTTGAAGCTCTTGGGGACCCTTTTTATAGTGATAGAAGGGGTGAGGACAAAACAAATGAGGAATGGTCATCTCGTTGTTTTTGATACATTGATTAGTGTAAGTCATCATCTTTTAGAGTAAGTTAGGAGTAGAGTGACTAATCAAAGGTATGGCAAGTTTATTTAGGCTAGGAAGGATGATTAGTTTTGTCTTGTTATCCATTTTCATGCAATCCCTGACCTCATCATGCTTCTAGGCCGATTACATCACACATGGGGATGAGTTGGAAGCCGTAATATCTTTGATTGCCTTCTCCTAGGTTCGGCCAAGTACACAGCATTGATAGTGACCATTCTATGCTCCAAGAATAGTCTCCATGTGCCCTTGAGATGTCCCCATCTGCCGCCATATGTGAAAGAAAGGATGATGGTGTTGTTTCAAACTATAAGTGGAAAGGGTAGGCTTGTGGGAGGTGATGTCCTTTATGTTATTAACAAATGAGGCATGTTCTTATGAAAGGGACTTGTCTTGGCTCCTCTTTGTGCTTGGGCCGATAACATGAATCCCAAAAGGGATGTTGATCTTTCATGGGAATTGGCAATGCATTCTTGTCTTATGCATAGTTTGGTGAAACTTGGTGGCATGCCTTCCCTTCCTCTTTGGCCGATTGTAGTTAGGGGTTTACTAGTGATGAAGGTTGACTTGTATAGGAGAATGAGATATCTTGGTTTCTTGCCTAAATAGGTGTAAACTAGGTGTAAGTATAGACTTTATCATTGTCATATGTTCTTGGGTGGGATTGGCCGATTTGTTTGTAGGTTGTAAAGGTGATTGTGACTATATGTGTATTTACATGTGTAGCCGATGCATGTGTGTGTATATATTTGTATATGTGCGCGTGTATATGTGCACATGTGTATATTGTCAAGTGTTTGTTTCCAGGATATGTTAAGTCATGTAACCCTTGCCTTAATCATGGGGTTAGTGGGTGTTTGTGTCCTTATATACCTTAGTTATTCTAGATGTAGGGACATCCAAGTAGGTGATCTTGTGTTGGGTATTGATGACGACATTAACATGTATTTTGTTTTGTAGACATCATATGTTTAGTAAATGATAACTCATGGTGATTCTTGTGTTCACATACGTGTGTTAAAGGTGAGCTATCACGTGTTAGGTTATAATAACCTCATGTAATGTTTGTCTTGATGATTGTTCGGGTGTTGTATGACTAAACAAGTGTCCCATGTTGAGTTTTCTGATTAACTCTGACTTTACTAGACTGGGGGGGGGGGGAGGGTATAGTGTATATAAAATGTCTAAATATGCACCTATAAACAAGTAACAAATGAAACATGTACGAATGTTGACCTAGTTTTTTGACTGTTGTCACACTACACCTCTTTTTCTCTCTCTCTCGAGTATATATATGGACCAAGGAGACCTCATGAGACACCACACAAGCAACCAACACTCTAAACAATCATAGCACCATCACATTCCTTCCTTTCCTACTTGTTTCCTTTCAGCCGAGAACCAACAGCCCCAAAAGGGCTTTAGTCGACCAACTTCATCATCATTTGAGAGCCGCAAGTCACTAACAAGCACCAAGGAGTCACATTGTGGGGAGAACAATCTTAATTTCTTTGTTTCCATTCGGCTATACACAAGATACATGAACCGAACCCTTTTCTTTTCTTTCACACCATTTTGAGCACAAGTATGGTCCACCCAAACACCACACACTCAAACACAACACTATACATCAAGTATGTCGGATAAAACTAACTTAAATACTCAAGTTTTATGTTAAAGTTCAATGTTTTAGCTAAGTATACAGACACATACGTATATGAATACATACACCCTAGAACACGTATATGGACATATACGTACACACACATACACGTGGATGTATGCGTGTATGTACGGGGTCAAGACCCGGCCCAAGCTAAGTAAATTTCACCTAATTTTATAACATACACCGTTGCTAGATTTATAAACATGTGTTAAAGTCACTAAAAACATGTGTTAATAAGCTTAACACAAGAGATTTTGTGGAAACTAGGTTAAACACCAAATATGAGTATGTTAACAAGGCGAAATCCAAAAACATGTCATTTTTATACAAAGCCATCGAAATGTATGTCCATGTCCCACTCTAAACATACATAACTGAGACATAAGTGTCACTTGGTAACATTAAGTAGGTCAAGGCATTTGTTTTACTATAAAAGATTAAACATAGCTACAATAACGACAAAAACGACATTTCCCAACACGTACAGTGTGTGACATAAATGGATAAGTGATACAGAACCCCACATTCCATAGATGTTCAGATCGGGTGAACAAATGCATGGTGGATAGAGCCAAACATAGACCTAAGTAGCCTTTAATTGAATTTAGGGCATCCCAGTCTAGACATTTCCACGTCAGATACAGTTTAGCTATGGACTTACCCATGAAACACCGGAATAGATCTATTGGGTTGACACACCCACTCCTGGTCAGTCGCTCTGACCGGGTGGCAGATATCAAAAGAGTGCTTGTATTTCAATTTATGTCATTGTCTTAAGTGTTTAACGGGCGAGGCACAACATGTCAAGGTTTGGTTATGGGCTCATGTCAGATCACATATTAAATATTGCCCTAGCTAGGTAGTAATTTAGTCGATTTTGGATTACATGTCCATCATATACAAACACGTGAACTCACCAACTTTATGTTGACCTATACTTTTACATGCATGTTTTTCAGGAAATTAGCATGAAGCATGGAACTTGGGAAGGTCGCGTGCGAGCATTTATGGGATACTACCTTTTGAACCGTTGTGTCGTTTTAATCTAAACATTTTCAGGCAATGGTTTTTAATTTAAGACAATTAACGTTATGCTTGTGAATCTTGGCTGTCTAATGGAAGTTCCTATTTTACTTTAATTAATGCTCGTGTGACCTTTGTGCTTGGAAATCATTCGAATTCGCACTCCTGTGTTTCCACCTTGGCGGGGTGTGACCACTATTGACACAACATTGCTAACGATCACACACTGAAAAATCTAATGCTAAAAAAAGAAAAAAACGGAAAAAAGGAAACAAAAGTAGATGTAGTAAAACTGAACCACACAAGAGAAACGTAAAACACATAGAACAATCACTTGTTATGAAAGAAGAAAACTAGACATAAAAGCGTTGGACCACACACATGTTGTCGCATGTTAACTCACAAAATTTAGACCAAAACGTAAAACGAAAGTTTGAGTTAAAAGTATAAAAAAATAAAGTTCAAAAAAAGAAAAAAAGAAAGAATGGGTACAACCCACAAAGCCCATGGTGCAACCCTATATGCATACATAAGTTACAAATTAGTGGGTACAACCCACAAACCTAACTGGGGACATCCTCAGAATAGAGAAGACCATCCTGAGGAAGATAAAGATGAATTAAGAAAATCAATCCTTATCATCCAAAGAAGACTAATCAATGAAACGAAATAAAAATGTATCATTTGTCTCATTCCTTTATACTTAACATTTGTTGGTGTTTGCAGAATAGCAAAAGAACAAAGAAGGGAACACAAGGATATAACATCAAAAGAAAGTTGTTATTTTATTTATCAAAACAAAAGCAATCTCAACCCCTGGTTTCATCCTAAACCAGGACCCATCCACCAGGGGTCAACATTTTTAGGCCAGGTCAGGAAAAGATTTAGGGCTTCGTCTTGAAAACCAAGATCCCTCCACCCCAAAACCTTTCATTGTTCATACAATCATAAAATAAAATTGTTCAAAATGCTTACAAACCAACCATCCTAAAAACCACCACATAATATCCTAAAAAAGTGGGCGCTGGCCTAGTCATCACATCCTTCATTACCCGCTGGTTCCTCAACCTGAAACTCCTTAGCCACCTCAGCCTTCGTCAACTCAGGCTCCTTAGCTGCACCTTCAGGATCAACAATAGGAGTAGATTCAGACGCCACCTCTTTTCCACCCAGACTGAGGGTCTTCTCCCGCCAGGCGTCAACATCCCAATCCTCCAGTTTGAAGTTGGGATCCTTAGCCTGCAAAGCCATCCTCACCCTAGCCTAGAAAACTGAGATCCTGGCAGACTTCATCAGACCTTGCTTGTACTCCTCCATCTCCTTTTGATGACCCTGCACAGTCTTAGCCTGAGCAGATTTCACCAGCTTTAGCTCAGTCTCCACTTTTGCCAGTTTCTTCTCAAGCTGTTTACTCTTTATCAAGAGCAGACTTCTTTGCATCTTCAAGCCTGGCCTTAGTATCAATAAACTCTTTATTGACATCATCCAGGGACTTCAAGAGATATTCATGTCCCTGCATGTACGAACCAGACAGGTAAGTACTTAACCCCTATTATATATTGAAAATTATTTGTTACCATCCTCAGGATAGCAGCATACCTGGAGAATAAACTGGGAGATCTTGCCCAAAATGGCATCACAGCTAAGACCTTCAAAAGGAGAAGTATCTTGTGAAGAGGTGTTGATAGCCTTCCTTTTCTTGGAAGAAGCCTAAGCTTTAGGCTTAGGTACAGGAGGAGGGCTTGTCTCCTGGAACTGGAAGGAGAAGTAATCTTGGGAGCCTTGATTTCTAGGCTGTCAATTTCATCAAGGTCAAAGAAGGCAGGTTTCTATGCTGAAAAAGATGAAAAACACGAGTTCATACAGGAATACAGGAATTAAGGCATAAACATCCTCAGGATGTAACAAGTGAAACTTACCAGACATCTCAGTAGCTTGGCTTGTAGTAAGACTCTCTTCTACTTCAAAAGTCCTTGCTGAGGGAGGTAACTCTATTACTTCCTTGTACCTAATAAAAGCGCCGTCCAAGGGGTGAACAAGTTTTGCAAAGCAAGCACCTGCAAAACAAAAATATTTCAGAATATTAGTAACATCCTCAGGATGTCCTTATTATTTTTCTTTTGAAAAAGGTATTTACCACTTTTTAACCAAGACATAGGGATGTCATCCCCATAAGGAATGGAATCCCTTCTCACAAAGAAGAACTTAGACTTCCAAGGCCTGTTAGATCTTATGACATTATACAGAAAAGGAGGTTCTTTATTGATAAGCTGAAGATCATAACGGCTTGACCCGTGTGTTTTTAACTTATATACATATGACAGGTCTCCAATCTGAAGTTGAATGCCATGATTCTCAATGATCTTATTACAGACCATCAAGATCCTCCAGATCTCGGGCATGGCTTGGGCAAAAGCCATCCCTGTCACATCAAAGACTTCTTTGGTGAACTGTGGGAATGGGTACCTAAGACCAAGTTGGAATGGCAGGTAGAAGAAACAGACCCAAACAGAGGAAGCAAAGTCAGACTTTGTATTCAAATCATAGGGACGAAAAATAGCTGAACTAGGGAAGGCCCCTGAGTTCTTAAGGGCTTGAATATCCCTATCATTGAAAGTACAAACCTCTTGATCAGGTTCTCTAATCAAGTTTTGGGGTGTGAAATCCTTGGGGATTCCAACACTTCCAGACGCCTTTGTTAGCTTCTTACTTATTCTCAGAATATTTGTTTAAGAAAATTTTGCAGGATCAAAGGAATGAAGAAAGCAAGATAGGAAAGAAAATAATTACCTTTTTAATAATCTCCAGTGATTATAAAGAAGGAGAAAGGCCTAGATATAGGCGGGAGGATATGATGAGGTGTAACGGTCATCACGAGGATTTAGCCTAAAATATAGCCATTGCAATCTTGAAGAAAGTCAAGTCAAGCTTATCGGATAAACCCTTCTAAACGGTAACATATTTTTGGGGACAATTGTTGGTGGTGAAAATCCTCAGGATGATTTTACCTCATATTCTTAGTATAGCATCCTCAGGATGTTGAATGACTTAACAGACTGCAGGATGTAACTGTATTTTAGCATGTTCACATCCTGAGGATGGACTAATGGATTATCTTTCTATGACATTATTGCAGGTACAATCAACATATATTATGGACTTGTAACTCTTCTACAACGTCTATATTGATATACTCAGTCAAGGAAGTCAAGGATGATGGTGTTACACTCGCAAGGCAAGTCCAAGCTCAAAGAAGAAGTCAAACTTGTAACTGACAAGCATTAAATATAGGCGAAGAAGAAGGAAACTGTTATTCAACAACTATATTCAGTTGAAACAGCCCAACGTTCACCTAAAAGAGTCTTGAAGGCCATTGAAGACCAGCGGATTACGTGGGATCCCTTATTTACTTTCGTAAAACTATAAAAGGGGAATGATGGACGAGTATAGGACACATTAGACTCACGAGAACAACACTTACACTCTGTTACTCATCATAGAATACTCTGATACTCACACACACTTAGCATAATCATTGTAATCATAGTACACTCGTCATTCATTCATCCAAAGTTGTAACCTTTTTACCCATTTTTAGTATTAACAAACAAGACAGGGGCTTAGACTCCTCCCGAGGTTTTGTGTCGGCGATCAACAACTGATCAAGGGCTTTCCTCGTATATCGAGTGTTGTTCTTTGTGTATTTGTGTTTATATCACTAATTCCTATAATATGTCTCATAGTTACATCCTCAGGATATAATTGTCCATCCTCAACTTTACCTTAGCCATCCTGAGCATAGTTGTCATACATTTATTTCTTTTACATCTTGACACACCATTTTCAGAATAAAACTAGACTTTAAACGTATTCGACAATTATAGCACTCTACCTCACTTTTTCTGATTTGGAAAACAAGATTATTTTTACTAAGTAATTTTTGATCAAAACATAAGGCAATATTTGGACAGCTTCAGCAGCTTTTGGAGCTAAATTAGAAGTTTGGGGTTCCTCATTAGTAGTTGTTTGGTTTGTAGAATCAGAAATTTGAGAAACTTCTAACGGTTTGGGAGTTGACTTTAAGACTGTATTTGGAGTCCATGATGGAGGACCATCATCATAAACCCTTGATCACCATAACAAGTGTGTTTAGATGAAGTGACAGTAGTCTTTTCAGGTCCGAAATTAAAATTATCAAGATCAAAGAGTTCAGCAGGATGTGCTGGAATGAGTGTATGTTTTGACTCATTGAACTTGACATTAAGTGTTTCTTCAACAATCTTGGTTATTGAATTGAATACCTTGTAGGCTTTTCTTGTGGGATAATAACAAAGAAAGTAACCTAAATCAACTTTAGCAGCAAATTTTGAAATGGAGTCCTTAATGTTTAAAATAAAACATTGACATCCAAAGGCCCTAAAAAAGGAGATTAGGGGCTTGATGCTATGAAGAACTTCATAAACAGTTATGGAATGACTTTTGTTGACAAGGACCCTGTTTTGAACATAACAAACGGTATTAACTGCTTTAGCCCAGAAATAAAGAGGTAGGCCTAAATCAGCTAACATTGTTCTTGCTGCTTCAATAAATATTCTATTCTTCCTTTCTACCATACCATTTTGTTCAGGAGTTCTGGGAATGTTGAATTGTCTGACAATCCATTTAGACAGGTAGAATTCATCCAGAGTTTTGTACCTGAACTCTGTCCCATATTCACTTCTTATGACTTTGACAGAGAGAGAATATTGTTTCTCTACTTGTAGAATGAAGAATTTGATAATATCAGCTGCCTCATCCTTGGAAAATAAGAAGAAGACCCATGTAAATCTGGAGTAGTCATCAATGATGACTAAGCAGTACTTCTTCTTACCAAGGCTCATGATTTTGACTGGTCCAAATAAGTCCATATGGAGTAGTTGAAGATATGCAGTTGTTTTTTATTGTTCAATAGACTTATAAGAGGACTTATTTTTTTTCCCTGAAGACATGAAACATAGTGTTCTTTAAACTGGTATTCCTTTAACGGTAGACCTCTGACCAATCCCATTTTAGTGACTTTATTTATGGTTTTAAAGTTCACATGGCCAAGTCTCCTGTGCCAAAGGTCAGTTTAAAAAGTTGATGCCTTTGAGAAGAAACAGGTAGTGTTGTTCAATACTTTGTCCTTCTCAATGTCCACTGCATAGACAATGCCACATCTTTTGGCAACCAGCAAAGTATGATCTTCAATTATCTTCTCTATCAACTTTTGGCCTTCTGGTGAGATAATCTTACAAGCAGTTTTGGTTAAAAAGGAAGAATATCCTTTATCACACATTTGAGAGACACTCAGCAAGTTGTACTCCAAATTTTCAACCAGATTGACCTTATCAAACTGCACTTTACTAGAGGATACATTGCCATATCCTAGCACATATCCCTTGGCTTTGTTCCCAAAGGACACAGATCCTTCTCTTTGACTTATGAAATTGTTGATCAGGTACCCGCATCCTGTCATGTGCATAGAGCCTCCACTATCAACGTACCAAATGCTGTTTAGATCTCTGGAGACCCTCTGCAGAAAGAGTAAATTAGTCAGTTTTAGGAACCCAAACCATTTTGGTTTTAGGTTTACTCTTGATAACTGGAAGAGTAACAGTTTGTTTTGGACCATTTTTAGAAATTGGTGCGTTCTGGTGTTTCAATAAAAACTTAACTTCTTTTCAAAAGAGCAAATCCCGAGAGAAATGCCAAGAGTGGTGATGAAAAGTGTAGGTAAGTTAGAAAACAAAAAAACACTTGCAAGTTTTAAATTTATTGTTTAAAACGATAGTTGCTCAACGTTCTAGACTCAGCACAATAGGCAAGCGCACCTATCGTGTATAGTATAGAAATGTGCAAGTACCGCGTATCGAATCTGTGGACACGATTTTTACTACTCGGCTTCTTAAAATTACTTAAAAAGACCTTTTTAAACAACATAGAGAAAAAAAGAGAGATGTAAACTTTTAAGAGAAATCAATGGCAAAACAATGGTGTAGCTTCGGGATCAGATGGAACCTGGTGTGAAAAATAGTTATCTTTATTTTAAGTGGTGTGTTTGAGCTACGCACTTATTCTTAACTTAGAATTGCTACAACATTTTCTAGAGATGACTGTTATCGCAAAAATTGTACAAACAACTGTGTTCTTAAGGTTATAATGAAGGTCTCCCGAACTGGTAAGCTCACCTCTCAACACTGAAAAGAAAGTGACCCGAGACTGTGTCGACTCAACCTTGAATTACCCACCTCCCAATGTTGCGGTATAGACATCTAACTATTTAAACTTTTATGAATAATTTACCGGTGGCCAGAGCATGACCGAACAAATTACCACTTAATATCATAGAAGAGTTGTGACCAACCGGCACACGTGCATTTCTCCTACTTGATTTAATTAACTTATCAAAAAGTGAGTGATCTACTATTAACTGTGTGGTAGTATAATAATGAAAGAAAATAAAGGCCGTTTTCTCTCAACACGGGTTCATCAAACCTTAACCTGCGCCAAGGCTATCACATAGAAAATGAAGCCAAGTCACAAGATTAAGTTTTGACTTATCACTAGGACCAAGTATAAAGACCGTATCGACCCTAAATGAGATCTTGATAGCAAAGGATTGAGCAACAAAGTGTGTGTATTTCTACCCACAAATGGGCTAATCACTACTCGTAGGATTAGGTTAGCTCACAAGTGCATGGGTTGTTACACACCATGGGTACACTCATGAGTCCTCCTACTTCCTATCAAGACACCCACAAGACCAAAGACTAAGTGATTTATTAATTAGATCATTAAACAAAGTTTAGAATAGTTAGAGTATCACTTTTAACAGGAGTTATTACTCCCCTTCAATAATAGAACTAAAGCAGTTAATATGAGAGTCAAACAGTTAATAAATATAACAGTAATAAGTGCTTCAAATGATTCTCATATATTAGAAATGTTAATTACCAAAGATATCTAAAATAGAAGGGATGAACCCATCTATTTATAGACGGAACAATACGTACATTAGAAGTATGGAAATAATATAATAATACTACAACAAGCTATAGTATTGGAACTTGTACATAAAGTAATAGAAACTAATATAATACTAAAACTACTGAAGTAGTTTTAGGTGGGAAGCTTCTACTAGAACTGCTGAAGACCAAACAACTTCTGATGTCAAAGTTGTTCTTCAGCTGTTCTGTCTGGTTCACCTTTCAACACTTTGTTCTTCAGCACTTGTATAAGCTTCTTCAGTACTTTGTCTTCTTCTTCTTTAGTAGATTCTATACGTAGCAAAATATGCAGAAGGTGATTCAGACTAAGGTTTATACTAGCTTGTTAATCCTCTTTGACCCAATAAACTGAATCATAATGAAACAAACCGGACTATGTTTTTAGTTAAACAAGTGTCCAATGAGTCCACAATATGATTGCTATGTTGTTTGAATGGCCAAAAAGTGTTTTCTATAGCCCATGGCCTTAACGGGTCGATTTGGGTAAAAATCACATAGTTTTAGTTAAGCTGAAAAGAGTTTTTAAACATGTGAAATGGACATGATTCAAGCTCATTAAATGGTATTAAACATGTCCCCAAATTCCTTTAAGAAGGGACTTGAATATGGTTTAAAATCACCCAAAGATTGGGGAAAAACAAGCAAGGAAATGAAGGCTAAAACTGAAAACGAGCACCAAAGCCGTAGCCTAAGACCATAAGCTACGGTCAGAGCCGTAGCTTACGGAATGGCTATACTCCAGGAGCCGTAGCCCTAGTCCGTAAGGTACGCTCAGAGCCGTAGCTTATGGCGCGCTTAAACTCCAAAAAAATTGTTTTGTCATTTAAACTTGATCGTTCCGTTTTCGACGTGTTTCGACACTTCCACTAATCTAAATGCATTATTATCAATCCCACTAAACATTTCTTGTGAAATGGTGCTACGTATATATTCGTTGGATGTCCCGGAGCAAGGATCAAGTCACGAGGATAGCCGAACACGCTTGAAAGCTTCTGCAATAGAATTCCCCAATTAAAACGAAATCTTTTATACATGTTTTTAGTAACTATAATGTTAAGTTATGTAACAACCTGACCAGGAGGGGCTGGACGTTACGACAGTTTGGTAATAGACTTGCACAACGGAAGCAACGATAGACTAATATTAAATGTTATACAATTTCTAATCCAAAAATTTATAAATACATATGTGAATCCAGTTATAAAACGAATTCGTGGATCGAATACACATAAACAACTCGGTTTCAGACGGGAGATTCGAGACGAGACAGAATTAACGATAACAAAGTCATCACAGATTCGTATTACTACAGAAACGGTTACAGACACTGTCATCAGTAGGATAAACATCTATCTCGGGGCCGGGGGAGGTCGGGCATGACCTCCCCCTTGAGAGCATTCTAAGCACAAACTCAAATCACCAAATGAAAACCAACACATGAGATTGCTATTTATAGTCCAACACCAATTTCTACCTTCGCCCCTTTGCTTTGGACGAATGTGGAATGTTTCCACATTCGCCCCTTTGCTTTGGAGGAATGTGGACCAAAGTCCACCTTCGCCCCATTGTATAGGTCGAATGTGGAATGTTTCCACATTCGCCCTTTACCTTGGGTCAAACGTAAACTTTGTGTATTGTCCTATATACTTACAAATGCATCAGATCTATAAAATGCCCTTATGGATCACCACAATCTCATGTAGCACAATACAAAGACTCAACCCTAGTCTATTCGATAGTGACGTCCACAGAAAGTGCATCAACAATCTCCCCCTTGGACGTTGCTGGCGAATCCACAAATCTCTTGCACATCAACAGTCAGAATCACAGGTCTCCCCCTCAATACATGCACTATTGCATTGAGTTAGAAATACAATATCCTTCGTGAACCGACCAAGTAATGCACTACGGACCCTCAGCATCAATACGCAGGAAGTCAGCTAGACCACGTATATCATTTGCGAATTCAGCCGGTCGCTGAATTACAACCAGATCACCTAGTTACGCCAATGTGAAGTCGACAATGTAATGCACTGCAGTCTCGTAGCATCAGTACCCAGGAATGTCATCTTGACCAAGTACATCACGCGCAATCCAACTAGCCTGATAAGACCCCTACTAGAAGGATTCCATACTGACCGATCAGATATTCAACGTAACATTTAGGTACCACCACTAATTTACGTCTCATATCTGCACTTAACCTTTGCATCACCCCTCACACCAACTGGAGAAGTCTAACTGTCAGTACCCAATTAAACATCTCAAATGTGACTTTGTGCAAAACAATCCACTCGAACACTAGTATTTCTATGAAATTCTTCATCTGTGCTGACTGTGATTGCATTAACACATTCTTCTATTTGAAAGACAGAGAAAATTCCTAGCATCTTCAGTCAGTTATTGTTGAAGTATCAGACACATTGTTACATCAACAATCTCCCCCTATACTGATGCTTCTCCAAGTTTCTCTGAGATCCCGTATAATCAATCAATCATGTTCTTGAGTAACTTCATCTGTTCGACAGAATACAAGCCGTAGACGAGTGGATCAAGCAATCAAAAGTTTTCAGCGGGAACTACCAATAGCTCATGAAATTCTTCAGGACTGTGATCTTGAAACTTTCGTTGAACCTACGTGCCACATGACTCCTACTAGGATACCTCATTACTTTCAGAACATTAAAATCTCAAACTTGATTTCCTTCTTCATAACAACTCTTTTTGAACAAGTTCCTTCAATCACACAGGAACTGGGTTGACTGTTCACATCATGCGGAATAAAATTTGTCAATTTTCTGGCCCATAATAGTCATTTAAATCTGATTATCATACTGTTGATTCTCATGACTGCCCACAATAATACGTTTCATCATCATCAATTCTTCAACAATTTGGGTAAACCTCATCACCATTCTCCCAAAAATCTTAAAAAATTGCCATCTCGAAATTTTTTACCCCTAAATTCTACGTTTGCCCCTGACAACTTCACTTTCGCCCAAAATAGGGACCCGAATGTAGAATATGAATGATAAAGTCCACTGGGATTCCACATTCGCCCAGTAATAAGGTACGAATGTAGAAAATTCTCACTTTCGCCCTAAAAGTTCTACATTCGTCCATTTACACTCCACGTTCGTCCATCAAATCCTACGTTTGCCAAGTAGAATTCCACATTCGCCCTCCCGTTTTTCTGAAAGGGGCGAATGTGCAGACAACACGTGTTCTTGTTCAATATTTTCTTCGAATCAGTCCATAATCACTCTAATTCTTTAAATTTGATGATGAAACTTGTTCAGAAAGGTGCGGAAATGAAAACCTAACCCTCGAATTCACAAAAACCTGGAAAAATCACATGATTTCGGGTTCAATTAAGAATCTAGGGTTTCTAGGGTTTCAACCTTTCATTCAAAATCTGATTTTAACGTCTGAAAACAGGAAAACGAGCTGTGATTGATTCAAACGACTGTTAGATCGTTCAAATCGGTACCACGGCTCTGATACCACTTTGTAGATGAAGAATTTTAGCTGAAACAGGATTATATGATCATACAAGTCACAATTCCAGGTGCGGAAACCCTAGAACTGAACAAAATGATAATACGCAAATCACAACACGTAAAATACCTTTTCAATCACCATTTTATAGATTACTTGTTCAAAATATTCATACAAAGACCGTACAAGATAATCTAAATCACTTTCACACACTTTTAATCTAGAGAGAAACCTGACCTCGACACATACATTCAATAACTATTCTAACTTACAAAATGAGCAAATCCTATATATAGAGTCTGCACGTTCGCCCGTTTACTTGGTACGAATGTGGACTTTGTCCACATTCGCCCCTCATAAAGGTACGAACGTATACAACTTCATGTCAACATCCACATTCGTCCATCCATAATCTTCATTCGCCCTACAATAACATACATTCGCCCAACACTAAACACATTCGCCCATCCAGATTCACTTTCGCCCCTTCTTATACAAACTAACATATGTTAAAGGTACAATCCAAATCATTAGTCGCAAAACTTGCATCTACAAACTCCCCCTCGACTATTGATTGGATTGCCTTCTAGCTTCATCCATTTCCTTGTTCATCAACTTGAGTCTAAGCTGCTTCTTTTGTTCTTTCGTCATCTCAGGCTCAAGTTTTCGTTTCGTCGAACGCTTTGGCACATCAGCTATCTTCACCTTCTTGCCCAACTTCGTATCCAGGTTACTACCGGCGTTAATATCATAAGCAAAACACACACCGACAACCTGCTGATACTTCTTCGCTTGCGATGCATCATTGGGATCACTGAATATCGGGTTATAATAAAGCATGATGATGTCTTCGAATGAACAGTTAATGAGCCATATAGGGTCAAAAACATGTATCTTCTTATACTTATCCTTCCCATCTCTCAACACAATCACAGCCTCTGCATTCCTCCAATCATAATACCAAAATATGAAGTCTTCACTGAAGTGTTGTTGTAATGGCATCCAAGGAATCTTTCTCATCACTTCAGGAGCTTTATAAATCAAAGTAACCCGCTTCTTTCCCGTTCTCGGATCAACATCCCTGTGAACTTTTCTCCTTGGGTATTGAGGCTTAAACATATTCCATTTGGTTCTACTTTCCCAGACCAACCTATCAGCAAACCAACCCACCGCGGTGTTATTCACCGAAGCACCAGTCATTGGGAACCTACAAATGTCTATAACCGCCCAGTACGGTAGAGTTAAAAGATAATGAAATCTGTAAAAGTACAGAATTTCAGATTCCCATTTGACTGCTATACATTTGAGTCTTCCAAGATACTTCCAACCAAGAGCTCTGCCTTTGAACTTCTGGTTGTGGTTCCTATAGAATCCACCTTGAGCTTTCGGCTTAGGCCTTTTATCATCAGCTTCTTTCAGCTTCTTTAACAACTTCTTCAATTCATCATTCTAACCAGACGGTTTCTGTTGATCTCCACCAAACACTTTCTCTACAAACTCCTCACTACGCTTCTCAGCTTTCTTTCTAGCTTCTCTCTGACGTAGTTCAGTGAAGTCTGGGAATACCTCTTCTTCATTATTCTCTCTGAAGTATTGTGGATACTCTTCATGAGTAATATCCTCGATTTCAATCTCCTCCATCTCCGGTGTATGTTTATCATCAGAATGACTTCCAATATCCTTTTCAGGAATATTTGGAATCATCTGATCCATCATGATTTCCTCCAGTGTCTTTCCCACTCGCTGTGCTATACCATCTAAGATCTCCTTAGCCACAGCAGCAGACACTTCACCCTCTTCCAGATCAGGGTCATTATATTCCAACTCATATCCTCAGTTTGAAAGATTTCAGCAAATTTTCCTGTGAATTCTATCGTCCATTCTCTTTTCTCGAGCATCTCACGATACAAATTCTTTGCATCATCAGATAGAGATCTCACTTTTTCGTTCCAAAAGATACTCTCATCTGAATCTACATTTTCACCAGCTTTCTTCTTAGAGCTCGACTCTCCAGCATCACCTTTCTTTGTCTTTCTCTTCTCAAAAGAAAACTAGCTCGAGTCGTCTCCACCATCATCATCACTATCATCACTCTTATCATCATCATCTTTACTACCCGATCCCTCAGCATCATCATCCTTATCATCTTTATCAGATTCATCATCAGAACCTTCCTCTGATTCATCTTCTTCATCATCATCTTCTTTCTCTTCATCTGAGGGCTCAAAATCTACTTGTTCCTCCTCTTTCTCTTTATCCTCTTCTCCATCTTTTAACTTTGGAGCTTCACCATAGAGTTTGTCAAGTAGATCGCTCATTCTTTTGTTCTCTTTCTTTAGCTCTTTGTTATCAACTTTCACGAGCTTTATCATCCTTCTGTTTCTGTTGCACTTTACCTCAAGATCTTTCTTCTCTTCTTCAAGCTGTTTCACTTTCTTCTCTATCTCATCTTGATTAGACTTTGATGCAACCACAATCTGAAGCATCTTCTCTTCATTCTTTTTGAACTTGTTGATTTCAGCTTGTTGTGCAACAATCATCTTCATCATGTCATCCATCTTCTTGTTAACTTGTTTCATAACATCATCAGAAACAGTAACTTTAGATGCTTTGGATGATTCAACCTCTTTATCCTTTTCCTTTCCAGGCTTAAACATGTTAAGAACATTTTCTAAAGCAGCTTCAAAATCAGGTACTGGTGCTACTTCAGGTTCTTTTGTCTTTTTCTGCTTCTTAGCCACAGGTGAAGATATCTTTGATGATGTTCCTGCTTCAGGTATTTTCTTACCTTTCAGCAACTGTTCAATCTCTTTTTCCCTAAGCTTCTTTGTACTTGTCTTCTTAGCCATCGACTTGTGTTTTGGCTTCTTCAAGTTTACAACAACTGTCGAACCTTCAAAATATCCAATATCAACACTTAAGCCTTCATCTACATCAATCGGCTTTTTCTGTAATACTTCTTCAACGGTCTTATTGAGTAATTCAGACTCCCCAACCGCAGTGACCTTGCGTTTGGTAGTCTTGACTAATTCTTCTTCAGAATCCCACTGTTCTTCCACCTCAGTTTCTTCTGAATCAACAGAATCTTCGTCTACCAAACTCGTACCCTTCTTAGCAGTTGTTTTCTTGCATGCACCTTGTTTCTTTGACTCACCCTGATCATCCTTCGCCTTGCCCTTCCGTTTGGCTCCAGCGTTTTTCACTTGTCTCTTCCTCTTAGTATTAGCATCAGCATATACTAGAGGATCGTCATTGTCAGAATCACTATTATCATGACGTGCTTTGTTCAATCCTGGATCAGAATAACCCGGATTAACCAAAGCTCCAAACAATCTTCTATTTGGTGGCTTCTCATTGTCAGGCACACCTTTGTATCCTTTCATCCTCACAAGCGTTCTGATATTCATGTGATCTTGACCTAAAGCCATCGTCGGATCCTTCCTCAAGTTAGGATATTTGTTGTCGAAGATCATCATCAGGAACCTTGGATATAACATAAACTTCTTGTTCTTTAAACCTTTCAACATCTCAAGCATGTGGACTAGAATCATTCCAGCAATGTTAAATGGTTTGTTGAGAGTCAACGCAACCATCAACGAGCTCAAGCTCTTCCTCATAACATCATAACCACCACTAACGCATCCAAAGACATGAATAATCACGTGTGCGAAATACTTAAACTGCACACTGAGCTTTCCTTTGTGCATTGCACCATCAGTTATCGGACCTTTATACTTCATTCTTAGAAAGCAAGCCCTCTGCTCGGTCCATGATAATACTCTGGGATCAGTACTCACATCAAACTTAATCTTTAAAGCATCTCTGATGTCATCTTCAGTAATGAACATCTCCATCCCTTGAATAACACTTCAGATAACAGTTTGATCTTCCCAGAAATCATATCTTGCGTTCTTATAAAAATCTTCTACAATATCTTTGTAAATGATGGCTGGTGTAGCTATGGCATGTATGATTCGGCTTCTCCTCAAAAAGTCCACAATTCCAGTAAACTCTGTATTCTTCAAAACGTCACCAACATAAGCATAGCAATTGTGTGATGCTTCAAACGGCCATGCTTGTGGTACATTCTCAGCTTCTGGAATTGGATCCTGGATAACATTCTCAACTGGTATCTCAACATTCTCCGGTTTTTCAGCCATCTGCAAATCAAAAATCAGAAAAATATATCAAAACACAAAAACGACAAACTTTTAAAAATTTAGGTTTTTCTGACAAAATTCCACTTTCGCCCACTTTTCATGGTACGAATGTGGGTTTTTGAGGTTCGAAGGTGTAATTTGGAACCGAATGTAGAATTTCTTGAAGTAAATCTCACATTCGCCCATTTAAGTCTACCTTCGTCCCTTATGTTCCACATTCGCCCACTTATTAGGGTCGAATGTTGAACTGGTTTTGACCCAAATTTGAAAATTTTCATTTGTTGTGTTTTTGTCTCTGTTTTTTATTCAACCTAGTCCTAATATGACCGACTAAGACTACCACACCATCAATTGTTGTTTTTATTCAATTTTTATTAGTTTTTACGAAGAATTAGGGTTTGAAACCCTTGAACAATCGATTAACACATTTAAACATCGAATTAACCTAATTCTTTCCACACTCTCCCCCTAAAACTAATAAGGATTGAATCCTTGACAAAAATTTGTATTAAAACAGTCCATATGGGTCCAGATTAATCAGTCCAGGGTTTGTAAAAGAAAACCCCAATCACGGCTTCAATCCATGACCATTACCTGTAAAAATCACTTGAAAAGGATCAGCAAATAACAAGGAACAAGATTCTAGGGTGAAAAGAATCAAAGCAACAAGGTTTTGCACTTATGAAAAATTTTGAAAACTTGCAGAATGGGAGGTCGAACCTGTGTTTGGCTTTATATAGAAGCTACATTCGCCCGGTTGCTATGGACGAATGTGGTGTATTTCTACATTCGACCAATTTAATGGCCCGAATGTGGAAACATATGACCCGAAAGTGAAAAGTATAGTATAAAATCCATCTTCGTCCAAAACAATCAATACGAATGTGTAAAAATTTCCACATTCGACCCAATTAAGGGGCGAATGTGAGAAGGAAAATTTTTGAAAATTTTACCAAATCACGAAATCGAATCCCGTTCAACATTTTTCAACACATTAAGTCTCAAACACTCATCATTTCAGTTTAAAAATGATACAAAGCTCAGATAGTTTCATCAAATCTCAGAAATTGACCATCAAACACCGTCGGTTATCTAAAAATAAAGCAGAAATGCAAAACTTTTGATTTTTCTGAAATTTATATCAAAACACAACTAAAATCTTTTTGAGTTTTGTATCTTTTTGACAATGAAACTAAAATGCATAAAGGTAAATAAAGCAGTAAACATTTTGTGATGTCCGGTAAGAGGATCATATCAGTTGTTTGAGAAATCTGATCACAGCGTTGATCTAGTTTGTTTTATATTATCATTAGAAACAGTATGTGACACGGCAATTACTGATATGGTGGTCCACATAAGCTCACATGCAGACTGTTATGCAGTGCTTTAAAATGATACGATTTAGGTGTATTATACTAACACGTTGTGGTTCCCACACACACGACATACTCCCGTATCAAGAAATTGCACAAAGCTTCCTCGTAACGCGTGATTATGCCAGAGTTATACGTTATAGTTACAAGATATATAGCACAAAGGTGTACAGGTCAGCAAACGAATGCAGCAAAGTAACATGTGCATATATACCAGGTTGAGGCTGATATCAACTACTGATTTGCATCAGTAAATTGATACGATGTAATTATGATCTTTGATCAGTAATAACATGAAGTTCCTCAATTTGGTAACTTTCGGTTTTGGCATTTAAGCTCTTTTAGCAAATATTCTGATGAAACTAGGTCCGCAAATCAATACGACAAAAGTTTAATCAGAATATCCCGGATAACAATAACATAACGACCAGAAACCTCATATTTTGGCAACTCTATCAAACGAAATTACGGTACTAAGACCATATGCCCATGAGGTGTTCAGCCACGAACGAGTAGTTCGTTATGTATGTATCACTGATGCACGCAGTTTTTAGTCTACGAAGCCTATCAGCACATCACACGTAATCAACACACGCCTCATATTACTACACATATCTTTAGCCTGTGTCAGATCCCCACTGATGTACTATCATTTCCTCTTTTTATCCTGGAAATCATTTTTGATTTTTCTATTTTTATGGCTTTTTGAATTTTTCAATGTTTTTTGTTTTTCTGATAAAAGACTCCCCCTAAAATGTAAAACATATTTTTGGGTTTTTGAATTTTCTGAAAAACTATAAAAACTTTATAAAAAATTGTAAAACTAAAAAGCGATAAACCGAGGTGATGATTAGTCCTGTTTTTCTTTTATGTTATTTACTTTTAAAAGATACTCAAATCGGGATCTGTCAAAAGCTTTTGTGAACAAATCTGCACATTGATAGTCAGTATAGATTTTGACCATATCTATCAATTCTTTAGCGTAACAATCACGGATAAAGTGGTACTTAATCCGGATATGTTTAGCTTTAGAATGATTGCCCGTATCTTTAGTTAATGCGATCGCGGCTTCATTATCACAGTATATAGGGGTTTTAAGAAACTGCAAACCGTAATCCACTATCTGCTGCTGTATCTAGAGCACTTGCGAACAGCAACTCGAGGCTGCAATGTACTCGGCTTCACAGGTAGACAGCGCGACCGAAGTCTGCTTCTTACATTGCTAGGTGACTAACCTTCGCCCTAAAAACTGGCATCTAGCTGTCGTGGATTTGCTGTCCTTCTCACAGCCGCCCCAATCTGCATCACTAAATGCGATAAAGTCAAAATTATCGTCATTAGGGTACCAAAGTCCTCTCGAGGGACAACCCTTCAGATATCTAAGGATACGCTTGACCGCTGTCAGATGACTTTGTTTCGGCTTCGATTGGTAACGAGCGCAGAGACATGTTGCGAACCTAATGTCTGGGCGAGATGCGGTAAGATACATCAGAGATCCGATGATTGCTCTGTATGTAAACGGGTTCGTCAGCTCCCCCTTAGCGTCAACTCCAATCCCGTGATTGGGCTGAATCGGGGTATCCATCGGCTTGAAATCCTCCATCTGGAACCGGCTCAAGACTTTGGATACGTATTTAGTCTGGTGAATGAAGATCCCCGTTGGTCTTTGATCCACCTGCAAGCCGAGGAAAAACTGCATCTCCCCCATTGCACTCATTTCGAACTTTTCCTGCATAACACGTTCAAACTCCCTGCACAAAAGTTCGTTAGTTGAGCCAAAAATAATATCGTCAACATATATCTGAACTAGAAGCAAATCATCTCCTGTTTTCTTCGTGAACAGGGTACAGTCGACGAGTCCGCGTTTGAATCCTTTCGACATGAGGTACGTACTCAGCTCCTCGTACCATTGGCGTGGAGCCTGGTGCAACCCGTACAGTGCTTTGTTCAAGACGTACACCTTATCCCGGTGGATAGGGTCTTCAAAGCCCGGCGGTTGACCGACGTAAACCTCCTCTTTGACTACTCCGTACAGAAATGCACTTTTGACGTCCATCTGATACACCTTAAATTTCTTGTAGGAGGCAAACGCTAGAAACATTTGAATTGCCTCTATGCGCGCCACAGGTGCATAGATTTCATTATAGTCAATCCCCTCGATCTGATGAAAACCTTGTACGACCAATCTGGCTTTGTTCCGTACAATCACTCCTCAATCGTCTTTCTTACACTTAAACACCCACTTGGTACCAATCTTCTTCCGTCCAGGAGGTAAATCAGTGAGCGTCCAGACTCCCAACTTCTGAAATTGTAATAACTCCTCTTGCATCGCTTCAACCCAGGCGTCATCCAAAAGAGCTTCTTTATATGTCCGCGGCTCGACCTGCGAAACATAACATGCAAACGACCAATCATTCTGACAACCAGATTTTTGTATTTTTGCATATAAAGCTAAAGCACCAAAACTTTCTGGTGAATTGACACTTCTCAGCTGTCCTCTCGTCATTACACTACTTCCAGGGTCACCGATAACTTGCTCCAGCGGGTGAATACGGTGAATCCGAGATTCCGGATGTTCAGGTACAGTAACTCCCGTCTGAATAGTCAAGTTCTCTACTGCATCCAGATCATGACCCATGTTAGACGATGAAGCAACATCTGGATTTGGGTTCACTGGCGGTGCCTCTGTTGCATTTTCAAGAATAACTTCTTCGAATTCTCCATCATCTTCCGATTCTGAAGTATCTAAAGTTGTGGAAGCCTCTTGAAACACTTCTTCCTCCGGTACAGGAGCATTGGTATCATTAGAAGTTGTTGGAGGAGTTACGGTGATCGGACGCACCAACGGTGAAGTCACCGCGTTTTCACACTCGTAAAGTAATCGGATAACAGCCTCTTCAACCAAGTTATCTAGATTGAATGATTCAAAGAAATCTTTGTAATCAAACATCCAATGAGGACCAATTCCTTGCACATTCTGAGTACACCGTTGAACTTCTACGTTAGACCAATCCTCCACCTGACGAGTTCTTTTGTTGTATACCCGTTTGAGCGGGGTTGCATATCCAACAAAGTATCCCTCTTCAGCTTTCGGACTAAACTTCTCGCTTGGATTCAACATCGTGCATGGTGCCCCAAAAGGTTCTAGATACTCCAAATTCGGCTTTCTTCGGTGTAACAGCTCATAAGAAGTTTTACCAAACTTATTCACCGTTAAAACCCGATTAAGTGTATAGTTTGCCGCATAAATCGCCTCGTTCCAGAACATTACATGAAGATTCGAGTCTGCTAGCATTGTTCTCGCCGCTTCTATTAGAGTCCTGTTTTTGCGTTCAGCAACACCGTTCTGTTGTGGGGTATACGGAGCCGAGTATTCATGATGAATTCCTTTGTTTTCACAAAGTTCATCCATCTTAGCATTTTTGAACTCCGTCCCATTATCACTCCGAATTCTCTTGATCTTGAGATTATAGATATTTTCCAGTCGAGTGAACAGAACTTTCAGATTATTAAAGGTGTCACTTTTATGCTTCAAACACATCACCCATGAAAATCTTGAATAGTCGTCAGTGACAACTAAACAATAAAGCTCCCCAAGATGACTTTTGTGTTTGACAGGTCCAAATAGGTCCATGTGCAATCGCTCAAGCGGCATCTCAACAGAGTTAACTTTCTTCACTTTGTGGGACTGTCTGTTTTGCTTTCCATTCTGACAATTCACGCACTTGTCATTCAAATGGAAGTATTTAACATTCACGCCATCGACAAGTCCATTTTTCACTAAATGATTCATTTTCCTCAAATGAATGTGCCCTATTCTTCGGTGCCACATTATCGATTCCTTCTCGGTCGCTTTCGATAAGAAACATGTCACTTGCCCCTGGGATGTCATCGCCTTGGACATATCAAGAATATAGAGATTGTTGACGCGAGGTGCCTTCAACATAACCCACTCTTTTGGAATTTCGAAGCCCGGTTTGAGAATATAGCAAGATTTGTCATCAAAATAAACAGTAAATTGTTTGTCACAAATTTGACTGACACTCAACAGATTGTAATCTATCTGCTTCACATACGATATCACTTTTCAAATAATCATCTACTTCAACACTTTGTTTTGGATTGATCTTTTTAGGATCATTCAAAACTTGTTCAACTTTTTCACTTGACTTTGAAATTGAGGCTCCCGGAGTACCATTTGGTGTCCAAGACTGTTCCGAACGTTTCAAAATCCGAATCTGAGATTTTGGGTTCTCAGTCGTTTTCTTAACATCGTTCACAAATGAAACCTTCTTGGGTACCTTCTCTGATTTAACAGATTTAGGTCCAAAATTTGACTTGACAGCATGTTTTTGTGGAACCCTTTGTCTGTCATTTGTCGTGTTCACCATTGGTTTTCTCCACGGTTTCTCCATGGCTATCCGGTTACGACGATCATACTGAAATGGACGATCATTCCTCTTTTGATAAAAATTATTTTGGTTATAAAATTGTTGTGGTTGAGGAACAAAACGCCTTTGTTGTGGATAGTAATGATTATCAACCGGTTTCCTCATGAATTGCCTAACTTCAACTTCGTGCCTTTTGTGCCTCACGTACGGGCAGTGAGCAAGTAAATGCCCTCTCTCCCCGCACTTAAAGCATGCACGGTATTCTTCAAAAACATTTGGAGCATTCGGTTGAGCAAATGTTCAGACAGGATGTTGATTATTATACTGTCTATGCCTTAAACTCTCAGGAAGTGGACCCTTCGACTAGGCTGGCTCATGAAAACCGTTTGCTTTGTTTTTCGGTTTAATGAATTGGGTGACATGAACCTTTGGTTCTTTCGGAACATCCAAATACAGTTTCTTTAGAATTTCCGGTGGAATTTCATTTGTTCTCTCATGTTTTGGAAACCATATTATGCTTTCTTGCCAAATTTTATCAATTTTGGAATAGTTAGCAAACTTAATTGGATATTCCTCGTCAGAGATGATCTTATCGGATCCTTCCATTCGATAAAATACCTTGACTGGTTTGTCACTCATTTCCTTTTTAACCTCTTTCTTTTCAGACTTCTTATCACGATGTGCGTTAGCCATCGGATGAACATGTTGAGACGGTGACACTGGTTCATTAGTAATAATGTGATTTTCTTTTGGAATATCACTCACATTATCACTTTTGTCACTCTCAGAGTCTGAGTCATCATTTTCCACAGTTACTCCCTCATCATTCATGCCTAAAATCGGTCTCACATCGGAATGAGGATCACCAACACTTGAAGTATTGGATTCATTTTCCGATGCAGAGTCTGATTTTACTGAGCTCTCCGGTGTCACTTGACGACAATTGTGATTTTCAAAAAGCACCGGAGATGGCACAGAATTATAACTTGTGGTTTTATCATCAATGATGTGGTCAACAACATAAGCAATATGCTTGTAACTTTCTAATTTCTTGTTGACCTTTTTAGCATAACACTTGATGGTGGCCATTTCCAACTTTGTGTTCTCAAGTTCATTAATATAGTTGTTAATAGCTAATTGTTTTAATGAAAGAGTTTTCTTTAGGTCGGAAATGTCCTTTTTGTATCCATCAAGTACTTTGTTAAAAACAATCACTTCTTTGCGAGCAGATTGACAGTTAATTATAGCACTATCGCGTTGAATGCGAAGTTCTTTGTTTGCATCTGTCAATCTGTCACAAGTTCCACAGTACTTATCACCTGTAACATCAGTACTTACCTGTTTTGGAGGATCTGTCATGGCCATTAGAGCGAAATGAGCTTCCTTCCCAACGAAGAACTTTGAATAATCGATTCTGGTGAAAGCATCATCCACTATGCACGACTTCCTTGTCTTCAAAAAATCTGCTTCTGCCAGCAACTGATCAATTTCATCATCCAAAGATGTAACACTGGCCTCTGAGTCTGATTCACTGTCTGAATCTGAATAAACTGATTCACACTCCTCAGGAACATCAGAAACTGTGTCAATCACCACTCCTGAACTTGCTTCCTCAGCCTGAACTTCAACAGTTTCAGTCTCCACATTCATCTCATCAACCGATTCTTCAACCTCACTCTCAGTTTCTTCATTTTAATCAACTATCACCGACTCCTCGATATCAACCTGTCGGGCAACACAAGCCACATTCCCACCAGTAGTTATCTCCTCAGCACCAATTTGTATCCCAGACCAGTCAAACCTTTCATCCTTCTGGATCACCAAAGCTTGATTCTGATTTGTATTCTGTGGCTGCTCATTTGGTGTAGTGATCAGTATAATTGTTCTGGTTGGTTGTGTTTGGTTGTCTGTTTTGGTTGTTGTTAGAGGTGTTCTGTCGGTTTTGGTAATTGTTTTGGTTTTGATAGTTGTTGTTGTTTTGGAAAGAAACTTGGTTTTGGTTCTGTTGTTGTCGATTTTGGTAGTTTGAGTTAAATGGGTTTCTGTTACCTTGCTTAGGTGGCTGAGTGCGTTCTCTTTTGAAGTGTCCTTTACCTCCACAATTAAAGCATGTAACTTTCTCCTTGTTAAAACCATAAGTTGTGTTCGGAGAAGTACCCAAATCAGTCCTCCCGGTCTTTTCAATAAACTCGGTTGCTCTTCTCATAATACTTGCAAAAGCCCACTGAATATCTATCAGCTCCATCTCCTCTTTGTCGATTTGTGCATAGTCTTCATTGGTCAGGTTGTTATTACCAATTTGACTTGCAACTAAACTGTTATACGAAGCGACCATTGCTGAGACTAGCGCAATATGTTGCTGAGCAACCTCCACAGTCACATTACTCATATTGGATGTCTCCAATACCACCAGTTGCTGATTGGTTTGGTTTACTTGATTCATGTATTGTTGTTGTTGAGGTTGTTGTTGTGGTTGGTTAGCAGAATAAAATGCAGCTTGCTGCATTGGAGAAAATGGTGAAATGAAAGAATTGGTGTATTGTTGTGGTGGTGGTGTATATGATGGTTGTGAATAAGATGAGGTTTGTACTAGGTAGTTGATGGGTTGTTTTGGTGGTTCCATAACACTTGAAATACATGCTATATGTGGTGCCACTGTTCCACCAACACTCGAGTTTCCCACAGTAGCTGAAGTACCACCATGATATAAGTCTGGGTTCTGAGGAATCTGAGATCTCTTAGCTTTCCTCTTCTCCTCGAGTTCTTTATTCTCCAGCTTTTGAATGAACTCGTTTATAGTCCAATACTTATAAGCATCCTTCTCTTTGATTACTTCGACATGTTGATCCCAGTACGGTGGTAATGCATCTGCAAACTTGTCCACCAGATCTGTCATAGGAATCTGTATTTCATAACTAGACAATTCAGTTAGTAAATGACAATATCTAGGAGTCAACTCTTTCAATGTCTCGTTCCCGACATAACTAAAGTTCTCAAATTCTTTTCTCAATTCCTCCATCCTCAACCTTCTCGTCTTTTCATTACCATCATGACGATTCTTTAGCACATCCCATAACTGCTTAGAAGTAGTGCACGACCCAAACTGATGTAGCAAATCGTTTTTGATCGCCTGAGTTAACTGAGAATATGCCTTCTTTTCCACAGCAAATTTCTTCTTCTCATCGTCCGTCAAACTCTCCAAAGGAACAGGTTCACCGGTGTTCTCTAAAATGGGTGCAACATATCCTTTAGCTATCATCTGCCAAGCCTCTGTACCTTCCAACCCCATGCCTTCAAGATGAATCTTGAATTTCTTCTGCCACTGGTTATACTCCTGCATCTCCATTAGCTTGGGTGGCCGATTCCCGCTACCTGAAGATAAGTCATTTATTAGTGTAGAAATAGCATTGGTAGTTTGAGTATTTACCACCGCGGCTGCTACTCCCCAATAATCTGCTGCAGGTTGTTGTGACGAAGATGCAACGCTCTGAGGCATCGAACTAGTCATCGCTAAGTAGTTAATCGGTTGCGAAGACTGAGCGCTCGATTTCTGAGCTGCCACTGTCCATGGGTCCATAGTCACTTGCTACTGTTGTTGTGTCGTTCCCGGTCACGGTGTAGTTGGAAAATTCCACATGATGTTCACAAACTTAGAAATTCACCAAACTTAGAAAATTTCCCAATAACACTTCTACTTTCGCCCTGAATGATCCTACTTTCGCCCACAATTAAGCACCCGAATGTAGAATCTTAACCAGAATGTAGAAAACCAGCAACACTTTTCCACGTTCGTCCAAAATCTTTCACTTTCGTCCACTAAGTTTCCACTTTCGCCCCCCCGTAAAACCGAATGTGGAATTATAGACCCGAATGTGGAAATATCAACACAACAATCCTAGGTTCGACCTGAAATAAGCTACTTTCGCCCGAAAAAGCTCAGGTTCGCCCTAAAAAGGTCCAGGTTCGCCCACTTCTCTCTAGATTCGACCCATTCATCTTTGAAAAACGGTTACACTTTGAAAAACGGTTATTTTGATCTGAGATTTACAAAAGTTTGTGGATTTTGATGATCTTTATCAGGTTATGATTCGGAATTGATTTGGAACAACTTTAATTCTTGGAAAACTTGATTTTAACCACGAATTCAAATCAAAAACCTTCATGTATCAAAAACCATTTTCATTCAAAAACAGATGAAATTTGATCAAAATTAAGTCCAAATCAGCTCTGATATTATCAATTTTGTTGTTGTATGACCTCTATGGCTCTGATACCAGTTGTGAATCCAGTTATAAACCGAATTCGTGGATCGAATACACATAAACAACTCGGTTTCAGACGGGAGATTCGAGACGAGACAGAAATTAACGATAACAAAGTCATCACAGATTCGTATTACTACAGAAACGGTTACAGACACTGTCATCAGTAGGATAAACATCTATCTCGGGGCCGGGGGAGGTCGGGCATGACCTCCCCCTTGAGAGCATTCTAAGCACAAACTCAAATCACCAAATGAAAACTAACACATGAGATTGCTATTTATAGTCCAACACCAATTTCCACCTTCGCCCCTTTGCTTTGGACGAATGTGGAATGTTTCCACATTCGCCCCTTTGCTTTGGATGAATGTGGACCAAAGTCCACCTTCGCCCCATTGTATAGGTCGAATGTGGAATGTTTCCACATTTGCCGGTCGAACGTAAACTTTGTGTATTGTCCTATATACTTACAAATGCATCAGATCCATAAAATGCCCTTATGGATCACCACAATCTCATGTAACACAATACAAAGACTCAACCCTAGTCTATTCGACAGTGACGTCCACAGAAAGTGCATCAACAACATAGCTTAAATAAATAGACTAATATCTATGCAGGGACGAAACGCGGCTGTCATCGAAGCAGTGTAACCTCTTAGTCGATCCAATCTCTATCCTGCGTATCTCTAATCCGCATCTAGCTATCATATACCTTGCGTTGCCATCCAATCATCTGCAGTACCTGAACACATGCTTAAAAGAGTTTGGGTCATCAAAATATGCCGGTGTGTCCGTGTAAGTAGTTTAGTACATCCAAAAACAGTTTATCAGTTCAAAACAAGTTTACACAGTTTAACACACGTGATGTACAAGCGACCCCTCAACCCTAACACTAGATCTATCTACTGCCATTATAGATCTACTAGGCATAATATATGCCGCAACAGTCCTCAGGCCTCAGTGGAGGGTTTCCCGGTTCCCTAGTCCCGGGTCCACTATGCGTGGGGGTTTCCCCAAGTAGTACTACCCATATATTAAATGGCTCACCTATGAGTTAATGAGTGTCAGTATTATCCGGCAGCTAGTATCTTGTCACATCACAAAAGTTTAGACACACAAGCATACATACCCCAAAACAGTAAAACAGAAAATGGGGAATGGTACACGGAACTCACCTTAGCAGCGTATCATACATCCACATAGTATCCCAAATCAAGTTTCCAATCCCTAGCATGATCCTATTCAAATATATAAACATTAGCGCGTGTAACCAACACCGTGGTTACACGTGTGGGCATACTTAGGTTCTTTATCCAAATTTCCATTCGTCGGGTTTACTATCTTGTCCTAATTACATTTACTATCCATGTTACAAATAACGAACAATATTTAATATGCATGTGATGATGTTCGGTAATCCTCGTTATCTAAGTCCTTAATATCCCCGACTAATATGTCATAAGCCTCGTTGTCCTAGTTGTCCGTCCTATGTCTTAAGGGTTCGCTAAAGGTCCATAAAGTTTACCGAATCGTCCGCTGTCTTGTTTGTCTTTCAATTGCCTTCCATTTTATATGTGTTACAATCATCATTATCCTTTAATCTCGGTTATTATATTCGTATCATAAGTGTCGCGTGTCCGTTTATATCATTATTTATTCTTGAGTCTTTATTATTATTCATTGTTTCGAATATCCTACATGTTTCGCTCATTGTCCTAAGTCCACAACAATTATGTCCGAGTAAGTGTCCTATAATCCAATATTTCACACTTTAATGTCATATTTGATTCTTATGTTTTGGTGTCTGAACATCAAGCATCTTTTACAAGTATTCCATTTGTCTAATGTAGTAATGTTAGTTGCCTCATGTTATTTATATAAACAACCGCCGCTTCATAAAATCCTATTAGTTATTAGTTTTTACTAGTCGGATCGTGTCCGGTTCAATAGCTTGTTAGTGTCCCACACGTGTACACACGACCATAATACTAAGTCTAACATATAGTCCGAGTTCTTGTTTCATACCTCCTGGATCCCAACCGTTAATCGAATTAACTGGATTTTAATCAGACTTTGACTACTGTTGACTCACGTTGACCAGGTCTAGATTTGACTTCTGTTGACTGGTTGATAACCCAATTATTACACAGCAAAACCCTTCCTGTACTACACTCCGGCTGCCACCCGAAACCACCACCACAACCATTATTGATCCGAACATCACCACCACCTATCAACACCATCTTAACCCACTATAATCAATCAACCCATATGTTGATCTAGCTAACCATTATTCAGAAAATGAGAGGACAATGGAAGTTATTATCTTACTGATCAGGTCGGAACTTAAATCGAACCGCCGCCTCCATCACCATCCCCGGCCACCATAGCTAACCATCCTCACCTAACCATAGCGCCGCCACCACAGCCCTTGGGATCCTACCTGAACCACTAAACCGCCATCACCTTCCTGTTGTCCAGCAGAACCACCACTGAGCTCCTCCATCGAAATCCTACCTAATTTATCGGAACCTTAGACCCTCAGCAGCCCTATCCTATAAACATCACCACCAGATCCGCCGCCATCTCCGGTAGTCCTTCTTCCAACCTGTCGTCTCTCTCTCTCTTTCTCTCTCTCTCTCTTTTGAACAAATCAGAAGGTTGGGGTGGTTGTGGGTGTCGTTTGGCCAGAGCTCCGCCTGGATTGGTGGTCGGAGCTCCTTCATGCTTCACCCTCTCTCTCTGTTCGCTGCTCTCTCTATACAGTATATGTGTGTTTGTGTTCTATCAGAAAGAAAGGGGTTTGGGAGGGTGGATTGGGATTTATCTAATGGGTGTTTGGATGATGGTTTTACACAAAACCATTTGTTCTACAAATGGTTTTTGTGGAAATGTGTCAAGTTATGATGGGGACATGTGTCGGGGACATGTGTCCCCCCTAATGGGGTGACATGTGTCCCCAAGAGTGATTAGTCACAGGTAGGGGTTCATTATCGGGTGTTGGCTCAATCTTACAATGCGTATAATCTTACTCCCCACGTCAAAATAATTATGTAACTTCTCGGTTCGGCTTCGTATTTGGTTATACATAATTATTTTACTATTGATTTATTTATTATAGTATTTTTAGACGCGAAAAATTTTGGGTCCCTAGGTCCGGGGTGTTACAAGTTAGTTGGGACCATTTATACATGAGATTTCATTTAGTTTGGTTTTCTTAATTACCAAAGTTTTAAATCGGGAGTGAGTTTGATTAAGCCCAAAATCCGTAAGATTAAGTGATAAGCACGTGTTTATGGATTAGGGTCTTACACTGAGCCTGAACTGTGAAGTTAGTGTTGAAATTACCCCGAGAGATACTTGAAAGTGCAGCTCAACAAACTGGTATTACCTTTGAATAATTGATACAGAGGAAAGAATTTTGCTTTTTGGTATTACGATTGGGGAGCGGCTAAAGCGGTAATTGTTATGGACAACGAGGATAAGAAGAAGTTGTGTAGGAAGTTGAGGATTTTTTATCCAATGTGGTTGATAAATTGTTTAAAGAATGATATTGAAATGCTATACTTTATTCTGATTCACTTCGACGCACATGACATTCAACAAGTATGGAGATTTCAAGTCGTTGTCAAGTTTTGCTTTGTGTTTGAGGTGAATGTGGGATGTGATTACAAGGGGTTGCTTGGAAAACATGCTTTAAAGTTGAAGAAGCCAATTCAAACGAAAGAAGCAGGAAAGACTTTGAAAGCTAAACAGATGATGCAGAGTATTGAAAGAGATAGCAAGAACAAATAATCCAAGCTACAGACAAGGGGGAGTTTGTAGATGCATATTTTATATATGTGTCTGTAGTTTTCGAATTACAAAAGATAAGATTGCCGAAGTTTTGAAGGTGGTTTGTTTATTCTGGTTTTGGTTCTGGTAATCGTAAGGTCGAACCAATATCTATGAGGTCAAATGAAGGTGTTTATGTTTGATTCATACTTTGTTAGGGTCAAACTGGTTGGTTCGACCACACGATAGGTCGAACGAAATCTCTTATATATAGGTTTTAGTTGGTGATGGTTATTAGAGTTGTTGGTCAGTTGTATGTGTGTCTAGTAGTGTTCATTTACACCTTTGTGTGTGTGTTTTTGTTAACTTGTATCTACAAATGCTTTACGATCTTAAAGTTAATGAAAACAAGTTGAAAATGATTCTTATTGTGTTTTGATTACGGTTTTTATCATTTTACATGACAATTAGGGTTTCCACACCTGATACGTCAATACTCGTGTGATCATATTGTTTCTTTGTCTAAAACCGATCCTACAGAAAGAAGGTCCACCACAATATTCACACCCTTGTTGAACAAAATACCCTTCATGGTAAAGAGGTTTAAGTCGAGAATTTCAGTGTGTGACACTTTCAAGTGTTAAATTTATAAAATAAAACTATAGTTGCTCAATGTTCTAAAGCCTACATAATAGGCAAGTGTACCTATCGAGTGTAGTATAGAAATGAGCATGTACTGACTATCAATTTCAAGGAAACGATTTTTACTACGCAGCTTTAAGTTGCTAAAATTAAATTAAAGATAAATAAAAGTAAAAGATAATGAAAGTGACCGAGAAGATGACCAATAACCAAATAGGAGTGTTGCTTCGAGATCTGACTTGTCTTCGTATAGACTAATAGTAAATGCTTCATTGAGTGATGTGTTCCAAGTCATGCATCACCGCGATAACTTTAAAAATGATTTGTGTTCTCAAATGTTATTGTGAGGGTCTCTCTAACCGAGTAAGCTCACCTCTCAACTGTGAGGGGGAGGATCAACCAAGATTGTGTATACCCAACCTCGATGAGCCACCTCCAAAAGTTGTGATGTTGACATCTAACAACTCTATACTTTTATGAATAACTTGCCGACGACCGTAGAATGGCCAACAAGCTACCACTTGACATGGTAGAGGCGACGCTGCCTCCCGTGTACGCTCATCCCCTACTTGAATTAATTATTTTTTCAAAAAGCGATTGGCCTATTATTAATTGTGTGGAAATATAATAATAGAATTAAATAAAGACCGTTTATTTCTAACACGAGTTCACCAATTCTTGGTTTGTGCCAAAGCTAACACATAGACCATGTATATAAGTCGCTCAACCAAATCTTGGCTTATCACTATGACCATGTATATAGACCGTACCAACCCTAAGTGAAGTTTTGATAGTTGAGGATCAAACCACAAAGTGTGAATATTTCTATCCACAAATGGGCCAATCTCTACACGTGAAATTAAGTTAGCTACAAGTGCGCGGGTTTTTACACGTCACGGGTACACTCATAAGTCCCTCCACTTCCTACCAAAACACCCACAAGACCAAATACTAAGTTGAAGATGTATTATTGTTTGGAGATGTTGCTGAAGATTCTGTTGAGTACTCTAAAGAAGAAATCATTCCAATTCTAGAGAGAATGAGTTACGAGGGATCCTATCCTCTAACGCTAAAGAAATTGCTTCATCCGTATTGGAGATTTTTGGCACACGCGTACTTTTTCTGTATTAGTGGGAACAAGAGTGGAGTTGAGACTTCTGCAATAGTGGCGTTGGTGATGGGATGGAAGTTCAATTACTAAAAGTGTGTGTTTGATGATATGCTTGCCAATGTAAATAGTTTAAACAAGAAATATTGTTGAAATTTCCAAGATTTTTACAACTCATCCTTGATGCTAAGTATTCATATTTACAACAAACATTGGAGACTTATGATACAAATCCATGATCAACTAGTGTTTGGATTATTGAAACAAAAAAGAAAGGATGCAACGGTGATATATGAAGAAAGAAGGCCGTTAGAGAGACTGGGTGCATTTTCTGAAATTGTGGGACAAGCTCCTTGATGCGCGGGAATTTAAAGCCAAAAACTTTGGTGTGTGATCTTTCAAGTTTTAAATTTATAAAATAAAACGATAGTTGATTAATGTTTTAAAATCCACACAATAGGCAAGTGTACCTATTGCGTGTAGTATATAAATGAGCAAGTACCGAATATCGAATCCAATGTCATAATTTTTACTACTTAGCTTTAAGTTGCTAAAATTAAACTAAAGATAAATAAAAATAAAAGGTAACGAAAGTGACCGAGAAGATAACCAATAACCAAATGGAAGTGTTGCTTCGGGATTCAACTTGTTTTGGTATAAATTAATGGTAAATGCTTAATTAAGTAATGTGTTCCAAATTATGCATAACCACGATAACTTTAAAAACGATTATTGTTCTCAGTTGTTATTTTGAGGGTCTCAATACCCCGGTAAGCTCACCTCTCAACTGTGAGGGGAAGATCACCCAAAATTATGTATACTCAAGTTTTAAAACCAAGTTTTATTAATTCAAGACCTGTAATACAAATAATTTAAACTTAAAACGGATATAAATGTGTCCCTCTCAATAAAAATCTATTATTATCTTTTTTAAAATACAATTTCTTTTAACACCTAAGACTTAAACTCAATAATAATCCCAAATTATAATTTGAAACTAAGGGGGGACGGGGCGCCACCCGAATTGTCCACGGGTACCAACTACCAGCACAGTATCACCGCTGCCATACACGCTGGTAGTAGTCCCGTGGACCGTTTTGCTGGTACTGTTTACATTGCTGGTACCGGCTGTGGCTAACCACAAAGGCCATCTCTTCCTCGCCGGTCCACAGGTTCATTTTTGGTGTGTTTGGTTTTTTAAACCGTGGTAAATTGTGACTTTTAACCCCACCGTTTGATCACTTTATATACAACGCCGGTGACACGGTTGGAATAGTAGAATTAATTAACTGACCGTTTAGGTGAGCAAAATTCAATTAACTCGACGGTTTCCAAGATAAACAATTAAATTTGGTTGACCATTTGGTGGGACGGTTGAAATAGTAAAATTAATTGTTAGAACCGTGTAAAAATGTAAAAAAAAAGTTTGGGTATTAAAATGAAAATGAATAAAAAAAATCAATGGAGTGATGCCTACAAAAAAGTGTTTTAGTGAAGTAAATCAGTGAAGTGATATGACAAAACAGGATTAGTTAAAATCAGTGAAAGAAACTTAAAACACTAGGAGCACCCCTTGTCCCCTAATTTTGTTGGTTTTTTTTTTAATTACAATTTTACCGTCGTAATTTGTGATTGACCATACTACACTTGCCGACAGATACATGTCGGCGAAGAAAAAAGAAGGTGGTCAAAACTAAAAGCCATAATTAACACCACAACTCAACCTCTTTACTCTTTTTTTTTTTTACTATCTGCTTCCCATCGACTACTACTGATCCTTGTTCCAATTCCACTTCAACTTCTCATTTTCTAACTCGATTATTTGCTACTACTATATTATTATTAAATCAATTCCCAATTACTTTAATTATTTCCTCATCTGGGTTTCTCCAATTCGCAATCTGTGCTTATTATTATTACATGAAGTTGGGATCTTTTAGTTAATTATTAAAAATTAAAATGCACGGTTACAGTAGGTTAGGACGGGCAAGTGGGTCCCCTTCACCTCCTTCATCCCCTAGATTCCGGCGGCAGAAAGGCGGTTTCCGTGGAGATGTGAAGGTTGTTGAGCGTTGGCTTTATTTTGTAATTTCGGCGGTTTATCGCCGCAGAGGGGTTTTGTTGTTTGCCCCTTTGCTTTATGTTTCCGCAATGCTGCTGTATATGGGTACAATGGGTTTTCATGTTGGTTTTAGTACTAGTAGTAGTAGACATCTTGGGAATCCTGCTGCTGCTGCGCCTTTAGGCTCTTTGTATCGAAGTCCTCAGGTTTTTCGACATTTGTTGCCGCATATACAAGCACAAAATCACCGAACCAGTGACTTGGTAATCTTCTTCATTTCCAATCCTGTGCCTTTTTGTCGGATTATTTATTTATGAAGAATATTTTTGTGTCCTTTCATCTTAATCCTTGTAGACAGTGCTCTAATTATTGAATGCCTTTTGTTTTTAACAACCTTATTTTCGCATGAAAAGTGTGATTATTTCATTAGGTAAGTGTGAGTGTTAGATTTGAGGGGTGCGTGTAAGTCCAACACATTTATGTGCTTTCAAAACTTATGATTTAGGTTAATGTAAATATGGGTTGTCAAAAGGATTCATTTATTGTGATACCTCAGTATAGGAAGATGCCATCAACACATTTGTTGTGTTTTCATGGTTTCTAAAATTTTGTTTTTTTTTTTACCTAAAGTTGTAATTTTCTTCACAGATGATGAATGTCTGGAACATGAAGTCGCGTCAATCTTGGAAACCTTGTAATAATCTTCAGAATTCTCAATCAGGTTTGTACTTTCAATTAAATTGATCCAGAAAACTGACTTAATGTTGGCTTTTTTTTTTTTTTTCGAGAACTTTGATTCTAATCCAGTCTAAAAATGTGTTCATGTGTTACAATTCCAGAACTGCCAAAGTCAAACGGTTTCCTCATAATTGAAGCAAATGGCGGGCTGAACCAACAAAGATTATCGGTACTTGTTCAGCAATATTTTGAGTTATATAATTTAGTGGCTTTGGTATCATCGTTATGCTACATGATTGTATATCATATGATGGAACTTATTTAGTTATTATTACAGATATGTGATGCAGTGGCAGTGGCAGGCTTACTGAATGCCACGCTCGTGATTCCCATATTTCATTTGAACAGCGTGTGGCGCGATTCAAGGTAGCTTTTTGTTTCTCATTTTTCTCTAATTTCTTTGTCAATGTAATCTTCCATCTTTCTTTTTTTCCTTCTCTTATTCACTCTGGATTGATGGTAAATTTTATCTATCCGCTGTTTAGATGTTCTTTTAAGTTTTTATTGTGACTTCAAGTTGCAATAATGAATATCGATTTTCGATGATAAAAAGAGTTCATATTTGGAAAAGTCATTAAGAAGTACAAAATTCACATATTTATAGTAAATTTGAATACCAAATGATGATCAAAAGGTACCATATATCATGAGCAATAATATAAATTTCCCTTGGTTAAAAAAGAGTACATGAAGAAATGTTTAGAGACTTTCATTTTACAGATTTATATAACCTATCTCTTATGACCATATTTCATCCACGTGCAAGTGGTCATGGATGACATTTCCACAATGTCTCCTCAATAAGTCGTAATTTAGATGTATAATCTTTAGATGAGTTTGTGTTAGAAGGTTTAATAAGTAAATTACACTGAGAACATGTATATGCTCTCGTGACTTTTTTTGTGGCATGTATTAGAATATTGCATTGGCTATTAGTACCAAAATGGATTTTTATTAACTAAAATAAAATACGAGATAGTTCCATGATTTGAGAAGTGGAGGCTCCCAAAAGTCCTACCCCACCCCCTCCCCCCTGCACACACACACACCCAATATTATTAACTTTGACAAAAAGGAAAAAAACCTCATTGTTAGTTTTAATAATGAGCTGGAGCATTTGGAATTTTCAGTTGGCTCTATCAAACGGTTTCTTATTGAGCTGTGATTATATCACATTAGTCTCTTTGTATTCATTGCTGCTCTTTTGTGTATGCTCTAATCAATACATTACACACGTCACACAATATTCAAAGAACAACTAGAGGTGGTAATTTCGACCCTTCCTTAATGAACACATCTATTTGGGTCACGTTTCCACCCAAAAAGGTTAAAACAACAATATTAGCCAACAAATTGAAGGTTGCTAAAAGCATTGCAACTACTCACTTATAAGGTTTTAGTAGAAAACGATTGATTATTATAGTACTAATAATGGTATAAAACATTAATAATTATTTTAAGTTTGTGGACCAAAAGTGTGTAGGTCAACTCGGCCCATACATTACCCAACTTCCCATTTTGCCACCTCTAAGTCCGACTATTGTGCCGTTACTGACCTCATACATGTTGTATTGATATATATGGAAGTTTGTAAACATTCCTTTCTTGTATATTGCAGCAAGTTTGGGGATATATTTGATGAGGAGTTCTTCATATACGCATTGAGACATCATGTAAATGTGGTTAGAGAATTGCCCGTGGAGATATTGGAACGTTTTGACAACAACATAAGCAATATTGTAAATTTGAGAGTCAAAGGTTGGTCAAGTCCAACTTACTACCTTCAGAAGGTCCTGCCAAAGCTTCTGGAGTTGGGGTATGTAAATGTGCTTTGTTAAAAGCCTTTTTTAATTAATTAATTTATTTTTTATCATGTCTCCAATAAACTCTTATGCACTAGTGTGAGTCTTATGCTTGGGGGAAATTCCAAACCATTTATTTTGCTCTGCGCTCATAAACAGTTATTGCAGAGAATATGAATACAATATGTATGTTACTAATATAATAATCAGTAAGAATTAACAGTAATATACTTGGGGGAAATTTTAAATCATTTGGCTTGTTTCACTTTTTGATAAGTTTGAGATTAATGTTAACCCCTTATGGTTATTGATTATGCAGGGCAGTACGTATTGCACCATTCTCAAATAGATTGGCTCATGCTGTTCCTTCAGAAATCCAAGGGCTTAGATGTTTATCAAATTTTGGGGCACTTAGGTTTTCGGAACCTATACGCACACTTGCCGCAAAAATGGTTGATAAGATGATCCGGAATGCTTCTAGCAGCGGCGGGAAATATATTTCTGTCCATCTCCGTTTTGAAGAGGTGCACAATTCACCCATTTTCTTACTTGTAAACTGGTCGGTTCGGATTATGTTTTATGTCTAACCGGGTTGAAACTTGAAAGTCATTATAAGCTTGTTTTAGCACACTGTTCTGACTCTTTACAGTGTTGCAAAACAAGGCCGAGTTGACCGATTACTCCCCGAGTACTCGCTTCAGGGTAGGTGCGCGAGTATAGCCGAGTTGGCCGACTACTCCGAGTACTCCTCACATAGGCCGATTTGACCCCGAGTACTCCCCCGATTAGGCCAAGTATTCGCTCCAGGGTAGGTCGCCGAGTACAAGCCCAAACCGAGTTTTGCAACACTGTTCTTTACCCGAACCAGCCAACCTGTTCATATGTCCACCTCTTATCTTGCACATAGACATTCTCACTAAAATGTTTGTTTTGAAGGACATGGTTGCATTTTCATGTTGTGTATATGATGGTGGTGAGGAAGAACAACGGGAAATGGATATTGCTCGTGAAAGAAGTTGGAGAGGAAAGTTCCGGAAGAAGAATCGAGTAATAAGACCAGGTGCAATTAGGATGGATGGAAAGTGCCCTTTAACTCCTCTAGAGGTATCTTTTTTCAAACAAGTTTCACAAAAACGTGCAAGTTGGATTTTTTTGATAAAGTTCTGATTATTTAAGAAACTGAATTGACCAAAATTGACATTTTCGGGGAAAAAAGTGTCACGTTTGCAGTAGAAGCAATTGAAGGGGCGAATAGGTAACTTTTAACTCTTCGATATAGTTTTGTTGCTCATTAACACCCACTAAATATATTATTTTTGACTTGTAGATTTTTTTTTTCTTTTTGTTTTACTTTTTTTTTTTTTAAGGCTAACTCACACATACACCCACTTAACCTACTCCTAAATCGACGCCAATGGTAACCATTGGGCAGAACCCTCAACGACTTGAGGAAGAACACCTTTCCTACACTCCTTGGTCTCATACTCTCATTGACCAATCTACATAATAGATTTTTGGACGAATCTTTTTTTTTTTTTTTTTTTAATTCAAGTTCATGGTATTTTTTTATTCAAGTTGATAGTTAACTTTATGTAATCCATACGAGGCTCAAAATCATATACATGAAATGTAGGTTGGAATGATGCTTAGGGGCATGGGTTTTGATAACAACACGTCGGTATATGTGGCAGCAGGTAAAATATACAAGGCTGAGAAATATATGGCACCACTAAAACAGATGTTTCCACGCTTAGAAACCAAGGATACGTTAGCTTCACCTGAGGAGCTTGCCCCATTTATGGTATTTCTCCACCTTTTAAATAGTATTATAATTATAATTGTACCTTATGTTTTAAACTCAAATAAATGATTTAATACCATTATCCGTGTAATATGCACATTAAATAATAATTAATTAATACATTTAGGTGGACTTGATAAATATTCAATAATTTAGTTGTGCTTGTATGAGCCATTCATTATAAAGGTAACACTTGATTATGACATGGCTGGCTTCATAAATTATTCCCCCTGGTTTTCGTCATTACTAATAAAAAAATATAAGCCAGTTGACCAATTTTAACTTAGGTGGGTTTAAATTACACGACAAAAGGAAATTTCAACTCACATGGAAGCAGGTTGTATAACAAAATTATTTGAACATTTGAAATTGGTGATTAACTGCAGGGGTACTCTTCAAGATTGGCTGCTCTTGATTACACGATATGTCTCTACAGCGAGGTTTTTGTTACAACCCAGGGTGGAAACTTCCCTCACTTTTTAATCGGTCATAGGCGCTATTCCTATGAAGGACATGCCAAAACAGTAATACCTGACAAGAGAAAATTAGCTCAGTTGTTTGATAGTCCCCATATCAGGTAACCATTTTACTTCAGTTTCAGTCAGTCAAATGGGTAATAGACTATGAAATGGGTGGTATTTTCAAGTAATTTATATGTCAATTCACGTTGTAACCAATCCATTGTAGAAAATCATTGAATATGAAATGGGTTGAACAATCTAACCGGGTCATCCTCTTTGAATGTATCATTCCTAAATAAGTTTTTTGCGAGGGTGATGTTTGTTTAAATAAAATAAAGCGAAGTATCATGTGGGACCCATAAGTATCCATGTAGGCTGTGCAGAACTATCATGTCTGCATACTTTGAAAACCGGTAAATTTAGCTTTGAAGTTACCAGGAAAAGATAATGAAATGCTGCAATTTGCATTGGACATCACATTATTCCTTCAAGTTTTTCTATTAGTCGTGGTAACGTATCATCTTTTGCACGGGTTGGTCTGGCCTGAAACATTTTGTCTATAGCTAGTTACTGTCATATACTATTACAAAAGTTATATTAGTTTAGCAATATAATATGATTCATAAGGTTTTATGAACACTTTGGGCGGCATTCACCTTTTTGACATGTTTCATCTTGGAGACCGTATGATTGGTCAAAAATAGTCATACGTATGCTGTGTGACATGTCAGTGGTGTTTGTTTAGCCATGTCCTTCATTTTAAGAAAAAAAAAAATTCAGAAAAATAGTCATACGTATGCTGTGTGTGACATGTCAGTGGTGTTTGTTTAGCCATGTCCTTCATTTTAAGAAAAAAAAAATTCAGAATCGACATGTTTTGACTTGTATCCCGGATCGACCCACTGATAAGTTAATTGTATGTTGTTCCAGATGGGAGAGCTTTCAGAGGCAGTTGCGGGAAATGCTTCATCATAGTGATGTAAAGGGAAGTGAAGTGAGGAAGCCAAGTGCCTCACTTTTTACATATCCAATGCCTGATTGCATGTGTAAACAAGCAGCTGCTAAAAACTCAACAAGACTAACAAGATAAGACTTGCACAGATAGTATATAAGTATATGGCCTTGAGGCTGTGACAATATAAACTAGAATTCTTCTTACACATGTAGTTATTATCATTATTATTTATTAATATTAATTTGTATTTAGATGAGGTTTATATGCATACTGAGTTGTATATACTTCCAAGACAATTGGACATACTTATATTCAAATTGTTTAATTTGTTTTTTCTTGTATTCAAATTTCATGTCATGTTACATAAGTTCTTCAAACACCACTCATTTCTATTGCGATGGTGTAGATTGTGTGATATTTATCGTTTTTTTTTGGGAGTTGGTTATTCTAAGCTAAAGAAAAATTACAAAGTAAAAAATATGACAATTTAGACCTATCACCTTTAGACAACTTTACTCTTACCATTCTATAAACAATGTAGTCATGGTTTGTAAGAAAAGTACAATATGTATAAAGGCTAACATTATCATAGTTTGCATCCAAAAGTTATAGTTACTCTCTGTCATGGTACAAGAGTTCCAAGTAGGATATTAAGAGAAAAAAGGTGTTAATTGAGAACCATGATAATATGAAAAGGTGTTAATCGAGAACCATGATAATATGAACTGCTCATTATCTCTAAGCTTTTTTTTTTTTTTTTTTAAATTGCTCGAATAGTCCCTGGGTTTGCTTATATTTCACCTTTAGTCCTCAACTTGTAAAAATTACAAGTACAGTCCCCAACTTTTGACATTTTTTAACTAGGATAGTCTCTGGGGATAACGGAGGTTAAATTATCGAGTTAAGTGGTGTGAAATTACTAAAATACCCTTTTTAAAATTAATATAAAAAGAAATTAATGTGGGACTCACCCACTATATCTTCCCCAACTCACCACCTCCCCAAACCACCACCACCCATCTCCACTTTCACGACCACCACCATCGACATCCCAACCACCATAGCCCCCACCCACTTCATCTTCCCTACTCATCACCTCCCCAAACCACCACCACCACCACCTCCCTTAATTCTCACATTTCCCTAACCCTTTCTGTCACTCTCAAGATCCAGCTAAAGGAAGATCCCGCGAATCAAGGATTGTCATTTAATACCCACATTTCTCCATCGAATCCCCCAAACCAAGCCTTAATTTCATCAAATCCTCTATAAGTTAATATACCCACATTTCATTCTCGATTTATTATATCATCTGCTCTCTTGATTTATATAACATTCACAATCTGAACACCTAGCTGTTAATAAGTAGTAAACCTCGTGATATGTCTTCTATATTTCGTTTATTAGTAGATACCGAAGGTTCATGTAGATTATTAATGTTTGCGTTGATCAATTGTTGTTGATTTGGCACGTGTTATTGCAGATTTATATATTTGGAACAATTTGTTGGTGAGGGGAATAACCAGTTGATCTGAACATACCTATTTGATTTATTCATTCCTATGTAGTCTTGTTTTTTATTTTATTATTGGTCAGCTTGTAAAACTGTGTTAGTGGTTGTTTGGGGAGGTGGTGGTGGTTTGGGGAGGTGATGAGTGGGTGGGGGGCTATGGTGGTTGGGATGTCGGTGGTAGTTGTCACACCCCGACATTTCCCTAGTCGGTTGTGACGTTTGGTGCCTTTGCCAACGCAGCGGAAAGATGCTTCTAAGACCTTTGGTTTCCTGAACGCCAATTCTAACACTCTAGGATCACCGATCCCAAACTGTCACCTACTCCAACCGTGCCGTTACCAAAGTTAAACCTGAAAGACATACTTAAAAAGTCAACATAAAGTCGGTGAGTTCATAAGTTTTACAAAAGAGTTGTTATAAGTTCCAAAGATCATATCCGTTACTACTAGGTTATAAGAACGTTAGCTAGACGTTAAGTGTTTTTACTACTACGGTTGGGAACCATTACTAAACACGAACAAGAAGATGAAACCAGCCCAGACTGACTAGGCTACCGATGCCTCGGTAACCCGAATGTTAAGGACAATATGCACCCGCCCGGCCCCGCCGTCGAGTGGGGCTTGTGAGGCCCAATAGATCTATCCACATTTCCCCCCGTTGTGCATTCCCGCACATTCATGGTTTCCCCCTGGGACTTTCCGAAAAAGCCGTATAGTAACATAAAGTAACCATAGTATAACATGATCTTTAATAAATAAGTAATAGCATGTTTCTCCCCCGAAGACAAAACTGTAAAAGTGGGGCTGTGACACTCACGCACCCATTTCATTTTTCAAAGACTTGTTCGTTTGGAATTCCTCTGGTTTTCATAAAAGAAGCATGTCTTCCACCCCGAAAACATTTATAAAACAGTAAAGAGTGGGGTCATGAACTCACCTTAATTTCCTTGCTAAGCTAGCAAACAAACCCGAAGCTTTGACCGACTTCCTCGTGCCCTATAACCAACAAGGGACACCTTAAAGTCTAACACATATAAACCTAGCCTATTATCCGGCTATCTAGACTCGTGTATAACATCTCGAGTCCTAATATGCTTTAACTCGACGAACCGACCGTGACTTAAATATGTTTTATGCGACTTAATACTCAAGTTAATCACTTGTTACTATTCGTGTATAAACCACGTTGGATTATTATTATGAAACGTATAAACTTATCATGTGTCAAAACTCATCTTATAATTATATTTTAGGAAAATACCCTTTGATAAAAATATAAGTATAGTTATTTAAAACGATCAATAACAATGTCGCTTCTTTTCCAAAATCCGCGATCCTTTAAAGGTTTCGAAACATAAACTTTTGTATAAATCATTCTCAAATATGTCGAGCGTTTTGTGATTCAAAACCGTTTAAATAGAAATGTTTTAGTTACCAAAATCTTTGAAAATTAACAGTTGACGCTCAGTAAATAATATGTATTTGTTTTGGAAATAGTGTTCGACGTTTTTCTTTAAATGTTGCAAGAAATCATTTGTCGAAAACCCTTTGCGATATTGTAGAAAACTACATTTGTCAAAATACTTGAAGATTGTTATAACGAAATATATAATAAATATCATCCCGTTTATACTTATAATTTTGTAGAAATTTCGGCAGAGTTTCCTCTGTTTTTGTATAAACCAGGCAACACAAGTCACCTACAATTTTCCCAAAATCAATATACAATACGAGACTTCAAATCCGTTATTTATCATATCAATTTATACGTTTCAACGACTTTTATATAACAATATATATATATATATATATAGTCCAATCAATTTAGCCCGAGGTCCAATAATAACAAGTGACGCTTTATATACTTATTAATAATAATATTGTCGGTTCGATTGCGAGATAATACTAATTATTATTTGAATCTATATAAATTTATTTACAACTATAATCACACGAAATAAAATACAAAAGATTTAGATATACCATAATCGTTTGCACGTGCAAAACAACACCGTCTCGCACAACCCGTTGACCAGATCTGACGGTTGACCAGATCTGACCGCGTTTTGACCAGTTTGACTGTTGACCGGATGTTGACCCGGTTTGACCGAAACCAAAACAAGACCGTCTTGACCCGGGCTGAACCATCGACCAACGAACCAACCGAGACCCAAGTTAAAATCAAACCCGAACCACCACGAAAACCCCAAAAGTTGGCCACCACGAGCCGAACCCAAACAACATCAGATCTGAACCGAGCTTCAGTCAAAAGAATCAAAACCCAACCCAACCCGAGCAAGACTGAACCCGAACCAGGACCTAACCAGGTCCGGACCACCATCCACCATAACCGGCTCCTATAACCACTACCCGAGAACACATGCAGCCCCAAATCCAACCCGAGCACTCATCGGACCTGACAACCAATGAACCACAACCATATTCAAAACCTGACCCAAACCCGAGCCCTAAACAGACCCGAGCCCGAGCCAAACCAGCCGAACCATCATCACCAAAGACCACCGCCGCCGCCTTCCTCTTGAACCCCACCAGCGCCACCACTACAGCCCATGACGGGCCTGGAACCATGCGCCGCTTCTGTTGAAGGTTTCGGGCCAAAGGATTTGCGCCGCCCCTTCCCTTTACGGGCTGTAACATCACCACGCCGCCACCACCGTGGGAGGTGGTGGCTGGCCGGCTCTTTAACAGGGAGGAGGAGAGAGATAGGGACGTGAGAGGGTAGAGAGAGAAACGAGCGAGATAGAGAGGGAGTGTAGAGAGAGAGAGAGAGTAGCGGGTTAGAGAGAAAGAGAGAGGGGTCTTGTGGCTGCCAAATGAAGAAGAAGAAGAAGAAGATAAGAGAATGAGATCTTTTATAGTTAGGGTTAGGTTAGGTGTGTTATTACCGCGTATCGAACCCGTTCTAAACGTATCGTGCCTCGGTTCGTGTTTTGGTTCAATAATAAATTACAAAAGTTAGTCGGTTGTGTTTGAAATTAAAAATAATAACAAACCAAGCAAAAATTTAAATATATTCGTTGTCCGACGCTTGTTTTCAGAACACGCGTTTAAATCGCGTCAATTTAATCGGACGCAGTTTCGATTGTAAAAACGGTCAGTAGACTTCCGAAACTTAATAATTAGCAATATTTGAAATAGATATTTATTTTTAATCATAAAAATCACGTCCGTGTAGATCGAAAGTTGCCGGGTGTCACAGTAGTGGTGGTGGTGGTGGTGAAAGTGGAGATGGGTGGTGGTGGTTTGAGGAGGTGGTGGGTTGGGGAAGATGTAGTGGGTGGGTCACACATTAATTTCTTTTTATATTTTTTTTAAAAAAATGGTAGTTTAGTAATTTCACACCCACTTAACTGGATAATCTAACCTCCGTTATCTCCAGGGACTATCCGAGTTAAAAAATGTCAACAGTTGGAGACAGTACCTGTAATTTTCAAAAGTTGAGGACTAAATGTGAAATCTGAACAAACCACAGGGACTATTCGAGCAATTTTCTCTTTTTTTGCATATGTATACACTAGTAAGAAACGCGCGCTGTGCGGCGTCGGTTACAATTTACTTTGTCTTACTCGAATTCTATGAGTTTGTTGATCCTCTTATGATAAATAATATCATGCATGTGTTATTTTTCTATTTCGAAATATCGGTGTGGTGCATCTATGCAATAAACCTTACAGATCTCAACTAAAAGTAAAGTAGATGCCAAAATATAATCATTGTCGGTTGGTTTACAGTATGTTTACCCTTTACATATATATATATATACACACACACACACACACACAATTTATAGTTAACTTGGGTAAAGACTGCTATCGAAACTAAATGCCTTGTAAATCCCACAATTAGCAAAGCTAAGAGTAGAGTCTGAGGAGAGTGAGATGTAGGCAAACCTTACCTCTATCCTTGCAGATAGAGAGACTACTTCCAGAGAGACCCACCTCTCGACAACACACAATCACCAAGCAAACAACACTAACAAACTAATAAAGAGCTATCGAACTTAGAGAAACTTTGAAAGCGTCACGTAGTAAAATAAAGGTATCTATGAAATAAAAAAACAACATAACTCATAAACTCCCAAATACAAGTCACCCTTATAGGCCTCCTACTAGTGAAAGAAAAAGTCTAGGCTCCTAGAACCACGCTACGATACAACCAAACCCTCCCAAATAATCCTTAACCTTAATTTTGTGCCTCCAGGAACCCCTATCCCCAACCATTGTGACACCCCGCATTTTCGGGTTAGATAGTCTAACCTAACTCTAGTTGATTTACACGATAGTTCCATAACATTGCACTTGACTAGGATTAGTTAAGTAAGTCGCATGGTACACAGTTACAAGTTAGTAACTGCACAAATGGTAATTCAAGGAATTGCCAGATCGAATACATGATTATCGAACCCTGAACGTTGGTGAATCAAGAAAATAGATAATTGTGAGATAATTGTGTGATATTATTTGCAATTACGTGTTTATGTGAAACTATGTGTAAACTGCTACGTGTTATGTGATTTAAACCAAATGTGTTATTGAACTCGTAACCGATGAACCGTTAGGATGGTTGGGGTCTAAATACATGGGGTTACGCTTGGTATGGTCCAAAATAACAATTACATTGAAGGAAACATGCAATACGCTGAACTGGGCCGCCTGAAACGAATGTTGTCAATCTGAATGGCCGTTCAAATTGACCGAATGGGGGTTCAGATTGACAGACGCGTGAAACCGACTTAAAAAGCCTGTTTAAGAAATCTTAAGCCCCATGCACCTCATAACCTTAACACTAATCGTCCATAATAGCACCCATACGAAAAAAAACCCTCTAACACCTGCTAAAGCTCAAGAACATCATCCTGGAGGATTGGAAGGTGTTAGGTTCTTGATTTTGAAGTGCTTTAGGTATATTATCTTAAACCTTTGTGTTTTAATCTTCCTGATCATGTTTTAAACACCATAATAAAGTTTGTCCAGATCTGATATGGTTTTATAAAGATTAAAACTTGGATTAACATGATAAACATAAAGATTTATGAATGATTATGTAATATGATTGCATGTTATTGAATATCTATGATGTTTGAGCGTCTATGGTTTATAAATCATATTATGTACGATGAATCTTGCATGTTCTGATCATGTTAAATGTGTTAGGGTTATTGTATGATGATTTCTTGGTGTTCTTGGTCAATGATATACACATAGGGTTTCATATAGTTGATAATATTGCATGCTTAAAATATGGACAGAATATGAATGTTGACTTGTAGGCTCTGTATCATGACTCTAATGTATCTTTTTGATCGATTCTTGTTATGTGCATGTCGTACATGGTCTTAGATTTCTGTAATGGGCAAAATCATGTGATTTGGTGTTCGTTTGATATGTTTTTGGAATTTTATTTGAATACGGGGCAAAATTAATTTTCGGATTAAAAACTTAGGTCAACTTTAATCAACTGAAACTCGAGTTTTATGAAGAGTTAGGTTATGAAATTTGGACAGTATGTCGACGTTGGAAAAACTCAGCTTTTCCAAGTAGATTCATCTCGTTTGGATGAATACACAATTATTGGAAATTTTTATCGTAAAATGACCTGATGTGAAAGTTTTCAGAACCTAGCCGTAGTAATTGATTTTTCATAACTTTTCAACGAGGTTTTTCTTGGAAAATAAAAATATTGTAACGACAAATGGACTCATAGAAATATTTTGTAAACTTTTGGTTATCTAATTCTTTGTGCAAGTATTTTTAGAAAAATTGTTTTGGCGGTGTACAATATGTCCTAAAAACACAGATTGTGACGTAGATGCGTATGTGCTTATTTGAGGTCTTATATGCTTTGATTTTGACTTGAACTTTCGTGTACACTTATATGAGATGTAAATCATGCGTAAGATTGATGATAAACATAACTTTCACCAACGAGTTCGTAGGGTTTACTTGTGCATGTAATTATACTAGTTGTCACTTAAATGTTTTCACATTCTTAAACGTTTTGGACAAACGAGTTATGTGGTGTATGGTATGGTATGTACACACGTACTCACATGATGACACATATAATAGGGAGTCAGTAGCACGTCCTTGTTACTTTTGGATTGGATTTTAGCTTTGCAACCTATGGTGAGTTTCACTACTCTTTTTCTCAAAAGCATGCGTCTCGGGTTGAGACAACTTACATACTTTTCTAATCCGGTTTGGGACTACTACTCTATCCCGGGTTTTAGGATACATTGATTCACGGGGTGAATCGGGTTTTGCTAGTTCGCAATCTTTGTCCTTGATGAACTAAACCAACACTATCATTAAAGTCCTTCACGTACCGAATGAGTTGCCGGGTTGGCAAGCGGGTTACTAGTTGATAGCGCTATTAGGTTTGACAAACCTCACAACGTGCTGGGAGTCGGGAGTGAACTATGACCTTAGATTTTATCATTCTTGATAGGCAATGATGGGAAGCAAAAATCAGCTCGCGGGGCGACTGCATCATTTAAATAACAGTTCGGTACTTTCATTGTTTAGTTATCATGAATGAGTTAGCTACCCTTGGCATACGCTGAACTAGTAGTTATTGATTTCTGTTCTTGGGTTTGGGAAACCTAACTGTTGTTCTTGGTTTGGGAAACCTACACTTTTACTTACCTTACTTTGTGAACTCACCAACTTTATGTTGACACACGATAGCATGCTTTTGCAGGTCTCTAGGTTCGGAGCACGATAGGACATGCATCCTTGTGTCATGGGTTATGAACATTATTGAACTTATACTTTGCTTTACATTCAATGGTTTTATTTTTGGCGTGTTTTCTTGTGCATGAACTTAAACGATTATGTTTAATTTACGCTTCCGCAACTTATCTAAACTTTGTGGTTAAACACTAAACTTGATTTTTGAAAAACGAACTAAATGGTTTGGGCATTTACAGTCGTTCATATGGCTTATGGCTATGGGATCCTGGTATGTCAGGCGCCTCGCAGTATAAACCCAGCAGTGGAAATCTGAGGGTGTGACAGATTGGTATCATAGCCGCTGGTTATAGTGAACTAGTACTGCATGGTGAGTCTAGTCTATAACTGTCATAGCATAAGAATTGCATTAGTTACACTCATAGCTTAAGTGTACAACTAGTGTTAGAGCTATGTATACTTGCTTAACAAGTTATCAGAGATACATAATCCTTTAATACTAAATCCGATACTGAGCAGATCCTTGGTGAAGGATGAAAGCTAGGCCATGTGGCGCATCAATTGGGACTAAAATTCCAACCAGCTTCACGGATGGGGAAGTTGACAATAGAGTTAGTGAGGGTACGAAGAGTTAGATACATGGGAGAGAACCCTTGAAGGCAGTATGGCCACTATAATGGAAAACAGCGCAGTACCCACGGCGCGATGCTACACTTCGAGTAATGAAGGGAAAACTACTGAGGGTCGACGCGAATTGTTGAAGGAACAAGTGGAACACTTGATGACTTAGTTAGTAACTACCCAGTACAAATTTGGAAACTGTACACTGTTAGTCTTAAGGATCCCCTACACCTTTGGGGAGGAAGAAGAGGAATTAGAGAAGGAACCCGAGCCAATCAAACCCGAAGAGAGCAAAATGGAGACTCTATTATTTTCACTGAGCACGGGGACGATTGATTCCTATCTTCATTCACTTGATCATTCTTTCTTTTATTCTAGACCCAGTCGAGACTGAGTTGTTCTCTTGAAGTTTGTTCTTTATTCCAGCTTTCCTACACTATGTGTGAACAATCGCATGGCCTGCATATTTTATATCACATGAGCTTATGGTGAATGTAGGATCACTATGGCTAGACGTGGACATGGACGGGGAAACATCAACATAGCACAGGCAGAACTGAATGCACTGATTAATGAAAGGGTAGTTGCATCTCTTGCAGCCTTTTAAGCTGGTAACAACTTATTCGAATTAGTCTCTCTCTCTCTCTCTCTCTCTCTCTCTCTTCGTTTCTAAACTCTCATCACTAAGGTACCTACCTTACTCGTATTATCTTTGGCAACAGTTGGATTTTCATTTCCTAGGCGTTCGCGCTAAACATTGGGTCTTAGAAACCTTGGTCCCTTAGCCAAAACAAAACTCTGGTTGAAGCCTAGATGCCCCTACCGACACCTAATTCGCTAAAACCTATGGTTCTGATACTATCGGTAAAAGCTCGAGTAACTCGTATCGTACTTTGTCGGCTTTTTCTGCCCAGCTGTATTAGACTGTGTCTAAGCTTTTTGCATTGGTCTCACCCCCGAAGGACTGACCAAGATGCGTACGACAGAGAAGGTATCCTACCCCTTACAAGGAAGTGTTTGTTCCCTTTCTCAACCGATGTGGGACCTTACTATCCATCCCACTTAGGGAACCCAACATTCTCGAGGGAACGACTGACACACCGATCCGAGACCATGCTCTGATACCAAACTGTCACACCCCGACGGTTGTGAACCCTTAACACATTTACCACGCAGCGGAATGTATACACCTAAGACTCATTGAACTCTGAACGCCATTTCTAATTCTCTTGGGTTTCCAATCCCAAACTGTTTGCCTATTCCAATCGTGCCATTGCCAAAATGTAGACCTAAAAGACATACTTAAAAGGTCAACATAAAGTTGGTGAGTTCATGATTTTATGTTTATACTTCATAAAACCCATTTTGACTAAACCACTGGGAAAATATTTGTAAAACAATTCAAGAAAGTTTAACATTGTCCACACATAAAAATCCCCTTCCATTCACCCTTCCGACTCAACTAAGCCGCCTACTACCTTCCCATAAAAACAACATATCGACCGAACCATGATGTTCAATAATGAGACTTCTTCCCCATGAAAACAACCTTGCGACCGAACCACCATGTTCAATAATGAGACTTCTTCCCTGTAAAACCCTTGCTCGACAAATTTGTACTTAAGAACGGAAATGGTAAAATAGAACGTTCAACACAAACATGTTTTATAAAATAACACAGTTCACGCGTCTACAAGTTTTTAAAGCAATTACACAAATTTCCTAGGTTAAAAGGTGTATGATTCTGTATTACTAGAAGAGAACCAAGCAGACTCGCGAAAATCTAACAAGTATGATGTATCCAAAGGCTCCTAATCAAACGATAACTTACTTCCCGGGGTGACCTCTCTAAGAGGAGCATTTTGAATATTATGTTCTTTCCCATAAGACAACGTCTAACTCGTCATGAAAAAGGGGGCGTCAACCCAATAGATCTACTAACATAAACTACGACTCTAGCCAAGAGCTAATGATTAAGAAATGCAAGGAAGGTGTCCTTCCGTGGGGACGGGTGTCACGTATAATGTACCCACCGAGGCACCGACCTAAGGCTATCAAGCGTTCTACAATTCTAGTCTAACTCATCATACACGCATGTTAATCCCCCTGATTGTAAAAACGTTCAAAAACATTTAAACGAAAAGGGGTCGTGAAACACATACAATACTATCTGTCTTCCTCGATACCCAATTGTACGACCACACAAAAGCATTTGTAATTCTAAACTTATCTCAAAATTTGCTACGCTTTATAACAAACAAGTTTTCATAAAACAAGTATATCTCCCCCCGAAAACAGTTATAAAACAGTAAAAAGTGGGGTCATGAACTCACCTCGATATCCTTGCTTAGCTGGCTATCAAAGCTAGAATCTTTAACCACTTCTTTGTGTCCTAATTACCAACAAAGGACACCCTGAAGTCTAACACAAAAAGCCTAGCCTATTATCGAGCTATCTGGACTCGTGCATATGAATCCGAGTCTAGAAAGTGTTGTAACTCAACGAACCGATCGCGACTTATTGTAGGAGGATGATTTTACACGAAAACAGGATTATATGATCATACAAGTTACAAAACCAGGTGCGGAAACCCTAGCTTTGAACAAACTGATATAAACTCAAATCAAAACACAATCAAAGTCATTTTCAAACGTTTTCATAGATTAACACATTCATAAACTTGATTACAATTGACTTTAGGTTAATCTAGAACACACACTGAACCTCTCAAACTAATCTGGAACAACACCTCAAAACACACACACCTAATGACTCTCTTAACATTACAAAAACACAAATTCTATTTATAGAGTCTGCACATTCGCCCATTTCACCTGGTCGAATGTAAGTTCTTTCCACATTCGCCCACTGTAGTGGTCGAATGTGTTCTTCTGACAGGTTCCATTCCATGTTCGTCCAGTATAATCTACCTTCGCCCCTTTACATTTCTTCCTTCGCCCAGAATAGCTTTCCTTCGCCCTCATCAGCCTTCTAACACATGTTAATTATCCAATCACTAGTCGCAAAACGCATCTACAAACTCCCCCTCGACTATTGATTGGATCTTCTTCTGTCTTCGTCCATGGCTTTGTTCAACAACTTGATTCTGAGCTGTTTCTTCTGCTCTTTTGTCATTTCAGGCTCTAACTTTCTCTTCGCCGGTTTTGACACATTCGCCATCTTCACCATCTTGCCAAGTTTGCCATCCAAATTACTATCCGCATTTATATCATATGCAAAGCAAACACCAACCACTTGAGTGTATTTCTTTGCCTGATCAGCGTCGTTCGGCTCATGATGAATCGGATTATAGAAAAGCATGATGATGTCTTCAAAGGTACAGTTAATCAACCACATCGGATCAAATACATGAACATGCTTGTATTTGTCCTTCCCATCTCTCAACACTATCACCGCCTCTGCCTTTCTCCAATCATAATACCAGAAGATAAAATCAGCACTGAAATGTTGTGGCATGGGCATCAAAGGTATTTTTCTCATTACTTCAGGTGCCTTATATATCAAAGTAACCCGTTTCAGCTTGGTTCTGGGATCAATATCCCTATGCACTTTCCTTCGGGGATATTGTGGCTTGAATCTATTCCACTTCGTTCTGCTTTCGCAAACCAGCTTGTCTGCGCACCAACCGACATGTGTATTGTTAACTGAAGCACCCGACATTGGGAATCTGCATAAATCTCTGACCGCCCAGTACGGTAGAGTTAGCAAGTCAATGAATCTGTAAAAGTACAAGATCCCTGATTCCCATTTGGCAGCTAGACACTTCAGCCTGCCTAAATATGTCCACCCGAGAGCTCTGCCTCTGAACTTAGCATTGTGAAATCTATAAAAGTTTCCTTGAGCTTCAGGCTTCGGTCGGTTCTCATCCATTTCTCTTAACTTCTTCAAATAACTCTTCAATTCATCAGATTTATTTGAAGATTCTGGCTTATCAGCTCCAAATACTTTCTCCACAAACTCTGCACTTCTCTGCTTAGCCTTTTTCTTCGCAGAAGTGTTTGGAATCTCAGTAAAATCAGGAAACACCACATCTTCATCAGTTTGTCTGAAGTATTGTGGGTATTCCTCATGTGTTATGTCTTCAATCTCCACTTCTTCAAACTCAGGAGTATTCTTATCATCAGAGTGACTTCCAATATCCTTTTCAGGAATATGTGGAATCGACTCATCTACAATAAACTCCTCAAACGTTTTCCCTACCCTCTGTGCAAGTCCATCTAAAATCTCCTTTGCCACAGATGCAGGTACTTCCCCTTCCTCTAGATCAGGATCGTTGTATTCCAATTCATATCTCATATCGTCAGTTTGGAATATCTCAGCAAAACGACCTGTGAACTCAATGGTCCATTCTCTTCTTTCCAACATGTCTTTGTAAACTTGTTTAGCATCATCAGTCAAAGACCTCACCTTTTCATTCCAGAAAATACTTTCATCCGAATCAACGTTCTCACCTTTCTTCTTTGAACTTGATTCTCCAGTATCTTTCTTTTTCTTTGAAGGTGGTCTCTTCTCAAATGTAAACTTAGATGTATCATCTCCTCCATCATTATCATCATCACTACTACTATCATCTTCTTTTTGACTACCCGAACCCTCTGCATCATCATCATCATCATTGTTATCATCCTCATCATCACTCTTCTCCGATTCTTCATCATCCTCATCATCATCTTTCTCTTCATCATCCTCATCATCATCTTCCTCTGCATCATCTTCTTCTTTTTCTTTATCTTCTTCACCCTCTTTCAACTTAGGTGCTACATTATACAGGTTATCAATCAACTCACTCAGGCGTTTATTCTCAGCCTTCAGTTCTTTATTATCTTCTTTTATCAATTTCAGCCTGTTCTTGTTTCTTGAACATTTTCCCTCAAGCTTTTTGTTCTTTGCTTCTAGCTTCTTAACCTTCTCGTCAATCTCATCCTGATTTGACTTTGAAGCTACTACAATCTGAAGCATCTTTTCCTCATTCTGCTTGAACTTGGCTATTTCTGCTTGCTGAGCCACTATCATTTTCATCATATCATCCATCCTCTTGTTCACCTGTTTCATAACATCATCATCCACAGTGACTTTCTTTGACTTGGATTTTGATCTGGATGGCTCAACTTCAGCTTCCTTCTCTTTCTGAGGCTTTCTAAACATGTCAAGTACATTATCCAGGGCTACATTGAACTCATCCACTGGTAATGTTTCTGCCTCTTTAGTCTTCTTTTGTTTCTTTGTGACTGGTGAAGATTGCTTTGATGACGTACCAGCATCGGGTACTCTTTTACCTCTCAAGAGTTGAGCTAACTCTTTTTCTCTCAGCTGCTTTGTACTTGTCTTCTTAGCCATGGTTTTGTGTTTAGGCTTGGGCAAGTTAACTACCACAGTTTCTCCTTCATTCAACTCATCCATATTCACACCTAAAACTTCATCTTCAGCACCAATAGACTTTTTGCTCTTCTCAGCTTCTGCAATTGATCTGTTTAAAGATTCAGACTCACCAACCATAGTGGCCTTACGTTTGGTGGCCCGGAGATTTTCAGCATCCGAATCCCACTGTTCCTCCTCCTCAGTTTCTTCTGAATCCACTGATTCTTCATCCACCAAACTAGTACCTTTATTTGCAGTTGTTTTCTTTCTACCCACCTGTTGCTTTGAGCTTCCCTGATCAGTCTTTCCCTTGCCCTTCCCTTTGGCTCCAGGATTGACTACTTGCCTCTTCCTCTTAGTATTAGCATCAGCATATACCAAGGGATCATCGTTATCAAAATCACTATTAGGATGCCTAGCTGTATTCTTTCCTGGATCAGTGTAATCCTCTCTAGCTAAGGCTCCAAACAACCTTCTGTACGGTGGCCTCTCATTATCTAGCACACCCTTGTATCCTTTCATTCTTGCCAATGTTCTAATATTCATATGATCTTGCCCAATTATCTGTGTAGGATCCTTTTTCAGGTCAGGATACTTGTGATCAAAAATCATCATCAAGAATCTTGGATATAGCATAAACTTCTTAATCTTTAACCCTTTTAGCATCTCCAGCATGTGATCAAAGATCATGCCAGATACATTGAATGGTTTGTTGAGGGTCAACGCAACCATTAATGAACTCAAACTCTTCCTCATCACGTCATAGCCTCCACTAACACATCCAAACACATGAATAATGACGTGAGCAAAATATTTAAACTGCACGCTCAGTTTCCCTTTGTACATTGAACCATCAGTAATAATCCTTTGTATTTCATTCTAAGGAAACAAGCTTTCTGCTCAGTCCATGATAGTTCTCTTGGATCTTCACTCACTTCAAACTTAATCTGGAGAGCTTCTCTGATATCAGACTTTGTAATGAACATCTCCATGCCTTGTATCTTGCTCTTTATGATCGTCTGATTATCCCAAAAATCATACTTCGCATTCTTGTAGAATTCTTCAATGATGTCTTTGTAAATAATCGTTGGAGTTGCCAAAGCATACACAACTCTGCTTCTCTTCATGAACTTGATTATATCAGCAAACTCAACGTTCTTCTCAACGTCTCCTAGGTAGGCACAACAATTATGCGTTTTCTCAAACGGCCAATCGCTTCCACTCGACGATTCTCCTCCCTGAACAGGTTCTGGGACTATATCTGGAACAACAGTTTCAACTGGAATCTCCACATTCTCAGTCTGGTCAGCCATCTAAACACACAAAATCAGAAACAAACGTCAAAACACAAAATCGACAAAAACTCAAGATTTTAGGATTTTAGAAATCCACATTCGCCCATTTTATCAAGGTCGAATGTGAGATTTTCTGGTCGAAAAGAAAATTTTCAGGTCGAATGTGAAAGTGTTTTGAATTAAAATCACATTCGCCCACTTTAAATATACCTTCGTCCAAAACTCTTCACCTTCGCCCGTTTTCTGGACCGAAGGTGAAACCTGTTCATCCCCAAATTTCAAAAATTTTGTAACTTTGTTTTTAACTTGTAAAACTGATTCGAATGTATGCTAAATTAACCGATTAACCTTCGTGTATTATCAATTGCCCCTTTCTTTCATTATATATCAGTTTTTAAGACCAAATTAGAGTTTATGTCTAACAAACAATCGATTGCCCAATTAAACTCTGTAATAACCCTAATTTCTCAAACATTCTCCCCCTAAAACTGATATGTAATGAAATACAATCAAAATTAAACATTAACAAGCACGTTAAGTCCATGAATTCTTAAACCCTAGGCCGGTCTTAAAACCAACGATTCCAGGCTCAATCGTTATCCATTACCTGTAAAATTGGTATGGAAATGATCAGTGAAACGTAGGGAATCAAACGCACAAACAAACGAAATCAAAGCAACAAGGTGACTTTAGTCGAAAGAAAATCTGAAAAATTTGTAATGAGGCTCGAATGTGAAAAGGCTTATATATAGAAGCTACCTTCGACCGTTTGTGTAGGTCGAATGTGGGTATATTCCACATTCGCCCAAAGTGAATTGGACCGAATGTAAAACTGTTTACCCGAATGTGAAAAAGATATAAACAACCCACATTCGCCCGTTTGCAATCAACCGAAGGTGAAGAATTTTCCACATTCGACCCAATGAAGGGGCGAATGTGAAATGGAAAATTCTGAAAAATTTGCCAAATCACGAATTCAAATCCCGTTCAACATTTTTCAATCTCTTAGGCTTCCAAAACACAAATTTTCACATTTAGAATGATACAAAGCCCAGATGGTGTTGTCAAATCTCAGAAATTGACTATCAAGCATCCCCGGTTATCAAAAATAAAGCAGAAATGCAAAAAATTTTGTATTTTTCTGAAATTTTATCAAAACACACCTAAAATCTTTTTGGATTTTGTATCTTTTTGACAATAAAAGTAAAATGTATCAAAATGAAATGAAAGCAGTAAACATTATGTGATGTCCGGTAAGAGGATCATATCAGTTTTCTGAGAAATCTGATCACAACGTTGATCTATTTGTTTAATATTATCATTAGAAGCAATATGTGACACGGCAATTGCTGATATTGTGGTCCACGTAAGCTCACATGCAGACAATTACGCAATGCTTTAAAATGATACGAATTAGGTGTATTAGACTAACATGATGTGGTGCCCACACACACGACATACTCCCGTATCAAGTAATTGCACAAAGCTTCATCGTAACGCGTGATTATGCCAGAGTTATCCGTAAAAGTTACAAAGTATATAGCACAGAGGTGTACAGGTCAGCAACTGAATGCAGCAGAGTAACATGTGCGTATACACTAGGTTGAGGCTGATATTAATCACTGATTTGCATCAGATGACCAATACGATGTAATAATGATCTATGATCAATTAAAACATAAAGTTCCTCAATTCGGTAACTTCCGGTTTTGGCAAATTAAGCTCTTTTAGCAAATATTCTGATAAAACTAGGTCCGTAAATCAATACGACAAAAGTTTAATCAGAATATCCCGGATAACCATAACATAACGACCCGAAACCTCAGATTTTGGCAATCCTATCACACGAAATTACGGTACTAAGACCATATGCCCATGAGGTGTTCAGCCACGAACGCGTAGTTCGTTATGTTTGTATCACTAATGCACGCAATATTTAGTCTACGAAGCCTATCAGCATATCACACGTAGTCAACACACGCCTCATTATACTATACAATTCTTTAGCCTGTGTCAGATCCCCACTGATGTACTATCATTTCCTCTTATTATCCAGGAAATCATTTTTGATTTTCTAATTTTTAGGTCTTTTTGAATTTTATAATGTTTTTGGTTTTTCTGATAAAATGACTCCCCCTAAAATAAAGAACATATTTTTGGTTGATTTTCAGAAATATTAAAAACCCAAAAAAAATTTGAATGAAACAATCCACTCGAAAGCATCAACTTCTTTGAGGATTAAACAATCCCTTCGAAAGCATCAACTTCTTTGAGGATTACGATAGTAAAGAGAAATTCCCAATTAGCAAAGAGAAATTCCCAATTAGCAAAATATTAAAAACTAAAACTAAAAAGCGATAAACCGAGGTGCCGATTAGTCCTGTTTTTCCTTTATGTTGTTTACTTTTAAAAGATATTCAAAGCGGGATCTGTCAAAAGCTTTTGTAAACAAATCTGCACGTTGGTAGTCAGTATGAATTTTGATCATATCTATCAATTCTTTAGCGTAACAATCACGGATAAAATGATATTTGATCCGGATATGTTTAGCTTTAGAATGATTTTCAGTATTTTTAGTTAATGCGATGGCGGCTTCGTTGTCACAGTATATAGGGGTTTTAAGAAACTGCAAACCGTAATCCACCATCTGCTGTTGGATCCAGAGCACTTGCGAACAGCAACTCGAGGCTGCAATGTACTCGGCTTCACAGGTAGATAGCGCCACGGAAGTCTGCTTTTTGCATTGCCAGGTGACTAACCTGCTCCCTAAAAACTGGCAACCAGCTGTAGTAGATTTGCTATCTTTGTCACAGCCGCCCCAATCTGCACCACTAAAAGATATGAAATCAAAATTATCATCATTAGGGTACCAAAGTCCTTTGAAAGGACATCCCTTCAGATATCTAAGGATACGCTTGACCGCCGTCAGATGACTTTGTTTCGGCTTCGATTGATAGCGAGCACAGAGACACGTTGCGTACATAATATCAGGTCGAGACGCCGTCAAATACATCAGAGATCCGATGATTGCTCTGTATGTAAATGGGTCCGTCAGCTCCCCCTTAGCGTCCACTCCAATCCCGTGATTGGGTTGAATCGGGGTATCCATCGGCTTAGAGTCCTCCATCTGGAACCGGCTCAAGATGTCGGAGACATATTTCGTCTGGTGAATGAAGATCCCGTCGGGTCTTTGGTCCACCTGTAAGCCTAGGAAAAACTGCATCTCCCCCATTGCGCTCATTTCGAACTTTTCCTGCATGACAGTTTCGAACTCCCTGCATAAAAGCTCGTTAGTTGAACCAAATATTATATCATCAACGTAAATCTGTACTAGAAGCAAGTCATCCCCAGTCTTCTTCGTGAAGAGAGTGCAATCGACGAGCCCGCGTTTAAATCCTTTGGTGATGAGGTATGTACTTAGCTCCTCGTACCACTGCCTCGGAGCCTGGTGCGAGCTTTGTTCAGCACGTAGACCTTATCCCGGTGGATTGGGTCCTCAAAGCCTGGTGGCTGCCCGACATAAACCTCTTCCTTGACTTTCCCATACAGAAATGCGCTTTTAACGTCCATTTGATAGACTTTGAATTTCTTGTATGAAGCAAACGCAAGGAACATCCGAATAGCTTCGATTCGTGCTACCGGTGCATAGATTTCGTTATAATCAATCCCTTCGATTTGATGGAAACCCTGCACGACCAATCTGGCTTTGTTACGAACAATAACCCCACGATCATCCTTCTTGCACTTAAACACCCATTTAGTGCCTATTTTCTTCCTATCCGGCGGCAAATCCGTGAGCGTCCAAACTCCCAATTTCTGGAATTGTAATAACTCCTCCTGCATAGCTTCCACCCAGGCATCATCCTTCAAAGCGTCCTTGTATGTCCTTGGCTCTACCTGCGACACATAACACGCAAACGACCAATCATTTTGACTACCAGATTGTTGAATTTTGGCATATAAAGCTAAAGCACCAAAACTCTCTGGCGAGTTAACACTTTTCAGCTGCCCTCTGGTCATAACGCTGCTTCCAGGATCACCAATAACTTGCTCCAGCGGGTGAATACGATGAATCCGAGATTCCGGATATTCAGGTACAGTAACTCCCGTCTGAGCAGTTAGATTCTCTACAGCATCCAGATCATGACCCATATTTGATGATGAAGCAACATCTGGAGTTGGAGTTGGGTTCACTGGCGGTGCCTCCTGTGCTTCTGCCTGTTCAAGAATGGCTTCTTCAAATTGTTCATATTCAGATTCTGAAGTGTCTAATGAAGTTGAAGCCTCTTGAAACACTTCTTCCTCTTGTATAGAAGCACTGGCATCATTAGAAGCTGGTAGGGGGTTCACGGTGATCGGACGCACCAACGGTGAAGTCGTTGCATTTTCACACTCGTAAAGTAATCTGATAACAGCTTCTTCAACCAAGCTATCTAGATTGAATGATTCAAAGAAATCTTTGTAATCAAACATCCAATCAGGACCCGTGCCTTGAAGATTTTGAGTATATCGTTGAACTTCCACGTTAGCCCAATCCTCCACTCGACGAGTTCGTTTGTTGTATACCCGTTTGAGCGGGGTTGCATATCCAACAAAGTATCCCTCCTCGGCTTTAGGACTAAACTTCTCGCTTGGATTCAACATCGTACATGGCGCCCCAAAAGGTTCTAGGTACTCTAAGTTCGGCTTTCTTCGGTGTAACAGCTCATAAGATGTTTTACCAAACTTCTTCACTGTCAGAACCCGATTTAATGTGTAGTTTGCTGCATAAATCGCCTCGTTCCAGAACATTACTGGAAGATTTGAATCAGCAAGCATTGTTCTAGCCGCTTCAATTAGAGTCCTATTCTTTCGTTCAGCAACACCGTTCTGTTGTGGGGTGTACGGAGCCGAATATTCATGATGTATCCCTTTGCTTTCACAAAGTTCATCCATCTTGGCGTTTTTGAACTCCGTCCCATTGTCACTCCGAATTCTCTTAATTTTCACATTGTAGAGATTCTCTAATCGAGTGAACAGAACTTTTAGGTTGTTAAAGGTGTCACTTTTATTCTGCAAACACATCACCCATGAAAATCTTGAGTAATCGTCAGTGACGACTAAACAATACAGCTCTCCAAGATGACTTTTGCGCTTGACTGGTCCGAAAAGATCCATGTGCAGTCGCTCAAGTGGCATCTCTACAGAGTTAACCTTCTTCACTTTGTGGGACTGTTTGTGTTGCTTCCCCTTTTTACAACTCACGCACTTGTCATTCAGATGGAAATGTTTTACGTTGACTCCATCGACAAGCCCATTTCTCACAAGTTGATTCATTTTTCTCAGATGAATGTGTCCCATACTTCGGTGCCACATTATCGATTCTTTCTCTGTCGCCTTGGATAAAAAGCATGTTATCTGCCCCTGTGATGTCATCGCCTTGGACATATCAAGAATGTATAGATTGTTGACGCGAGGTGCCTTCAACATTATCCACTCTTTAGGAATTGTGAAGCCCGGTTTCAGAATATAGCAGGATTTGTCATCAAAATGCACAGTAAATTGCTTATCACATATCTGACTGACACTCAACAGATTATAATCAATCTGCTTCACATACGAAATCCGCTCAAAGCTCACTATCCCATTACTCACGCTTCCTTCCATTGTGATATATCCACCTTTATTTCCCGCGAAAGCTACATACCCTCCATTGATGTTCTTCACGTCGAACAGCAACGCAAGATCCCCTGTCATCTGGCCTGAAGCTCCACTATCAACAATCCAAAGACTGCTAATAGGGCCAGCTGAAGCTCCCTGCACACAAAAAGTAAATCATTTAGTTCTTTCGGGGGACCCAAGCCTGAGTCTTGGGTCTTTGAACATCAGGTTTCAAAGTAACATTTTCACAAGTATTTTCAACAACTTTTTGATCAATCTTTTTCTGATTGTTCAAAACAGTTTCCTTTTTCTCATTAACCCTTGAAGTTGAGGCTCCTGGAGTACCATTGGGTGACCAAGAATGTTCAGACCTTTTCAAGATACGAATCTGAGACTTTGAGTTCTCAGTTGGTTTCTGAACATTGTTAGCAAATGTAACTTTCTTGGTTACCTTATCTGATTTAACAGACTTAGGTCCAACATTTGATTTGACAATCGGTTTCGGTGGAACCTTTTGCCTATCAATTGTTGCGTTCACCACAGGCTTCCTCCATGATTGTTCCATAGCAATCCGATTCCTTCGATCATATTGAAATGGACGATTGTTCCTCATTTGGTAAAAGTTGTTTTGATTATAAAACTGTTGTGGTTGTTGAGGAACAACTCGCCTATGTGGTGGCACATAATGATCAATCGGTTTTCTCATGGAATTCCTCACTTCTACCTCGTGCCTTTTATGCCTTACATATGGGCACTGAGCAAGTAAATGCCCTCGTTCCCCACATTTAAAACATGCACGGTACTCTTCAAAAACATTCGGAGCATTTGGTTGAGCAAATGATCTAACAGGATATTGATCATTATACTGTTGCTTCCTTAAACTCTCAGGGAGTGGCCCTTTTGAGTAAGTAGGCTCATGAAAACCATTAGCTCTGTTTTTGGGTCGAATGAACTCTGTGACATGGACCTTTGGTTCTTGAGGAACATCCAAATACAATTTCTTTAATAATGCAGGTGGAATCTCATTTGTTCTCTCATGTTTTGGGAACCAAATGGTGCTTTCTTGCCATATTTTGTCAATTTTAGCATAGTTAACATCTTTGATTGGAAAGTCCTCGTCAGAGATGATCTTATCGGATCCTTCCATCCGATAGAACACCTTGACAGGTTTGTCACATTGTTCATTCTTAGCACTCTTTTCAAGATCTTTCTTAACCCCATTTTTCTCAAGATCTTTCTTCACAACATTCTTTTCAGACTTATTCACACGATGAGCATTTGCCATCGGAATCACTATCTGAGATGGTGAAACTGGTTCATTTGTAATGATGTGATTTTCTTTTGGAATTTCACATGCATTAACAGTTTGATTGCAACCAGTGTCATCACTCTCAGTGTCTGAATCCACACTCTCAGCAGTAACACCCTCATCATTGATACCTAAAATTGGTCTAACATCGGAATGTGGATCACCAATACTTGAGGTATTAGATTCATTTTCCGATGCTGAGTCCAATTTTACCGAACTCTCCGGTGTCACTTGGTGACAATTATGGTTTTCAAAAAGAACCGGAGATGGCACAGATCGGTAATTAGTGGTTTGATCATCAATGATGTGGTCTACCACATAAGCAATGTGCTTATAACTTTCCAACTTTTTGTTTACTTTCTCAGCAAAGCATTTGATGGCGGCCATTTCCAACTTGGTATTTTCAATTTCATTTATATAGTTGTTAATTGCCAATTGTTTTAAAGACAAAGTGTTTTTCAAGTCGGAAATGTCCTTTTTATAACCATCTAATACTTTGTTAAAAGCATTCAACTCTTTGCGAGTAGATTGACTGTTCATGATAGCACTATCACGTTGAACTCGGAGTTGTTTATTCTCCTCAGTCAATCTATCACATGTACCACAATATTTATCACTTGTATTATCAGTACTACACTCAGAACTTACAGATTTTGGCGGATCAGTCATGGCCATCAATGCGAAATGAGCTTCCTTTCCAGCAAAGAATCTTGAATAGTCAATCTTGGTGAAAGCATCATCTGCAATGCACAACTTCCTTGTCATCAGAAAATCCGCTTCTGCTAGTAACTGCTCAATGTCATCATCTAGAGAATTAACACTTGCTTCCGTATCCGATTTACTGTCTGAGTCAGAATACACCGATTCACATTCCTCAGGAACATCAGAAACAGTGTTAATCACCACTCCAGAATTCGCTTCCTCTGCATTAACCTCCACAGGCTCAATCTCCACATCCATCTCAGCCTCAGACTCATCACTTTCACACTCAGTTTCTACCTTCTCATCAACAGTCACCAAATCTTCGATATCAACCTGATATGCAACACAAGCCACGTTGCCACCAGGAGTGATTTCCTCAACACCTATTTGCATGGAAGACCAATCAAACCTCTCATCTTGTTGAGTTACCAATGCTTGATTCTGATTGGTGTTCTGATGTGTCTCATTAGGTGTAGTGATTGGTATGACAGTTCGGTTAGTGTTATTAGGAGATTGGTTTTGAGTCTGGTTTGATGTGTTTGGTTGTCTGTTTTGGTTGTTATTGAAATTGTTTTGACGGTTTTGGTAGTTGGTATTGTTTTGGTAAGAAACTTGGTTTTGGTTTTGTTGTTGCCTGTTTTGGTAGCTTGCATTAAATGGGTTTCTGTTACCCTGCTTTGGTGGCTGGGTGCATTCTCTTTTAAAGTGACCCTTTCCTCCACAATTAAAACAAGTAACCTTCTCCTTATTGAACCCGTAGGTTGTGTTAGGAGAAGTTCCCAAATCCGTTCTACCTGTCTTCTCAATAAACTCCGTTGCTCTTCTCATGATACTTGCAAAAGCCCATTGAATATCAATTAGTTCCATCTCTTCCTTGTCAATCTGTGCATAGTCTTCATTGGTTAGATTGTTGTTTCCAATTTGACTAGCAACCAAGCCATTATAAGATGAAACCATTGCAGAGACTAGTGCAATGTGTTGTTGAGCAACTTCAACCGTCACATTCCCCAAGTTAGATGTCTCCAGAAATACCGGTTGTTGTTGATTAGGTTGAGGAACTTGGTTCATTGGTTGTTGAGATTGGCTAGGAGTATAAAAAGCAGCTTGTTGCATTGGGGAAAATGGTGGAATGTATGAATTGTTGTATTGTTGTTGTGGTGGTTGGTTTGATGGTTGTGAAAAGGATGTTTGTTGATGGTAGTTGATGGTAGGTTTTGGTGATTCCATAACATTGGAAATACATGCAACATGTGGAGCCACCAATCCTCCTGAACTTGAGGTACTAGCTGGAACTGGAGTGCTTCCAAAGTACAAGTTTGGATTCTGAGGGATCTGTGATCTTCTTGCTTTCCTCTTCTCTTCCAATTCCTTGTTTTCCAGCTTCTCTATGAACTCTTGAATTGACCAGAATTGGTATGCATCCTTTTCCCTTAGAACTTCAACATGCTGATCCCAGTTTGGTGGTAACGCCTCTGCAAACTTATCCACCTGCTTTGTCATAGGAATCTGTATACCATAACTAGACAATTCAGATAACAAATGACTATAACGAGGAGTTAAATCTTTTAAAGTTTCATTTCCAATATAAGAAAAATTCTCAAACTCCTTCCTCAATTCTTCCATCCTTAGACCTCTAGTCTTCTCATTACCATCATGCCTCCTTTTAAGTGCTTCCCATAGTGCCTTAGATGTTGTGCAAGTCCCAAACTGATGCAAAAGATCGTTTGTGATTGCCTGTGTCAATTGGGAAAACGCCTTCTTCTCCACAGCAAACTTCTTTTTCTCATCCTCAGCCATGCTCTCCAATGGAACTGGTTCACCTGTATTCTCCAAGACTGGTGCTGTGTAACCTTTAGCAATCATGTTCCATGCCTCTGCACCCTCCACTCCCATGCCTTCCAAATGTATCTTGAACTTTTTCTGCCACTGATTGTATTCTTGAATCTCCATAAGCTTCGGTGGCCGATTCCCGCTACCTGAAGAAAAATCATTAATCAGTGTGGAAATAGCATTTGTAGTTTGAGTGTTTACCACCGCTGCTGCTACTCCCCAGTAGTCAGATTGTGGTGCTGGAGGTGCACTTTGAGTCATGTAGTTAATCGGCTGCGAAGACTGTGTGCTCGTCTTCTGTGCTGCCACCGTCCATGGGTCCATCACTTGCTGTTGTGGTTGAGTCGGAGTTGTCTGAAAATTCCACATGATCACGAACTTCGAGAAAATTCAACACTTAGAAAAATTTTCAAAAACTAAAATCTAGGTTCGCCCGTTTCTTCTCAGATTCGACCCTTTTGATGCAGATTCGACCAAACAGTGATACCCGAATGTAAAATCTCACCAGAATGTAAAACCACAGTAACACTTTTCCACCTTCGACCGAAATGCTCTACTTTCGACCGTTTCAATCCTACGTTCGCCCGCCCGATCACCCGATGGTGAAAATTATGAACCGAAGGTGAAAATTTCAACTAAAACTTTTCAGGTTCGACCAAAAGTTCCTAGGTTCGCCCAAAAATCACTCAGGTTCGCCCAAAAATCTACACGTTCGACCACTCAGTTCCAGATTCGCCCATATCAGGTTTTGAAAAACGGTTACACTTTGAAAAACGGTTATTTTGATCTCTGATTTTCAAAAGTTTGTGAATTTGAATGATCTTAATCAGGTTTTGATTCGGAATTGATTTGGAGCAACTTTAATTCTTGGAATTTTGAATTTTAACCACAAAATCAACTCTAAATCGTTCAAAAACACTCAAAAACCATTTTTATGCAAAAACAGATGTGAATTGATCAAAAATAATGTCCAAATCAGCTCTGAGTTTATCAATTTGTTGTTGTATGATCCTCTATGCTCTGATACCACTTTGTAGGAGGATGATTTTACACGAAAACAGGATTATATGATCATACAAGTTACAAAACCAGGTGCGGAAACCCTAGCTTTGAACAAACTGATATAAACTCAAATCAAAACACAATCAAAGTCATTTTCAAACGTTTTCATAGATTAACACATTCATAAACTTGATTACAATTGACTTTAGGTTAATCTAGAACACACACTGAACCTCTCAAACTAATCTGGAACAACACCTCAAAACACACACACCTAATGACTCTCTTAACATTACAAAAACACAAATTCTATTTATAGAGTCTGCACATTCGCCCATTTCACCTGGTCGAATGTAAGTTCTTTCCACATTCGCCCACTGTAGTGGTCGAATGTGTTCTTCTGACAGGTTCCATTCCAAGTTCGTCCAGTATAATCTACCTTCGCCCCTTTACATTTCTTCCTTCGCCCAGAATAGCTTTCCTTTGCCCTCATCAGCCTTCTAACACATGTTAATTATCCAATCACTAGTCGCAAAACACATCTACACTTATCTTAATTTATGTGTTAACATACGATATAGTATCCAAGTTGCGCACTTGTTACCATTCGTGTGTAACCCATGTTGGAGTAGTGCTACGAAACGTATAGCTCATCCTGTGTCATAACTCATCTTGTAAATCGGATAAATATAATTTTTTTCATATGTTTATTTTGAGGAAAGTATACTTTGCAAAATACAATTCTTGAGTCCGTACAACAAACATTATTTAGTTATGAAGACCTTTCGAAAACTCGTTATACATGACGTTTGGCAAAACTATATATATATATATATATATATATATATATATATATATATATTTTCAAAATGTTATTTGGAATTCTCTTGTACTTATTATAAATACTTTTGTTAAAATGTCGTGATATTTTGTATAAAATATATTTGTCTATACTTGGAAAGTTATAAAAACGCAAAGCAATATTGAATTTGTTGTGCTTCGGATTTTATAAAATTTTGGCAGAGTTTCCTCTATCTTTATACAATCCAGACAACACACGTCGTCTACAATTTACCCAAAAATCAAGGTTAAAGTTAGGTAGGTAGATACCGCGTATCGAACTCGTTATAACATAGATATCTCGGTTTATATTTAGGCTCGGTAATTAATTATAATAATTAGTCGGTTTTGTTCGAAATCTAAAATATAGATTAACCGAGCAAAACTATAATTATTTTCGGCATCCTACGCGTTCTTCAGAAAATCCGTTAGAATCGCGTTAACTCGATTGATTACTGTTTCCTTCGTTTAAACGACCCGGTAGCTTTTGATACTTAATAATTAATATTATTTAAAACAATCAATTATTCCGAAAGTATAAATGCGGTTAAAACCATGCATTTTGATGTCCAGTTCTCATGTCGGTTACTTCCGGCGTTGTCCAAAACACTACGTTTTAATCCGATCTTCAAGCTGATTCCACATCCGATTGCTTCAACAACAAATACGCCATATTTACATGCCATAACTCTATGTTTGTCCAATCTGACATATTCTCACTGATGTCAGTTGGTTGGCGTTAAAATGCGTAGTCTTTCTTTAGAACATCAAGACGTCCACGAACTCTTAGAAAGACATCGACGGACTCGTAACAACTTAACTTAATAAAAATCAACTTTAATATATTCTAAGCATATAGGAAACGTGATTAAGGTCCAGTCAAAGGTTGACCAAAATTTTCCAGTTGTCACAGTACATACATGTGCAAATATGTAGAAATGATTTCACATACATGTATTTGAAAAAAAGATTATGGGTAAGAGTTTGTAATTTTAATGTACATACGTGTTAGAGTTTACAAAATAAGTATCATACATATATGTTTGACACTATACACATATGTATAACTGAAAATGTAATATACACATATGTATAAATGATAAAAAAATAAAAAATGTATTCTTGCAAATAAAACTGCTATTTAGCAAAAAAAAAAAAAAATACCTTAGAGAAATGTGTGGTTTAGAACGGTTCTCTCAGTTCTTAAATATGGATTGGTTCTCTTAGGATCCCTACCCTATATATATATATATATATATATATATATATATATATATATATATATATATATATAGTTAGAGGATCCTGTAGGAAAATTGGTTTGTGTGAGAAGTGTGAGTAGGATTAAGAATTGACATGTAGCCATCATGTTTTTATTTTGGAATGATGTTTTGGGTTTTTTAGCTTGAAAAACACTTAACACAACAACATACAAAAATTTAAAACACAATCCAATGTATTATAGTCATTAAATTTACATTCCAAATAAAACACTATAGTAATTACTTAAAACACTCTGCTTAAATATTCTTGACATAGTGTTGTAAGTTTTAAGCCTAAACTACATTGTTTTCAGTTATTAATCATTATGTTTGTTGTTTTTCTAAACAAAACAATCCAAAACATCATGAATACGTCCAAAAAAATGATCCATACATATCAATTTTTGTCCCACCCTCACTTTCCACTGTGGGGTCTACACCGCGAGGCGTGTGACGTGCCAGGATCCCATAGCCATAAGTCCTCTTCCCGTCATGGTAATTCTACATTTACAGTATACCCATGAGAAAACAATAATATGTCTCCCATACCATCGTTCGCATAGTATAAGTAAACTAGAATGTAGCATGGAATACGAACGCGAGAATAAGATAAAGTAGGAGATTAATAATAATAATAATCTAAACATAAGCTAACGGTTCTCAAGTCTCACTACGACAAAATAAAAATCATTATACGACTATATATATAATACTAGGATAGTAAAAATCAATCGTCCGCACGATCCATGAGAACGGCTGAGCCTTCATCCTCGCTCTCGTCCTCGAATGGCTCGACTTCTTCCTCTGGCTCGAGCTCTTCTTCGAGTGCTGCCTCGACTGCTACTCCAATAGCATCAAAGCCTCCTTCCGTAGGCTCCTTGTTGAAATCCTCCTCAAGATCCTCTGTATCTATTCCCAACGCTGCTATACGCCGATTACGAACAGTATTCAGCTCTTGCATGGTAGCTGCTAAATTCTGTCTAGTGGCAGCCAACTCCTGCCTAGTTTCAGCAGCTTCTTGCTTAACAACTGCCATCTTAGTCATCAAGTGGCCTATCTGACCTCTCATATGCTGAAGTGTCTCATCGGTATTTCTCCTCTAAAACTTAAGCTGTTGCAAAGCTGTGAAAGCATTGTCCAACTCAGTATGAACATGCCTTACCATACCTACAAAAGATCTTTCCCAAGAATCTATAACAGGAGGAACTCTAGCTGGCACTCCATATCCTACAACCCAAGAGTGCAACATGTTGGTATACCAATGCCAACGGTTGGTTTCCCAATGTGGATCCTGAAATGAAGCTGGACGTTGATAGGGATCTAGTGATGGAACTTGTCGTCCCTCGATGGTACGATAAGAATAGTTTCTATGAGTAGGGTTAGTCATGGTCTTTCCTGCAATACGCTACATCAGTACTCGTATTCAAGAAATTAACACATTGTGCACTTAAACTAGTGAGTGTAACTAGTACTTATGCTATGATGATTATAGACTAGAATGCAATCCTAGTTCACTATAACCAATGGCTCAGATACCAATCTGTCACACCCTCACTTTCCACTGCGGGGTCTACACCGCGAGGCGTGTGACGTGCCAGGATGCCATAGCCATAAGTCATACGAACGACTCTAAATGCCCAAACCATTTAGCTCGTTATTGTAAAAACAAGTTTTATAGATAACCAAACATACAAATAGTTGCGGAAGCGAATTTAAAGTAATCATTAAACAAATAGTATGCGCATAACAATGCGTCCATAACCGTAGTAGATAATTAAACATACTAAAATAGTTTTAAGTGACCATATCCCAATAATGCTATATGATGCAGGCCGTACTCGTGCTCCGAACTAATGTTCTGTAAAAAGGTATAATAATCGTGTGTCAAGATAAAGTTGGTGAGTTCACAATTTTAAGTAACTGCGTAGGTCTCCCAAACCACATAAAATGAGTAATCCGCTAATTCACATGCCAGGGGTAGCTAGCCCACTCATGATAACTAACACCGGTAATACCGAACTGCTAATCTACGAGTTCCCACATAGGGGTAGTGCCTAGCATCATTGTCTATCAACAATGATAATAATTGTTAAGTTAGAGTTCACACCCATGCTCCCAGCCCGATGTGAGGTTTGTGAGACCTAATAGCGCTATCAACTAGTAACCTGCTTGCCATCCGGCAACTCATTCGGTATTTAGAAGGACTTCAATGATAGATGTGGTTTAGTTCATCAAGGACATAAGCATGTTTTTATGAACCACATCAATCCGAGACGTATGTTTTTAGAAAAGAGTAGTGAAACTCGCCTAGTGTTTGTGCGAGAGATCTAGCAAAGCAGAGAAAGTAACTATCGTTCCGACAAAGATCTCCCTATCAGTATTAAGACATATTAAACTATGTTCTTGTTTATCATACAAGTTCGGCACCCACTTTTGTGAACCACATCAATTGGTGTAGATCATGTTTTTATGTATACGAAGCTTGATCTAAAATGTTTCATGAATACATGTGTAATGTGTAATCAATTACTTTAACACTAGATAACAAAATTGATCATATAGGTGAAACAATGTGCGCATAATAGAAGCTTGATTACTAAACGCATAATAATCAACTTATCAATGCTAGTTGGGGGGGATGATCCTAGTGATCAAAGGGTCTAAGCTTGGGTTCACAATAATGGCCGATGGAACTTAAGAAAAATATGAAATTACAACTTACCTTGATACTAGCTAGTAGGGAGGGGGAAAACTTGTAGACTCGAGGCTTCCTAGTGCTCGATAATCTAACCAAGGGGTGTTCTTCGGCCGATGGTATTTAGAGAGGGAGTGGGAGGTGATTTTGAGTGGTGTGGTGCAAGAATGGAGTGTTCATGGAATCCCTTTATATAGTGAATTCAATGGCAAGTTCCAAAAATCCTTTCCTAGCTACATGATTAGAGTTTTATGCTACTTTGGTGCTTATATGTTGGCAAATTGCCTAGTGTCCTTCCCATGAGTTGGCCGTGAGTTGGCAACCTCATCCAACCTTCCATTTTCGGCTAATTCTAATCATGGTTAAGTCCTAGAGGTAAGGGTGGGTTCTCTTTTGGGGATTATTAACAACTAGGCTTGTGTTTCCTTCTTGTTTATTTCGGCCGAAACTTGTAAGGGTTAGAAAATTGATAGTGACATTTCCTTGGCATGCCTTGTATTCATGTGATAGTTCCTAGCTTCCTAGTAGTTGGTTTGAGAGTTTCTATAATATGCTATGGGGAGTCTAGGCCAAAATTATATGAGGGTGGAAAGAACAAATGTTCTCGATGATAGTGATAGCTCAATGCCATGCTTTGTTTTACTTGTTTGGCTGTTGATGGATCATAGGGTCTAGTTGCTAGTTTAGAAGCTTCTTGGGTGCTAGGGGTCTATGGCCGAAATTTTTAAAGAGAATGGAAGAGTTGTCTAGCTAATCTAGCTTAGGTATTAAGCATGCTTGGATGGTGACATTTCATTGATCTAGGAATTTCTCCCATGTGCTATATAGGCCACTAATTAGTAGAGTAGGAATGTTTGTTTCCCACTTGTTATAAGCTAGGAGAACTAGGGGTGGCTACTAAAGACAAAAGGAAACTTCGAAGAGTGTAGGAGTGTGCGTGTGCGTGAGTTTATGTACATATGTATGTGTTGATTTAACTAACATTCCCTATGATAGCGAATAGACTAGGATAGTGACATATCCATTCCTAGGTCCTAAGAATAGGCATGTGTGTGTGCATTTTTGTGTATGTATGTATGTTAGCTTCTAGAAGGTATTTAACAAAAATATAGTTTTTTCTTGTCAAGGCCGAGTGTATGTATTGTGTATATACATATATATACAAGCACATATAGGAATATAAGAGATTGATTTGCATGTACACACATAGATTAATATTTGTAAATCTTCATAAGTTTAATCATATGTTTGTCAATCTATGATAGCTCATATATACATATACATCTAGTGTGTGCACGTGTGACTTACCTAGTTCACTCTAGTCAAGTAGAATGCAAGAAGTCTAAGTGCAAGTAACTAGAGTTTAATTAATTTAGGAACCTGAAATTGCGGGGTATCACATCATCCCCATGTTGAAAAGAATTTTGTCTCGAAATTCAACAAGTAAACAGTAAAGCTAGCTTAGAAAAGTGTGTGCTTGGTTCCTGGATGTCACATCATCCCCAAGTTGAAAGGAATTTCGCCCAGAAATTCACTTTGAGAGAGCTACTTTACGTTTAGCGGTTGATCTATGTACAAGTTCAGGTTCGGTAAAGAGATGTGGGTATTTGAGCCGCATTTGATCCCTGCATTCTCACATGTATTCTGGTCCTAACAGGGAATTCCATCGTACCTTAACAATAGGTATGGTACTCTGTTTGAGTTTCTTGACACCCTGTTCAAGAATCTCCACTGGTTCCTCTATGAACCGCAGCTGGTCGTCCACCTGGATCTCTTCCAGTGGCACCACCAGTGTTGAGTCAGCAAGACATTTCTTTAGATTTCAGACGCGGAACACGTTGTGAACTCCACTGAGCTCCTCAGGCAGGTTTAACCTTTATGCTACTGGACCAATCCTCTCGACGATCTCGAATGGTCCAAAGTATCGCGGGTTCAACTTTCCCCATTTTTCAAAGCGTATCACTCCCTTCCACGGGGATACCTTTAGCAGTACCATGTCTCCAACCTGGAACTCCAAGGGTTTCCTACGCTTATCAGCGTAACTTTTCTGTCGGTCACGAGCTGCAGCCATTCGGTTTCTGATTTGCACTATCTTCTCAGAAGTCTCGTGCACGAGTTCGGGACCTGGCAACTGACTATCCCCAACTTTGGTCCAACAGATGGGTGACCTACACTTGCGTCCATATAGTGCCTCAAAAGGCGCACACTGAATAGAAGTGTGATAACTATTGTTATACGAGAATTCGATTAGAGGCAAGTGCTAATCCCAACTATTTCCAAAATCTACTACGCACGCTCGTAGCATATCTTCCAACGTTTGGATGGTACGCTCACTCTGTCCATCCATTTGTGGGTGATAGGCTTTGCTCATATCTAAACGAGTTCCTAATGCATCTTGGAGCGTAGTCCAAATGCGAGAAGTAAATCGCGAGTCGCGATCAGATATGATGGAAGTAGGCACTCCATGGCTAGAGATGATCTCTTTGAGATAGAGGTTGGCCTGTCTCTCCAGTGTGTCAGTTTCCTTTATTGCTAGAAAGTGTGCCGATTTGGTTAAGCGATCGATGATAACCCAAATCATGCTATGCCCACTTGGCGTTTTAGGGAGTTTTGTGATGAAATCCATCGAAATTCCATCCCATTTCCACATAGGAATCTCTGGTTGCTGGAGTAAACCTGAAGGTTTCTGGTATTCAACCTTAACCTTTGCACAAGTCAGACACTTACTAAGATAAGTGGCTATCTCAGCTTTCATGTTTGGCCACCAATAAAGGGTTTTGAGATCTTGGTACATTTTATCCGATCCAGGATGTACCGAGTAACGAGAGGTGTGAGCCTCATCGAGTACCAGTTGCCTGAGATATCCAAAACGTGGAATCCAGACTCGATTCATGAAGTACTGAAGGCCGTCTGTCCTCAGCTCCAGGTGCTTGTCAGCACCATGCAATGTCTCAAGTGCGACATTTTCTTCCTTTAAAGCCTCACTCTGGGCTTCTCGTATCTTACGAGGAAGATCGGAATAAATCATGAGCTGTAAAGCCTTCATTCACTTAGGCTTTGTTTCCTTACGACTAAGGGCATCTGCCACTACATTAGCTTTTCCTGGATGATATTTGATGGCACAGTTATAATCGTTCAGAAGCTCGACCCATCGACGCTGTCGCATGTTCAGCTCTTTCTGATCGAATATGTGTTGAAGACTCTTATGATCTGTAAAGATCGTACATCTCGTTCCATAGAGATAATGCCTCCAAATCTTTAGAGCAAAGACTACTACTCCCAATTCCAAGTTATGGGTGGTGTAATTTTTCTCATGTACCTTCAATTGTCGTGAAGTATACGCGATCACCTTATCACGCTACATCAGCACACACCCTAACCCTTGAATGGACGCATCACAATACACCACAAAGTCGTCCGTACCCTCCGGTAACGATAGAATTGGTGCACTGCAAAGCTTTGCCTTTAGCAATTGAAAAGCAAACTCTTGGGCATCTCCCCACTTGTAAGTGGTACCCTTCTGCGTCAAAGCTGTGAGGGGTTGAGCAATCTTTGAGAATCCCTCAATGAATCTGGGATAATATCCCATAAGACCGAGGAATTGGCGTACCTCGGTAGAAGTCCTAGGTGCCTCCCATTGCTTAATAGCATCTATCTTGGCGGGATCGACATGTATTCCGGCCTCGTTGACTACATGTCCTAGAAATTGGACTTCTCGAATCCAGAAGTTACACTTAGAGAATTTCGCATACAGCTGCTCATTTCTCAAAAGTTCCAATATCAGTCGCATGTGTTGCTCATGCTCTTCCCTACTCTCGGAATAGATCAAGATGTCATCTATGAACACTATGACGAATTTGTCCAAATAAGGCTTACACACGCGGTTCATAGGATCCATGAACACAGCCGGTGCATTAGTTAGCCCAAATGGCATCACCAAAAACTCATAATGTCCATAACGAGTTCGGAAGGCTGTCTTCACCACATCCTCCTCTCGGACTCTAAGTTGATGATATCCTGACCTCAAGTCAATTTTCGAATAGAAACTTGACCCCTGAAGTTGGTCGAACAAGTCATCAATACGAGGCAAAGGGTAGCGATTCTTTACCATCACCTTGTTCAACTCTCTATAGTCAATGCACATATGGAAGCTCTCGTTCTTCTTCTTAACAAATAGAACTGGGGCTCCCCAAGGTGAAGAACTAGGTTTAATAAAACCCCTATCCAATAGCTCTTGGAGTTTGGTAGACAGTTCTTGAAGCTCGCCCGACGCTAAGCGGTTTGGCGCGCGTGCAACTGGGGCCGTTCTTGGTGCAAGTTCTATTTGAAAATCCACTTGACGAACTGGTGGAAGTCCCGAAAGTTCTTCGGAAAATACGTCCGGAAAGTCACGGACTATTGGGATATCCTCAATCGACGCGTCAACTTCAGCTCGAGTATCAGAAACGTTAGCCAGAATAGCTGGATAGCCCTTTCGAATACACCTCTGGGCTTTGAGGAACGAGATGATGCCCACCATGGCACCACCACGATCACCCCGTATAGTCATCAATTCTCTATTAGGAAGAGGGATACGAACTATCTTCTCCTGACAGAGAATTTCGATGCGTTGTTTGGTCAACCAGTCCATGCCAACTACGAGATCAAAGCTCCCTAGGGTGATAGGCAAAAGATAGATGGCAAATAATTCCCCTTCTAGCTCGAGCTTACAATTGCGATGGATATGGGTTACCTCAACAGGTTTCCCATCAGCTAATTCTGTAGAATAAGGGGTATCGAGAAGAATAGGAATCATCCCTAGACGTTTGCTAAATCATATTGACACAAAGCTAAAGTCCGCACCAGTATCGTATAAAACAGAAGCAAGGTTGTCGTTCAAGGAACACATACCCGTCACGAAATTGTTGTCATTCCTAGCTTCTCCTGAACCGATCACAAACGCTCTCCCACGAGCTCCATTGTTGTTGTTGGTAGCATTGTTGGTGGCATTGTTGTGGTTCTCCGTCTTGTTACCACCACCATTGCGATTGTTGCCTCCGTTGTTGTTGTTACCATTCCCTTTTAGCTGGGGGCAGTCCTTCTTATAGTGACCCTCATCCCCATACTAGAAACAGGCTTTACTATTCTTCTGCGGCTGCACTTGTTGTGGTGCTGGCTGGTTTCCTGGGGTATTCGTTCTACAGTCCTTCTGCACATGACCCATCTTACCATAGCGATCACACTTAATCCTGTTACAGGATCCTGAGTGGTGATAGTTGCACTTATTTCACTTGGGACGATGTCCCTGGTAACCACTCAGTGATTGATTATGGTTGCTGCCGCTGCTGTGATTGTCATGTCTCTTGTTCTGCTACTGCTGGTTACCATTACCCGAGGGTCTACCAGAAGCATCTCCCACTTCCGCTTGTTATCATTGGTGCTAGAAGAGGAAGCCCCACTCGGTGGTAGCAGTCCTTCTTCCACCTTCTGATCAGTCAGCTGGTGAGCTAAGCGAATTACCTGCTGAATGTTATCGAAGTTAGCAGCAGTGACCATTCCCTTAATCTGGGGTACTAGGCCCTGGATATAAAACTCGATTCGTTTGTAAAGCGAAGTGGAGTAGTTTGGACACATTGTCGCCAGCTCATGCGACATGGTAGTGTAACTCTCAATCTCCGACCCCACCATCTTCAGGTTGAGGTACTCTGTCTTCAACTTTTGAATCTCATCTCGAGGACAATACTCCTCCTTCATGAGTTCCTTGAAATCCGCCCACGGGGTAGCATTTGCCACATCCACTCCTAGCATCTGCACTTGGGCGTTCCACCATGATAAGGCCGCATTATCAAGCGTAGTGGTGGCGTATTTGACCTTATCAGCTGGCGGGCAATTACACATAGCAAAGCACGACTCCAGCTTTTTGAACCACCTAAGTAGCCCGACTGCTCCTTCAGATCCTTCGAAATTGTGTGGCTTACAATCCATGAATGACTTGTAGGTACAAGCCGGAGGTTGATCAGCAGGTTGGCTAGGTTGAAAAGCTACTAGGGCGGCGATCACCCTGTCATTGATAAGCGTGCTCAGCTCCTCTTGCGTCATGCTAACGTTGCCTCTACCATGTCCTCTTCCCATCATGGTAATTCTACATTTACAGTATACTAGGGATGAGCATATAGTACCGAATACCGAACCGATACCGATCCCGAACCGATCCCGTACCAATCTCGTACCGATACCGTACCGAACCGAGGGTGTTCGGTATCTGTATCGGTATCGGTATTCACATTTAGAGGTTTTCGGTTTCCGTATTTTCGGTATTTTCGGTTTCGGTACGGGATCGGTATGGTATCGGTATTTTAAGGTAAAATACCGATACCATACCGGTACCGAACCGATACCGTACCGTACCGTATGTTTTCGGTATCGGTATCGGTATTGGGTTTTGGGAGTTTTCGGGATCGGTATTTTCGGGATCGGTATCGGTCGGTACCGATACCGTCCCGAGCTCATCCCTACAGTATACCCATGAGAAAACAATAATATGTCTCCCATACCATCGTTCGCATAATATAAGTAAACTAGAATGTAGCATGGAATACGAACGCGAGAATAAGATAAAGTAGGAGATTAATAATAATAATAATAATCTAAACATAAGATAACGGTTCTCAAGTCTCACTACGACAAAATAAAAGTCATTATACGACTATATATATAATACTAGGATAGTAAAAATCAATCGTCCGCACGATCCATCAGAACGACTGAGCTTTCATCCTCGCTCTCGTCCTCGAATGGATCGACTTCTTCCTCTGGCTCGAGCTCTTCTTCGAGTGCTGCCTCGACTGCTACTCCAATAGCATAAAAGCCTCCTTCCATAGGCTCCTCGTCGGAATCCTCCTCAAGATCCTCTGCATCTATTTCCAACGCTGCTATAAGCCAATTACGAACAGTATTCAGCTCTTGCATGGTAGCTGCTAGATTCTGTCTAGTGGCAGCCAACTCCTGCCTAGTTTTAGCAGCTTCTTGCTTAACAACTGCCATCTCAATCATCAAGTGGCCTATCTGACCTCTCATATGCTGAAGTGTCTCATCGGTATTTCTCGTCCAAAACTTAAGTTGTTGCAAAGCTATGAAAGCATTGTCCAACTCAGTATGAACATGCCTTACCATACCTGCAAAAAGATCTTTCCCAAGAATATATAACAGGAGGAACTCTAGCTGGCACTCCATATCCTACAACCCAAGAGTGCAATATGTCGGTAAACCAATGCCAATGGTTGGTTTCCCAATGTGGATCCTGAAATGAAGCTGGACGTTGATAGGGATCTAGTGATAGAGATTGTCGTCCCTCGATAGTATGATAAGAATAGTTTCTATGAGTAGGGTTAGTCATGGTCTTTCCTGCAATACGCTACATCAGTACTCATATTCAAGAAATTAACACATTGTGCACTTAAACTAGTGAGTGTAACTAGTACTTATGCTATGATGATTATAGACTAGAATGCAATCCTAGTTCACTATAACCAATAGCTCTGATACCAATCTGTCACACCCTCACTTTCCACTACGGGGTCTACACCGCAAGGCGTGTGATGTGCCAGGATCCCATAGCCATAAGTCACACGAACAACTCTAAATGCCCAAACCATTTAGCTCGTTATTGTAAAAACAAGTTTTATAGATAACCAAACATACAAATAGTTGCGGAAGCGAATTTAAAGTAATCGTTAAACAAATAGTCTGCGCATAACAATGCGTCCATAACCATAGTGGATAATTAAACATACTAAAATAGTTTTAAGTGACCATATCCCAATAATGCTACATGATGCAGGCCGTACTCGTGCTCCGAACTAATGTCCTGCAAAAAGGTATAATAATGGTGTGTCAAGATAAAGTTGGTGTGCTCACAATTTTAAGTAAATGCGTAGGTCTCCCAGACCACGTAAAATGAGTAATTAGCTAAATCACATGCCAGGGGTAGCTAGCCCACTCATGATAACTAACATCGGTAATACCGAACTACTAATCTACGAGTTCCCACATAGGGGTAGTGCCTTGCATCATTGTCTATCAACAATGACAATTATTGTTAAGTTACAGTTCACACCCATGCTCCCAGCATGATGTGAGGTTTGTGAGACCTAATAGCGCTATCAACTAGTAACCCGCTTGCCATCCGGTAACTCATTTGGTATTTAGAAGGACTTCAATGATAGATGTGGTTTAGTTCATCAAGGACATAAGCATGAATTAGTGAAAGTAGATTCACCCAGTGAATCATTGCACCCCAAACCCGGGATGTGTAAAGTAGTCCTAAACCGGACTATGAAATAGTTTAGAAATGTTGGGTTAGAGAGGATTAATGAACCACAAAACCTTAGTTGATCATTCACATAATAATAATAACTAATTATAAAAACTACTGATGAATAAAACAGGCAACTTCCGAAGACAAAAGAGAACTACTGATGGACAAGTCCTGAAGTACAAAAGACAACTACTGAAGAAGGAAGGAAACTACTGATGAAGAAACTACTGATGACCAACTACTGATGAACTCGTTCAAAGGACAAACCAGACAACTTCCGAAGAACAAGTTCAGAATTACTGAAGAAATAACTACTGATGTAATTACTCATCAGAAGTTAGCATTGGTCATCAGAAGTTGCAAAGAACTGAAGAACAACTTCTGACGATTTACTCATCAGAAGTTTTACCAAAGCATCAGAAGTTTCAGATTCTCAGAAGTTAGCTTTAACAGTTGTTGTCAGTATAAAGCAACAGTAGTTAGTATATTAGTATTTTGTTTTCCACTAGGTATTTGTTAATGTATTTAGTAGATCTAAGAGTGGGTGGAAACTGTCAGGTATGTATTCTATAAATACCTGACTACCACTAACCTTTAGACTTGCACTTGGCCACATGTATTCATACATTTGAACATTTGCCTAATAACATACAAATATTTAAGTTAATTCTCTTATCTCACTTATGTTTGCTTTGTTATTAATTCATGTTGTGATAGCTTAATCCGAGGGGGAGTCTGAGTTACAATAAGGATAGTCACATGGTGTCAATTGTCAAGATTATTTCCGCTGCATACTCTTAGAAACATGATAATTGCCCCTCTGAGCTCACCCACGATCCCAACAATTGGTATCAGAGCTTGGCCAGTCAAATATGATCTAACAATCAATTTGACATAACAGACCAGCTCATTATTATTGATACTCGATTGACTGTGACTCTATTGTGACTTAAACTCAGTGATATCATCTTAGTTATTATGATAAGTTGCAAATCAATCAACTATATCATAACAACAAAGATATGATGGCCACAACATTCCAGGTAGTATAACTTTGTTAGAAACCTATTTTCATAAATCTGTTTCAAACGAAGTCAGGCCTGAAGACCACATACATTTTAAGTGAACTATCTTCTAAGTAGATTTTTCATAAAAGATGTTGCAAAATGTGGGTAACTTTGCTGACCATATATGTACTTAATTAAATAAGTATTATATAAACAGCTAAGTTAATATAAGTTAATTCAAGCAGGCTAAATACATTAAAATCTAGATCTAAGAGCTTATCTATGATTTAATGTTGAATTTATAATTCCTAAAGCTTGTAAATTAACAAAAACTACTGACTTAAATGAAATATCTATTTTAAAGAATTTCAGTAGTTTATATCTTGGTATTTTCAATTAAAGAACCATTTTCAAAAAGGTTGTTTATTGCTAGAGATCTGCCTTGGATCAAAAGTCCTTGGTTGTTGAACTTCAGATGTTATTACAATAGAAGATTTTCATACTTCGCCATCCACCTTTGGTGTCTTGGGGTAGAGGAAATACAAGGAAAATGGAGTAAGAAAATAAGTAATACACACTAACTTAGAAACTTCTGAACGCTTATATAACATCTGAGGACCTAATTGCTGACGTGGTGAATCAGAAATTAAGTAGCAGGAAGTGTGAGGTGACTGTACATCAGTAGTTTTAAAACTACTGAAGAAGAACAGGGACAACTACTGACGAACAAAAGTATTCATCAGTAGTTAAGAGAAAGGGTATAACAGTCCTTTCATCAGAAGTTATAACTTCTGAAACCCTGATTCTTCGCATTCATTAAAATTCAAATCACATTTCCCTCTTTCAAACCTTCGACGGCGATTAACAACCAGTTTTCAAACCTAATCGGCTAAAATGGATCTTCAATTGAAACTCTCCCACAATCAAATCGCTTATCTTACAAAGGATGAACACTGGGAGAAATACCATGATATCATCGATACCATAGTTAATTCTAGGTATCACACTGCCTTCATCATCGATCCACCTATCCACGTGGACGCCCTCAGGCAGTTTTGGGCAAATGCTAAAGCTTCAATGGTCAATGGCGAAGTAGTTGCCCTTAAATCAAAGGTAAATGGCAAAGTGTTGGCCATAACACCAGAGGTGTTGTCACAAGCTCTTGAACTAAATGACAACGATGCTCCAACTTCCATATCAACTGGTGTTGTGCATGCCACACTTACAGCATGTGAGTATCAAGGTAATCTCTCTCATGCTACCATTTACAAGAAATATTTTGATCCCCAGTACAAGCTCCTGTTTCATTACTTGTTAATGTGCTTGAGTCCTAAGACTGCTGGATGGGATCAGATGCCCTCTGACTTGCAACAAATTTTTCATTCTATAGTTGCAAACCAACCTTTCAGGGCATCAACTTATCTTTTCAATGAACTTGTAATAAACCATAATAAAGAAAAGTTTAAGTTTTTAATATACCCCAGGTTTGTTATGCAATGCCTCATTAAAACCATTGGTAATGATGCATTACTTGGGGTAGCCTCTGTCTCTAAAAGGATAGAGGTTCAAACATTTTCAAGACATAACACGCCAGCACATCTGGCAGATGATGACCAAGAGGAAGCAAACCCAGTCCTCAAGGAACCCACATCATCAAAACCTAAAAAGACTTCTACCCCCAAAGAAAAATCCAAAAAGAAGTCTTCACTCAAACCTAAACCCTCAACAAAACCTAATAAGACACCACAGGAAGATGAGATGCCTGTGGATGTCAATGTTCAATCTGAACTTGTTAAAGCAACAACTGGGACATCCTCACAGTTGGCTGCCACATCTCATTCCCAGCCTCAACTGCCTGTAACTTCTCAACAAGTTACAGAGCTTATTTCAAGGGAACCATCATCAGTAGTTGTGACTTCACTTGATTTCACTACTATTACTCCAATGCCTAGGAGTACACAGCTTGAAAGCCCAATTACTGATAATATTAACACTACAATCTCCACAGTAACCACTGCCATAGCTCTCAATGAGTTGGGCTCAAATGTCTCATTCACAAATGTCATGCCTCAGATGATCATTGAGGTTTCTCCCCATGACCAGAGCTTCTCTGACTTATTAATGAATGTGGACATGCCCTTCTCTGACCAAAGAGATGAGGATGAACCTAGACCCCTGAGTCCAGTATCAGAGGTCCAAGGTATAAGTGAAGCTGCTACTACTCCTTTACCACCCTGTGGTGGATTGGAGGACAGTAGTATCATTGCTCAGACTTCACTTGTGGCAACTGCTGTCATAGGTTCTGAACCTATGGACATAACAGCAGGAAGACCCCAGAACCAAGAACAAGGGGCCCATGACAATCTGGAACTGGAACTAGGTCATGGTAAAACTGTCTCAACAGAAGACAGGGATTCAGATGATGCCATTAAATTGGTTGATGAGTCAAAAATCACAGAATTGACGGCCAAAATAGAAGGTCTTGAGTCTGAGGTCTGCAAACTCAAGGAGTTGCTCACCAATAAGGCTCAGGATAAAGACCACTCAACCCAAACGTCCCCAAGAGTGGCATCTCCAGCTGGCACAGCAGGAGATCACCCATACACATCACCTTCTATACAAGCCACCAATTCAGGACCTGGGAGCATAAACATAGACCACTTATGCAACCCCCAGGGCCCTCTCTACCAAATGTTCCATCAGCTCATCAATGCACATCTTAAAGACTTCACAGTCCAGATGGAACAAAAATACAACACACAACTTACCATGCTGAACAATGCCTTAAATGATAAAGTCTCAGAGATCTCAAGACGCCAGGAGGATCTAAGAAGACAAATCCAACACCTTACAGGTGTAGCTCCTCCTGCTCCCTGGTTTCAAGAGGCTGATGAAGCCAAAAAGGGGGAGAATGTGTCTGAGAAAATTGACTTAGAAGCTTCCAAGAAGGCAAGGGAAGCTGAACAGAAGAGATCTCTTGAGAAGACAATAGCTGGTAAGAAGGGTGTTGTACAAATATCACACCTGCCCACTGACCTTCCCATTACTGAAAAAGAAACATCAACAAGGGAGGTCAAAATTCAATACAGGAAAAGGAAGACAGGGGGAACAACTGATGAAACTTCTGAAGACCCAAAAGACAAAACTGCTGATGCTCAATCATCAGTAGTTACTAAAATTCAGAAGACAACCCCTGCCTTTTCCAAACCCATTCCTGATCCTTCTGATCTGGACCAAATGCCTATCTCTCAGCTCATCAAGCAAAGGGATACACCAGAACAGAAGGAGAAGGATGAACAAGTCACACATGAAGAGAAGGAGGAGATTCCTGTGGAGATGAATAAACTTCATGCTCAGATGGCTTGGGAAAGGGTAAATGATGAAGGGATCACAGGTGAAGATGAGAGAGCCAAAGCCTTTCAAGGGTATCTGCAAGAGTTGGCAGAAGCTGCAGAGACACAGGTTGAATTTGATAGACAACAGGCCATAACTTTCATATTGAAACATTCAAAGACCAAAAGGGCCAACATCAAGAACCTGTCCTTGAAAGACTTACAGTTAAGGGTTGACAAGCTGGAATCAATGCTGAAAGCTAAGAAGAATGCTGAAAGAAGAACTCAGCTTGTCAATCAACTTGCAGCTGCAAAGATTGGTAGCAAAGTGCAGCTATTGAAGTGGAGTGAAGCTGACCTACTGGATGCATACAACAAACTTGAGCAAAAGAAAACACATCCAACAGGTCAGTCTTCATCAGAAGTTACAAAATCAAGAACTCCAGCTTCAAAGCAAGTGTCTACACAGGCTTCACCCTCCAAAGCCAAGGCTTCCAAAGCCAAGGCTGACATGTGTATGGAAGGAAAGCCACAGGGAAGAGACTCCAAAGCCAAAGCTCATCAAACAGTTGAAACTACCCAGCATGATCAATCAAAGGCTGCAACTGCTGATGAAGCTACAAAGTCTACTGCTGAAGGTCAAGAACCTTCACAGCCACTTCCCAGGGTCTCAGCATCCACTACTTTGGTGGTGTATGAGAACCCAGCACCTACAACCATTGTCACCCCCTCTGTGTCAACCTCCAATGCCAAGATTAAGAGATGGTTCTGCACTCCAAATTTACAAATGGTCATTGAGAGAGAGGATGGTGCAAGGCAGGTGTTTCAAAGGGCAATGGATGTACTGAATATGTCAGATAGAGATCTTCAAGATCTCTACACGATCAATTTGGATATGTCAGTTTGCCCTAACAAGATCCAAGCCCAAGACAAGTTCAGACAAATCAGACATAACATCAAGAACAGGCTGGATCTTGAATAAGTGAATCAATAAAGCTTCTAAGCTATCAGCTAAGGTTTTGGCTTCATCAATCCAGGGGGAGATTGTTGGGTTAGAGAGGATTAATGAACCACAAAACCTTAGTTGATCATTCACATAATAATAATAACTAATTATAATAACTACTGATGAATAAAACAGGCAACTTCCGAAGACAAAAGAGAACTACTGATGGACAAGTCCTGAAGTACAAAAGACAACTACTGAAGAAGGAAGGAAACTACTGATGAAGAAACTACTGATGACCAACTACTGATGAACTCGTTCAAAGGACAAACCAGACAACTTCCGAAGAACAAGTTCAGAACTACTGAAGAAATAACTACTGATGTAATTACTCATCAGAAGTTAGCATTGGTCATCAGAAGTTGCAAAGAACTGAAGAACAACTTCTGACGATTTACTCATCAGAAGTTTTACCAAAGCATCAGAAGTTTCAGATTCTCAGAAGTTAGCTTTAACAGTTGTTGTCAGTATAAAGCAACAGTAGTTAGTATATTAGTATTTTGTTTTCCACTAGGTATTTGTTAATGTATTTAGTAGATCTAAGAGTGGGTGGAAACTGTCAGGTATGTATTCTAAAAATACCTGACTACCACTAACCTTTAGACTTGCACTTGGCCACATGTAATCATACATTTGAACATTTGCCTAATAACATACAAATATTTAAGTTAATTCTCTTATCTCACTTATGTTTGCTTTGTTATTAATTCATGTTGTGATAGCTTAATCCGAGGGGGAGTCTGAGTTACAATAAGGATAGTCACATGTTGTCAATTGTCAAGATTATTTCCGCTGCATACTCTTAGAAACATGATAATTGCCCCTCTGAGCTCACCCACGATCCCAACAAGAAAGTTGTCTCATCCGAGACGTATGTTTTTAGAAAAGAGTAGTGAAACTCACCTAGTGTTTGTGCGAGAGATCTAGCAAAGCAGAGAATGTAACTATCGTTCCGACAAAGATCTCCCTATCAGTATTAAGACATATTAAACTATGTTCTTGTTTATCATACAAGTTCGGCACCCACTTTTGTGAACCACATCAATTGGTGCAGATCATGATTTTATGTATACGAAGCTTGATCTAAAATGTTTCATGAATCCATGTGTAATGTGTAATCAATTACTGTAACACTAGATAACATAATTGATCATATAGGTGAAACAATGTACGCATAATAGAAGCTTGAGTACTAAACGCATAATAATCAACTTATCAATGCTAGTTGGGGGGGGGGGGGCGATCCTAGTGATCAAAGGGTCTAAGCTTGGGTTCACAATAAGGGTTGACGGAACTTAAGAAAAATAAGAAATTAGAACTTACCTTGATACTAGCTAGTAGCAAGGGGGAAAACTTGTAGACTCGAGGCTTCCTAGTGCCCGATAATCTAACCAAGGGGTGTTCTTCGGCCGATGGTATTTTGAGAGGGAGTGGGAGGTGATTTTGAGTGGTGTGGTGCAAGAATGGAGTGTTCATGGAATCCCTTTATGTAGTGAATTCAATGGCAAGTTCCAAACATCCTTTCCTAGCTACATGATTAGAGTTTATGCTACTTTGGTGCTTATATGTTGGCAAATTACCTAGTGTCCTTCCCATGAGTTGGCCGTGAGTTGGCAACCTCATCCAACCTTCTATTTTCGGCTAATGCTAATCATGGTTTAGTCCTAGAGGTAAGAGTGGGTTCTCTTTTGGTGATTATTGACAACTAGGCTTGTGTTTCCTTCTTGTTTGTTTCGGCCAAAACTTGTAAGGGATAGGAAATTGATAGTGACATTTCCTTGGCTTGCCTTGTACTCATGTGATAGTTCCTAACTTCCTAGTAGTTGGTTTGAAAGTTTCCATAGTATGCTATAGGGAGTCTACGCCGAAATTTTATGAGGTGGAAAGAACAAATGTTCTAGATGATAGTGATAGCTCAATGTCATGCTTTGTCTTACTTGTTTGGATGTTGATGGATCATAGGGTCTAGTTGCTAGTTTAGAAGCTTCTTGGGTGCTAGGGGTCTATGGACAAAATTTTTAAAGAGAATGGAAGAGTTGTCTAGCTAATCTAGCTTAGTTATTCAGCATGCTTGGATGGTGACATTTCATTGATCTAGGAATTTTTCCCATGTGCTATATTGGCCGCTAATTAGTAGAGTAGGAATGTTTGTCTCCTACTTGTTATAAGGTAGGAGAACTAGGGGTGGCTACTAAAGACAAAAGGAAACTTCCAAGAGTGTAGGAGTGTGTTTGTGCATGCGTTTATGTACGTATGTATGTGTAGATTTAACTAACATTCCCTATGTTAGCTAATAGACTAGGATAGTGACATATGCATTCCTAGGTCCTAAGAATAGGCATGTGTGTGTGCATTTTTGTGTATGTATGTTAGCTTCTAGAAGGTATTTAACAAAAATATAGTTTTTTCTTGTCAAGGCCTAGTGTATGTATTGTGTATATACATATATATACAAGCACATATAGGAATATAAGAGATTGATTTGCATGTACACACATAGATTAATATTTGTAAATCTTCATAAGTTTAATCATATGTTTGTCAAATTATGATAGCTCATAGATACATATACATCTAGTATGTGCACGTGTGACTTACCTAGTTAACTCTAGTCAAGTACAATGCAAGAAGTCTAAGTGCAAGTAACTAGAGTGTAGATAATTTAGGAACCTGAAATTACGGGGTATCACAATTTTTAACATTTCCTACACTTCTCACACAAACCAATTTTCCTACAGGAACCCTACCTTGTATATATATATATATATAGGGGTAGGATAAAATGAGAACTGTAGCGAGTTGAGAAAACCATAAGAACTCTTTATGACCATTGATCTTCTTTCAAAAATGGACAACATGTTTTTTTGGCTGAGGGTATAAAATCATTAACTTCCCTAATTTTCATTTAGTGAGAAAGCGCGTCAACTATCCTATGGTTAAGATTATCTTTGATAAAAGTTTTTGTCTTCTAGTGGGTGATGAATTTTTTTTATTTATCAAAGTACAATAAAGGGTAATATGGATATTTTGCACTGATAAACACCTCTCTCCTCTATCCTTCTCTTAAAAAAAACACCTCTCTCTCCTCAAAAACACCAAGGTGAAACAAAACAATAATCTAAAAACCCCACTTTGGTTTTACATTGGTGTATAACCACCTTACACGACCACTACTCTTGCACCTTACACCAGCACCACTAAACAGCTGGCACCCAAACCCACCACCATACCCCCAGAACCACTACCATACCCCGTTGCCTCATTCACCCAGACAACTACCTAGAATTACCATCATACCCAGTCGCCTCTTCACCTAGACAACCACCCAGAACCACCACCATACCCTTTCGCCTTCACCCAGACAACCACCAAGAACCACCACCATACCCCCGTCAAACACATGAATAGGAAAACTATAACCAAACAAGTTCTCACATTAACATGATGTGAGAAAAATGACTAAATTGCCCCTTTGAATGTGTGTAAAATTTCTATTAAGCCTCTTATTAAAAATTATATTGTGGTGTATAGTTGCAAAAGTCATTCGAGTTGACTTTGACTTTGACAGGCAGAATTCATCCAGAGTTTTGTTCCTGAACTCTGTCCCATTGTCACTTCGTATGACTTTGACAAATAGATAATATTGTTTCTGTACTTGTAGAATGAAGAATTTGATAATATCAGCTGCCTCATCCTTGGAAATTAAGAAGAAGACCGATGTAAATCTTCAGTAGTCATCAATGATGACCAAGCAGTACTTCTTCTTACCAAGGCTCATGATTTTGACTGGCCCAAATAAGTCCAAATGGAGCAGTTGAAGACAAGCAGTTCTTTTTTATTATTCAATAGATTTATAAGAGGACTTATGTTGTTTTCCCTTAAGATAGGAAACATAGTGTTCTTTAAATTGATATTCCTTCAAGGGTAGACCTCTGACCAAACCTATTTCAGAAGTTGATGCCTTTGAGAAGAAATAGCCAGTGTTGTTCAATAATTTGTCCTTTTCAATGTCCACTAAATAGACATTGCCACATCTTTTGGCAACTAGCAAAGTATGATCTTCAATTATCTTCTCTATCAACTTTTGGCCTTCTGGTGAGATAATCTTGCAAGCAGTTTTGGTGAAAAAGAGAGAATATCCTTTATCACACATTTGAGAGACACTCAGCAAGTTGTACTCCAAATTTTTAACCAGATTAACCTTATCAAACTGCACTTTATTAGAGGATACATTGCCATAACCTATAGCACATATCCCTTGGCATTGTTGCCAAAGGACACAGATCATTCTCTTTGACTTATGAAATTGTTGATCAGGTACATGCATCTTGTCATGTGCATAGAGCCTCCACTATTAACGTACCAAATGCTGTTTAGACCTCTGGAAGAGTAAAAGTTTGTTTTGGACCATTTTTAGAAATCCATGTCATTTTGGCCATGGATTTGTTTTTGAGAGCAAAGGTGGAACCATGTTGAGGTTCACCATCAACTTTGGTTATCAGAAGTTTGACCATATCTATCAAATTTTTAACGTCAGCAGTTTGTGAAACTTGTGATGGTTTTGGTCTAACCTCTGAAATAGAAGTTTGAGAAAAAGGCTGTTGTTGATATTTAGTCTTTTTCTGAGGAAAGGTTTTACTTGGTTTTTGTTTGTTGGGATAGAAAGTGTTTTCAAAATATTGTTTGGTTTGTTTTCCCACAACCAAGTGTAAAATTTTCTTATTGTACTGATTTCCTTTCTTTATTTGCAAAATTCTGTTATGTGGTTAAATAGACCACATACTTCCCATTCTTTTGTCTTTCCTTTCTTTTTAAAATTTTCAGAAGTTTTGGATGCCAAATGGTATGCCTGGTGTTAGTAATTATAAAAGATATCATTTTCCCGGTGCCAAAAACTTGATGTGTTAATTTTAAAATATTGGTTTTGTTATAAAGATTGATTTTTACTAAACATTCAAACACGTTTTAAATTTATAAGTAAACGATAATTACTGAGAAATTGAAACCAACACATAGGCAGAGGACCTGACGTGTATAGTATAACTTTCTAGGGTAACGGAGGGGGTCTAAGAAAAATAGTTTTGAAAATAGGGTTTGGTTTTATAAAATAAAAAAGATAAAATAGTAGAGATAGTGGACATGCACATCTCGGCGCCATCCGTATAAGTAGTAAATTTTATTATTAGAAATAATATTAAGTTTAATTATTTCTGAGGAGGAGAACAGTGGACTTGAAGTGTTGGCTCTTTGATAGAGAAGCGAGGCCACTACCGAATAGTGTGCATAACCTCCCGATGCACGTCCGCATTAGCTATGAAGGCTCACCGATTGAGCCCTGTATTTACAGGTGCTTCCCAAACCGCGGTCAAGTCATTGGGCCTCTAACTTATCTTCTTCTTAAAATGGAGGCTTGACTTCCGACCTGGAATACCATACAACTTCCTTAGCTCTCGCGTTCCGTGCCGAAGGATCTCTTCTTACAGTCAGCCCTGGCAACATCGTATCCCCGAAATTGGTTAATGGTTATGAACACCAAAGGATCTCTCTTAAAGTCAGCTCAGGCAACATTTCTCCCCAATGGTTTACGGTTTTGTACTAACAACACCTAGATATAATATTCTTGTTTTATTTATCTTAAAAAGTGACACTTTAAATATTTATTGATCAGATAAACACAAAGTTGGTTTAGTGATTTATGTCTTAACAAACCCAACCCATAATCTCCCGATATGTATGAAATCCTTAACAAAGTTGGAACATAATCCTAAAGGTGTGCAATCCGAAGATCACTGGTGCACCCGTAGGAATCCGCCGTTTGCCAAGAAAATCATTCATTCATCTGGTAAGAACCAGAAATGTGTCTCTCAGATTTGGTCCACTTCAGAAGCCATTGCTTAGAACCCGGTTTGGATATCAGAAGCCTGAAGGATCTGTCTCACTACCGATTTCATTGCCTTAGATCTAGCCCAGGACTACAGAAGCTGATTAAACCTCTTGATAGTTTATTTTATTAACTTAGTTGAGGTTAATTTTAAACGTGTATCAAGTTAATCACTATTTGAACCTGTCACAAGATAAACAAACAAGAATTAGATAAGAAGATAACACAACAAATAACTAAAAATAAACTACAAATAATAATAAAAGTCAACAAATCAAAGTCGGTTTGGAGATAATAGAAAGATACAACCATAACAAATGATCAACACATGAACATGGCTGCTCATAAACAAGCTCTCCACCTCATAGTGCTATGTATCTAGTATGATCCTCACGACCCACGATGTTTACTACATGAACTACTCTACGATCCCATGCTTGGCCAAGATGATCAAGGTAGGTCGAGGCCTAACCTTGGTGGGTTGTTAGGATGGCCCTAAGGCCTCCCACAGGACCCCAAGATCTTTGGAAGACTAAGTGAAATGGGATGTCTCAAATGGAAGGGGGTAGCTTGCTATTTATAAAGTTTTCAGGGCAAGCACGGGCGTGCCACAGGTGTGCACGGTCGTGCTCCTGCTCTTCGTACGTTCAGTTGGCTGCAGTTCTGTCTTGTCTGTCCTTTTTGTCCGAGCACGGGCATGCAAGGCATCTTGTTTTAGATTTCTTGTTCCCCAAGCTTGCTGCATTGTCTTCTAGTGTGCAGGACCTCCGCGCAAGTGTGCGTTGGCGTGCTGGGTTTGTCCCAGGCTGTTTTTATCACTATTTTAGTCCTGGAAGGGCCTTCAAACATACAGGGAACATGTTGCCGGTCCCGTATCCTCAGGAATTTTCAGATTTTGTCTGTTTTTGCCAGAAAATCTCCTATTTCTGTCTTGGATCTCCAGTTTCCCGTTAAACACACTTAGGAATGAATTAAGTACCTAACATTAACATTTTAAGTCTAATTCTATCCTATTTTGGGCCTAAGTATGCATGTTTTATATGTTAATTATGTGATACATCACAATACCCCACACTTAGACTATTCCTTATCCTCAAGCAATCAGACACAAGTACATCTAAGGCAGACTGTAAATAACAAACCCTCAATCCATTTATTTATTTTACGAGAAAAATAAATTGCATGACACGCCTACTTAACCCCTCGATTGTGCCCAAACCTATATTTAGGTGAGTTTTGGGGGTGAACACTCAGGTTCGTACCAAAGTCGACTCAAGTCATAGGTTTGTATGCAAATCAAGTCCTCGTCTCTAAACCAACTAACTAGGACAAATCAAGAGGACTTTTATTCAGGGTGTAAACAAGAACTTTTTTTAAACTAAAAATATCTACGGAGGAGAACGAGTTACCGAGTCACGAGAGATTGTCACGGCGGAGAAAATGAAGAAGCTGCAAGACGTGGAGGAGGGCAGTAGCGGCGCACAACGTTTTCAACGACAATTTTTGAGAGAAGTCTGGTGTTGATTCCTCGTTCTTTCATCATTGCTATTACCCACCTCACAGTGTAATCGATGTTGCCTCCTTTTCTAACTTTGCATTCGGCATTGTATCGAATGGCGCCTTCTTGGATCAACATCGTATATTCGAGCTGCGAGTGAGTCGAATTCTTGCTACACTTGCCTTCATGAGACTAGTTTCCATACATGATGCATCTGTCATACCATTTTGATCATCTTTTTGCAGCACTTTTTGACTGTCCACAAAAGGGGTGGATTCTGTTCCATCTCCCGCCACAATTTTCTTTTGTCTGCTGTCTTCTTGAAAATAATTTGTATCAGTTATGGAGGCAGACGTGGCTGAGCAAAGTGTAGACATTGAAGCAAGTGTTCGTCCAGCGGATGCATCTTGAGAAAGTGAGGGGGGAAGCAAGAGAGAAATGGGAGATCACATAGAGAAAGTAGAGAGAGAGCAAAGAGTAGGAAAGAGAGAGAGAGAGAGAGAGCAGAATTCCAGTTATTTAGGGTCTCACTGGTCAAAGACCAATTTTTAACTTTGAAGAACTTTTGTTTTTCTTTGGCTCTGTTTTTAAGTTTCTCTCTGTAAACGAAGAATTTTAGCAATAGACAGGAAAATATGATCATACAAGTCACAATTCTAGGTGCGGAAACCCTAGAACTGAACAAAATGATAATACGCAAATCACAACACGTAAAATACCTTTTCAATAAACATTTTATAGATAACTTATTTCAAAACATTCAATACAAGCCTTTTCAAGTTAATCTATACACTTTGACACGACCTTAATCTAGAGAGCAACCTGACCTTAACACACACACTATCACCAACTATTCTAACTTACAAATCAAGCCAAAACTATTTATAGAGACTGCACGTTCGCCCTTTTTCATGGTGCGAATGTGGACTTTGTCCACATTCGCCCTCTGCCCAGGTACGAATATGCACATCTTCAGTCAGCATCCTACCTTCGCCCACTTCAAGTCTACCTTCGCCCACCATAAACTACATTCGACCATCCAATATTCACCTTCGCCCTTTATACCTTCTACTAACATATGTTAAAGTCACAATCCAAAGCATTAGTCGCATAAAGTGCATCTACAAACTCCCCCTCGACTATTGCTTGGATTGCCTTCTAGCCTCGTGCATCTCCTTGTTCATTAACTTGATCCTTAGCTGCTTCTTTTGTTCTTTAGTCATCTCAGGCTCAAGTTTTCTTTTCATTGATCGCTTCGGTACATCAACTGTGACACCCCGTATTTCCAGGTTATTATTATTTTTTTTTTAACCAAACTCTAGTAACTTTGATTACGCGTTCATATCATTTCACTTGACTAGGAATAGTTAAGACGGTTGCACGATACATTACGGTGTGTTAAGATTAGAACAATTAGTAATTCGGAGAATTACTAGGTTTACCAGTTTATATATACGCGTCATAAACCCCGAACGTTGGTGAAATATTAAATATGAATACACCGTGTTGTAATTATGTGTTTATACGTGACTATGTGAAATTACGCAACCGAGTCCGGTTAAACCGGGATTGGTAAAATAATTACTAGATTATTTGGATTAGTAATTTAGATTTATTTGATTTGTTAAAATGATAAATAGGTGTAATATTACATAATTATTACATAATAAATACATAATATTAATTAAAATAAAAAAATGAATTTCTTAGTCTCCCGCGGACCGCGTGGGAGTTTGGATATCTCCCGCGGACCGCGAGAGCCTGCCGACACTTTGAACGGATGACAATTGAAGGTCTCCCGCGGACCGCGCGGGAATTAATGTATCTGCCGCGGTCCGCGGGGCAGAGCAGTTCGAGCATTTTTCTTTTCTTTATAAACAAACCAATCTGATCGTATTTTTCATTTTCACAACACTCCTGCTCGATTTTAATCATCACAACACTGATTTTCAAACCTCTTAATCAACCTTAATCCATAGTTGAAGTATTATTGAAGCTTGTGAAGATCTTAGCTTATTTTCCTAGAAGTTTTAAGTGAAATCTTGAGGTATAAACTTATAACTTGTTATTTTGATTATGTTTAAGAGCATGATGAAGTTTCAATCTGATTTCTATATATATTACTATGATTTAAATGAATCCATACATGATATATATGTTTAGATGAAGTTGTTATGATCAAAATACTAGGGAGCATGATTAGTATTGTTATGATAATTAGCTTGGAAGATCTTGTTAAAAACTTGAGTATGATTATGGATAAATTATCTTTTAGACTAGGATCTGATCATATGCTAATTAGAAGTAATCACCATGTTAAGAATCTTGATGGATTTGAGTTGCTAGAAGTATTGTTAATCAAGTTTTATTGAAGATTAAAAGCTTGACAGATTTCAAATCCGTTTTTGTTTAGATCATAACTTACTGATTTGTAATCTAAAAGTTATAGATTTTGATTGTATGATATACTACTTGGTCTAAGCTTTTCAGAAAGTCCTAATTTGTTAAATTTGGATAAGTCTAGCTATTTATTTGAAGTCATACAAAATTGGTTATCAAAGCTGAATTCGGACAGGAAATTTTAGTCAACTTTAAAAGGTCATAACTCGAGTTTTACAAACCCTCTGATCGTGAAATTTGGTGAGCAACTAAATACAGGAAGTTTTGATGTTCTCCAATTGGATTCAGGTCAATTGGATCAACGAGTGATTTTTAATAAATCATCTACTAAACTGTCGCAAACAGCTACGTTTTTGTACCTTTCAGTGTTTGGGAATTTTTAGTAAATTTTTGGAAGGTTTTTATGGTAAAATAAAAAAATGGACATATCAACCAAACATATGGGAAGTTCCTGTAAAAATTTGAGAGTCTAATATGTCCGTTTAGTATTTTATAAAAATTCGTTTTGATGACACAAAATCTGTCCAGAAAACTCAGAATAATGAACTTGTAGTATTTATGTGTTTAAGTGTTCTAAACTTGTATATCATGCATGTATGAGTATATGTGTGTTTATAGGACTCATATGTGATATGTATTATGATATATATATACTTATAAGGTTCAACTCTGAATAGGGAGTCGTTAGACGAATCATCTACAATAAATCTTGAAGTTGGAAATTTATAAATCAATGCAATCTTAAGTGAGTATCTTGGGTGCTAGGTCGCATAAGATAAACATAAGTCATGAATGATTCTTCAAGTTAAAACGTTTAAGACTCGGGTTAATACCCACTAGTCTAGATAGTTGATTAAGCTATTTGTTAAACGGATAATAAGCTAGGCTTATTTGCAATAGAATATTAAGGTGTCCTTTGTTGGTATTTAGGACACGAGGAAGCCGGTCAAGGCTTTGGAATTTATTTGCTAAGCTAAGCAAGGAAATTAAGGTGAGTTCATACCCCACTTTTTACTGTTTTGATAACTGTTTTCGGGGGAAAGATATACTCGTTTTATGAGGAACAATGAATTTCAAGTGTAACAAAGTTCTATGAAAACAAATAAATTTATAAATGGTTTTATAAATTTATACATTTATAAACAGGAAATGAAAGGTGTTGCGTGAGTTCACTACTCTTTTGCAAAAGTATACATCCCGGATTTTGGGATAACTATATTACAGGTGGAAAAGGTGAAATTATTTAGATTCCAGGATTGGGATCTGGTACAAAGTATATTTTGAAAACTTGAAATTATTTAGATTCCAGGATTGGGATCTGGTACAAAGGATATTTTGAAACTATTTTGATTCCAGGATTGGGATCTACACTAAAGAATATTTTGGTTTAAAATTCATGTTATAGCTTATTTAACTCTATCAAAGGAAGTCCTTCATTTAAGATACCGAATCTAATTGCCGGACCATGGCAAACGGGGTATTTAGTTGGTAGCGCTATCTAGGTTGACAACCTCACAATGACTGGATAGTCGGACGTGAACTATTTATCTTCTCTGGGCGTGTCATTGTTGATAGACAATGATGGAAGGCAAAGGTTACCACTGCGGATGCAGGGCTGTTAGAATCAGTAAATTCGGTACAGGAATGTTGAATAGCTATAAAAACCGGGCTAGCTACCCAAGGCATGAATTTTAATAATAAAGAAATATTCGGGAAACTAAAACAAATATTTCGTGGATACGAAAACTTGTGGACATGGCTTTTAATAAACAGAAATATTCTGTAACTTGTATTTTATACAACTTGAACTTAACATTTTTGGATTACATAAACACTTTTGAGTATTGTATGTGAATCCGGTATTTCGAAAAGAACTTTAAACTTAAACCTATGAACTCACCAGCTTTATGTTGACTTTTTAAGTATATCTTTCAGGTATAATTTTGGCGACAACACGGTTGGAATAGGTGATGTCTTGGGATTGGGAATCCTAAAGAGTTTAGAAAAAGGCGTTCAGGAACAAAGGTCTTAGATGAAAGCATTCCGCTGCGAGGCAAAGGGTACCAAACGTTACATCCGACTAGGGGGTAAAGTCGGGGTGTGACATCAACCACCTTCACCTTCTTGCCCAACTTCAGATCCAGGTTGCTACCGGAGTTGATATCATACGCAAAGCACACTCCGACAACCTGTTGATACTTCTTCGCTTGCGATGCATCATTGGGATCACTGTATATCGGATTATAGCAAAGCATGATGATGTCTTCGAACGTACAGTTAATGAGCCACATCGGGTCAAAAACATGTATCTTCTTATACTTATCCTTCCTATCTCTCAACACTATCACAGCCTCTGCATTCCTCCAATCATAATACCAGAAGATAAAGTCTTCACTGAAGTGTTGTTGTAATGGCATCAAAGGAATTTTCCTCATCACTTTAGGAGCTTTGTAAATCAAAGTTACTCGCTTCTTACCCGTTCTAGGATCAACATCCCTATGAACTTTCCTCCTCGGGTATTGTGGCTTAAACATATTCCACTTCGTGCGACTCTCCCAGACCAATCTATCAGCAAACCAACCCACATCCATGTTATTTACAGATGCACCAGTCATTGGAAATCTGCAAATGTCTCTAACCGCCCAGTACGGTAGAGTTAGTAGGTCATAGAATCTGTAGAAGTACAAAATTCCTGTTTCCCACTTGACTGCAATGCACTTAAGTCTTCCAAGATACTTCCAACCAAGAGCTCTGCCTTTAAACTTCTGGTTGTGATATCTATAGAATCCACCTTGAGCTTCCGGCTTTGGTCGTTTGTCATGAGTTTCTTTCAACTACCTTAACAAAGTCTTTAAATCATCATTCTGATCAGACAGTTTCTGCTTATCTTCACCAAACACCTTTTCTACAAACTCTTCACTCCGTTTTTCAGCTTTCTTTCTAGCTTCCCTTTGACGTAATTCGGTGAAGTCTGGGAATACTTCATTCTCATCTTTCTCTCTGAAGTATTGAGGGTACTCTTCATGAGTAATGTCCTCTATTTCAATCTCCTCCATCTCTGGTGTATGTTTATCATCAGAATGACTTCCAATATCCTTTTCAGGAATATTCGGAATCATTTGATCTGCCATGATTTCTTCCAATGTCTTTCCCACTCGCTGTGCTATACCATCCAAAATCTCCTTAGCCACAGCAGCAGACACTTCTCCCTGTTCCAGATTAGGATCATTATACTCTAACTCATACCTCATATCCTCCGTCTGAAAGATCTCAGCAAACTTTCCAGTGAATTCAATTGTCCACTCTCTTTTCTCAAGCATCTCACGATAAACATTCTTTGCATCATCTGACAAAGATCTCACTTTCTCATTCCAGAATATAGTTTCATCAGAATCTACATTTTCACCAGATTTCTTCTTAGAGCTTGACTCTCCTGCATCACCTTTCTTAGTCTTTCTTTGTTCAAAGGTGAATTTGCTAGTGTCATCTCCATCATCATCATCACTACCATCACTCTCATCATCATCATTTTTACTACCCGATCCCTCAACATCATCATCTTTATCATCCTTATCAGATTCATCATCAGAACCTTCCTCTGATTCATCTTCTTCTTCCTCTTCTTTATCTGATTCTTCAAAATCTACTTGTTCCTGTTCTTTCTCTTTATCCTCCTCTCCATCCTTTAACTTTGGAGCTTCACCATAGAGTTTTTCAAGTAGATCGCTCATCCGTTTGTTCTCTTTCTTTAACTCTTTGTTATCAACCTTTACAATCTTTATCATTCTTCTATTTCTATTAAATTTTTCTTCAAGTTCTTTCTTATCTTCTTCAAGTTTCTTCAGCTTCCTATCAATCTCATCCTGATTTGTTTTGGAAGCAACCACAATCTGAAGCATCTTTTCTTCATTCTTTTTGAACTTATTGATTTCAGCTTGTTGAGCAACAATCGTCTTCATCATATCTTCCATTTTCTTGTTAACTTGTTTCATCACATCGTCTGAAACAGTAACCATTGACGACTTGGAAGATTCAATCACTTTAGTCTTCTCCTTCTCAGGCTTGAACATATTCAGAACATTCTCTAAAGTAGTTTCAAAATCAGGTACTACTTCAGGTTCGTTCGCCCTTTTCTATTTCTTAGTAATAGGTGAAGTAACCTTAGATGATGTACCAGCGTCAGGCACTTTCTTACCCTTCAGCAATAGTTCAATCTCTTTCTCTCTTAGTTTCTTCGTGCTAACTTTCTATGCCATAGACTTGTGTTTTGGCTTCTTCAAGTTAACCACCACTGTTGAACCTTCAAAATCTCCAACATCAACACCTAACTCTCCTTCCACATCAATCAGATCTTTCTGTAATGTTTCTTCAACAGATTTGTTAAGAGATTCAGACTCCCCAACCGCAGTGACCTTGCGTTTGGTAGTCTTTACCAATTCAGCTTTAGAATCCCACTGCTCTTCCTCCTCAGTCTCCTCTGAATCCACTGAATCTTCATCCACCAAACTTGTACCTTTCTTTGCAGTTGTTTTCTTTCTTACACCTTGTTTCTTTGATTCACCCTCATCAACCTTCGCTTTGCCCTTCCCTTTGGCTCCAGCGTTTTTAACTTGCCTCTTCCTCTTAGTACTTGCATCAGCATGCACTAAAGGATCATCCGTATCAGAATCACTCTTATCGTGTCTTCCTTTGTTCAATCCAGGGTCAGTGTAACCCGGATTAACTAAAGCTCCAAACAAACGTCTATTCGGTGGCTTCTCATTGTCAGGCACACTCTTGTAACCCTTCATCCTCACAAGCGTTCTGATATTCATGTGATCTTGACCCATCACCATTGTCGGATCTTTCTTCAAATGTGAATACTTGTTGTCAAAGATCATCATCAGAAACCTTGGGTACAAAATGAACTTCTTAGACTTTAGACCTTTCAACATTTCCAGCATATGGTCTAGTATCATTCCAGCAATATTAAATGGTTTGTTGAGAGTCAACGCAACCATTAATGAACTCAAGCTCTTCCTCATTACATCGTAACCACCACTAACACACCCAAAGACATGGATAATGACATGTGCAAAGTACTTAAATTGCACACTCAGCTTCCCCTTGTGAAGTGCACCATCTGTTATCGGACCTTTGTACTTCATCCTTAGGAAACAAACCCTCTGCTCGGTCCATGATAAAACTCCGGGATCTGTACTCTCTTCAAACTTAATCTGGAGAGCCTCTCTGATATCATCTTCAGTGATAAACATCTCCATTCCTTGAATAACACTTCTGATAATCGTCTTATCTTCCCAGAAATCATATCTCGCGTTCTTCCAGAAATCTTCCACAATGTCTTTGTATATAATTGCTGGTGTAACAATGGCATGTATGATTCGGCTTCTCTTCAGAAAATCCACGATCACTGAAAACTCTGTGTTCTTCAAAACATCGCCAACAAACGCACAGCAATTGTGCTGAGGTTCGAACGACTAAACTTTCGGAACATTTTCTTCTTCAGCTTCCGGAACTGGATCCTGAATAATAACATCTTCTACTGGAATCTCAACGTTCTTAGGTTGTTCGGCCATTTGAAAAACAAAAATCAGAAAAATACGTCAAAACACAAAAATGACAAACTTAGAAAATTTTAGGTTTTTAACTCATTCCACATTCCACATTCGCCCATTTTAGCAGGTACGAATGTAAGATAATGAGGTTCGAATGTACAATTTTTAGGTCGAATGTAAACTATTCAGTACGAAAGTGAAACAAAATTCACATTCGCCCATGGTGAAATTACATTCGTCCGTTTTTCTTCACATTCGCCCTTTTTAGTTTGGATGAATGTGACTGTTAAACCCCCAAAATTTCAAATCTGTTATCTGATCTGTTTTAACCTTTCATTTTGATTCAAACAAGTTCTAACATGACCGACTAAGCCTAACAAACCATCAATTGTTATTTTCATTCAATTTTTATTAGTTTTCACAAAGAATTAGGGTTCGTCACTTTCAAACAATCGATTATCAATCATAAACAATGAAATATCCTAATTCTTTCCATATTTTTATTAGTTTTCACAAAAAATTAGGGTTCGTCACTTTCAAACAATCGATTATCAATCATAAACAATGAAATATCCTAATTCTTTCCATATTCTCCCCTTAAAAGTAATAAGGATTGAATCCCCATCAAAAAATTGCATTAAACCAGTCCAAATACGTCCAGATTAAGCATTCTAGGGTTCAAAAATAAAAACCCTAATTCCAACGTTGATTCTGGTCCATTACCTGTGAAATTACACTCAAAATGATCAGTAATGTATAGGGAACAAGATTCTAGGGTGAAAAGAAACAAGGCAACAAGATCTTGCAACTTAGAAAAATTTTGAAAAATTATGAATGTGAGGTTCGAATGTGCATCTGGGTATAAATAGGCAGCTACGTTCGCCCTTTAGCAATGGACGAATGTGGTATATTTCCACATTCGTCCCAACTCAATGGCACGAACGTGAAAACTAGACCCGAAAGTGAAAATGATTTATAGAGAATCCACCTTCGTCCAAAACCAAAAGCACGAATGTGTAAAATTTTCCACATTCGACCCATTTAAGGGGCGAATGTGAGATGGAAAATTTTGAAATTTTTACCAAATCACGAAATCGAATCCCGTTTAACATTTTTCAACACGTTAAGTCTCAAACTTGCATTATTTCAGTTTAGAATGATACAAAGCTCAGATTGTTTCATCAAATCTCAGAAATTGACCATCAATCACCGTCGGTTATCTAAAAATAAAGCAGAAATGTAAAACATTTGGTTTTTCTGAAATTTATATCAAAACACACCTAAAATCTGTTTGAGTTTTGTATCTTTTTGACAACTAAAATGCATAAAAGTAAATAAAGCAATAAACATTTTGTGATATCCGGTAAGAGGATCATATCAGTTGTTTGAGAAATCTGACCACAGCGTTGATCTATTTTGTTTTATATTATCATTAGAAACAGTATGTGACCCGGCAATTGCTGATATTGTGGTCCACATAAGCTCACATGCAGTCTATTATGCAGTGCTTTAAAATGATACGATTTAGGTGTATTATACTAACACGTTGTGGTTCCCACACACACGACATACTCCCGTATCAAGAAATTGCACAAAGCTTCCTCGTAACGTTTGATTATGCCAGAGTTATCCGTTTAGTTACAAGTTATATAGCACAGAGGTGTACAGGTCAGCAAACGAATGCAGCAAAGTAACATGTGCATATATACCAGGTCGAGGCTGATATCAACTACTGATTTGCATCAGTAAATTGATACGATGTAATTATGATCTTTGATCAATAATAACATGAAGTTCCTCAATTCGGTAACTTCGGTTTTGGCATTTAAGCTCTTTTAGCAAATATTCTGATGAAACTAGGTCCGTAAATCAATTCGACAAAAGTTTAATCAGAATATCTCGGATAACAATAACATAACGACCCGAAACCTCAGATTTTGGCAACTCTATCAAACGAAATTACGGTACTAAGACCATATGCCCATGAGGTGTTCAGCCACGAACGAGTAGTTCATTATGTTTGTATCACTAATGCACGCAGTTTTTAGTCTACGAAGCCTATTAGCACATCACACGTAATCAACACACGCCTCATTTTACATTACAAATCTTTAGCCTGTGTCAGATCCCCACTGATGTACTATCATTTCCTCTTTTTATCCTGGAAATCATTTTTGGTTTTTCTATTTTTAAACTTTTTGAATTTTTCAATGTTTTTTGTTTTTCTGATAAAAGACTCCCCCTAAAATGTAACACATTTTTTTGGATTTTTGAATTTTTCTGAAAAACTGTAAAAACTTTAAAGAAAATTTTAAACTAAAAAGCGATAAACCGAGGTGCTGATCAGTCTTGTTTTTCTTTTATATTGTTAACTTTTAAAAGATACTCAAATCGGGATCTGTCAAAAGCTTTTGTAAACAAATCTACACGTTGATAGTCAGTATAGATTTTGACCATATCTATCAATTCTTTAGCGTAACAATCACGGATAAAGTGGTACTTAATCCGGATATGTTTAGCTTTAGAATGATTGCCCGTATCTGTAGTTAATGCGATCGCGGCTTCATTATTACAGTGTATAGGGGTTTTGAGAAATTGCAAACCATAATCCACCATCTGCTGCTGAATCCAGAGCACCTGAGAGCAACAACTCGAGGCTGCTATGTACTCGGCTTCGCAGGTAGACAATGCGACTGAGGTCTGCTTCTTACATTGCCAGGTGACTAGCCTGCTCCCTAAAAACTGCCATCCAGCTGTCGTGGATTTGCTGTCCTTGTCACAGCCGCCCCAATCTGCATCACTAAATGCGATAAAGTCAAAATTATCGTCATTAGGGTACCAAAGTCCTCTCAAGGGACCCTTCAGATATCTAAGGATACGCTTGACCGCTGTCAGATGAATTTGTTTCGCCTTCGACTGGAAACGTGCGCAGAGACATGTGGCGAACATTATGTCTGGCCGAGATGCGGTAAGATACATCAGAGATCCGATGATTGCTCTGTATGTAAACGGGTCCGTCAGCTCCCCCTTAGCGTCAACTCCAATCCCGTGATTAGGTTGAATCGGGGTATCCATCGGTTTGGAATCCTCCATCTGGAACCGGCTCAAGACTTCGGATACGTATTTTGTCTGGTGAATGAAGATCCCCGTTGGTCTTTGATCCACCTGCAAGCCGAGGAAAAATTGCATCTCCCCCATCACACTCATTTTGAACTTTTCCTGCATAACACGTTCAAACTCCCTGGACAAAAGTTCGTTAGTGGAGCCAAAAATAATATCGTCAACATATATCTGGACTAGAAGCAAATCATCTCATGTTTTCTTCGTGAACAGAGTACAGTCGACCAATCCGCGTTTGAATCCTTTCGACATGAGATACGTGCTCAGCTTCTCGTACCATTGGCGTGGAGCCTGGTGCAACCCGTACAGTGCTTTGTTCAAGACGTAAACCTTATCCCGGTGGATAGGATCTTCAAAGCCCGGTGGTTGACCGACGTAAACCTCCTCTTTGACTACTCTGTACAGAAAAGCACTTTTGACGTCTATCTGATACACCTTAAATTTCTTGTAGGAGGCAAACGCTAGAAACATTCGAATTGCCTCTATGCGCGCCACAGGTGCATAAATTTCATTATAATCAATCCCCTCGATCTGATGAAAACCTTGTACTACCAATCTGGCTTTGTTCCGTACAATCACTCCTCTATCGTCTTTCTTACACTTAAAGACCCACTTGGTACCAATCTTCTTCCGTCCAGGAGGTAAATCAGTGAGCGTCCAGACTCCCAACTTCTGAAATTGCAATAACTCCTCTTGCATCGCTTCAACCCAGGCGTCATCCAAAAGAGCTTCTTTATATGTCCGCGGCTCGACCTGCGAAACATAACATGCAAACGACCAATCATTCTGTTTACCAGATTTTTGTATTTTTGCATATAAAGCTAAAGCACCAAAACTTTATGGTGAATTGACACTTCTCATCTGTCCTCTCATCATAACACTTCTTCCAGGGTCACCGATAACTTGCTCCAGCGGGTGAATACGATGAATCCGATATTCCGGATGTTCAGGTACAGTAACTCCCGTCTGAATAGTCAAGTTCTCTACTGCATCCAGATCATGACCCGTATTAGACGATGAAGCAACATCTGGATTTGGGTTCACTGGCGGTGCCTCTGTTGCATTTTCAAGAATAACTTCTTCAAAATCTCCATCATCTTCCGATTCTGAAGTATCTAAAGTTGTGGAAGCTTCTTGAAACACTTCTTCCTTCGGTACAGGCGCATTGGTATCATTAGAAGGTGTTGGAGGAGTTACGGTGATCGGACGCACCAATGGTGAAATCGCTGCATTTTCACACTCGTAAAGTAATCGGATAACAGCCTCTTCAACCAAGCTATCTAGATTGAATGATTCAAAGAAATCTTTGTAATCAAACATCCAATCAGGACCGTTCCCTTGCACGTTCTGAGTATACCGTTGAACTTCTACATTAGACCAATCCTCCACCTATCGAGTTCTTTTGTTGAAAACCCGTTTGAGCGGGGTTGCATATCAGACAAAGTATCCCTCTTCAGCTTTCGGACTAAACTTCTCACTTGGATTCAACATCGTGAACGGAGCCCCAAAAGGTTCTAGATACTCCAAGTTCGGCTTTCTTCGGTGTAACAGCTCATAAGAAGTTTTGCCAAACTTCTTCACCGTTAAAACCCGATTAAGTGTATAGTTTGCCGCATAAATCGCCTCATTCCAGAACATTACTGGAAGATTCAAGTCTGCTAGCATTGTTCTCGACGCTTCTATTAGAGTTCTGTTTTTACGTTCAGCAACACCATTCTGTTGAGGGGTATACGGAGCCGAGTATTCATGATGAATTCCTTTGCTTTCACAAAGTTCGTCCGTCTTGGCATTTTTGAACTCAGTCCCATTATCACTCCTAATTCGCTTGATCTTTAGACCATAGATGTTTTCCAATCGAGTGAACAGAACTTTCAGATTATTAAAGGTGTCACTTTTCTGATGCAAACACATAACCCATGAAAATCTTGAATAATCGTCAGTGACAACTAAACAATAAAGCTCTCCAAGATGACTTTTGCGTTTGACAGGTCCGAATAAGTCCATGTGCAATCGCTCAAGTGGCATCTCAACAGAGTTAACTTTCTTCACTTTGTGGGATTGTCTGTGTTGCTTTCCTTTCTTACAGCTCACGCACTTGTCAGTCAAATGGAAATGTTTAACATTCACGCCGTGGACAAGTCCATTTTTCACTAAATGATTCATTTTCCTCAAAAGAATATGCCCCATCCTTCTGTGCCACATTATCGATTCCTTCTCAGTAGCCTTTGATAGGAAACATGTCACTTGCCCCTGAGATGTCATCGCCTTGGACATATCAAGAATATAGAGATTGTTGACGCGGGGTGCCTTCAACATAACCCACTCTTTTGGAATTTCGAGTCTGCTAGCATTGTTCTCGCCGCTTCTATTAGAGTTCTGTTTTTACGTTCAGCAACACCGTTCTGTTGAGGGGTATACGGAGCCGAGTATTCATGATGAATTCCTTTGCTTTCACAAAGTTCGTCCATCTTGGCATTTTTGAACTCAGTCCCATTATCACTCCTAATTCGCTTGATCTTTAGACCATAGATGTTTTCCAATCGAGTGAACAGAACTTTCAGATTATTAAAGGTGTCACTTTTCTGATGCAAACACATAACCCATGAAAATCTTGAATAATCGTCAGTGACAACTAAACAATAAAGCTCTCCAAGATGACTTTTGCGTTTGACAGGTCCGAATAAGTCCATGTGCAATCGCTCAAGTGGCATCTCAACAGAGTTAACTTTCTTCACTTTGTGGGATTGTCTGTGTTGCTTTCCTTTCTTACAGCTCACGCACTTGTCATTCAAATGGAAATGTTTAACATTCACACCGTGGACAAGTCCATTTTTCACTAAATGATTCATTTTCCTCAAATGAATATGCCCCATCCTTCTGTGCCACATTATCGATTCCTTCTCAGTAGCCTTTGATAGGAAACATGTCACTTGCCCCTGAGATGTCATCGCCTTGGACATATCAAGAATATAGAGATTGTTGACGCGGGGTGCCTTGAACATAACCCACTCTTTTGGAATTTCGAAGCCCGGTTTGAGAATGTAACAAGATTTGTCATCAAAATAAACAGTAAATTATTTGTCACAGATTTGACTGACACTTAACAGATTATAATCGATCTGCTTCACATACGATATCCTCTCAAAACTCACAATACCATTACTCACGCTTCCTTCCATCGTGATATATCCTCCTTTGTTCCCGGCAAATGCAACATACCCTCCATTAATATTCTTCACATCAAACAACAAAGCTAAATCCCCTGTCATGTGGCCTGAAGCTCCACTATCAACAATCCAAAGACTGCTAATAGGGCCAGCTGAAGCTCCCTGCACACATCAAGTAAGCCTGTTAGTTCTTTCGGGGGACCCAAGCCTATGTGGTCTTGGGTCTTTGAATATTACTTTTCAAAGAATCATCTACTTCAACATTTTGTTTTGGATCGATCTTTTTAGGATCATTCAAAACTTTTTCAATCTTTTCATTAGATTTCGAAGTTGAGGCTCCCGGAGTACCATTTGATGTCCAAGATTGTTCCGAACGTTTCAAAATACGAATCTGAGATTTTGGGGTCTCAGTCGTTTTCTTAACATCGTTCTCAAATGAAACCTTCTTGAGTACCTTCTCTGATTTAACAGATTTAGGTCCAACATTTGACTTGACAGCAGGTTTTTGTGGAACCCTTTGTCTATCAGCCGTTGTGTTCACCATTGGTTTTCTCCATGGTTTCTCCATGGCTATCCGGTTACGACGATCATAATGTAATGGACGATCATTCCTCTTTTGATAAAAGTTGTTTTGGTTATAAAATTGTTGTGTTTGAGGAACAAATCGTCTTTGTGGATAGTAATGATTATCAACCGGTTTCCTCATGGATTGCCTAACTTCAACTTCGTGCCTTTTGTGCCTCACGTACGGGCAGTGAGCAAGTAAATGCCCTCTCTCCCCGCACTTAAAGCATGCACGGTATTCTTCAAACACATTTTGGGCATTTGGCTGAGTATATGATCTGATAGGATATTGATCATCATACTGTCTATGCCTTAAACTCTCAGGAAGTGGACCCTTCGAGTAAGCTGGCTCATGAAAACCATTTGCTTTGTTTTTCGGTTTAATGAATTGGGTGACATGAACCTTTGGTTCTTTTGGAACATCCAAATACAGTTTCTTTAGAATTTCAGGTGGAATTTCATTTGTTCTTTCATGTTTCGGAAACCATATTGTGCTTTCTTGCCAAATTTTATCGATTTTGGAATAGTTAGCAAACTTAATTGGATATTCCTCGTCAGAAATAATCTTATCGGATCCTTCCATCCGATAAAATACCTTGACTGGTTTGTCACTCATTTCCTTTTTAACCTCTGTCTTTTCAGACTTCTTATCACGATGTGCGTTAGCCATCGGATGAACATGCTGAGACAGTGACACTGGTTCATTCGTAATAATGTGATTTTCTTTTGGAATATCACACACATTATCACTTTTGTCACTCTCAGAGTCTGAATCATCATTTTCAACTGTAACTTCCTCATCATTCAAACCTAAAATCGGTCTCACGTCGGAATGAGGATCACCAACACTAGAAGTATTGGATTCATTTTCCGATGCCGAGTCTGATTTTACTGAGCTCTCCGGTGTCACTTGATGACGATTGTGATTTTCAAAAAGCACCGGAGATGGCACAGACTTATAACTTGTGGTTTGATCATCAATGATGTGGTCAACGACATAAGCAATATGCTTGTAACTTTCTAACTTGTTGTTGACCTTTTTAGCTAAACACTTGATGGTGGCCATTTCCAACTTAGTGTTCTCAAGTTCATTAATGTAATTGTTAATTGCTAATTGTTTTAATGAAAGAGTTTTCTTTAGGTAGAAATGTCCTTTTTGTACCCATCAAGTACTTTGTTAAAAGCAATCACTTCCTTGCGGGCAGATTGACAGTTAATTATAGCACTATCACGTTGAACGCGAAGTTGTTTGTTTTCCTCTGTCAATCTGTCACAAGTTCCACAATATTTATCACTTGTAACATCAGTGCTAGATTCAGAACTTACCTGTTTTGGAGGATCTGTCATGGCCATTAAAGCGAAATGAGCTTCCTTCCCAGCGAAAAACTTTGAATAATCGATTATGGTGAAAGCGTCATCCACTATGCAAGACTTCCTCGTCTTCAGAAAATCAGCTTCAGCCAGCAACTGATCAATGTCATCATCCAAAGAAGTAACACTGGCCTCTGAATCTGAATCACTGTCTGGATCCGAATATACGGACTCACACTCCTCAGGAACATCTGTAACTGAGTCAATCACCACTCCTGAACTTGTTTCTTCAGCCTGAACTTCAACAGTCTCTGTTTCCACATTCATCTCTTCCACTGATACCTCAACACCACTCTCAGTTTCTTCATTTTGATCAACTATCACCGAATCCTCAATATCAACCTGTTGTGCAACGCATGCCACATTCCCACCAGTAGTTATCTCCTCAAAACCAATTTGCATGCCAGTCCAGTCAAACCTCTCATCATTCTGTATCACCAAAGCTTGATTCTGATTGGTATTCTGTGGCTGCTCATTTGGTGTAGTGATGGGTATAACTGTTCTGTTTGTGTTATTTGGTGATTGAGTTGTTTGGTTCTGGTTGGTTGTGTTTGGTTGTCTATTTTGGTTGTTGTTAGAGGTGTTTTTTCGGTTTTGGTAATTGTTTTGGTTTTGATAGTTGTTGTTGTTTTGGAAAGAAACTTGGTTTTGGTTCTGTTGTTGACGGTTTTGGTAGTTTGAGTTGATTGGGTTTCTGTTACCTTGTTTAGGAGGCTGAGTGCATTCTCTTTGGAAGTGTCCTTTACCTCCACAGTTAAAGCATGTAACTTTCTCCTTGTTAAAACCATAAGTGGTGTTTGGTGAAGTACCCAGATCAGTCCTCCCGGTCTTTTCGATGAATTCGGTTGCTCGCTTCATAATGCTTGCGAAAGTCCACTGAATGTTAATCAGCTCCATCTCCTCTTTATCAATTTGTGCATAGTCTTCATTGGTCAAGCTGTTATTCCCAATTTGACTTGCAACTAAACCGTTATACGAAGCTACCATTGCTGAGACTAGCGCAATATGTTGCTGAGCAACCTCTACAGTCACGTTATTCATATTGGATGTCTCCAATACTACCGGTTGCTGATTGGTTTGATTTATTTGAGTCATGTAAGGTTGTTGTTGAGGTTGTTGTTGTGGTTGGTTAGCAGAATAGCATGCAGCTTGCTGCATTGGAGAAAATGGTGAAATAAAAGAATTAGTGTATTGTTGTGGTGGTGGTGTATATGATGGTTGTGAATAAGATGAGGTTTGTGCTAGGTAGTTAATGGGTTGTTTCGGTGGTTCCATGACACTTGAGATACAAGCTATATGAGGTGCCACTGTTCCACCAACACTAGAATTTCCCACAGTCGCTGAAGTACCACCATGATATAACTCTGGGTTCTGAGGAATCTGAGATCTCTTTGCTTTCCTCTTCTCCTCGAGTTCTTTATTCTCCAGCTTCTGAATAAACTCGTTGATAGTCCAATACTTGCAAGCATCCTTCTCTTTGAGTACCTCGATGTGTTGATCCCAGTACGGTGGTAATGCATCAGCAAACTTGTCCACCAGATCTGACATAGGAATCTGTATATCATAACTAGACAATTCAGTTAGTAAATGACAATATCTGGGAGTCAACTCTTTCAATGTCTCGTTCCCGACATAGCTGAAGTTCTCAAATTCTTTTCTCAGCTCTTCCATCCTCAACCTTCTCGTCTTCTCGTTACCATCATGACGATTCTTAAGCACATCCCATAACTGCTTAGAAGTAGTGCACGACCCAAACTGATGTAGCAAATCGTTTGTAATCGCCTGAGTCAACTGAGAATATGCCTTCTTTTCCACCGCGAATTTCTTCTTCTCATCGCCAGTCAAACTCTCCAAAGGAACCTGCTCACCGCTGTTCTCTAAAACTGGTGCAACATATCCTTTAGCTATCATCTGCCAAGCCTCTGTACCTTCCAACCCCATGCCTTCAAGATGAATCTTGAATTTCTTCTGCCACTGGTTGTATTCCTGCATCTCCATTAGCTTGGGTGGCCGATTCCCGCTACCTGAAGATAAATCATTGATTAGTGTAGAAATAACATTAGTAGTTTGAGTATTTACCACCGCGGCTGCTACTCCCCAATAATCTGCTGCAGGTTGTTGTGACGAAGATGCAACGCTCTGAGGCATCGAACTAGTCATCGCTAAGTAGTTAATCGGTCGCGAAGACTGAGTGCTTGATTTCTGAGCTGCCACTGTCCATGGGTCCATAGTCACTTGCTGCTATTGTTGTGTCTTTCCTGGTCTTGGTGTAGTTGGAAAACCCCACATGATGTTCACAAACTTAGAAATTCACCACACTTAGAAAAATATCACAAATACTTCTACTTTCGCCCTATCAGACTTCACTTTCGTCCAAACAGTTGACCCGAAAGTAGAATATAACACCCGAATGTAGAAAATCAACAAACTGTTTCTAATGATAATATAATATAAAACAAAATAGATACAAAACTCCCTCCTACGTATTATTAATTTTTTTTAGAAGATCTCCCTCTTGGCCCCGTCTTGTGTTGTTCCCTCCTTTGTCAACGGTGTCGCCTTTCTTTGATCTTGTGGTTTCGAACCCTCGGTGATGACATCGTCTTGTAGCTGCTTTGGCGACGCATGATCGGGACTCTTTTTTATTGGGCGATGAAACGAAATGCTAAGGCTGAAAGTGGTTTTCTAAGGGAAGGACTTATTTTTGGGAGAAACCTAATTGCCTCTATAATTTTTATTTAGTTACCGGTTTTAAAACAAAAGTATATATAAACACACAAGTTCTAACTAAGTCGGACTATGGTCAGAAATCTCTCAAGAAATGAAACGAGCAATATATGATACGTATATGTATGTGTGGTGCTCGTAAAAAGGCTCAAGAATCTCTCACGGACAAATGGGTAGGCTAAAGTATTAATTTTAAGCACAACTTTTGGGGTATTTTTCTACTTGCCATGCAACCTATTTTTCTACTTTATTTTAATAATCTAAATGGATCTCTCAGGTTTTAATTAAATTCATCTTATTTCTACTGTCCTTTAATGTGAACCGTTCAGCATGAATGCCTAATAGCGATCACTAGGGCTAGTCAAATAGACTCTACTGATCTACCAGAGATGACTGTGAATGACGCTACGGGTATCAAGCGGCTAATAGGGTACCGGATAATGCCCGAATAACGAAAAATGACCCACAAGATATAATAAAATAAGCAGCAATAATGGCCCACCCCACACTTAAAATTTTTGCATAAATTTTAAATGCAGAATTGGAAAGAAAGACAAGAGAAACTAATATTCCCCTGACACTGACGCATCCACTCCCGTGTGAGCGAAACCTGCATCCTCATAACAGAGACGTCGAAATGGCGGCTCCAAAACATCAAGTTATCCTCGACCTGTCCTAAAACAATAGAAAAAGAAAAATAAAGTAACAAAGATAAATAAAGCTACAATCCCAGGATAGATACCAGCGCTTCGGCGCTGGCGGGTGGAACGAGTCTAGCATGCACCAAGCATGCAAAAATGTCAAAATACAATCATCCATCACAACCATAAATAAAAGAAAAATAAAAAGAAAAAAATAGTGTTTAGTGTCAACCAACCATCGAATAGAGTCTAGAATCACCAAATAACCTGAGGGAGTGAAGATCAATCTGAGTGACTGTGATGTGCATGGGAGTTGGAGCTGGTGCACGAAGTCATATGTGCTGCAAGCATATTGAGTCCGTCCAAAATACTGCGGAGAAGACCCTTCCGCGGCCGGCTCTGTCAACTCTGCATGGCATCTGGCAGTGGTCTGGCTGCATCTGTAGCTGATGACTTTGCACCTCCCGTGTCTTCTGTCTTGTCATACTCAGTTTCCTCATCTCATAACCTCTACTTTTTATCCATTAGCCTCAAAACCTGGTCAAACCAATCTTCAACCCCAATATCCCTCATGTCAAAGGTGTCAAGGGGACGGATCCTTCCTACCACCGTTAATTAATCCAATTTGTGGGGATAAAGTGTTTGCAGACTGGTTGATAGGAGTGTAATATAAGGTCCCCTGAAGATGTGGTCGGAAGCTGTGATACCCCGCAATTACAGGTTCTTACTTTAACTAAACTTTAGTTACTTGTACTTAAATTCCTTGCATTCTACTTAACTTGGGTTAGCTAGATGAGTCACACGTTACACAGTTATCAGTTAATAACTGCATGAAGTGGTAATTCGGGGAATTACCAAACTATATACATGAGTATCGAACCCCGGATGTTGGTGAATTGTGAAAATAGGTAATTGTGGGTTAATTGATTGATATTGATTGCAATAACTTGTTTCTGTGAAACTATGTGAAAACTGTATGTGATTACGTGAACATAAACCAAACGCGTTATTAAAAACCGTAATCGATGAGCCATTAGGAGGGTTGGGGTCTAAATACATGTGGTTACACTAGATATGGTCCAAAATAGCGAAGACATCGAAGAAAAAATGCCCTGGATTGGGCCACCCGAATCGGGCTGAGGCAAAGTGAACGGCCGCTGATCACTTGCACCGAACGACCGCTTTGTCACACCTCGCCAAGGTGGAAACACGGGGTGTAACTTTGAATGATTTCCAACCACAAAGTTCACACGAGCATTATTTAGATAGAACAGGAATTACCATTTAACAATGAAGTCTTACATAAACATAACATCAATTATTTGAATTAAAAACCATTGTGTAAAATGTTTAGGTCAAAAATCACAACAATAGTTCAAAAGATGGTATCCCCTAAATGCCCACACACGACCTTCCCAAGTTCCATGCTCTATGCTAATTTCCTGAAAAACATACACGTAAAATATATGGGTCAACATAAAGTTGGTGAGTACACGGGTTTGTATGAATGGACATGTTATCCAAAACCGACTAAATTACTGCCTAGGTAGGGCAATAATTATCATGTGATCTGACATGAGCCCATAACCAAACCTTGACATGTTGTGCCTCGCCCATTGTACACTAAAGACAATAAAATAATGTGAAATATAAGCATTCTCTTGATATCTGTCATCCGGTCAGAGCGACTGGCCAAGAGTGGGGGTGTCAAACCAATTGATCTATTCCGGTGTTTCATGGATAAATACATAGCTAATGGTTATGGTGAAATGTATGACACGAGTGCTTAATGGATCCTGAACCTTATTGTCTCATGTTCACATAATAGTCATGTATGTAAATGAAAACTGTACGCACGTGTTTCCCCAAAAATGTAAAAAGACTGTAAAAATGGGTCATGTAAAACTCACTTGATGTAATTAAAAGCAACTTAAGTCTATGTTTGGCTCTAACTACCATGCAATTGTTCACCCGACTGTAACACCTATGGACTAGGGGCTTCTGTACGACTATCCACGTGTGTCACACACTGTACGTGTTAGTAATTGTTCGTTTTGTTATTCACGTGGCTATGTTTATTCTGTTTTTGCCAAAACATATGTTGTGATTTACTTAATATTACTGTGTGGCTTTTATGTCGCAGTTTTGTAAGTCTAGGGTAAGGTATGGACATATTTTACTACGATATTGTATAAAATTAACATATTTTGGTACTTTGTCTCCGAATGTATATACATTTAGGTGTTTAACATAGATTTCTAGGAAAACCATTTTATTAAGATTGTTAACACATGTTCTTGTTGATCCTAACACATGTTCTCAAAACATAACTTAGTATATGTTACAAAACTAAACGATTTTTGCCGGCCTCGACCTTATACACTCACGCATACATTCGAATGTATGTGTGGGTGTACGTGTATGTCCATGTAAGGGCTCCAAAATGTATGTAACCGTATATATGTGGGTTAGTATGTATAGACTATAGTATTGAACCTTTTATCATGAAACTCAAGTGTTTTGGTTAGTTTATCTTAAAAACTTATTGTTAAGGGTGTGTGCGAGTGTGTGTTTGCTCGGGTGACCACCACATGTAACCGAAATTTATAAGAACTGAAAATGGTTCGGGTATTATACCTCACTTGTGTATAGCCGACGATGATAAAGAAAATAAGCTATCTTCCATCCAAATGACTCCTAACGACTTGCTAGCTACTTATGACTCCAAATGGTGAAGACTAGTGATCGAACAAGACCCCTCTCGGGTCCCCCTTGGCTCGGCCGAATGGTACACAAAGGAAAGGAAGGAGAGTTCAAGTGTTTGTGAGTTATGTGAAGTTGTAGTGTGATCCTCATGTCCTCATGGCTCTATATATATAGCCGAATGGTGAGAGGATGGGTGTGGTTTCACTGGTTCACAATTGAGGATAGTCAACCCCTTTCATTCATAATGTGCATTCTCTAGGAGCCTTGTAAGGGAAATGTGTTGACTTGGGGTTTTTGGCTTGACTTGTAGGGGTGGGGTAGTAGCCGAAATACATGGGAAAAGAGCAAGTATTGGATGCCAAGTTGGACAAGGTGTGGAGGTTCATGCTTTTCATGTTCTTACCATGTTGGTATAACAAGAAGACTAGGGTTTTTGTTTGATTGTGTGCACATTCTTGGGGGCCGAAAATTATGCGAAAATGGACATGATTGTTTAGGCAAGTTGACTAATGTTGGATGATAATGGAATGTATGTTGTTACTAGGTTAGTATAAGTCTAGGAACTTGGGTTATGGTGTTGTGTGTGGATGTATACATGTGTGTATATGTATGCGTATGGGTCTGTATGTGTAGTGTAGATGTGTGGGCTAGTTTGATCCATTGTTTCACTTAGCTTGTCTTGGGAATACATGGGCCAAATGCATGGGTGTAATTCAACAATTTAGGAAGTCAAAACTATCTAAGTTTATTAAGTGTGATCGATGGCCTTTAGGAAAGAACATGGAATTCTTATGGTAAATCAACATGTCTTGGAGGTTGTAGAATGTTTGTGGATTCCATTCTTGTGTAGAATCTCTTGTTAGGATAAGAATGATGACTAGTAAGTGAGTATGTATTTACGGATGCATTCTTGTATGTATGTAGGTGGCCGTGTGTGTATTTTCACATATATGTGTGAGGTATTTTGTTATTTCCAAACATATGTTGGTAACCTCTTGTGAATGAACATTGTTTGTTTTTGTTCTTGTCGGGTTAACAATTTGTAATCGTATGTTCAATTGCATGGCTTTGCATGGGTTTCTGTAGTCTAGCATGACTTATTGGATTAACTAAAGCCTTGAACTACTAGTGTGTCTACTTGTTGGACTATGTGCTTTGGTATTGACTAGTTGGAACCCTGTATAGTCCAACTGTGATGCAAATGATAACATGTAATGCTATGAATAATGTATTTATGTGTAGTTAAATGTCCGAACATGACATGTGATTTCGACGGGTGTCACATTCTCCCCATGTTAGAGGAATTTCGTCCGCGAAATTTTCGGTGTTGGTCATCTGAACTGTTGGTCTCCTGGAAGAGATGTGGGTATATGCGTTTCATCTGGTCTTCACGCTCCCATGTGAATTCAGGTCTGCGCTTGGAACCCCAATGTACCTTGACTAGCTTGACCTGACTGCGGCGAAGTTTCTGAATCTTCCAATCTGTTATCTCGAGTGGCTTCTCTATGAAATGAAGTTGTTTGTCGATGTGGATCTCCTCTGGAGGGATGATCAATGCTTTATCAGCAAAAAACTTCTTGAGATTCGAGACGTGAAACGTGTCGTGAACACTACTGAGTTCTTGCGGTAACTTAAGTTTGTATGCAACCGGTCCAATTCATGCAAGAATTTCAAATGGACCTATGTATCTGGGATTGAGCTTCCCACGTTTGCCAAACCTAGGAACCCCTTTCCATGGAGATACTTTGAGCAACACACTGTCACCAACCCGAAACTATAAAGGCTTGCGCCTTTTGTCCGCATAACTCTTCTGTCTGTCTCTGGCGGCTTTTAGCCTGTCTCTGATCTGAAAAATCTTGTCAGTTGTCTCCTGAATGAGCTCGGGACCTGTCATTTTCTTGTCCCCTACCTCTGCCCAACACACTAGGGATCGACACTTGCGCCCATACAATGCTTCAAAAGGTGCTGCTTTGATATTGGTGTGGTAACTGTTGTTGTAAGAGAATTTGATCAACGGCAAATGCGTGTCCCAATTCCCTCCGAAATCAATTACACACGCTCGAAGCATATCCTCTAGTGTCTGAATGGTCCTTTCGCTTTGTCCATCTGTCTGAGGATGGTATGCGGTGCTCAGGTCTAGATGGAAACCAAGAGCTTCTTGCAATGATTGCCAAAACCTTGAAGTAAAGTGACTATCCCGATCGGAGATTAAGGAGATAGGCACACCGTGTCTGGACACGATATCATTGATGTATATCCTGGATAATTTTTCCGTCTTGTCTGTCTCCTTGATGGGCAAGAAATGTGCAGACTTTGTCAGACGATCGACAATTACCCATATTGCATCATGAGCACGAGATGTCATTGGCAATTTGGTGACGAAGTCCATAGAAATTTGCCCCCATTTTCCAAACGGGTATCTCTGGTTGGTGAAGCAAACCTGAAGGTTTCTGATATTCTGCCATAACCTTTGAGCATGTTAAACAATGTTTGACTTAGGTTGCAATGCAACCCATGAGGTTAGGCCACCAATAGAATTCCTTGAGGTCCTTGTATATCTTGTCTGCACCTGGTGTATCGAGTACTTAGACTTGTGTGTTGGGACAAAGAGGATTGAAGAAACCACTTTTGATAACCTTAGTCCAAATCATATTCTGCTAAGTATAGAAGAAACTGCTGAAGAAGAAAACACAAGTACTGAAGAAGAGAAGAACAAAGTACTGAAGAAGAAACTGATCAGTAGTTCTGAGGTCTAACCAGACACTTCACTTCAGAACTACTGAAGACAAAACTACTCATCATTAGTTTGTCTACTCATCAGTTATTTGTTGATCTTATCTTCAGAACCGACTTAGACTTCAGTAGTTTAGTATAATAATGTTTTGTTAAAGTCTTTGATCAAGTTTCAATGCTAACAGCCAGTTGTAAGCATTATCCTAAGTATAATATCTTGGCTAAATATCTTGTATTACTTAGTGTAACAGTCTTGTAACTTCGTCTATAAATAGATGAGTTTATTCATCTATTTTAGATATGTGATTTACTTTGATTTTAATTGAAAATCCTTCAAGGCTTTTAAACTTATTATCCATTTCACATCTGAGAATCATTACTTGTGCTTATTGCTTTATACTTTATACTTTCAATTGCTTATTGATTCTCATTAACTGCTTAGTAAAGGGGGAGTAATAACTCCTGTTAAAAGTGATACTTTAAACTTAGAACATTTACTATTCCGCTGTGCAAATAACTTTGATATAACTGCAAACACATAAGTGTTCTAATACTTAAACTGATATAAGAGATCAATGATCCAACAATTGGTATCAGGGCTCTGGTTTATCTGATCAAACATCAATCTAACAAATTGAGAATCAGACACAGGCTCTTATTGATATCCAATAAAGGATTAAAAGGTTCACTTTTTTCATCCATCACTTTAAAGAAGTATTGACAAATCCAAACTTCTTAAAAATGGATCCTTACAATACTGGATCTGCCAATAAACCTCCTATGCTAGTCAGAAATGAATACAATATCTGGCAAAGAAGGTTGGCACATACAATATCTTAGACCAACACTGGTTGTTGGAGGTCTGTAATGTTTGGACCTCACAAACCAGTAGTTACTGATCCAGAAGGTAAGACAGAAAGACCAAAAGACCCAAAAGACTACACTGAAGAAGATATCCAAAAATTTGAGCTAGATGCAAAAGCTTTTTCTATGTTGGCTATGGCTCTCCCAAATGAAATTTATGCTGGACTTTTACATTGTGAAAGTGCCAAAGAGCTGTGGGATTGCCTAAAAGAACAGTTTGCAGGAACTGAAGAGGTGATAGCCAACACTAGAGAAATCTTAGCCCAACAATATGAAACTTTTACTCACATAGATGGTGAAATATTAACTCAACAATTTGAAAGATTTTCATCACTCATCTCTGAGTTAAAAATTAAGAATCAGACCTATTCAAATGCATCTATGTTACATAGATTTTTAAGGTCTTTACCTTCAAAATGGGAAACTTATTCAATAGTCCTCAGATCAAGTTCAGATTTTAACACCCTGAACCTAACAAGGTTACATGGAAAATTACTAACTTTTGAAAGAGAGATCAATCAAAAGAAAAGGTTACAAGAATCTCGTAAAACTGCTGATAACTATACTCCAGGTAGCACAGCTTTATTAGGACATGACTCACCATCTTGTTCTAATAATTTTGGATCTTTTGATCACATTGACATAACTGCTGGGATCTCATCAGATGGATCTTTCCCAGCTTATGACAATGAAGATCTAAGTCAATCTGCTGATAACATGTGTTTTATCATGGATGACTTCAAATATTTTAGCAGTGATGACTTAGAAGAAATGGATATTTTACACCAACTGGCCTTATTAAGTATTAAAACTAACAAATTTTACAAAAGGTCAGGAAGGAAATTTCCAGGATTAAACAACTCTACAAAAGTTGGTTTTGACAAATCTAAACTGAGATGTCATAAGTGTCAGAAGTTGGGACACTTTGCTAGAGAGTGTAGAAGCTCTAGCTATAACCAACCTATGTCTGGAAATCAATTGAACCCCAATTATAATAGGAATAATGGAACTTAAGGGAGTGCTCATTTTGTACAGGCACAAGCTCCACAAGTCCAATATGTGCCACAAGTACAATATGTTCAAATGCCTGCTCACCAACAGCAGCAAATGCCTCCTTTTCCAACTGCTCAACAACCTGCACAAACTCAACAACCCCCCCCCCCCCCCCTCAACAACAAAGTTTATTTACATCAGGGTATGTTGACAGGAGCAGTCTTCCGTTTGACACATCTGAATGCAATCAGGATGCAGACAACAAAGTCTATGATGTCAACTGGGGAGAACCTGACAATGGCAAAAAGAACTTTGCCTTAATGGCTTTTGAGGGATACTCCTCGAATTCTGCACTAACTCAGGTATCACAACAATCTCTTTTAAAGCTTTGCTCAAAATCTTGCAAAGAATCGTTTGCTTTAATAAGAGAGACCAATGTGCATTTACAAGGCAAATCAAATGATATGGAGAGAAAATATACTCAAATGAAGTGTGATTTAGAAAGAAAAATTGCTTTGAAAAACAAAGAAATTTCTAAATTAACTGATAAATCCATTGAAACCCAGGCACAAATTAAAAGCATGATAGACAACCTAGGTAATGTTAGAAAAGAGCTTGCTGACACTAAGGTTGATTGTGAAAAATGGGTTGAGTCTTGTAAAGGGTACCAAATGCTGCTTAACAAGCAAACTGCAGCAAATGTTAAGTTTGGCATAGGGTATACCCACACTGAATCACCAACAGATTTCACCCACAAAACTGATAATGATGGGAAGAAATTGATTCAAACTTCTGATATAGAGGAATGCACATCCTACCATCAGAACTTTCTCAAAAATGAAAGTACTGCAGAAGTTAAAACCACTGACAATAAGCCATCAGTAGTTTCATCTACATCAGGAGTTGAGACCCTGAAAACTACTGATGACCTATTACAAAATACTGATATTGTCAGTAAATTGCCTTCCAACTCTCTTGTTGTATCTAAAAGGAAAGAGAAGGCAAAAGCATGTGAAATATGTGGACTGTTTAACCATATAACTGAACTTTGTAGATATAGAAAGGGAAATCAGTTCAATAAGAAAAATCAACAACTGGTTGTGGGAAAACAAATAAAACAAGTGTCACACCCTCAAAATCCACTTGCGGAGTTTTACCGCGAGGCGCATGACGAACCAGGATCCAAGTCAACGATCACAATAAACAAAACTAAATGAACAATGCAATTTCAAAAACATAATTTAAAATCCCCAAATACAGCGGAAGCTTATTCTCAAAACATAATCCAAAAGTAAACCAAATTATTCAATGTTCGAAAACCATGCAACCCTAACTAGACGCCGTGCAGACGCGTGCGCCCTAGTTCCATTGTGCTACCTTAGCGACCTGAGAAAACATGTAAGAGTTACGTCAGCACAAAAATGCTGGTGAGTTCACAGGTTGTAATCAAAGTACCAAGTTCAACCTGTCCATACTATAAACAATTGTAAACCAAAGTACGCTAGCTAGGCGTATGTTTTGATACTACTACGATTGGAAAACCATTACTAACTCGCAAACCAGATGTTGTGCCCGAATAGTAAACCTGTTCCTTTTTGAGACAATATGCACCCGCCCGGCCCTCCAAGCCGACGAGTGGGGTTGGTCACTCCCAATAGCGCTATTCACATTTCCCCGTTGTGCAAACCCGCACATTCATGGTTCCCCCTGGGACTTCCAAAGATCGTATAGTAAACCATAGAAAACCCATAGTATGACAGTTGTTACCAAAACATTAGTTTAACACATGTTTTCTCCCCCAAAAGTGAAACCAGTTAAAAGTGGGGCCGTGAACTCACCTTAGGTTGCGTTACTTCATAATACGAATAAGATCAGCAAGCTATGCTAGCCCCATAAAGTGGCGACCTAACATATGACAGTTACAAGTACTTAGACTAATAACCCATAGGTTAGTTAGTCCCTAGATGTCCAGACCATAACCAAGTTCGTTTGAAAACACTGTGACTGTTAAACTAACCCAATGTACAAGACTCGACATGCCATTGGTGACCCGAGACTCCCCGTGTTATACTTGCACTCTCAAACATACAATCATGCAATCACACTTAACATACGTTAAAGTCCAACAAGTTATAGCACATAGTTCAAGTATCACATAAATAAGTCCGAGCACATGTTACCAAGTTATTAGATATGTTACGGGGTTCCTAGCATGTTCCTAGGTGTTAAATCGGGTCCCGGAATGCTAAATTACACTTACAGCAGCAGTATAGGCGATTAGGAAAAGTCAACTAGCAATTACGTTGGTCAACAGGCAATTACGAATGCTAATCGCCTATACTATAGGCAATTAGGGTCATGTGGTATGCAAATCAGGAGTTTATAGGCGATTAGGGTCATAAGACATGCATTTATAGGCGATTAGGGTCATAAGACATGCATTTCAGGACTTAGCTAGCAATTAGGATCACAATTGCATGCAATGAAGGCAATTACCCCCAATCACCTATACTATAGGCGATTAGGGTGTCATAGCAGGCGATTAGCCTCCTAATCGCCTATAGCATAGGCGATTAGGGTTGCTAATCGCCATCAACCCAGCTGTTCCGGTTTTTCGCACGTTCAACACTCCAAATCAAACCCAGAACATGTGTAAACATCAAATATCAATCAAACAACCATATCAAACATATTTCAATCAAAATCCTTCGTTTAACCTCGTTTTATCAGCCCTGAATGCAACCATGTATCCCAAAAACAATACACATAGCATGAAACATCACATTAACATGCATAACCGAAACCCTAATGAAAAATTACTCAGATCTCATCAACATGCTATCATCATCAATCTGTAACTACCTTAATATCAGGTTAACAATCCTTCTTGAATCACAAAAACCCTATCTTTTAATTATAAACACACCTACAACATGCATAATAGCTAGAATCCAATTAACAACGATTTTTAACGAATTTCAGAAGACACATACGTTTATAAACAGGTCTGGACCATTAGGGATTGAGTAAAAACATTATTAAAGGTTGCATGAATGAAAACCACACCTTAGGTTTATGATAGATTGATGTAATAGGCTTGAAATCGTGTGTTTTGATCCAAAATCGTGTTCCAGAGGTTGTGTGTGTGTTGGGGCGAGTTGTGGGACGACTAGGGTTGTTATAATGAAGTTTAGGAGGTCAAGTATTGTATTTATAGTCGTTTTTAGTCGCAAGGTACGTTGCAGGCGATTACAGCTTTTGCAGGCGATTAGGGCTGCTAATCGCCATCCCTATAGGCGATTAGCCTGCTAATCGACTAACACATTGCCCCAGTCGCCTACCATGCTCAGCTAATTGCCACCCTATAGGCGATTAGCCCTCCCTAATCGCCTATAGGGGTTGGTTCTGTGTATTTTGAGCGTTAAACCCCGTTTTAACGTATGTTAACACATATTCACATACCGACAAGTCACATAATGATTGTAAACACATAATACTTGCAAACAAACACATTCACACTCGTTCACCAATTCCCGGGACTCAAGACTTGTATGTTCCCTATGCTTTGACGATTCTACGAATCGTCACCCCTTGTACACTTGGTTAAGGACTGACATCCTATGCTTCTCTAGACTGACATCTAACGATCCTCTAGACTAAATTAACAGTTCCCGAACCATAACACGACTCAACTAGCCCAGTTAAGTATGATATACGCGTGACTCGCTAAGGTAGACATTAATCTAGACAACGTTGTTAACCTGAATTTGCCGGGTGTCACATCATCCCCACGTTAAAAGAATTTTCGTCCCGAAAATTGCACAAGTACCAAAAGGAATAACAAAAGAACAGGCAAAAGATAGAAACCAAGAGAGAGATTTACCCGAGTTGTCACATCATCCCCACGTTAAAAAGGAATCTCGCCCCGAGATTCATTCAGCTGCAGTGGAAACATATCTCGATTCGAACGCTTCCTTAGGAAAGAGATAAGGATACTTAGACTTCATCCGATCCTCCCGTTCCCAAGTGTACTCTGGTCCCCGGTTCGAGTTCCAGCGAACCTTAACAATGCGAATCTTGCTATGACGTAGGCTACGAATCTTGTAATCAAGAATCTCAACAGGTTCCTCCACAATCCGAAGACGATCATCAACCTTGATCTCTTCCAGTGGAACAATAAGAGACTCGTCAGCCAGACACTTCTTTAAGTTGGACACATGGAAGACGTTATGTACGTTGCCGAGTTCCGTCGGTAAATCAAGACGATATGCCACCGGCCCAATCCGTTCCAGGATCGTAAATGGTCCGACATACCGAGGGTTGCGTTTTCCACGCTTCCCAAAGCGTATGACGCCCTTCCACGGTGAAACTTTCAGAAGTACTTTGTCATCAACTTGGAATTCCAATGGCTTGCGACGATGATCGGCATAACTCTTTTGCCGATCCCGTGCCGCTGCCAACCGGTTACGAATCTGTACGATCTTTTCCAAAGTTTCGTACACTAGCTCAGGCCCAGTGAGTTGACTCTCACCCACCTCAGCCCAACAAAGAGGAGACCGGCATTTCCGCCCGTACAGTGCCTCGAACGGAGCTGCCTTGATGCTCGTGTGGTAACTGTTGTTGTAAGAGAATTCTACTAACGGTAGATGAGCTTCCCATCCCTTGCCAAAATCTATCACACATGCCCGAAGCATGTCTTCTAAGGTTTGAATCGTGCGTTCACTCTGACCGTCAGTCTGTGGGTGATAAGCCGTACTCATGTCTAGCTGTGTACCCAAAGCCTTGTGTAAAGACTTCCAGAAGTGAGAAGTAAAGTGGGAGTCACGATCTGAGATAATAGAAACCGGCACCCCGTGCTTAGATACAACTTCCTTCAGATAAAGACGAGCCAAACGGTCCATGGTGTCGGTCTCCTTAATAGCGAGAAAATGGGCTGATTTCAACAACCGATCAACAATCACCCATATCTTACCATTCCCGCTCGGTGACTTAGGTAGTTGTGTGACAAAGTCCATCGTAATCCGTTCCCATTTCCACTCTGTAATTTCAGGTTGTTGCAAGAGACCCGACGGTTTCTGGTATTCCACCTTGACCTTAGCACAGGTCAAGCATTTGCTCACGTATGAGGCTATATCCGACCTCATGCTTGGCCACCAGTAGAGCACCTTTAGATCTTGGTACATCTTATCCGAACCAGGATGAATAGAATAACGGGACTTGTGAGCCTCATCTAAGACAAGCTCCCGAAGTCCCCCCAATAAAGGAACCCATATGCGTTCTGCGAAGTAGTGCAGGCCATCAGGCCTTCGCTCCAGGTGTTTGTCGGCACCGTGCATAGTCTCAGCTTTAAGGTTTTCCTCCTTCAAAGCTTCTAACTGAGCAGAACGGAGTTGGTCAGGTAGAGAGGAATGAATGGTGAGCTGCAATGCCCGAACGCGACGAGGATTAATTGATTCCTTCCTGCTCAAGGCGTCTGCTACAACATTCGCCTTGCCAGGATGGTACTTAATGGCGCAATCATAGTCGTTCAGGAGTTCAACCCAACGACGCTGTCGTATGTTCAAATGTTGTTGGTCGAAAATATGTTGAAGACTCTTGTGATCGGTGTAGATGGTGCATTTGGTACCGTACAAGTAATGTCTCCAAATTTTCAACGCGAATACCACTGCACCCAGCTCCAAGTCATGGGTGGTGTAGTTCCTCTCGTGCACCTTGAGTTGACGAGAAGCATATGCAATCACTTTCTCGCGTTGCATCAACATGCAACCGAGACCATGAATAGAAGCATCACAGTAAACAACAAAATCATCAGTGCCTTCAGGCAAGGACAAAATAGGAGCAGAACAAAGTTTAGTCTTCAGTTTTTGGAATGCTGACTCTTGTGGTTCACCCCAGTCGAATTTCCTATCCTTCTGAGTAAGAGTGGTGAGGGGTTGAGCGATCTTCGAGAACCCCTTAATGAAACGACGATAATAGCCCGCAAGGCCTAGGAATTGCCGCACCTCCGTTGGTGTCTTTGGTGCTTCCCAGTCCTTGATCGCTTCGATCTTAGCTGGATCGACATGAATTCCTAGTTCATTAACCACATGTCCTAGGAACTGAACTTCGCGTAACCAAAAGTCACACTTTGAGAACTTAGCATAAAGTTGTTCCCGTCGCAAAAGTTCCAAAACCAAACGCAGGTGTTCCTCGTGTTCGGTCTAGTTCTTGGAGTAAATCAGGATGTCATCAATAAACACATTGACGAACTTGTCAAGATATGGTTTGCAAACGCGGTTCATCAAATCCATGAAAACCGCCGGTGCGTTTGTGAGACCGAAAGGCATGACCAAAAACTCAAAATGGCCATAGCGTGTACGAAAGGCAGTCTTTGCAACGTCAGCTTCCCTTACGCGCAACTGGTGATAACCGGACCTCAAATCAATCTTAGAGTAGTAGCTAGAACCCTGGAGTTGGTCGAATAGATCATCAATACGTGGAAGAGGATAACGGTTCTTGATTGTCACTTTGTTCAACTCTCTGTAATCCACACACAATCGAAAACTTCCATCCTTCTTCTTAACGAACAGAATCGGGGCTCCCCAAGGGGAAGAACTTGGTCTGATGAAACCCTTGTCCAAGAGTTCCTGTAACTGACTGGACAATTCTTGCATCTCGGGAGGTGCAAGACGGTAGGGGCCCCGAGCAATAGGAGCAGCCCCCGGTACAAGATCAATACTGAATTCAACCTGACGATGGGGCGGAAGACCAGATAAATCATCGGGAAAAACATCAGGAAACTCGCGTACCACAGGAATATCGTTGATCTTCTTCTCATCGGTAGAGGAAACAGATAAAAGTGCCAAAACGGCCGAATAACCCTTTCGAAGATACTTAAGGGCTTTCATGCTGGAGATGAGATTTAGCGGAGCACCGCCCTTGATACCGTACACAGAAAGGAATTCTCCATCAGGGAGAGGAATCCGAATAATCTTGTCGTAACAAACGATCTCGGCGCGATACAAAGACAACCAATCCATGCCTACAACAACATCAAAACTACCCAAAGGTACCGGCATAAGGTCAATGGGGAAAGACAAACCCGACAACTCTAGTTGACACTCCCGAAGGATACAAGTAGCTTCAATCTTTTTACCGTCAGCCAACTCAATTACATACTTAGCCTCTAATGGTACGGATACTACATCTAGCAGTCGACTAACTTCCAGAGATATGAAACTCTTATCGGCACCAGAATCAAATAAAACACTAACAGAGCGATTATTGAGAAGGAACGTACCGGTAACTGTGTCAGGATCCTGTCTTGCTTCTGCGGTTCCAATGACGAAGGCGCGTGCATTCCTGCCACCGCCCCCGTTGTTCACGTTACCATTTCCATTACCATTCCCATTCCCGCCCTGTTTCAGCTTCGGACACTCGTTCTTGTAATGCCCAGTCTCCCCACAGTGATAGCAACCCTGCTTTCCCGAAGTCCCTTAAACGGCAGGAGTCGGAGTAGTAGTTGGGGCCTGGGTCAATGGAAGTGTCGCCCGACAGTCTTTAGCAAAATGTCCCAATCTCTGGCAGCGATGGCAACGATTACGGTCACAGTCCCCTTGATGATGACGCCCACACTTGTTGCACTTAGGTAACTTCCCCGCATAACCACCACCCGGTTTAGAACCCGACGAAGATGAACCCCCACTGTCAAACCTTTTACCCTGCTGAGTTGGTGCTGGCACAGATCCTTTCCCCTCATTATCCCATTTACGCTTGTTACTCTCCGGGGCCTTGGCAGTCGAACCCTTAGCAGGCAAGATACCCTCATTCACCTTCAAGTTTGTCATCCTGTGAGCCGATCGGACCACCTCTGAGTATGTAGGATGATTCCCCGCAGCCACCAACCCTGCGATCTCTGGTACTAGCCCCGAGATATAGTGTTCAATGCTCCTGTATTCTGGCACATGCAGATCAGGGCACAGCACTGCCAAATCATTACGCCTTACTGTATACTTCTCAATCTCTGACCCAGTCATCTTGAGGTTCCACACCTCATGCTCTAGTTTCTGTATCTCCACTCTTGGACAGTACTCTCGCTTCAGTAGTTGAACAAAATTTTCCCAAGGCATAGCATAAGCCTCCCCTATACCCATATTCTGGGTGATATTGTTCCACCAGGTAACGCAACATCCTGGAATAACGCAGCAGAATACTTGACTCGATCCTCTGGGAGACAGTTGCACATCAGAAACACTGACTCCACCTTTTCCAACCACCTAAGCAAGCTCACCGCACCCTCAGTGCCAGAGAATTCCTGGGGCTTACAGTCCCGAAACATCTTGTAGGTACACATAGGTGGGGGTGGGTTAATAGGACCACCTGAAATGAAACACATGAGAGACCACGAAGGATGTAAACAAAGTTCACCAATGAGGCAAAAGTTGATGAGTCAACTTACCACCACCATTGTGCCCTAACTGAAAGGCAGCTTGCAGCAAGTTGTTCAGATCTTCTTGTGTTAGGTTTACACCTCCACGACCACCACCACGCCCACCAGCGCGGCCACCTCCACGTCCTCCTCATACTCCAGACATGATTCTGACAAAAAGGACGAGAAAATTTAGTTTCACAGCTAATGATAACCACTAGCGTTCACAAGATCAAAGCTAGATCCAACCCAGGACTATCCATTCAATCCCAGAGCTCACTAGGGCTTTCATGCATTTCGGTTTATGATTTTGTGTGCACCCAAAATGATAAACCGCTCTACATGGTCCTCCAAGTGTTCTCCTAGTTCAAAGTTCAAATCACCGGACATAGACTCTTAGCTATACACCGTAATGCTACGGTAGTTTATGGCAATTGTTTCTATTGGAGTATGAAAGGGAGATGTCCGAGCCTTGGACAAATCTCAAGAGTACACGATTTACCCCAATATACCACACTGCCTAGAAAGCAAGTAACCCGACATAAGAGAGAACGGATGATGTAACACAGGAAGGTCAGATGATTTAGAGACACCCCGACAAGCCCATTCGTAACCCACCATAACGTTTAGTACTATGTGATCGTCTAGTGTGTGTGACTCGGCTATAGACTAGACTCTACATGCAGTCCTAGTTTACTATAACCATTGGCTCTGATACCAATCTGTCACACCCTCAAAATCCACTTGCGAAGTTTTACCGCGAGGCGCATGACAAACCAGGATCCAAGTCAACGATCACAATAAACAAATCTAAATGAACAATGCAATTTCAAAAACATAATTTAAAATCCCCAAATACAGCGGAAGCTTATTCTCAAAACATAATCCAAAAGTAAACCAAATTATTCAATGTTCGAAAACCATGCAACCCAAACTAGACGTCGTGCAGACGCGTGCGCCCTAGTTCCATTGTGCTACCTTAGCGACCTGAGAAAACATGTAAGAGTTACGTCAGCACAAAAATGCTGGTGAGTTCACAGGTTTGTAATCAAAGTACCAAGTTCAACCTGTCCATACTATAAACAATTGTAAACCAAAGTACGCTAGCTAGGCGTATGTTTTGTTACTACTACGATTGGAAAACCATTACTAACTCGCAAACCAGATGTTGTGCCCGAATAGTAAACCTGTTCCTTTTTGAGACAATATGCACCCGCCCGGCCCTCCAAGCCGACGAGTGGGGTTGGTCACTCCCAATAGCGCTATTCACATTTCCCCGTTGTGCAAACCCGCACATTCATGGTTCCCCCCGGGACTTCCAAAGATCGTATAGTAAACCATAGAAAACCCATAGTATGACAGTTGTTACCAAAACATTAGTTTAACACATGTTTTCTCCCCCAAAAGTGAAACCAGTTAAAAGTGGGGCCATGAACTCACCTTAGGTTGCGTTACTTCGTAATACGAATAAGATTAGCATGCAATGCTAGCCCCGTAAAGCGGCGACCTAACATATGACAGTTACAAGTACTTAGACTAATAACCCGTAGGTTAGTTAGTCGCTAGATGTCCAGACCATAACCAAGTTCGTTTGAAAACACTGTGACTGTTAAACTAACCCAATGTACAAGACTCGACATCCCATTGGTGACCCGAGACTCCCCGTGTTATACTTGCACTCTCAAACATACAATCATGCAATCACACTTAACATACGTTAAAGTCCAACAAGTTATAGCACATAGTTCAAGTATCACATAAATAAGTCCGAGCACATGTTACCAAGTTATTAGATATGTTACGGGGTTCCTAACATGTTCCTAGGTGTTAAATCGGGTCCCGGAATGCTAAATTACACTTACAGCAGCAGTACAGGCGATTAGGAAAAGTCAACTAGCAATTACGTTGGTTAACAGGCAATTAGGAATGCTAATCGCCTATACTATAGGCAATTAGGGTCATGTGGTATGCAAATCAGGAGTTTATAGGCGATTAGGGTCATAAGACATGCATTTATAGGCGATTAGGGTCATAAGACATGCATTTCAGGACTTAGCTAGCAATTAGGATAACAATTGCATGCAACGAAGGCAATTAGCCCCCAATCACCTATACTATAGGCGATTAGGGTGTCATAGCAGGCGATTAGCCTCCAAATCGCCTATAGCATAGGCGATTAGGGTTGCTAATCGCCATCAACCCAGCTGTTCCGGTTTTTCTCGCGTTTAACACTCCAAATCAAACCCAGAACGTGTGTAAACATCAAATATCAATCAAACAACCATATCAAACATATTTCAATCAAAATCCTTCGTTTAACCTCATTCTATCAGCCCTGAATGCAACCATGTATCCCAAAAACAATACACACAACATGAAACATCACATTAACATGCATAACCGAAACCCTAATGAACAATTACTCAGATCTCATCAACATTCTCTCATCATCAATCTGTAACTACCTTAATATCATGTTAACAATCCTTCTTGAATCACAAAAACCCTATCTTTTAATTATAAACACACATACAACATGCATAATAGCTAGAATCCAATTAACAACGATTTTTAACGAATTTCAGAAGACACATACGTTTATAAACAGGTCTGGACCATTAGGGATTGAGTAAAAACATTATTAAAGGTTGCATGAATGAAAACCACACCTTAGGTTTATGATAGATTGATGTAATAGGCTTGAAATCGTGTGTTTTGATCCAAAATCGTGTTCCAGAGGTTGTGTGTGTGTTGGGGCGAGTTGTGGGACAACTAGGGTTGTTATAATGAAGTTTAGGAGGTCAAGTATTGTATTTATAGTCGTTTTTAGTCGCCAGGTACGTTACAGGCGATTATGCAGCTTTTGCAGGCGATTAGGGCTGCTAATCGCCATCCTTATAGGCGATTAGCCTGCTAATCGCCTAACACATTGCCCTAGTCGCCTACCATGCTCAGCTAATTGCCACCCTATAGGCGATTAGCCCTCCCTAATCGTCTATAGGGGTTGGTTCTGTGTATTTTGCACGTTAAACCCCGTTTTAACGTATGTTAACACATATTCACATACCGACAAGTCACATAATGATTGTAAACACATAATACATGCAAACAAACACATTCACACTCGTTCACCAATTCTCGGGACTCAAGACTTGTATGTTCCCTATGCTTTGACGATTCTACGAATCGTCACCCCTTGTACACTTGGTTAAGGACTGACATCCTATGCTTCTCTAGACTGACATCTAACGATCCTCTAGACTAAATTAACAGTTCCCGAACCATAACACGACTCAACTAGCCCAGTTAAATATGATATACGTGTGACTCGCTAAGGTAGACATTAATCTAGACAACGTTGTTAACCTGAATTTGCCGGGTGTCACAACAAGATTTTGAAAATACTTTCTTTCCTAACAAACAACAACTATGTAAAAACCATTCTCAGAAAAATATTTTATCCCAACAAAAGTCTTTTTCTCAAAGTTCATCTTCAAAAGTTACACCTAACTCATCAGTAGTTTCACAAACTACTGAAGTTAAAGATTTGATAAATTTGGTTAAACTTCTGATCACCAAAGTTGATGGTGGTCACCAAAAAGATACTACCATTGTTCTTAATGAAAAATCCATTGCCAAAAAGACATGGATTTCAAAAATTGGTCCTCAACAAGCTGCACCTGTTTTCAAGAGCAAACCCAAAGCCAAATTGGCTTGGGTTGCAAAATCTAACTAATTTGCTATTTTGTGCAGAGGGTCTCCAGAGGTCAATCTGGTTGAAAACCTTGAGTACAACTTGCTGAGTGTCTCACAAATGTGTGATAAAGGATACTCTTCCTTTTTTCACAAAGACAGCATGCAAGATCATATCACCAGAAGGCCAGAAGTTGATAGAGAAGATCATTGAAGATCATCCTTTGCTGATTGCCAAAAGATGTGGCAATGTCTATGCAGTGGACATTGAAAAAGACAAAGTATTGAACAATACTGCATGTTTCTTCTCAAAGGCATCAACTTCAGAAAATGATCTCTGGCACAGGAGACTTGGCCATGTGAACTTTAAAACCATCAATAAAGTCACAAAAATGGGCTTGGTCAGGGGTCTACCTTTGAAGGAATACCAGTGTAAAGAACACTGTGTTTCCTGTCTTAAAGGTAAACAACATAAGTCCTCCTATAAGTCTATTGAAGAATCAAAAACAACTCCATGTCTTCAACTACTCCATATGGACTTACTTGGACCAGTCAAAATTATGAGCCTTGGTAAGAAGAAGTACTGCTTGGGCATCATTGATGACTACTCAAGATTCACATGGGTCTTCTTCTTATATTCCAAGGATGAGGCAGCTGAAATAATCAAGTTCTTCATTCTACAAGTAGAGAAGCAATATTCTCTCTCTGTCAAAGTCATCAGGAGTGACAATAGGACAGAGTTCAGGAACAAAACTCTGGATGAATTCTGTTTGTCTAAAGGGATTGTTAGACAATTCAGCATTCCCAGAACTCTTGAACAAAATAGTGTGGTAGAAAGGAAGAACAGGACTTTATTAGAAGCAGCCAGAACAATGTTAGTTGATTCAGGCCTACCTTTGTACTTTTGGGCTGAAGCAGTCAACACAGCTTGTTATGTTCAGAATAGAGTTCTTATCAACAAGAGACATACCAAGACAGCCTATGAAATTCTTCATGGCATAAAGCCCCTTATCTCCTTCTTCAGGGCTTTTGGATGTCAATGTTATATCCTCAACATCAAAGAATCTATCTCAAAATTTGCTGCTAAAGTTGATATAGGTTATTTTCTTGGTTACTCTCCAATGAGAAAAGCTTACAAAGTCTTTAATTCAAGAACCAAGATAGTTGAAGAAACACTGAATGTCAAGTTCAATGAATCAAAACACACTCTTATTCCAGCAACTCCTGCTGAACTCTTTGACCTTGACAACTTTCATTTCGGACCTAAAAAGACTGTTGAATCATCCAAACCTCCTCAAAATGGTTTTCAAGGATTTGAAGATGATAGTCCTACACCATGGACTCCAAACACAGTCAGTAAATCAACTTTTAAACCTTCAGAAGTTTCACAAGCTTCTACTTCAAGAACTACTGATGAACAACTTGAAACTACTGATTCAGTTGAACCAAAAATTCCTGAACCTCAAACAACAGTTGAACCAGATATTATGAATCTCAGTGGTTTATTTGAAGAAGTACCAGATCCATCCTCAAGTACAGGTTTACAACAATTGATTGAACACAAGGATCATCCATTGGAACTAATCATGGGTGATATTACATCAGGGGTGCTTACTAGAAACCAGCTCTCCAACTTTTGCTTTTTCTCAGCATTTATTTCTCAGTTGGAACCAAAGAAATATCAAGAAGCCCTCAAAGATAACAATTGGGTGCAATCCATGCAAGAAGAACTGCTTCAATTCAAGAAGCAACAGGTTTGGGAAATCTGTCCCTTACCTCCAAACAAGCAACCAATTGGTACTAGATGGGTCTTCAGAAACAAATCAGATGAAGCTGGTATGATCATCAAGAACAAGGCAAGATTGGTGGTACAAGGCTATTCTCAAGAAGAATGCATTGACTATGATGAAACCTTTGCACCAGTTGCAAGACTTGAAGCTATCAGGTTATTTTTAGCTTATGCAATTTCCAGCAACATAAAAGTTTATCAAATGGATGTCAAAAGTGCTTTTTTGTATGGAAAAATAAAAGAGGAAGTGTATGTCTGTCAACCTCCAGGGTTTGAGGATCCTTCTCATCCTGATTGGGTATATAGACTTGACAAAGCTCTTTATGGGCTAAAACAAGCTCCAAGAGTCTGGTATGAAACACTTTCCAACTTTTTACTTAAGAATCACTTCTCAAGAGGCTCCATTGATAAAACTCTTTTCATAAAAAATGTTGGAAATCATGTCTTACGTGTTCAAATTTATGTTGATGATATCATTTTTGGTTCAACAAATTCAAAACTGTGTGAAGATTTTATGAAACTCATGCAATCAAAATTTGAAATGAGTACTATGGGAGAATTGTAGTACTTTTTGGGACTGCAAATCAAGCAACAATCAAATGGAACATTTATACATCAATCAAAATATGTTAAAAGAATTATTAAACAAATTTTCTTTACAAGACTGTAAATCATGTTCCACTCCTATGACACCAACCACACAAGTTGAACCAGATGATCAAGGAAAATAGATTGATCAAACCATGTATAGATGTATGATAGGTTCTCTTTTATATTTAACTGCTTCTAGACCAGATATTATGTTCTCAACTTGTGTCTGTGCTAGATACCAATCTGCACCAAGAGAATCACACCTAATTGCTGTCAAAAGAATATTCAGATATCTGAAAGGAACTCCTACTTTAGGAATTTGGTATCCTGCTTCAAGCAATACAAAGTTAACAGCTTTTTCAGATAGTGACTATGCTGGGTGTAAAATGTCAAGAAAATCAACATCTGGTGGTTGTCAATTCTTGGGAAACTGTCTGGTGTCTTGGCAATCAAAGAAACAAACATCTTTGGCAACTTCAACAGCTAAAGCTGAATACATTGCTGCTGCAAGCTGTACATCACATATACAATGGCTCCAATATCAACTTCTTGATTATGGAATCAAAGAAACCAAGATTCCACTCTTAGTAGACAGTAAATCTGCCATTAGCGTCATTCAAAATCCTATTCAGTTCTCAAAGACTAAACATATTGAAATCAGGTATCATTTCATAAGATATTGCTATGAAAAAGGCAAGATTGAGGTGAAACATGTCACAACTGCTAATCAAATAGTTGATGTATTCACCAAACCCCTTGACTCAACAACATTTCAGAGGTTAGTATCCATGCTTTGGATGTTAAATTTGGAATAAAGTCTCTAAGTGTTTTCACTTTTTAGTTCTGCACATATTTTATTTCACTTACATACTTATCTGTCACAAAACCTCTGATGAACAATTTAAAGAGAGAGAAACTACTGATATTTTGAAAAACATCAAAATGGGAAATTTCAGAAAAGAAGTAACTACTGATGATTATCAGAAGTTATTCAAGTGTTTTGAAAGTCATTCTCATCAGTTGTTTCAAAACTACTGAAGAGATGACTAAAACCACTGATGAAGAAACCTGCTTCATCAGTAGTTTAATTAAAAAGGGTAAAACTGACATTTCACTCATCAGAAGTTTGACCTAGTCGGTTAAAAACTTCTGATAAATACCTTTTTCAAACACTTATCCATTCAAAAAGCAAAATTCCCTCTTTCTCTCTCAAAGCAAAACCAAAACCCCCTCTCTAACCTAAATTTACTGTTAGATCAAAGAAACTATGGCTCTTGTTCTAAAACAGGGACATAATCAAAGAGGCTACTTCGAGAAAGATGAAGCCTGTTCCCAATACGATGAAATCATTGATTTAGTCGTTAAATCCCAGTATTATCAAGCTTTCACCATTGATCCTCCTATTCATGTAGAAACTCTTAATGAGTTCTGGGCAAATGCAGAGGCAGTGACAGTGAATAATAAAGTGATTTCCGTCAACTCAACAATTCAAGGGAAACACATGGCAATCACACAAGAGTCACTGGGAATAAGGCTTGGCCTTAATGATACTGATGCTCCTGAGCATATTCCCACTGCTGATATTCATCTAACCATGACTGAGTGTGGTTATCAAGGTACTTTAGCACAAGCAACAGTCTATAAGAAATTTTTTGATCCACAATATAAACTATTATTTCATTATATTATCATGTGTTTAAGTCCTAAAACTGGATCATATGATCAGATGCCTTCAACGTTTCAACCTATTTTTCATTCAATAATAAATGAAATATCTTTTAAGGCATCTTCACTATTTTTCAATGAGTTGGTGTTACATCACCAAAATGATAAGAAAAAGTTTTTACTGTACCCAAGATTTGTTATGCAATGCATAATAAAGGAACTTGGTGAAGGAATACTTGTGGGGGAGTCAAAAACTTTAAATCCATTGACTTCACAAGTATTCTCAAGGCATAACAAACCGGCACTTTTGCCAGAAGATGACCAATGGGAACAAGAACAAATCCCTGAGGAACCCACATCTTCAAAACCCAAAACAAAGAAAGCCAAAAAGCCAAAACAGCAAAAACAAAAACCCACCAACCCAAAGAAAAAGGTAGTTCAGGAAGTGGAGATCCCTGAAACTACTAATGTGCAATCTGCACTTGAAAAGGTAGTGGCTGAAACATCCTCTCAGACCACTCCATCTCCACCACCCAAAAGAAAACCAGTTACAGTCATTTTTCAAAGAAAAAGATTTAAAAAGACTGTAACTACTGACCAATCCTTTCAAACTATTGAACCAGAACCATTACCAACTACTGAAGCTGAACCCTCCCACACAACCATAGAAATTTCTCAACTTCTCTCAGGACTAAAAGGATCCCATCCAACACATGTCACTCCCCAAGCAACACATCAAACAGGGGAGATGCCTTCAGAAGTTGACATGGATGTGGACTTTATTAGCCCTAACCAGGGAGATGAGGATGAACCAGAGTATCTAAGCCCAACCTTAGAAACTCTAGGTACTTTTGAGGCTGCTACTACTCACTTATCACCCAGTGGTGAACCTGAGGACAGTAGTAACATAGCTAAGACCTCAAATTTGGCAACTACTGATGAAGGCTTATTGGCTGAAGTAGGAAATCCTCAGTTCCAAGAAAAAGAGGTTCATGAGAAGACTAGTTTGGAGCTAGCTCATGATTTAACTGATGCTGCCCTCATTGAGGACACTATCAGGGATTCAGATGATTCCATTAGTTTGGATGATGATTCACAAACTCCACAACTTGAATTGACGGCTAATGTTGAAGATCCTGACTCTAATGTCTTTAAGCTCAAAGAGCTGGTCACAAAAGATCAGGTTAAAGACCACTTAAACCCTGATTCTCCTAAAGTGGCATCTTCAGTACACTCTGAAGATCACCCAAAAATACCCCCTTCACAAAAACAGCCTACCCAATTCTCTAGGCTTTCAAGCATAGACCTGAACCAACTATGCAGCCCAGATGGTTCCCTGTACCAGATGATGAAGGATATTCTCACTAATCAACTCAAATCATTCATAACTGCTTGGGAGTTGCAGACCAACACTCAATTTGAATTGATAAACACCAAACTTGCAGAGCTGAACAAGAAGATGGATGAAAACCAAAGACAGCTTGCAACATTATCTGCTACAACTTCTAAACCTTTAAGGCTTCCAGAAGTGGATGAAGCCAAAAAGGGGGAGAAGATTAAGGAACCAGTTGAAGAATCTCTTGATGCTGAAAAGACAACTCACAGACCTGGAAAAGAGATCCTTCAAGAGTTTAGACCATCACCAAGGCAACCTGAAGAAACTCCTGAAGACATTATTCAAACTGCTGAAGACAATCCTTCAGTAGTTGTGACAAGAACCAGTACAATCAACCCTTCAGAAGTTTCAACTTCCAAGACTGATCAAGGACAGTCTTCCAAGGCAACTGAACAAGAACCAACTCCAATTCCAAAGCCTGTGCCTACAACAACAACTGTTTTAAACCCTTCTCCAATCTCAGTATCCAAAGAATACCTAGAGAAGAGTTTGAAAGAGGCTCAAAAGAAGGCTAAGGAAGATAAAGTATGGAATAGCCTGGAAGCAAGGGATGATCTAAGCTATGAAGAAAAACTTATCAAGTATCAAGAAAAACTTGATGAGTTAGAAGCTGAAGAGAGAGCACTTGAAGCTGCTGCTCAAGAAGACAAGAGAGCACAGCTGATTCAAATGATTACCAAGAACTCAAAGGCTAAACAAGCTTCTTTGAACAGACTCTCCACAGAAGAATTAACAAGAAGAGCTCAACTTATAGCTGATAGGTTGGCAACTGAGAAGGAGAGAAAAGCTAAGAGAGCAGAAATAATTGATGAACTTGTAGCAAATGACTTTGGTTCAAGGGCCTCAGTGTCAAGATGGAAAGAAGACACTCTTTATGACACTTACAAAAAATTCAAGGCCAGCAAAGCTGCACATCCAAAAAGATTTAAAACTCCTGAAGTCCAACCAACTTCAATAATCAAAAGATCATCTGGTGCACTTCAGAAACCTGCTACAAGAAAGAGGAAGCAAGAGGAAAATGTAAAGACTGATTTCAAGATGGTGTTTTTAGAAGGAAGTCAGTTAGTACATGGTGATTTTGATATTGAAGAAAAGCCTCTGCTTACACAATTTAGAGATCCTGCTACATATGCTTACCAAATACAACAGTCTATCAAAGACAAATCTAATACCAAGGTTGTTACAACACATCACCTACCCAACTTTGCTATCCAAGGTGGTGTTGATCTTCAAGCTAGCAGAGATTCTCACCTGAAGGTCACTAAAATAGAAGATATACCCCAATCTTCTTCAGGACAAACCCAGGAAACTAGCTTGGTTTCCTATGCCTCAGACTTTGACAGGTCTAAGGTGAATATTGTCAAATGGTCATTCACTGATTCCAACTCAGTGTTGGTGACCAGAAGAGATCGTTCAAGCAAGGTCTACAAGAATTAAAAGGAGTTGAGCATACTGTCAACTAAAGACCTTCTCACCATTCAACATCTTGAACCTGAACAAGGATCTCTGTCAAAGCAACAAAAAGATACGCTTACTACCAAGATGGCTGCAGAAGTCTGGAGGATATTAGAAGCGAGAAAGAATGAAGAGAAATAAAGTTTGGATAAGGTTTTGGCTTCATCAATCCAGGGGGAGATTGTTGGGACAAAGAGGATTGAAGAAACCTCTTTTGATAACCTTAGTCCAAATCATATTCTGCTAAGTATAGAAGAAACTGCTGAAGAAGAAAACACAAGTACGGAAGAAGAGAAGAACAAAGTGCTGAAGAAGAAACTGATCAGTAGTTCTGAGGTCTAACCAAACACTTCACTTCAGAACTACTAAACACAAAACTACTCATCAGTAGTTTGTCTACTCATCAGTTGTTTGCTGATCTTATCTTCAGAACCGACTTAGACTTCAGTAGTTTAGTATAATAATGTTTTGTTAAAGTCTTGGATCAAGTTTCAATGCTAACAGCCTGTTGTAAGCATTATCCTAAGTATAATATCTTGGCTAAATATCTTGCATTACTTAGTGCAACAGTCTTGTAACTTCGTCTATAAATAAATGAGTTTATTCATCTATTTTAGATATGTGATTTACTTTGATTTTAATTGAAAATCCTTCAAGGCTTTTAAACTTATTATCCATTTCACATCTGAGAATCATTACTTGTGCTTATTGCTTTATACTTTCAATTGCTTATTGATTCTCATTAACTACTTAGTAAAGGGGGAGTAATAACTCCTGTTAAAAGTGATACTTTAAACTTAGAACATTTACTATTCCGCTGTGCAAATAACTTTGATATAACTGCAAACACATAGCTGTTCTAATACTTAAACTGATATAAGAGACCAATGCGTCTACTACAACATTTGCCTTTCCTGGATGGTACTTATTCTCACAGTCGTAGTCATTAAGTAGCTCAACCCATCGTAATTGACGCATGTTCAGGTGCTTCTGGTCAAAGATATGTTGTAAGCTCTTATGGTTAGTAAAGACAGTACGCTTGGTCCCATAGAGGTAGTGTCTCCAAATCTTGAGTGCGAACACTACTACGCCCAATTCCAAATCATGGGTTGTGTAGTTTCGTTAGTGCACCTTGAGTTGTCATGAGGCATAGGCAATAACTTTATTCCTTTGCATTAGGACACAACCAAGACCTTGGTGAGATGCATCGCAATAAACCACAAAATCTTCCGTTCCCTCTGGCAACAAGAGAATCGGTGCGCTGCATAGCTTGAGCATCAAAAGCTGGAAAGCTGATTCTTACTGATCTCCCCACTCGAATTTCTTGTCTTTTTGGGTCAAGACTATTAGGGACTCGGCTATTTTTGAAAATTTCTCGACGAATCGCCGATAATAGCCAGCTAACCCTAAAAATTGTCAAACTTTGGTTGGGGTATCGGGTCTAGCCCAATTTTTGATCGCTTCAATCTTGGCTGGATCAACATGTATGCCCTTCTTGTTCACAACGTGACCAAGGAAATGAACCTCACGAATCTAGAATTCACATTTGGAAAATTTGGCATACATTTTTCGTTCTTAAGCAGACTAAGAATTTCCCTCAAATGCTGTTCGTGTTCCTCTTGGGTTCGTGAATAGATCAGAATGTCGTCAATGAATACAATCACGAACTTATCAAGGTAAGGCTTACACACTCGATTCATCAGATCCATGAACACTTCTGGTGCGTTTGTCAAACCGAACGGCATTACGAGAAACTCATAATAACCATACCGCGTCCTAAAAACGGTCTTGGGAATATCCTCCTCATGAATACGCAACTGATGATAACCTGATCTCAGTTCAATCTTCGAGTAGAAACTCGAACCTTGCAATTGGTCAAACAGATCATCGATCCTGGGAAGAGGATAACGGTTCTTCACCGTGAGCTTGTTCAACTCTCTGTAATCGATGCACATGCGAAACGATCCATCCTTCTTCTTAACGAAAAGAACTGGAGCTCCCCAGGGTGACGAGCTTGGTCGAATGAATCCTTTGTCAAGTAGTTCTTGCAACTGGTTGGATAGTTCTTGCATCTCAGACGAAGCTAAACGGTAAGGCGAACGGGCTACGGGAGCGGCTCCGGGAATAAGGTCAACACGAAACTCCACTTGCCTCGGGGGTGGCAATCCTGGCATATCTTCGGGAAAGACTTTAGGAAATTCCCTCACGACAGGGATGTGTTCGATTCTTCTCTCCTAAGATTTCTTCTCAATCACGTGTGCCAAGAATGCAAAATGGCCTTTCTGCAAACACTTCTAGGCTTTGATGCAAGACATGATTCGCAACGGAGCCTTCCGGCACTTTCCTTGAATGGACAAAACCTCTCCGTTTGGCAACGGTACTAGAACTATTCTCACAAAATAGACGATTTATGCTCGATTCTTCGACAACCAATCCATCCCAACTATGACGTTGAAACTTCCTAGCTCGACGGGTAGAAGATCAATACTGAACTCATGATCTCCTAGTTTCAACGCACAATTCTTAAGCACTTCATCGAACTCAATTATCTTACCGTTGGCCGATTCTATCGAATATCAGGTGTGCAACTTAGTTGAATCTAATCCAAGGGCTTGTTTAAAGTCGGTTGACACAAAACTTAAATTGGAACCGGTATTGAAAAGTGCAGAAGTAGCATGATTGTTTACGAAGAATGTACCCGTGACAACGTTAGGATCTTCGCGTGCATCTTCTGCGCCCATGACAAAAGCCCTGCCTTGAGCTTGACCCTTTAGCTTGGGGCAGTCTTTCTTGAAATGGTCAATGGCTCCACATTCGAAACACCTGGGTTTCCCATCATTGTTCCCGACTGCCTTGGCCCGACACTGCACTGTGGGATGTCCCGTCCGCTTGCACTTCTCGCATTTGATGCTGTCACACGTCCCCATGTGATGGTAGTTGCATTTGTTGCAGAGTGATTGGGGCCCGTTGTATGGCTTGCGAATTTCAGTAGCGGTGGCAACAAAAGCTTTGACGGTTTCGGGTTTCTTGCTGGGACTATCTTCCGCACCTCTCCCTTTCTTGAAATGGGACCACTTACACTTGTTTCCAGAGCCTTCACCCTTGTCGGATTCCTTTTGGGTCAGGGAACCCATACGTACCGCATCGTCGGTCAGGCTGTGAGCAAGGGTGACAGCATGCTGGATGGAAGCTGGAGAAACAGTGGTAACCATGCTACGGATCTTAGGAGAAAGTCCCCAGATGTATCTCTCTACCCACTTATACTCAGGGGTAACCATGTGTGGAACTAGACAAGAAAGATCATGAAATCGGGTGGTATAGGCAGCGATATCCACCCCATTCATGGACAAATTCCAGAACTCGGTGTCCAACTTCCGCAATTCACTCCGCGAGCAATACTTATCCATCAGCATTCACTTCAACTCCGTCCACGAAAGATTGTAGGCTGCTTCGCGACCCAAGGTCTGCACTTGTAGGTTCCACCATGTCAGCGCCTCGTCCTGGAAGGTACAAGTGACATACTTGATCTTCAGGTCCTCTAAACCACCACTGACATCAAGTACTGACTCTGTTTTCTGGATCCAACGGACAATACCAATTGCTCCTTCTGACCCACGAAAATTCCAGGGCTTGCATGCCATGAAGGTCTTGTAGGAACACCCACGCATGGTATTCTCTAATTCTACGGTGTCAGAATGAATGGTTTATCAGTCGATGGAGTCGGCATAAGAGAAGATCAAGACTAAGAAAGGATAGGCAAGAGCTTTACCAGTCTCGGGATCTTGGGTTCTGCGTCAGCTTGCTGCGCCCGAATCGCCACTGGAATCGGCACGGTTCATTTCATGTTGCGCGATAGCCTGTGCAATTACCCTGGCTAGGTCCGCTGAGGTTGTCAGAAAAGCTTCTTCCTCAGAAGTCGATCGAGTAGTTCTTTTGGGAGGCATGTTCTTCTAATACATATGATTGAAAGAATGAGACACATATCACTGTATAATATTGTCGACATATGCACCAATAAAAACAACTATACAATCAACACGAATTACGAAACACGGTCACAAAGATATGGCACAACACAATATAGGAAACCAAAATATCGCACTTTTCATAGAAAGTTTAACGCACTTGATATGATTTTGTTTCTGAATACAAAATAAAACGGCATACTGCCTTACAAGTTTTTAAACTACTACTACTACTACCACGATACATGATATCCTACGGGGATGGGGGTGGGAAAGCAGTAGACAAAGCTGCAACAGCTGCAGTCATCCTCGCCTCGAGATCGTCAACTCTAGCCTCAAGCTCGGCGACACGCTCCTCTACTGTAGCACGTCCCTAATCTACCTCATACACACGTGTACCCAACTCAGCTAATCGATAGAGAATGGGATCACTGGTCTTACCAGTCAGATACAGGTCATCCTCGATCTCTTGAACCGTACTACATAACACCCAGATCTCTGTGTCGTGACGTCCAACCATGTCTCGCACAGAGTAGTGAGTGTGGCATACCGGAGCAGGCTCGAAACCAGTGGGTAATGGTGTGTTAGAGGGTGGCTGGGATGATCCACCAATCTAAAAAGTAGAAGGGGCCTCGCTGTCAGTATCCTCGTCAGAGTAAGCTAAGAAACCATTAACAGTCGGCAAGTATGTCCTCTTACGAGCCTAGGATCTCCGAAGTAGCTTCTTCTTGGGTAGCTATGGTGCTGGGGGCTGGGGGTCCGCTAGTGCTGGAGGCTCAGGGTCATCCTGGGCAGGAGCCTCACTGTAGCGATAGGGGCCGGTGGAGGGAGTACTCATTTCCGAGGGGTGTACATCATGCGTACTCCACCCGGACACAGGCGATAAGGACGGAAAGACGGCACCCTAGGCTCTGGCTATGGTGGTGGTGCATCCTCCTGCTGTGCCTCTCCAGCGGGAACAAGATCCTCTTCGTCTGATCCACCTTCATTTGGTCCTCTACAATATCCGAGTCACTGGAGTCGGGTTCATAACCCTGCTGAAGGTCATCGGCTAGAGGGCTCTCTGGCACGTGCTCCTCCTCAGAATCCGAGATGATGATAGGGTAATCGCGGTGTGCCATGATCCTCTATGAACACAGGTGTGTGTCAGAAATCATGTAGTGTACTTAATATATCTACTAATGTGTGAAGTATGTAACTGGCATGGAACTTGCGTAGCGCGTAGGGATAATTGTTGTATTTCTTTCCTTTGGAAAACATTTCAAAATCAATTTTGTTTAGATTATAGTTTGACTCAAAAGAATCTTAGTTCACTATAACCTCGTGCTCTAATACCAATCTGTGACACCCCGCCAAGGCGGAAGCACGGGGTGTAACTTTGAATGATTTCCAAGCACAAATGTAACACGAGCATTATTTAAATAGAACAGGAATTACCATTTAACAATCAAGTCTTACATAAACATCACATCAATTGTTTGAATTAAAAACCATTGTGTGAAATGTTTATTTCAACACGTCACAACAATAGGTCAAAAGATGGTATCACCTAAATGCCCGCACGCGACTTTCCCAAGTTCCATGCTCCATGCTAATTTCCTGAAAAACATGCATGTAATATATATGGGTCAACATAAAGTTAGTGAGTACATGGGTTTGTATGAATGGACATGTTATCCAAAACAGACTAAATTACTGCCTAGCTAGGGCAATAATTATCATGTGATCTGACATGAGCCCATAACCAAACCTTGACATGTTGTTCCTCGCCCATTGTACACTAAAGACAATGAAATAATGTGAAATACAAGCACTCTCTTGATATCTATCATCTAGTCAGAGCAACTGACCAAGAGTGGGGGTGTCAACCCAATTGACCTATTCCGGTGTGTCATGGCTAAATCCATAGCTAATGGTTATGGTGAAATGTATGACACGAGGGCTTAATGGATCCTCAACCTTATTGTCTCATGTTCACATAATAGTCATGTATGTAAATGAAAACTATACGCATGTTTTTCCCCCAAAATGTAAAAAGACTGTAAAAAGGGGCCGTGTAAAACTCACTTGATGTCTGGATGTTAGACTGAACTGAATCTGATGCAGTGTGCCTGCTCTGGGAACCCTAAATGTAATTAAAAGCAACTTAGGTATATGTTTGGCTCTAACTATCATGAAATTGTTCACCCGACTGTAACACCTATGGACTAGGGGCTTCTGTACCACTATCCACGTGTGCCACACACTGTAAGTGTCAGTAATTGTACGTTTTGTTATTCACGTGGCTATGTTTATTCTGTTTTTGGCAAAACATATGTTGTGACTTACTTAATATTACCATGTGGCTTTTATGTTGCAGTTTTGTAAGTCTAGGGTAAGGTATGGTCATATTTTACTACAATATTGTATAAAATTAACATATTTTGGTACTTTGTCTCCGAATGTATATACATTTAGGTGTTTTACATAGATTTCTAGGAAAACCATTGTGTTAAGATTGTTAACACATGTTCTCAAAACCTAACTTATATTTGTTACAAAACTAAACAATTTTGGCTTAGATTTAGGCCGGCCTCGACCCTATACACTCACGCATACTTTCGAATGTATGTGTGGGTGTACGTGTATGTCCATGTAAGGGCTCCAAGATGTATGTAACCGTATATATGTGGGTTAGTATGTATAGACTATAGTATTGAACCTTTTATCATGAAACTCAAGTTTTTTGGTTACTTTTTCTTGAAAAATTTATTGTTAAGGGTGTGTGCGAGTGTGTGTGTACTCGGGTGACCACCACATGTAACCGAAATGTATAAGAAATGAAAATGGTTCGGGTATTATACCTCACTCATGTATAGCCGAAGATAATAAAGAAAATAAGCTATCTTCCTTCCAAATGACTCCTAAAGACTTGCTAGCTAATTGTGACTCCAAATGGTGAAGACTAGTGATCGAACAAGACCCCTCTCGGGTCCCCCTTGGCTCGGCCGAATGGTACACAAAGGAAAGGAAGGAAAGTTCAAGTGTTTGTCAGTTATGTGAAGTTGTAGTGTGATCCTAATGTCCTCATGGCTCTATATACATATATAGCTGAATGGTTAGAGGATGGGTGTGGTTTCATTGGTTCATAATTGAGGATAGTCAACCCCTTGCTTTCATAATGTGCATTCTCTAGGAGCCTTGTAAGGGAAATGTGTTGACTTGGGGGTGCAGTAGTAGCCGAAATACATGGGGAAAAAGCAAGTCTTGGTTGGCAAGTTGGAAAAGGTGTGGAGGTTCCTGCTTTTCATGTTCTTACCATGTTGGTATAACAAGAAGACTATTGTTTTTTGTTTGATTGTGTGCAAATTCTTGGGGGCCGAAAATTATGGGAAAATGTACATGATTGTGTAGGCATGTTGAGTAAGGTTGGATGATCATGGAATGTATGTTGTTACAAGGTTAGTATAAGTCTAAGAACTTGGGTTATGGTGTTGTGTGTGGATGTATACATGTGTGTATATGTATGCGTGTGGGTTTGTATGTGTAGTGTAGATGTGTAGGCTAGTTTGATCCATTGTTTCACTTACCTTGTCTTCGGAATACGTGGGCCAAATGCATGGGTGTAATTCAACAATTTAGGAAGTCAAAACTATCTAAGTTTATTAAGTGTAATTACAAAGTCCCTTGTTAGTGAAAACACCTACGTTCTTGGACTTATTGGATGGTGGTGTGCTGATCGATGGCCTTTAGGAAAGAACATGGAATTCTTATGGTAAATCAACATGTCTTGGAGGTTGTAGAATGTTTGTGGATTCCATTCTTGTGTAGAGTCTCTTGTTAGGATAAGAATGATGACTAGTAAGTGAGTATGTATTTACGGATGCATTCTTGTATGTACGTAGGTGGCCGTGTGTGTATTTTCACATGTATGTGTGAGGTATTTTGTTATTTCCAAACATATGTTGGTAACCTCTTGTGAATGAACATTGTTTGTTTTTCTTCTTGTCGGGTTAACAATTTGGAATCGTATGTTCAATTGCATGGCTTTGCATGGGTTTCCTGTAGTTTAGCATGACTTATTGGAAACTAAAGCCTTGAACTACTAGTGTGTCTACTTATTAGACTGTGTGCTTTGGTATTGACTCGTTGGAATCCTGTATACTCCAACTATGATGCAAATGATAACATGTAATGCTATGCACAATGTATTTACGTGTAGTTAAATGTACAGACATGACCTGTGATTTCGACGGGTGTCACACGCTCCGCGTCCCAGTTCGACTAAACCGACTTAATGCACTTATTTAAGCAACCTTGAGCCCCAAGTACCTCATAACCTTAACCCTAATCGTCTCTAACACCTCTACTACGAAAAATACATCCCCTAACACCTGCTAAAGCTCAAGAACATCATTCTGGAGGCATAGAAGGTCTTAGGTTGGTGATCTTGAAGTGCTTTCGGTAGGGGTGAGCATTCCGTGGTTCGGACCCACAGGAACCTTGGACCCGACCCACAAGAACCTTGGACCCGAACCTTTTTAAATATATGGGTCGGTTTCCGGTTCTAGATTTACATGAATTATCGGTTCCGGGTCGGGTCAGTTCCAAACCCACGGTTCTAAAATAAGAGCCACAAGAACCATTTGTATTTATATTAAAAAATAAAAAAATAATTTTTTTAGTCTTTTCTATTCGTTTTTACGTGTTATTGTAATCGATTTTATGTAATGTTAATACAATATTAAAAATATTATTTATAAGAATAACAATGTACTTTTTTGAAATATTTTTCGACTTGACGTATATACATAGATGTGATATATTATATCCAACTTTGAAGTAAAAATTTTTGTATGTCGCTCTAATGTGTGTGTATGTGTGTGTGTTTTTATGATGTATACATAACAGATTTAGATAATGCTTCGAGTGATGAGAATGACAAAACTGTTTTGAAAACATATGTCAATAAACGAAAAGTGATTTAAAAGGTTCTAGTAGGTCACACCCTTTACCCGACCCATCAGAACCTTTAGGACCCGGAACCACATAGCCTTTTAAGGTTCGGTTCGTGGTTCCTAATTTCCACAATAAACGGTATGCGGTTCTGGTGGGTCCGGGTCGGGTCGGATCGGTTCGGTTCCGAACCCTTTGCACAGCCCTAGCTTTCGGTATAACATTCAATCTTTTATGTTTTAATCTTCTTTAATATGTTTTTAAACATCATAACAAAGTTTGTCCAGGTCTCAAACGTTTTCATAAAGATTAAAACTTGATTTTTATAAAGGTTAATGGGTTATTATGCGATTATTATTGGATGTGTCAACTTTAAACGACCATAACTTGAGTTTTCCAAAGAGTTAGGTTATGAAATTTGGACAGTAGGTCGACATTGGTAAAACTTGGCCTTTCTAAGTGGATTCATCCCGTTTGGATGAATACACAATTTTTGGGAATTTTTCTACTAATCTGATCTGTTGTGAGTATTTTCTAGATCTAGCTGTATTGTATGACTTGTCATAATTTTCGTGTATGGTATTATCACGAAATAAAAATATAGACTTGACCAGTAGACTCCCTGGAATATTTAGTAAAATTTTGGGAGTCTAATTCAGTGAATAAGTATTTTTAATAAATTGGTTTTCACAGCACATAATATGTCCTAAAAACGCACATTATGTTGTGTACGCTTATGTGTCTATTTGGAGTCATGTATGACTTGATATTAACATGGACTTGTATGAGCACTTATATGAGATGTATATGAAGTGTATGACTGATGTTAATTATAACGTTCACCAACGGGTTCGTAGGGTTTACTTGTGCATATAGAAACAATAGGTGTCACTCACACGGTTTTGTATTTTAAAACGTCTTGGACAAACAGGTTATATGGTGTATTGGTTATACACATATACTAACTTAGTGACACATGTAATAGGGAGTCAGTAGTACGTCCTATTTGTGAAGCTTGGATTGCTGCTTGCAACCTAAGGTGAGTTTCATTACTCTTTTCTCAAAATCATGCGTCTCGGGTTTGAGACAACTTACTTAATTTTTCATAGTCCGGTTTGGGACTACTTTTACACATCCCGGGTTTTGGGGTGCTATGGTTCACGGGGTGAATCTGCTTTTACTAATTCGTGCTTTAAGTCCTTGATGAACTAAACCAACTGTAGGGTCAAAAAGGATTGACAAGCCAGTATAAACATGGTTTTGCAGCGCACTAGTTTTGGAGCACGAGTAGATCAAAAAGGGTAGTGAAACTAAACCAACTGTAGGGTCAAAAAGGGTCAAAAAGGATTGATAAGTCCTTCATGAAGTAAACATAACATGCTTATGCAGCGCACTAGTTTTGGAGCACGAGTAGGTCATGCATCATACGTGTCATGGGATATGAACACTTAAATTACTTTTGGATATTTACTTATTTATCTCGGTTTTGGGCGCGTTGTTTTGCGCATACTATTACTTAACTGTTTGATTTCGCTTCCGCAATTACTTAAATGTTTTGATTAACTTTTAAACATGGTTTTCAATAACGAACTAAATGGTTTGGGCATTTAGAGCCTTCATGTGACTTATGGCTATGGGATCATGGTATGTCATGCGCCTCGCGTTATAAACTCTGCAGTGGAAATTTGAGGGTGTGACAGAAGCAGTGGGTCCCCAGCATTTAGTGAGGAGTTTAAATACCGCATGGGCAAGGTTACAGTGTCGGTTTCTTATGATGTTGAAGAGATAGAAAACCTCCTGCTCATGCACTTTATCCGTACGGTCCATGCGGCATCCTAAACTGTTGGCAACGATCAGGTGTAACCATCAATGGAGAGGGTATGGAAAACTAGATCTATTACACTTATCTAGAGTGTAGGGGGCTACGAAAATTTGTCTCCAAAAATCCTTTAGCCGAACATTGCTGGACCAATCGAACAAGCTTTCAGTGAATATTGGTGAATGAATCTCCTTTTGTTTATATAAAACCAATCTAATCCCAAACTCTGCCAACGTCATTGTGTACCTACACTTGCCTAATCTAAACCGCATACATTGCCTCGTAATTCTGTCGTCCGCTGTAGTGGGCAGCTCATAGAAGAAGGAAGGTAAGAACTCCAGAGTGGGCTCCCGATAGGTATGCTCAGATATCTTGAAGAAACGGTGCCATTGGGGTGATAGGATGTTGTAGAATCGAGGATCCAATCTCACAGATCTTACGGAGTCGTAGTCCACATGGCGATAATCTCCAATCTATCTGAGCTGAAGGATAAGTAAGCGTCTGTGGGCGTCCAGCTCTTCATCTTCCTGTTTGAAGTATAACCAGGGCTGGATGTCAGCTCGGATGGAATCTTCGGCTTTAGCCATCTGCTATGGTGGTAGCTCTAATGTGACAGATCTTCTTGACATTTTCTGTAAAACACAACAGAATCGGTTCAGCTTCACAAAATTTAAAATTTTCTGCAGAAAATTAACAGTTCGGGTCCAGTGGCTGCACGCCCGTGCTCAGGTGATGAGCATGGCCGTGCGGCTCAGTCGGCAGTCTGGTTTCTAATTAGTTCAACTATTTAAACTGGTTTTTATCTAAAACACCATAAAACTGATTTTAATCTTCATAAATAAGTTAAATTTTGAAACTTAAAAAGTTCTGGAAAGTTTACAGATTAGCACGCCCTTTAAAGTTTAAAGATGGCGACGGGTAGGTCGAGTTGGGGAAGAAGGGTTTGGCTTGAAAACTCAAAAGACCCTTTAAATACCTCACCAGCCTGATTTTAAGCCTAAGCACGGTCGTGCCACAGGTGGTGGCACAGGTGTGCTCCAAGTAACACTATCGTTTTTCGCGTTTTTCAATTTTTAAATTGTTTTTAAAAGTCCGGTTTTAAAGTTTTTAATCGGATTTCTCGAAAATAACTTTTAAAATCCCATTTTAAGTTCGAAAACAGTTTAAGTTTTTTAATTTTTGAAAAACTTTTCCCCGGCTTATTTTCCACTTTTTCTGTACTTACCTGGCGATCCTCAAGGAATGACAAACCGATCTCTAACGAAAATAAAGAAGAAACAAAAACCCTCCAAAAAGAAAGTTGATAAAATTGGTGGTCCCAATTTCCTTCACGGGAATTCTCCAAGGTGGCCAATCCGGAAGTATTCTTATAAAGAAAAACTAAAACAACTGCAATCATTGAAAATAAAGCAGAAATAAAATGTAAAGGAAAAATAAAGAAGACCAAAAATAAAAAGAAAAATAAAGTGAAAATAAAATGAAAGATAAAAATAAACCGACCAGTCAAGTGACTTGGGTTTTTCTATGGAAATCATTGTGTTCCCCGGCAACGGTGCCAAAAACTTGATGTTCCTTGTTTAGTCAATATAAAAGATATCATTTTCCCGGTGCCAAAAACTTGATGTGTTAATTTCAAAATAGTGGTTTTGTTAAAAAGATTGATTTTTAGTAAATCTTCAAACAAGTTTTAAATTTATAAGTAAACAATAATTACTTAGAAACTAAAAGCAACACATATGCAGAGAACCTAACGTTTATAGTATAGCTTTCTTGGATAAATACTGAGTATCGTATTCCTAGAGAACACAATTTCATCTACTCAACTTTTCATCAAATAACTAATCGGGGTTGAAAAGAAAAATAAAACGGAGGGGTTCTAAGAAAAATAGTTTTGAAAAAAGGGTTTGGTTATATAAAATAAAAAGATAAAACAGTAGAGATAGTGGATATGCACATCTCGGGGCCATCCGTATAAGTAGTAAATTTTATTATTAGAAATAACATTAAGTTTAATTATTTGTGAGGAGGACAAGAGTGGACTTGAAGTGTTGGCTCTTTGATAGAGAAGCGGGGCCACTACTGAATAGTGTGCATAACCTCCCGTGCGCGTCTGCATTAGCTGTGAAGATTCACCGACTGAGCCCTGTATTTACTTACAGGTGCTTCCCAAACCGCGGTCAAGTCATTGGGCCTCTAACTTATCTTCTTCTTAAAATGGAGGCTTGACTTCTGACCAGGAACACCTTACACCTCCCTTAGCTCTCGCGTTCCGTACCAAAGGATCTCTTCTTACAGTCAGCCCTGGCAACATCGTATCCCCTAAGTTGGTTAACGGTCATGAACACCAAAGGATCCCTCTTAAAGTCAGCTCAGGCGACATGTATCCCCAATGGTTAACGGTTTTGTACTAACGAGACCTAGATATAATATTCTTGTTTTATTTATCTTAAAAAGTGACACTCTAAATAATTATTGATCAGATAAATACAATGTTGGTTTAGTGATTTATGGCTTAACAAAACCAACCCATAACCTCCCGAGATGAATAAAATCCTTAACAAAGGTGGAACATAATCCTAAAAGTGTGCAATCCAAAGATCACTGGTGCACACGTAGGGAATCCGCCCATTGCCAAGAAAATCACTCATTCATCTGGTAAGAACCATAAATTTGTCATTCAGATCTGGTCCACTTCAGAAGCCAGTGCTTAGAACCCGGTATTGATATCAGAAGCCCGAAGGATCTGTCTCACTATCGGTTTCCTTGCCTTGGATCTAGCTCGGGACTACTAGAAGCTGACTAAACCTCTTGATAGTTTATTTTATTAATTTAGTTAAGGTTAGTTTTAAAGGTGTATCAATTTAATCACTATTTGAACCTGTCACAAGATAAACAAAAAAGAATTAGATAAGAAGATAACACAACAAATAACTAAATAAACTACTGATAATAATAAATGTCTACAAAACGAAGTGGGTTCGGAGATAATAGAAAGATACAACCATAATAAATGATCAACACATGAATATGGCTGCTCATACACAACCTCTCCATCTCCTAGTGCTATGTATCTAGTATGATCCTCACGACCCTCGATGTTTATTGCATGAACTACCCTACGATCCCATGCTTGGCCAAGATGATCAACGTAGGTCGAGGCTTAACCTTGGTGGGTTGTTAGGATGGGCCTAAGGCCTCCCATAGGACCCCAAGATCTCTAGAAGACTCTTGGAAGTCGACCCAAGAGGGCACACCACTAAGTGAAATGGGATGTCTCAAATGGAACGGGGTAGCTTGCTATTTATAAAGTTTTCAGGGCAAGCACGGGCGTGCCACAGGTGTGCACGATCGTGCTCCTGCTCTTCGTATGTTCTATTAGCTGCAGTTCTGTCTTGTTTATCCTGTTTGTCTGAGCACAGGCGTGCCACATGAGTGTGAATGGATGTTCAAGGCATCTTGTCTTAGATTTCTTGTTCCCCAAGCTTACTGCTTTGTCTTCTAGTATGCAGGGCCTCCACGCAGGTGTGCGTGGGCGTGCTGGGTCTGTCCCGGGCTGTCTTTATCACTGTTTAAGTCTCAGAAGGGCCTTCAAACATACAGGGAACATGCTGCAAGTCCCGTATCCTCAAGAATCTCCAGATTTTGTCTGTTTTTGCCTGAAAATCTCCTGTTTCCATCTTGGAGCTCCAGTTTCCTGTTAAACAACAATAGGAACGAACTAAGCACCTAAAATTAACATTTTTAGTCTAATTCTATCCTATTATGGGCTAATTATGCATGTTTTATATGTTAATTATGTGATACATCAGCAAATTACTAACAATTTCAGTTTTTTGAATTAGGTCATCAGCAGTTTTCAGGTTCTTAACTCCTGATGTAGATGAAACTACTGATGACTTAATGTCAGTTGTTTTAACTTCTGCAAAACTTTCATTAGCAATTTTGAGAAAGTTCTAATGAAAAAATGTGCATTCTTTCATATCAGAAGTTTAATCTTGATCTATTTTACGCCCATTGACGATTCACAGAATTAACATATAAAACAGGCATAAACAGTCCCAAAGTAAGTTACAATTAGGCTTACATTAGTTATAATTGATGCTTAATTCGTTCCTATTTGATTATCTCAGGAAACTGTAACTCCTCTTCTTCTAATCCTTATTTGTTTATCTTTGTGACAGGTTGCTTTGATGATAACTTGAACCTAAAATCAATAATTAACTTACTAGGATAACTCGTGAGTGTACCCGTGGTGTGTCAAAACCCACGCACTTGTGAGCTCATCCGAAAACATAATAATTGATTAACTTAACTTAACAAATAACTAGAGGTTTAATCAGCTTCTGGTAGTCCCGACAAGATCCAAGGCGAGGAAACCGGTAGTGAGACAGATCCCTCGGGCTTCTGATATCCGAACCGGGTTCTAAACAATGGCTTCTGAAGTGGACCAGATCCGAGTGACACATTTCTGGTACATACCAGAAGACTGAGTGATCTTCTTGGCACTGGGAGGATTCCTTACGGGTGCACCAATGATCATTTGTATCATTATCTAGTTCTCGTTAGTACAACGCCGTTAGCCAATGGGGGTACGGTCTCTTGATACCAGTTGTAACAGAGATCCATTGACTAGTTCCTTAACCAATGGGGATTTGTTGTTGTCCTAGTCGGGAAGATCCTAAAGCGAGACCCTTCGGTACGAAACGCGAGAGCTAAGACGAGGTGTACGGTGTTCCAGGTCAGAAGTGAAGCCTCCGCTTTAAGAAGAAGATGAAATAGAAGACCAGATACTTGACCACGGTTTGAGGAGTCCGCTACACGCGAGGCCCTGGCGTAGACACCTGGTGGACGCACGCTGGAGAGGTTCAGCATTCTACGCGAGTAGTCACCTTCGCTTCTCTGTCAATGAGTCAACACTTCAAGTCCCTCTGGTTTTCCCCACAAGATTACCTACCTTAAATTATTAATTCTAATAATAAACTTAACTATTAATCAATGGACCCCGAGATATGCATAGTTTACTACTCTAAAATTTTTATCTTTTCTTTTATAAAACCAAAGCCTTTTTCAAAACTATTTTTAAAGAACCCATCTGTTTTATTTTTCCTTTTTTTTAACCCGATCAGTAAATTGATGTAATGTTGAGTAGGGGAAAGTGTGATCCTTGGGGATACGATACTCAATACTTACCAACAAACTATACTATGCACGTCAGGTTCTCTGCCTATGTGTTGGTTTTAGTTTCAAAAGTAAATATTGTTTACTTTATAAATTTAAAACTTTGTAAAATTGGTTTAGTAAAAATCATTCATTTATCCTAAACCAGAGTTTCTAAATTAGAACATCAAAGTTTTTGGCACCGGGAAAATGATATCTTTTATTTTGCTAAAACCACACACATCAAAGTTTTTGGCGCCGTTGCCGGCGATACACATTTGTTTCCAAAGAAAGACCTAAGTCACTTTGCTGATCGGTTTATTTTTATTTTTCATTTTTCTTTTCACTTTATTTTTCTTTTTGTTTTCGATCCTCTTTATTTTGTTTTTACATTTTATTTCTGCTTTATTTTCGATGATTGCGGTTGTCTTTGTTTTTCTTTGCAGGTTTACTTCTGGATTGGCCACCTTGGAGAATTCCCGTGAGGACAGCTGAGACCGCCAAAGTCATCAACTTTAATTTTGGAGGGTTTTTATTTCATCTTTATTTTCGTTAGAGGTCGGTTTGTCATCCTTTGTAGATCGCCAGGTAAGTGTGGAAAATGTGGGAAATGAGACCGGGTGAAGTTTTTCAAAAATTTAAAAGATAAACTGTTTTCGAACTTAAAATGGGGTTTTAAAAATTATTTTGGGGAAACCCGACTAAAAATTTTAAAACCGGAATTGTGTGGCATGAAAAACGAAAAACGGGAAGCTGAGAAGGAGTGCACGCCCGTGCCACATTGTGTGGCACGCCCGTGCTTAAGCGTGCAGATCAGATTTGGGGTTTTTAAAAGTCATTTTTGACTTTTCAAACTTCACATCTTCTTCCTCCTCTCACACCTACCGTTGCCACCCACCCTAAACCCGCCATTTTTCACCATTTTCTTCCATTTTAGGATCCATTCTTCACTATAAGGTATGTATAATCAACCCCTAACATCTTTTATGTGTTTTATGTCCAGATCTATCCATTTTCTTGAGTTTTTGAGTAGTTTAGGTTTTGATAAAAATCTTAGGTTTCTAGTGTTTGTGGCCCGAATCTGAGCATGTTATGATAGGAAAATGGTTTGGGGAACACTAGGAATGCAATGTGGTTAAGATTTTTGAGAAACTTGATGAAAAATTTCTTAAGAAAACTAACAGGTTTGAAAACCCGTCACATCAGTCACTAGCACGGTCGTGCACAGCAGTGTGCAAGGGCGTGCTTGACATGGAAAACCGTTAGAAATTTCCCGCATACCACTCTGACCCATCAGAGTATGCACGGCCGTGCACCATGTGTACACGGGCGTGCTTGACCTCATAAACCCACCAGAACTTTTTATGTTTTAAATTTAAGCTATTTTTGCAGTTTAAAATCAGCTTTAGGGTTTTTAGGTAAAAAAAACCAGTTTAAACAGTCGAACAAGTAAGAACACGGACAGCAGACTGAGCCGCACGACCATGTTCATCAGTTGAGCATGGGCTTGCAGCCACTGGACCAAAGCTGTTTTTATTCTGTGAAAATACTTAAGTTTATAAAGTTGAACCGATTCTGTTGAGTTTTGCAGGAAATGGCGAGACAATCTTTCACGTTAGAAATGCCACCACACCAGATGGCAGAAGCAGAAGACTCCATCCCAGATGACATCGACCCCTGGCTGTACTTTAACCAGGAAGGTTAGGAACTGGAAGCCTATACGCACTTGCTTATCCTTCAGCTTAGGCAAATTGGAAATTACCGCCCTGTGGATTATGATTCTGTGAGGTCAGTGGGGATGGACCCTCGATTCTATCAAATGTTGTCAGCCCACTGGCATCACTTCTTCCAGATTTCTGAACATACATATTAGGAAACCACCTTGAAGTTCTTAGCCTCCTTTACATATGAACCGCCTATCACACCTGAAGAAAGAATCACAAGGTATTGCTTGCGGTTTAGGTTGGGTAGGTGTTGGTACATTATGACATTGGCAGAGTTTGGGGTTAGATTAGGTTTATATCAGCAGAGGGAAATTCATACGCCAGTGTTCACTGAGAGTTTGTTAGATTGGCCCAGCAGTGTCCGGCCCAAGGACTTCAGGAGACAAACCTCCGAAGACCCCATACTCCTAAGAGGCGTAAGAGGTCTAGTTTCCAAGACCCTATTAACCGGTGGCTACATTTGATCATTGCCAGTAGTCTAGGATGCCACACGGATCGTACTGATAACATACACGAGCAGGAGATCTTCTATCTTTTTAGCATCATCAAAAACCGACACTGTAATCTTGCCCATGCGGTGGCCAAACTCTTAACCAAATGTTGGGGACCCGCTGCTTCCGACCATATTTTCGAGGGACCATATATTACGCTCCTAGCCACCAGTCTGGAGATACTTCACCCTCAGAACTTGGATCAGTTAACGGTGGAAGGAAGGATCCGACCCCTGGATACCTTAGACATGAGGGACATCGGAGTTGCAGACTGGTTTGACCAGGTTTTGAGGCTAATGGATAACAAACAGAGGCGATGGTATGAGGACACCGAGTATGATGAGGCAGAAGAAGCAGGGGACTCTGAGTCATCAGTTGCAGCCGCAGTCAGGCCACTGCCAGATTCACTGCAGGGTCGACGAAGGCAACCATGGGGAGGCTTGTTTCGCAGTATTTTAGACGGGCTTGATACATTCATGACTTCATGCACCTGCTCGAGCTCCCATCACAACCAATCAGATTGAAGTTCTCTTTGGATTGTTCGGTGATTCTAGACACTTCTGGACGGTTTGTTAACACTAAACACTATTTTTCGTTTTCTTTTGTGGTTGTTTGTTGTATTGACACGTGGATGTTGGTTTGTGTTGCATGATCGGTGCATGCCAGACTTGTTCCACCCGCTAGTGCTCCTGCACTAGTATTCTATCTTAGGATTTAGCTTTTATTTATCTTTGTAACTTTTTATTTTCTTTTCTAGTATTTTAGGACAGGTTGAGGACAGTTTGCTATTTTTGGAGCCGCCATTTTGACGTCTCTCGGTGGAGGATGCAGGTTTCGCTCACACACGAGTGGACTCGTCATTTTCAGGGGAGTATTAGTTTCTCTTGCCTTTTTCTATTTCTGCACTTAAAATTTATACCAAAATTTTAAATGTGGGGTGGACCATTAATACTGCTTATTTTATTTTATCTCGCGGGTCATTTTGTCATATGAATGTGGTCGTCCGAAACCCTCTTAGCAGTTTGATACACGTAGCATCATTCACGGTCACTTTGGCAGGTTTGTATAGTCTGTTAGGCTCGTCCGAGTGAACGCTACTAGGCATTTGTGCCGAAAGGTTCACACGAAAAAGACAATCGAAATTAGACGACGTTAATCAAGCCCAATAAATCCGTTTAAATAAAATAAAATCAAGTAGAAAAATAGGTTGCATGGCAAGTGAAAAATACCCCAAAAGTTGTGCTTGAAACCGCTACCTTATCCTACCCTTTTTGTCCGTGAGAGTTTCCTGAGCCTTTGCACGAGCACCACGCTTGCAGATACTCATCATATATTTATGCTTGTTTCATTTCTTGAGAGATTTCCCAGTTAGAACTTGTGTGTTTATGCATTTTCTTGTTTTAAAACCAGTAATTAAAATAAAAATGATAGAGGCATTTAGGTTTCTCACCAAATAAATGCTTTCCCTTAGAAAACCACTTTGAGCCTTTGCCTTTCGTTTCTTCACCCAATAAATGAGTCCCGATCATGCGTCACTACAGTAGCTTCAAGATTTTATCACCAAGGGCGCGAAGTGCAAGTTTGAAAAAAATTAACACCATTGACAAAGGAGGGAACAACACAAGAAGGGGCCAAGAGGGAGATCTTCTAAAAAAATGAATAAAATGTAGGGAAGTGCAAAAATAAACAGAGAGCGTGAACCAAAAAGAGAGAAATAAAAAAAGAGCCCAAAGAAAGTTCTTCAAAGTTAAAATTTGGTCTTTGACCGATGAGACCCTAAAGAACTGAAATTGTGCTCTCTCTTTCTCTCTCTCCTACTTTGAGCTCTCTCTACTCTCTTTCTGTGATCTCCATTCTCTCTCTTGCTTCCCCCCTCGCTTTCTCAAGACGCATCCGTTGGACGAACACTTACTTCGCTGTTTCCACTTTGCTCACCCACGTCTGCCACCAGAGATACTGCAGACGAATGAAAATTGTGGCGGAAAATGGAACAAAATCCACCCTTTTGTGGAAAATCAAAAAGTGTTGCAAAGAGACAGGCCAAAAGATATGACAAGTGTAGGAAGTGTGGCCACTGGTCTCATGACGGCAAGTGCAGCAACAACTCAACTCATTCGCAGATGGAGTACACTCTACTGATCCATGAGGGTGCTATTCGATACGGAACCGAAAGAAAAGTCAGAAATGTAAGTAACATCGACTACATGGTGAGGGACGAGATAGCCATGATGAAAGGCCTCGGGATAAACACTCGACTCCTCTTAGAGATAGCTGCAGAAAATGTTGCTCAGCGACGCAACCGCCCTTTTCCACGCTTCGCTGCTTCGTCATCCTCACAGCCTTGACGCACCTTTGTGATTCGGTGACTCATCCCCCTTGTAAAAAAAAGGTTAGCTTTACACCCCTACATTACAACCCGAATAAAAGTCCACTTGATTTATCTTAGTTAGTTGGTTTAGAGACGAGGACTTGATTTGCATACAAGCCTATGACTTGAGTCGACTTCGGTCAGGACACGAGTGTTCACCCCCAAAATTCACCCAAATGATAAACCCGTGTGATTAGTGAACATTGTGAGGAACTATAGGTTCAAGCAAAATCGTACGGGTTAAGTAGGCATGTCATGCAATTTTGTTTTTCTAGTGACCTAAAATAAAATAAATGGTTTGCGGGTTTGTTAGCTACAGTTTGCCTCAGTGTATTGTGGATGATTGCTTGAGGAGAAGCAATAGTCTAAGTGTGGGGTATTGTGATGACTCACAGAATTAACATGTAAAACATGCATAAACAGTCCCAAAATAGGTTACAATTAGGCTTACATTAGTTATAATTGATGTTTAATTCGTTCCTATTTGATTATCTCAGGAAACTGGAGCTCCTAGATGGAAACAAAGGACTTCCGGGGAAAAACATGCAAAAACTGGAGATTCCTGAAGATACCAGACTTCAAGCTTGTTCCCTGTATGTTCAAAAGACAAATCCGGGACTTAACCAATGCTAAAATCAGTCCCGGAATGACTTTGCACGCCCACGCTCACCTGCACGAAGGCCCTGCACGCGAGAAGACAATGCAGGAAACTTGAAGGGCAAGAAAACAGAGACAGACATACATGCATGCCCGTGCCACATACATGTGCACGCCCGTGCCAGAGACAAAACGTACACACAGACTCTGCCATGCAGCAACAATACGTAGGTATAACTGCAAGCATGCCCTTGACACTATGGTGCACGGCTGTGCAACTCCTGGGAGGATTATAAATAGCAAGCTACCCTTCACCATTTGTTCAACCCTTCTTGTGCTCTCTTGGGCCGAACTCCAAGCTTCTTCCAGAGATCTTGGGGTCTTATGGGAGTCCTTCTGGCCATCCTAACATCCCTCAATCGTTAGGCTTCGTCCTACCTTGATCGGTCTAGCCAAGTAGAGGATCGTAGAGTAGTTATGTAATAATATCGAGGGTCGTGAGGATCAAGAGAGTTACATATCACTTGAAGAAGGAGAGCTTGTCTATGAGCAGCCATGTTCTTGTGTTGATCATGTCATATGGTTGTATCTTTCTTTTATTCACAAACCCACTTGATTTGTAGACTTTTTTGGAGTCATCTTCTTCTAATCCTTATTTGTTTATCTTTGTGACAGGTTGCTTTGATGATAACTTGAACCTAAAATCAATAATTAACTTACTAGGATAACTCATGAGTGTACTCGTGGTGTATCAAAACCCACTTGTGAGCTCATCCAAAAACATAATAATTGATTAACTTAACTTAACCAATAACTAGAGGTTTAATCAGCTTCTGGTAGTCCCGACTAGATCAAAGGCGAGGAAACCGGTAGTTAGACAGATCCCTCGGGCTTCTGATATCCGAACCGGGTTCTAAGCAATGGCTTCTGAAGTGGACCAGATCTGAGTGACACATTTCTGCTACATACCAGATGACTGAGTGATCTTCATGGCACTGGGAGGATTCCCTACGGGTGCACCAGTGATCATTTGTATCATACGCCTTTAGGATTATGTTCCACCTTTGTCAAGGATTTCATTCTATTCGGGAGGTTAAGGGTTGGGTAATTAAGTTATCATTAATTGATCACTAAACGTTAAGGTCACAATAAAGATAAATAAATAAAGGATTCATTATCTAGTTCCCATTAGTAGAACGTCGTTAGCCAATGGGGGTACGGTCTCCTGATACCAGCTGTAAGAGAGATCCATCGACTAGTTCGTTAACCAATGGGGATTCGTTGTTGGCCTACTCGGGAAGACCCTAAGGCGAGACCCTTCAGTACGGAACGCGAAAGCTAAGACGAGGTGTACGGTGTTCCAGGTCGGAAGTGAAGCCTCCGCTTTAAGAAGAAGACGAAATAGAAGACCAGATACTAGACCGCGGATTGAGGAGCCCGCTACACACGAAGCCCTGGCGGAGACCCCAGGTGGACGCACGCTGGATAGGTTCATCATTCTACGCGAGTAGTCGCCTCCGCTTCTCTGTCAATGAGTCAACACTTCAAGTCCCTCTCGTTTTCTCCACAAGATTAACTAACTTAAATTATCAATTCTAATAATAAACATAACCATTAATCAATAGACCCCGAGATATGCATAGTTTACTACTCTATTATTTTTATCTTTTCTTTTATAAAACCAAAACCTTTTTCAAAACTATTTTTAAATAACCACTCTGTTTTATTTTTCTTTTTTTTAACCCGATCAGTAAATTGATGTAATGTTGAGTAGGGGAAAGTGTGATCCTTAGGGATACGATACTCAATATTTACCTAGAAACTATACTATGCATGTCAGGTTGGTTTTAGTTTCAAAAGTAAATATTGTTTACTTTATAAATTTAAAACATTGTAAAATCGGTTTAGTAAAAATCAGTAATTTATCCCAAACCAAAGTTTCTGGATTAAAACATCAAAGTTTTTGGCACCGGCAAAATGATATCTTTTATTTTGCTAAAACCACACACATTGCCCATCATCAGCAGTTTTGGGAGAAAAATCAATTGGAGATTCAATGTGGTTATACCCTATGCCAAACTTAACATTTGATGCAGTTTGTTTGTTAAGCAGCATTTAGTAACCTCTACATGACTCTACCCAATTTTCACAATCAACCTTGGTGTTAGCAACCTCTTTTCTGACATTTCCTAGGTTTTCTATCATGATTTTAATCTGTGCTTGGGTTTCAATAGCATTATTTGTTAATTTGGAAATGTCTTTTGTTTTGAAGCAAGTTTTCTTTCCAAATCACATTTCATTTGAGTATGTTTTCTCTCAGAGTCATTGGTTTTGCCCTGTAGATGCACATTAGTTTCTCTTATTAAAGCAAAAGCTTCTTTGCATGATTTTAAGCATAACTTCAAAAGAGATTCTTGTGATACCTGTGATAATGCAGAATTAGAGGAGCATCCCTTAAAAACCATCAAGGCAAAGTTTTTTCTGCCATTATCAGGTTCTCCCCAGTTGATATCAAAGATTTTATTATCTGCATCTAGACTGCATTCAGATGTATCATAAGGAAGACTGCTCCAGTCAACATACCGAGAAGTGAATAAACTTTGTTGAGTGGGTTGTGGATGTAACAACCCCAAATTTTGAGGAATACTCGATTAGAGAAACGAGTATACAAGCCATGATATTAAAGTCTATAAATACCTTTACTTTGAAATAACAGTTAGCAACGCGAGAAAAAGGAAGTTTATATTTTATATATTGTTAAACGGGTAAGTAACGGATAGCATGACTATTGGAGATGTGAGATCTAGATGAGTAATTAGTCTCATAGGAGACCGTTTAGTAATAATATAGTACATTATATTATATTTGACCCCCTCCGTTTTGAATGAAACTTAGGTCAAATCGTAGAGAAAAATAGGCTCGTCTCCGCAACATATTAGAAATTTTATAAAACGCTATATTTTAAAAGTTATACAAGGAAAACAAGATTCGAGCTAAATTAATTATTATATATATCTATACTATACTAATATGCATATAGCATGGGCAATATTGGTCATTTGTCAAAAACTCTTAAATTTTACTCTTGATGCACAATGTACAAGTGTCTAATGCATGCTACTTCAAAACCCAAAATACCCAAAAGTCTCGCTTAACTTCTGCGTTTCAAAATTCAAATCTCTCCCCAAATAAAACAAACAACCTACCGCCTCTCTCTCTCTCTTTCTCTCTTCATTCGTCATTTACTTTTTCTCTGGAGAAACCCTCAACATGCCTCCCTCAACCTTCCTCTTAATCTCCCTCTTTCTCTCTCAATCCCGATCAAGATCTAGGGTTCCACCACCATCTCCATGCCTTCTCTCTCAATCAAGACAGTAGGATTATCGCTGAGATGGAGCTGCAGGTTGTCTTCCCAACACCGACCCCATCCTTTTTCTTTCTCTTCTTAATTGTGATTATATATCTATGGTTTCAAACAATAGTGGTCATGCTGCCCTAGATCCATCTGCGTACCATTGCTTGTCTTCTTTTATCTCAAGAACCCTTGTTTGATTACTCCCCTTTCCATTCTTCATCATGCCTAAATCATCCAAGATGTCTCCCTCCAAGTTATTCTTGATCCCCTGTTCCATTCTTCATCATGCCGATCTATTCCAGCCAGTAACAGAAACAGTCATGGTGGTTAGCAGCGAGTCAGCGACGGTCGCATGGACATGAAGACAGATCCGACCGCAGTTTTAGGGTTACTCCAAGAACAACGGCGGTTTAGCTCACATATTGCCGCCGGTTGTTGGGTAAAAGCTGATATATCATTATAAATCCTAAATGTTTTAGTAGGATTTGGATGAGATGAAGTATCTATAGAAGGATTACTATGGATTTTGTTTGCTTCTTGATGTATGTTTCTGACAACAATTTATTTCTTAAAGCTTTGTTTTGAGAGTTTGATTGTTGATTGAATTGGTTTTAGGGTGTTTAGGTTTTTATTTGCAGTTGGTTTACAAGTTGATTTTAAGTTCATACATGTTATCCACTTGGTCCCAGACCAGCCAGAAAAAAACGAATGATTATTATGTGGAGAAACTCCACTTTTTGCAGCGCTACTAACTCTCTTAACTCTATTCTCGGCCACGAGCCACCTGAAGCATTTTGTCCTCTTTGGTGAACACCATTGGATTGGTATACTTATTAAACCCTAGCTTTTTCATTTGTGTCATTTTTGTTTTAATCTGTTTATTGTTGAAATTTGTCCTTAGGTTGTTTGTATTTTTCATGTTATTTTGTTACCAATGTACTGAGTATTGAAATGGTGTGTTTGAAATCGCCTAAGATTGTGTTATTAAATAGAGGATATAAGAAAATGATGAGAAAAAAGGCATATGATGTTTAAACATTTTGATTTATAAAAAGATTGTTTATTGATAAATTCATTGCAATGGAATGTTAGATCGGCTAATTTTGTATAGTGGTACCATCATCAAACCTATGTTGTTCTTTATGTTAATGCTTTCATTTGATGTTCGTTGCTTTCAGTGTTACAGGCTACTTGATGATATTAGGTTAAACTTTAAGTTTTTTATTTAATTTTTAATGGCTATACTTTTGTTCGAGTTATTGGTGATTTTGTTTACTAAGTACTAACTTTATGTTTTGTAGATTCCCACCAGATCCGCAAAGAAAAGTAACGATATCTGCTCCGGAGGAATTGATATTTGTGTTGGTGGGTAATAAATACAAACACTTGCCTGTTTTGTTTATTCTACCTAACTAAAATTGACTGGTGGTAATAGGTGTTCTTACTTTCCTGACTTTAAATATATATGGTGTACCCGACTTGTGTGACGTCTTTCATATTGGTGTTCTTAGATCTCATTCTTGTATGACTTAAAATATACATGGTGTACCTCACTTGTATCATTTTTTTACAACTAAACATTTTATTTAAAAGACATTATGTTAATACTACATTGAAGGCTGACACATTTGATTAGTTCCCATCCTGTTACTGATTGAAATTTTTTTGGATTTTGAATCTCTGTTGCATAAAGAAAGAAATTTGCGACATTCAAGATCCTGAAAGTCTGAAACATCCTAATGTTAGATTACATGAGTTGATTTCTAAACAAATTTTTGTTTATTTTTTATTTAAACAAACATTTGTAGTACCTGTGCAATTTCTTTGCGACTAAAGGATCTTTAAATGATTTGTAGTGCCTGTGCAATTGCTCTTGTTTTGCTCATATTAAATTGATTTGAGACTAATAGAATTTGAGATGATAGCGTACAAAATGTGCTTCTGGGCTTAATCTTTGCTCTGTTGATTGGTACTATGCAGGTTTGTATATGCTGTAAGCGTTCAGATTACTTAAGAATATTAACATTGTGTGGTATTCATCAAAAGAGAAAGAAAGTGCGGCTACTTCTATCAGGTACAAGGTGATTGTGCAGCTCTGGTGATTTTTTAGGTTGTATTTAGTTTTTAGCTTTGAACATTTAATTGTATAATTATGTTTTTATGAAGTGTGATAAATAGGAGATAAGCTAATCTGTTGATGAATGTATCCGTATCAAATGAAGATATGGATATGTATATTAATGTGTATGATCTGCTTATGTTGTTGTAGATAGTAACACACCAGTTCAAGGTGAGCAACGGGGATTGCGTATACACAAAAAAGTTGAAGTTTTGCGAACTGAATGAGTAGGTTAGTGATGCTCAAATTTACTTTAAAACATGTCCTGTATTGAGAAAAGAACATCTAAATTTGCTCTTTAATGTTTAACAAGAGGCAATTAGACTGTTAACAGGTGGATAAATGTCAAGTAGAAAGAAAATGGGTTTTATCTGCTTTTAAAGCTGGCAAAAGCCTAATAATGACAGCTACAGACGTTGCAACCCATGGGTTAGGTTAGGTATGTAAAGTGCAGAGCAACTTGATGTTGTTGCATGTCTATATTATTAAATTAAATGTCATAAACAAGATATTTCTAATGGCACTGGTCCTCTTTGTTAAATATAACTTTGCTGATTTGACTTTGTAATTATCAGGCTTTTGAATGGCTTATTCGGTAAAAAAATAAACTTAACCACTTGAGGTTAGAAATTTGTTTGATTACCTGATATGGATAAAAAAGAAACTTATGATTATACTGGTTCAAGAAACTTAGAATTGCCAAAATTGATTGACAAAAGTTTTGATTTTCAAAATAGACCACTACTCCAACTATTTTGCTAGACATGTTGCCTTTTATTTTAACATTTTACTGATGACACTTCTAGAACTCTAAGATCAAGAAATATATCTAGCAATATATCATTAATCATTTTAGTCTTGACATTTCTAGAACTCTACGAGATCAAGCAACTTGTTTATACATATTGTTGCATATTTTTTATTTACACATATATTAAAATTAGATTTATTCGCCTTTTGTGTTTTTACTTATTATAACTAAATTATGGTATTTAATATTTGTGGTATATATACATGTTGTTGATGTCTTAAAAATTAATTGCAGAAGCGAAGGACACGAAATCTGTGATAGTTATGATATCCCTGTTTCACTTGAAGACTATGTTCATGGGATGGTCGAACTGGAAGAGTAGGGGCAAAAGCGACAGGTCAAACCTTTTTTTACAGCAACAAATTCAAGAAGTTGGTTAAAAAGTCAATTTGGTTAAGTCTTTAGTTAAATGGGCAAATGGGGTCAAAATCTCAGTCTTTACTTGCATTCAGGCATCTTTAATAGCCCATTCCTTTCTTTATATCTTTTATGTTGAATTGTAATTAAATTTAATATTACAAGATTTGGATTGATGGCATCAGTCTTGGTACGCATGTGTATTAATTGATTTTTATTTTTCCTTGGATAATTAATTGAGACTAATCATTTTTCCCTTTGGGTAATTAACAGTATTGCCTTGATCTTTGCTTGGACCCGAGGGCTGGCACACAGATTTACAGTTTTAAATATAAAGTTTTAATTTAAGACTAATTATTTTGAAACATTGAAGTGTATGATTAATTTAATTCAGGGCAAAGCTGGATAAAAACCCTAAGTAGTTTTAATATGCCGATGAATTGAATTTGTGTAGTTTAAATAGGGATTAATATATACGATAGTGCAAATGAGAATGTATAGATTTGTTGCATATGTAGACAGTAGGTTAGCAAGAGTGTGAACCTAATAGATTATAAAGCAAAGCATGTGTTTTAGTTATCAATGAAGAAACAGTTTAGATGTCGCAATGAGTATTATTGGGCTTTTTGTGTTTGAGGTGTATACAAGCTTTTATGTATATGATTGTGTTGTATTGTTAAGGGGTCAAGAAAAATGGAGTTCATTTTCTGTTGATTTGTAGTATATATTTAGCGATACTATAACCAGCTTTGTTTTGGTTGTATTGTTTTCAATGAACATGCCTATTCACTCGTGCTAGCAGCTCAGGATATCCGATTCATGCATTTTAATTGACCCACTATGACCTCGTTCGATCCTGATCCTAATCCAAACCTATTCTCACCTGAAACAAATAGACCCAATGTTGAAAATGACCCGTTCTGACCCAAACCAATTCTAACCTGTGACCTAATTCAACCCAAGCATTTTTGCCAGGTCTATGCCAGGCAAAACATGTCCATGCTCTTAGTTTTGGGTCATTTTAGGTATTTATAACAACCTTTGGGTCATTTTGGGTTGTGGTTATTATTTCAAAGGGTTAAAATGGGCTACATGAAAAACAAAATTATGGGGACGTGTCTGGCTACTGGATTTAAGATTGAGAGGGTTCGAATGGGTGAAAATGTCTTCACCGCAAAATTTGGCTCTTTGGGTTTCTAATTTCAACGGCTCCAAACCTAAAGAAATCATTCTCGATTCAATTTTTTTTTTTGTAAATGTTTAATACCATTAAAGCTGCTGAATATTTATGGATGTATTTTGTAAATCTTATTATTATGCATAAAGAACCATGGATTGTCTTAATATCCGTAACTATTTCAGGAAAACTTAAGTCGTATTTTATATAAAAATGACATCCCTATTTACAAGACACTTGCAAACCTTGGTTAATGTTGGCTAAACCCATGGGTATAATGTATACACACATGAGCCCGCTAGGTTGATCCAACCCGCTAACTAAATGTTTTCACGGGTCGACACTAACCCGAATCCGTTTAGTCTAAACACAAACCCACTAACTTTGTGCTAGGTTCGTGTAGTGCAATAATTCACAGTTGGAAGTACTAAACACAAATAGTAGTTGACACCGAGTCATAATTTTTGAATTAATATGTTTATGAATTGTATTTTTTTATTCATGTGTTTGGAATTTATTTTTAAATTACTATCTTTCTGACTAATATCATCTTATTCGCGTGTTCATCATAATTTACCTGAAATTTGTAACACTAATGACATAGATCACGCGATGCTATAATATATCGCGAGAGAATGGACAAACTAATTGAAAACGAGTACTGCATTGTAAATTGTCGTCGACGCCGCATCGCGCGGGTTTTCTACTAGTATATATATATATATATATATATATATATATATATATATATATATATATATATACACTAGTAGGGAACCCGTGCGATGCGGCGGCGACGACATTTTCAACACAGTACTCGTACTCCGTTAGTTCATCAATCGTCTCGTGTTATATTGTTTAGTAATAGAATTAGTTTTCATATCCGTGTAATTTGTTACAAGTGAATTTAGTAAACTTATCAATCCTCAACTGATATATCCAATAAGCGTACTTATTCTTACTTAAATCCGAAATATACAAATAAATAGATGTACATTTTTATCAAGCAATATAGGGAATAGTCTTCTTGTAGATGCGTTTTTGCGACTAATGATTAGATATTAACATGTGTTAAGGGGCGAATGAAAGTAGAATGGGCGAAGGAAGAAAAGAATTGGGCGAAGGTAGCTAGTGAGTGGACGAAGCTGGAACATAGACTGAAGGAAGACACATTCGACCAGTCAAACTGGGCGAATGTGGAAACTGCTTACATTCGACCAGTGAGACTGGGCGAATGTGCAGATGCTATATATAGAATTTGGGTTTTTGTAATGTATAACGAGTCATTGAGAGTGTGTGTTTTTGGTGTGTGTTCCAGAGTGTGTTGAGAGTGTTTAGAAGTGTGCTAGATTAACTGTAATCAATCTGTAAACGTTTATTTGGAAAAGTTAATCTATGAAAAGCATTTAAAATGACTTTGATTGTGTTTTGATTGAGTTTATATCAGTTTGTTCTAAGCTAGGGTTTCCGCACCTGGTTTAGCAACTTGTATGATCATATAATCCTGTTTTCGTGTGAAATTCATCCTCTACAAAGTGGTATCAGAGCGTAGAGGATCATACAACAACAAATTGATAAACTCAGAGCTGATTTGAACATAATTTTCATCAATTCACATCTGTTTTCATATAAAAATGGTTTTTGAGTGTTTTTGAAAGAATTAGAGGTGATTTTGTGGTTAAAATTCAAAATTCCAAGTATTAAAGTTGTTCCAAATCATCTCCGAAGCAAAACCTGATCAAGATCAATCAAATCCACAAACTTTTGAAAATCAGAGATCAAAATAACCGTTTTTCAAAGTGTAACCGTTTTTCAAAAGTAAGAAATGGGCGAACCTGGACTGAGTGGGCGAACGTGTGAGTTTTAGGTCGAAGGTGAGTAGTTTTTCGGGCGAATCTAGAGATTTTAGGGCGAACCTAGAATTTTTCATCTGAACTTTTTACATTCGGATCATGCTTTTCACCCTCGGGACATCGGGCGGGCGAAAGTAAAACTCAAACGGTCGAACCTAGGTTGTTTTGGACGAACGTAGAAAAGTGTTTGTGTAATTTTTACATTCTGCTGACATTTCACATTCGGGTGACTGTTTTGGGCGAACCTGAACCAAAAGGGACGAACCTGAAAGTATACTGGGCGAACCTAGGATAGTTTTTTTGGAAAATTTTTCTAAGTGTAGAATTTCTCGAAGTTCGTGATTATGTGGCGTTATCAGACTACTCCTACACCAGCAACTACACAACCACAACAGCAGGTGATGGACCCATGGACAGTGGCAGCACAAAAGACGAGCACACAGTCTTCACAGCCGGTTAACTACATGACTCAGAGTGCACCTACAGTACCACAGTCTGACTACTGGGGAGTAGCAGCAGCGGTGGTAAACACTCAAACTACTAATGCTATTTCCACACTGATTAATGATTTGTCTTAAGGTAGCGGGACTCGGCCACCGAAGCTTATGGAGATTCAAGAATACAATCAGTGGCAGAAAAAGTTCAAGATACACTTGGAAGGCATGGGAGTGGAAGGTGCTGAAGCATGGAACATGATAGCTAAAGGTTACACACCACCAGTTCTGGAGAACACAGGTGAACCAGTGCCATTGGAGAGCATGGCGGAAGATGAGAAAAAGAAGTTTGCTGTGGAAAAGAAGGCGTTTTCCCAACTGACGCAGGCAATCACAAATGATCTTCTGCATCAGTTTGGGACGTGCACAACTTCTAAGGCACTGTGGGATATGCTTAAAAGGAAGCATGATGGAAATGAGAAGACTCGAAGTTTGAGAATGGAAGAACTTGTTAAGGAGTTTGAGAATTTTTCTTATGTTGGAAATGAAACTTTGAAAGAACTAACTCCTAGATATAATCATCTGATATCTGAATTGTCTAGCTATGGTGTACAGATTCCTATGGCAAAACAGGTGGACAAGTTTGCTGAAGCATTACCACCAAATTGGGATCAGCATGTGGATGTTCTGAAGGAGAAGGATGCTTTTCAATACTGGTCTCTTCAGGAGTTCATCGAGAAGCTGGAAAACAAGGAATTGGAAGAGAAGAGGAAGGCTAGGAGAGCACAGATTCCTCAGAATCCAAACTTATACTTTGGAGGATCTTCAGTTCCAGTGAGTACAAGCTCAGGAGGGCTAGTTACACCACATGTTGCTTGTATATCCAATGCTGTAGAATCACCTATCATTAACTACCATCAACAAACTTCATCTTTATCACAACCACAACCACAAGTTCCATATCAATATTCATACATTCCACCATTCTCCCCAAAGCAACAAGCAGCTTTTTACACTGCTGGTCAAACTCAACCACAACCATTAACTCAACCTAACCAACAAACAGTGGTTTTGGAGACATCTAACCTTGGAAATGTGACAGTTGAAGTTGCTCAGCAACACATTGCATTAGTCTCTGCAATGGTTTCTTCCTACAATGGGTTAGTTGCTAGTCAAATTGGTAATAACAACTTGACCAATGAAGACTACGCACAGATTGATAAGGAAGAGATGGAACTCATTGACATCCAATGGGCATTTGCGAGCATAATGCGAAGAGCAACAGAGTTTATTGAAAAGACAGGTAGAACAGACTTGGGAACCTCTCCTAACACAACCTACGGGTTCAATAAGGAGAAAGTGACTTGTTTTAACTGTGGAGGTAAAGGTCACTTTAAACGTGAATGCACTCAACCACCAAAACAAGGCAACAGGAATCCATTTAATGCTACCTATCAGAACCGTCAACAACAAAACCAAAACCAAGTTTCTTCCCAAAACAACAACAACAACTACCAAAATCGTCAAAACAACTTTAATAACAACCAAAATAGACAACCAACCACACCAAACCAGACACAAAACCAAACACCAAACAATACTAACCGAACAGTCATACCTATCACTACACCAAATGAACAACAGAATACCAATCAAGCATTGGTTACTCAACAAGATGAGAGGTTTGACTGATATGATTCTCTGACCGGATTTCACAAAATGTTTACTGTTTTCTTTACTTTGATGCATTTTGTTTTGTTGCTATTTACTTTTAATGTCAAAAAGATACAAAATCCAAAAAGATTTTAGGTGTGTTTTGATAAAATTTAAAAAAAAAAAAAAAAAAAAAATCCAAAATTTTTGCATTTCTGCTTTATTTTTGATAACCGGGGATGCTTGATAGTCAATTTCTGAGATTTGACAACACCATCTGGGCTTTGTATCATTCTAAAAGTGAAAATTTGTGATTTGGAAGCTTCACGGATTGAAAAATGTTGAACGGGATTCGAATTTGTAATTTGGCAAAATTTTTCAAAAGTTCCATTTTACATTCGCCCTTAATTTGGGACGAATGTGGACTTTTTGTTCACCTTCGGGTTGTTCCATTTGGGCGAATGTGGCTTATAGCCAATTTCCACTTCCGGGTGAACTCTTTTTACCTTCGTGTCTTTCACTAGGGGCGAAGGTGGAAAATATTTACATTCGTCCAGAGGGAACGGGCGAAGGTGAAGCCTTATATATATGCCAAACCAGGTTCGACCAGTCACTTCAAATTTTTCAAAATTTTCTTCGTAACCAGACCTTGTTGATTTTGATTCCTGTGCTTGTGCTTTTTATTCCTTAGTGTTTGCTGATCATTTTTATATAAAGATTACAGGTAATGGTCAAGGATTCATGCCGGAATCGTTGATTTTATGGACCGGACTTAGGGTTTAGTGTTTTTGATGATTGACTGATTTTTTATGCTTATTTTTTATTCACATTCATCCCACATCAGTTTTAGGGGGAGAATGTATTAGGAATTAGGTTTAAAACAGGTTTTAATTACGTGATTGATCGATTGATACAATAAAAACCCTAATTCTTTTTAAAACTGATATAGAATGAATGTTAAGGGAAATTGATGATAGACGAAGCATTATCGGCCGTATTAGGATTGGTTTTAATCAAAATCAAGGCTTGAAAACACATTTGAAAAATTTTCAAATTTTTGGTCAAGAACAGTTTTACCTTCGGTTCGTCGATATGGACGAAGGTGGAACTGGTTGGACGAAGGAAACACTAAAACGGGCAAATGTATCTTTTTGATCAAAATCTTTTTACATTCGACCAAAATCTTACACCTTCGGCCACAAAACCCTACATTCGACCAGTGTAATATGGGCGAATGTGAATTTTCAAAAACTAAAATTTTGAATTTTTGACGATTTCGTGTTTTGACGTTTTATTTTGATTTTATCTTTCAGATGGCTGAAGAACAAGCAAATGTTGATATTTCTGTGGAGACTACAGTTGCTGATCCAGTTCCACAGACTGTGCAAGAAGGAGAATCATCAAGCGGTTCTAAATGGCCGTTTGAGAAGACTCATAATTGTTGCGCGTACCTTGGAGACGTGGAGAAGAATGTGGAATTCACTGAGATCATTAAGTTTTTGAAAAGATGCAGAGTGGTTTATGCTTTGGCTACACCAACTATTATCTACAAGGATATAGTTGAGGATTTTTATAACAATGCCAAGTATGATTACTTTGATAATCAGACTATCATCAGAAGCAAAATTCAGGGAATGGAGATGTTTATCACTGAAGCTGATATCAGAGAAGCTCTCCAGATCCAGTTTGAAACAAGTGAGGATCCAAGGGAATTGTCCTGGACTGAGCAGAAAGCATGTTTCCTGAGGATGAAATACAAAGGACCGATTACTGATGGTTCGATGTATAAAGGAAAACTGAGCGTACAGTTCAAGTATTTTGCTCACGTCATCATACTAGTATTTGGATGTGTTAGTGGGGGTTATGACGTGATGAGAAAGAGTTTAAGCTCGTTAATGGTTGCATTGACTCTCAATAAACCATTTAACGTTGCTGGGATGATTTTAGATCACATGTTGGAGATGTTGAAAGGTTTGAAGAAGAAATACTTTATGCTTTATCCTAGATTTCTGATGATGATCTTCGATCACAAATATCCAAACTTGAAGAAGGATCCAACACAAATACTTTCTATGGATCACATGAACATTAGAACCTTAGTAAGAATGAAAGGTTACAAAGGTGTGCCTGAAGATGAGAGACCACCTTACAGAAGGTTATTTGGAGCTTTGGCTAGAGAGGATTACATGGATCCTGGAAAGAATTTAGCGAGGCATCCTGATAGTGATAGTGATAATGATGATCCACTAGTTTATGCTGATGCAAGTACGAAGAGGAAAAGGCAAGTTGTCAATCCCGGAGCCAAAGGGAAGGGCAAGGGAAAGACAGATCAGGGGAGTTCAAAACAACAAGCGGTGAGGAAGAAAACTACTGCTAAGAAGGGTACGAGTTTGGTAGATGAGGAGTCTGTTGATTCAGAAGAGACTGAGACTGAAGAACAGTGGGATTCGGATGCTGAAAATGTCCGGACTACCAAACAAAAGGCCACTTTGGTTGGTGAGTCTGAATCACTGAACAGATCGATTGAAGAAGCTAAGAAGAGTAAGCAGTCTGTTGATGCTGAAGATGAAGGGTTGACTGTTAATTTGGATGAATTGAATGAGGGTGAAACTGTTGTAGTGAATTTGCCCAAGCCCAAACACAAAACCATGGCCAAGAAAACCAGTACAAAGCAGCTGAGAGAGAAAGAATTGAACTTATTGTTGAAAGGAAAGAGATTACCTGATGCTGGTACATCATCTAAACAATCTTCACCAGCAACGAAGAAGCAAAAGACTAAGGAGGCTACACCATTACCAGTGGATCAATTTAATATTGCCCTGGATAATGTTCTTGACATGTTTACTAAGCCTCAGAAAGGAAAAGAAGTTGATGTTGAGCCATCTAAGTCAAAGTCTAAATCGAAGAAAGTCACTGTGGATGATGATGTGATGAAGCAGGTGAATAAGAAGATGGACGACATGATGAAGATGCTAGTGGCTCAGCAAGCAGAAATTGCCAGATTCAAGCAGAATGAGGAGAAAATGCTTCAGATCGTTGTAGCTTCTAAATCTAATCAAGATGAGATAGATGAGAAAGTAAAGAAGCTTGAAGCAAAGAATAAGAAGCTTGAAGGAAAGGTTCTGAGAAACAAGAACAGATACAAGGCAATTAAAGAAGATAATAAAGAGTTGAAGGCTGAAAACAAACGCCTTAGTGAGCTAATTGATGATCTGTATAACATTGCACCCAAGCTGAAGGAGGGTGAAGAAGATGCAGAGAAAGAGGCTGAACAGGTTGATTATGAACCATCTGAATCTGATAAAGAGGAGGATGAGGATGATGAGAATGAAGAATCGGATAAAAGTGATGATGAAGATGATAATGATGATGATGATGATGATGCTGAAGGGTCGGGAAGTCAAAAGGAGGACGATAGTAGTAGTGATGATGACAATGATGGAGGAGATGATACTGCTAAGTTTACATTTGAGAAAAGACCACCTTCAAAGAAGAAGAAAGACACAGGTGAGTCAAGTTCTAAGAAGAAAGGAGAGAATGTTGATGATGAGACTGTGTTTTGGAACGAGAAGGTGAGGTCCTTGTCTGATGATGCAAAACAAGTATACAAGGTCATGTTAAAGAAAAGAGAATGGACCATTGAGTTCACAGGTCGTTTTGCAGAAATATTCCAAACAGATGATATGCGTTATGAATTGGAATACAACGATCCTGATCTTGAAGAGGGGGAAGTACCTGCATCTGTGGCAAAGGAGATTTTGGATGGACTTGCACAGAGGGTAGGGAAAACATTTGAAGAATTCATTGTTGATGAGTCGATTCCACATATTCCTGAAAAGGATGTTGGAAGTCACTCAGATGATAAAGAAACCCCTGAATTTGAAGAAGTTGAGATAGAGGATATTACACATGAGGAATATCCACAGTACTTCAGACAAACTGATGAAGATGTGGTGTTTCCTGATTTTACTGAGAGGCATAATACGTCTGCTAAAAGAAAGGCAAAGAAAAGAAGTGCTGAGTTTGTTGAGAAAGTACTTGGAGCTGATTTGCCAGAATCTTCAAATAAAACTGATGAGTTGAAGGAGTATTTGAAGAAATTAAGATTGATGGATGAAAACCGACCGAAGCCTGAAGCTCAAGGAAACTTCTATAGGTTCCATAATGCAAAGTTCAGAGGCAGAGCTCTTGGGTGGACATACTTAGGCAGGCTGAAGTGTTTAGCTGCTAAGTGGGAATCTGGAATCTTGTACTTTTACAGATTCATTGATTTGCTGACTCTACCGTACTGGGCGGTTAGAGATCTATGTAGATTCCAAATGTCGGGTGCTTCAGTGAATAATTCACACGTCGGTTGGTGTGCAGACAAATTGGTTTGGGAGAGTAGAACGAAGTGGAACAGATTTAAACCACAATATCCCCGGAGGAAAGTTCACAGGGATATTGATCCCAGAACCAAGTTGAAAAGAGTTACCTTGATTTATAAGGCACCTGAAGTTATGAGGAAGATACCTTTGATGCCTATGCCTCAACACTTCAGTGCTGATTTCATATTCTGGTATTATGATTGGAGGAAGGCAGAAGCGGTGATAGTGTTGAGAGATGGAAAGGACAAATACAAGCATGTTCATGTATTTGATCCTATGTGGCTGATCAATTGCACCTTCGAAGACATCATCATGCTCTTTTATAATCCGATTCATCATGAGCCAAACGATGCAGATCAAGCAAAGAAATACACACAGGTTGTGGGTGTTTGCTTTGCTTATGACATTAATGCTGGAAGTAATTTGGAGGGGAAGCTTGGCAAAAAGGTGAAGATGGCAAATGTGTCAAAGCCGGTTAAGAGGAAGTTAGAACCTGAGATGACAACTGAGCAAAAGAAACAGCTTAGAATCAAGCTACTAAACAAAGCCATGGATGAAGACAGAAAACGATCTAATCAATAGTCGAGGGGGAGTTTGTAGATGCGTTTTTGCGACTAATGATTAGATATTAACATGTGTTAAGGGGCGAATGAAAGTAGAATGGGCGAAGGAAGAAAAGAATTGGGCGAAGGTAGCTAGTGAGTGGACGAAGCTGGAACATAGACTGAAGGAAGACACATTCGACCAGTCAAACTGGGCGAATGTGGAAACTGCTTACATTCGACCAGTGAGACTGGGCGAATGTGCAGATGCTATATATAGAATTTGGGTTTTTGTAATGTATAACGAGTCATTGAGAGTGTGTGTTTTTGGTGTGTGTTCCAGAGTGTGTTGAGAGTGTTTAGAAGTGTGCTAGATTAACTGTAATCAATCTGTAAACGTTTATTTGGAAAAGTTAATCTATGAAAAGCATTTAAAATTACTTTGATTGTGTTTTGATTGAGTTTATATCAGTTTGTTCTAAGCTAGGGTTTCCGCACCTGGTTTAGCAACTTGTATGATCATATAATCCTGTTTTCGTGTGAAATTCATCCTCTACACTTCTTTCATCGGTGACGGACCATAGAAAATTTATCCAAAAAAATAGCATAATCTACCAAACTCCATGCCGCAATACACTGTTTTTAAGTGTCTATGATGTCATGAGTGTTTTTTTAGTCGTCGTGTGTTTTGAGCAGAGGGTCTCTCTGGAAGTAGTCTCTCTATCCCTAGGGGTAGAGGTAAGGTTTGCCTACATCCTACGCTCCCAAGACCCCACCAATAGCTTTGATATTTAGGGGATTTACTAGGCTTTGTTGTTGTTAAATTCGATAATAGATGGCATCTAAGATTTTTATAAGTTTGTATAAAGAGCTTCCTATACAACATGACTTGAATCTTTTTATGGCATGATTTAATTAAAAAATACAATAATGATTTTTATTCATTGACTGCATCCAAGTTTCCCCTTACTACATAAATTTAAATGATCTGTTTTCATTATGTATATCATCTAAAATATGAGGTTTTTCATTACCATAATATAAGAAACTCAACAAGAAAGTAAATGTTGTGAAATAAATTAATCCTTTGCAAATAACATTGCACCAGAGGAACAAGGATGCCATTGCCATATGCTGCTTTGCCATCAACCCATCTTAATGGCTTCTTTCACCGTCCCAAGTTAGTTCACCTGCATTTTAAATACCCAACTATGTAGCAATCTGAACAATGAGTTTATTTTCAGATAGATGGGGTGTAATAAAGCATCTCTACACCAGCACAGTCTTGTCCACCTGATTGCAGGGTGGTCTGTATATGAGACACGTCTACATCTTCACATACAATGAATGAAGATGACCAGAATGGTTTATTGATTCTACCTGAACAAGAGAAAAGCAACTAAGATATAAGCATGTGCATAACTGTTTCTGGCTAGGTCATTTTTACTAAAAGTAGCAACAAACCATGTCATCTTGGATCGACCTACAGACATCATTTTAACCATTTCTTTGTTTTTTTATTATTAGTTAGTATGTTAAATTATTACAACACTAGCCTATATCATTGAAAATAAGATGTAGGAAGTTGTACGCATATTCACACCAACAATCCACTCCTCTTGAAGCTTTTTATTTGATTCGATCAATATTATTTAACACACAACGCAAAATTGACCCATCCATAAGTAGACAAGTCAAAATGGCCACCTCTATAGTATCCGTGGGGCGGGGTCTGGTTGACCATGAATATACTATGCAAAAAGAAAATGAAAGTCTTAAAAAGCAGATTGTTTGTCAAATATGATTATAAAATGACATAATTTAAAAACAACATAATCTTTAAAAAAATGAATGAGGTTTCATGTACATTAAATATACGCCTTGAACAACTTTTACTCATTTGACCCGTTTTGTTTCAAGAATCAAGACAATTTCGTTTATTCACAAAATGATAGCATTTTTTTACGGAAAGAAGTAAACGTACCACCCAAAGTGTGTCTAAAGGCACCAAAAGACCAAAAACGCATGTCTGAAGCAAAATTGGTGTGAATATTGATCAAACTTTGTACCATTACAGATTACATTGAAAATGTTGAACAAGAGCTGCAGAAAATAAACTTTCGTGTTTATAATTTAGAAATAAGAGCTTATATATATTAATGCTTTATGGTAGCAATGACCCATGAATTGATATTAGAAAGAGAAAAGCATTCCCCAAATCAAAGAAAAATAAATGACATAGCAAATTAAAAAGATAAAATACACGTGACCTGGTTGCAGCCATCAATTGTTCTGAATCTCATTTCCTAGCACATTGGGCTGCACAAGTATACGCAATACATGGATCAACAACCATAAAATGAGAAAGTAATTCAAACCAAACCAGATAAGAACATAGTACTGCTTGAGGGTCCAGTTGAGCAGCTAACAACCACCATCATCACTACAGGGCTTTCCATTAACAAGTAATCAGATTGAATACAACACGAATCTAGGTTTAAATCAAGCAATATTCACTAATAACAATCTTAATAAAGGTAGATCTAAAATAATCCATTATAGCATACAAATTAGAAATAACAACCACACGATATTAATCCCTACTGTAACTGAATATACGCTATGTATATTGCTAGATATATGAAAGAGTACCTCGAGAAATTTCTCAACATAGGCCTGGGCAAGATGAACCTCAATATGATCCATGAAGTCCCATGCCGCCACTGGAAGTCTGGAGCATCATAACTGCCTCCGGTTCGGCTAGAGACCACCAGATCATCAGTGTCGCTGTGAATCCGGTTAGTTTAGAAAGTGTAAAGTATCCAATAAATCAGTCATTAAAAACTTTAAAATGTCATTTCTAGAAAAATAAAATGAGGCCTTGCGATCTTTAGCTTTGGCGTGACACCCGGCAAACTCAGGTTAGTAACATTGACTAAACTAGTAAGTCTACCTTAGCGAGTCATACATATTACATACTTAACTGGATCAGTCAAGTCATTACGATGATTCTAGGGAATCATCGGTAGTCGTTAAGATGATCCGCGGGATCATCGGGAGTCGGTCCATAACCATGTGTACAAGGATTGGTGATTCGTGGAATCACCGGGTTTAACGCACACACGCAAGTCTCGAGTCCCGGGAATTGGTGAACGGATGTAAACGTGTTAGTTATCATGCATTATGTGTTTATAATCATTATGTGACTTGTCGGTATGTTAATACGTGTTTATATGTGTTAAAATAGTGTTTAACGCGCCGAAAACCCAACTTGGAATACTGCAGGTGATTAGGAATCAGGGGATTGCCTAATCGCCTGACTATAGGCGATTGGGGAAGACTTGAGGATGATTGGAGCCCCTAATCGCCTATAGACAGGCGATTAGGACTCCTAATCGCCTGATAGCTGCTCCTAATCGCCTGGTCTGTTGTGCATGAGTCAAAACACCTATAAATACAACCCTTGACTCCCCAAACACCCTTAGTGCAACCCTAACAGATCCTAAGCCACCTACACACCTCAAAACACTTCTGGAACTTGTTTTGCTTCAAAAATCACCATTTCCAAGCTAACACACCTTTCTTTGATAAAATCCAAGGTGTGTTCTCCATCTCCAACCTTTGTAATGTTATTGTTTTGGTTCCCCAAAAGTCCAGATCTTGTTTTGCTAAGTATGTGTCTTTAAAAACCTTTGAAAAGAGTTCTAAAACAAGTCTACACCATAATACTTGCTATATGTGAGATGCATATGATGATCTTTTGGTGATTATAACATGAATGATTCTATGAAATTGATGTACTTCTGATATGTAGGAGTTATTAGGATGGTTTTCTAAAGATTTGAGCTATTGTTATGGTGTTTTGATAAAAGTATGCATTTTGACCCATTTGGATGCTTCTTGAAGAATTAGGATGTTCTGATGTGATTCAATGCTTGTTTGTTGTTAAGAATCACACTAGGATGATGTTATAACAAAGAAATGATGATTTGCAAGTTGTAGGAGGTGTAATCTGGTTTTTACGATTTAAGGAAAGATTTCATAGTTAATGAAACCTAGTACTTTGCCCTTTTTGGAAATAATCGCACCGAGGCTGTTAGACCAGTGATAAATTGGGGGTTTTTGCTTGGAATGGGTTGGTAAATGGGTTAGCTTTGATATTGGGTGTTTTTACATGTTTCGGATCTGATTTGGAGGGTTAAACGTGCGAGAATGCGTTGCGCAGCTGCAGCAGGCAATTAGGAATCCTAATCGCCTGATGCAGAGAGCGATTAGGCCCCTTGAGGGCGATTAGGCCCCTTGAGGGCGATTAGGCCCCTAATCGCCTGAAGCATCAGGCGATTGCAGCCATAATCGCCTTTTGACCACCCCCAATCACCAGTTGACTTTTCCTAATTGTATGCTAAATTCCTAATCGCGTGTACTGCTGTTATAAGTGTATTTTCGACATCCCGAAGCATGATTTAACACCTAGGAACATGATAGGAACCCCGTGACATGCCGTATGACTTGGTAACACGTGTTCGGACTCAGTTGTACTTTAATTGGGCATTATGCTAGACTAGGTGAACTCTTTGCGCGTGCTAAGTGTGTAACTACATATGTTGCATGATATCTTGCATTTAGCTAACACATGGAATGTCGGGTCACCAATGGGATGTCGAGTCTTGTCTGGCATGGTCGGTTTAACAGTCAAAGATGTGTGAGCGAAAGATTTTGTCTAAAACAGGATTAATTGATCATACAAATCTCAAAACCAGGTGCGGAAACCCTAGTTCTGAACAAAGTGATAAAACTCTAATCAAAACACAATCAATATCATTTTCAATGCTTTTTCATAGATAAACCTTTTCAAATATTCAATTACAATGACACTTAGGTTAATCTAGATCAGTTACACACTTTCACAAAATCGACCTGGAACCTAACTCAAACACACACACACAACTGATAACTCTCTATACATTGCAAAAACACAACATCTATATATACTATCTGCACGTTCGCCCCTTTACTGTGGTCGAATGTGGAATTCTTCCACATTCACCCAGTATAAGGTACGAATGTACATCTTCAGTCAGGATCCAATCTACATTCGCCCAAGAGACTTCTACCTTGGCCCACTTTAGCTCACCTTCGCCCAGTCAGTTTCACATTCAACCCATCAGCATCTCTTAACACATGTTAACATCCAATCACTAGTCGCAAAACATGCATCTACAAACCCCCCCCTCGACTATTGATTGGATTGTCTTCGTGTTTAAGTCTTGGTCATTTTCTGATTATCTGAACCTTCGACATTCTGTACTGGATCACTAGCTAGGGACATACATGAATAATGCACTAACAATCTCCCCCTTGGACCTAGCTAGTGATGTACCAGATCAGAAAGTTATCAATTCTTCAAGTCTTGATTGAAAACTTTCCATCTTCATGCACGTTTGTGTCGAAGTTCCTGTCTATCTCTCCAGTAAGCTTTGAAATCTCAGACAGACTCAAGAAATCTTGGCTTTGTCATTTGCTGATCCAGAGAAAAAGATAGACAATAATCTTGAATTCTTTCAATCTTCAGTCAATTCTTTAACCTTTTACTGGCCTCTGTTGTTCTGGTAATCTTGATGTTCAGGTTTGGGTCTTGTTCGGTTACACTCTTTGTCGATGAGTCATGAGAAGTGCACCTGTTGTATTTGATTCTGCAGAAAAATTTACTAAAAACTGCACAAACTACAACCGGCGTTAGACACGACAAAAATCTCGGAAGTACTCTTCATATTCCTTTTGACCCTCAATAGTTCTCCCCCTGAACTATAAAACATTTTCGATATGTACCAAAACTTGAAAATTAAAAATCTTTTTCAACTTTTAAGTATCTGAGCTTTCACATCCAATATCCCAACATCGGTTATCGAAAATAAAATTGAAACAAAACTTTTTGATTATTCAAAGTTTATGCTAAAACACACCAAAAATCTTTTTGGATTTTCAAATGTAATTGCATAAAAGTAAATTCAACATATTTTTGTGAATTTTCCGGTTAAAAGGATCATATCAGTATTGAAACAGTCAGTCATAACTCTTTTTGATCAATTTTCTGTTTTTATCATTGAGCATCCTACAACCATTACCAGTATGTTTGTCCACTTAAACTCAAAATCATCATTCATTGCTCAGCACTTTAGATACGTTATGGTAATATTAGATACTGAGTAATCTATGGTCCCCGCAATCGCGACACATTCCCGTATCAAGAATTGCACAAAGCTTCATCGTAACGCATGATTATATTGAAGTTATCCGTTAGTTACAAGGTATGAGGCACAGTGGTGACAGGTCAGCAAATTAATGCTTCAAAGCGACTTGTGCACTCTACCAGGGTGAGGACTAATATCATACATGACTTTCATCATAGTATAGATACGATGTATTAGATAATCTTTGATTATCATCACACATGTTAAGTTCCTCATTCGGTAACTTATGGTTTTGTCATTAAAGATCTTTTAATAAGATACCCTGACTGAATCTAGGTCTGTAAACTAATACAGCAAAAGATCAGTTAGGCCATCCCCAGATAACTTTCAATATAACGACCCGAAACCTCTGATTTTGGCAATCTATCAAACGAAATTTCGGTACTAAGACCATATGCCAACGATACGTTGATCCACATGATTATCAGTTATTGATTTTAAGTTTATATCACCATGCTGAACTCTAAACTTTGATTTCAAGCCTACCAATATATAATTGTAGTGGCTACTCAATGTTTATCAATTCATTTTTGTTTTTAGAGTAGTCTGACAGTTCACTGATGTACTATCATCTCCTCTTTTTCTCCAGGAAAACTCATTTTTGATTTTCTATTTTTTTTATTTTGATTTTTCTGAAATTTTCTCCCCCTAAAAATCTAAAAATAAGCATATTTTTGAATTTTTAAACTTTTGAAGAAAAACAAAATAACATGATATCTGATGCGGTTTACTCATTGTGTTCTAAAAACCATTTTCCACTCAGATTACTAGACTCATTAAGATTTTTCAATTAGCAAACCATTTTGTCGTATCTGTTATTGAAATCCAACACCTGAGAGCAATTGCATGAGATTGCAACTTTTTCCGGCTTCACAGGTTGGAAACAGACTACAAACACTCTCCTTTCTGTTGAAATCATGTTTTCCTTCTTCAATAACCCTTCCTTGACCTTCACCTCTCCAATAAATAGTGTGTATACAGATGCTCCACTATCAACTATTAAAGAATAGCTAATAGGTCTGTCTGAAACAATCTGCACACTAATTAAACAATTAGCATGAGAGAGGCACCCATCCCTTCACAATGATGGGTCGTCCAAGGTCATCAATTCTTGGAACATCAATCCATTCTCCTTTTGAAAAATCAATTGGTTTTTCAATGGATTGATTTGAAGTAGAAATTGCTATTGATTTAGAAAGTGATTTGGGTTTCCAAACACGTTCAGAGTTTATTTTAGATTTTGTTGAAATTGTTTTAATTTTTGACTTTTCAGGTTTCTTATTTGAAACCAGCTTCTGAACTTTGTTTGGAATCTTCTCAGACTTAACTGATGAAGACCCAGGTTTAGAGTTATTCTTAGGCTTAACCTTAGAACTCCCCCTTACCTCAGCAACCCGTCCACAATCTCCATTTTTATTCAAGGCAATTTTGTTACGATTGTCATACACAACCTGTTTCCCCTTTTGTTTATTGGTTTGGTTTGGGGCTACAGGCCTTTTGACATTGCCTGAATGTTTAGCAAATTTCACTTCGGTCCTTTTCTGTTTAACATACGGACAGGAAGCAACTAAATGCCCACACTCTCCGCAGTTATAACATGACCTATACTCTTCAAAATTACATGCATACCCATCATCCCAAAACCAATAGGGACAATGAGCTGCAATATGACCAACTTCACCACATTCAAAACAGTTTCTCCATTCAACATAACCATGAGAATACTGTGGTGAGTTGTTTCCCCAATAACCATCAAATCGAGAGTTATATGAATAATCATAATATTCATATGATCTAGATGAAAAATTTCTTGAATTCTTTTGATGAGAATTTTTCATCTGATCATTTCCTTTCGATTTGTTTGGTTTTGGTCCTTTTGCTTTAGGACCTTTCTTATTTTCAGCATTTTGCTTTTCAATATTTTTCTTTTGATCCTCTTTATTCTCATGTTGGTTAGGACTGAGTTCAAAATGAAGATGATCAAATTGATTTCTAAATTGATTTAACAAATCAATATTATCAACAAAAATACATTTAGGTAGAGATTGTTCGATATTCTCAATTAGAAAATCTTTGTTGAAAATCAATTTGTCATGTCCTTCCACCATGTAGGATCCTTCAACTCCTTCAGGAAACATGAATATGGGTTTTTCTTCAGATTCAGATTCTAAAGTTGTTACCACATTTTCAGTTTTCTTTTCAAACATTTGTTTCACTTCAGAATCAGAATTAACAACGCAAGGTGTTGTGATTTCCAACTCTGATGTGGAAGTATTCTTTGAAACACTTTTATTCATTTCTAACATTTCTTTCTTTAAAGTTTCAATTTTATTTAAAAAATCTTTTTCATTCTTTTCAAAAACTTTAATTTGGTTTTTACAATTTTCTAGTTCATTTGCTAGTTTCTGTTTGTCCTCAATAAGTGTCATCAATTCACAATTCAACTTGACACATTTAGAACAACTAGCACTTACCTCATCATCTGATTTATTACCATTATCAGATTTTGCATCACCATTTGAGGTATCACTCTTTTCTGATTTACTTTGTTCTGAACTCGTATCAGAACTCAAATCACTCTTTGACAATTCACTGGAATCATCATGTCTCATTTGTTTGACTAAACATACAACATTCCTATGAACACCTTCTCTGTTAACACACTTGTTAACATGTACCATTTCATCAGTTGGTTTCGGTGTCAGTTGGTTTGACTAAACATACAACATTCCTATGAACACCTTCTCTGTTAACACACTTGTTAACATGTACCATTTCAACCAACAATTTCCAGGTTCGCCCAAAATTACCTCAGGTTCGACCAAAAACCACTCAGGTTCGCCCAAAACTACTCAGGTTCGACCACTTATGTTCCAGGTTCTCCCATTTCAGGTTTGAAAAACGGTTACACTTTGAAAAATGGTTATTTTGATCTCTGATCTTAATCAGGTTTTGATTCGGAATTGATTTCGAACAACTTTAATTCTTGGAATTTTGAATTTTAACCACAAAATCAACTTCAAATCAATCAAAAACACTCAAAAACCATTTTTATTCAAAAACAGATGTATTTTGATCAAAATTAGGTCCAAATCAGCTCTGAGTTTATCAAATTTGTTGTTGTATGATCCGTATAGCTCTGATACCACTTTGTGAGCGAAAGATTTTGTCTAAAACAGGATTAATTGATCATACAAATCTCAAAACCAGGTGCGGAAACCCTAGTTCTGAACAAAGTGATAAAACTCTAATCAAAACACAATCAATATCATTTTCAATGCTTTTTCATAGATAAACCTTTTCAAATATTCAATTACAATGACACTTAGGTTAATCTAGATCAGTTACACACTTTCACAAAATCGACCTGGAACCTAACTCAAACACACACACAACTGATAACTCTCTATACATTGCAAAAACACAACATCTATATATACTATCTGCACGTTCGCCCCTTTACTGTGGTCGAATGTGGAATTCTTCCACATTCGCCCAGTATAAGGTACGAATGTACATCTTCAGTCAGGATCCAATCTACATTCGCCCAAGAGACTTCTACCTTGGCCCACTTTAGCTCACCTTCGCCCAGTCAGTTTCACATTCAACCCATCAGCATCTCTTAACACATGTTAACATCCAATCACTAGTCGCAAAACATGCATCTACAAACTCCCCCTCGACTATTGATTGGATTGTCTTCGTGTTTAAGTCTTGGTCATTTTCTGATTATCTGAACCTTCGACATTCTGTACTGGATCACTAGCTAGGGACATACATGAATAATGCACTAACAATCTCCCCCTTGGACCTAGCTAGTGATAGTCCCCCTCGACTATTGATTGGATTGTCTTCGTGATGTACCTAGCTAGGGGATGCCGGGCGGGTGCATATTGTCTCTAACTGTCGGGTTACCGAGGCATCGGTAACCCAGTCATCTGGGCTGGATTCAACACTTGGTACATGTTCAGTAATGGGTTCCCAACCGTAGTAGTAAAAACACTTAACGTCTAGCTAACGTTCGTATAACCTAGTAGTAACGGATATGATCTTTGGAACTTATAACAACTCGTTTATGAAAGAAAACCTGTGAACTCACCAGCATTATATGTTGACATTTTTGGCATGTTTTCTCAGGTCGCTAAGGTAGCAGTTAATGGACTAGGCGCACGGAGTCTCGCACAGCGTCTAGGATTTTGAAAAGTATTAAACAATGTTTTGTAAACTTTAATATGTCTTTTGGTTGTAAACAAGAAATGCTTCCGCTGCTGGTTTACGGCTCAAAGCATGATATTTTGGTTTTATATATATATATATATATATATATATATATATATATATATATATATATATATATATATATATATATATGAATGCATGTTTGTTGACTGTTTATTGTGATCGTTGACTGAGATCCTGGTGTGTCACACGCCTCGCGGTAAAACCCCGCACGTGGAATTTGAGGGTGTGACAGATTGGTATCAGAGCCTACGGTTATAGTAAACTAAGACTGCATGTAGAGTCTAGTCTATAGCCGAGTCGCACACACTAGACGGTCACAAATAGTCGAGTCTTAATATATGGGTAACATAATAACTTGTTGGGGTGTCGGTGTTATCATCTTCTACGCTACATCATCTGTTTACTCTTTATCTTCCTACTCCTTAACTCATCCTTACCTTGATTCGACGGCGAACGATCTACTATTGAACCTTCTTGGCGGCGGTATACATTGGGGTAGGTTCGGCATACTCTCGAGATCTGTCTAGGGATCGGACATCTCCCTTCTATACCCCAATAGACACGCTCGCCCTTATGTCTACTATCATATACTTATAATAATACCATGATTCGGTGCTAGTACTAGGTGACTTGAACTTCAAGCACAAAGTACACCTGGAGGACCATGTGGAACAGTTTATCATGTCTGGTTCACACGAGATCATAAACTGGAAAGCATGGGAATCCTGGTGGACTTTGCGTTTGAACTGACAGACTCGAGCCAGACCCGGTCTAGTTTATTAAATTCCTAATGGGTTATACCACGGGCAGGCCTAAGTCTTTTGTTTCTTGTTGTGACAGAAGATGTCGGGAGCTCGTGGGGGACGCAGAGGCGGCCGTGCTGGCGGCCGAGGTGGCGGCGGTGGTCGTGGAAACGTTAATATGACCCAAGAAGAGTTGGACAATCTGCTGCAGCAGGAAACGAACATAGCTCTGGCTGCATTCCAAGCTGCTCTCGCTGCTATGGGTGGTAAGTCGATCTCCACCTATTCTACCTTGTTTTTGGGTGTTGTACCTCTTCTCGTTATTAACCTATGTGTCTGTCCCAGGTGGTGCTGTCAATCCCCCTCCATCTCAGTGCTCCTACAAGAAGTTCATGGATTGCAAACCCCACAACTTCAGTGGGACTGAAGGGGCGGTGGGATTGCTCCGATGGCTGGAAAAGGTTGAATCAGTGTTCTCAATGTGCAGTTGCCCGGCGGGCGACCGGGTGAAGTATGCTTCTGAGACCTTTGAGGGTCAAGCCTTGTCTTGGTGGAACTCCATCACTCAGAACATGGGTCTTGGGGAAGCCCATGCTATGCCTTGGGCAGAATTCGTGCAGCTTTTGAAAAACGAGTACTGCCCGAGGGATGAGATCCAGAAGCTCGAGCATGAGGTCTGGACTCACAAGATGGTGGGGTCTGAAATTGAAGCTTACACAGCTAGGCACAATGAGTTGGCGGTGTTGTGGCCGGATTTGCACACACCGGAATACAGGAGGATTGAGCACTATATTGCTGGGTTAGTGCCGGAGGTTGCAAGGTTGGTGGCTGCGGGCAGCCTCACTGTCTATTCTGAAGTGGTTCGGTCGGCTCACAGGCTGACCAACATGAAAGTGACTGAAGGAGTCTTGCCTCCCCGAGGCGCTGCTATAAGGGCTCCCGAGAGCAACAAACGAAAGTGGGAAGGCATGAGTAAAGGCTCGAGTTCAGCTCAGCTTTAGCTGGTAAAGAGGTCCGATGTTGGGGGACCGTCATTTGAGCAAAAACCGGGGGGTTACTCTGGGAAACTGCCGAAATGCGACCGGTGTGGATTCCACCACAATGGTCGCTGTGATGAGAGGAACCGCTGCCACCGGTGCCATAAGCCTAGGCACCAGGCGAAAGATTGTAGGGGTAACCTTCAGGGTAACCGAAACACACCTGCTACACCTACCCAGCTCCTCAGACTGCTGCTCCCCAGGGAAACCAGGGTAAACAAGGATGCTATAACTGTGGTGAGCTTGGTCACTACAAGCGGGATTGCCCCATGTTGAAGCAGGGCGAGGAAGGGAAGAATGGATCGGGTAATGGGAACAACGGGGGCGGAGGCAGGAATGCTCGCGCCTTTGTGATTGGTTCGAGCGGGGCTCGACAGGATCCTGACACTGTTACCGGTACGTTTCTCCTTGATAATCGCTATGCTACGGTTTTATTCGACTCTGGTGCCGATAAGAGTTTTATATCTCTTGGATTTAGTCAATTGCTTGATAGGGTACCTACACCTTTAGAGGCTAAGTACTTGATAGAATTGGCTGATGGTAAGAAAGTTGAAGCGACGCACGTCCTTAGGGACTGTCGCCTTGAGTTGTCGGGTTATTCTTTTCCTATTGATCTTATGCCGGTATCTTTGGGTAGCTTTGATGTCATTGTGGGTATGGATTGGTAGTCCTTGTACTATGCCGAGATCGTTTGTTTCGATAAAGTCATTCGACTTCCCCTCCCGGATGGAGAATTTCTGTTGGTACATGGTGAGAAGAGCGGGGTCCCTTTGAGTATCATTTCGTGCATGAAGGCTTATAAGTATCTTCGAAAGGGGTATTCTACCATTCTGGCACTTGTTTCAGTTTCGTCCGAGGAAGAGAAGAAGATTGAAGATATTCCTGTTGTTCGCGACTTTCCCGACGTATTTCCTGAAGAACTGCCAGGCCTTCCGCCTTATCGCCAAGTCGAATTCAGTATTGAACTTGCTCCAGGTGCGGCCCTTATTGCTCGAGCCCCATATCGTCTTGCACCTCCCGAGATGCAGGAGTTGTCTAACCAGTTGCAGGAGCTGTTGGAGAAAGGCTTCATCCGACCTAGTTCATACCCGTGGGGAGCCCCTGTTTTGTTCGTCAAGAAGAAGGACGGAAGCCTGCGTATGTGTATCAACTACCGCGAAGTGAACAAGGTTACCATCAAGAACCGCTATCCTCTTCCTCGCATCGATGATTTATTTGACCAACTTCAGGGTTCTAGTTTCTATTCGAAGATTGATTTGAGATCGGGATACCATCGGTTGAGGGTCCAAGAACCCGATATTCCGAAGACCGCTTTTCGAACTCGCTATGGCCATTTTGAATTCTTGGTCACGCCTTTTGGTCTCACCAATGCACCAGCCATTTTCATGGATCTGATGAACCGTGTTTGTAAGCCCTATCTTGACAAATTCGTGATTGTTTTCATTGACGATATTCTAGTCTATTCCAAGAACGAAGTGGACCACCGGGAACACTTGCGTCTTGTCTTGGAACTCTTGAAGCAGGAACAGTTGTATGCCAAGTTCTCTAAGTGTAGCTTCTGGTTGCGTGAAGTCCAATTCCTCGCCCATGTGGTTAATGAAAAAGGGATTCATGTTGATCCAGCTAAGATAGAAGCTATCAAAAACTGGGAAGCACCGTAGACGCCAACTGAGGTGCGGCAATTCCTGGGTCTTGCAGGTTATTATCGTCGTTTTATCGGGGGATTTTCGAAGATCGCCCAACCCCTCACCTCGCTTACCCAGAAGGACAAGAAGTTCAACTGGGGTGACTCGCAAGAGTCAGCCTTTCAGATGCTAAAGGCCAAACTCTGTCCTGCTCCTATCTTGTCCTTGCCTGAAGGCACGGACGATTTTGAGGTTTATTGTGACGCTTCCATCCAGGGCCTTGGTTGCGTGTTGATGCAGCGCGGGAAGGTCATTGCCCATGCTTCTCGCCAACTTAAAGTCCATGAGAAAAACTACCCCACCCATGATTTAGAATTCGGTGCAGTGGTCTTTTCCTTGAAGATCTGGAGGCACTACTTGTACGGTACCAAGTGCACCATTTATACCGATCACAAGAGCCTCCAGCATATCTTTGATCAGAAGGTATTGAACATACGGCAGCATCGCTGGGTCGAGCTTCTTAATGATTACGAGTGTGCCATAAAATACCATCCTGGCAAGGCAAATGTTGTCGCAGACGCCTTGAGCAGGAAGGAATCCGCTAAACCTCGTCGTGTTCGAGCTCTTCAGCTCACTATCCATTCTGGTTTACCTGACCAGATCCGTTTGGCGCAGCAAGAAGCTTTGAAGGAGGAAAACCTTAAAGCTGAAACCATGCATGGGGCTGATAGGCACCTTGAGCTCAGGTCCGATGGCCTACATTATTTCGCAGAACGTATTTGGGTCCCGTTATTCGGGGGCTTACGGGAGCTCGTTCTTGACGAGGCTCACAAGTCCCGGTACTCTATTCACCCTCGCTCTGATAAGATGTATCAAGACTTAAAGATACTTTATTGGTGGCCGAATATGAAGGCGGATGTAGCTTCATATGTAAGCAAGTGCTTGACCTGTGCTAAGGTCAAGGTTGAATATCAGAAGCCGTCCGACCTTCTGCAACAGCCTGAGTGTAATACCCGAAAATTCGAAAACACTGGAATAATAAATATCGATTTATTATGTTAGATCTTAAAGAGTTTAATGTGCCGTGATACAATAGATTAATTATTAGCGAGATAAACTAAAGGTCTAAATTACCATATCTATATTCTTAGTTTATAAACCAATAGGTTTATATATAAGTTATATATGTATTAAAATTTTTATTTTTATTAAGTTATAATGTTTAAAGGTTAAAACTAAAAGGCATGTTTGTTAGTTGCTTCTAGAGTTATTAGTGGAAAATTTCAAAATAAATCAATTCCATATTAATTTTACGTAACCTCCTTCCCTTTTTTTTGGAGTTCGATCAACAAAATCGCCATAAGTGTCGCACACCATATCAATTCGTAACCGACGTTCATCATATAAACCCTTTCAAGTCTAGTCTCACAAGTTTCACATACCAGTACCACACACATCTCGCCGCAATGGTTTTGGTTCTGTTTTCCACAACCACCACCGCACACCCGGCCTCTCGCCGGAGTCACCAACAAACTCCAAATTAGAACAGCCACGCCACCGCTGCAGCTTTATCGCTTTCGCCGATCCAGTCCGCGACCATTGCTTCTGTTTCCTTTTTCTTCGTTGATATGAAACTTTAATCGTGGTTCTCATGTCGGCTATGTTCGGCAACTAAGGCACCAATATCACTTTTAAGTTCTGATATTAAGGTAATCACTTATCTATTTTTTTATGCTGCAAAACGGTTTGTTAATGTTTTATCGGTAGTCGTCTTCTCCATGTCTAAACCAATAAGCAGAAGATGACGGCTTTGGAAGAACAAACTAGTTTATTTTATAAACTTATTGTCGTTTACTAAAAGTATTTTGTACGTTAAGATTTGTTTTAAAAGGGTAGCTTTTGAAGATGAATCATGTTATATCATAATCATACAAGTACTTGAAAATCCCAAAAAAATAATGATACGTGGAATTTGAAATATGGATAAAACATAATTAAGTTATTTTGAGAACTAAAATAAATAAGTTGTGTAAATAGATGTACGTTCCTTTATTTTGTTTTACATCAATGGATATTTTATCTTGACAAAATTATGTCTTTGTTAGTGAAATTAAATTGGTGTACTTGTTGCCTGAAATTAACTAAGCAGACGACTAAATTAAAAGATTTCATAATTGGAAATATGACCATCTTGTAGATTTCACGACAACCGTTTAAAGGATATGATTTGTTTCGGTCACAGATTTCGCACTAGTAAGGTACGGATTCTGTTTTCTTTTAATCATAGTATAACTTCCGTTTCCTTCCATGTGTACGAGTTCGTTAGTCGTATCATCATAGTATAAAAGTTATATACGTTACTTTGTAGTACGGACTTACGTCTATGTTTAGAGTCTGTCATCGTTTTATACGTATCATCGATTCGTATTTGGTTCGTTATTTGGGTTGGTGTGTATTTGTCAATTTGTTGTTAGTGTGTCATAGCATGCCATACCTCTAACTTGTACTCATGGTTGCATGTTCCACTCAGTGTCATTTTAGTTTGCCTGTAATTATTTACATGGCCTTAGCTTTTGTACTCTGTCACCCGAGCAGTTTGTTTTGACTTGTCGTTGGGGCGTCAGCGACATGAACACTTTCCGTGACAGTGCGTAATCAAAATCACGGCGTCTTTAACATGGTCCTTTAAAGGCGTATGGATATGTGTCTATGTTGAGTGGAACAGGGAAGCCTTTAAGAGATGGGAAGGATCTTTCTGATGGCTGATCAGTATTATAGAAGGATTGAAGTTCCCCCTTGATTAAATCCAACTCAAGGGGATACTTCTCAGCCAATGGGGTGATGGTTGATGGTGGTCTGTGTGATCTGAATTCAGCAGTGTGTGGTGAGTAAAATGTGAGTGGAATGGCATTGACTGGTGTGGATGAGATTGGGGTGTTAGGTGGTGTGTTGTGGATGTTTTCATCTTGTATAACAAAGGTGGATTTCCTTTTTCTGCTATACAAGATTTTGGGTGAAGGTGAGGATGTAGCAGTGGATTGAGAAACATCTGTTGGTCCTTTTGTGGAACCAGCAGTTGTTTGGGTTTTGGGTTGTGTTGAAGTAGGTTTGGCAGTGGTTTGTGTTGGAGTAGGTTTGGGAGTTGGTTGAGTTGTGGTTGGTTTAGTTGTTTTAGGTGCAGTGGTTTGGGTAACAGAGGTTGTGGTGGCAGTGGTTTGTGGAGCAGTGGTTGTGGTAACAGGTGTTTGTACAGCAGGAGTTTCAGCAGTTAATTTGGAAGGTGGTTTTCTAGTGTGTTTGGCTGGCATTTTCTTTCTCTTTGAAGTGCTCACATCTTCCACTTCCTGCTGCTGTTCCTTTTTCAGCTGTACCAACCTCTCTGCCTTTACTTCCAATGTGTCAGCCCTTTTTATTTTGTCTTGAGCAGCCTTTTCAGCTTTTTCATTGGCTGAAGTGTCAACTTCTTTTGCCTTTGATGCTGGAGCTGATTCAGAGACAGGGATCTGAACATTTGGTTGTTGTGACTGTGGAGCTGATTTGGGTGACCCTGGTTTGTCAGCAGTTGGCTTCTTCCCTTTTTGTGAGGGTGGTTCACCAAATGGATTAAGTTTTGGTAGCCTATCTCTGCCACTCTCCCCCTTTTTGGCATCATCAGCAGTGAATTCATCATCATCTTCATCTCTGAGAATTGTGGTAGGGGCAGAGCCAGTGGTCTTCAGCAAGTGGTCTTTGATCACCTTGATGTCAGCCTTTGTATCATTGAATCTAGCATCAACCATGTTTCTGATCAAAGTCATGTAGGTTTCCTGTGTCTGATCTGCTAATTTTCGATGAGCTATGATGATGGGGGAAACAGATTTCCATAGCTCATTAGCAACATCAGCAGTTGATGGTTGACTTTTTGTAAAGTTATTCAATGTTTCCAATATTGACTTGACATCAGATTTGATGTCAGCAACAGAGGATTCAAGGTTTTGAACTTTAGCCGTCAATTCTTGTAGTTTTGACTCATCACCCAAATTAATAGGATCATCTGAGTCCCTACCAGAGGTAGTTTTAGCTGGTTCAGTCCTAGGAGGTGAGTCCATAGAATAAGAACCTGCTGCCCCTTTGTCTTGGTTCTGGGGACTTCCAACTGTTTTTGGAGACACAATTATGTCTTCAGCAGTTGTTGCCTTCAAGGAAGTCTTAGCAATGTAACTACTGTCCTGCTGTGAGACAATGGTCTCTACAGCAGTAGTAGCTGCTTCTCTTGAAACCTCATCAGAAGTAACATGGACTTCTGGGAGTATAACCTCCTCATCTGTTTGTGGGATGGCTGATTGATTTTCCTCAGCCCCAGTCACTGGTAGTGGCATACTCTCAATGATAGGTGAAAGAGAGGAACTGGGGTTGTCCTGAGTTTTATCAATAGCCTCAAACAGGGGTTGCATTGTTTGTGGGACATGTGGTGGTGATGTAGGTGGAGTAAGAAGCTGATTAGCCCTGGGAGATGGGCTTGTAAACATAGGATCAAGTGACTCATATGCCTCAGTTTGAGGTTCCCTTTGGCTTACAACAAGTTCCTTTTGTGAGGAATCTTGAGGAGTTTGCTTGGGTTGAGATATCTCCAACTGTTGTGAGGAAGTAACAACAGTGGTTTCATGTTGCTTTGGTGATGCAACAGGGTTAGCTTCTGGTATCTCATCTTCCAGAAGTCCCTTTTTGGTTTTGGTGGTTGTTTTGGTGGATGGACGTTTTCTTTTGGTGGCTGGTGTGGGTTTCACGGCACTGGATGAAGTGCCATGATCACCAGGAGCAGTGGGCTCACCAACAGAGGTTTCAACAACAGTTGTTGTCTTTGTCCTCTTTGGTTGTGTTTTGGAAACTTTTTGAACTTTTGGTGCTTTTTCTTGGGTTGAAGAACCCAGCATTCTTGTAAAAGTTTCATCAGTTAGACTTTTCATTTTAAATGACTCTCCCTTTTGAAAATCCTTTTCAGGTAAAAGCTTTTGTAGAATTACACTTAGAATTCTAGGGTAGAGCAGAAAAGCATTGTTTGAGCCAGATTTTATGGCTTTCACATTTGATACCAAGTCTGAAAACAATCCCTGAGATAGGTTGAAGTCAGAGTCTGACAACATAGCATATCCCAAGTATTGTATCCTCAATGGGATTTCATTGAAGGATGTAGTCTTGGCAGAGGCACAGAGGAGAAGGGTATGGAAGAAAAATTTCATGACTGATCTTGGTATAAAACCTCAGCAGTTGCCCAGAATTCTTGGAGTGTTTCCAGGTATATGGGGGCATCAGCAATAAGAACATTTTTATAGTTTGAATTATTGATGATGTCAATGGTGGAATGGAATGGTGTGTTGTCTTCGGTTTTAACCAAATATGGAAGGAAATTGTGAGTGGCTTTTGTTTGAAGTTCCATTTTAATGGATTTTGATTATGAAAGCGATGAACTTTGATTGAGGGTTATGAGGAAGACGAGAGCGGTTTTTAGTATTTTGAATACAATGAGATAGTAAAACTGCTGTTGGGGGAAAGAACAGGGTTTTATAGGCTCTGGTGAAACCGCTGATGTGGCAAAAACTCTGCTTTAGAGAGCAGACGTGGCAAACATCTGATGGTTGAAACATCTGGTGGCAGACAGCTGTTTTGTTAAACCTCTGTTGCCAACCTCTGTTGTTTAACCAAAAGACTGAGGAAAACAGTTGTTTTATCTGATCAGATGTTTGAAACAGATTTTTCAACCAACAGTGGTTGTTTTACCTGATCAGATGTTTGAAACAGATTTTTCAACTAACAGTGGTTTTAATAAAACAGTGGTCGTTTTATCTGAATCAGTGGTTTTAAAACAGATTTTTCAACCAAAGTGTTATTTTAGCAAAATTTGATTTTCTGAAAACATTTTAATGTTTTTATTGAAAACATTTTTGTTGTTTTTAATCCATGTTTAACATTCCAATTCGAGAGATCAGATTTGTGAAGGTAGATGTGTCTAAAGCTTTTGTCAGCACATCTGCCAACTGATCCTCTGTTGGAACATGGTGCAGAGAAATCAAACCTTTTTCATAGCTATCCCTGACAAAGTGATGTCTGATATCTATGTGCTTGGTGGTTGAGTGAGAGACTGGATTTTTGATGATATTTTCAGCAGCTTGGCTATCCAACATGAGTGGAGTCCTTAGTGCAGTTATCCCAAAGTCCAGTAGTTGATTTTGAAGCCACATAAGTTGGGCTGTACAGCTTGCAGCAGCAATGTATTCAGCTTCAGCAGTGGATGTTGAAACAGCTGCTTGCTTTTTGCTTTGCCAAGAGACTAAGGCATTCCCTAGAAACTGGCACCCTCCTGATGTGGACTTCCTTGTGGTATGGCAGCCAGCAAAATCACTATCTGAATAACCTGAAAGCTCAATGTTTCCATTAGCAGGATACCAGATACCAAGTGTGGGAGCACCTTTTAGGTATCTGAAAATCCTTTTCACAGCAATAAGGTTAGACTTTCTAGGAGAAGCCTGAGATCTAGCACACACACAGGTTGCAAACATAATGTCTGGCCTGGATGCTGTTAAGTACAATAAAGACCCAATCATGCATCTATAGTGTGTCTGATCAACAAGTTCATCCTTTTCATCATCAGTGAGTGGCTTGACAGTGCTCATGGGTGTACTACATGGCTTACAATCATTCATCTCAAATTTTGTTAACAAGTTTTTCACATACTTGTTTTGATGAATGAAAGTACCATTTTGCAGTTGCTTTACTTGGAGACCAAGAAAGCACTGAAGTTCACCCATAGCACTCATTTCAAACTCTGCTGTCATGAGTTCCCTAAACTCCTCACACATTTTATTACATGTAGATCCAAAAATGATGTCATCCACATATATTTGAACAATCATTAAATCTTTTCCTTTCCATTTTAAAAACAAGGTTTTGTCAATTTTACCTCTAGTGAAACCAATGGATAAGAGAAAAGTAGAGAGAGTTTCATACCAGGCTCTTGGTGCTTGTTTGAGTCCATACAATGCTTTGTTAAGCTTGTAGACATGATCAGGATGGAATGTGTCTTCAAAACCAGGTGGTTGACATACATAGACCTCCTCCTGAATTTTGCCATATAGGAAGGCACACTTGATGTCCATCTGAAACACCTTAATGTTGTGGTTGACAGCAAAGGCTAAGAAAAGTCTGATTGCCTCTAGCCTTGCTACAGGGGCAAAGGTTTCATCATAGTCAATACCCTCTTCTTGTCTGAAGCCTTGAACCACTAGCCTGGCTTTGTTCTTGACAACTATACCCCTTTCATCAGTTTTGTTTTTGAAGACCCACTTTGTGCCAATAGGACAGACATCCTTAGGCAGTGGTACAAGTTCCCATACTTGTTGTCTTTTGAACTGAAGGAGTTCTTCTTGCATGGCTTCTACCCAACTGTTGTCTTTCAGTGCCTCTTGGTACTTGACAGGTTGTGTAAGGGATAGGAAGCCTGCAAAAAGACAGATGTTTGAAGATTGGCTCCTTGTGAGCACACCTTCTCTGATGTTGCCAATGATTTGATCTGGTGGATGAGCTCTTAGGTAGATTAAATCTCCCTGATATGGTATGATGGCATTTTGTGGTGAAGGACAGAGGTTTGGAGACTCTGTTGACATAACATCTGTTGGCACTTCTGAAGAGGCAACAGATGTTTGAAATGGAGGTGGAGGAATGGGTCCAAGTGGTGTAAGATTGGACTGACTTTTGTCAACAGATGATTGACTCTTGTCAACAGATGATTGAACAGTGGATTGGCTGGGTGAATCAGTGGATTGAAGATAAGACTGGCCAACAGTGGCTGACTCAGCTGTGATAGAGTTTTGACAGTTGTTTTGAACCACTGCTTCCTCTGAAGCAGGATAGACTTTGTAGTGGTCTGGAACCACAACATCTATTCTGTAATCTTGTTGTGAAGATTGTGGAGTACCTGCAGGGTTAGTTTTGACAGCAATATCTTCAAATTTGAATTTATCTAAATCAAACAACTCAGCAGGGTTTGCTGGGATTTTCAAAGAAGAAAGTTCATTGAACTTCACATTCAGAGTTTCTTCTATTGTTTTAGTCCTTGTGTTAAACACTTTATAGGCCTTTGCAATGGAAGAATACCCCAGAAAATATCCACAATCCACTTTGGCTGCAAATTTTGAAATGGAATCTTTAAGATTTAAAATGAAACATGGGCAGCCAAAGACTTTGAAAAATGATATCAGTGGTTTGATTTTAAACAGAATTTCATAAGCAGTCTTTTGATGTCTAGGGTTGATTAAAACTCTGTTTTGAACATAACAAGCAGTGTTTACAGCTTCTGCCCAAAAGGACAGAGGTAAACCAGAATCTGCTAGCATTGTTCTTGCAGCCTCAATGAGAGTCCTGTTCTTCCTTTCAACCACCCCATTCTGCTCTGGTGTTCTTGGGATACTGTACTGCCTTACAATCCCTTTAGACACACAGAATTCATCTAACTCCTTATTTTTAAACTCTGTTCCATTGTCACTCCTAAAGACTTTTACTGGCAAGTCATATTGTTTTTCAACTTTGGTGACAAAGTCCTTCAAGATACCTGCAGTCCCATCTTTAGAGTGTAAAAAGTAAGTCCAAGTAAACCTAGAAAAATCATCAACTATGACAAGACAAAATCTTTTCCTTCTTAGACTCATGATTTTTACAGGGCCAAACAAGTCCATGTGCAACATTTGTAAACACTGACTAGTTTTGGACTCATCAATGGATTTGTAAGAGCTTTTATGTTGTTTACCTTTTAAACAGGAAACACAATGCTCATCACATTTGAATTCTTTTGATGGTAAACCTCTGACAAGGTTTTGTTTGGAGAGTGAGTTGATAGTTTGAAGGTTGGTGTGACCAAGTCTCCTATGCCACAATTCTGTCTCTTTGGTAGAGGCAGCTGAGAACAGACAGACATTTGCAGTAGGATTATCCTTCAACATATCAACCACATACACATTGCCACTTCTGTGAGCAACAAGTTGTGCTTTGCTCTCAGCAATGATGGTGTTAATCTTTTCTACAGCCTCTGGGCCAACAATCTTACAAGTTTGCTTAGTGAAGAATGACCCAAAGCCTTTGTCACTCATTTGTGATACACTAAGTAGATTAAATTTTAGATTGTCTATTAGATTAACATTTTCAAACTTAAGCCTCCCTGCCTTGACAGTACCAGAACCCAACACTTTACCTTTAGAATCATTACCAAAGGATATATCACCCCCTCCATGAGCAAGAAAGTCCAGAAGAAGGGCTCTACATCCAGTCATGTGCCTGGAGCCTCCACTATCTACATACCATAAACTGTCTAAACAAGCAGAAGCTCCCTGCACATCAGTAAGGATTTTAGTTTTGGTGAGTGTCCAAAGCCAAATTGGCTTTGGATGGGTCCTTAGCTGTCTCAGCCTTAAGTTGAGGAGAATGATCAGTGGTTTGGACTAGCTTTTGAACTAGATTCAACAGCTGCAGTTGACCATTTGCCAGTGCTTGTATGTCAACACTTGGTCCAGCAGATGTTTGATCATTTCCTATCAGTTGTTGAAAACCATGAGGGTGTCTGTTCACTTTTGGTTTTGAAGGCCTCTTGGGCTCTTCATAAACATGTGGCAGACGATGACAAGTGGGTTGTCCATATCCTCTTGGTAATCTGTTAACAGGTGGAGCATCTGTTACCTGAACCTCTCTGAGAGCAGAGTTTTTGTTCAGACTTTGGGTAACAGATGTTTGGACTGATTCAAAAGTCTGTTTGGATTTTCCTTTTGAAGTACTCACCACTTGACTCTCCAGAGTTTTAGCCTTATACTCTTTTATCTTTTCATCAAAATTTTTGAGATATAAGCACTCTTTTGTTTTGTGATTCTTTTTCTTGCAGATTGAACATTCTTTAGATTTTGAATCATTTAAACTTGTTGTTTTGTTGATGTCATATGCTTTTAGAAGAAAACAGTTTTTGGTGACATGGTTCTTCTTTTCACAAAAATCACAAAACAAGTTGTTCTTGGCTTTCCCTTTTTCTTTCTTCTTTTCAACAGATGTTTCATCATCTGTTGGAAGACTTACTAGGGGGATAACTTTGGCCTGTGGTGCCATTTTACCATCAGAGGTTTTGAAGGTCATTGGTTTGAAATTTTCAAGGACTTCACACTCATCTGACCATGTTGGTTTGAATTGATATTTCTCAATTTCATCAAATGAGGGTGTACCTTCCAACTTTTCAAGAATGATTTTCTTGCCATTGGGTTCAGTAACCTTGATTTCTTGACCTTTTGAGTTTGTAGGGATGACCTCAACCAACTGTGGTTCCTTTTTGTCAGTGGCTTGTGAAACTTGATCAGTGGTTTTAAAACCAAACCCAAATTTCACATGACTTTTAGATTGTTGGTTGACAATCATCTCAAAACCCTTTGATGATTCCACCCATTTCTTACATTCAACTTGGGTGGACTCAAGCTCCTTCTTACAACTATGATATTTTGTTATCATAGTCTGAAGCTGGTCTTTGGTTATGCTTGCTTCATGTTTTAGACTGCTGATTTCAGACTCTTTTTCAGATATTTTTGATTTTAACTCTTTTGTTAATTTTTCAACCTGAATTTCAGAATCCAAAATTTTCTTTCTAAAGTTTTCATTCACCTCTTTTATCTTAGCAAATGCCACAATACATTTGTCTGAGCACAAGTCATTTAAGATTTGAGGAGATACCTTAGCAGCAGCCATCAAGGCACAGTTACACTGGCAGTCACAGTCATCACTACCCCAGGGGTCTGATAGATTCACAACCTCCACTTCAGATTCTTCAGCTGAAACAATCTCACCAACAACACCATCAGTCACATTTTCAGACATAGACACCACTTCATCAGAATCAGTCTCTTCAACAATTGTTTCTAGTGCCATAAAACAAAAATCCTTTTCAGTATTAGCAACTAGAGCAATGTTGTCATCTGTTATCTCATCTGGTAGACTGCTCCAATCAACAAAGCCTTGAGTAAAGAAACTCTGTTGACCTGGTTGACTGGTCTCTGCAGGAGCAGAGGGTGGAGTAACAGTCATTGGCACAGGGGCCTGAGCAATAGGTGTTTGGACATAGTGATACTGAGGAACAGTGGTTTGGACATAATGCACAGGAACAGTGGTTTGGGTCTGTGCAAAGTGAGCAGTGTTTTGCACATTAGGTACATTAAGGATGGTTTGATAAGTGATGGTCTGTGGTCTTTGATTTGGATAGGTGATCATAGGAACTCCATTTTGACTCCTACACTCCCTAGCAAAATGACCCATTCTATGACACTTGTAACACTTTATCTTTGATTTATCCAACCCAACCTTTGACCCACCATGTAAACCTGGGTACCTCCTGCCAGTTTTCTTATAGAAGTTATTGGTTCTAATACTGAGCAGGGCAACCTGATGTAAGATGTCCATTTCTTCTAGGTCCAAAGGGTCAATGTATTGCAAGTCATTGTACACAAAAGATGAATTATCAGAAGCCTGGATGTCACCACTGGCTGTGAAAGCACAGTTGTTTGGTGATGAGTAAGAATCATTATTGAAACCAGTTGTTATGTCAATGTAATGATCATAACTCTGATCCTTACTACTTCCAGAACCATCATCCTGACCCAACAGTGCAGTATTACCAAATACATAGTCATCTGACACTTTGCCAGAGTCCTGGAGCTTCTTTTTCTGGTTAAGCTCCCTTTCATAAGTCAGGAGCTTACCATGAAGCTGGGTCAGGGTTAGGTCTTTGAATCCGATAGAGTTTCTCATAACAATAGCTATAGTGTCCCATTTGTCCTGAAGTGATCTAAGAAACCTATGATTCAGTGTTGAATTAGGAAAAGTTAGACCAACCAGTTTAAGTTCACTAATTAGACAGTTAAACCTTTCAAACTGTTGTGTTAATGACTCCCCTTTTATGTGACTAAACGTTTCATATTGTTGGTTAAGTATTTCACGGTTGTTTTCAATCACATCATCAGTTCCCCCGAATTGCTCTTTAAGAGCATCCCACAGTTCTTTAGCACTATTACAGTGCAAGAGACCGGCATAGATATCATTCGGCAGTGCCATGGCTACTATGCTGAAAGCCTTGGCATCTAGCTCGATTTTTTGAAAATCTTGCTCTGAGTAGTTCTCAACACTCTTTGGTACTTGGATCTTTGGATCCTCGGCACTCGGTACCATTGGAACATGTGGTCCAAATACTACCGATTTCCAGCACCCTGTGTTCTGTTGTGCTAACACATGAGCTACCCGACGCTGCCAGATGTTGTATTCTGACCTGACAAGCATCGGAGGCTTGTTGTGTGTGCCAGTGTTGTGTGGATCTTGATTAAGTGAAGTCATTCTCTTGGTTTTTCAAAAACAAAGTCTGTTTACTAACTGTTGAAACGAAAATAAACTATTACTCTGTTTTAACCCGACAAACAAACGATATCAATGATTGTGAGCTGATCTGTGTATTAAACTGATTGATTAGATCAGATTTAATTGACCAAGCTCTGATACCAATTGTTAGGATCTGAGTATTGGACTGTTTTGATTAACTATGAAATATGAATGAAATATAAATGGAAAGTGCAGCGGAATAAAGAATAATCAAAACATAGAGAATAATTGTTATCAATCGAATGCTTTCATTAAAGTTGAAAGATTACAAAGGTACAATTATAACTCCCCCTCAGCCTGATCACTCAGAGTTTGTTTGTCTAGAGAGAATGACGAGTGACCAATAGAACAGTACAAGTACTGTTCTATTTATAGACAAGTACAAACCTCTGATGATCACTTAGCTGACGTCACCTAGAAAGCGACCCCTAACTGACTAACAAACTACAACATCTGTTAAACAATAAACTACTGTTACATTGAAACTACTGAAGGAAAACTCTGTTAAGCTAAAAACTCTGATGTCTTCTTATCATCTGTTGAACCAAAGTGCTGTTGGTTCAACAGACCTTTGTTCTTCAGATCTTTGATCAGCACTTGTTCTTAATCAGACTTTTGCTCTTCAGACTTTATCCATCAGACCTTTCATCAGCAGCAGTTGTCTTGTATCAGTTGTTTGAGCATCAGCAGTTTGGGAATCAGCAGTTCTTTGGAGGAAGCTTTCTTGTAAACTCTGTTATTTATTCTTGACCAACACTTAGTATATTTTGGCTTTCAATCATCTGTTCTTCTCCAGGTCAGCAGACCCAACAGGATATATCCTAGATCTGATTCTGACTTCTAATATATGTTTCTGTTTTGTGGAGATTGGAATAATGGGTGTACGCCACGCTCACCATCTCATAGGTGCATGGACTAGCTAACTATATACCAGTTTGTAAGTTTGTTTAGGCTCGTGGGTGCTTCCGTTTGACGTGACTTACTTTATTCATATGAATAGTCACGTAGTTTGATGTATGTATATGTTCTGATAAGTTTCTGATATTGTTCTTATATGCTTCGGTATGTGTCTGATTATGTTCCGGTCATGTAACAGGTTTTGCCTTGGATTATGTTCATCAACTGTTTCGATAAAAGTTTGGTTTCGAGTTTGAAATAGAGTTCGTTTGGTTTTCATATTCCCTTTCGTATGTTCACTTCGGTCTCATTTCTATTAAGTCTTGTTTTTCCGCTGCGTTGAATTTACTTGTACTGTTGATTCCTCCGTTACTGGGCAATTTTTGGCTCCGCCGTATTCTCTTTTGTTGTGTTGTCTTATTTGTTTCGCAGGTATTATGGGATATTGCGGAATCAGTGAAGAGCGTTAAAAGAAGTTGAACAAGCAGTATTCATTATTTTATTTCTACATCATAATAAATGGTAATTATGTTTTAATGTTATGGATTGGTTTTTGGTTTTGATATCTGTAAGAGTGACACATCAGCCCTATCCGGGTTGGGGTGTGACACTGAGATTCCCGAATGGAAGTGGGAGCGGATTACAATGGACTTTGTGACCAAACTCCCAAAGTCGCCCAGTGGTTGTGACATGATCTGGGTGATTGTCGATAGGTTGACAAAGTCTGCGCACTTCCTCGCTATCAAGGAAACTGACGGCCTCGAGCGTTTGGCTCGTTTATACCTTAAGGAAGTGGTTTCTCGGCACGGGGTGCCTGTCTCTATTATTTCTGACCGTGACACTCGGTTCGCCTCCAATTTCTGGAGAACCTTGCATAAGGCTCTGGGTACTCAGCTAGATATGAGCACAGCTTATCATCCGCAAACAGACGGTCAAAGTGAGCGGACGATTCAAATGCTGGAAGACATGCTTCGGGCATGTGTGATCCACTTTGGCAAGGGGTGGGAGAGCCACCTACCAAATGGTGGAATTCTCCTACAACAATAGCTACCATTCTAGTATTAAGGCGGCTCCGTTCAAGGCTCTTTACGGGCGGAAATGCCGGTCTCCTCTTTGTTGGGCTGAGGTGGGTGAGAGCCAACTCAACGGCCCGGAACTGGTGTACGGGACTTCCGAGAAGATCGTACAGATTCGTAACCGCATGGCAGCAGCTCGGGATCGTCAAAAGAGCTATGTCAATCGTCGTCGCAAGCCTTTAGAGTTTGAGGTTGGCGACAGGGTTTTATTGAAGGTATCTCCGTGGAAGGGCGTTATACGTTTTGGGAAGCGTGGCAAACTGAATCCTCGGTATGTGGGACCGTTCGCAATTTTGGAACGGATTGGACCGGTAGCATACAGGCTTGATCTGCCAGCCGAATTCAGTAAAGTTCATGACGTCTTCCATGTCTCTAACCTCAAGAAGTTTCTGGCGGATGAGTCTTTGGTTGTTCCTCTCGAAGAGATCAAGGTGGATGATCGTCTGCGTATTGTGGAAGAACCGGTGGAGATTCTCGATTATAAGATCCGTAGCCTTCGTCGGAGTAAAATCCGCATTGTTAAAGTCCGTTGGAACTCAAACCGTGGACCGGAGTTCACGTGGGAACGGAAGGATCAGATGAAAGCTAAGTATCCTCATTTATTTCCTGAGCGCGCTTTCGAATCAAGACATATCTCTGCTGCAGCTGAATGAATCTCGGGATGATGTGGCAACCGGAAAATTTTCTTCTCTTTCGTCTCTTCCTTTTGGCCTTGGGCAATTTTCGGGATGAAAATTCTTTCAACAGGGGGATGATGTGACACCCGGCAAACTCAGGTTAGAAACATTGACTAAACTAGTAAGTCTACCTTAGCGAGTCATACATATTACATACTTAACTGGATCAGTCGAGTCATTACGATGATTCTAGGGAATCATCGGGAGTCGTTACGATGATCCGCGGGATCATCGGGAGTCGGTCTGTAACCATGTGTACAAGGATTGGTGATTCGTGGAATCACCGGGTTTAACGCACACACGCAAGTCTCGAGTCCCGGGAATTGGTGAACGGATGTAAACGTGTTATTTTATCATGCATTATGTGTTTATAATCATTATGTGACTTGTCGGTATGTTAATACGTGTTTATATGTGTTAAAATAGTGTTTAACGCGCCGAAAACCCAACTTAGAATACTGCAGGCGATTAGGAATCAGGGGATTGCCTAATCGCCTGACTATAGGCGATTGGGGAAGACTTGAGGGCGATTGGAGCCCCTAATCGCCTATAGACAGGCGATTAGGACTCCTAATCGCCTGATAGCTGCTCCTAATCGCCTGGTCTGTTGTGCACGAGTCAAAACACCTATAAATACAACCCTTGACTCCCCAAACACCCTTAGTGCAACCCTAACAGATCCTAAGCCACCCACACACCTCAAAACACTTTTGGAACTTGTTTTGCTTCAAAAATCACCATTTCCAAGCTAACACACCTTTCTTTGATAAAATCCAAGGTGTGTTCTCCATCTCCAACCTTTGTAATGTTATTGTTTTGGTTCCCCAAAAGTCCAGATCTTGTTTTGCTAAGTATGTGTCTTTAAAAACCTTTGAAAAGAGTTCTAAAACAAGTCTACACCATAATACTTGCTATATGTGAAGTTATTATGCATATGATGATCTTTTTGGTGATTATAACATGAATGTTTCTATGAAATTGATGTACTTCTGATATGTAGGAGTTATTAGGATGGTTTTCTAAAGATTTGAGTTATTGTTATGGTGTTTTGATAAAAGTATGCATTTTGACCCATTTGGATGATTCTTGAAGAATTAGGATGTTATGATGTGATTCAATGCTTGTTTGTTGTTAAGAATCACACTAGGAAGATGTTATAACAAAGAAATGATGATTTGCAAGTTGTAGGAGGTGTAATCTGGTTTTTACCATTTAAGGAAAGATTTCATAGTTCATGAAACCTAGTACTTTGCCCTTTTTGTAAATAATCGCACCGAGGCTGTTAGACCAGTGATAAATTGGGGGTTTTTGCTTGGAATGGGTTGGTAAATGGTTTAGGTTTGATATTGGGTGTTTTTACATGTTTCGGATCTAATTTGGAGGGTTAAATGCGCGAGAATGCGTTGCGCAGCTGCAGCAGGCGATTAGGAATCCTAATCGCCTGATGCAGAGAGCGATTAGGCCCCTTGAGGGCGATTAGGCCCCTAATCGCCAGAAGCATCAGGCGATTGCAGCCCTAATCGCCTGTTAACCACCCCCAATCACCAGTTGACTTTTCCTAATTGCATGCTAAATTCCTAATCGCGTGTACTGCTGTTATAAGCGTATTTTTGACATCCCGAAGCATGATTTAACACCTAGGAACATGATAGGAACCCCGTGACATGCCGTATGACTTGGTAACACGTGTTCGAACTCAGTTGTACTTTAATTAGGCATTATGCTAGACTAGGTGAACTCTTGCGCGTGCTAAGTTTGTAACTACATATGTTGCATGATATCTTGCATTTAGCTAACACATGGAATGTCGGGTCACCAATGGGATGTCGAGTCTTGTCTGGCACGGTCGGTTTAACAGTCAAAGATGTTTTCAAACGTTTATGGTTATGGTCTGGACAGTCGGGGACTAGTTAACCTGCGGGTTATTTGTCCGGATACTTATACACATCTTATGGTAGGTCACCGCTATTTGGGGGCTATCATAGCATAATTACTTAACTATTTTCAAGTAACGCAATCTAAGGTAAGTGTCACAGCCCCGCTTTTACTGTTTTGCCTTCAGGGGAGAAACATGCTACTTACTTATTTATTAAAGGTCATGTTATACTATGGTTACTTTATGTTACTATACGGCTTTTTCGGAAAGTCCCAGGGGGAAATCATGAATGTGCGGGAATGCACAACGAGGGAAATGGGGATAGATCTATTGGGCCTCACAAACCCCACCCGACGGCGGGGATGCCGGGCGGGTGCATATTGTCTCTAACTGTCGGGTTATCGAGGCATCGGTAACCCAGTCATCTGGGCTGGATTCAACACTTGGTACATGTTCAGTAATGGGTTCCCAACCGTAGTAGTAAAAACACTTAACGTCTAGCTAACGTTCTTATAACCTAGTAGTAACGGATATGATCTTTGGAACTTATAACAACTCGTTTATGAAAGAAAACCTGTGAACTCAACAGCATTATATGTTGACATTTTTGGCATGTTTTCTCAGGTCGCTAAGGTAGCAGTTAATGGACTAGGCGCACGGAGTCTTGCACAGCGTCTAGGATTTTTGAAACGTATTAAACAATGTTTTGTAAACTTTAATATGTCTTTTGGTTGTAAACAAGAAATGCTTCCGCTGCTGGTTTACGGCTCAAAGCATGATATTTTGGTTTTATATATATATATATGAATGCATGTTTGTTGACTGTTTATTGTGATCGTTGACTGAGATCCTGGTGTGTCACACACCTCGCGGTAAAACCCCGCACGTGGAATTTGAGGGTGTGACATTTGGCATATTTTATAATCATCCCCATGCCTTGTTGGATGACATGCCAATTATCTGTGTTATCCCAAGCATAAATAAGTGGCTAATTAATGGAAACTTCATATGACATGAAATTAACTATAAAAGTCATATTATCTTTCTGAGTTACATACATTTATAAGAAGTCCTTCACCATATAAGTTATGTTTGACCCCCAATGCAGTGGCGGATTCAGAAACTTTTTTTACGGTGGACACAAATTGATTCGGTTAAAAGAAGACGGTTCAAAATGGGCCGAGGGAACCCAATTTATTCTTATCCACATAATGATGCTGTAAAACTGTCCATACTTAATAATACGATATATTTAAGAACATAAAGAAACAAGCAAAAAACACTAGTTACCTGTATTGCCTACAATTTCATCGTTTAATAATTCAATTTTTTCGCGAGCTCTTGCAGTATATATTTGATCAACTATAATTTATGTTTGAATCAGTTTATTAAAAAAAAAAGACGTATCCAAAATATTTTTTTTATTGTACACATCTTTGAAAAATACTTAAAAAAAATGAATTGATACTTAAAAAGTTAAAATGGTTAGCTTATATAACATAATAAAATAATAAAAAAAAGTAAAATCAAATAAAGTAAGTATATAATCAACAAGACCAAGGTTACTCGGGGACGGTTTCAACAGACTATCCGACGAAGAAGCTGCGGGGCTGATCAAAGTGTTCTCTAAAGAAGAAGTCAAGGCGGCAGTTTGGGAATGTGGGAGTGAGAAGTCACCGGGTCCAGACGGATTCACTTTTGCCTTTGTCAAGAAGTTTTGGGGGAAGGTCGAAGAAAACTTTATGGAGGTAATGAATGAATTTTTCATTCATGGGTCGATATCCAGCCCATGTAACTCGTCGTATATAGCATTGATACCCAAGGTCAACGACCCGATGACGTTTTCGGACTTTCGCCCGATATCCCTTATAGGGGTGATTGGGAAAGTTATCTCGAAAGTCCTCGCGGCCAGGCTTAAATGTGTGCTAGGGAGTATTATTTCTAAGGAACAAACGGCGTTTATTCAAGGTAGACATATTTTTGATGGTCCATTAGTAATAAGTGAAATCTTGAGCTGGGCAAAAAAAGCGAAAAAGAAATTATGTCTATTCAAAGCAGATTTTGAAAAGGCGTATGATTGCGTATCTTGGAAATTTCTAATTAGTGTGATGCATCACATGGGATTTCCTTCCAAGTGGAAAAATTGGATGATGGGTTTATTATTTACAGGGAAGGCGTCTGTTTTGATTAACGGGGTACCAACAAGCGAATTTTCTCTTAAAAGGGGGTTAAGACAAGGTGACCCACTGTCGCCGTTTCTTTTCACGATCGTTATGGAGGCCCTTCATGTGATGGTTGCAAATACAATCTCGGCAGGTTTATTTTCAGGTGTGAAATTACCACATGGTGGACCGGAAGTGTCGCATTTATTCTACGCAGACGATGCGCTCTTTGTGGGCGAATGGTCCGAAGTGAATATACAGAACCTGAATAGAGTGTTGAGGTGCTTTCAGATTGCTTCGGGATTAAAAGTAAATTGTTACAAAAGTAAGCTCTATGGGGTAGGGGTAGAAGACGGGGAAGTGGACAGGATGGCAGGGAGTTTGGGGTGCAAGAGAGGGGTATTTCCATTTATATATCTCGGGCTCCCAATCGGGGCGTCTATGAAGCGGGTAGGTAGCTGGAAAGACGTTATTGACCGGGTGAATGCTAAGCTTTCGTCATGGAAAGCGAGATCGCTCTCTTTTGCAGGTAGGTTGGTTTTGGTCAAGGCAGTGTTGAGTGCGCTACCTGTATACTTTTTGTCTATCTTTCGAGCACCGGTGGCTGTTATGAAGACTATTGACGGGATTAGAAGACGATTTCTTTGGGGAGGCGCAACAAATGTGAAAAAAATTCGGTGGGTTGCATGGGAAAGAGTAATAAAACCGAAGGGCATGGGCGGGCTCGGGGTGGGCAATCTGGATGATTTGAACCTGGGGTTACTAGCTAAATGGTGGTGGAGATTCAAGGAATCTAGGGGCCAATTGTGGGTGAAAACGATCGAGGCAATCCATGGGGGAGCAAGAGAGTTAACATTTATTCCGCATAAGAAGGCATCGGGGGGAATATGGAACAGTATTGTTGCAATTGAGAAGGACTTTGCGATAAGGGGGGTGGAGCTGCAGCAGAAATTCGGGTGTTTGATGAAGGAGGGCGACACTGTTTCATTTTGGGGGGACTATTGGGTACCGGGTGGGAAACTAAAAGATCGATTTGCGGATTTATTTGCAATATGCAGGAAAAAGAAAGCGAAAGTCTCGGAGAATTACTCGAAGGTTGGGGATACTGTTAACTGGGGTTGGGAATGGATTCGGGAGCCGTCTTCCACTGGTGAAATCCTGCAATGGGATCAGTTAAAGCGGCTTCTGGATGTACAAACGATTAGGGTGGGTAACGATAAATGGGGTTGGGTACACGATGGTAAACAGGTGGGATTCACAGTTAAGACAGTTAGGAACGAGCTGGCTTTCGGGCCAAACACTGGGCAGAATTTGACGGCTTTCAAGTGGAGCAAAATAGCCACGCCAAAGGTGAATTGCTTTGCTTGGAGGGCTGCACTCGCGGGTATCCCAACTACGGATCAGCTAGCATTTAGGGGGCTGAATTTTGGATCTGGCACATGTAAGAGATGCGAAGATGAAGATGAGTCAGTCGATCACGCTCTAGTGGGCTGCTTTTGGGCGAAGACAGTTTGGTGGCATATCTGCAGTTGGACAAAAAATCAGCATCCAACTAATATTAACAGCTTATCTCACTTGCTGGAATGGGGACAAAGTTTGCAGGGAACAAAAGCGTGGCAGGAAACAATCTATGCGATCATTCTCATGGCTCTTTGGCGAATATGGTTAGCTAGAAATGCTAAAATATTTAAGAACGAGAACACGACGGTCACAAGAATAGTTGAAGAAATCAAAGATACGACATTTTGGTGGATGATTAAAAGATCGAAAATTGCGGGTATAGACACGACAAAATGGTGGGCATTCGAAGGGATCAACTTCTAGGATTTATTTTGCTGTTTTGAAATTCTGTTTTGGGTGTATTCAATAATTGTCTGTGTGCTGTTTGTGGCTTGCGGGTAGCTACTTGCTATGCCGGGTTTGTATGACGTTTTGTTTGTGGTGAATGAAAGGCTCGTCTTGTCTGTTCAAAAAAAAAAAAAAAAAATACTTATTTCTTCAATACGCATTATTTTTCTCATGCATAGTGTGAAGTTTATTGTCCTTTTCTGTTTCCTCTATGAAATGAAGCTTTTTTATTAATTCAAATGGCTTGCTTTACAATGAATATATTACAGGCTTTGTGGTTGTACGGTGGGCACATGCCCACCTTAACTAACAGGTGAATCCGCCACTGAGTCCCCCAATTGCCTTTGATAAATCCATCTTCTGCTCTATAAATAAGTGGCTAATTAATGGAAACTTCATATGACATGAAATTAACTATAAAAGTCATATTATCTTTCTGAGTTACATACATTTATAAGAAGTCCTTCACCATATAAGTTATGTTTGACCCCCAATTGCCTTTGATAAATCCATCTTCTGCTCTCTTTTCCATCTGCCATCTGTCATCATCCAAAGCCGGAGGGAATAGGGATGGTGCTTCTTTTATGCTGAATCAAGAAAAAAAAAGTCATGAGTCATAACTTTATAATTACAATTAGCATGTATACATACATTATAATTAGCATAAAACCATGCCATCACAGACACAGATCCAGCCACAAAAAAGATACCCCCAAAGAAATTTACCCCTTAAACTTCTGGTACAAAAGACAGCAAAAGTCAATTGAGACACATAACTAAAAACATACGTGTAGCCTAACTCCCACACCAAAATTTCTTAACGTGAATCCTTTAGTTGACTTGAAATAAGAAAGTACCAAAAAAATATGATTAAAATCAAAACGTATGCTGATGCTTAGGGTTCCAAAGAATAATAAACCAAATACATCACTGGGCACAAAATTCGTCGTTACCATCACTGAAAGTCACCGTCAGTGAGCCAGAGTACTACCCCCATCTTCGTACTTTCTCTCTCTCTAAGTTTGTTGGAAAATATTTCAGAGACGTTCCGGTGACGGCAAAATTAATGTGGCTGGTGATTGATTTTGTGACCTAGTCTAGGTCGGCCGGTTATTGTGTTTAAACGGGAAGGTTGTAGACGTTATGTGTGTTTAAGGAAGAAAATGGGATGTAATATTGTGGTGTCTATTTTGGGGATGAGCGCGGTGGTGTCTATTTTGGGGATGAGTGAGTAATTTCAAAATTCAAATTTTTTGGATTCAAAAGAAAAGGGCCGCCAAAAATTCATGACCTTCACATCTGCACATAAAGAAGCTACTTTAAAGTTTAGTGTGCTTAAAAGACTTGTATAACATGCATAAATCATTTTATCTCTTAAAATGTGTAAAATGACCACAACTACCCTTCCAATATGCATATTAATATAGTATAGATATAGATATATATATATATATATATTCAAACTTATGTGTCATTTTGGTGGCTATGTACGTGTAATGTGAGTATGTATGTATCTCAAGGTTATGAAACGTGTTCCATTATCGATATGTGGTGAGATTTTGAGAGATCAAATCTACTTGTGTTATATGTTTAGGAACACTCCAGTAGCACATCTCAAATTTCCAAATTAGAGAGCAATTGTAAAAGTTATAGGCAAACAATATTCTTGAAAGATCGTGATCAAAACCTCAAAGATATAAGGTAAAATACTTGACTAATCTTAAAATTATTATGGTATAGAAAACGTTTTGATGCATAAATATCAAGTATTATACCATATATGTATATTACCTATTTTTAGTACAGATCATTGTAATTACTTTTTCAAAGTAGTTTAGTTTTAGTTTTTTAATTTTAAATGTAAGCTTAGAAGTTGATATACACATTTAATTACTTAATTACGAGTACTAACAATTAAAAATAATAAACCATAATTTGATTGTTAGGTTGACAAAGAACTTGTAACCCAGTTCAAAACAAAGATCTTGAGAAATAATAAGGTGAGTTTCTTTTAACTGTTTTTAAAAAGGGATGTGATGTTCTTTTTGAATTGATAATGATTTTATAATCGACTATGTTTAGCATTTGTGATATGTGACAATGATTGATAGGATGATTGTAAGTCTCTGATTTAGCCAGTAGGACTTTGTATACCTGGCCTGGTGAGCATGCGGTGTAGCCAGTAGGACTTTGTATACATAGCTTGGTGAACATGTGATGTAGCCAGTAGGACTTTGTGTACATAGCCTGGTTATGTGAACATATTGTGCTTACTCTGTTCTTATCTGTTTACCATGGATATATCTGCTTGATGCTATAGTGGATGATCACCTTTGAGTTTGAATACTGTCATGTTCATGAACTCACCAGTTTTATACTGAGTCCCAAATGTTTTTCGAGCACACATCCTAGGTGCCTATTATATGTAGGATTGATGATAAGAATACTGGATGGCATCTGAAACGGTTAACGACGACTAAGGAAGAGACTGGCATATAAATACAAGCTGATGTAATAGATTAGATTGTTGTACAAAGCTCGGCTTTTGATTTAAATTAAGAAAAAAAGACTTCCGCTGTGTAGAACTCTGTGTATTGATAATCCAAAATGTGACACCCCGTGGGATCCAATTTTAGTTGTGGGCCCATAACCCACTGACACACAGGCAGGACCCTAGATGCGGGTGTTACAGTGGAGGTTGAGCAGCAGGAATGGAAGACATCAGTTGTTGGCCCTGTTGTTGAGCAGGCATGTGTACATATTGTATTTGAGGCACATGTTGGATTTGTGGAGCTTGTGTCTGTACAAAATGTGCACTTCCTTGTGGTACTACATTCCTGTTATAACTGGAGTTTGTTTGATTTCTAGACTGTGGTTGGTTATAGATAGAGCTTTTACACTCTCTAGCAAAGTGTCCCAACTTTTGACACTTGTGACATCTTAGTTTAGATTTGTCAAAACTAACTTTTTTTTTATTGTTCAGTCTTGGAAATTTTCTACATGACCGTTTGTAAATTTTATATTACTTAACATGGCCAGTTGATGTAGTATGTCAATTTCTTCTAAGTCATCACTACTGAAATTTTTCAAATCATCTAGAATAAAACATATGTTATCAGTAGTTTGACTATTTTCTTCATTGTCGTAAGTTGTATATGATGTTTCTGATGAGATCCGAGCAGTTATGTCAATGTGATCAAAAGATCCAAAATCATTAGAACAAGATGGTGAGTCTTGTCCTAATAGTGTTTTTACTACCTGGAATATAGTCATCAGCAGTTTTTCCAGAGTTTTGTAACTTTTTCTTTTGATTGATTTCTCTTTCAAAAGTTAGTAATATCCGATGTAATTTTGTGAGTGAAAGGGAGTCAAAATCTGGTCCTGATTTGATGACTATAGAATAAGTTTCCCATTTTTCAGGTAAAGACCTTAAAAATCTATGTAACATAGATGAGTTTGTATAGGTCTGACCATTTAACTTTAACTCAGATATTAATGAAGAAAATATTTCAAATTGTTGTGTCAAAATTTCTCCACTAACATGAGTAAAGGTTTCATATTGTTGAGCCAAAATTTCTCTTGTGTTGGCAATCACCTCATCAGTTCCTCCGAATTGTTCTTTGAGGCAATCCCACAGCTCTTTGGCATTCTCACAATGTAAGAGTCCAGCATAAATTTCATTCGGGAGAGCCATTGCCAACATTGAAAAAGCCTTAGCATCTATCTCAAGTTTTAGGAAATCTTCATCAGTATAGTCTTTTGGTTCTTTTGCTTTTTCCAATTTAGTTTCTAAATCTGTAGTTACTGGTTTATGGGGTCCATACATGACAGACCTCCAACAGCTAGCATTTTGTTGTGACAAAGTATGTGCCATCCTTATTTCCCAGATATTATATTCATTTCTGACTAGCATGGGAGGCTTATTTGCAGATCCAGTATTATGAGGATCCATTTTTAAGAAGTTTGATCTGTCAATGATTTCTTAAAGTGATGGATGTTTTGATAAAGTGAACTTTTATCTTTGATTGAATATCAATAAGAGCCTGTGTCTGATTCTCAATTTGTTAGATTGATATGTTATCAGATGAACCAGAGCTCCGATACCAATTGTTGGATCAGTTCTTAACAGTTTATCGCAGTTTCTTTTAAGTACACTTGTAAGATATATCAAAGCAAATGCACAGCGGAATAATATTAAGTGTTCTAAGTTAAAGTATCGCTTTTAACAGGAGTTATTACTCCCCCTCAATAATAGAGCTAAAGCAGTTAATATGAGAGTCAAACAGTTAATGAATAAAACAGTAATTAGTGCTTCAACTGATTCTCATATATTAGAAATGTTAACTACAAAAGATGTTTAAAATAGAAGGGGTGAACCCGTCTATTTATAGACGGAACAATACGTACATTGAAAGTATTAGAAATAATATAATAATACTACAACAGGATGTAGTATTGGAACTTGTACATAAAGTAACATAGACTAATATAATAATTAGACAACTGAAGTAAGGGCGGTTGGAAGCTTCTACTAGAACTGCTGAAGACCAAACAACTTCTGATGACAAAGTTGTTCTTTAGGTGTTCTGTCTGGTTCACCTTTCCGCAGTTTGTTCTTCAACTCTTGTATTAGCTTCTTCAGTACTTTGTCTTCTTCTTTTCGGTACTTTATATACTTTATGCAGAATGTGATTCAGACTAAGGTTTATACTGACTTATCAATCCTCTTTGACCCAACTGATCTACACACATAAATGAAATAATATGCAAAAGAAATTGAAAAACACATTGACTAAAGTTGGTGAATCGAAGCGAGACAAAAACGAACAAAATCGGCCCTCTTAGGATATGGGTGCAAGTTTAATTGTAAAAATAACAAGTGTATATAATGATTTGGTAATTGGGTGCAATAAAGTTTAAAAACGAGTAAAACCTTCAATTTAGTCATCAATTATAGGTCTAAATGCGAAATTGACAGAAAGGAGCACCAAAACGACACTATTAGGGTGTATGTGTGAGTTCAATTTAAAAAATAACATGTATAATTAAAGATTTCAAATTTTTTGGTTTTTATTTAAGGAGGTTTTATAAAAATAATGTTTTTATAAAATAGTGTATCATGTAAATAAAAGTTCTTTACATAAGTTTCTTGTCAAATAATTTTATAAACTTAATAATTTATTTATTTTAATAAATAATGGAATAACACATAGAATTTGATTTAATTAAACCATTACTTATTTAATTAATTGTAAACTAAATAAATTACAAAACTATTTTTATAAAATGAACATATTTCAAAGTGAATTTTAAATTTATAAAATTCATAAATTTGTTTAATTGGATAATAATGAAATACTTTATAAAATTAGATTTAATTAAACAATTTCTCACTTAAATAAATAAAATTTATATCTTTTAAAAAAAGATTTTTCATACTTTAAGAAATAAATTTACAAGACGATGCGGTTTTGGGATATGATTAATATTATGGGGTTAATAAATAAACAATAGGACATAATATATTTGCAAGGATAATCGAATTGAATGGCGACTAAAATTCTCGGAGTTTTATTAATCGCAATAACGGAAAAACTGTACAATCATTGTTATATGAAGGGGACGGATGTCATAGTCTCCTCTACTTTAGAGAATTTTCTCCCGAAATTCCTTTCAATTGAATATTTCTGTGATAATCAAAGTGTCATAAAGGAAGAGATAAGTAAGGTTTAGTTGGAAAGAGAAATATAGAAACCGTGATTCATAAAGTTAAGATAGTCTATTAAAATTAAGCAAAACTTTACAATTTATTTAAAGTTTAATCCTTAATAAACGAGGGTTTATAAATTAAATGTTTGGGTAAGGAGAAGATTTAAAATGTGCATAAAATAAAGGTAGAAAAGTACGCGTGTTGCAGTCTCCCCTACTTTCGAAAGTTTCAAGCCGAAATTTCTTTAGAGGGTATATGCAACAAGATCCTCAAATAAACAAAGAACGTGAAGTTATGCTAAAATCGTGTTTTGTGTGAGAAGTCAAGTGAAAGTTCTAGGGAAACGAAATGGAGCTTGGGTAACTGGGTTGTTTGAATAATAGAAATTCTAGCCGTCGGGCAACGACCCTATTAAAAAGATCAGGCCCAATGCTACAAATAAATTGATACATCAAATTGGATTATTAAACAGCCCAAAAATGTGGATGTTTGTGTGAGAATGTATAAAAATCTAAAATAATAAAAGTGTAAGGTCGGTTCTTTGTCAGACCCCCAGTCCATTCCCGTAGTATCGTTAGTGTTTATATATAGGGTGTACCTTAGCTAACCCACCACGCAATCGAAACGTTGGACTCGTACTGATCGTCTACCGATAGTCTAAATAGAAATCACACACCACCTCCATGTACCTGTAACCCCATAATTACGTTTCGGGTCACAGTCATCGATTTACCTTACATTAGGTTGCTATGCTTTTCCATGACATTAACATAAATAGCACAAAGAACTAACGTGTATGCGTGGAAATTAATAATGTGTTGTAATAAAAGTACTTTATAAGTATAAGACACAGCTAGGTCTTCGCATTTATGAATACATCTCAAACATTGTTCAGTCTGCTAGCTCTAAACACTCGTATTGATAGACTCCAATAAACCAAGCCGCTCCATTGAGTTAAAGGAGTACATTGACCTGAGTCATTGAATGAGAACACTTCAACATGAGCAATGATGGCTTCATTCTTATACGAGCTATCAATTGGTATGTTCATTGACCATGGTACGGAACGAAGTACATGTGAAATGATCGAATGGTATTGCGTTTATATCGAGTAAATGAAATCACAAAAGTTGAACTTTTTATGCATATAAATAATGAAAACATATAACAGGGATTTGCTCACATAGAAGAAAATGTATGTATAAAAATATGCACTCATAAAAATATAGGTATGGTATGTAGTTGCGATTGAAAGGACAAATATGATATGAATAGTGTAAATCGCGTATTCACACAAAATGAGAGTAAATAAGTTGTATGAGTAGGCTTGCGTAAAAATTTGATTATAGATACACTAAGTGGTAAATAAAATTCATCGCTAGCAGCATATGAGTTAAAATTTAGTAGTTTTGCATATATGTATTAAAATGTAGAATGCACTCAGTGATTTGCGTGGCAGATATACCAAAATGTATTGTAGTTGAGAAATTCAAGTGTAACATGATGATTCATGATTTAACCATAGATTTCAAGAAATTCGTGATATAGTGAGAAAATAGTTATAATGCAGCATAAGAATAAACAAGTTTGAGACTAACCGAAATATAGAAAAAGTTCAATTCTTGATTTGAAGGTAACAAGTTTGTGTTAAAAAGACTTTGTAGGTACACACTTTCGGGTGTTTACAAGAAGTAAAGTTGAAAATTTCGTATGCAAGAGAAATCAAGTTCGCGAATTATATGCAAATGTGTTCCAAAAGACCAAAACATAAAATAACGTCGATGAGAAAACTTTACGAATACGAAATTAGTGTTACTAAAAATAGATTCCAAGTATTAAAGAGAGATCGAGTCACAACATTGAAGGTAAAAGGTGTTGTGTGTAACATGTACATTTAGTGCTTCCAATTGTCGTAAATAAACTGGTTTCCTAGGATTAGAGATAGCGGTGATCAAAATTTAAAGCGAGTTGCAAAATAAGTTTCCGTATTCCTTGCGATATGATAGGTGAACAATCAACTCACTAAGGTAAAGGTTTACGAGTTGTGAAATAAGTAGAGAATCTGGGTTAGTTTCAATTGATCTTCTTGATACCATATGGGAGGTATGGATAAAGTGTGCGTAAAGGGTTGAGGATAATCTCGGATGCCTCGACGAATTTTGAGAGGATTCTCTTTATATATAAAATACCTCTTGGATAATAAAACTTTTCATTTTTTTTATGAAAGCAAAAATTTTCCAATTTATGAAGTGTTTTTGAGAGAATCCAAGTGTTACCCGTTAGGAAAGGGTAAACTTGAAGTCCTGACTATTAAAGCCAGTTGTTGATAATTTTGCAGAATTCATACGTAATTAAATCATTTGATTACACCAGTGTGAAATTTGTTAAGGAATCTTTTGAGATCAAGATGTGTTATTCGTTGAAGGCAGTAGGTATGGCATTGTGTAGTATGGTTGTATAAGGTGTGCAACAATCAAAAGAAAAGGCTCCCCCAAAATTAAGCAATAGCATATTGGGTCTTTGCGAAGAGGTACCCTAAGGAATAGTTTGTCAAGGCAATTGTTTTCAAAAGGTAGTGTAATGATTCGTGTTTCACAGGTGGGTATTTATGTATAGGTTCTGATTGGCTAAAAGAAGCTATCTTAGTTGCGGCTCATGTAATGTGGTGTACTTGCATTGCTAGGTTTGGTAATATACTGGTAAATCAATGCTGGGATCACGAGGGTTAACGGTATGTATATGTCAGGTAATTTGTAATGTTATTACGGTAAACCCGAGGGCTATCCAACAAAAATTTCTGAGGTTATAAAAGGTTATGGTCTTGTGAGGTACTGTGACATCGATCAAATGAGTTTGTAATCAAAATGATGTAAAACAAAAGGATGAACAAGCTTTAAATCTACGTTTGGTATAACTGTGTGTGATGACCCAACTTCCCCAAAATCGGGTGGTGGTTGAAGTTAAACGCAAGGTGTGGATGAAAAATTTAAGTTATAGGTAAAAATGTTAAATGCGAAAGAACATGATGTTATAAATTAAATGTTACAAAGCATGAACAAGATACAGCAATGGTGTAAAAATGTTGAAAATACCTAACGAAAAGGTGATGACATGTGCTGCAGAGGATAATGGAAAATGCTATAATAATAATGAAGGATCAAAAGTGAATAATCAATAAATAAGAGAGTGACATAAGGAAATCAGTGATATAAACCAACATGCGATGAAATCGAGAATCGACATGATAAATTCAATAAAATGAGATGTTGGTATTGTTTCAAATGGAAACTTTTGACTACCCAAAGTATTTTAGAATCTCTAATGACTTGTGGGAGACATGCTTTAGCCTATAAGTGAATGCTCATCCCAAGAGTTTCCATGTAGGCATATGGATCCCATGGTTGATTAGGATTTATATGAAATGCCAACCTTAGATAGAAAACAGGATACAGGCGCTCACCCTTCCAGATTGCACGTGTTCCGTCATACTAGTGATCCCAAAACTTTGGTGACATTTAAATAAAATGAGGTATCGAAATATGTCATTGAGCTGTGGTATCACTCCTAACTCAACGATGTATTTCAAAAACACAATACATACAGTGGAGTGAAACTAGCCAATAAGATAAGGATGCATTGCTTGCTTAGTGATGAAGGTTCTTTTGAAAGATTTAAAAAACAAACATCGAAATAAATCCTTGAGGTGTAGGTGTCACTCCTATCTCAAAGATATACTTCGATGTTATAAAACATGTCGGGGAGTGAACTAATCACCAGGGTGTGGATATCATTCCTATCTTGGTGGTGTCGTTTCATTTGTGGAATACGAATGACTTCCTTTCCGAATGTAAACCAGGAAGGATATGATGAAAGAACTAAAGCATGTAATAATCAAAAGTAAAAATACAAGAATATGCGAAAGCAAGGTAAAGTATGCACGAGAGGACTCGTGCGTATAAGCTTAGTTATTCTCTAGGTCAAAAGCATTTCTATTAACCTAATTCCTTATAACCACGACTCTGATCCCAATTTGTAACACCCCGACCGATGGCGGAATTATCAGGGTGCACGATAGTAACGATTGTTCAAAAGCTCATGGTACTAAAGTGTAAATGTGATTACATTGAATTTAATAATTTAATACATTGAAATGAGGTACAAAAGGTACAAAGTGTTTAAAACAAACTTATCAAATCTAAACAATGTATAAAAAAAATTCCAATTTCTAAACTCTAAATCCAAAGGCTAAGAACGTTTCTCAAGAATCAACCTGAAACATGTACGAAAAAAGTATTTGTCAATACAAATAAATTGTATTGGTGAGCATACCCGTATATATACATATATAATATATTCAAAAGTGGTTTCAATTCATGTGCTATACTATTTGATATTATGTAACTAGTTGTATGAATGTTCAAAATCAAACCTATAAGAATCAAGAATAAAAAATTTAAGTGTAAAGAATCACATAACAATGACCAAGGGTTTCCTCTCGAAAGGGTAAATCAAACAAGAGATATATATTATAGTACTATTCATTGTTATGTTCGGCTCAACATGAGTTAATGATTTCGACAAGGCTATGTACACACAAACACACATATGGCAAACACGTAAGTCACATATATGAATTGCAATTGTGAGTATTGCGTTTAAACATAGTCAAGTGAATGAGTAAATATTTGTATATGAATCACCCCAAAAGTGTGAAAAACAAAAAGGGAAAGCATACCTTAAGTTTCAAGTATCTAAATGAATGTCTAAACATAAAAGAGTCTAGGGTTCCTAATCTAAGGTACCTAGGATGTCTAGTCTATATTTGGGGTTTTAAGTGTCTTTAATAAAGGCGATAAGAAAATATGAAATAATTGTTCTAAAAATATATAACATATGTAAAATATAAAATAAATAATATTCTCCACTTAAGTTCATATTATAAAATGTATACTAAGTTTATGTGACAAAAATTATGTCAATAACATTAATTAATAAAAGATACAAATAACAATTTATATTTATTATATTAAACATAAACTATTAACTAGGTAATTAATATTATGAGAAAAATAATAAAAAATTGTTTTATAAATTCGTATTTTCAGAAATTATAAATAATAAAAGTTATTCAGAAAATATTTTATAATTAATTTATTTAAAAGTTTTTATTGAATTTATATTAATAAAAATAAAAATAAAATAAATTCAAAATAAAAGGTAAAATACTTTTATAAATAAATATTTTTGTAAAAACTTAATCTACTGGCCTAAAAATTCACAAAATAATGTTTATAGAATTTCTTTGTAATTAAATCGATTTAATATGAATTTTTATTAGTTAAAAATACTTAACAATTAAAAATCAGATAATATATAAAGTCATTTCAAAACAGAGGAAATGATATAAAAATTATTCTAACATATTGGGATATATTTTCACAAATTTTCATGTTAAAATAAATTTAATAGGATTTTATATAAATTAAACATGATTAAAACTATATAAATTAATAAAAAATACTAAACAGTTTCTAAAAATTGAAACAATATTTCTAAAACTTCTAATCAATAATATGAACACGTCTACCAATTTTTGTATAACTGTTAGATCAGCAACGAATGATTTATGGATTTTTAAAGTTCTAAAACTATAAAATCCAAATTCCCAAATACTCCTAAACTTCGTAAATGCTAGCTTTTCGATTGGAACCCTTAATTACTATATTTGATAAAATAAATAGGGCTATTGATCTACACACATAAACGAAATAACATGCAAAAGGAATTGAAAAATGCCTTGACCAAAGTTGGTGAATCGAACCGAGACAAAAACAAACAAAAACACCACGAATAGGATAGCTACGACTTTTGAAAGTGGAAGTTGACTTAGGGGAGTTAAAATCGTCCCTCTAAGATATGGGTGCAAGTCTAATTGTAAAAATAACAAGCATATATAATGATTTTGTAATTGGGTGCAATAAAGTTTGAAAACGAGTAAAACCTTCCATTTAGCCATGATTATGGGTCTAAATGCGAAATTGACAGACTGGAACACCAAATCAGCACTATTAGGGTGTATGTGTGAGTTTAATGTTTAATTGCAAAAATAACGTGTATAATTAAAGATTTCAAATTTTTTGGGTTTTTGTTTAAGGAGGTTTTATGAAAATGGTGTTTTATAAAACAATGTATCATGTAAATACAACTTCACTACATAAGTTGCTTCTAAAATATATTATAAACATAATAATATATTTATTTTATAAATAATAGAATAACACATAGAATTTGATTTAATTAAACAATTACTTATGTAATTAATTGTAAACTATATAAATTATAGAACTATTTTTATAAAATTAACATATTTCAAAATTAATTTTGAATTTATAAAATTCATATATTTGTTTAGTTTTATAATAATGAAATAATTTATAAAATTAGATTTAATTAAACAATTTCTTATTTAAATAAATAAAATATATATCTTATAAATAAAGATTTTTCTGACTTTAAGAAATAAAATTTTCAAGACGATGCGGATTTTGGATATGATTGATATCATGGGGATAATAAATACACAATAGGACATAATATATTTACAAGAATAATGGAATTGAGTGGCGACTAAAATTCTCGGAATTTTATTAATCGAAATAACGGAAAAGCTGTAGCTGAAAATGCAAATACAACGAAATCAAAAGATAAAATTGAACTATCAATTTTATATGAAAGGTCCGGATGTCACAGGTTCAATTTAAAGGCACTAAAACTAGTTGTTAGAATATAGCCGTTTGAAAAATAAATTAAAAAATAAATATTATACAAATATAAATTAAAAATAAAATAAATTGACTTTTACTTTTTGCACTTGTAATTGTTTTTTAATTTATTATGTATTTTTAAATTACATTTTACGTGTTTGTATTTTAATTTATAAATAATATTATTTAAATAATAAATAAAATTATTTATTTAATAAAAATAATAGAGTATATCAATTTAGATAAAAGTTAAATAAAAGAGGAAAAGTAGGTGATGAGGTGCATATGATGTGGAGGATTGAGGGAAAGTGAATTGTGGTTTGGAATTGTTTGAAATGATGTGGCATGCTGACGTAGCGGTTTAGAGAGGTTTGTTTAACCATGCACTGTGGATGCTCTAAGGACTACCATTGTTATGAAAGTTTAACCATTGGGATCACCAAAGTAATAAGTCCTAAACTATTAGGGCCAAGTTTGTACTTAATGAAGCCTTATATCAAGTGTAGTAGTGGTGATGGGGTTTTGATGGGAGCGCGACCACCACCCATAGCGCTGAGAACACCGCCCACGGGCGCTATAGGGGCTTTATGGCCTTGGGTTTGATCACTATCGAGAGCCGCTTATTAATTTGTTTGAGGATTTTGACGGTTTGTAACAGTCACATTCATTAAAAAACCAAATTATATATATAGGTATAGGTTCCTGTACAAAGTACATTTTTCGTACAAAGTGTGAGAAGTCTATATAGTCATTGTGTTTTAAAGTTTGGCTATAATGTTTTTGATTCCTTTTGCATTGATTTATATAGAAAAGCACCAAACGTTATAATTTAAAACATAATCAAATGTATTCTAGACATTAAATTTAAAACACTGATTACTTTCTTTGTAGGGTGTTCGAGAATACATTAATTAGTGTTTTAAATTGTTAATTTTTGTGTTTTTCTATATAATAGTATGCCAAAGGAACATAAAACATCATGCCTAAAATTTAAAACACAATACCTATATAGACTTCTCACACTTTGTACAAAAAATGCACTTTGTACAGGAACCCCACCCTATATAGGTATATATATATATACATATAAGTCAATTATAAAATGAAAACCTGCTTGAGTTGAGAAAACCTTCGAAAACCCATGTAAAAAACAATTTTTTTTTTGAAAAAAATAACAAATGTAAAATACATGTTTGTAAGCGTTTTGGGCCAAAAAAATAAAAAAAGCGCTGATGGGATTTTTTTTTTAAAAATAAACAAAGTTGCTAAAAACATAGGTAAATAGCTGAAAACATATGTTTTTTCAGCAACTATGTTTATATTTTAAAAAAAAATCCCATCGGCGCTTTTGTTATTTTTTTTGCCCAAAATGCTTAAAAACATGTATTTTACATTGGTTATTTTTTTCAAAAAAAATAATGGTTTTTTACATGGGTTTTCAAAGGTTTTCTCAACTCAAGTGGGTTTCCAAAATATCCTTTCCCTATATATATATAGGGGATGGTTCATTTCAGAAGAGGTTTTAATGCGAGAAGTGCGAGAAGAAGATTAATAATTCATTGTTATCACTTAAAAAAAATAAGAACAGAAGAAAATTGTTGAAATGTGTTGTTTATTCATCTATCTTGAAAATAAAACATATATATAAAGCAATTTCATTAATTTATGTAACCTACACATGTACAAATTTTGTGTAAACCTATGCATAATATAACACATGTGTAGGAAAAGGTTTAAACCTTAAAAAGAAAATATTTGATTGCTTTAATTTAATGAGTTTTTGTATATATAACATAAACAATGATATAAAAAAGTAAAAACTTAAAAAATATATGAACCATTACTAATAAAAAGTAGGATTTAGGTTTCTTCTCGCACTAAAACACCATTCTGAAAATAACCTAACACTATATATATATATATATATATATATATATATATATATATATAGGGGATGGTTTAAATAAAAACCCACCTAAATTGAAGAAACCCATTAAACCCTCTCTCAACCATTGATCAATCTAGATCAATGGTGTGGATTAAATGCTTTATATTTTAATGGTGAGAAGTACAAAAAAAGGCATATGGGTAATTTGACATTTGGGAAAGGTTGGTAACTGCATGGTTCTGCCATATCAGTCACTTCACTCTCCCTCTCTCCATCAAATAACTTCTTTCCCTCTCACTTACTCGTAAACCATCTTCTCAAATTCAAAATTTAGCCCTGTTTTCTCTCCATTTGAAGCATCAACATACTTTCTTGTTCCAGAAACCTTGAACCCTATAGTGATTTTGCTTCCGTAACGATGAAATCATTCATGTGGTCGTTATCTAAGTTTAGCCGACGATTGGGCTCGAAGAAATCATCTAAAAGGTACTTGCCTCGTTGTTTTCTGTCTCTTTGCTGTATAAATTTGGGGTTTCTCATATATGGAACAACGTGAATGAGCATCTAAGTACCGTTGTTGTCATTTATATTTTATTGAGTGGATAAGTAGATTGATGGTGTAAAACAGACTAAAAATGGGGATTTTGACGAGTTTGTTAAATAGCGTTGTTATGATTTATATTTTATTTAGTGGAAAAGTAGATTGTAGTTTATAAAATGTGATTCCCCTTGTGAAAGCGTAATCAATATAATGTTTTGAGACAGGAGGAAAAGAAAATTGGTGGTTTTGTCTGAGGACACAACAAGAACCAGGCATGGTAAGGAAATTGGATTATCAGCTAGTGAATTTGAAGATGTAAAACGTCATCTAGGTAGGTGTTACACGGAGTTTTGGATAGTGATGAAAATAATTTATTTTTTAATCTTACTAATGTAATTTTAGGTTCCTGTAAATTTAGTTAAAGTGCCATTTTTTTTAAATATGTAGAGTATGATTCGGATACGCCACTTATCAACCTAAATAGGATGCGTAAAGGAATTGCCAAACCTTCGGCTCATAATGATGATCCAGTGGCGTCGATGGTGCAACCTTCAGATAATGAGGATGCAGGACCATCATTGAATGAAGGTTCTGATAAGGATTATTCAGGAGTGTCAAGTGGTGTGGAGTCTGAAGATGATGATGAAAGTGTGAAACCACAGAAGGAGAAGTTGTCCTTTTTTTGTAACCGACGTCGTCGTCAATTGGCCAAAACCAAAGGTTAGGTGTTTTGTGGTTTTGCAAATAGTTTTGGTGTTATATGTGTACAATCAGGTGTTAGCATTCAATTGCTTACATTGTGTGTTTGTATGTTATGTAAAAGTAGACCAAGATATAGCAGTTGGTGAAGTTGAGACAAGAAATAAAAAAGGTGCGATGATACAACAAATAAATAGTTATTTACACTGATATCGGGGGGAAAGTTAGTTTGAACTGATAGTTGTTACATGTGTAACAGGTAAGCAGGCAATCCCTGTGTATGATCTGTCTTCATCTGCATCAGTTAGGATAACAAGAGCAAAAACACGAGCGTTAGAAGTTTCAGCGAAAATAGACAAGGGGAAAAAAGAGAAGGCAGTGAAGGCAAAAAAACGGGAGAGGGTAGACAAGACATGGAATGATGACCTCGACCTCGAGCCTCGTAGGAAACGGAAAAGGTCGAAGTTGAATGAGTGGCTGGGGATACGTACTAGATCAACACCAACACAGTTAACAAGATGCATAAAGATACTAAGTGAAGAACAACGTTTAGCAGTGAAGGATATGGGGTTGGGAAGGCTGCTAAATCTTAAAATGGATGGGATACCTGCGAAGTTAGGGCATTATGTTGTAGATAACTTCAACCAGGAAAGTTTAGAGTTGACTGTGCCATCCGGGACACTTTGCATTGATGCTGAGGTCGTGCACAAGGTCCTTGGCATACCGATTGGAGGTGTGTCTTTCAACGCGTTAGAGCGTAGGGAAGCGCATGATGAAGGCATAGCCAAATGGAGAGAGAGGTACCCACCAAGCAGATTTATATCTGCTAAGCAAATGGTGGACACGATTGAAAAAAGGTCAAATGGTGAGGATGATTGTGATTTCCGTATGGATTTTATAATGTGCTTCTATACTATCATGATTGACTGTCACAAACAAGGCAGTCTGAAGGATAACATACTCGAGTATATTACGGATGACTTGGATTTTGCTGGTATGGACTGGTGTGAGTTAGTAGTTGAGGTACTAAAGAGTTGTAAGAATGGTTGGAGACGAGACAGTTTGGATCCACCTTTTACCGGGCCACTTACGTTTTTAACGGTATGTTGCAATTTACGCATGTTAACTTTTAATTAGTTGCCTGTTAATGACACTATTTGTTTATTTGTTACTAACCACGTAAGCAATTTTATATTTCTAGCTTTTATACGTGGATAGTTTTAAATGCAAAGGGCTTGATGTTGATACTTCAATGGATCCTATGAGTTTCTGGACATTCCAAAGGTTAAGAGACCGAGAAAAAATTGAAATAAAAGGAGGGGGTTTGGAAGGGGAAGGCTAAAAGCTTTGTATTCATACGACGATGTGAAGGTCGGGTTAGATCAACCAAGCGTCCAGGTTGGTAACATTTAATGTATTATAAAAGGATAATTGATTAACTACATTTGATTGTATGCTAATCATCCTATTATAAACAGGAAAGGGTATCAGCTGTAGGGGATTTGGTAGATGTGATGATTAGAAGCAAAAAAAGGGCCGAATCTGCAATCAGTAAGTTATGTAAGGATTATCCAGCCAGAGAAGACGTTGTTGCAGTGAAATCAAGGTACGATGCTTTTATTAACGAAATGGTGAAGACGAATGTGGAAGCATCTGTTGAGCGTGTAACAGCTGATGCACAAATCGGCAATGTGTTAGAAGCAATAAGCAAAGGGAAAAGCATTGCAGTATGTAAGTCACTTGTTTATGACCTCTAAATTATTTTCTAAACTAGGAAATTAGTTGAGCATCCGTCTTTTCTATTGTGTGGAGGAGGATGATTGTTTGAACTTGGGTGATTCGGCGATGGACAAGTCGCCACCACAATCTCATGTAACACTATACCTAGACTCAACCCTAGTCTATTCGACAGTGACGTCCACAGAAAGTGCATCAACAATCTCCCCCTTGGACGTTGCTGGCGAATCCACAAATCTCTTGCACATCAACACATCAGAATCACAGGTCTCCCCCTCAATACATGCACCTTTGCATTGAGTTAGAAATACAATATCCTTCGTGAACCGACCAAGTAATGCACTACGGACCCTCAGCATCAATACGCAGGAAGTCAGCTATAGGGATGGCAATGGGTCGGGTTTGGGACGGGTTTAGGTAATCCCAACCCCATACCCGATTAGGTATGGTTGTCCCAAACCCGGCCCAAAACCCGTCGGGTTTGTGTCGGGTAATTACCCATCGGGTATCGGGTAGATCCGCGGGTTTCGGGTAAACCCATTAATTTTTAAAACTTACTCATTGAGTATATCCGACCAAAAACCCGACTGACATCTATTAGGTAATAGGTAACTATTAACCAATTACATTTACTATTATTAAATATATATGTAAATGATTACAATGTATAAATATAAAATACTTAAATCATATAAAAACAATCAAAGACATAGATAACAAATAGTATACACTAACTTTTGGTAATTTTAGCACAAGATAACAATGTAGATGGACAATTAGATATATTATGCATACATATTTTAAAAGATATATTAGAAATTATATTGGGTATCTAATCGGGTAAACGGGTGTACTTTATCGGGTAATTGGGTCGGGTAAACGGGTATATCATCAAATCCCAAACCCGTCCCAAACCCGCGAAAAAAATAAAAACTAATCCCATACCCGGACCCATACCCGATTACCGACCCCAAACCCGTCCCAATTATGTCGGGTTTCGGGTTTACCCATCGGGTTCGGGTAAGATTGCCATCCCTAGTCAGCTAGACCACATATATCATTTGCTCCAGATCACCTAGTTACGCCAATGTGAAGTCGACAATGTAATGCACTGCAGTCTCGTAGCATCAGTACCCAGGGATGTCATCTTGACCAAGTACATCACGCGCAATCCAACTAGCCTGATAAGACCCCTACTAGAAGGATTCCATACTGACCGATCAGATATTCAACGTAACACGTAGATACCACCACTAATTTACGTCTCATATCTGCACTTAACCTTTGCATCACCCTTCACATCAACTGGAGAAGTCTAACTGTCAGTACCCAATTAAACATCTCAAATGTGACTATGTGCAAAACAATCCACTCGAACATTAGTATTTCTATGAAATTCTTCATCTGTGCTGACTGTGATTGCATTAACACATTCTTCTCTTCACATTCATCTCTTTTCCTAGCATCTTCAGTCAATGATTGTTGAAGTATCAGACACATCATTACATCAACAATCTCCCCCTTGACTGATGCTTCACCAAGTTTCTCTGAGATCCCGTATGATAAATCAATCATGTTCTTGAGTAACTTCATCTGTTCGGCAGAATACAAGCCGTAGACGAGTGGATCAAGCCATCAAAAGTTTTCAGCACTTGAAACTTTCGTTGAACCTACGTGCCACATGACTCCTCCTAGGATACCTCATTACTTTCAGAACATTGAAATCTCAGACTTGATTTCCTTCTTCTTAACAACTCTTCAGAACAAGTTCCTTCAAACACACAGGAACTGGGTTGACTGTTCTCTTCATGCGGAATACAAATATATCTGTTCTGTTTTTGGCCCAAAATAGTCATTTGAATCTGATTATCATACTTGTTGATTCTCATGACTACCCCACATTAAAACTGTTTCATCATCATCAATTCTTCAATCAACTTGGGTAAACCTCATCACCTTAAATTCTACATTCGCCCCTGGTACTTCTACGTTCGCCCACTTTTATTGACCCGAAGGTAGAATAGTAACCAGAATGTAGAATATCAACTAAAGCTTCCCACTTTCGCCCTAAAAATTCCACTTTCGTCCACTATCACTCACATTCGTCCACTTTCTATCTACCTTCGCCCGCCCGATGAACCGAAGGTGGAAAATGTCACCCGAATGTGAAAATCAGCATAACACAATTCCAGGTTCGCCCAAAACATGCTACATTCGCCCAGTAGAATTCCACATTCGCCCAGTGGAATTCCACGTTCGCCCGCCCGACATTCTGAAATGGGCGAATGTGCAGACTGCATGTGTTCTTGATCAAAATTTTCTTCAAATCAGTCCACAATCACTCTAATCCTTTGAATTTGATGATGAAACTTGTTCAGAAAGGTGCGGAAATGAAAACCTAACCCTCGAATTCACAAAAACATGGAAAAATCACATGATTTCGGGTCCAATTAAGAATCTAGGGTTTCTAGGGTTTCAACCTTTCAATCAAAATCTGAATTTTACGTCTGAAAACATGAAAAACGAGCTGTGATTGATTCAAACGACTGTTAGATCGTTCAAATCGGTACCACGGCTCTGATACCAATTGAGAATCCAGTTACGGACCGAACTCGCGGATCGATTACGCGTAACAACTCGTTTTCAGACGGGGAATTCGAGACGAGACAGAAATATAACGATAACAACGTCATCACAGATTCGTATTAATACAGAAACGGTTACAGACACTGTCATCAGTAGGATAAACGTCTATCTCGTGGCCGGGGGAGGTTGGGCATAACCTCCCCCTTGAGAGCATTCAAAGCATAAACTCAAATCACCAAATGATAACAAACACATGAGATTGCTATTTATAGTCCAAAACTCAAGTTCCAGGTTCGCCCAGTTGATATGGTCGAATGTGGAGCATTTCCACATTCGCCCATTTGTAATGGTCGAATGTGGAAAGCTTCCACATTCGCCCCATATGGATAGGTCGAACTTGGCTTGTGTTTTGTCCTATATTTTACAAATGCGTCAGATCCATAAAATGCCCTTATGGATCACCACAATCTCATGTAACACTATACCTAGACTCAACCCTAGTCTATTCGACAGTGACGTCCACAGAAAGTGCATCAACATAAGAACAATCCTAGTGGTATATCAGGACTTGGTAATAAAAAGTGGTTTTAAAAATGGACATTTGCTTAACATGTGTTAACAGGAGATGCTTATGTAATTAACATGTGTTAAACAGGAAATGATGATCTTGCAAAGAATTTAACAAGCGAATTTGCAGAGGTGTCAGAAAGAGATGGAACACATGAGAAGAATTTAGCAAGAAGAGATGGAACACAAGAAAGAGGTAATCAGACCACAAACCGTCTAAATCTGTTAAATACGCACAGGTGGAACCCAAGTGAATGTGGGTAGTGTTTACTAATAATATTTCCTTATTCGCTTCGATGAGTTAGACGATCTGGTACCAAATGCTAGGGAAGAGGAATTAGTGAGCACATAATCAGTGGTAGAAACAGAAAACGATCAACTAGGTATACATGAATTGTTTTTAATAAAAGCTGTAGATCATATACAATAAAGATCAGGAAAAACTGTTTTTCTAATTTGTTACATATGTTGCAGGACTGGAAGTTGAGTTGCCACCAACAACGACAAGCCAGGTGTCCGTTTAACAAAATTCTAAATATTTAACTGCTGTTTTTTCTTTTGTTGTGACGTATGTTACATTATGTTAAGGCGGGGATCTAAACGAAGAAGGGACGGTTGAAGAAATTCAAGATGACACTATTGTTGCGGGCACACCGGTAGATGTGCAAATGGAAGATGGCAAAACAGGTATGATTGTGACGTTTCAGTATTTGACAGTAGTAAAAAAGGGTCACACAATGATCAGATTGTAGTGGTAATCTTATACTTAGTTTCAGGATGTGAGGGAATTTGCACAGCAGAGGCAGGAGTGTCAACATACAATACTGATGAGCGAGGTATGATATTTTAGAGTCCGTTAGTACAGACACTCATATAGAATAATTGTAAATTTTACCTATGTTGTTACATGATGTGAAGCAGACTCCCAGACAAACGCAGAGGCTGTGCCCAAAATCATGGATGCACCAAGTCAGATTGTTGATGCGGGAAAAAAAGATAAACAAGCCCAAAAACAGGTATAGTAAATGTCAATTTCATGTAAAAATATGCAACTTGTTAGATAGATGATGATGAACAGGGACTTGTTTTTTTACCGGCATTGTGGGAATAACACCTACCGAAACGCAAACGGACAGGGCCGAAGACCCAATCGCGGGTACGCTAAAAACAAATGAAATATATTTCTACCTTTGCCAGCATCGTCAAACTAATGTGGTTTTAAGTTATGTTTACAGGATGCTCCTGGGTACTTCCAAGTATGACTAAATCGGCTGGAAATGATGCACCTAGTTTTAGCTTTGGCCTAACACAGCCAGAACAAGCAGGTCAGCGGGTGGTTCCGCAGGCAGAATCAAATGTCAAGGATTTGCCTACTAAGCCAGGTAGGGGGTTAATGGATTTGTTTTTAAAACATACAAATGAAAAAACATGCATACTAAATGTCCCTGTTGCATGTGTTACAGAATGTGGAGATAAGTCTGTGGAGCAAGGATTGCCTGATAAGCCAGGTAGGGGGTAATGGGTTGGATATTAAACCATACAAATGGAAAACACATACATACTAAATGTCCCTGTTGCATGTGTTACAGAGTGTGGAGATAAGACTGTGGAGCAAGGTTTGACTGATAAGCCAGGTAGGGGGTTAATGGGTTGGTTTTTAAACCATACAAATGGAAAAACATGCATACTAAATGTCCCTGTTGCATGTGTTACAGAGTGTGGAGATAAGTCTGTAGAGCAAGGATTGCCTGATAAGCCAGGTAGGGTTTTAAATGGGTTGGTTTTTAAATCATACAAATGGTAAACATGCATACTAATGTCACTGTTGCATGTGTTACAGACTGTGGAGATAAGTCTGTGGAGCAAGGATTCACTGCAAACAACGCGCATGGAAAGGAGAAGGCTGATGATAGTATAGGTAAGTCCACACCGCTAATTGTAATTTAATAGTCTGTTTCCTATACATGGTTTTTATTTAAATACATCGGTTTTAACTTACGTTTACAGGATGCTCCTGGGTCCTTCCATATATGACGAAGTCAGATGGGAATGATGCACCAAGTTTTAGCTTTGGACTAACACAGCCAGAACAAGCAGGTCTGTTTGTATCAGGTTTAAGTTATGTTTCTAAACAAAGTATATAAAAATGTTACGTATGATGCAGAATGTGTGCCTCCTTCTCCAAAAATGGGATCCGGTATGAACGCGCTACCAGTTGAATCAGGTACACCATCCCAGTTTCTGATAGGATGATTCAAACCTAGAAACAGATACAGAGTTATATCTAACAATGGTTGTGACGTATGTTACAGGGTCTGCCGGTGTGGGTCCTCAGACAGAATCAAATGTCAAGGATTTGCCTGCTAAGCCAGGTAGGGGTAGGATTGGTTTTTAAACCATACAAAGGACAAACATGCATACTAATGTCCCTGTTGCATGTGTTACAGAGTATGTAGATAAGTCTGTGGAACAAGGATTGGATGCAAGCAAGGCGCGTGGAAAGGAGAATGCTGATAGTAGTATAGGTAAGTCCACACCACTAATTGTAATTTAATACTCTCTTTCATATACATCGGTTTTAGCATAAATAGAAAAATGTTGCATATACAGATGCGGATGGAGTTGGTACATCAGTAAACGATGCCACACCGGTATATCCAATGGTGTCCCCTATTAGTTCATATGACGCGCAAAAGAATATATACAATGAATATGATTTGGGTGGCAATATGGATTTTGATGATGACCACATGACGTTGGCGATGCGTCAACAGATGATTGCAAATATCGATGCAACCAAGCGAAACCCCTTACGCGAAAGGAATGTGACTTATGTTCATAAGTCACCTTTTCACATAAGGGGGGTCGATTTATCCGAGGGGGTGACAAAGGATGACGATGCTATGTGGAAGTATGTTTACATGGACGAGGATCGGCTGAATATGTTGTGTGGTGGTGATGCCAGAAGGAGGGTGGCGAAACAGAATAGGTAACGTTATTCATCAATATGCTTAACAACAAATGTTTGTCTTTTGTAACATGCGTAACATATCATTTCTGTTTGTGTTTATCCAGGATAGAACGCGGGGAAGGCGTAGAGAACGTAGAAATACCTCAAGAAGAAGTAGATAACGCACTTGCCAAGTAACAGAATTTCTAACCTGTGCATTACATATAATTGTTTGTAAAGAGAGAAAAAAAGCATTCTAACATTGTCTTTGTTGTTCGTTTTATAGTGAGGTGTTATTTAGAAGCTTATCTAATGTGGAGGCAACGCGTATCATGTTCAAATCTTTGAAGCCGGGTATGCAAGTGTTAGATGCGATAGTAGATTGTTGGGTTGAAGAATTAAACTTAGAGGAGAGGTTGAAATCAGAAGGGTCATCTCTTCGCTTGTTTGTGAGCACAAAGGCAATGGTATGTTAACTTCAAAACATGTAGTTTTCATGATTATTCATTTTTTCAGGTTGATATATTTATGTATCTAATGTTGCTTGTTAAAAAACAAAAAATAGTTTCCATGGATGCTCAATGATGCCAACTGTAATGAGAATACACGGATGACAAGGTTTTCGTCAGCTATGGTCGCTTCGGTGCCATCTTATGAGAAGAAGCAAGACTTCAAGAGCTTTGATATCGTCTTTTTCCCTATACTTGAAAGGGCCCACTTCTACTTGTTGGTATTCGAGCTGAAAAACATTGCCAAAATGCTCATTGATAGTGACAAAAAGCGAGGGAGGCGTAGATGCAAGGATCACATTGATTTCCATAAGAAAGATACGGCGTATAAATACGTAAGTGGTTTTTGTGAGCTGCCTCTTTGTTTTGTTAGTCTTGGAATTTCTAACAACATACACGTTTATTGCAGAAGCACATGTTTGTGAAGTTTCTAAAAAGCATAAATCATCCGAAGGCTGCTGTGATTGGAGGGGCAGAGATACACAGGTTGGATGTGGAATGGGCTACGGCTGGCAATGGCACAGATTGTGGTGTATACCTGATGAGGCACATGGAGAAGTTCATGGGGCTTAATGTGCCTTTTGACTGCAATTTTAGCAGACATGGGCGCGCAAAGGAAGGTGAGATAAAGAAATTGCGGACGAGGTATGCGGCACATATTTTGCGTTCAGCGGTTAATACAAAGAAGGGGCAGGTGGAGGCTGCCGCAGCACTTAGGAAGTAACCGGGGCAGGTGGCTGGTGCCGCAGCTGGTAGGATGTTTATTTTGTTACTACCGGACTACGTCTTTTGTCAATGGTACACCTAGGCAGACAAACATGTTTGTATGTATCTGTAGTACAATCTAATATTTTGTTGGTGATACTATCTATGACTGTAACATATGTTAACTTATACAACGTTGTCTATCCGTAATTTAAGACCGCTGAATCGGTTGGACTAGCTTGTGTTTACTGTTTAGCATCTACAAATATATGAATGTTACATATGTTAATGTGTTAAAAAATGTGGCCCCTATTTTGAGTAGGGTTGTAGATGGTTTTGAGGATACTACAGAACACACAGTTAAAGATTAAGTTACATACATAACACCTAGTTCGAGGGCCGAACAGTTACAGGGGGCACTTCCATAACGTGCCTATGTTAAAAGAAACCAAAATCAAACTGACTTGACCCTATAAAGTAAATAGAAAACAACACATACACTAAAACAGCGAAAGATTAACGTTGTCTTCTTCTCCACTATCATGGCGAAAACGTACCATACTGAGCTCCAAAGCTTAGCTCAGACTCTTCACTGTCCTCACCTTCCCACGGATTGTGGCTTGCCCAACGAGCGAGAGTATTTGGGGAATTTGGACACAAGGGACAACCACAATACTCATGGTTGTACTCAGCTCCTATACATTCCCAACCCGGTGGTTTTAGGTCCTCTTTGGTTACCGAGTATGCAGTCCTGCTTGAGCCTTCACCATCAGTCTCCATATCTGCATCCTGTTTATAGCTCACATTGTTATTAGAATCATCTACCAGCATGGTGTCGTCGACGCCTTTCTTACATAGTTTACTATCTATGGAACTAGGACCATGTGGAGCACCATCGGCACCTACTTCTTCGCTATGTTGCATTAAGCCATGCGCATCCGTTTTTTTGGAAGTTACCTCATCTTCATCTTCAATCTTTCGACGTTTGGCTGCATGAGTGTTTGAAGGGCTCTCCATTTGATTTGCAAATTTGTTAGGCAAAGTTGACATGTAAGGGGTGGAAGGTAGAATAGGGATGGATATAAATAGTATATTTAAGTATGGGTAGATGGGTAGTTGGTAAGAATTAAATGTGTGGTTAGTGGTGTATTTTACCTTTATGTCAAATCACTTTTTAAAAAGGTGATAGTGATAGAAGTTAAGTTAATATTATATTCTCTTCTTTTTGTACTTTGTACTTGTCAGAAATTATTATTTATATAACACTTTATTTAATAAATCTACCATACCACAAGAACATTTTCATAGAAACCACATTCCAAATGTAATGCACAAGAACATTTTCATGTTTCTAAACTAGGCAACACAAGAACATTTTCATAGAAACCACATTCCATGCTATATTATAAAACACAAAACGGCATGTCTGGGTGGAACAATGTCATACATAACCATAACTTAAAAAAAAAGACATAGAAGTAGCTGGGGGGTGCAGGCTTGAAAATGACAACCATGTTACACACGTAACAAAACAGTAACAGCATCAGGTTGTAATTGTTACCAGTGTATAACCTGGTTCAAAAAAGCAGAGATCATGTATGCTTCCCCCCCATAGTACCAACTGTCCACTAGGCTTTGCGACCGCGTGCGGCCTCCTCCTTTGCCCTTTTCATTGCCGCAACCTTCTCACAGTTCCTTGCATCATGATCCGTGACATATTTGTGGCAGTTGTTGCATAGACGCGGCGCTTTGGGCATTTTGGGACGCTTGGATACGGCCTTCTCACCAGGCCCAGACAGTCTGCGATTCTTCCCACAACCCTTGTTGCGTGCAACTTCAGGATTGGCAACCACAAAGTCAACATCAGCCGGTTGGCCAATTATGTCCTCCACATCAGCTTCATTAGATTCCGGGGGTCCAACAGAAATAGATTCCCTTGATTTAGAAGTTGAGTTTGATTGATTTAAGCTGCTCAACCAAGTCGGCCAACGTAGTTTCATATGTCCTAGCAACATCGACACATTCAGTTATGAGTTCAAGAATCTCATTTCTAAGCAGAGAACCTGGATGGGTGTCAACACCATAACGGCTGCAAATGGAGAAGACTTTCTTTGGTAGAATATCACGACACCATCTATCAGCAACATATTGTTGAGGGATGCGGTCAACTTTCTTAATCATGTAAGCCGCAGAGACATGTCGGCAAAGGTAGCCAAGACGGGTAAAACCTCTGCATGAACATTCTGCCGTTGCATCCTCGCTATCAAACCGCACCTGTTTCAACCCATAAAAAAAGTTAACATATGTAACAAGGGCTATTGTGTAAACTGGATTAACAGAATTAAAAAGCTAGACTGGGGAAGAAAACAGAATGAACAGAACCAAAACAATATTGTTTTTTTAGCTGTAAACTTATATCTGTAACAGATGTAACAGTCTATGTTAACATATGTAACAAAAAATATACTCATAGTGGACAGTAAACTAAGTACCAGGAGTTCAAATTGGGGTACCTGGTAAACATTGGTGACATCACGACGCTTGTCAAGTTGTGTGACAGAGATTACGGCAGGCATGTTGTCTTGCTCGTCAACATTTGATATGTAGCAGGCAAACTTCCCCTTCACTATCTCCTTCTTTACTTCATTGAATACATTATTGGTGTATAGAGTAAAGGCATGCTGCTCAATTGGCAATTCAGTAGACGGAACAAAGACTGTCGAGGAGGTTTTGTACTCAGCAACCCGCTGACGGTAGCGCTGACTATCTAGACGAGATTCATAACACAACATAAACTGAACAAGTGTGTTTGCACTGGTTGAATTGACTTTAAACGCACTGTTGGAGCTCTCGCTTCTTGATGTGTTTTCATCAAGCAAGACATTGGAATTTCCCTAAAAAAAGCCGGCACCCATAATTCCTTGATGGCAAACATATCGTTCAACCACTGATTTTCTTGAAGACCAAATGTCTCTATCAACGCATGCCATCGAGCTTCAAACGTCGCCGGTTTGATGAAAATGTTCCACACCAGTTTGTGAATGCAAGCCCGAAACTCAGTGTTCTCTAAAACAGCTCCAGAAACCTAGGTGCATTTTTAAACAAAAAAAAAGGAAACAAAAGAAAAAAAAAACTGACAAATTAGTACCCGAATACATGTGTATTTAGGATTAAAATAGAGGCAATAATATAATACAAAACATTACCTTTGTGGGTAGTTTTTTCATTATATGCCACATACAGAGCCGATGGCGCGCCTCAGTAAACACTTGTGGTACAGCCTGCATCATTGCAGGATCTTGATCACTCAACTGGAGACGAGGCTGTGAACCATGAGCTTTTAAAAAGCTTTCAAGCAACCACACATACGAATCTATCGTTTCATTAATTATCAAGCCTGCGCCAAAGGTAACACACTGTTTATGGTGGTCCACACCAGTGAAAGGCACAAACACCATGTTGTACCTGAAACATTATATAAGGATACGTATGTTAAGAAGTCACAAAAACTGACTGCCAGAAAGTTGTAACACACGTTAAGCTAGGAAGAAAAATAACATACTTGTTTGTGTTGTATGTGGCATCAAAGGCTAAAACTTCACCGAAAGCCTTATAGTTCAGTTTCGAGATTTCATCCGCCCAGAAAACAGAGTGTAATTTACCATCACGCACAACAAAGTCATAAAAAAAATCTGGTAAATTTTCAACCCGGTCACGCAAGCGATCAAGAAACAATGAAGAATCCCTTTCGCCAATAAAAATCCTTAGTTGTTTACTAAAATTCTTGAAATCAACCGCAGTACCATTGACATTATGGTGGCCGCCTTTAAGAGACACTAAGTACCTATGAGCTTTCACGGGGCCAACACGGTTTAGACTCATACTATGAATAAACTGTTTTGTCGAGAAAGAAAGTTTACGAGAAATCTTAGCAAGATCAAGGTTATCTTTATCCCAAAGCTGATGATTATGAACCTCATTGAAACGAATAACTTTAAAACACGAACCACCACAAGTGATTGTGTAATACCCCAAAATTCTTTTAAACATAATAAAACTATTTTGATCTTAACTGTTAGATAATTAATTATATTTTCTTATAATTATATGTATTATAATTTGGTTTAAAAAGAATTCCAAGTCATGCAATATGCATGATGTACGTATGTTGTTAGATAAAGAAAATAGTATAAATAATTAGAATGGTTATTACTTTGAGCCTTCACGTACAATTCGAATAATCTGTTTCAAGTTCATCCCTTTCAAAATATTGACAATTTCAAATTCATAATCTGTTATATCCTAGCGAATTGACCGACAAATTGGGAAGCAATTATTGGTACGATCAATAATATAAACCATGGTGATCTTTAATCTTCTTCAATCACATTTCGAATTCAATTTCCTTGCTTCGTTAAAATCGTCGCCTTCCGTTTCGCCGTAGCTTTCCATCACGCCGCACCACCTCCCTTACAATTTCTCAAGCTCCGTCACCGCACTACACTTTTGTAACCACCACTGCGCCATTCAGGATCAAACCGTTGCGCTGCTATCCACGTTGACGCCTTTGGATCATACGTTTTGTTCCCTGTTCGCGGCCTAGCCCTTGTCACTCGTTCATTTGTTGTTGCGATCACCACGGTAAACCTTCGTGGCTCAACCGGTTGCTACCACGAACGGTCGCCGTTACTGGCGGTTCCATTCATTTTGTAGCTGACCACACTAATCGTCTCCGCGAAGCCCACTAGTTTGTTTACGTTGCTCATTGACGGAGGTTTTCGTGTTCGTTTGAATTCTCTTCATTTTGTTACTTGCTGAATTAAGGTACGGATTCTGTTTTCTTTTAATCATAGTATAACTTTCATTTCCTTCCATGTGTATGGGTTCGTTAGTCGTATCATCATAGTATAAAATTCATATCCGTTACTTTGTAGTACGGATTTACGTCTATTTTTAGAGTCTGTTTGTCATCATTTTATACGTATCATCGGTTCGTATTTGGTTCATTATTTGGATCAGTGTGTATTTGTCAGTTTTTTTGTTAGTGTGTCATAGCATGCCATGCCTCTGACTTGTACTCATGGCCGCATGTTCCAGTTAGTGTCATTTTTAGTTTGCCTGTAATTATTTACATGGCCTTAGCTTTTGTACTCTGTCACCCGAGCAGTTTGTTTTGACTTGTCGTTGGGGCGTCAGCGACATGAACACTTTCCGTGACAGTGCGTAATCAAAATCACGGCGTCTCTAACATGGTCCCTTAGAGGCGTATGGATATATCCTAGATCTGATTCTGACTTATGATATATGTTTCTGTTTTGTGGAGATTGGAATAATGGGTGTACGCCACGCTCACCATCTCATAGGTGCATGGACTAGCTAGCTATGTACCAGTTTGTTTAGGCTCGTGGGTGCTTCCGTTTGACGTGACTTAATTTATTGTTATGAATAGTCACGTAGTTTGATGTATGTATCTGTTCTGATAAGTTTCTGATATTGTTCTTATATGCTTCGGTATGTGTCTGATTATTGTTCCGGTTAAGTATCAGGTTTCGCGTCGAGTTATGTTCGTCAGTTGTTTCGATATAAAAGTTTGGTTTCGAGTTTGAAATAGTGTTCGTTTGATTTTCGTATTCCCTTTCGTATGTTCACTTCGGTCTCGCTTCTATTATGTCTTGATTTTCCGCTGCGTTGAAGTTACTTGTACTGTTGATTTCTCCGTTACTGGGCAATTTTGGCTCAGCCGTATTTTCTTTTGTTGTGTTGTCTTATTTTTCGCAGGAAATCTGGGAAGTTCGGGGATTTAGTGACGAGCGTTAAAAGAAGTTGGAAATCATGATTCATTAATTTGGTGCTACAATGTAATAAATGGTATTAGGATCTTTTCATTTTAATATTATGGATTGGTTTTTGGATTTGATATCTGTAAGAGTGACACGCCAGCCCTAGCAGGGTTGGGGTGTGACAATTATGGTATCAGAGCCCAGGCTCTTTCCTGTAGAAAATTTAAACTTTAATAAATAAACCTGTGAGGTAAAGGGGTAGACGTTAGGTTAGGATTCATCTTTGTCATTTTCTGCATAATATAAATGCTTTCTCTGCTCACACGTATAACTTCCTTTCAGAATGGCTCCTAGACGTACGAACAACTCTAATAATGATGCTGAGACTTCTGGTGACGTTCCTCTTGAGACTCTCGTCGCGAACGCTGTCAACGCAGTGATTGCTGGTTTGGTTCCTAACTTGATCCAACAGTTGCAGCAGGCTAACGCCAACGCCAATGCTAATGCTAATGCTAACGGCAACGATAATGCCAATGCTAATGCTAATGAAAATCCTCCTGATGGCATTCATGTCTGGTTGGAGCGTTTTCAAAAGCAAAAGCCAAAGTCTTTTAGTACTGCTGATACTCCGGTGGAAGCGGAGAATTGGATTGCCCATATTGAGAAGTTGTTTGAAGTTTTGGGAGTCGACGACGTTTTCAAAGTTAGGCTTGCTAGCTATAAGTTGGAGGATGATGCTCACCGTTGGTGGAAGACTCTAAAGAATGCTCGGGGAGGTGATTCATACTATGCTGCTACATTGCCATGGAATGACTTTCGTACACTGTTCTATCAGCAATACTTTACTGATGCTGACCGCAGCGAGTATTTGAGGGAGTATTCTACGATCATGCAGGATGACGACTAACCAATCATGGAATTTAAAGCTCGTTTCTGTCGCCTGGTGAGTTTTCTGGGCCCAACCGCTGGTACTCATGAGCAGCAAACCAATCGTTTCAAGTGGGCTGTGTGTGATCGGGATAGGAAATTTATCCTGAACCTTCGTTTTGCGGACATTAAAGAGATTGTGGATGCGGTCAAGAATTTGGATAATGATAAGAAACATCGGGAGAAGACTTTTGATGATAGTCGCAAACGACCAAGGGAAAACAACCAGGGTAATTCTTCTACTCGTGATGGCGATGATCAATTCCAAGGCCGTAGGCACCGTTTTGACAAGAATTACAATAATCAGAACCAAAGGCTAGCGCAACAAAATCAGGTTCCAAATCAAGCTCAGGCTCAGAACCCGCACAACCCCCCGCCAAACCGTGACCCTCCTTGTGCCACTTGTGGGAAACCTCATAAAGGGGTTTGCCGTCGAGCTGCAGGACTTTGTTTCAATTGTGGAGATGCAGGACATATGGTTAGGGAGTGCCCTCAGGTCAACCCTAGAGCTAATACAGGGGGAAACGCCACTAATGCCCCAGGTATGGTTTTGGTTAAGTGCGTATTTTGATAAATATGATATGATTACGTGCTCTAGTTGATACTTGTGCACCCAATATGTGATAACACTTTTGTTTGCTAAGTATTTGAAGTCTACTCTAATTGCCTTAGAGTACCCTCTAGTTAATTTGGCCTTTGAGAGATGCACTGTTACTAAATTATGTTTATAGAGGTTGTCCAAATTGAATCGTGTCCATTATATATTTCACATAATTCTAGAAAACTTGCCATCTATTGTAGCTATCTATATCCGTTTACATACTTTGATATTCGATATGTGTGAGTTGTCTGATCTCATTCGAGTCCTGATTCATTTAGTTCCTTTATATTATTCCAAGAATTCGTAAATCCATTTAGTAGATGACATGCCATTATACATTTGTGACCATTGAAATAAGTTATATATAAATTTGCTTGTTACTCGTATGTAACAATTTTGAGGACAAAATTTTTTTTAGTGGGGTAGAATTGTAATACCCCAAAATTCTTTTAAACATAATAAAACTATTTTGATCTTAACTGTTAGATAATTAATTATATTTTCTAATAATTATATGTATTATAATTTGGTTTAAAAAGAATTCCAAGTCATGCAATATGCATGATGTACGTATGTTGTTAGATAAAGAAAATAGTATAAATAATTAGAATGGTTATTACTTTTAGCCTTCACGTACAATTCGAATAATCTGTTTCAAGTTCATCCCTTTCAAAATATTGACAATTTCAAATTCATAATCTGTTATATCCTAGCGAATTGACCGACAAATTGGGAAGCAATTATTGGTACGATCAATAATATAAACCATGGTGATCTTTAATCTTCTTCAATCACATTTCGAATTCAATTTCCTTGTTTCGTTAAAATCGCCGCCTTCCGTTTCGCCGTAGCTTTCCATCACGCCGCACCACCTCCCTTACAATTTCTCAAGCTCCGTCACCGCACTACACTTTTGTAACCACCACTGCGCCATTCAGGATCAAACCGTTGCGCTGCTATCCACGTTGACGCCTTTGGATCATACGTTTCGTTCCCTGTTCGTGGCCTAGCCCTTGTCACTCGTTCATTTGTTGTTGCGATCACCGCGGTAAACCTTCGTGGCTCAACCGGTTGCTACCACGAACGGTCGCCGTTACTGGCGGTTCCATTCATTTTGTAGCTGACCACACTAATCGTCTCCGCGAAGCCCACTAGTTTGTTTACGTTGCTCATTGACGGAGGTTTTCGTGTTCGTTTGAATTCTCTTCATTTTGTTACTTGCTGAATTAAGGTACGGATTCTGTTTTCTTTTAATCATAGTATAACTTTCATTTCCTTCCATGTGTATGGGTTCGTTAGTCGTATCATCATAGTATAAAATTCATATCCGTTACTTTGTAGTACGGATTTACGTCTATTTTTAGAGTCTGTTTGTCATCATTTTATACGTATCATCGGTTCGTATTTGGTTCATTATTTGGATCAGTGTGTATTTGTCAGTTTTTTTGTTAGTGTGTCATAGCATGCCATGCCTCTGACTTGTACTCATGGCCGCATGTTCCAGTTAGTGTCATTTTTAGTTTGCCTGTAATTATTTACATGGCCTTAGCTTTTGTACTCTGTCACCCGAGCAGTTTGTTTTGACTTGTCGTTGGGGCGTCAGCGACATGAACACTTTCCGTGACAGTGCGTAATCAAAATCACGGCGTCTCTAACATGGTCCCTTAGAGGCGTATGGATATATCCTAGATCTGATTCTGACTTATGATATATGTTTCTGTTTTGTGGAGATTGGAATAATGGGTGTACGCCACGCTCACCATCTCATAGGTGCATGGACTAGCTAGCTATGTACCAGTTTGTTTAGGCTCGTGGGTGCTTCCGTTTGACGTGACTTAATTTATTGTTATGAATAGTCACGTAGTTTGATGTATGTATCTGTTCTGATAAGTTTCTGATATTGTTCTTATATGCTTCGGTATGTGTCTGATTATTGTTCCGGTTAAGTATCAGGTTTCGCGTCGAGTTATGTTCGTCAGTTGTTTCGATATAAAAGTTTGGTTTCGAGTTTGAAATAGTGTTCGTTTGATTTTCGTATTCCCTTTCGTATGTTCACTTCGGTCTCGCTTCTATTATGTCTTGATTTTCCGCTGCGTTGAAGTTACTTGTACTGTTGATTTCTCCGTTACTGGGCAATTTTGGCTCAGCCGTATTTTCTTTTGTTGTGTTGTCTTATTTTTCGCAGGAAATCTGGGAAGTTCAGGGATTTAGTGACGAGCGTTAAAAGAAGTTGGAAATCATGATTCATTAATTTGGTGCTACAATGTAATAAATGGTATTAGGATCTTTTCATTTTAATATTATGGATTGGTTTTTGGATTTGATATCTGTAAGAGTGACACGCCAGCCCTAGCAGGGTTGGGGTGTGACAATTATGGTATCAGAGCCCAGGCTCTTTCCTGTAGAAAATTTAAACTTTAATAAATAAACCTGTGAGGTAAAGGGGTAGACGTTGGGTTAGGATTCATCTTTGTCATTTTCTGCATAATATAAATGCTTTCTCTGCTCACACGTATAACTTCCTTTCAGAATGGCTCCTAGACGTACGAACAACTCTAATAATGATGCTGAGACTTCTGGTGACGTTCCTCTTGAGACTCTCGTCGCGAACGCTGTCAACGCAGTGATTGCTGGTTTGGTTCCTAACTTGATCCAACAGTTGCAGCAGGCTAACGCCAACGCCAATGCTAATGCTAATGCTAACGGCAACGATAATGCCAATGCTAATGCTAATGAAAATCCTCCTGATGGCATTCATGTCTGGTTGGAGCGTTTTCAAAAGCAAAAGCCAAAGTCTTTTAGTACTGCTGATACTCCGGTGGAAGCGGAGAATTGGATTGCCCATATTGAGAAGTTGTTTGAAGTTTTGGGAGTCGACGACGTTTTCAAAGTTAGGCTTGCTAGCTATAAGTTGGAGGATGATGCTCACCGTTGGTGGAAGACTCTAAAGAATGCTCGGGGAGGTGATAACTATGCTGCTACATTGCCATGGAATGACTTTCGTACACTGTTCTATCAGCAATACTTTACTGATGCTGACCGCAGCGAGTATTTGAGGGAGTATTCTACGATCATGCAGGATGACGACTAACCAATCATGGAATTTAAAGCTCGTTTCTGTCGCCTGGTGAGTTTTCTGGGCCCAACCGCTGGTACTCATGAGCAGCAAACCAATCGTTTCAAGTGGGCTGTGTGTGATCGGGATAGGAAATTTATCCTAAACCTTCGTTTTGCGGACATTAAAGAGATTGTGGATGCGGTCAAGAATTTGGATAATGATAAGAAACATCGGGAGAAGACTTTTGATGATAGTCGCAAACGACCAAGGGAAAACAACCAGGGTAATTCTTCTACTCGTGATGGCGATGATCAATTCCAAGGCCGTAGGCACCGTTTTGACAAGAATTACAATAATCAGAACCAAAGGCTAGCGCAACAAAATCAGGTTCCAAATCAAGCTCAGGCTCAGAACCCGCACAACCCCCCGCCAAACCGTGACCCTCCTTGTGCCACTTGTGGGAAACCTCATAAAGGGGTTTGCCGTCGAGCTGCAGGACTTTGTTTCAATTGTGGAGATGCAGAAAATATGGTTAGGGAGTGCCCTCAGGTCAACCCTAGAGCTAATACAGGGGGAAACGCCACTAATGCCCCAGGTATGGTTTTGGTTAAGTGCGTATTTTGATAAATATGATATGATTACGTGCTCTAGTTGATACTTGTGCACCCAATATGTGATAACACTTTTGTTTGCTAAGTATTTGAAGTCTACTCTAATTGCCTTAGAGTACCCTCTAGTTAATTTGGCCTTTGAGAGATGCACTGTTACTAAATTATGTTTATAGAGGTTGTCCAAATTGAATCGTGTCCATTATATATTTCACATAATTCTAGAAAACTTGCCATCTATTGTAGCTATCTATATCCGTTTACATACTTTGATATTCGATATGTGTGAGTTGTCTGATCTCATTCGAGTCCTGATTCATTTAGTTCCTTTATATTATTCCAAGAATTCGTAAATCCATTTAGTAGATGACATGCCATTATACATTTGTGACCATTGAAATAAGTTATATATAAATTTGCTTGTTACTCGTATGTAACAATTTTGAGGACAAAATTTTTTTTAGTGGGGTAGAATTGTAATACCCCAAAATTCTTTTAAACATAATAAAACTATTTTGATCTTAACTGTTAGATAATTAATTATATTTTCTAATAATTATATGTATTATAATTTGGTTTAAAAAGAATTCCAAGTCATGCAATATGCATGATGTACGTATGTTGTTAGATAAAGAAAATAGTATAAATAATTAGAATGGTTATTACTTTTAGCCTTCACGTACAATTCGAATAATCTGTTTCAAGTTCATCCCTTTCAAAATATTGACAATTTCAAATTCATAATCTGTTATATCCTAGCGAATTGACCGACAAATTGGGAAGCAATTATTGGTACGATCAATAATATAAACCATGGTGATCTTTAATCTTCTTCAATCACATTTCGAATTCAATTTCCTTGTTTCGTTAAAATCGCCGCCTTCCGTTTCGCCGTAGCTTTCCATCACGCCGCACCACCTCCCTTACAATTTCTCAAGCTCCGTCACCGCACTACACTTTTGTAACCACCACTGCGCCATTCAGGATCAAACCGTTGCGCTGCTATCCACGTTGACGCCTTTGGATCATACGTTTCGTTCCCTGTTCGCGGCCTAGCCCTTGTCACTCGTTCATTTGTTGTTGCGATCACCGCGGTAAACCTTCGTGGCTCAACCGGTTGCTACCACGAACGGTCGCCGTTACTGGCGGTTCCATTCATTTTGTAGCTGACCACACTAATCGTCTCCGCGAAGCCCACTAGTTTGTTTACGTTGCTCATTGACGGAGGTTTTCGTGTTCGTTTGAATTCTCTTCATTTTGTTACTTGCTGAATTAAGGTACGGATTCTGTTTTCTTTTAATCATAGTATAACTTTCATTTCCTTCCATGTGTATGGGTTCGTTAGTCGTATCATCATAGTATAAAATTCATATCCGTTACTTTGTAGTACGGATTTACGTCTATTTTTAGAGTCTGTTTGTCATCATTTTATACGTATCATCGGTTCGTATTTGGTTCATTATTTGGATCAGTGTGTATTTGTCAGTTTTTTTGTTAGTGTGTCATAGCATGCCATGCCTCTGACTTGTACTCATGGCCGCATGTTCCAGTTAGTGTCATTTTTAGTTTGCCTGTAATTATTTACATGGCCTTAGCTTTTGTACTCTGTCACCCGAGCAGTTTGTTTTGACTTGTCGTTGGGGCGTCAGCGACATGAACACTTTCCGTGACAGTGCGTAATCAAAATCACGGCGTCTCTAACATGGTCCCTTAGAGGCGTATGGATATATCCTAGATCTGATTCTGACTTATGATATATGTTTCTGTTTTGTGGAGATTGGAATAATGGGTGTACGCCACGCTCACCATCTCATAGGTGCATGGACTAGCTAGCTATGTACCAGTTTGTTTAGGCTCGTGGGTGCTTCCGTTTGACGTGACTTAATTTATTGTTATGAATAGTCACGTAGTTTGATGTATGTATCTGTTCTGATAAGTTTCTGATATTGTTCTTATATGCTTCGGTATGTGTCTGATTATTGTTCCGGTTAAGTATCAGGTTTCGCGTCGAGTTATGTTCGTCAGTTGTTTCGATATAAAAGTTTGGTTTCGAGTTTGAAATAGTGTTCGTTTGATTTTCGTATTCCCTTTCGTATGTTCACTTCGGTCTCGCTTCTATTATGTCTTGATTTTCCGCTGCGTTGAAGTTACTTGTACTGTTGATTTCTCCGTTACTGGGCAATTTTGGCTCAGCCGTATTTTCTTTTGTTGTGTTGTCTTATTTTTCGCAGGAAATCTGGGAAGTTCGGGGATTTAGTGACGAGCGTTAAAAGAAGTTGGAAATCATGATTCATTAATTTGGTGCTACAATGTAATAAATGGTATTAGGATCTTTTCATTTTAATATTATGGATTGGTTTTTGGATTTGATATCTGTAAGAGTGACACGCCAGCCCTAGCCGGGTTGGGGTGTGACAGATTGAAACTAACAAGTGGGCTTGGCAGTTGGAAAGGCTGAATGAAGTTTTACGGGGTTTAACAGAAGACTCGTCATGAGTGTCAAAGGTTTTATTAACCCGAGGTTTACCGTATTTGCAACAACGCAGGTACTTGTGTGTCGGGGTACCCAACCATCGCTTAGTTTGCCCCTTCTTAACTGAAAAGCCAGCTTGTTGCGCATACTCCTTGTACATGGTGATTACTGCCTCGAACGTCTCGAAAGTCTGATCAACAACAGGCACCAACCGGGGGCTCACATTCGGGATCCAGAATTGGGTTCCATTAGGTGTTGCAATAACATAGTACGGCTCGGTATCTTCACCTTCACCTGTACAAAACCCTCTAAGTTAAAAAGCTTTAAAAGTAAAATGTTTTATATAAACTTTTAAGAAAAAAGCAAACAACAACCACAAAAGTTAAATGAAAACAAATATAAAATAGCATATTAACAACTATTATTGGAGGGGTGCAGGGGCAATAAACGTGTTTTACGTTCGTTAACTTTGGGTATTCTACTTGTAATAATGGGGTGCAATAGGTAAGACAAAAAACGATAATCATTAGGTTAAAAAAGATTCATCAACACTCAAACCTCCATAAAAAGTGACTAATGCACAAAACTATAAATAAAAACACGTAAGGGGGCTCATCAAACAAAAACTCATGCATTCTAAAACAACACACAAAACACAAATTATTTATACTCAAATGTTTTCCAAAAATAACGTACCTATTCCATCCACTGCTTCATAGTGATTCTCTTCAACGTTCATTAACACAGATGACGATCCAACATTAAGTCCTGTAGAAAGAAAAAAAAAGTTATTATCTAATAAAAAAAAGAACATCGAAGGTTTTTACATAAAAATAAACACTTATAAGCCTAACAGAAAACATATGAACATAACTAAAGAACATGATCAGACGATAACTTGTGTGTGTTTGGAGGTCAGAGGGTTAAAAAAACAAAAAAATTAAACGATGTTAAAAAAATATGTACAAACCTTCTGATCCATCATCGTCACTTTGTTGCTCTGATTCTGATGCAATAGGAGAATTTTCTTAAAAATCAGACGATACATCATTATACACATGATCAGAGCTTAATAAATGAGGCGGATCTCCTTCATTAGATTCCATAACATGAAGAGTTAATGAGGGGAGAAGAAGGTTCAGGGAAGTAAATGAGGGTTGAAGAAGAAGCAAAAAGGTGAAAGAAACTAAAAATGGGGGGAAAGATATGGGGGTGTGTGAAGTAATTATGGAAAGTGTGTAAGGCAGGGATCGAGTACAACTTGGCAGAAGGTTTGAAAGATTTTTAGGTGGGATTTTACATATCTACCCTTATACACAATAAACTAATGTTAAATGAGATGATGGGGTGGAACAATAATAGCCACATAATGGGTTTGTGGGGGTTTTTTCATTTTAGGGGGTTTCTTCTCTATACTTAGCCTATATATATACATATATATATATCTCAAACCAAATATCTTCTACACACACCAAAAACTTAAACCAAATATCTTCTACACTATAAAAAACCCATTCTTTTAAACACCTCGTAAAAATGACATCGTGGAATGTAAATCACGAGATCGCGTTAGTGACATCGTTAATCAACATCCAAAACATACATCATCCTCCTCCCCTTATGAGGTCTTCGCTTTGGCGCAATGTATTGGTGGAATTCAATCAATTAAGCGGTACAAATGAACGCAACATAAATCAGTCCATTAGTAAGTGGTAGGATCTCTTCAGCAAGTGTAAACGTACCAGATGGAATGTCCTCTTTGAAGCAACGATTGCAGAGCACCCTTATATTGCTGAGGATATGGCAATCTAACTCTCACAAGTCAACTATGTGGCTATGCACGACATCAACTTCACCCATGTTGCGGCATGGCAATTGTTGTGTTAGGTTAAAATAATGTAGTCTGATATTAATGTTTAACGTTTAATGTTTTTTTTTAAATTTGTATGATATTAATGTTGAATTTTTTTAAATTAATGAAAATAACCGCTAAAAGAAAAAAAAATTAAAATTAAAAACTAACAATCAAATATTATACAAACATAATTAAAAACATTACATAAACCTAAATTATATATCTTACACACTCATAAACCTAATTAAAACATTACTTAAACATAAACTTAATTAAAACATTACTTAAAGATAAACCTAATTAAAACATTACTTAATCACACCAATTAATACATGCAATCCCAATCCTCTAGAGTAGTCTTTGGAGACGACACGTCACGATCGCTATCACGACCGTCCGACCTAGCGTCTTGATGGGTGCATCCGAAGTCAGGACTTGGAAGACGATACGGTTCATCATCCATAGTGGCCTACTCCTAACCCGGGTCAGTTTTGTACGCTTCAGCCTAGCTAGGTACGAGTTGTGTTGGGCAAGTGTTTGAAACATGAGGGTTTGGGGTGAAGTGTGTTTGCGTCTCCCCAACATATAGTTGATTAAATTGTAGTACAACCATAGGGTAGTCATAGGCCTAGTTAAACTCCTCGTCTGTAACTGGAGCATTTGGATCGACCATTGATTGAGTAGGTAAAGGAGTAGGGATTATTAGTTACGGAGGAGTGTAGAGTAGATGATGAGGAGTGTACACTAGTTGAGAATAAGTGTACACTTGTTAAGAGGAGACGGCACTGGTTGAGGAGGAGGAGGAGCGACAATGGTTTTGAACGTTGACTGGCACGTCGGCGAGAATATCGCCTGAGGTTGGAAGGTCCAGCTGCTTCACTAGGATAACCACCATCCATATCTTTGAAATTTTGAATTTAGATTGAATTGTGAATAATAATTGTTCACAATAACGGTCAATTTGTCTTGTATTTATACGGTTAAAAAACTATCCGTTTGAAAAGTAACCGTTTGAATATTAAATATTATTCGTATTTTATTATAATTATTTATTTAATAAATTTACTTTTATTAAATAGTATTCGTGTTTTATTATTATTTTTCTATTTAATAAATTTACTTTTATTTTATATAATGTTATTTATTTAAATTTGTATATTTAAATAAAAAAATAATTAAGCAATGATTACTCAATGATTACTCAATGATTATCAAGCCCCCATTCACTACACACCTACTTTACATAAAGCCTCCATCAAGCCGCTCATATTACTTTATTAATATTTTATTCCATCAAGCCACCACTACACAGCCTTAAAACCAACCAAGCATACAATATTGATAAACCACATGGACCAATCAAACAATTAACTCAAACAACTTTGCGTTTCAATCATAGCATATGATAAGTAAACAATATATGAACAAGACTAGCTGACTACCCGGGAGCGTCCCGGGATTGAAATTTAATAATATTTAATGTCGCTTGTCGTTAAGCATTATCAGAAAGTGGTTGACGCTAATTTTATGTGTGCACATGTTGTATACAACATGCCATGGAATTAGTCGAGTTTATAATAATCAGTAATATATAATATGATACAAACCTAACTGTGAACAATGCATAAAGACGACCAGTCATTTATTTGTAGCAGAACAACATATATATATATATATAACCGCTAAAACATCAAATTACTTACGCCCCACTTACGGTGTGCACATATAATGTATATATGTGTGGCCCTCGGGGGGCAAAAGTAAAGTTGCACTAGTTTTAACGTATTTTACTAATTTCGTGAAAATAACGTTAAAAATGGACGGTTAATCATGCATCATGTGGTGGCGTTGATAGCCAAAAGACAAGGGGCACATGCACTGATCTGGTTTGTCCCGATTGCTAAGTGTTCTGTGCCTTATGTCCAAGGCTTGATACCAAACCACATCGAGCCGGGGGTCTCACTGGAAGCAGCCTCTCTATTCTTAGGGTAGAGGTAAGGCTGTCTACATCTTACCCTCCTCAGACCCTACCTTAGCTTTGCTATAGGTGGGATTAACTGAGTATGATGATGATGATGATGATGATGATGATGATGAATACATCAAATTACTATCCAAGTGATCAATAACAACTTAATTAACCAACCTAATGTTCTTTCAGAATCCTTCCCTTAAATTTTAGAAGTTGAATGATGTTGAATGAGATGGTAAGGGTTGGAAAGTTGGCATATATATGTTGTTAAAAGTAAAATGAAAATAATGTTGACCTGAGCATTGATATCAAGGTCAATCTCTGTTGCTGTTGACTGAAAACTCGGGTTATGGCGAGCTACAATATCGAATGCCTTGCTAAGATCTTCAGGGAACAACTGAGTAAGAGCTATCCCAATGTTTCTTTTGTCTTCATTTGACATTTTCCTGAAATATATTACGGTTTCAACTTTTCACAAACTTAACACTTAGTACTAATAATCAAATACCTAAAATAACACTCTATAAGAGAGAATAAAAAATATAAATATATATATGGCCCAGAACAAACATCACCATTATAATGGATGAGCGAAAAAATCGAGTAACTTAATGTATATAATTAACTGCGACAAAAAGACCGTCAAGAACAGTCATATACTCATATTAAATCGTTAAGCAAGATGATAAGCCTAATAAAATCTAGCATGTAAGGAATGATCACTAATGATCTCTTGGTCAACATTATCTTTTGGTGCTAACTACTTTTGATTAAGATCAACAGTCAAGATCACGGTTAGTAAAAATACTAAAACAAAAAATATATAACTGAATTCGGTTGGCATGTCTGTTTACTCTATTCCTCCAGCAAACATATAACATTCATGCTATAAATCCAAATGCATAATAAATTGATACTGTGAACAGTTCTAATTTAATACTATAAAGGAACACAACTAAAAATGCCGAGGCTAACCTGAGATTTGGACCATGACAGATCAAGCAAGTCTTCCAGATACAGTGTCTGGCACTACAATAGGATCCAAGCTTATAGATTTCCGGCTTATAGATAAGCGTCCTCTTCTTTTCCTTTCAGGCACATTTCCTAAATTTGTAGACAATGCAGTTGGTTCCGGTGACCCGTTTGACGTCAACAACACATTCAAATTACCTCAGACGAATGAAAATGGTTTAGTATTCATACAAGAGCAACTCAATCCATTGTTAGATGTTAATCTTGATTCATATTATCGAACATGTGTTAATTTGTTTATGTACATATGTTAGGTTATTATCCTAAGTTTAGAAACATCTATATGTGATCGGGTATGTCACATATTAGTTAATGGTTGTGTTGGTTAAGTATAGGGTTGCACCGGTTCATGTCACACCGGTTAGGAAGTATAAATAGGGTCAAACATTTGTGTTTTATTTGTGTTGAAAGTCAAGTTTATAAAACTTCCTTTCTAATAACTTCCCTCCATAATTTTCCCTCCTCCTTTCTAACATTCATACGATCGCACAACATCATCAAGAACAATCCAATTCATTCCAGATTTCTATATTTCAAACATGGCATCAGAGCCAACGATCAAGACCTGTGGTATATTCGATGTAGAAAGAAACGAAGCAGTCAAGAAGATAGGGACAGAGGGCGGTTACGGGAAAGGGTCGCTAATCCCTAGTCTAGTGTATGATCATGAGGATCATCGATGGAAGGCCAAGAAGGCGAACCAAGAAAGCATAGGAGACTCTCTCAATATGCAATTATCTTCGTTTAACATCGGATTAAGTGGAAGTGTATCCGTGAGGGATACCGAATCAAAGAAAAGAAGTGCACAAAGGGAGTTCAATCGGCAAGTAAAGAAAGAAAAGGATGTGGCCGAATACCCCTCTACCATGTGTTGTAGTAAGTGCAAAGAACCCTTTCATTATAGGCATAATTGTCCTAAGAAAATTGGTAAAACCGAATTTATGGTTAAGGGTAGTGATGAAAAGGGTTGGGATGATTTGTGGTTTGTTAGTTTGACTCGCCAAGAACACGGTTGTGGCAACAAGAGTTTGTTTATTGTCTTGAACAATTCATTTGGTGTAGAAGGTTGCCCAAAAGGTTATAGAAACGAATATTTCCGTGGTAAAGGATGTGTGGCGATTACTAGTTGTGGAAGAGAACATAAGATTCAAAATGTTTTCTATATACCCACACTTAGAAAGAATATATTGAGTGTTGAGAAATTGACACAAGAGGGATTTGAAGTGTTTTGTATGTTATATATTAACCGAAAACTAACCAAAAACTAACCAAACACCTCAAATTTAAAATTTCAACAAGAGGGATTTGAAGTGTTTTGTATGTTATATATCAAGCCTGGCCCAAATGAAGGCTGAATTGGTTAACTGAACTGTTTTGTATGTTATATATTAACCGAAAACTAACCAAACACCTCAAATTTAAAATTTCAACAACCAAAAATTTCGGTTATGGGTTAAAACTGAACTGAACCATGTACACCCCTACAATATTAGAAAAAAATGTTGGAACAGAGGGAGTACAAAAACAGACCAGTGAAGAGGGCTAAGATTGTTAAAAAGAAAATTTCGGTTTGTTTTAGAAATTACGTTGAAAAAAAATAGAAGTCACTTCCTCATCACGATTTATTTTACTTTTATGGTATTTCTCACTCAATAACCATCCCAGTGGCTTGAAAACTTTGAATTCACTCTGGGTCTCAAGACAAGGATTGATGACATGAACCAAATAGTAACTCCAATATTATGTTCATCTCAGTCAACCCCGGTAGATGATGCCTGCACCCTGGCCAGCTCAGATTAGGTGTAGCGATTCGAAAGCTCTGGCATGGTGCAGTCATGGCTTAAGCCCCTCAACAGGGCTGGGCTAATCCAAAACTTGCATCAGATTGCTGTTGCTGAGACTGCAATGACATGTCATCAAGAAATATTATTTGCAAAATCAATGCCCTATTGAGCTATTAACTATTATATACGAATTTCTTACCTGTGCGTAATGTTGATAAATCTAGTCACGAGGATGAATGAATGTCATCCCAGGTCGCTGACATGGATACTACATATAGAGTGTGGAGGCTGCATGAGGCCCAACATGGTTGGGACTAAATGGAGTCATCATTGCATCTGGAGGCCTGTAGCCTATTCCTGCAGGTGAAGATGGTGGGACCCATGGGCGAGGTAAATGTTGAGGCAGTGCACCAGGTTGGTGTTCAGTAGAAATAGGAGACCTATGAGCTGAACCAAGCTGAGGAAATTCAGTGTTGTAATTCAAAACCGGTGTATACAATGGCTGTATGGAATATGAGCCACCATTAAACCCAAACCCAGGATCAAATCTTTGTGCAAGATGGTGGGACCCATGGGCGAGGTAAATGTTGAGGCAGTGCACCAGGTTGGTGTTCAGTAGAAATAGGAGACCTATGAGCTGAACCAAGTTAAGGAAATTCAGTGTTGTAATTCAAAACCGATGTATACAATGGCTGTATGAGATATGAGCCACCATTAATCCCAAACCCAGGATCAAATCTTTGTGCATATTTGAGGAGAAAAACAGTATTAATGTTCCTCGTTAAACTGTTTAATAACTGTAATGACTTAATGACGAAAAAATGCTTACCTGTCATAGTTCCTGTCGTAATCCGGATCCTTCCATTCAACTTCACGGTCACGAAAAATAGCCACTCTACTATTACTTCTTGACCTCACAATTGGCTCTTTGCTAAGTAGTTAACTCGGCCGATATATCGGTGATATATCACCGATATCTCGGTTATCGGTCATCAACCGATATATTGGTACCGATATTTTGACCGATATTTTGTACCGATATTATCGGCGATATTGGCCGATATTTGACCGATATATCACCGATATTCCCTATATTAGTGTTTTTCTTCTTAGTTCTTCCATTTTTCTTACTTCTTATAGTTGTTAGTACTGTTTTAAGTCTTAATTGTTAATAATTAGTGTTAAATATTAGTGTTTTAAGTCTTAACAAGTTCCCACTTGCTACAATTGTTAGTGTTTTGCAAGTTGTAAAAGGTTAACTTGTTAATGGTAGGAGAGTATATTGAAATGTTAGTGTTAAATTGCTACATGTATGGATTTTGCATGATGTAAAAATTGCCGATATCCCACCGATATCTCACCGCGATAACCTATATCTCAAATATCGGTCCTTCGCCGATATCCGATATTTTACCGCATTAACTGCTTAGGCTCTTTGTCTGTCCTGCTTCTACCAGGTCTACTGCTTCCTGCAGAGAAATCAACTGAAGCCCTACCAGTGCCGACATCAGCAACAGATACGTCTTCAGTTTTTGAAGCTGGTAATGAACTATTATGCTGTAAAACTTCTTGCGATTAATGCAAGAAACAGCGGCTCAAAATTCATAAATAAAGTTCTCTAGCTACACCAAATGTTATCCCATTGTAAGTACCGTTTGACAGGCAGTCATGCATCTTATATACAGTGCCATTGCCTATTAGTCGAGTTGGTTTAATCTCTTGTTTGTGTGTTTGAGCTAGGCTGGATTTTCCAACATATATGTTGAGTAACGTTATATAATCGATGCATGGTTTAAAAAGCGCGCCTAGGCGCAAGGTGCAAAAAGGCTCATATCTTGCCCCCTTTCGGAACCGCGCCTAGACTAATTCCAAGAAGAACAAAAAGGCGTTTGTCCACGCCTGAGCAAATCAACAAACTAACTGACTAAAGCTGGCATGACGACTGTTTTGACCCAAACACGAATTTTTTGTAGTACGAAACGTCTTTTTTTCCCAACCCGTACAATCCACCTACTTTTCCTATTCTTAGTCATTTGAAACGATTTGATCAAACAAATTGAGCAATTCAAATAATCTGGTAAACAAAATTTGAGAAAGTAAAATATAAATAAATAGTTACTATATGCATTTGAAGTTAATTCAAGTATATGTCAATTGCAAATAGTAAACATTGAAACACTTTAAACGAAATTCAAAATTTTGCGGATATAATCAGGTGGTAGATTGTCAACCAAAGTCAATAGTCAAAACAAATGTTAATCAAAAGTCAAACCTTTTTATGTTAGTTCTTATGCAATATATACCGAGTTTCCGGTTCTAACTCTGCAAGAACATGTTTGATAGAAGGGGGTGCATCTAGAGGAGACTTGCATTTGTTCTGTAACTCCATGAATCTTTCAACATCAAAATTGTTCTTTTTCATCAGCTTTTTTCTACGCGACAAGAACAGCCGCTTCATAAAATCTTGGTATGTCGGGTCCCTTGATGTTATAAGGAAATACGCATACCCTACAATTATGCTAGACGTCGTTACGAAAACGCAATCAGCTCCATTACATCCCAAGATATAGTTACAAAAGTCATCAAACTTCAATACATTTGAATTTTGAAATAATATCGATGAACAAACCTCAGCAGTTGAGGAAGCAATAGCAACAGCTTGAGTCTTGTGGGAAACTTCATGAAGATAGTGTCCAACTTGACGTACAAACAATTGAAATGAAGGGAACAACAACCAAAGCAAATACTAAGAAACAGAAAAAGCAAGTTATAAGAAACATGTTAGAACTTCTTAAATCAAAATTAAAGTATATTTTTTAATTGCAAAGCTTCTATTACATGTTAGCTTCCAAGATGTAGCAAACATTAACCCAAGACCAATGAATGCAGTAGAAAGATTCCTTAGAATCTCGGAAACATTTGAAGCTGTAGCATTTTTAATGATTTGGGTATCCTTAGAAAGCCTGCTAAGGAGCTCTCCTGTTCGTGTAACATCAAAGAACGCAATTTCCTGCGATTTCATTAAAAGAATATCGAAAAAAGGTTAAGAGAAACCAATCAACCATGACAAAAGGAAGAAAAATACATCTTAACTGAAAACAGAAAAGACTCAAAAATGTCTAGACAAAAATTATGGAAATCAACATACGGTAAGAATGGAGCAGCAAAACCAAAACCACTAAGAAACAAATGGTTTCGTTATGACTTTTCATAACCGATTTTTAAGGTCCGGTTAAGTTTATGTGATAAATAATAGAACAAACTAAACCAACATTAAAACTAACCTTTATATTTTATATTTTTTTACAATTAATATGTTATATGTCAGATATGTGTGTTAATTTTTCTATGTAAATAACATGAGTAGTCGCTTACTCTCCTTTAAATGATCTAATTATCAACAAAACCAGTCATCAAAATCTAAAACTTAGTTAAAGTTTCGCTTTTAGCCCATAACCAAACCGACCCATGCTCACCCCTATTAAGACCTCTAGTATAAGTCTTGATTTACCTGAACCGTTTTTCCAAGATAATCCCCTTTCCTCTCCTTGTCAATGACCGACTACATTCAATAATTAGAAGCAATCAACCAAAATATAAAGTAAAACTGTCATCTTACAGTTATTAATTAATAATTCAATATCCATGACAAATAAGTTTCAACCGTTCAAATGCGCTACCTGGTAAATTTTTCCAGTTGTAATATTATTATCACGCGTCAACTTGACATCCAGAAACCGCTCATAGTTTCCAAGGTCCAAATCCACCTTCAAACATAACATAATTCCATTCATCACACCACTACTCATAATTAACACTATGAAGAAAAATTTATTATCCAATAATTAAGATGCTACTTACTTCTTATCCATCATCCAATACAAAAACTTCTCCATGCTCGAAAGGAGACATTGTTCCTGCATCTTTATTTAAATACGGATATACACGAGGAACATATAAAAAAAAATCAAAACTTTGAGCTACAAACCTAAAAGAAAGATAATATAGTATTTTTGTTATTAATTTAGTGTGGAAGACAAACTGAACTTGACCATTTTTCAAACCAAATATAAGATAAATTGTGACATCCAATCCAATATCTATAAAAGAACAACTAAAAACACCTCAAATTACCAATCAAAACTACAAATCCTAATCCGGTCAATCTGGATCCAAAGAGTGAACATTCTCAGGCAAAACTATAATAGCTTTTTATGGATAATCCGCCTCCGAAACCAAACCAGTTGAGCCAGACTCTGGACCTGCACCCGAACCGAAACCAAACGCCTGAGATGGCAAAGGCGACATGGAAGTAATAATAATAATAATAATAATAATAATAATAATAATAATAGTAAACCACAGAAACAAAAGAATGTTTATATATATCTCCAGGGTTAGAATTGTGAATTGTGGTTTGAAAAGCTTTCATTCAATTGTGTGGTTGGTGTACGTGAGCATCAAAGAAACTAAAAAATTTACAGGTCTACAACGCCATCATAGCCATTAAGGCAACCTGTGATGTTGTTGCCGTTGGTTGCTTCTTTAATACGTGAAACCGGCCCACCGTAACAATAAACCCCCATTTTTACTTGTACAATCCAACACTGCATCCAGCTACACAAAGACTAAACAAAATCGTTAGTAAGTTTTGTTTGATAGTATGATTAGAAAATTAGGGCAAATAGATGAAACACGAATTACTTACGGAAGGAATGGTGAACTGAGATGGAGAGAATTAGAGGAAATTTAGGGTTTTATCTTTTCTTTGGAGAAGAATAATTGAGTCTTAAGAGATTGAGAGAGACGGTGATATATGATTAGGTTTTATCTTTTCCTTTTTTTTAAATAAAAAAACAAAATAATTAGAAAACACTAAATTCTTTCGATTATAATGCCACGTGCCAGTTTTATGTAGAGGTTGAAACCACCATTACACGCCACGTCAGCAACTATCAATTCTTTTATATATATTAACTAGGTTAGAGACCCGTGTTGACACACGACACAATCCCATGTCAAATGAAATATTCTATAAAGATTGTAGTATATAACTTTTATTTATTGAAAGTTACGTAATACAACTCGCATGGATTTTAATTGGATGCAAAATATCATAAAAAAGTTTAATGTTACCAATAATGGATATATGAATCAACAAATGTTTGATTTGACGTGATTTAAAAACAAATAATGAAATAAATAATAACGTATTTATTGTAAGGGAATGCAAGTGAACATTAAAATTCAAAGTAAATAAATATAGTTTAACAAAACATACAACTAAAAATTATAAAAAAAGAATATTAAACAATTTATGCAAAATATGATTGCATACTTATTCACAAACCTCCAAATATTTCTTTATAGATAACATTTGCTATTTGATTCTTAATACTATCATGTTTATCCAATATTATTATTTTCAGACCATACCTAACCTAAAAATGTGTTCATTTGGACAAAAGTAAATATTATATGGGTCAATTTGGGTCTTGTCAATTTAATCATTGGGTCAATTTAGGTGACAAAATCCGCATATTTCTTGTGACGAAGAAAATAAATTGGACATCAATCATAAAACAATGATATTGTTATGTAGTTGTCATCTCCACATCAAGATTCATTGGCATAAATTCAACAGCTGCTACAACATAGGTAGCCCGGTGTTAATATTGTTATCGCCGCACCCGTCGTCATCATCTCCTCCACCACTCTACTACCAGCATCGAACCAAATTGATTTTTTTAAAGGATTGTTTTGATCCTATCTAACGTTGCTCCAAATCCAAATTGACCCGAACCAAATCGATATTCTTATATTTTCCGAACTAACGTTCCTCCAAATCAGAGTTGGGTGTTGTTTCAATAGCATTCCCTAGTTTTCATAACAAATAGTCATAGAAAAAGATGACATAAACATAATGTGTGTGTATATATATACATGGTAAAACTTTTAAACATTCATTTTATCAAACTTCTAAACATTCATTCAAGAATAATAATAAAGTTTTGAATTTCATATAAAAAGAAGGAAAATGTTACCTAATATAAGTTCTGCAAGACATAATTCAACCAATGACCAATATCTACGCCTACATAAACAATATTATTCATTATATAATCTATAATAATAGTAAATAAAAAGATCTTTTATACAGATTTGGAGCATGCTAGTCAGCAGCGTCAACACGAAGCCTTTTATAAAATAAAGTAATTTTCGTGCATAACCTATCACAATATTAACTAACACACATCCACCTATGAAGATAACACGGCCATTTATCATAAACTAACTGAGAACATGTTACATGGTTATCTCAGCTTTGTGTAAGTGAAGGAACAGCCGAATATGCAAGAGTGCTTAGTTGCAATTAAAAAAATATGAGTGGTTACATATATAGCATCTTTAGTTGTAAGGTGATTAACATGTATGACATAAAAATGACCTCTAGACCAACCAACAAATTTTGTGCCTTGTCCTTGTATATTTGGTGATGTATAGATACATAGACCATGTCCTTTGTTTTGTTTCTATAAGAAGGAAGAATATCAATGACAACTTTTGTACAGTGATCATTAAAATTCACAAACTATAATTAACAACTATGCAGAGGCATAGCTTCTTTAGGGCCCGAGGGGGCCCCGGCCCCCACCGTTTTTGGCACAGTGGTGGAATTTTACAATTTTCGTAGGTAAATTGAGTCCGGACACAGCAATTTGATCTTCCTGCCTCTACCGATAAAAAAAATTTATGTCCGGCCCCTACCGATTCGAGAACCAAGCTTCGCCATTGCAACAATGGAGTTAAATTAGTTGGTAGACTCAAAGAAGTTAATACCCAAGTATTATAGTATTATGATCAATTAGTGGACACTGGTATAGGAGATAAAAAAAGGATCAAAGACCATGAAACTTTAAGTTCTGTAGCTTCTTCCATTTCGTTAGAAAAAAGTTGACCATTAAACTTCCAAAACTTCAAATAGCTTAGACCGCCTCTTCTTGTGGTGGCTGCAGGTTGTGTAGCAGCACAGTGCATCACCCCTGCCTCAATCCACAATAAAATCCTGACAAATCTAATTGATTTTCCTTTTCTTAGTAAACTTCCAGCAAAAGATTCGGACATAAATGGAGGGAGTGCAGGCTAAAGTCCATAACGTTATCTCCAATAGGATTCTGCTTTTATTGACTGCAACATAATAAATTAAAATTTAGAAGTACATCTACAAGCTCACATTCTAAAAACAAATCTGTAACTATTTTAAAAAAGAGGTGAACACCTAACAAAGCTCACACTTATACCCTACCTATATAAGCTCTCTGAAACATCATTTTCCTCCTTCACAATCATAACAAACTCATTATCATCTCTCAGACGTCATAGCACCTTCATTGGCCACTATCATTCGGCCATCCATACCTTAACAACAGTACAACCTAAAATTTAATACAACACAATGTAAATCTGAGCTATAATGTTTTAATTCAAACAGTTTTTATAGCAGTACTACTCACGAACACAATTTTTTTTTATCAAAACACTCACTGTCTTCCTTCTTGTCCTTTAGGAAATACATACATATAGAAAAGAAAAGAGACTGCTAACTTAGCACTACTAAGGAACAAATCTAGTATTGTACTTTGAAGCAAAGAGTACAATTAACTAAAGCATAATAAGAAATAAACTAAAATCAAATGCTGGATCTTTTTTACCGAAACATGGACACGTGGCGTACCTAGTTGACCTTTGTGTTTGCAAGGGAACGATATTGAATCTTGCTGCTGAAAAAGAAAACCAACTGCATGATTGATGGTAAGATCTGACCCATCTTTGACAACTAAGATGCTTACGGTTAGTGACAGTTGGCTCTGTAGATGACTATCACACAGCTTGTTGCCTGATGAAATCACACCAGAAACATAAAACTAACAACGAAATATCTTAAAAAAACTAATTGCAGATTCAATCGTAACATCAAAATACCTTTCAGAACGTACCTCCTATGATAGTGAATTAATCACAAATGTTATGCTCTTAATAATCTTAATTATTATAGTCACATAAGATGTGTATTATTAAGATAAAATCCAAACAAAATAACTTATTGTAGGTGAGGCTAATTTATAGATGACTTACATCCTAGAGTTGCACTAACAGCTAATATTCTCACATGTTCTGACATGTGCTACAAAATTATCCTTTCTGACCGGTTACACAACCCCCACATAGGAAAAACTATCACTTAACTAAAAACCATTTTTCGCTAAAATGAAGGTACACTAACCGACAAAACACTTCCACTTTTAATCCCGATTCTAGTTACCAACTTTCCATCACTTCATGTACCTGCACCACCCTTAACCATAAGTTTGTGATAAATAAGATAGATAGAGTCTAATGATTGTTTTCTAATTTCAATATGCAACACTAATACAATGTAGTAACAAATAACGAACTGTAACCTCGCCAAAACTCATCATCGTTACTGCAGTCCCATCTCCACTTGTCGACTCTGCTGGTTAAGACAGTCACGTTCAACAGGCTGCACATTTCTGACATCTGCAGCTGCGCTTCAAGATACTGCTGCGGAGAGCTGATCCATCTAAGCTGATTGTGTTGGTATTCGTTAACAAACTCCTGAATGCTGCACTGTTTCTGCGATGATAAGTTGAATAACAGCGACCATCTATCTCTTAACAGGCTGTTCAAAATTATTTACTTGATCAATCATTTGCAAGATCCTGTGAATGTAGACAAACTAAAAATAAATATTAAAGATTACATATTACGTGGATATATTAATGAAGAAACGCATAGATTGTGAATATAATGATTAACATGAATAAACATAAAAAATACATGTGCAGAACTTGGGCATAACCAACGATGGCAACTTTTCCTCATCATACACATTTTGATTCTTCATGGTTTAAAGTATTATCAGATATATTTTTTTGGGTTTCTTTTTGTTAGGCCATTGAACAAAAAAATGAGAACACATGCATACAATTATACAAAGAACATAAAACAAAATAAGCACAAAACCAAAAATCAAAAGACAATGATAATTTGGTTAGTAGACAGATTACAAACTATAGACATATTACAAACTAAAATCGATTTGTTATGCAGTTTTTGACCCATATAAAACTATGCAGGAGTTCATCAAAACTGCATTTTTGGGGTTCTATTAAACGCTTTATATCAACTCATAGTAAATACATCAATGAACCATCTCTAAAAAAAATTGACATCACCATAAGTGATTCTATTAAACGCTTTATATCAACTCATAGTAAGTATATAAACGAACATGTATACCTTTGGGGTTCATTTAGGCATTCTATCCAAAGCATCAAGAATCTGGATTCTTGATAAACCTCTTCTTAGCGAAATCAAACTTCTCTGCAAAGCATCCAGACTCATTAGACCTTTTACCTTTTTAGCTAACACAAACTATTTTAACCCATTAATAGAATATAACCCAAATTAAATTAAACTATTTATACGGGTCAAAGTTCAGACCTCTTTAATGAAGAACATGTTATATGAATCAAATTTAAAGACGTTTAATTTATTTAGCTCATGATTTTTTCATGAAGAAATTGAACATCCAATTTTCTTGAAACAGATTGAACATAAAAAATCCCCTTTAAAAACCTAATTTTGGATCACCTGATTTTCAAATCTGAAATCCGAATGCACATATTTTCTGAAGATGCACATATATTCCAAAAAATATGCACAAATAAATTAATATACGGCACTCGTTTTGAAGAAAAAAGAGACAAGGCCGACCAATCGATCCATATACGATTTGTATAAAATATTTTAAAATTATAAGACAGTTTAATACCTTATTATGTAGAAGATGAAGGACAGAAGACTGAAGGACAAAAGACTGAAGGAGATGACCCAAACTAAATTAAACTATTTATAACAGGTCAAAGTTCACGCCTCTTTGTTGAAGAAAATGTTATAGAAACCAAAATTAGAGATGTTTAATTAATTTACCTTACAATATTTTTTCTTGTTGCATCTCATGAGCATACACCAGCATCTCTGATGCCTTCTCAATTGCGGTCCCCGTCATTAATAAACCCAAGCTAATGCTTGAAGCTTTACCTGCAACAACCTTGTCAGTGTAAAGGACACTTTTATCTCCTCGTAAATACCTTCATCAGCAGTGCCTAAAGCCACCAAGCCGAGGCTTCAGCAAGAACCATGCTGAACCACCTGAATCAACCAACATACAGAATACACATAACGCATGTATATACATAAACACACACAATCATGAATCAGTAGTCAAGATCATTTGACAATCTGCATATTCATAAGAAACATGAGAACCAAACACATCCATCATCTTTTTTAACATTATTTCACAAATTGACATCTTTTCTCTCTTCCTAGTCCATATATTATCTATCTTAAGGTTGCTTTTATTCAAAGTAAACTAAAGAAAAAAGATGATTTATATTAATTAAAACACGAGACCGTGCCCCTCGTTCACTGTTCAGAAAAGATCTTTTTAGCATTTGATTTAAAATAAGAATTATAAAAGATATATAGAAACATAGAGAAAAACTCACGTGAAGTAGCTGTTGTCGAAGATAAGGGGATTGGGAGTCCACGGTCCCTCAAATCTAGATCGCTCCTTGTGTGCAGCTCCCTATAATCGATTTCAAAACCCTACTGTTTATAGATCGATTAAAAAAAAACGAAGCACATATATAGCAACATGTTGAATCGAAAAAAACAAAGAACATTCATAAACTGATTCGTAAACCCTAACATTGAATCAAAATACTTTAAAAAACCCCAAATCATACCCGATTGTGTATCAAGACACGGGTATGGCCAACAATTGAAGGAATTGCTCTCCACTGAGTAGGCATGAGCTTAGAAAGATGAAACAGCTTCTCATCTTTTCTGATCCACTACTCAATCTGCACAAATCATAAAATAATAAAAAGCGGGTTGTTTCATATAAAGATAAGTAAAGTTGATAGATACCATTCAAAACATCTTGATTAGAGGAAAGAAATAACAATGATAATTGGCATAAAACTTCCAGGTCTGTTTCTTGAAAAATATATACTTTCTCAAAAGACAAAACCACACATAAGCATTCCTTCAGTAATGGATTTATTGTTATTTCATTTATTCAACCACTATGATCTTGTATTTATGCTATAATCATAACCAGTTGTAGATTTTTTATTCAATAAAGACACTACAATATAAATTCGCTAGCAAATTCCATTCAAGCATTATCACAAACAGTTGGTGGGCATTTGAAAAAATCATCAGATTCTCACAAATAGATAGAAATTAATCTATAAACAGAATGTCAAAGACAATGTAATCATTGAAAGTTGTCAAATGCATAGAAGTAACTAAAAAAAACTTTAACCCAAAATTAACATGAACACAGAATTTATGGTGAAGCACATACCTTGTCACCAATTTCCGCAGCTACATGAAAACAGAAAAAAAAAACTGTAAATCAATCGAATATGTAAATATCATTTGATATGGGGTATAAACATCTAAGAATACAGATTAATGTCTCTGAAAGTAGAATTAGTGAAAAAAATAATTTGAAAACCCCAAATCGAAATCTTTATACAATCGATTTGTGAGGTTTTTTCAGGACAGGGCCGACCAATTATTCAAAATTGAGAAATTAATTTCATGAATAATCAACATCCAGAAAATCGGCCAAAAAACTAACATAATCAACAATAAGATTTAGCATTGCAAATAAGAATACAGATTGAAATCTATTAATAAGATTTGATATGAAAAGAAATCAAAACATATAATCGTAACCTTTAATCAAATGGGTATTACAACTGAATTTCAGAAAAGTAACGTAATAAAAAAATAAGATTTAGTATTGCTTGAAGGAATCTTACCTATGAGGAGTGAAGACAATCGATTTAAAGATTTTCACTCGGATGCTACAGCCTTGTATCCTGAAAACAGGCGCATAATTGTGAAGGCTTCAGATTTATGGTTGCAGAGAAGTAATGTACAATTAAATAGGGTTTTGATCGAACACAGGATTTCGATGAATCCGAATACGAAATTGAAAAGAATTGTTACCTGATTGGAGGATCCGAATTGGATTGAAGGAGGCGGTTAGGGTTTATGATTGGAGGATACGAATTGGATTGAAGGAGGCTATCTAGGGTTTCTGTTGAAGATTGTATGAGATGTGAATGGAACCGAGAAAAAAAAGAGTATTTATACACGGGTTAGCGGGTACCATTTACTCAGTTTGATCGGTTCGGGTATACCGGATTAGAGGAAAACGGGTTGAAAATTGCTGAGGTGGACACCCTAGAAAGGTGACACCTCACCCCTAGATTAACATATGGTAATTTCTGTACAAAAAAAGTCTTTAACATTACTAAAGAATCAAGGGTTGGAAACTATACCCCAACTCAGAGAGTTTCATGTGGGAGACTGCATAGTCGGCAAAGAAAGCATCCTCATCCTGATTCAAAAGAACAACAAATAAATTAGGTATCCAAATACTTATTGCAGCATAAGGGTTGACGCTATATATGTACTCACAGCAGCGTATTTCTCAACCAAGGGTCGGAACACTGGGTCTTCAAGAAGAGCTTTGTCAGTTGGTAGCTTCAGGAGGCCCTCTTTCTCACCAGCAAGAAGTTCTCTGTTTATAAGAACTATTTAGGATTTGCACAATAATATAGCACTTATATGAACCAAAAACTAATTCTTACGTGAAGTAGCTGTTATCAAAGATAAGAGGATTGGGAGTCAATGGTCCTTCAAATCCAGACCGCTCCTTGTGGGCGGCTCCCTATATAAAATTCCCCATTATGAATTTTGTTCAACCAATATGAAACAGATTGAACGAATGCAGTGAAACTAACCAAAGTGTGGTCGCCAGATAGGGTCACGATGACAATGTCATCATGACCCATGGTCTTAACAAACACATCCCTCAAGTGGTCGTTTCCTGAAACACATGATACATCTTAATTACTTCGTGACATTACTTGGAACAAATAATTAACAGCCTGACACAAAATCAAATTGATCATATCTCAATGCACATGATGACTCTCCACAGTTAAACAAAATTACTAACCCTTAGTTGCATCAGGTAGACGGCCCTCAAGTGGTGGCTCTTCTTTGTCCTGAAGCAATTTAAGTAAAACAATTAGGCATACAACATGAAAATCAAAACAAAAGCGATATTAAGTACGGAAAACTAACCTCCCTTCCTGGATGGAAAGGAACTTCAGGACCTCCAGCAATTTCAACAGCAACAACACCAGCCAATTACAGCACAAGAAAGCTTAATCAGCAAAAAATATGTTCATACAGACTAAGAGTAATTACACAAAAACCAGCTTTACCTGATAGAAATCACCATATGAGATGTTGGGAAACTGTTCCTTGATCGACTCTAGTAGTCTGACAGCAATGTCAAGACCATTGTTGGCACCATGACTCAACTCAGCCTTGTACCTCATGGTACCGAAAGGACCTCCGGTTTTGGTTTTCACATCATAAGTACCAGCAGAGTGCCATCTGTACATTATCATGGGAAAAAACCCCTTCAGTACATGATCATAAAATTTGGGTATCTCATACCTCAATTCACATTAAGAAACATCAGTTTTAGAAATTAATTACATCATTAGGACTCAAACATCGAAACCAAGGTTCAAGGTAACTACTAAATTACATCCGAGAGCAACAAAAATATTCCACAACCCGATAAAGGAAACCTGCTTATACCATGCACAACATCTACATAATAACCAGGGGTGAGCAAATGTCGGTTCGGCTCAGCTCGGTTTTTACACATAACATAAACCAATAATCGAATTAGGTTTTAGGAAAAGCCATAACAAAAAACGATCAGTTATATCAGTTAGTGTGTTAGTTATCAGTTCGTTTTCAGTTAATTACCAAAAATAAAACTATTGCAAATTTATAAACTTAAAATAGTCGGCCAAACGTTTTGAACCCTTTCCAAGCATACAAATACATGAAAACACATGAAATACATGAAAATATGTTTCAAATACATGGACAAACAAATATATAACCATGGGTTCAGTTTTGGTTATTTCGGTTATGGAAGAAGGGCAAACCAAAACCGTAACGGAATGATTCGGGTTTGGCAATATCTTAACCATAACCGATCATTTAAGTCGATTTAAGTCTTTTCGGTTATAAGTTTCAGTATGTTCAGATATAAAAAAGCTACAACAGTCAACAGTAACCTGATGACACAAAGATTCTAAAAATCAAAACACACAAAGATCAAAAACAATATGCCCAAAACGTCCTCGCAAAAATAATCAAGTCATCTTTTCAAATATCTTCATAATACAACAAAATCAGCAAATTAAGAGCCCTAAACTATAACAACAGAAAGCAAAAGCTTACGCAAGACGGAGCATCAAAGGAGCACATCTTTTGTCAGCAATGAATCCTCTTAGTTTCCTCCTGGCTTTGTCAACAGCCTTCTTGTACTCCTCACTAACACATGGATAGCTCTTCCCCATTCTATTAAAACCTAAAACATCATTTACAAAACAAATAAATAAATAAATAATCATATCTAAACGTCTATAATAATCCTACATCTGAAAACTTTAATTCCTACATACACAGTTCGAATCAATCGATCGTCAATCGTATCCAAACATGCATGTTCAACGATTCAACATCATATCACACAGATCTTCCAATATCTCAACATCAATCGAGATAAAAACAAACAATTAAACATTTACCCCTACCTAACTCGAAAAGTCAAACCAGCAAACAAAAAGCCCCAAATTTACCGATTTACATAAGTCAAAATCCATTTTATAAACACAAAACATAACCAAATGTCTACACAGACAATAAAATGCAACATAAAATCACAAACAGTAATAAAATCAAAATTGAGAAATTAATTTCATGAATAATCAACATCCAGAAAATCGGCCAAAAAACTAACATAATCAACAATAAGATTTAGCATTGCAAATAAGAATACAGATTGAAATCTATTAATAAGATTTGATATGAAAAGAAATCAAAACATATAATCGTAACCTTTAATCAAATGGGTATTACAACTGAATTTCAGAAAAGTAACGTAATAAAAAAAATAAGATTTAGTATTGCTTGAAGGAATCTTACCTATGAGGAGTGAAGACAATAGATTTAAAGATTTTCACTCGGATGCTACAGCCTTGTATCCTGAAAACAGGCGCATAATTGTGAAGGCTTCAGATTTATGGTTGCAGAGAAGTAATATACAATTAAATCGGGTTTTGATCGAACACAGGATTTCGATGAATCTGAATACGAAATTGAAAAGAATTGTTACCTGATTGGAGGATCCGAATTGGATTGAAGGAGGCGGTTAGGGTTTATGATTGGAGGATACGAATTGGATTGAAGGAGGCGATCTAGGGTTTCTGTTGAAGATTGTATGAGATGTGAATGGAACCGAGAAAAAAAAAGAGTATTTATACACGGGTTAGCGGGTACCATTTACTCAGTTTGGATCGGTTCGGGTATACCGGATTAGAGGAAAAGGGGTTGAAAATTGCTGAGGTGGACACCCTAGAAAGGTGACACCTCACCCCTAGATACTCCTTTATTATATGTAAAGATAATAATAATAATAGATAATTAATTGGCTTGCCAGTTGTAATACATAGATTCATATATTTGTAATTTAATATTTAGTATTAGTATATAATAATAATAATAATAATAATAATAATATATACCAACTGCCAAACATCTATTAAGACTATAAGGAGTGGAGGGGGGAAAGAGGGGGATGAAGCGTTATGTGGTACTTATGGGACTCATATGGAGAGGGGGGGGAGAATTGTGGGGAGTGGAAGAAGGGAAGAGGGGAAGAGCGGGGTGGGGGAGTGCCACGCGGATTTTTTTTTATATTTTTAATAAACTAAATAAAAAATACATTTTTAATAAAAAACATAATTAAAAATCCTAATAATTAATATTAAAATTAAAAAAAAAACTTACAAAATAAATGTGATACCCCGCAATTTCAGGTTTATACTTTAACTAAACTCTAGTTAACTTATACATAGAATTGTAGCATTTTACTTAACTAGAGTTAGTTAACTGAGTCACACAATACACGGTTATAGGTGAATAACTGCATACACGAGTCTTGAACCATGAACGTTGGTGAAACAATAAAACAATAATTGTAGAATAACTCGTTTGATATTATTTGCAATTATATGTTTATGTAAATTTATTTGTGAACTTGTGTGACGTTACATGTTATAATGCGAAAACATGGTACCGAGCTTGTAAACGACACTTGACAGACTAAGGATCATATATAAGTTATAAAATATTGGGTTAAATATTTTATAGATTTACTATATTTTATATATAAACTATTACGCGATATTATTTAGAATTAAACGAAACTAATTTTTGTACGCGAGTATGCGAGACGGGATCCAAAACCAACTCTAGATGGACCGGGAGTCATGAACTAGTTATAAAATATTTGAGTTAAATATTTTATAGATTAATCATTATATATATTATATTATATATATATATATACTTAATAAAAAAAAAAAAAACAAGATATAGATGGGATAACTTGGCGTTGACCAAGTCAACCAACACAAGAAAAAAAAAAGAATGACTAATCATTTAAATGCTTCAATTGTTGTTGGTAGGATGAAAAGACGCAACGGAAAAAAAAAAGAAAAAAAAAAGAATAATAATATAATTATATGCTTAGACTTTGGCCCACCAAGAAATCAGTTTCACACATGAAGAAAATTGGTGTTGCACCATGACTTACAGGCCTGTTACGCACAAGGGAAATGGGTGGCTGCCCAGCACTGTTAAAGCCCATATCGTCAGGATTTTTATAAAAAACGTTTTTGTATCACTTTTAACTCATAACTACACAACCCTGAGCAACCCTACAGCCCTAGTTACATAATTAAAACCCCTACCCTCTGTCATTAACATAATCTAAAGATCCTATGAGCTAAAGAAGGTTTAGGATCAAGAAGATTAAAGGCTTAAGGTATACAACAACTCTACATGTGTTTTAATCTCTTTTTCTATGTTTTAGTTATGATTTTAAACAATAATATTTTTGTCCAGACCTGATGTGGGTTTATTAAAATCAAAACATGAGTTTTATAGAGGTTTAACATGATTAAACAATGTGTATTTGTGTTGTTATGTGATGTATGTTAGGTTGTTGCATGTTAATGATTGTTGAATCATCTAGGGTTTATAGATAATAATATTTGTGATGAAACTTGCATGTTGGGGCTGTTATGTTGTATGATCATAACGTATTACATGTTTATGATAATATTTAGGCGATAATATGGTTATAGGATGCGTTAATAATAAAATCTTAACATGAGTAAAAACGGACAGATTGCATGTTTCGATTTGTAGGCTTTATAACATGATCTCAAACTACTTGTTTTGATTGTTTCTTGGTTCGAACATGTTATTCATAATCTTATCTTTTCAGAATGTATAAGCTTGTGCGTTTTGGATGTCGTTTACTATGTTTTTGGAATTTTATTCGTATAAAGGTGTACACTGATTTTCGGATTAAAATCTCGGGTCAACTTTAAACGAGCATAACTCGAGTTTTACAAAGCGTTAGATTATGAAATTTGGACAGTAGGTCAACATTGTAAAAACTTGGCTTTTCCAAGTGGATTCATCCCGTTTGGATGAATACACAATTTTTGGGAATTTTTCTACTAATCTGACTTGTTGTGGATATTTTCTGGACATAGTTACATTGTATGATTTTTCATAATTTTTGTGCATGGTTTTGTCAAGAAATAAAAATATGTATTTGTCCGGTAGACTCCCTGTAATATTCAGTAAAAGTTTGGGAGTCCAACTCATTGGATAAGTATTTTTAATAAATTGGTTTTCACAACGCATAATCTGTCCTAAAAACGCAGATTATGTAAGGTACGCTTATGTGACCATTTGGAGTCTTGTATGAATTGTAATTGACATGAACTTGTATGAGCACTTATATAAGGTGTATATTAAGTGTATAACTTATGTTAATCATTGTGTTCACCAACGGATTCGTAGGTTACTATTGCATGTAGTTACATTAGGGGTCACTTAAACGTTTTCACATCATTGGGTGTCTTGGACAAACGAGTCTTGTTGTGTGTTGTGTATGCACATGTACTTACGTAGTGACACATATAATAGGGAGTCGGTAGCACGTTCCTATTACGTTTGGATTTGGATAGCTTTTGCAACCTAAGGTGAGTTTCACTACTCTTTTCTCAAAAGCATGCGCCTCGGGTTTGAGACAACTTTCTAAACTTTTTCTAGTCCGGTTTGGGACTACTTTTACATCCCGGGTTTTGGGATGCTTTGACTCCTTGTGTGGGTTGGGTTTGACTCCTTGTGTGGGTCGGGTTTTATGATTCCTTGTGTGGATCACGCTTTTATCAGTTTACAACTTTAACTGTCCTTTGTGAACTAAACACCTTCTATCACTTTAAGTCCTTACATATTATTGGGTTAATCGCTGGAGGCGAACGGGGTATTAGTTGATAGCGCTATTAGGTTGTGCAGCAACCTCATGCTTGAGGTGCTTGGGTCACGGGCATGAACTTCTGACCACGCTCTTGAGGAGCTTAACTTACTAGTGTTGATAGACACTAGTGCTAAGGCAAATTAACAACTTCTGTATGTTCCCAATAATCACCTGTTTAGTTACAATGAGTGGGCTAGCTACCCCTGACAAGCTTAAATTGATGACTCTTATGACTTTCGTATTCGACAACTTTACACTCGTTATTTGTAATGTGAACTCACCAACATTGTTTGTTGACCCATCATATACATGCTTTTGCAGGTAGTTAGCTTCCGGTGTCACGATTAGGAAGCACTGCACGTTTCACTGCATTTGGGGTCTTGGACATACACCTAAATTACATATCATGCTTTTACGTTTTCTTTCATATGGTTTTACTTTCGGCGCGTTGTTTTGCGTGTGGTTTTAAAATGGTTAAATTTGGTTTACGCTTCCGCAGCTTAACTAAACTTGATTTTTGAAAACGAACTAAATGGTTTGGGCATTTAGAGTTCGTTCACATGACTTATGGCTATGGGATCCTGGTATGTCATGCGCCTCGCGGTATAAACCCCGCAGTGGAAATTTGAGGGTGTGACAATAAAAACCATAAAAAAATAAACATAAAAAAATACGCCTAAAAAACTACATATTATATTTTGCCATAATCTCGCGCTTCATTTGTAGGGTCATCTAGTTGATCGGTGTTCATGGCGAGAAATTTCATATCTTCGCGATTTTCGCGCTGTTCTTTCATACTCAATTTTTTTCCAAAGGCTTCGTGTGAATGGTTCTTTTCTCCTTAAGCCTTTGTTGTTGAATCGTATTGAATTGAGCGATGTTGACATTTAAATCGGCCATGTCACCGCTGTAAGTACCTTTGCCCGATCCAGAACCCGAAGCAGGGGATTTTTGCGCCCTCCTTTTTGACTTATCTCGACCGGGTGGGCGACTCAATTCCTCATCGAACTCGTCATCATTCAAGTTAATTTCCTCCAAGTTTTCACGACCAACCGAACGGTGATGAGATGAATTTGTTTTCGTCCTTTTTTACGAATTCGTTGCAGTGGGGATGTTCGCCCATTTAGAATGGTTTTTCGCGAATTTCCAACAATGCAAAAACTTGAACTCGACACCCTTTTCGTCACGATAAGCTTTTAGCGTGTTGGCGAGGTAGTCGCCGTCTGTTTCACCGCTTCTTGGATTGTATCTTGCGTAATAATAATGCGGGTGGAACGAATTCATTGCCCTGTTTATCTCGGTCCACTTGGACGAGAGACTATCGTTTGCTCCATAGAACTCCCGTTCCATCAACATATGGAACGATTTGTTTATGTCGATCCAAAAGTCGTTTTTGTGGCGAGTAGTTCCTACAAAAAAAATAAAAAAATTGGTCGTTAGTCACATGTAAAAATATATATTTTTAAAAACATTTATTATGTTTAAAAAAGTATTACAAATACCATGCTCTTTTTCCGAATCGCTTATCCAATTTTTCGTTAACGCAATCTCTTCGGCGGTTGTCCACTTAATCGGTTGGCGGCGGCCAACGCTTTCTCCTCCGCCGTCTTCTTCTTGCGATTTCTTTTTGCAGTGAGTTTTTTACCCGACGATGATCCCAAAATATTTTCTTGTTGTGTTTCGGGTACGCTTTTGGGTAGAGCTAAAGGAGTTTGCGGTTGTAAATTCGGTTGTAAAGGAGTGGAGGAATCGTTAAATGAAAAATTGGGATACATTTTGCCACTAAGGAAACTCGCGAAAGCCGCGTAGTCGGGACACGGTGTTTGATATTGGAGTGGAAGGTTTGGTGTCGGGCGAACCAGTGGTGTATTCGGGTTTGGGACATAGATGTATGGGTTGTTTGGGTCAAAGCCTCGATTGTATGGGTTCATTTTTTTAAAAATCCTATGATGAGTGATATAAAAATATATGACGAAGTGTATAAAAGAGATGAAGAAATGTAAGTTAAAGTGGGTGTTTTGTGTAAAAAGTGGAGTTATATATATATATATATATATATATATATATATATATATATATATATATATATATATATATATATTTTAACCGTTAGTATGCAACGGTTGTTTTTAAAAAAAAATTTAATAATACAATGGTTATCTCCAGCCCCCCAATCAGAAGCTTCCACGTGTCCCCCCCCCCCCCATTGCCCCCACGCCGGTGGGTTTCTTCCCCCCCCCCCCCCCCCCCAAGGGGCTCCCCCCTCTTCCACGCCCAGGAGGGGCGGTGTAGCTAGGGTGAAGAGGGTTTCCCCCTCTATCCCCCCACTCCGGACGGTCTAAGCGTGTAGCATAAAGCTAGAGCATACAAATGCTCATAATTTATCACATAAGTACAAAAACAAATCTTTATTAGGTTACACCATTGTCGGCAGAGGATACAAACAACACATGAAGAGACCACGAACTAACACAACATTAAGCATATAACATTAAAAACATTCCTCGTTGACTCAAACCGTTGCACCAAGTCTCAAACCCGAACCCACAAACTTCTCATTAGTGATTGTATCAACACGTTCTTTCATCTCCTCGCTCAAATAGTTTTTCCAATCTCCGATCTCTCCTTTTCTAAAAAAGTCCTGCTTCTCCACTTCCACCAACCTACCAAACTTTTCCAAACCCTTCTTATTAACCTCTAGATTACTCAAATTCTCAAAGCTACACAACTTAACAATATCCTTCACCACCCCTCTCTTCTCTTCATCCGCGGTCAACGGCTTCCCCATGAAAGCCGCCAACTTCCTCACCACCACCTCTGGTTGCTTTTTCATATCCTCGTACTTCAAGAACAAAATTTTCTCCGGAAATTCCAAGCTCGCACTCCAGTACGACAAAACATGTTCCCAGAATGGTCCGTACTCTGACTCCCCTTGACAAAAAAGCTCAAACGCTGAATCTAACGACAGGGGAGGCAGATCTTTGGACCTGAGTTTGCTCATGAAATGCCACTTGGATATCAACACGTCTTTCGGGTCCCTACACACGTACACAATCTTGCCAGACTTAATGCATGCTGGCAATAGAGTGTAAGCATAGTGGGTAGCAAAGAGTCGAGGATTAACAGAAATGCTGGTGAAGTCAGTGATGGGGTAGGATTCGCAGTCGAGAAACGGGAAGGTGCTTTGAGGACCATGGTTGTGGAGATGATGGTTAGAGAAGGTGTAGCAGTCGCGGTTAAGGGTAGAGAACATGAGGGCTTTAAGCCACGTAGTTCCGGACTTCATGAAGGCGACCAAGACGATATCAGTTGGGAGAGATTTGAAATAAGTGTGTAGAAGCAGATTGTTTTTTACGGTGTTGGGGTTTAACCAGAAGCCGTTGTAGTTATACAAGTGTTGTACTCTCCAGCCATTGCCTTTGGGTAGTGTTTGCAACAAGAGATTATGTTTCTTGCAGATGTTATTGTACTCTATATCTTCTTCTTCTTTTGATCCTACAGGTGTAGATAGAAAACTTGACATGATGAAGGAAATTAGAAGGAGCTGTAATGCAATGCAATGCAATGTGTATGTGTGGATATGATCATCCTTTTTTAATAGGTGCAATGTGTGTGGATATGATCATCCTTTAATAGGTGTTATGGATATTTGGTAGGTGGAATAACAATACGACAAAAAAATATTAATTTTTTTTAGCTTTTTTTATAGAGAAGTGCATAAATAGAAATCAACATAGCACTTCATAAATTAACAAATAAAGATCTACTCATCACATTATAATCACATCTATGAGCTCACTCACACAATTTAATAAATATGGTTACGTCTATTTGAGGACAATTAATGCTCCTTCTCAACAACCATGTTGTGGCCCGTCAGCGAGTAGCCACGAGCCACAAACCAATCCACGTAGCTAGCTCAGGTCACAACAACCTTGCTTGAGAGCTACCGTGAGCGACGCCAAGCTACCACACTCGCGTGTGGTAGCGGTTCAAATATAGCCGTTGGCTGGTTAAAGACGACAGTTGGGCAGTAGACCGTTGGCTAAAACTTATTTTTGGCAAGTTTTAATCAAAATTTCACAATTTCAATTCTCACAATTTCACAATCAAAATTTTTTTCAATTCACTCTCTACAAATGGCTTTGGCATGTAACGATTTTTCTTCGTCCGACTCATCCGAAGAAGACAATTTGTTTATGGAAGTGGGAAGGATAACGATTGAATACTTGATGGCCCGGTCTCGATATGATGAACTCCCACGCTAACCAGACAACCAGTGCTTGATCGTGATGGAGAGGGAGGCAACAAAACTTTGATACGGCACTACTTCAGCCCGGATCTCGCTAAACTGAAGAACATCTTAGGCGACGCTTTCGAATGAGCAGACAATTATTCATGCGTCTATTTAATGATTTGTCAGAGCGTTATCCTTTTTTTTCAATAAAGAGAAGACGCAAGGGGCCAACTAGGGTTCACCTCCATACAAAAATGTACGGCCACTCTTCGGCAACTAGCATATATACGGGCTTTCGTCGGACAAAATGGATGAGTATATTGCCATGTCCGAAAAAGTTGCACGTGACTCTCTTCATTTTTTTGTCAAGGTATACATCTATATATCTATATGTAGTTTACCTTACACACATTGTTTACACTTTTATTATCAAATGTCGTTTATATATATATATATATTTGCGTAGGGATCATATCTATTTACTCACGAAGATATTTGCGTAAACCAGCAATATGATATCCAACGCATATACGAGGTTCATGGTGAAAAACATGGGTTTCCCGGAATGCTTGGTAGGCTCGATTGTACGCATGTTTGTTGGGCTATGTGTCTTATGGCTTGGCGAGGTCAGTTTCATCGAGGTGATCATTATGTACAGAGTATTATACTTGATGCGGTGGCCTCGCATGATCTTTGATTTTGGGCTTGGCATGCTTTTTTTGGATTTGTTGGGTCAAATAACAGTCTAAATGTTATGAACCAATCAACTATATTGGATGACATTATCGATGAGGTTGAGCCGCCCCAATTGGTTTACGCTAATAACGTAAATTTCAAGTACGACTACTACTTGGTCGATGGTATTCACAATGAATGGACGGCACTTGTTCAAGCTTACTCGTCTCAATTTGAAGACAAACGCAAATATTTTACAAAGAAACAAGAGTCGGTAAGAAAGAGATATTGAAAGAGAGTTCGGCGTTCTTAAAAAAAGATTTTCGTTGATTGCCAACCCAATAAGGTTTTGGACACGAGTGAGGATTATGGATGCCGTCTATACTTGTATTATTCTACATAACATGATATTGGAGGACGAAGGCATGGCGATATGTAAAAATTACCAAGGTGATATCCCACGTGTCCAATCGACAATCGCTGATTTTCAAAGACTCGACAACATAAACAATTTCAAGAACCGTGAGATACACGGAAACCTCCGTCATGAATTAGTCGAGCATTTGTGGGCTAGACGTTCCGATGATCTTGTATTAGATTAGTTTTAATTTTTTATAGTTTTTATTATTATAAACATTAATCTAATTTTTACTTAAGTTTATTTTTTTATTAATATTATAAATTTGACAAATTTAGAAAGTCTTAAAAAAATAAAAAATAAAAAAACTTGATAAAGCTGCTGCTCACATCTAGCCATAACACGATCAGGTGAGCGACCAGTAGCTTTATCAAGCTGCCAACTAGGCGCTGACATGACGTAATATGAGAGGATGAAGCCATGGCTCACCTCTAACCACAACACATAGTCTTAGTTAAAATTCGTAGGCTTACACACTAAGTGAGTTATTGTAAACACGTTCAAATATAACTAAAAGTAAATAACCCAAACAAATATTTAGATGTATTATTATGTAGATGATGTATTTGAAATGGGGCAATTACATATATCCCCTTCCAAACTTCATAAGTTACATATATACCCAAGTTAAAATTTTATTTACATATTTCCCCTTCTCAAAAACTAAAAATATCACTTATACCCATTCTATTATTAAGCATCTTATATCATTACATGTTATCATGAATGTAATGATATGAGGGCTTAGTAATGATTATGTAAGAGTGTTAGAACACTCGTTTCGGTGAAATCAAGTTGTAGAATGCATGAAAACATTTTGCATGTTACATAATCTTGATGTTCATAACTTACTAAGTTGGAAAGATCGTATGGGATATAAGTTGTATGATGCATGGAATGTATTGTATGATTTATTGTGAATATAGTTTAGTAAAAGAATTAGGGTAAAATAGTTCTTTTCTAATGTATTTTTAATAGAATAGGTATATATGTAATTTATGAAGTTTTGTAGGGGGGTATATATAATTTAAATTTTGGGTTGGGTATATATGTAATTATAGTTGAAAATAGGGGGATATATGTAATTAATCCTTGAAATAAAGGGTTAACTTATGCTACAAAACATAAAATAAATTAGAAGTTCGAGAATAATCCAAACAACATAATAGATCACAAAATATAACGCAATGCCAAAAAATTAAATATAACACATTGGTGGGGAAAAATATACAATGAATAGCAAAGCAGACACTATGTAAAAAAACACAATGTCAAATAAAAAGGCATAATAATCGAACAAAAAATTATATCTACAAGCTAAATATCCAAAAGCGAAAACCTAAAATATAATATCGTAGAGTTCAATAAAGCGGTTCTAATGCCGCTAGAATAAGTTCAACCATAATACGGTTGATACCCTTCCAACAACTTATTCAGAAAGGTCTAGCGGCACAACTTGTTTCTCATTTACCATCTATTTCTATGTACTTCCAAGATTATATATGTATATAATATAATAATTGTGGTGGTGACACATGGCACTTAGTGAGACCATCCTCACCCTTAAATTAGTTAGTGCATGTTTGTGTGACAAACACTTCTCTAGATTAGTATCGTTTTTGTGTTTGTTTGATAGGTTTTTGTAACATGTTTGATGTTGTTATAAGTCAAGCATGATATTATTTTATGTTTTACCCTAGCAAACAAAGAAGTTAGCAAACAAAGAAGTTAGCCAACAACGAAGATAGTCATCTTCTTTGTTGAACAAAGAAGATAGTTATCTTCTTTGTTCTGTTGTGGGCATCTTCTTTGTTTGCAAATCAAGCCCATGCAACTATAAATAACTGGCATGCGGTGTAGGCTAGGGTTAGGTCCTTTCATGCTTGTAAATTGATATTATTCCCACTGAAAGTTATCAATAGACAAGTTGATTTAATCGTTTTCTTCGTGTTCTTAATCGTTTGAGTTGATTCATAGTTTGCATAAACATTTATCAAGGGATTCCGCACCTTGATAGATCTGATCTAGCTTGTATCGATCCATTCCAAGGACCGACAATTGGTATCAGAGCTTATTACGCTCGATTGTACGGTTCAAGCTTGATTATTGCGAATATTGAATCAATTGGAACGTGTGTTTTCACGTTTAAATCTTTTGTTTTCGCGTCTAAAAATCATTATCTGTTGATATTATTGATTTTCTGAAAGTAATAAACGATTGAAAAACTATTTTCGAATCGTAAAATATTGTTCAGACCTGAACTGGTTCAATCCACGGAAATAGGGATCCTTTCATCTTCGATAAGAATCTTTTATAAAACCATCTTCATTTTATAAAGTGTGTAAGTTAGACGTTATAAGCGCCTTTCTGTACGGGGTGCCTACTTCTATCATATCAGATCGCAACGCGCGATTTACTTCCCATTTTTGGAAAACTCTCCAAGATGCTTTGGGGACTCGTTTAGACATGAGCACAGCCTATCACCCTCAGACGGGTGGACAGAGTGAACGTACCATCCAAACACTAGAAGATCTACTGCGAGCATGTGTAGTGGACTTCGGAAACAGTTGGGACAAGCACTTGCCTTTGATTGAATTCTCTTATAACAATAGTTATCACACTTCGATTCAGTGTGCGCCTTTTGAGGCACTTGATGGACGCAAGTGTAGATCTCCCCTCTGCTGGACTGAAGTTGGGGATAGCCAACTGACAGGTCCCGAACTTGTGCACGAAACTTCTGAGAAGATAGTGCAAATCAAAAACCGGATGGCTGCTGCTCGTGTCGACAGAAGAGCTACGCGGATAAACGTAGGAAACCTTTGGAGTTCCAGGTTGGGGATAAGGTACTATTGAAGGTGTCATCTGGGAAGGGTGTGATACGCTTCGGAAAACGGGGAAAACTGAACCCACGATACGTTGGACCATTTGAGATTGTCAAAAGGGTTGGTCCAGTAGCTTACGAATTAAATCTGCCTGAGGAACTCAGTGGAGTATACAATGTATTCCATGTATCGAATCTGAAGAAGTGTCTGTCAGATTCAACATTAGTAGTGCCACTGGAAGAGATCCAAGTGGACGAACAACTACGGTTTGTGGAAGAACCAGTGTAAATTCTTGAGCAGGGCATTAAGAAACTCAGGAAAAGCACCATACCTATTGTTAGGTGCGATGGAATTCCCGTCTAGGACCGGAATACACGTGGGAACGCAGGGATCAAATACGACTCAAATACCCACATCTCTTTACTCAACCTGAAATCTTACATAGATCAAACGCGGAACATAAAGCAGCTCTTTCAAAGTGAATTTCGGGGCGAAATTCCTTTCAACTTGGGGATGATGTGACATCCGGGAACCAAGCACACATTTTAATAACTGGCTTTATTGTTTACTTGCTGAATTTCGGGACGAAATTCTTTTCAACTTGGGGATGATGTGATACCTCGCAATTTCAGGTTCTCACTTTAACTAAACTCTGGTTACATTCTATGCATTCTAGTTAGCTAGATAAGTCACACGTTGCACAGTATTAGGTTAATAACTGCACGAATGGGTAATTCGAGGAATTACTAAACTATTTACATGAGTAGTAAACCCCGAACGTTGGTGAATTGTTAAACAAGAAGATTGTGAAGTAATTGTTTGAGATTGATTACAATTACGTGCTCCTATGATACTCTGTGAAACTATGTGCAAACTATATGTGATTACGTGAACTTAAACCAAAAACGTTAATAAAAATCGTAATGGGTGGACCAGTAGGATGGTTGGGGTCTTAACGCATGGGTTTACACTTGTTATGGGCCAAAATAGCGAAAACATCGAAGTAAACATGCAGTACAAAGAAGCAGCCACCCGGAGTGGGCCAGGAAGCTATGAGCGGCCGCTCACAGCCTCCACGCGGCCGCTCACGGGTGCCTAACGAACCCTAACCGCCTTAACCCACTATTTAAACACTCTTAAGCCTCATGCAACCCCTAAACTCAACCCTAATCTCCCACTACTACCCTATTACGAAAATATCAACCCCTAACACCTGCTAAGGCTCAAGAACACCATTCGGGAAGCGTGAGGAGCAATCGATTGGTGATTTTGAAGTGCTTGTGGTATAATCTTCATTCTCTTGTGTTTTAATTTTCTTTAATATGTTTTTAAAACACCAAAACCTTGTTTGTCCAGGTCTAAAAGTATTTTATAAAAGTTAAAACATGATGTTCATGAAGATTAAAGGGGTTAAGCTTGTTATTATGTAATGAATGTTATGTGTTTTGCATGATCATGTATGTTCTTGATGTTTTAGATAACTAGGGTTTGATGAATGATAATATAAACATGTATCTTGCTAGGTTTTGATCATATTATGTCTTATTAATGTTGTAGGATGTTTGTTTGGTGTTGTTGATCGATAATATGCAACTGGGGTTTGATATAGTTGATGTTATTGCATGATTAAAATCTGGATAGAATCTGAATGTCAACTTGTAGTGTCTGTTACGTGGATTAAAAGCCATTGTTTGGATCTATTCTTTGCATGGTGGTAATGTACATGGTCTTAGCTTTTCATAATGGGCAAAATCGTCTGATTTGGACTTCGTTTGAGTGGTTTTTGGAATTTGATTTGATTAGAGGTCATATCATATTTTCGGAGTTGTAAATTGGGTCAACTTTAAACGGACATAACTTGAGTTTTACAAAGATTTAAGCTTTGAAATTTGGACAGTAAGTCGACATTTGAAAAACTCGGATTTCCAAGTGGATTCACCCCGTTTGGGTGAATACACAATTTTTGGGAAGTTTTCTACCAAACTAACCTGTTGTGGAAATTTTCTGGACATAGCTTTGTTGTATGAATTTTAGTAACTTTTGTGTTTGGTTTTAAGACAAAAAAAAATATGGGTTATCAACTGAATCCCAATGAATACTCAGTAAAAATTTGGGACTTTAATTCATTCGTTAAGTATTTTAAATAATTCGTTTTCATAGCGCACAATCTGTCCTAAAAACGCAGATTGTGTACGGGATCTTTATGTGCCTATTTGGAGTCTTATATGGTGTGTATTTGACATGAACTTGTATGGATACTTGTATGAGATGTATTTGAGGTACTAAACTGATAATAATCACTATGATCACCAACGGGTTACGTAGGACTTACTTGTGCATGTAGAGTCATTAGGGGTCACTACACGGTTTTGAACATCTAAACGTCTTGGACAAACGGGTTATATGGTGTATTGATTATACACATAAATTCACTTAGTGACACTTGTAATAGGGAGTCGGTAGCACCCTATTGTTTTGGAGTTTGGATAATTTTGCTTGTAACCTAAGGTGAGTTTCACTACTTTTTCTCGAAAGCATGCGTCTCGGGTTTGAGACAACTTTGGTAAACATTTTCTAGTCCAGTTTGGGACTACTCTTACAACTCAGGTTTTGACTCCTTGTGTGGGTCGGGTTTTGGACTTCTTGTGTGGGTCACGCTTTTATCAGTTTAAAACTTTACTGTCCTTTGTGAACTAAACACGCTCTATCATTTGAAGTCCTTACATATTATTGGGTTAATCGCTGTAGGCGAACGGGGTATTAGTTGATAGCGCTATTAGGTTGTGCAGCAACCTCATGCTTGAGGTGCTTGTGTCACGGGCATGAACTTTTGACCACGCTCTTAAGGAGTTGAACTTACTAGTGTTGATTGACACTAGTACTGAGGCAAATTAACAACTTCTGTATGTTCCCAATAATCAACTGTTTAGTTACAATGAGTGGGCTAGCTACCCCTGACAAGCTCAAACTGATGACACTCTACTTTAACTGTTGGGCTTTTGACAACTTTACAATTGTTATCCAAACTGTGAACTCACCGACTTTATGTTGACACACTTTAACATGCTTTGCAGGTCTTTAGGTGCGGAGCACGATTAGGACATGCATCATACTGTGTCATGGGATATGAACATTTAAATATTTTGAACTTTTAAACTTTGGTTTTGGGCGCGTTGTTTTGCGCAGACTTTTGTGAACTGTTTATTTTGTTTACGCTTCCGCACTACTTTAAAATGTTTGGTTAGACTATGAAACTGTTTTTCAAAAACGAACTAAATGGTTTGGGCATTTAGAGTCGTTCATGATACTTATGGCTATGGATCCTGGTTTGTCATGCGCCTCGCGGTAAAACCCCGAATTGGAAATTTGAGGGTGTGACACTTTGCTTTGACAAATGAAACATACGATGTCACTGATAGATTTAAAACAAAGCACTAATTACTTTAACAATCGTCATATATAACCTTAATAACAGATAATTGCGTGTACACTGATAGATTTATTAGTTGGGATTTTTATTTTAATTAAATATGTAACGTTTGTAATTCAATATATGTATTAATAAAATCATATAACCAAGTAGTTTAAAGTGAAACCAAAACGATGAAAACTTCAAAAATGTCAAAACCTCATCTGTAATCTTCAACCACTACAGGAGTATGAAAAGAAAGCCGAAGCTACTGCTTAAGTGAGCTATGAATCGCCACATTTGCTTCAAGGTTCAGGCCAGTGAACGCAAATGGGAATTAATGATCCGTATGACTGAGTTTACGATTGGTATGTTTCCTACTTATATCATTTTTTATTATGTCATATTAGATTTTTCAACCCCGTGACACTCCTGAGATTATAAGCTAGTTTTCAATATGTGCAAATCGTAAGCTTTCGCATATGTAATTTTTTATTTTTATTTTTTGCTTTTTAAATATAATGATTTTTTTTATTTGATTGGCTTTTGACCAAGTACTAGCAGTTCTTAGGAAATAAATGAATTTTCATTTGTTCGTAACACAATACATTAAAGTCCTTTAATGGGGTCACAACCAATTTGATGTTGCCATGAACCGTTGGTGAAACATGGACCCCAAGGGCGTGATGAACGACATGAAGGGGAGGACGAGAAGCATGATGCAGTCACAAGTGTGAGGATGAAGGGCTGGTAGGCCCAACCAATTGTCAGCCAAACACAACTCAGTTCTTTGATTTTTTTTTTCAAAATTTTATAGATTTAAAGATTATTTTAACAAATGGTGAGTAGTGAAAACTAGTAAACCATTAAACTAAAGGTAGAAAAAAATTAAGTGTGAGCTCATGCTTATGTGTCAATAATTATGACATCCACTTCATGATAAGAGTAAACCCATTACACATAACTTAAGAGCTAATATACCCGTGGACTTTGAACTTGATGTCGATTTGGCTCGCAATGATTTGATGTTGCACTTGACATGGTGTGTTATATGTCTTCTTAGAGAACAAAATAAATGAGATGCACAATATTTTCATTGCACTTGACTTGCTATTTCATACTAACCATAAACTTCCGAGTTATGACGATACCAAAAAACATGAAAAAATGTACATAACATACGAATATATCAAAGAATCTGGTGTGGAGGGTTCTTTGCAAGGAGTACTCTTCTGAGTTGGAAGGTTTCCCCTTGATTTCCGTTGAGTACTCGTTTCTCTGAGAAACACACAGTTAGCTGCCTCAACAGCCTCTCCAGATATGAATGCAGGCAGCTCCTACGGTCTTCCATATTGGGATTTGTAGATAATATCATCGCGTTTACTGCATCTGCCACATTCTCTCTCTGCGATTCCTCAAGTAGGTATTCAACCCATGATTTCTTTGGGTCTTCATATGCCAGCAAAGCAGCACAGTCCTACAAACAATCCCATCATACCCATATATATTCTTTTTATTTTATAATTAAATCACATATTTGCTACCTTAACAAGATTTTCATAGCGTTTCAAGTTGTAAAACTTTTCAAAGCGAGTCTTTCCATAATCCACAGCTTCTTTCAGACGTTCAGCCTGGAAAACAGAACGTCTCAAATTAAATGTTTGCAATGATCAGTGTTGTTGATAGCGAATAGCGGTATATAGTGACAAGCTATCTATACGCCATATAACGGTAGCAATCAAATAGCGGGTGTCATGTTATATATATCGATACACTAGAAGAAAATTTTAAAATTATTTGTATATTTTATAAAAGTTCTGATAAATATGGAAGAATATACGCTTCTTATTTAAATCCTGTAACAAAAAACCCTAAAATACGCTTATTTATTCGGTATATACTTGTACTTGTTTTACGGTGTGCGCATATAATATATATATGTGTGGCCCTCGGGGGCAAAAGTAAAGTTGCACTAGTTTTAACGTTATTTTACTAATTTCGTGAAAATAACGTTAAAAACGACGGACGGTTAATCATGCATCATGTGGTGGCGTTGATAGCCAAAAGACAAAGGGGTACATGCACCGATCAGGTTTGTCCCGATTGCTAAGTGTTATGTGCCTTATGTCTAAGGCTTGATACCAAACCACATCGAGCCGGGGGTCTCACTGGAAGCAGCCTCTCTATTCTTAGGGGTAGAGGTAAGGCTGTCTACATCTTACCCTCCTCAAACCCTACCTTAGCTTTGCTATAGGTGGGATTAACTGAGTATGATGATGATGACGACGACGACTTGTACTTGTTAAAAAAAAGAAAAAACTTATCTAATTGCTATTTAGGAGCTAAAGACACAACAGGGGCAAGGATCACCCAAAATGAAAAGAGAGAAATCACTTACCCGAACTAGTTCGATGAACTTTTGACAGTGTAGCATAAAACAAATGGCTGATGTGTCATCCTGCAGGCAGGGACCAGACTTCTCATGAGAATATTAATCACTAGTATTTAATTCAAATAACTTCTATGACACTAGTATCTAACCTCAACAGTCTAGGGATACCACTGTTGTAGTTTACCAAATGCACCATCAATCTTGCCATCCTTGATTAGCTTCAAAATGAAAATACACAACAAAATGAAGATAATGTTGAAATGAATAATATACTTTTTTTTAACAATATCATACCTTTCGAAGAACTTTTCTATGGTTTAGAGCATACATGCCATGCTCGTTGATGCCACCATTACTAAAAACAGGAATAGGAGGAACTGAAGTTTGGCTAGCCACATCAAAAACATTCAGGGTTTCTTCATAGCCATAATGTTGTAGGTATGAACGAACAATTCTGATACAACCGAAATAGTTTACAACATTTTAGCAGCAGATATGTACATTCTAACAACATTAAAACAATTTTAGGCACTAATGATATCATTTTGACATACAAAATGGTCCTCAAAACTTTCAAAGGACCAACATCTAACGGGTCGATGACTTCCTTTACTGCTTGATGTACATGACACCATATTATGTAAAATTTAAGAATTCTTTTTTTTTTTAAAATAAACTTTCATTAACACAACGCAAACACGGGCCTCAAAACAAGGACCGGCCGCACAAAACCACTACAACAATTACAAAGGACATCTACACCAATCCTTCCAAGCCACTTTAAAACGTTTATTCCTACTCTTAATCCAAAGGAAGGCCCTAGATTTTATACTTGCAATAATATCCGGCACCGATGCTCTCTTCCGGTTGAAAATTAAGTCATTTCTCGCACTCCAAAGGGTCCAAAGAGTCACCATCATAATACCATGGGCAATCTTCTTTTTCACCTTGTCACCTTGGATTGTTTTATAGAGAACCAAAAGATCCTTTATGTCAAAAGCAAAAATTGGCGGTACCATCGACCAATGCCATCCCAAACTGCAGCAGCAATAAAACACCCGACTAGAGCATGGAACGCCGATTCTTGATCTTCATCACACCACCCACACACCACATCCGGTAAGGCCACTTGCCTCTTAACTAGCTCCGTCTTTGTCGGTAATCTATTCAATTCCGCCCTCCAAGCCATAATATTACATTTTAACGGGACCCAAGAGCACTATTTTATTACGAAATTCGCCTCATTCGTAGCCCCCTGTTGAAGTAAATCTCTAACCGCTTTAACTGAAAATTTGCCGTCTTTGCTCCCATCCCATCTCCACTTGTCATTTGAGTCGAAAAGCACCACCTTTTCAATACAAACTAATAGATCCACCCACTGCTGGAAGGCCTCTACCGTCTGAATCTTTACCGTCCAATCTGCAGAAAAGACCGTCCGAGCGTTGACAAGCTTGACTCGATCAGCAATGAAACAGTTTTTCTCTTGTTCTAAACTGAAAAGGAGAGGCCATCGCTGCTTTAGAGCCATACCATCCAGCCAGACATCTACCCAGAATCTAACCACCTTCCCATTTCCAACCTCTGGCCGAAAGAGAGAACAAAGATTATTATTCCCAACCTTTACCATCCCCACCGATTTAACTATACTCTTCCAATTCCCAGCCGCATATCTAGTAACCGGTAAGAATTCCCATTCCTTCTTAGTGTTATGACAGCCATCGATAATTCTTCTCCAAAGAGCATTCGAGTTCAAACGATACCTCCAAGCCCATTTAAACAAGAGCGCATCATTGACTTCTTTCAAACGTTTAATACCCAACCCACCTTGTTTTTTCGGCTTTGTAACCTTTTCCCAACTCACCCAATGAACTCTATTGTTGTCACTAGATCCGGACCACAAAAACCGCTTCATGATTTTCTCGAGCTTATCAATAATCTTACCGGGAGCTTTGTACAAAGAGAAATAATAAATTGGAAGGCTTCCAAGAACCGAATTAATAAGAGTGACTCTACCCCCAATCGACAACATTTTAGCTTTCCAAAGCGCAAGCCTAGCTTCAAATACATCCACAACCTTCTTCCAATTACAACACTTGTTCATATTCGCACCCACTTTTATGCCCAAATATTCTAAGGGGATGTTTCCGCGGCTACACCCTAACATTAAGGCCGTCTCATTTATCTCCTCTTGATCTACCCCAATCCCAATAAGATTAGATTTATTAATATTAATTTTCAGCCCCGAGACAATATGGAAACATCTCAAAATACGCGCCATGTTTAGCACATTCTCATCCCTCCACTCCCCAACAATAAGAGCATCATCGGCATATAATAGGTGCGATAAGATAATCTCTTCTTTACCTATTTGAATGCCTTTATACTCACCAATCCGAATCGCTTTGTCAATGACAAAAGAGAGCGCCTCCATAACTATCAAAAAGAGGAAAGGAGACAACGGATCTCCTTCACGAAGGCCTTTATGACACACAAACTCAAACGTGGGAGAACCGTTGACTAGAACCGCTGATCTTGCAGACTTCAGAATACCCATAACCCACTTACACCACCTCCCTAGAAACTGCATTTGCTCTAGCATAGATATTAAGAAGTTCCAATTAACGTTATCATATGCCTTCTCAAAATCTATTTTAAGAATAAACGCCTTTCTCTTTCGTCTCTTCATCCACTCTACCACCTCATTCAACACAAGCGGCCCATCCAAAATATATCTACCTTTTAAGAAAGCCGATTGGGACTCCGAAATCACATCCCCCATAACCTCCTTAATTCTATTAGCCAATATCTTCGAAATTACCTTGCTAATCATGCCTATCAGATTGATTGGCCTGTAGTCTTTCATGATCAACGGGTTTTTGCATTTCGGCACTAAAGCAATAAACGAGGAACTACACTCCGGGCTAATAACTCCCGAATCGTAGAACTCGTCCAAAGTAGAACAAAAATCATCCTCGAGTACCTCCCAAAAAGTTTGAACAAAATTAAAATTAAACCCATCCGGGCCCGGAGCCTTATCTGCGCCACATTCGAAAACCGCACCTTTAACTTCTTCTTTAGAGAAGCTGCGAACCAACCCTTCTTGTTTTGCTACTGGAACTGTCTTCAATCCATCACATACAAGCATCAGCCGAGTAGGAAACTTCTCTTGAAAATGGTCCCGAAAGAACTTTAAGACTTCACGTTTGACTACCGTTGGTTCCGTTTTCCAAACGCCAACAACATCAATACCTGGGGTACAGTTGGATGCCCGTCTACCATTTATCGTTCTGTGGAAAAAACCGGAATTATCATCTCCCTCCGCTGCCCAAGTAACCCGAGCACGCTGACGAAGATCGCAATTTCGAGCACCTAGCACTTTTTCAATTTTAACTTTACATTCTTCCATCACCCATAACTCTTCTTCTGAAAGATCCCTTTGTTCCAAAACCACTTCTAAATCTTCTAACTCTTTTCTACACAAACTCAACTCCACATTCTGTTTCCTTCGATACTCATCTCTCCATATGCGAAGCCTGCCTCGCAAAGTTTTCAACTTGAACCACAACCTTTTATCAGCCTTGTTAAAGTCACATGACATAGATAACACTTCTCGCACCACTGAAACACACTCTTCATTAAAGCCCCACGAATTAAACCACCGAAATGGTTACCAAAATTTTTATTCGTCATAGATAAAATCAAAGGACTATGGTCCGAGAGTCCTTTCGCGAGAGCACGAAGAGACGCTTCCGGCCATTTGTTAAACACACTAGAGCTCACCAACACCCGGTCAATCTTACTTTGCTTATTACCTTTGCCTTTCCCTGCTAGGAACGTAAGATTCCTACCTTTCATACCATATTCACACAGCCCCGTTTCCGCAATAAAGTCATTGAAGTCTTGCGCACTTGTAGCATTAAACCTTGTATTCTTCCTTTCATCCTCACTCCTAACTGTATTAAAATCACCGGCTAAAATCCACATACCATCTTGATCAGCCATTAAATTACGTAAACGAATCCATAGTGCACGTTTATTGACATCGTTTTGGGGGCCATAAACGTTCACTATATTTATTTGAACCTGGAAATCTTTTAACCAACCCGTAACAGCAAGAAAATTCCTATCTTTTACCACCGCTTCTTTTACAAAAAAACTCGGGTTCCACAAGCTAACCATACCTCCAGACAACCCGGTAGGATCAACATACTCGTAGTCAAAGTTACCACTACCCCAAAACCGACCCAAATCAGCCTTGGTCAAACCATGTGTTTTAGTCTCTTGTAAAGCCAGAAACATGATGTCGTTCGTCTTCTTTAACTCCCTAACCCATTCATCTTTACCCGTCACCCCCATTCCTCTAACGTTTAGGCTAAGACAATTCATTTAACACCATCTTGTACTCCTTCCACATTAATAGTGTCATTAATCAAGTCTTGAAATTCATGTAGCTCCATTCCCAGTTTACGCCCCAATGAGATAGTTTTAGCTACCTCATCAAGTCTTATATTTACCCCAGAAAGAGAATTAAAACTTGTTTCAACTTGTTCAACTACCCGAATTGGGGTCTGTTCCCCTATTTCCACACATCGACCCACTTCCCCAACCAAAGGCCCATTAGTCCCTGGAGGCCCATTAACTTCTGGTCCATCAGAGCCAGTCTCCGTAAGCCCATTAGTAGTGGAAGAGTCAACTATCCTGATGTGCTCAAAGTGGTTTAGTAAAAACTAACTAATTTAACCTAAACTAGACACTCTAAGTTTTAAATTTATAACCTAAGACTCTCTAAACCTAAACCACACAACCGGCAAGTGTACCGGTCAGTGTAGTACAGCTAAAGTAAGTCCGAGTATCGAACCCACGAGACTCTACTAGAAACCGTAAACTAGACTCGATTACTTATCCTAAATACTGACCTAATAAGGTTTTGATGCTTAAAGGGGGGTTTTCTAACAAACTAATTAAAAATAAATAAAATAAAACTAAAATAAACTAAAGACACAAAATGGAAACTGCAACTTCGGATCAGGTGATGGGAAGACACTACCTAGGCTAGAATCCTACACATGAATGATAAGTTTCTAATAACTATGGAACTTGTGTGGAACCGGGATCTTAAAATACTAAACTTAAAGTCAACTACGGGAACCCTAACCCTTCTCAAGATATAACCCGTAGAATTCCTAAAAGCTGTTAAACCACTGGTTGAGAGGTTACCCTCACAGGCTTACCTACTCGAATCTTAAAGCACCCGCTAGACAGTCTACCTCACAGCGCGAAAGTCACAATACACCGAAAGTGCAAGGGGTAACTACAATATTTCTGATAAGACTTGGCCTACAAGGAATGCTAGGGAAACTAGGAAGATCTTCTCACAAAGTCTCTAGATCTAGCAATTTAACACCCTAGACAGACCAACAATCTCGCACCTCACAGCTATTGAGAATTGGTAGAACACTTAGAATTATCTAACTAACAATTACAACTCCTATGGATAACCTGCAGAATTAACCATAAACTAGCTGCTAACACCCAGTCCGCAACCTAACCCGCATTCATACATGAAAGACATTCACAAAAACGCAAGTGGAGTTTATAAAAATTAATTAAATAAAACTAAATATGCATACACATCAAACCAGAAAATAAAAAGTCTTTACTTTAAAATTCACCCACAACCAAAAGTTCTAAAACCAAAAGAAAAATAATCATTCAAGTGCAATCATCTCAACCTAGGTAGCTATGAAAGTCTAGCCAATAAAAGTCATGATAAAATCAAAACAATAGAAACAAATAAACTTCATGGTGTTCACAACGGATATGAATAGATAAATAATAAATACCCGACCCGTGCTCGCACCTATACTTCAACCCTTGACCTCCTTCTCTAAATTCCTAATGCTAATGGCGTCGACAATCCCCTGTTCCTTTGATAATATCTGCCGCTGCTGCTTTCTCTCGATGCCTTCTGTCCAGTAATATTTTCCGCTGCTATGATATGCGGCCGCTTCCAAGACTCCTCTCAATAATGATCCACCCTAATAATAATTAATAATATCCTTTTATTTCCTTTGGGCCTCGGGCCGAGAAAACTTGACACAAGTCAAGGTTTGTTTTCATTATTATTATTATTATTATTATTATTATTATTATTATTATTATTATTATTATTATTATTATTATTATTATTACGTGATCTTGACTCGGGTGTTCTTCACTTGACCAAAGTTGCTCATTTACGTTCCAACGTCTACACGAACACCTACCAAAATATAAAATAAATAAATAAGTACGAAAGCTGACTCAAAACTAATAAAAATCTATAAAAACCTATACTAAATAAAATAGACCGGTACAAGCCTAAAACTAATAAAAACACTATCTAAACGACTCGAAAACTATACGAACTATACACAGGAAATAGATGTATTTTACAACATATCAAATATCCCCACACTTATCTTTTTTTCGTCCCTGAAAAAGAATTATGCTACGGAATCACAGTCAGGCTTACATCCGGTTTCAAAACATAGGTTACTTAGTTTTAAATCTACTAACGTGTTGACCGCGATTGTAGGTATACTGATTCACTTAAACCCAAACCGGTTTCCAAGCCCCTTTTCATTTATTTACATTTAGTTCATGTGAGTTAGTCTACCTAGGGTCTCACTCTAAGGAAGCCACAGTTCCTCCTAAACCCGCCTCAAGCTTATGAAGCTAAAGGAACGACCAATTGACCATTTCCCAACCGTCTTATGCAGAAAACCAAGAGAATTTAAAATCACTTTTTTTTTTCTTTTTTTTCGGCATACTTAACTCAGAGGGTGTGACCAATCCAAGTCGCTATCCCAGTGGCCAGGCACCATAAGCTTCAACATTTTTTTTTATCTCAGCATACTTAACTCAGAGGGTGTGGCCAATCCAAGTCGCTATCCCAGTGACCAGGCACCTTAAGCTTCAGCATTTTTGCTTTGATTTCTAAATTTTTTTTTTAAGAGATTAGAAATTCTAACGGTTTTCTACTTATAACGGTGCTTCTTATACTATTTTTGGCGGTTTCGGTCTCCCCGTTTCTCCTAGATGAGAACCCACAAAATAGCCTAACATAATTAATTTATTACTTTTCAAAGGAAACCTTTCTACCGGCCGAGCCTACCCACATATCCCAAATCAGACACGTTTTCAATCAATTTTAATCTCTTATTATACATACTATTTGAAAACCGGACACCTAACTTTACCTATCATTTTCCATATTTTATATAATGCAAACTTCAAAATCAGGGACATTTTTTTTCAAATTTTTTTTTTTAATTTTGGACTCAAAACGACTCTATATACAAACTAAACGACAGTTTCCCATCCCCACACTTAAACTCTACATTGCCCTCAATGTAGGAATAGAAAACGACTTAAAACAAACAAAAAAAAATTCCGAATACAAAAATTATAAAAATAAATAAATAATAAAAAAAAAACAAGGGCAAATTGGAAAGGACTTAGCTGGTTAATTTTTCTTCATAAGCTCTAGTCCAACCCAGCTCGATCGTATAGCATTTCATTCGCGATCGGCTCTGACACAAGGTATACTCTCGGGTCGCTTCGACATAATGAACAGCTCTGTAATCGCCCGAATGGAGATTGATTACGGGCGGTGCAATCCAAACCTGCACAAGACAAAGCAAACAAAACCCGAGCATAATACCGAACCACACAAATAATAAAAAGACACAAACAACTAACTTAGACTCATAATATAACAACAAACAAGAAGACGTACCTGCTTGGCAAAATGGCGGTGAATGGTGGTAGAACCAAATGGGTAGAAGAAAAAAAAATTCTAGTTCTCGCTCAACGTGAGGGACACTGGTGATCACAACACGCGTTGCAAACAAAAAAAAAATATATAACTTTCCGGGGTAATAGCTGGTCGCATGAGGCGAACAGGTCAGCCCAGACTCTTCACATTACATGAAAAGTCTTTTTTTCACAGAAAGTTAATTAAATTTTTTTTTTTTTAAAAAAAAAATTCCTTTTTTTTTTTACCCAAACCTCTACCAAAAATCCCACTCATAAAATATATATAAAGATAATACATGGGATCCGCTCATGGTGAAATTTTCTTTACCCAAGCAAACACGCAAACCTGTAAACAGACTCAAAGACACAAAAACAAAGATAAAATAGAAAGTTAAAAACCTATGAAACACTACCAAAGGACGGACCACAAATAAAAAAAATGAAAAGCTAGAAAAAAAATAAATAAGTATAAATAAAATTTTACAAACTCTACAGAGCCTCCCCACACTTAAACTTTATCAGGGGGCTTCTCTTTTATCTGGACCCGATCTAACCCGTTTAATTCCACCCGGTCCTCGTTAACAATTGAATATTTATTAGTGGAATTGAAAAATAATCTAAGCATTCTTAACGGGTCAGACCACCAAAATTTAAACTTACTTGGATTGAACCGGATGCGTGGCATGTAGCAAGAAGACTGATCGTGCTTGACTTTCACTGGCTTCTTCTTCTCCAACTTGTGCCAACCGTTGATCCTCTTCTGATTCCGATCCTTTCTTTTTCTCTTCCTTGCCCTCTCCCGTGGTGTTGTTGATTTTGAAGTTCCATCTATTACCACAGGCCAGCTATGGTGCGCTTCTTCTACCACCATTTCCATGGGATGATCCCCACACTTAGTTCTTTCATCTGGTGCAAGTTCAGTCATGTCTGTCGGGTCACCTTCGAGTAGGGCATCTAGGTATGCTATATCCCCATTGGGATCAGACTCCCCTACTTCTTCATAAACAGGCAAACCCTCTATCTCCAGATCTAAAAACTCATCATCCTAAGATAACGACTCCTCACTATCCTCATTGTCTTCATCTGCACCAAACATCATACCTATGGAGTCCCCCAATTCCACTTCTTCTTCTATCACTACTTTTTTCACTAACGACCTCTGATATGCCGCCCATTCTTCTTCGTCGTCTTCATCGTCAGAGTCACTCCCAAAATCATATATAGTAACTTGTGGCACCGGAGGTGGGACTTCAACGTCCATTTTCGTCTCCGTGATGGGAATGATCTCTTCATCTGACTCATCAGCGTATTGCATGATCGGCTCTTTTCCTTCTTCTGGAAACGTTGGGAACAACTCCCCCAGAGCATTCATGTAACCGAGGTAGTTGCCCTCCTCATCATATGTATAACCGACTTTCGGCAGCTGGTCTTGCTGAATCTTTTCTTTTTCTTCTTCTTCCTTTAACCTTCTAGCAATGTCTTCTACTGTTCGTTGAAGATCTAAAAGAGCAGCCTGTCGGTTTTTTATGAGGATGTCGTGGTTTTTTAGGAGGGTGTCCTGCTCTGCTAACATGTTCTGGGTATTTTCATCCTTAGCAACTAGTAATGTCAACAGACTCTCTATTTTACCCCAATCATTATCACTATGCTCATGAGAATTGCTTCCAGAAAATTGATCAGGATACTGATTAAAATGTGGTTGCTGATATGGGCAATCATAATAATCAGGATATCTCTGTGAATAACATGGTGGCGGCTGCACGAAGGAATTAGCATAATAATGTGCAGAGGACCCCGCATTTTGTGGAAATCTAACGGTAAAATAGGGTCCTCCACAAATTTCAAACATATTTACAGACTCGACAGAAATAAAATACACAAACAATTAGACTCCTACGACTCACTATACAAAAAGACAGACTCAACACAAAACACAAGTAGCACAGATATAGCAGATAAGTGTAATCAAAGCTAGTAAACGCAATCGCCAAGAGTCCCCGGCAACGGCGCCAAAAACTTGATGTGCTCAAAGTGGTTTAGTAAAAACTAACTAATTTAACCTAAACTAGACACTCTAAGTTTTAAATTTATAACCTAAGACTCTCTAAACCTAAACCACACAACCGGCAAGTGTACCGGTCAGTGTAGTACAGCTAAAGTAAGTCCGAGTATCGAACCCACGAGACTCTACTAGAAACCGTAAACTAGACTCGATTACTTATCCTAAATACTGACCTAATAAGGTTTTGATGCTTAAAGGGGGGTTTTCTAACAAACTAATTAAAAATAAATAAAATAAAACTAAAATAAACTAAAGACACAAAATGGAAACTGCAACTTCGGATCAGGTGATGGGAAGACACTACCTAGGCTAGAATCCTACACATGAATGATAAGTTTCTAATAACTATGGAACTTGTGTGGAACCGGGATCTTAAAATACTAAACTTAAAGTCAACTACGGGAACCCTAACCCTTCTCAAGATATAACCCGTAGAATTCCTAAAAGCTGTTAAACCACTGGTTGAGAGGTTACCCTCACAGGCTTACCTACTCGAATCTTAAAGCACCCGCTAGACAGTCTACCTCACAGCGCGAAAGTCACAATACACCGAAAGTGCAAGGGGTAACTACAATATTTCTGATAAGACTTGGCCTACAAGGAATGCTAGGGAAACTAGGAAGATCTTCTCACAAAGTCTCTAGATCTAGCAATTTAACACCCTAGACAGACCAACAATCTCGTACCTCACAGCTATTGAGAATTGGTAGAACACTTAGAATTATCTAACTAACAATTACAACTCCTATGGATAACCTGCAGAATTAACCATAAACTAGCTGCTAACACCCAGTCCGCAACCTAACCCGCATTCATACATGAAAGACATTCACAAAAACGCAAGTGGAGTTTATAAAAATTAATTAAATAAAACTAAATATGCATACACATCAAACCAGAAAATAAAAAGTCTTTACTTTAAAATTCACCCACAACCAAAAGTTCTAAAACCAAAAGAAAAATAATCATTCAAGTGCAATCATCTCAACCTAGGTAGCTATGAAAGTCTAGCCAATAAAAGTCATGATAAAATCAAAACAATAGAAACAAATAAACTTCATGGTGTTCACAACGGATATGAATAGATAAATAATAAATACCCGACCCGTGCTCGCACCTATACTTCAACCCTTGACCTCCTTCTCTAAATTCCTAATGCTAATGGCGTCGACAATCCCCTGTTCCTTTGATAATATCTGCCGCTGCTGCTTTCTCTCGATGCCTTCTGTCCAGTAATATTTTCCGCTGCTATGATATGCGGCCGCTTCCAAGACTCCTCTCAATAATGATCCACCCTAATAATAATTAATAATATCCTTTTATTTCCTTTGGGCCTCGGGCCGAGAAAACTTGACACAAGTCAAGGTTTGTTTTCATTATTATTATTATTATTATTATTATTATTATTATTATTATTATTATTATTATTATTATTATTATTATTATTACGTGATCTTGACTCGGGTGTTCTTCACTTGACCAAAGTTGCTCATTTACGTTCCAACGTCTACACGAACACCTACCAAAATATAAAATAAATAAATAAGTACGAAAGCTGACTCAAAACTAATAAAAATCTATAAAAACCTATACTAAATAAAATAGACCGGTACAAGCCTAAAACTAATAAAAACACTATCTAAACGACTCGAAAACTATACGAACTATACACAGGAAATAGATGTATTTTACAACATATCATATCCCAATCAATTTATTCAGCCCAAAAATATCATTTGATTTCTTCCTTTGTTTTTTACCCTTGGGCTTCTCCAAGCTACTCCCAGATTTATCTAGGCCCAGCCTATCTTAAAACTTTTCTTACCTTTTTTTCTTTTATTCTTTTTTGAAAGATTAAAGTAATACCTCTTGTTTCCAGAAGACTTGCTCCCAGACACATTTAAAGCTTCCAAATTTGTCTCTTCCACATTAATACCTTCTTCATTTGGAATATTCACACCTTCCATAACTGATACATCATCATTAACCTCAGCATTCAAACCTTCCGTAACTTGTGCCGAAATATCCGCATTTTCCAAATCTGTTCGACCATTCGAATTTTCCGGTGTATCTGTCGTCACCGGAGTATCTCTTACCGGCGACTCAGGATCTGCTTCACTTCTGGTTATTGAGAAATCCGGCACCCAATCCCCTGCTTCTTCCGCCACCCAAACCCGATACCTCCTACCTTTCCACTCTACAATCACCTCTTCTTGTATCCGTCTACCCTCCGAAAGCAAAATACCAACATAATCGTATGACAAATCAGCGTTCCACTGATCATGTTGGGCCTCATGCACAACCTTCCCAAACCTTTCACCTATCCTATTCAATACCTCATTATTCAGGATATGAATAGGTACCCCTTGGATCCTAAGCCAAGCAAGCCTTTCAAAAGGCAATGTTTGTCCATCCCACAAATCCGCTGACAAACATACCTTCCTGTTGCTTTTCATACGTTGCAAGAAAATCTCAGCCTCCTTGGGATCCTGAAAGGATATAAGACAGAAGAGGCCTCCGACATACTGCAAGAAACCTCTCCTTTCTGACTGTTCGCTAACAACCTGAGCAATATTCTTCAATGTTTTAAAATCAGCAACCCTAATTATCACTGCCTTCTTTAAACTCTGCGTATGGCCCGTTAAACCATCGTGCACCTTGATCACCTTCTCTTCTCAAGTTTTCCCTAGGAACGCATCTCTAAACGACGTAGTACCATTGTACACATGGGCCGGTCCCTCCTTACTATCTGCCACTTTATGCTCTGGATCATAAGTCTTCTTCTTCTTATCGCCTTCCGCCTTTCTACTATCAACCTCCCCATCTTCTAAAGTAAACCTAGCAACATTAAAACTAAGTTTGTAATTGCCCATACGGATCCCAGATAATGTCTTCTCCATATCACCAATATTCTTCACGTCCAACAACGAAATGAACCCAAACCGATTTCCCATTTTATCCCTCTTTCTAGGAATATAGAGATCATAGATCTCAGCATGCATACGAACAAAACCTGCTAACTCAGCCCCACTACATCGCTCTGGAAGATTTGTTACGAAAAACTTTGTAAGCCATCTTTGAATATTGATCGAAATAGGTTTCCGACCATTCGCCCCGGTCATGCCTGTTCTCTAGCTCAAATTTAAGAATTCTAGATCACCAAGAATGCATAGTAAAAGAGATTTAATGGACATTAAACGTAACTGATAACTCTAGACGTCAAAGGATATCAGCATGGTGCAAACCATATTTATTTAACCACTTGAAAATTCATAATTTCACATATAATAAAAGTAAAAACATTAAAGACATTTACACAACATTAAAGACATTTACACACCAATCATTACTGATAAACACAGGTTCATATAATGGATGCAAATATTATACTATAGTATGTGCAAACAGATGTCGAAATAGCTTGAACCGAGAGAAAAGTTCCAATTCAATCTTTAATATAAATAAAATTTAGTAAGATACTGACCCATAACTTGATGTTTGTGGTATGCTTATTCTTTCAATTAATGTATGCTGTTTTGCTCTTTCTGTTGCTTCATATGCCTGTTCACCAATACAAACACAAAAGATGTGGCAACAACATTTTAACTTTCTACAAACAGTCAGTAGATTTTTATCAAACCAAAACCATCTCATTCTCATGCAGGCAGTCCATTACTCCAAAGTCCAACCACCCGTCCCACAAAAACCTATTATCGTATTTTTGTCCGAAGAGACATCAACTACAGTAGACTAATTTCTCAAGTTTTTCCATCAGAAAAAATAAACTTAAAACGAATTGCTTTCTTTTTCCTTTTTTTTCGTTGAGGGGGGGGGGGGGGGGGGGGGGGGGGGGGGGTTGTCTAGGAAGATACATTAAGAATTAGGTCCCTTCTTACCTACTGTCTTAAAGACAGGTGGCTTGAGATTAGTTGCCACAACACTCATCAAAAATGGAAATGAAAATTATGAAAAATAACTAGATGCAGAAGATAAAAATAAAATCTTTGAACAAACAAGAGGAATAAAAGGCCACCGTCACAGCATCATATGACATTTTCTTGTACCATTTCAAGAGCTGATTAAGAGAATTATAGGAAACAGAAAGAATTTCTGTAAAATTAATTGTATTTATATACAGCATATTTCAGATATCTTAAATCTTATGTTCTCTAGGTTAAAGAATGAAGACTCTGATACATATGGGTTTTGGAGTAAATGGGAGAGTACCAAACAGTGACGTGCAAACTTAAGATAATCCAGTGCTTTGACCAAGTTTTGAATTTTGACCTTTTTCTTGTTCTCTTTGCCAATAATCTTATCATTGTTCTAAATAACTTTTTAGGAGTCTACCCTACTTAATTGTCTGAATGTGAATATGAGACTAGATATAATCCAGCAGTTCTTACATTCTAGGCATAGCCTGATCAACTATGTACATCTACCAGCAAAAACCGTACCCAGTAAATCCCTTAAATAGCAACGCTAAAAGTAAGGCCTGGGGAGGGTTAGATGTAGGCAAACCTTACCCCTATCCCTGCGGATAGAGAGCTAGGCTGCTTCCAAATAGACCCTTAACACCCCGTCGATGAGCAAACAAAACTAAAAATATAGTAATAGGGAAGTTACTATATATCAAAAAATAGTACTTCAAGCCAACCACTTAGATAATAATAAGTTACTGCTTAGAACAAATTACTACTTGGAAGGAAGGCTCCAATTGAGAAGGTCAAACAATCAAAACCACATATAAAATGAGCAGTAAATGTTGAAAGGAATAGGATGTTGCATATAATACGTTACCTTGATGTCAAAAACAAATGGATCTTTCCCAAAGTTGACACTTACTCTGCAACACAGCAAACTGTTTTAGAAAAAGGGCAATAGCCCAACAGACAGTACTTGTTCCATGTGTTGGAATAAAATCTTATATCCAATGAGTTCCTTCCTAAACTTACTCCTCATTCTGACTGTGAACAGCAACTGTAGGATATAAACGACCTTTTACATCTTTGTCTGCTGTTCCAACAAGTTGACCATTCTTACTGGCATAAAAAAAAGAAAACACATTGGTAATGGTATCACATTTCTGAATCTGAAAGAATGTGAAGGAAGAAAAAGGGAATAAAACAAGGTTACGTGAAAAAGAAGCAGTTTGAAGCATAGTTAATACCAGCAGCACCAACTGTATCACCAGTGGTATAAGTTGGGCTAAAAATCTCTCCTTTCCCTTGTCCACGATAAAGCAGCCCGTCATCCCCATGATATCCAAAACTGTTCGCTTCCCACCTGTCAGCTTCAAAATACTCTCTCTTACTAACCCCAACAAAAATACATTTTTTTTTCGCAGTCTATTTGGACGAATGCATAATTCAAAGGACCGACTGATAGCAATCACGACCCGGTAAAACGCCACAATTTTGAAATTGCTAGCCGTTGGATTATTGGTCGCTAGTACTAGTATTTGGATGGGTCGGCAACAACTGACTGGGCCAGCTTGGTTTGCATAGATATTTCGATAGAAGCTAAATTCATATGCACACACAACCACCAATGCAAAGTTGTTTGAGTAGTTTTCCCCATGATCTTTTTCTATTTTATTTCCTTTACTTAGATTTATTTAGTCTTTCTTTGTTAATTTGCCTAAGATTAGGATCATGGATCATCAGTTTCTCTTCTTTCCTAAAACACAAGGATGAGGGCTGAGAGTTTTAGAATGAGGAATTTTTACATGTTAATTTCTCATTGGAAAAACTGAATGTCTACGCCAGTGTTGGAAAAATCAGGACTAGCAACATGACCTTTAGCACCAGCATTTTTAACATAAATCTCAAAGTAATAGAGAAGACGGTTAAGAGGGGCAGGGCAATTAGCCTGAACAACACCCACATCGTGGCCGTGTAAGTTCACCTTCGGGTACTGCACCGACACCTTATCCGGCAACACAATCGAGAACCCACCAGAACTATTTAATGTCTCTAGTTCTGTGGGAACACCTTCTTCATCTTCTTCTTCTTGATGTTTTAGTGGTGCCCTGTTGGAGTTTAATCTCCATAACTCCAAGAAATAGGATCCTATGAGGTCTTCAACCATTTTCTTTTAATCAGCTGCTGGGGTTTCAAACCCTAAATAAAACTACACACACGATCAACTAATACATCAACAATCATACTTTCATCTCTTCCTTCGCTTGGTTGGTTGGTTGGTTAATCACTCTTCCATTATCTTTTTGCTTTTTTCACTTTTAATTAATTAACTAGTAATTAGACCCGCGCGCGTTGCGGCGTGGGTACATTGCAAACATCAAACGGATTAGTCAAAGTGTTATATGACGTGTGTGCACTGCACGTATCGACTAAGTATGAGAACATTACAAACATCAAACGGATTAGTTAATGCGTTATGTGAGATGCATGCGATATACATATCAATTTAGATAAAGTAAATAACTTGAAGTGGGGTTCCTACGTTATTGTTCTTTGCTATAATTATTGTTCTTTGCTAACATTTTGAACTTCATGTTCATTACAACACTTTCAACAAATAAATTTGCATAATTTTATTTTATAAAACAGTGTTCAATATTTATTAATGATAAGAGGTTTTTTTTTTTTTTTGAACGGTTAACTTCAATAAACAAGCGCGCCCATAAAAATGGAACGCCTAAATTACAACATATACAATGGGAAAACTGCCCAATCCTTCCATACAATAGTATTAAATCTAGTACGACATTTGACCCATAAAAACGTAGAAGACTTCACCACGGCTACCACCTCGGCTACTTTAGGAGGAGCATCATCGAAAAGACGAAAACCTTTCTATTTCTTGTCTTCCAGATAGCCCAACAAGTTGTCATAATAATACCCCTAACAAGTTTTTTAGCCCACTTCGACCTGTTCGCATTATCTTGGATTTTTAGCAGATCTTCCATGTCAAACACACCCGGAGTGTGAATCTTACACCAACTCCAGATACAACTCCAAACGCCACTAACAAAACCACAGTCAATAAACAAATGCTCACAGGATTCGTCGAACACTTCACATAAAGGGCAGACAAGCGAGGGAAGAGCAATTTGTCTTCTGTTAAGAGCTAGACGTGTAGGGATGCGATTCATTTCTGTCCTCCACATATGGATATTAACTTTACTAGGCACCCAAGATTCCCATTTAAAAAGATGAGATCGGCTTTCATTCCTATCCATCCTTAATAATTTTTTAGCACTAGCCACTGTGAAACAAGGATTACCTTCAAAATCCCAAATCCATTCATCTTTATCATTCGACAACGAGATAGACGAGACCATGAACATAACATCCTGCATTTCGGAGACAGCTCCAACAGTGTCTGCAGCCGCATTCCAAGCTGAAGTAACTGCAGCCCCGTCTCTGATGACACGATCTTTAACCAAGCAATTCTTATCCTTCTCAGAGTTATAGAGGTTCGGCCAGCGCTTCATAAGCACAGAATCCCCGAACCATTTATCCTTCCAGAAGCGCAAACTCTCCCCATTCCCAACCTTACCTTTGTAATATCGATCAACATGTTCGCCATTGAGACGTAATTTATTGATTACAGACACCATGGTTTTCCAGCAGCCGCAAACATTATTAGCTGCAGGAAGAAAAACCCATTTACCGCGTCCACCATGAATGACTTCGATAGTAGTACGCCAAAGGCTGCCACCCTGAACTTTAAAACGCCAAACCCATTTCAGCATAAGATCCGCATTAACATCAGTAAGTTTTGATATTCCCAACCCACCATCTTTTGTAGGAGTAGTAACAACCTCCCACTTTACCCAATGCATCGATTTATGATCACTAGAACCATTCCACAGAAAGTTTTTCATAAGTCTTTCAATGGTTTCCACCACTTTTAAAGGCGCCTTATACAATGATAGGTAATAGATAGGGAGGCTCGATAACACCGATTTTATCAACGTCAACCTTCCACCGATAGAAAGAGTTTGAGCTTTCCAAGAAGCAAGCCGAGATTGAATAGTTTCCACAACCGGATTCCATTGAGAGACTCAGTTCATATTGGCACCAACTTTGATGCCTAAATAAACAAACAGGAATTCACCAACCTTACATCCAAGAACATTAGCAAACTGATTTACCTCATCCCCATTAACGCCCATCCCATATAAGTGCGACTTGTGGATATTAATCTTCAACCCGGAGCAAAGATGAAAAATACGAAGAAGCCGAGATAAATTTTCCAAATTGACTTTGGTCCATTTTCCAACTAGAAGGGCATCATCCGCATATAGTAAGTGAGAGAGCGTGGGGCCACCATTAGGAAGACGAATGCCTTCGAATTCTCCAATCTCCGTAGCCTTGTTAAGAATACAAGCCAAAGCCTCCATAGCGATAAGAAACAAGAAAGGGGACAAAGGATCTCCTTGTCTTATTCCTTTTTCACAATGAAACTCGAAAGTTGGAGAACCATTTACTAACACGGATGATCTGGCTGAAGACAAAATACCCTTAACCCATAAACACCACTTAGGAGGAAATCCCATCTGACTAAGAATCGACAACAGAAAACTCCAATTGACGTTATCAAAAGCCTTTTCAAAGTCAAGCTTCAATAAGAAAGCCTCCTCACCATTTCTCTTTAACCACCCGATAGTCTCATTGATGATGAGCGGCCCATCTAAGATAAAACGGTCTTTTAAGAAGGCCGATTGTGTGTCAGAAATGACCGATCCAATGACATTCCTCAACCTACCCGCAATGACCTTGGAAATAATTTTGCTTATGACCCCCACCAAGTTAATAGGTCTATAATCTTTTAATCCCAAAGGCGTTTTGGATTTAGCAATGAGAGTTATAAAAGAGGTACTACATCCTCTATTTATGACTCCCGAGTGATGGAACTCACTCATTAATCCAAAAAAATCATCCTCAAGACAAGCCCAAAATTTTTTTATAAACCTGAAATTAAACCCGTCCGGGCCTGGAGCTCTATCGGACCCACAATCGAACACAGCCTGTTTAATCTCCTCCTTAGAAAACGGAACAATCAACTTCTCGGCACTTCTAGGATCAAGCTTCTTAATGTTATTACATACAAGAACAGGCCGATTCTTGAACTGCTCATTAAAGTGTTTTATGAAATGTTTAAGAACCTCCCTTTTCACTAGCGCAGGTTTTGAAATCCACTCGCCTTCTATCAACAGACCAGGAATGGCATTTGCAGCCTTCCTACCATTAATGAACCTGTGAAAGTAAGCGGAGTTGTCATCCCCACTTTTAGCCCACCGAACATGCGACTTTTGCAATAAATCTTTTTGTTTGAACATATTGAGCTGGTCCACCTCTTTCTTGCTTTCCTCCCAGACCCAAACTTCCTCTTCTTCAAGATCTCTATCTTCCATAATTTTTTCTATTCTTTCAATATCTTCCTTCAATCTAAGAAGTTCTTCACTTTCTGATTTTAAAACTGAGGTCCACCAATCTTTAATGACATCCCTAATACGACTCAGCTTTTTCATAATAACCACATCTTTAGGCCCCTCAAACGAACAGCAAGCAAAAGCATTGGTGATAGTATCTTGACAACCCTCCCTATCCAGCCAGGAGTTAAACCATCTAAACGGTTTAGCTCCAAAATTTTTATCCACCAAAGAGAGAACCAGAGGGCAATGATCTGAAAGCCCCCTTGGAAGAACCCTTAGACAAGCTAAAGGCCACCTATTGAAGAAAGCCTGACAAACTAATATTCTGTCGATTTTGCTCATTTTAAATCCTTTATCTCTTCCAGCCAGAAAGGTAAATTTGTTACCTCTCATATAGTATTCCTGCAAACTAACATCGTCAATAAAACAGTTAAAATCCACAGCAGATAGGCGATACTGCGTTAAAGTCACCCAATAATATCCACAACCCCTCTTTGCTCGAAATAATACTTCTCGGACTGTCCCAGAGAGCTCGTTTCTGAACAGTTTTTTGAGGAGCATAAATATTCGCAATATTCAAAATAGTACCATCTTCAACTAAAACACCTGTGGTAATAAGAAAATTCGGGCTATCCAAAGAGGAAACTTTCCTGAATCTCTTCGAATTCCACATATTGACTAACCCTCCCGATCTACCCGAAGCATCAACACAATCAAAAAGAACATCACTGTTGCCCCATAATCTAGTAAAATCAAAACTCCCAACCCTAGATACCATGGTCTCTTGTAAAGCAAGAAAATCCACCCCATTTTTATCAACCAAGCTTTTAATCAAACCCGGTTTCCCATCAACCCCAATCCCTCTAATATTGTAAGAAAGAAAATTCATTTGTAACCTGATTGTAAACCTTCTTGAACCACAGATTCACGAACCATATCTCTGAAGTTATGAAGTTAGACCCCTAATTCGCTTCCCAAGACTTCTGTAGCTTGAACTTCGGCTTCATTGTTAATTAAAACAGTATCCACATTGACTGGGGTCTGGGAAATAAACTTACCAGTAGGTGTTGAGTGAGGTAGAGGATGGGGGACTCAATCTGTAAATCAGAAAATTCGACAGGCCCAACATCTCCTCTTTGCATGTTAATTCCTGAGCCCATAATGATAAGTTCTAATCCAAATGGGTCTTCTGGGTCAAGCCTTGATTCCTTGTTGGGCCTATCATTACTACTTAAGTTGCCATTAAAACCTTGGCCCACTATGACAACCCCTTTATTCTTTTTACGTTTGTTATTCTTCCCCTTATTCAAACCTTGAGCATTAAATGCTGATGATTGCTCAATAACTTCCACATTATTATCATCCTCATAATTAGGAAACTGCAAGTCAACATCCCCATGATTACCGCTTGACATTATATCATCATTAATGCCCTCATTAATATTCCCCGGAGTAACAAATTCTGCCGGCGCCGGCGCCGGAGTGACAAAATCATCTTCAGCTTCATCTTGGGAAGCAAAACCTTCCGACGAGGAACTGTCACCATCATCTTCATCAGGAGGAGGCTCTATTTGACCAAGAAACTCCGGTACCCATGCATTATTGTCTTCGTTAACCCATACTGAGTAGTGCTTGTCTTTCCACATAACCGACACTTCTCCATTAACCATATTACCACTGGAGACAAGAATGCCGACATAGTAGTAAGACAAGTCCAGATCATTTTCTACATGAGCAGGCCTGTGAACTACCTTCCCAAACGGTTTAGTAACGCACTCAAGGGTGTCCGCAGCCATCAAATGAACTGGAATCCCTTGAATTTTCACCCATGCTAATCGTTCAAAATTCAACTTCTGACCCTTCCAAACTTCAACTTCATCAAATTCCAAGGGCCTTCCCAGAAACTCATCCTTTGCCATAACAGCTTGATCATTTGAATTGAAAGAAAGGAGGATTCTAAATCCCCCCAAGTAGCGAAGATTACCACAGGACAATCGCATATCCTTAAGAATACTACGAATGTTACTTAAGACCTCGAAGGATCCCACCTTAATAACCAGTGATTTATCAATAAGCTCGTTGAACAAAGGCACATTTTCATCCAATATTACTGTTTTGTTTTGGACTTCATTCCCACTTCTTTTCCCAGTAAGAGCCTCTTGGAATGTGAACGCACCTTTCTTAACGTATTTTACCTGTGCACCTCCCACGTCTTGTGGAATAGGCACCCTATTAACCTTCGGAACCTCATCTCTTGGTGGCTTGAATTCACCGTCTTCAAGCACAAAACGAGCGATATTGACTTCAAGCTTGTACTCTCCCATTTTAATGGTAGACATATTCTTGATCAACTCCTGTTTATCTTTCACGTCCAAAAATGAAACAAACCCAAATCTTCGACCTTCTTTGTCACGCTTTTTAGCAATATAGATGTCAAAGATGACCCCATATTGTCTAATAGCTCCTGCAAAATCTGTTCCGCTACATCGTTCCGGTAGGTTTGTGATGAAAAGCTTGGTCAACCTCCGTTGAATCTCAACCGGAATAGGTTTCCGATTGTCAACCATTGAGAGCGTTTTTTCTTTTGTGTATTTTGGCTTCTAACTTGATTTAAAACATAATGATAAGAGGTGTATATGGTTTTTGTTTTTTTTCTTGAATCTATATATATATATATATATATATATATATATATATAAAAGAATTGATAGTTGCTGACGTGGCGTGCAATGGTTGCCTCAACCTCTCCATAAAAGTACCACGTGACTTAATAATTAAAAGATTTTAGTGTTTTTGAATTGTTTCATTTTTTATTAAAAAAAAAACATAAAACCCTATTCTTATCTCAGCGCCTCTCCTCAATATTGCTTCCGCCTCTTCTCTCAATCACTTCCAATTTACCGTCCTTTTCACTCCATGAAAAAGATTAATCTGAATCGCAGTAATCCTATTTTCATCGTTCGAAACTGCTCTTCGACCTCTTTGGGTTCTTCTCCGATCGCCGCCAAGCCTTCTTCTGAGATACAAAAGAATAAGGTAAATCTAATTATTGTTTATTATTTACGTTTTCTCCTATATTTTTCAAATAGGTATATTCCAGTTCGATTTATAATATGCATATTAACACTGTATGGTTTTCATCTTCCAGTATCGATTACTTACCTCCAACAGTATCAATCGATTATCAATGGAGGATTTAAGCCCTTCTTATTGTGCAAAAGACACTGGCTGAAAATTCTGGACGATGCTATGATATCTTTGACTGTAATTTTGCTATACTTCTTGACACATTTTTAGTATTTGTATAATGTGTTGGTGTATTATGATAATATCATCTCACTTTAACTAATTAATTAGGGAGAGCATGATATATTCCAGTTTGAATATAATATATATATATATATTATGTTTTTTTGTAAGATTTGGAATTTATATTAATTTGTGGTAGAGTTTAGATGGGTTCACCTGAAAAAATAAAATAAAAGTTGTTTAACTTGTGGAATTCAAGAATAAATTAATTTTGTATATTTTTTAGTACATCTAGGTTTTAGGTCATAATCGTTGATTAATGGTAAAGTTCCTGTATGAATTTTTACAAATTTTAATTTGTTAATTGTCATATTCACTTAATAATTATTTTAGAAATTTGGTTCTTTGTAGGCATCTAGAGAAAGCATAGAAAAGCAATTGACAAAAGGAAGATCACAGCTTGATTTAGCTAAAAATAAAAGCAGCTTTGTGTCGTTTGCTTTGATAATTGATGGGAGATCTTTAGCTTTTGCTCTTGAAAAAAATATTGAAAGTTTGTTATTAGAATTTTTTTTGCTCAGTTTTTATTAGCCGAGTGTTGTGCAGAGCTGGCTGTTTTTATCAGCGGCTCTGCATCAGCAGCAAGTTTCAGACAGGCCAGACTCATGGGCCTGGTACCAATAGCAAAATAAATATAAAACCTGGTTAACAAGTACAACACGCTAATCATGAAGCTGATCAATGATCATATCGTCGACCGTTTTCTTCCTAGATGATGCACCTCCAGCAACCCCTGCTTGGTGGTTAAAACTGTGCAGAAGGAGTGCAGGTTTCTTATTTCATTTGTATTATTTTCTTTAGCAAAAATTATGGGTTTTTGGTTTACTTGACGGATGATTTTTCTTCTAAGAATATTAGGCCGTGATGGCAAGTGATTTTGCCATAGCTCAATTTAGTTTTCTTGAAAGATTATTGTTGGTACACGGACATTGGTGTTACAGGCGAATAGCTATGATGGTAAAATCATATTTCCATTATCTTATTCTCTTTCTTTATTCAGAATATTTAGCATATAGCTTTAGCAGAAAATAAATTATATTTTTGTTTCTTGAATGCAGATATGTTACTTCTACAAAAACATTGCTTTCGGGTTCACACTTTTTTGGTTTGAGGCCATGCTTCGTTCTCTGGCCAACCCGCTTACAATGATTGGTACATGTCATTCTACAATGTTTTCTTCACCTCACTTCCTGTCATTGCTCTTGGTGTTTTTGATCAAGATGTGTCTGCACGACTCTGTCTAAAGGTAATATTTTAGCCGTTTTTTCTCCTGATTTGGCATTCCTTATATAAAATTTCTAAGCTGTCTTAAAGCCTTTTGATTATTTGAATAGGGTTCATTTTTTGCATAAATTACCAATATACCTTCACAGTCATCATGTTTTAGTTATTGCACCATCCTTTTCTACGTTTGAGTCATTAAAAGATGGTGATTTGGCGATCCGATTTCTCCTGTTTTGGTTCTCATGCAAACTGTTTGTCCCGTTTGTCTCATTTTTTGATTGTGGTAAAAGCTTTTTTCCCGTTTAAGTCATTATCAAAGTCACCTTATAATGTAACCAAAACAAGACAAAAATATGTATACAATGACTTAAATGGGACAAAGGTGAAAGTACATTGGTATTTTATGCTAAAAACTCATGTGATTATTACAACTTCAAACAAAAAGAAACATATCCAAATACTAATCACCTGCCCATTTTATTAAAACTTATCATGTTTTCTGATTATTTAAAGAGAAAATTGCTCGAATAGTCCCTGTGGTTTGCTCAGATTTCACCTTTAGTCCCTAACTTTTAAAAATTACAGGTATAGTCCCGAAACAGTGGACTTTTTGCACTCGGATAGTCCCTGGAGCTAACTGACGTTAGATAATCCAGTTAAGTGGGTGTGAAATTACTAAAATACCCTTACTTTAATAAAAATAAAAAAATCAATTAGATAATAAGTCTATGGGGCCCATAATCCTTCATCTTCCCCACCCCAATCACCTTCATCTTCCCCATCCCACCACCACCACCACCACCACCACCACCACCACGACCCCCACCCAGCACCTCCCCCATTACAGACATGTGTGCAGGACTTATGAGGTTAACATTGATTATCCTAACATTTCCAAACGGTAATTCCACAATAATATAAAAAAAACAAACCATCTGAGTCGTCGTTTTTGGTGGTAGCAATCGTAGAGGATGAAGGCACAGACAGCTTCTCTTTATCTTTCTCTTTGTCCTTATTATTATTATTATTATTATTATTATTATTAAAGAACTTAACTGACAAAACCGATGATGTTTTCTCTAACTGCTTATCTAACGCATCGTTTATTCGTTTCCGATCAAACGACGCCGTTCCGGTACCTCCCCTGACCATTTCCGAGCTGTGACGGTCCCTGTACATATATAGATATATATAGCGTCTGTATGTATAGGTGAATGTCAAATTGTAAGATTTTTTTAGAGATTTGGAGGTGGAAGATTGGGGAAATTGAGAGAGAAATTAGGGTTGGTAGTCGTTGATATTATTTTTGGGAAATTCCTTTTTATTTATTATTTTTTTAACTTATTGTTATGAACCTTCCTCGATCGTGTTTACAACCCTACAGATTCCCCATTGTTGAGATAAGAACTTCGAGGACGGTAAAGGGGCAGCTGTTGAGCTCCAGAACAACGGGTTTGTGTCAATTAATACCATTAGAAAGCTTACATCATCTATGATCGGTGGGGGAGGTGCTGGTTGGTGGTGGTGGTGGTTGATGGATGGTGTGCAGAGGTGGTGGTGGTGGGATGGGGAAGATGAAGGTGATTGGGGTGGGGAAGATGAAGGATTGTGGGCCCCATAGACTTATTATTTAATTGATTTTTTTATTTTTATTAAAGTAAGGGTATTTTAGTAATTTCACACCCACTTAACTGGATTATCTAACGTCAGTTAGCTCCAGGGACTATCCGAGTGCAAAAAGTCCACTGTTTCGGGACTATACCTGTAATTTTTAAAAGTTAGGGACTAAAGGTGAAATCTGAGCAAACCACAGGGACTATTCGAGCAATTTTCTCTTATTTAAAATCACATACTGTCAAAATAGTTAATAGTTAATATTAAGTTTTGTTAATATTATTGACTATGTTTGACGATTGATTTTTAAGTTTTCAATCCTATGTATTGCAGGTTGTTGATGCTACAAGCAACGAGTTATGGGGGCCACACAAAACACAAAATATTGCTGATTTTGGAGGGTGAACCTACTTTTGAGCTTAATCAACATGAAGGTACGTTGGTCCTAATCGACATTAGAAAATCTTAACTCAGTAAGGGTGGTTGTAGGAAAGTTTAGGTTTGTTTGGGGTGGTTGTTAGAAACTGAAGGTTTGTTTAGTATTTTGGTTGGTTTAAAAATAAATATTTGTAGATATTTTGATGGTTACGGATAAAAGACCATGGTTAAAAAACGAAAGAAAAGTTGTTATGTAGCGGGTAGTAAAGACAATGGTTATGTTGTTGGCTGATGTAAAAACTTGATAATTGTAACACTTTTTGTAATCAGTAATGGTATGTGTATAGCATTAAGCAAAACTGCCTTTGATATAAAAGTTTAATAGAGCATCCATTAGTTTGACCTTTTTATAAGAAACATGACTGATGTTCATTTTTTTACCACATTCATCTTTCAGATCTGTTTTCACTTTTAATGTGGTTTGTCGGACACGACCATTTTTTTTCCTTCGGAAAGGGTTAAATGTTCAGATCTCCTCATGCATTGTATTCTATATATCCGATAAACAACAATTTGTTTGACTATTCTGTAAGCCCTTTTTTTGTTGTTTGTGGAACCATGAATTTGAAAGTTAATTGTACAATTCTAAGTTATTATCTTGATTCGTGGACAGGGATTCTCAAGTTACACAACAAAACTGATAACTATGGTTTTTGGACAAGCTAAATTGAACCTACCGTGTTGGCTGGATCGACCAAGTCGGTAAAATGGTACCGTCAGAGAAAATTTTTGGTTCATAGATGATATTATTATTGTGTATGAATAATTGAATCCCATCATAATTGAAACTTCTGTTGTATTTATCCATAAACTAGAATTATGGTAAGCTAGCATCCATATGATATAAATATGTTTTGTTTTGTGATTTTGTTATTTGATTGGTTTAGAAGCTGTGATTATGTTTTCATTAAGGTGCTTATGGATTTGATTACTTTTGATCTATTTGTTATTAGTTTGTTTGTGGACGTGAACGATATGTTCTTTCCGGGTTCGTTTGGGTTCAGGTCATACTATTACCGTTTTGGTCCTCAAGTTACAAATATCAACAATGAAATTGGCATCCCTGGTACACAGGTTTGTTACGGGTCACATTTCTAATTGACCCATTAAAAATTTGATATCGGTTGACCACACATCCTATACTAAGTTCGTTCGTACATACGATTCTTGTAATTTCCTACTCAGAACCGATTGATATCTATTTGGTAAAGGAATTAAATAGTTATATTTTTATACGACTAGCTAGATAAAACACAATAATTTACACGAAAATATGCATTATTATCATAACTCAGTTTGGGTTTTTCTATACAATTATGATAGTATCTTATGGATGATGAATTTTTCACTTGGCTTTTCTATGATTGTGAAGGGATAGGGAGCCTAATCCGAGTGGAGGAGGCGCCCCTATCCCCATAAGACAGGATCTTCGCGCCAGACCATGGCACAAAGATCCATTTGCGCGCTGACCAACAAGCCAGACAGCGCAGCGCGCAAGGATAACAACCGATAAGCAACGAGCAACACCTGATAAGCGCGTGCGACCACGCGCGGAATCTTCCCTCATCACCTTTTGTACGAGGTATAGAAGATAACAAAAGGAAGATTCACAAGGATCTCTGGCAGAGTACGCGCCATTAAGAGAGCGACAGGTGGCAGGAGTGGTCCAACCACCACTGACAAGGACGGCGACATGACTGTAGCCACGCTCCCACCATGCCATCGTCTACAGTGACAACAGACATCCCCTGCTGAAAGTCCTCTTTCTAATTACCGATCTCAATATAAATTGAGGTCGGTTTCCTTTTTATAAAACCTGGTGTTGATTCGTCATTACAACGTATTGTATCGACTAATCTCTTATTATCACGGTTTGCATCAGATTGTAATAACTACACAATCCGATTATTAAATTGTACCAACGATACAATCTAATGTTTTTGCAGTTTACACCCTTTTTCATCCTTAACCCGAGGGTTGAAAGAATTACTGATTTATCACGGCCCAATCCCGCTGTTTGTGTCATAATCCGGAGATTCACGACTTACCCGAATGTGATTTTGACTCAACCCTTGATTAAGGTTCAAGTCCCTCTTTACGAATTTAACCTTCTATAAAAGTCTGAGTTTAATTATGACTTATCCTTGATTAAGGTCCAAGTCGGTTTTCAAGCTAAATCTATTTATGACTCAACCTTGATTATGGTTCAAGTCTATTTCCAAACTGAATCTCTTTATGACTAAACCTTGATTAAGGTTCAAGTCAATCTTTGTATCAACCCAGGATAACTTGTATCGTATATTGCCCGTTTTGCTAGCCCAGCGTATAAGCTGGTGCCTCGCTCAAGGTCTTGCATGGTTCGCATCCCTGCCGTGTTAGACAGTGGACTACGTCCAAACGCTCCAGTTTGTTGTCCTCTTTGCTAGCCCAGCGTATTCTAGCTGGTGCCTCGCTCAAGGTCTGGCATGGATCGCATCCCTGCCATGTTAGACAGTGGACTATGTCCAAACGCTCCAGTTTGTTGTCCTCTTTGCTAGCCCAGCGTATTCTAGCTGGTGCCTCGCTCAAGGTCTTGCATGGTTCGTATCCCTGCCTTGTTAGACAGTGGACTACGTCCAAACGCTCCGGTTTGTTGTCCTCTTTGCTAGCCCAACGTATTCTAGCTGGTGCCTCGCTCAAGGTCTTGCATGGATCGCATCCCTGCCGTGTTAGACAGTGGACTACGTCCAAAATCCCCCGGCACCTCACACTTACTAAGCCTTTGTTACATAGGTTGTATATGTATTAATCATAAGAAACCCATGGTATCATATGTTTAACACTTACCTGGCCAGGGTAAGTAATTCGCATATGGTACGCACAGACTTATTACAATTAAGGCATCACACCCTATGCAAACAAATTTTCAGCTCATGCTTGTGCCCCCTATTTTATTTGGTAAAACCCTTCCTTGATAAATTATTCAATGTTAGGTTTTTACCTTTATTCATTAAGAAAAAGCGATGTGTTTTCAAATTAATAAGCTTTGTGTGATCACACTCGTTTGTATGATCACAACGCCTTTCTAAACATTAGTTTGGGGATGATTACCCCCAACCCGGTCTCGATGTTCAAGTTAAGTTTGTGCATTGATCGTTCATTATCGTGAACTATGCACCTTTCACATTTTTCCTATTGCTTGCATATGCAATTACCACTCTTCAGGTGATAATTGCATACTAATGCACCTACTATGGTTTCGAGCATGTACCTGTTTGATACTTGCTCCCATGTTCCCTTTCGTTACTGATCCATTAGCCCGAGTCGTTACTTGACTTTGTCCTTAGTGAGCATGCTGTCAGCCGTGCTCCCAAAACCTCTACAACCTCATTTGGTGAATCATTTGATCCTCTCTCGATCAAATAAGATGTTATCATCCCTGTCACATTTATAATTTCAATTAATTAATAACATGACATTTCAGTATTAGTATGCATCACTGCAATAGTGATGTTAGAATTCTTGTTATACGAGATTATCGTTGCCCGAATCAATCTTTTGGATAGGCCCCATGAGTACCTAACCATTTCCTTATCAAGCTTTTGAGATAGCGTGTATCTACACGATATCACTATTGATTACCTATAATAATTTCCGATCAAAACGGATGTTTATTATAGGTATTACTTACCGGATTCCTCGATCAAGTCTCGAACCGAACACCCTTCAACACTTTGAGCGCACGGTTTGAGTCCAAGTATCTTTCCCGACACTCGGATCCCTCAAACCTATGGCTCTGATACCACTTGTAAGACCCTAACCCGTAATCACGTGATTAACGTCTAATCTTACGGGTTTTGACCTTACTTAAACCACTCCCGATTAAAACTTTGATATTTATTATAAACTTAAACCATTAAGATCAAATACATATTTGATTCCCACAAATTTTACGTTTTAGTAGTTAAAACATACTCTAAGATTTAGCGTTTTAACGGGAGTTCCTTGAATTCTATTGCGGAAGCTTGATGAGTGTTCGGGCGTGTTCGGTTCTTCTGGTGACTTGATCCTTGCTCCGGGACGTCCATCAAATGTTTACCTAGCACCACCACCCAAAGAATGGTTAGTGGGTTGTCAATAATACAATTAAACTAGTATGGGAGTCGTTACACGTAGAAACGGAACGAACCAGGCCAAACGGCCCTTATTCAGGAGAACAAACTACTGCGACTTTTGCGCAGCAGCTGTTCGGATCGCTTTTACCCCTTCTAAAACCCAATATCTGACTTCGACTTTCAAATGAGAATTGTTCTACGCTCCGAGAGATTTCCAGGCATATAAAGAACACCTCCTAACGATTTTTCTATGATTTTATATGGAATTTTAAAGATCGTGCTGACATGCAGGTCAAAGCGCGCGGCCGCGCAAAGCTTCTGATCGTTTTTTGGTGATTTTTAAGCATGGGAATCATATCGCAACTACATTTGATGATTCCCGAAGCCTAAGTAATGACTTGCCGACTAAATAAACCTTTGTTTGACTGAAATTATGGTCCGGTTTATGTCGCCATGATCCGGTTCTTAGTTTTGAATGTTTATGGCGACTTTTACCCAATTTGACCCATTAAGGCCTTAAATCAAACAAGGCACTTTTGACCACTTAAATTGCATACCGTTTGAGTTGTCAAGTCATTAGACACTTGATCAACAAAAGTGTTTGTCCGATTTGTTTCATTACGACTTAGATTCTTAGAATCAACCTTTATTAATCCTTTAAATCCCCAAAATGCCCCTCATGACCAAATCTTTCAATTTAGCCATTCATGGCGAAACTTCTTGTTTCAAATCCAATGTTTTTGACTCAATGACTTGTTTAAAAACCTCTAAGTCCTTCCGGACTTAGAGTTTCATCCTTTCTCAAGTTTTCACTTGTTTAGTCAATTCTAAGCGCATTAGCACGCATTTGACACAGTTATGAAAATAACTTACTTGATTGGCACCCACACCTCATGTGAGTACTTTTATCACCTATGTTGCTTCACCCGAAGGCGTTTATTCGACTACGGACTTACCGGGTGGCGTTGACCCATTCTCATACCTTGTGCGTATCCTCCACGATTCTTAGCATCAAGCGTGCATGCGCAAATGCATCTACCTGCGTGCTTTCTAAATATACACATTAATTCCTCGAAACTCAAATGGTAATACCTTGCCATTTGATCCGTTTAACCTCATGAATCTTATTGCTTGAAATACAAGCATCAAGTATTGGACTCACATGGTGAGGATATCACCATTTGATCCGTTTAGACACGTCGTTCATAATACTAAGTTATCCAAGTTTTTATATATGGTTCAAGTGTCACAAACTTGACCCATTTAACAACATGCTTAACAACTTCATTAAATTGAGTTAATTGGATTAAAACATCATTTCTCACATATCTTTATTAGTTGACCCGTTTGATGGATTTCTCCATTTGGTCATAACTCATTATCTCGATTAAGGTCATAAACCACATTTTGTATTGAGTGCACATATGGCGACCCACTTAATAGATTCTACCCCTTAGGGTTTATTTTTATCTCGCACTCAAGATTTAAAACTAATATTTATAACAATTAAGCTATGTTATAGTACATTGGTGTAAGTAAAACTTACCTCATATCCGTTCTTGCTTCCATACGCATTGCTTGCATCCGTTTGACCCGTTTGCATCCCTAGTAATTGTACCTACTTAGGGATATGTCAAACTTGATTATTAGAATACATAACATGGATTTAATTCACTATCCATAAATCATGTATTCATTACCCATTTATAGCTAAATCCATAGCCATTTTCTTATATAGAATATCCGATTAACTTGGCTTATTACAAACCAATATCACATACGATTGATAGCTCTTACATGATTCTAACTTCATAGTTTCACTAGTGTTCACCAACTTGGCATTTAATCGAACACTTGGTGTGCACCCACCAATTTGTTTAGTTTTAAAGCTCAAGATTAGCCAAAACATAACCATTTGTCTAATCATCATAATAATACATTATTTAGACCATTTTGCCTAAATTTCTCATATTAACAACTCCTAAGAGTCACAAAGATTACTAGATATAAGTTGATTCAACCTAGAGGTTAAACCCCAAATCTTACATATTCACATAATCATATGGTCAAAATCAAATGCACATGTAGAATATGATTCATAACCGAATTATACCTAATTGAGGCTCCCTAAAGCTAGAGAAACCTCTAACAACTAATAAATTCACTTTTTGCCAAAACCCTAGATTTTGACCCAAATAAAAAACGAGTTTAACATCAAATTCAACACGAATTAAAGGTACCTTGTTGTAGTTTAGGACCCATATGACCCGTTTCTTGCTCATGCATTGAAAGCCCCTTGATTTTGGCTTGGATTGAGCTTGAGCTTGAGGTTTAGGGTTTGGTTGTTGGAGAAGATGATCTCCTGATCATAACTCACGACACACACACACACCAAGTGTGTGTTTTTATTGTTTTATTATGTAGGTGCACGTATTGCGACTAGTGATTGGATCTACAAGTTAACATATGTTAGAGATTGCTGATGGGTTGAAGGTGAAACAAGACTGGGCGAATGTAAGTATTTGTGGGCGAATGTAGAAGTCAAATGGGCGAATGAAGATTGGAACCTGATCAAGTTACAAGTTCGTACCCTGTAGTGGGCGAATGTGGAAGAATTCCACATTCGACCATTGTAAAGGGGCGAACGTGCAGTGGCTATATATAGATTTTGTGTATTTGTGATGTATAGAGAGTTTTCAGTTGTGTGTGTGTTCAGGTTAGGTTCCAGGTTATTTTGAGAAAGTGTGTAACTGTTCTAGATTAACCAAAGAGTCATTGTAATCAAGTATTTGAACAAGTTAATCTATGAAAAAGCATTGAAAATGATATTGATTGTGTTTTGATTAGAGTTTTATCTGTTTGTTCAAAGCTAGGGTTTCCGCACCTGGTTTTGTGACTTGTATGATCAATTAATCCTGTTTTAGTCAAAATCCTTCTCTCACAGAGTGGTATCAGAGTGTCTTGAGTTCTGATACAGATTCAGAACAGAGTGAATCAAGAAAGAGTGATACCTCAAATGGTGATGCAAAATCTGATAATGGTAATAAATCAGATGATGAGGTAAGTGCTAGTTGTTCTAAATGTGTCAAGTTGAATTGTGAATTGATGACACTTATTGAGGACAAACAGAAACTAGCAAATGAACTAGAAAATTGTAAAAACCAAATTAAAGTTTTTGAAAAGAATGAAAAAGATTTGTTAAATAAAATTGAATCTTTAAAGAAAGAAATGTTAGAAATGAATAAAAGTTTTTCAAAGAATAATCCCACATCAGAGTTGGAAATCACAACACCTTGTGTTGTTAATTCTGATTCTGAAGTGAAACAAATGTTTGAAAAGAAAACTGAAAATGTGGTAACAACTTCAGAATCTGAATCTGAAGAAAAACCCATATTCATGTTTCCTGAAGGAGTTGAAGGATCCTACATGTTGGAAGGACATGACAAATTGATTTTCAACAAAGATTTTCTAATTGAAAATATCGAACAATCTTTACTTAAATGTATTTTTGTTGATAATATCGATTTGTTAAATCAATTTAGAAATCAATTTGGTCATCTTCATTTTGAACTCAGTCCTAACCAACATGAGAATAAAGAGGATCAAAAGAAAAATATTGAAAAGCAAAATGCTGAAAATAAGAAAGGTTCTAAAATAAAAGGACCAAAACCAAACAAATCGAAAGGAAATGATCAGATGAAAAATTCTTATCAAAAGAATTCAAGAAGTTTTTCATCTAGATCATATGATTATTATGATAATTCATATAACTCTCGATTTGATGGTTATTGGGGAAACAATTCACCACAGTATTCTCATGGTTATGTTGAACGGAGAAGCTGCTTTGAATGTGGTGAAGTTGGTCATATTGCTGCTCATTGTCCCTATTGGTATTGGGATGATGGGTATGCATGTAATTTTGAAGAGTATAGGTCTTGTTATAACTGCGGAGAGTGTGGGCATTTAGTTGCTTCCTGTCCGTTTGTTAAACAGAAAAGGACCGAAGTGAAATTTGCTAAACATTCAGGCAATGTCAAAAGGCCTGTAGCCCCAAACCAAACCAATAAACAAAAGGGGAAACAGGTTGTGTATGACAATCGTAACAAAATTGCCTTGAATAAAAATGGAGATTGTGGACGGGTTGCTGAGGTAAGGGGGAGTTCTAAGGCTAAGCCTAAGAATAACTCTAAACCTGGGTCTTCATCAGTTAAGTCTGAGAAGATTCCAAACAAAGTTCAGAAGCAGGTTTCAAATAAGAAATCTGAAAAGTCAAAAATCAAAACAATTTCAACAAAATCTAAAATAAACTCTGAACGTGTTTGGAAACCCAAAGCACTTTCTAAATCAATAGCAATTTCTACTTCAAATCAATCCATTGAAAAACCAATTGATTTTTCAAAAGGAGAATGGATTGATGTTCCAAGGATTGATGGCCTTGGACGACCCATCATTGTGAAGGGATGGGTACCTCTCTTGTGCTAATTGTTTAATAAGTGTGCAGATTGTTCCAGACAGACCTATTAGCTATTCCTTGATAGTTGATAGTGGAGCATCTGTATACAAGATATTTATTGGAGAGGTGAAGGTCAAGGAAGGGATATTGAAGAAGAAAAACGTGATTTCAACAAAGATGAGAGTATTTGTAGTCTGTTTCCAACCTGTGAAGCCGGAAAAAGTTGCAATCTCATGCAATTGCTCTCAGGTGTTGGATTTCAATAACAGATACGACAAAATGGTTTGCTAATTGAAAAATCTTAATGAGTCTAGTAATCTGAGTGGAAAATGGTTTTTAAAACTCAATGAGTAAACCGCATCGGATATCATTTTATTTTGTTTTTCTTCAAGAAGTTTAAAAATCCAAAAATATGCTTATTTTTAGATTTTTAGGGGGAGAAAATTTCAGAAAAATCAAAATCAAAAATAGAAAATCAAAAATGAGTTTTTCCTGGAGAAAAAAAGGAAATGATAGTACATCAGTGGGGATCTGACACAGGCTAAAGAATTGTATAGTAATATGAGGCGTGTGTTGACTACGTGTGATATGCTGATAGGCTTCGTAGACTACATATTGCGTGCATTAGTGATACAAACATAACGAACTACGCGTTCGTGGCTGAACACCTCATGGGCATATGGTCTTAGTACCGTAATCTCGTTTGATAGGATTGCCAAAATCTGAGGTTTCGGGTCGTTATGTTATGGTTATCCGGGATATTCTGATTAAACTTTTGTCGTATTGATTTACGGACCTAGTTTTATCAGAATATTTGCTAAAAGAGCTTAATTGCCAAAACCGGAAGTTACCGAATTGAGGAACTTTATGTTTTAATTGATCAAAGATCATTATTACATCGTATTAACTTTCTGATGCAAATCAGTGGTTAATATTAGCCTCAACCTAGTGTATACGCACATGTTACTCTGCTGCATTCGTTTGCTGACCTGTACACCTCTGTGCTATATACTTTGTAACTTTTACGGATAACTCTGGCATAATCACGCGTTACGATGAAGCTTTGTGCAATTACTTGATACGGGAGTATGTCGTTTGTGTGGGCACCACATCGTGTTAGTCTAATACATCTAACTCGTATCATTTTAAAGCATTGCGTAATTGTCTGCATGTGAGCTTACGTGGACCACAATATCAGCAATTGCCATGTCACATACTGTTTCTAATGATAATATTAATCAAATAGATCAACGCTGTGATCAGATTTCTCAGAAAACTGATATGATCCTCTTACCGGATTTCACAAAATGTTTACTGCTTTCATTTACTTTGTTGCATTTTACTTTTATTGTCAAAAAGATACAAAATCCAAAAAGATTTTAGGTGTGTTTTGATAAAATTTCAGAAAAACCAAAATTTTTGCATTTCTGCTTTATTTTTGATAACCGGGGATGCTTGATGGTCAATTTCTGAGATTTGATAACACCATCTGGGCTTTGTATCATTCAAAAAGTGAAAATATGAGTTTTGGAAGTTTAACAGATTGAAAAATGTTGAACGGGATTCGAATTCGTGATTTGGCAAAATTTGCAGATTTTTCCTTTTCACATTCGCCCCTTAATTGGGTCGAATGTGGAAAAATCTTCACCTTCGGTTGTTCAAAATGGGCGAATGTGGGTTTGTTTAAACAAACTTCACATTCGGGTAAACAAATTGTACATTCGGTCAATTAATTTTGGGCGAATGTGGATTACTCCCACATTCGACCACCAAAACGGTCGAAGGTGACTCTTATATATAAGCTGTTTCCAGATTCGAACCTCATTCCAATTTTTTCAAAAATTTTTCTTCGATCCATAGACTTGTTGCTTTGATTCCTTTTGCTTGTGCATTTTAATCCTTGCCTTTTACTGATCATTTCTATATCAAAAACACAGGTAATGGAGCTATATTGAGACCAGAATCGTCGTTTTTAATACCGGACTTAGGGTTTCAGAATTAAGGGACTTAGAGTGTTTATTGTTGATTGTTTTTGTTTGCATTTCAATACACATCAGTTTTAGGGGGAGAATTATGAAGGAATTAGATTAATAACAACATTTAGGGTGTTGATTGATTGAATGAAACAGTCGTGCCCTAATTCCAAGGGAAAACTGATGTATATTGAATAATTGGAACAATTGGCCATGCACGAATGATAATCGGTCACTTTAGAATACATCCTAATCAAAATTTTGTGTTAAAAACAAACTTAGAAAATTTTTGAATTTTTATGGTTTTAGATTTCACCTTCGATCCACAAAAACGGGCGAAAGTGGAATTAAACGGTCGAATGAAGTTCAAACTGGGCGAATGTATGTTTTATCAAACTGATTTTCACATTCGTCCAGATTACTTCACATTCGTACCAAATTTTGCTACATTCGACCCTATCAAAATGGGCGAATGTGGAACTTAAAAATGTTAAAATTTTCTATTTTTGTCGTTTTCGTATTTTGACGTATGTTTCTGATTTTGATGTGCAGATGGCTGATCAAACTGAGAATATTGAGACTCCAGTAGAGAATATTGTTACAGATCCAGTTCAAGAAACTGTTCAGGAGGCTGAAGCATCTACGCCGATAAGCTGGCCATTTGAGAAAACCCATAACTGCTGTGCTTATCTTGGTGATGTGGAAAAGAACACTGAGTTTACTGGTATCATTGAGTTCTTGAAGAGAAGCAGAGTTGTGTATGCTTTAGCTACTCCTACTATCATTTACAAAGACATTATTGAAGACTTTTAAAAGAATGCAAAGTACGACTTCTGGGAGAATCAGACAATAATCAGAAGCAAGATACAGGGAATGGAGATGTTCCTAACTGAGTCTGATATAAGAGAAGCACTTTAGATAAAGTTTGAAGTAAGTGAAGATCCCAGGGAGTTATCATGGACAGAACAGAAAGCATGTTTCCTAAGAATGAAATACAAAGGACCTATCACTGATGGTTCAATGCACAAAGGGAAGTTGAGCATGCAGTTCAAGTACTTTGCACACGTCATTATTCATGTGTTTGGTTGTGTAAGTGGAGGATATGACGTTATGAGAAAAAGTCTAAGCTCGTTGATGGTTGCGTTGACTCTCAACAAACCATTCAACGTGTCTGGGATGATACTAGATCATATGTTGGAGATGTTAAAGGGGTTGAAGAAGAAGTATTTCATGTTATACCCTAGATTTTTGATGATGATATTTGACCACAAGTATTCTAATTTGAGGAAGGATCCTACACAGATTATTGGTCAAGATCACATGAACATCCGAACGTTGGTTAGAATGAAAGGTTACAAGGGTGTGCCAGACAATGAAAGGCCACCATACAGAAGATTGTTTGGAGCTTTAGCCAAACATGATTACACTGATCCTGGAAAGAACAAGGCTAGACACACTGAGAGTGATTCGGACAATTACGATCCTCTAGTGTATGCAGATGCAAGCACAAAGAGAAAGAGACAGGTTGTTAATCCCGGAGCCAAAGGGAAGGGTAAGGGAAAGACAGACCAAGGAAGCTCTAAGCAACAAGCTGTGAGGAGAAAGAAAACAACTGCTAAGAAGGGAACAAGTTTAGTGGATGAAGAATCTGTTGACTCGGAGGAGACTGAGGTAGATGAACAGTGGGATTCTGATGATGAAAATGTTAGGACCACCAAACGTAAGGCCACTATGGTTGGTGAGTCTGAATCACTTAACAAGACGATTGAAGAAGCTGAGCAGAGTAAGAAGTCTGTGAATGTTGAAGATGAAGGTTTAGGTATTAATATGACTGAGTTGGAAGCTGGAGAAACTGTTGTAGTAAACTTGCCAAAACCAAAGCACAAAACAATGGCAAAGAAGACAAGTACTAAACAGTTGAGGGAGAAAGAGATTGCCCAACTTTTGAAAGGAAAGAGATTACCAGATGCTGGTACATCATCGAAGCTGTCTTCACCAGTTTCTAAGAAGCAGAAGAAGTCTAAAGAGGCAGAGACATTACCAGTTGATCAATTCAATGTTGCACTGGACAATGTGTTGGATATGTTTAGAAAGCCTCAGAAAGAAAAAGTTGCTGAAGTTGAGCCATCTAAATCCAAGAAAGTCACTGTTGCTGATGACGTGATGAAGCAAGTGAATAAGAAAATGGATGAGATGATGAAGATGATTGTTGCTCAGCAAGCTGAAATAGCCAAGTTTAAGCAGAACGAGGAGAAAATGCTTCAGATTGTGGTTGCTTCAAAGTCAAATCAAGATGAGATTGATGAGAAAGTTAAGAAGCTTGAAGCGAAGAATAAGAAGCTTGAGGCTAAATGTTCTAGGAATAAGAACAGGATAAAAGCCATCAAGGAGGATAACAAAGAGCTAAAGGCTGAGAATAAACGCCTTAGTGATTTGATTGATGATTTGTATAATGTAGCACCCAAGTTGAAGGAGGGTGAAGAAGACAAGGAGAAAGAAGAAGAGCAAGTTGACTTTGAGCCTTCTGAATCGGATAAAGAAAAAGATGATGATGAGGACGATGAAGAGTCAGAGAAAAGTGATGATGAGGATAGTAAGAAAGATGATGATGATGATGATGCAGAAGGGTCTGGGAGTCAGAAAGATGATGATAGTAGTGATGATAGTGATAATGATGAAGGAGGTGATGATACTTCCAAGTTTACGTTTGAGAAGAGAACACCGAAGAAGAAAGATGCTGGAGAATCAAGTTCAAAGAAGAAGAAAGGAGAGAACACGGATTCAGATGAAAGTATCTTTTGGAACGAGAAGGTGAGATCTCTGAGTGACGATGCAAAGAATGTTTACAGAGATATGTTAGACAGAAGAGAATGGACAATTGAGTTCACAGGATGTTTTGCTGAGATATTCCAGACAGATGACATGAGATATGAACTGGAATACAATGATCCTGATCTTGAAGAAGGAGAAGTACCTGCTACTGTGGCAAAGGAAATTCTTGATGGCCTTTCACAGCGAGTAGGGAAAACATTTGAGGAGTTTATAGTGGATGAGTCGATTCCAAATATTCCTGAAAAGGATATTGGAAATCACTCAGATGATAAGAATACTCCTGAATTTGAGGAAGTGGAAATTGAAGATATAACACATGAGGAATATCCATAGTACTTCAGACAGACTGATGAAGATGTGATATTTCCTGATTTTACTGAGATTCCGAACACTTCAGCAAAGAAGAAGGCAAAGAAAAGGAGTGCAGAGTTTGTTGAGAAGGTGTTTGGAGGTGATAAGCAAGAATCTTCAAGTCAATCTGAGGAATTGAAGAATTACTTGAAGAAGTTGAGAGAAATGGATGAAAATCGACCGAAGCCTGAAGCTCAAGGAAGTTTCTATAGATTCCACAATGCTAAGTTTAAAGGCAGAGCTCTCGGGTGGACATATTTGAGCAGACTGAAGTGTCTAGCTGCCAAATGGGAATCAGGAATTCTATATTTCTATAGATTCATTGATTTACTAACTCTACCGTACTGGGCGGTCAGAGATTTATGCAGATTCCCAATGTCTGGTGCTTCAGTTAACAATACTCATGTCGGTTGGTGTGCAGATAAGTTGGTTTGGGAAAGTAGAACGAAGTGGAATAGATTCAAACCTCAATATCCCAGAAGGAAAGTTCATAGGGATATTGATCCTAAAACCAAGCTGAAAAGGGTTACTTTGATATACAAAGCACCTGAAGTGATGAGAAAGATACCTTTGATGCCCATGCCACAACATTTCAGTGCTGACTTTATATTCTGGTATTATGATTGGAGGAAGGCTGAAGCGGTGATAGTTTTGAGAGATGGGAAGGACAAATACAAGCATGTTCATGTATTTGATCCGATGTGGTTGATTAATTGTACTTTTGAAGACATCATCATGCTTTTCTACAATCCGATTCATCATGAGCCGAATGATGCTGATCAAGCTAAGAAGTATACTCAGGTGGTAGGAATTTGTTTTGCATACGATATAAACTCGGGGAGTAACTTGGATAATAAACTTGGCAAAATGGTGAAGATGGCGAATGTGTCGAAACCGGTGAAGAGAAAGTTGGAGCCTGAAATGACCAAAGAGCAAAAGAAACAGCTCAGAATTAAATTGTTGAACAAAGCAATGGACAAAGACAGAAGACGATCCAATCAATAGTCGAGGGGGAGTTTGTAGGTGCACGTATTGCGACTAGTGATTGGATCTACAAGTTAACATATGTTAGAGATTGCTGATGGGTTGAAGGTGAAACAAGACTGGGCGAATGTAAGTATTTGTGGGCGAATGTAGAAGTCAAATGGGCGAATGAAGATTGGAACCTGATCAAGTTACAAGTTCGTACCCTATAGTGGGCGAATGTGGAAGAATTCCACATTCGACCATTGTAAAGGGGCGAACGTGCAGTGGCTATATATAGATTTTGTGTATTTGTGATGTATAGAGAGTTTTCAGTTGTGTGTGTGTTCAGGTTAGGTTCCAGGTTATTTTGAGAAAGTGTGTAACTGTTCTAGATTAACCAAAGAGTCATTGTAATCAAGTATTTGAACAAGTTAATCTATGAAAAAGCATTGAAAATGATATTGATTGTGTTTTGATTAGAGTTTTATCTGTTTGTTCAAAGCTAGGGTTTCCGCACCTGGTTTTGTGACTTGTATGATCAATTAATCCTGTTTTAGTCAAAATCCTTCTCTCACATATTATTATTAATAAAACTCACTTTGTCATTTGGCAACAATGGTCCCTCATGTTATCCCACTGTCATTTTTGTATAAAAACTAACTCATAAGCTAGTTTCAAACACCTTTTATTAATTTATAAACATAATATTATTAACTAGGTTATTTCCATGTTAGAATATAACCCATATTATTATCCTCTAAGTCTCGTGTTATTATTTTGTTAAGCACGCCTAATGGCGTAGTTAGGCGAACAAATGGTTTTGGGGTGTTACAAGTCTACCCCCCTTAAAAAGGTTTCGTCCTCGAAACCTTTCTTGTGTTGTTGCTTTGGTTACACCAAAGAATCTTAGTGTCTCTAATCAATTTTGAGCACCGGTCAATCTCTTGACATTCTATAGTCTAACGAGTAGTACTATATATTTATTGTTTGTATCCCTTTACTCGGCTTTCTAACTTTTATTATATGGAAGCCTTAGCTTTCATAATATGACTTGAGTCATTCTATTATTTCGGTTAACAAGGGGCAATATCTACATACTTACCCCCTACCTGACATCTTAGCTACTTATGTTCTCATAGGTCTTCTCTAGATCCGTAGACTATCCCCGTCTACTATTATTCCGAATGATGTAATGTTTAAGGGGCCATACTATCATGCAGCTTAGGGTATCTGCTGCAATACTCGATTGTAGCATGCATATGCATACATGTCTATGCGTCTATTTCTAACAAGTAATTTGTCTTGGTTTCCAAGACTAACCCGGGTTTTTAACATAGCCGTTTTCTAGCTTCTTGGATTCATCCCCGAATCCAACCCTCGTTTCTTCTTGGTTTGCTATAATGTTATAAACAAACCTTGCTTTAAACTAACATTTTCCTTTGTTTGGCTAATCCCTATTTTAAGAATTTGCCATTTATTTGGTTTACCCAAGTTCCCGTTTGCTAACTCGATTGGTGGTCATCGCCTCAACCGACCCGTTTAAAGACTTTTGAGTTTTAGATTTCAAATCGTTTATATATATTTAGAACGCTTAGTTTCTAAAAGTCCTCTTTCTAATTACCGATCTCAATATAAATTGAGGTCGGTTTCCTTTTTATAAAACCTGGTGTTGATTCGTCATTACAACGTATTGTATCGACTAATCTCTTATTATCACGGTTTGCATCAGATTGTAATAACTACACAATCCGATTATTAAATTGTACCAACGATACAATCTAATGTTTTTGCAGTTTACACCCTTTTTCATCCTTAACCCGAGGGTTGAAAGAATTACTGATTTATCACGGCCCAATCCCGCTGTTTATGTCATAATCCGGAGATTCACGACTTACCCGAATGTGATTTTGACTCAACCCTTGATTAAGGTTCAAGTCCCTCTTTATGAATTTAACCTTCTATAAAAGTCCGAGTTTAATTATGACTTAACCTTGATTAAGGTCCAAGTCGGTTTTCAAGCTAAATCTATTTATGACTCAACCTTGATTATGGTTCAAGTCTATTTCCAAACTGAATCTCTTTATGACTAAACCTTGATTAAGGTTCAAGTCAATCTTTGTATCAACCCAGGATAACTTGTATCGTATATTGCCCGTTTTGCTAGCCCAGCGTATAAGCTGGTGCCTCGCTCAAGGTCTTGCATGGTTCGCATCCCTGCCGTGTTAGACAGTGGACTACGTCCAAACGCTCCAGTTTGTTGTCCTCTTTGCTAGCCCAGCGTATTCTAGCTGGTGCCTCGCTCAAGGTCTGGCATGGATCGCATCCCTGCCATGTTAGACAGTGGACTATGTCCAAACGCTCCAGTTTGTTGTCCTCTTTGCTAGCCCAACGTATTCTAGCTGGTGCCTCGCTCAAGGTCTTGCATGGTTCGCATCCCTGCCGTGTTAGACAGTGGACTACGTCCAAACGCTCCAGTTTGTTGTCCTCTTTGCTAGCCCAACGTATTCTAGCTGGTGCCTCGCTCAAGGTCTTGCATGGATCGCATCCCTGCCGTGTTAGACAGTGGACTACGTCCAAAATCCCCCGGCACCTCACACTTACTAAGCCTTTGTTACATATGTTTAACACTTACCTGGCCAGGGTAAGTAATTCGCATATGGTACGAACAAACTTATTACAATTAAGGCATCACACCCTATGCAAACAAATTTTTAGCTCATGCTTGTGCCCCCTATTTTATTTGGTAAAACCCTTCCTTGATAAATTATGCAATGTTAGGTTTTTACCTTTATTCATTAAGAAAAAGCGATGTGTTTTCAAATTAATAAGCTTTGTGTGATCACACTCGTTGGTATGATCAAAACGCCTTTCTAAACATTAGTTTGGGGATGATGTAACATCCGGCAAAAATCGATGTGTTTCCGTACGTAATTAGTATATGTAATTAACGGTTTAAGTGCGTATTTAAATTAATTGGATTAATTTAGCCGTAGAGAATAGCAAATTCCCCCTAAGATGCATAGGGATGCACATGTTTATTGCTGAAGCACGGCGAAATCGCGTGCGAATAAACTTGTCCGGAACGGACGTTGGTGATTACCTGGTAAAAAAAAATTAAATAAAAAAAAGGATCCCGGACACCCAGGATATAAAATAAAGGGTACTTTCACATAAAATGATGTGTTTTGGAACTCCAAAACCATAAGTGAAAACTTTACATACAAATCTCCCGATAACGAATAAAGTGCGCGTACCACACCCGGTACACGTATAAATTATAATTTCACCCAGCGAAAGCCTAACCAATAAACCAACACTTAAACTAGGATATGTTTAAGGATTATTATAGGCTATTTTATGTCCGGATAATGCGTAAATTAAAACCGAATAAAACTCGAACGAAGCCGTACCTATATATAATTAAGTTGTAGCTAGAATTGTTGGAGATATTTTGCCCAAATGGACCCCACCCCATGACCTCAAGAACCGGCCACCCTCCCATCCATACCTCAAATCTTTTTTTTGTACTAAGGATCCATGGATGTATAGTATATGAATATATGGAAAGATTGCATGTCCTTTTAAGATTTCTATAAATCCTTTCTTTGGCTTTAGAAACTCACGGCAAACACTCACAACAAAATCCATCTAGATCACTCAAAATCCACTAGTACACATACATTCTTATTATATAAGATAAAATCTAAGTAATGGATCCTCATGATCTTGTGAGATATGTTTGGATTATAAAGACATCACAAGGTTAAACAAATCATCAAAACCTTTCTTTCTTTTTCCTTTGATGCCGTGAGATATCAAACACACACCCACAATTTTTTTTTCAAGTTAAAACTCTACAAATTTACTCATAAACATCCATCTTCCAAACCCCCATTGTGTGTTTCAAGCTTGGAGCTTAACCACATAGGAAGAACACACTAAACTCCATCAAAATCAAGCATTTTAGCTTCCCTAGCCTTGTGCTAGTTGTAAGTATTCTTGATCTTGTTTTGTCTTTAAAAAGTTTATGTTTAATAGCTTCAAGCAAGTTGTACAAGGGGTTAACTTGAATAAGCTTTTCATAATAAAACATATGATTTTAAAGACTAAAAGGGTGTTAAGCTAGTGTGAAATGGCCGAAAATATGGTGATGGATGTTAAGTATTCTTGTAGTTTTTATAAAGTTCATGAATACTTGAAGAAAATGGTGATTTAAATATAACTTGTTATTAGAACTTGAATGAGCTTAAAAATAGTTTTAATCATCTTAACATAAGGATACAAGACTTGTTATAATGTTATTTTTGTTAGAAAATAAGTTATACAAAATCTACATTAACAAAGTCTACAAACTTGAAAAGTATAAATTGGACTTGTTGGACAAGACACACTAAATACACTTATTAGTAGCCTTAATAAGATGATATAAGACTATTAAAAGTGTTGAAACATGAAAATAAACTAACATGATAAAAATGATCCATTAAAGTCTACTAGTTTAGTAGAAAATTGATATTCTTGAAAGATTGAATGGAAAAATGTAACTTTTATAAGTTAAGGGACTATTTTAGTAACTTTAAAAGTTGAGGGGCTTAAAATGATATTTTTAGAATTTTGTATCTAAAAATATAACTATGGAAAGTTTAGTGTCAAAAGTGTAAAATGATAACTTTCCAAGGTAGATTTGGTAAATACTAGCAAATATACATATGTGTCTTGTATAAAAGTGTATTTTTTATAAATGGAGTTTTATAAAAATATAGATTTTCTAACATATAGAGATATATAAAAACAAAGGTTTTTATAAAAATGTTAGACAAATTAAAAACTTGGAAGAACTTATATAAAAATGAACACTTTTATATGAATGGGAATATAAAAGTGTTGGAGCATTTTTATTCATAAGTTGCCAAGTCTTGTGTTAATAGCATAAAGGTATTTGTAAAACTTCCAAGAAATATGTGTAGGAAATTAAAGAAGTGAATAACTTTCCTAGAATACACATATTGGGAAACTTGGGAAAAATTAACTATATGTATATATATAAGTTAAGTAATCGGACTTGGACGTGTTAACGAACTAAGACGTAAAAACGGACGGACGAGAAAAGTATCATTACGTCAAGATGAGTATAAATATATTTTTAAGGATTTAAAATATATGACTTGGGTGAAAAATTACATAACACTTTCCTAAGTGTTGGAAAATATTCGTGGGAGAAAAGTAATGTGAATAATCTAACGATTAAACGTTAAACAAGTGTATGGACTTAACAAGGAGAATATATATATAGTCGACTCGACGAAATCTTAGTATATTTATTTAATAGGAAAGTAAATATACGGTATGGTGAGTCGAGTCGAGCGAAGAAAACAATGAATATATATATATATATATATATCATCGAACGACAAAACCTTAGTATATTTATTTGAATGGGAAAATAAATATGCGGTAAAGTGAGTCGTGTCGAGCGTTAAAAGTATATTATCGAACGACAAGACCTTAGTATATTTATTTGAATGGGAAAATAAATATACGGTAAAGTGAGTCGTGTCGAGTGGTAAAGATATTATATCGAACGACACGATCTTAAGTATAATTATTTAATGGGAAAATAATTATACGTTAAGTAAAGTCGAGTCGAGGATAATATAATACAAGTTAAAGAAATATTAATGAGAATATAAGTAACTTGTAAGAAAGGGGTAATCCATCACCAACGACCTAGGATACACGTTTAATTAAACGGGGAATTGGATTAATTCGTGGTTTGGGAGTTGGGTGTACAACTTGCCGAAGCACATGCCCTATAGGTTTAGTGGCTTATACGTCTACGACGTTCGTAGGTGCTTGACCACGGACTTGCTATTCTCTGCTATTTGATTGCACGCTATACTTCAGGTGAGTTTCACGGCCCCATTTTACTGTTTTAATTGGGGGAAAGATATGTTTTGTCAAATGTTGTCACATGTTGAAATGGTTTTCAAGGATTAAAATGTGATAAGTGGCATGATGAGTACTTGAGCAGTGATCGCCACTCGGGGTTGAGTCCTCTCTTCTGTAACCATTAATTCAGGTAAATGAAACCGAAGGAATATTTGGATAGTACTATTGGTGCCTGACGAGGCCCACCCTTAATCGATAGCGTCGATTATGCATCGGCGTATGCCAGGGGTGCACGTATTCTGAAATTAAGTCGTTGGGTTCCAAGAAACGACTTGGAGCGGGGCATTATTATTAGTCTTGGTTTGGTTATGGGGCTCAAGGGATTGCTCATCATTTGTAGGAGCTAGCTACTCCTTACAAAGGCCACAAGTGTGCAGGTTTCGCACATGGTTGTAAAATGTAATGTCGAATCGGCAAGATCCTAGTATATTTATTTCAATGGGAAAATAAATATATGGTAAAGTGAGCCGAGTCGAGGGTTGAAAATGAAATATCGATCGGCAAGATCCTAGTATAATTAACTAATGGGAAATTAATTATACGGTAAAGTGAGTCGAGTCGATGGTTGTGAAAATGTTGTTATTACGAAACAAAACCTGTGAACTCACCAATATTTTATATATTGACGTCTCTTTTTAAACATATCTTTCAGGTAACTAAGTGCTGATTAGATATGAGGCTAGTGCGGTGGAATTTGGGATGTCGGATACTGGTCGGGGTCTCATCTATTGTTACCAACGGGTTGGAACATAAATGGAAATACCCCCACGTTGAAACTTAATGTTCATTGTTTATGAAAATGTTTTGTGCAAACATTGTAACGAGATACCCACTTTCGACATCCAAACAAGTGATCTTTTCTAATTAAATATAGTTTGTGTCAATCTTGACTTTGATATGCTTTCGAGCGTTGCGCCACGTGTTTCCGCCATTGGCGTGGTGTGACAGATGATTACCCCCAACCCGGTCTCGATGTTCAAGTTAAGTTTGTGCATTGATCGTTCATTATCGTGAACTCATGCACTGAAAGCCCCTTGATTTTGGCTTGGATTGAGCTTGAGCTTGAGGTTTAGGGTTTGGTTGTTAGAGAAGATGATCTCCTGATCATAACTCACGACACACACACACCAAGTGTGTGTTTTTATTGTTTTATTATTATTAATAAAACTCACTTTGTCATTTGGCAACAATGGTCCCTCAAGTTATCCCACTGTCATTTTTGTATAAAAACTAACTCATAAGCTAGTTTCAAACACCTTTTATTAATTTATAAACATAATATTATTAACTAGGTTATTTCCATGTTAGAATATAACCCATATTATTATCCTCTAAGTCTCGTGTTATTATTTTGTTAAGCACGCCTAATGGCGTAGTTAGGCGAACAAATGGTTTTGGGGTGTTACAGTTACAGTGGACGTAGGTCGCTCTTAGACCGAACCACTTACATCTTGTGTCTTTATTTACGTAATCTCACACACACTCACACTCCTTATTCTCACTCGGGTTTAACCTAGAGGTTTGGGTAAAGAATTACTCTTGGTGAACGTAAGTATTAACCACACGGAGATTAGTATTAATCGCCGTGATACTTATTGTTTCTTCATTGGCGCCATCCAACGGTTAGAACCGCTATTTTACTCATCTTTTAAACCCACCCACGGCTGAACCCAACCCTAACACTGCTGTCATAAACCAATCCGGAGAGGGTGACACCCAACTCCCGGAGAACCAAACAACACCACACACCGTCGTCAAGCAACCCACCTGAAGGCTCGAAAAGCCAGCTGTCGAGGTTCGGGATGTAGATTCCGACGACGACAGCAGTGCCAACTCCGAGGAGGACCTAGACCAGTGGCTCCTCCGTCAGAACACCAAAAATGCTGCAATTTATCAACGCAAACTCCTGCAGCAAGCTAAGAAAAAGGGCAAGGCCCTAACTTATGATACCCCACCAAAAAAAGGGGTACAAAAACAAAGATCCGGCTCTCCAAGGTGCTGGTCGTAGCGGGGAACTCGGCGGAGACGCCAGAGTTCGGGGCTACGCGAAGCCACGGGATGAACCTGACGGCTATGAGTCATCCAGTAGCGACTCTGGCTACAAAGGAAAGAAACAAGATCATCGCTTGCGCCACAATGACGAAGACGATGACTTGGTCAAGCCATTCAGGCCAAAGGCCTTTGCCGAAAAATCCAAGTTTGTTGCTCGCATAGCGACGGCTAAAATACCAAGGAAGGCTAAGCTTCCTAGCAGCATCGGTAGATACGATGGCCTGCGTGATCCTGACGACCACGTGCATGACTTTGAGTGCGCGGGCATGTCAGTAGACTGGCCTGTTCAAGTTTGGTGCCACTTATTTGCCCAGACCTTGACAGGCGCAGCAAGAGTCTGGTTCGACAACCTCCCCGCGGGGAGCGTTAAGGACTTCGACGACCTTACCGATAAATTCGGTAGTCACTTCTCGCACTTGCGCAAACACAAAAAAGACAAGGCGCACATTCTGTTGTGTCGTCGTCACGATCATGTATTAACCACACGGAATTTAGTATTAATCGCCGTGATACTTATTGTTTCTTCAGATTGATATTATGTTTTGAGCATAATACTTTGGTTACTCAAATTTTATACAAAATGATACGGAGTAATTTTTTATTGCATTGCATGAATGTCCTGTGGTTGAATGCTAATCCGTATGACTGAGTTTACGTTTGATATGTTTTCTTCTTTTATCATTTTTATTAAGTCATACATTGTTTAATGATTAAAGTTGTATTCATGGAATAATAATAATAATAATCATCATTCAGAACTATCTTAGGTTTTTGATTCACAAACTCTTCTAACCAACAAACGACCAAACATACAATTCGACCACAATACTCCATCTATATTCACTCTCATTTGATCAACTTCATCAATACAATGCGACTAACAAAGATCAACTTACAGACCAACAAACTGGCAACCACACAATTTGATCACAACATTGCTTTTCAGTGCAATTTAATTATTTAAGTAATTTCATTTACTTTTACAATTCATCAAAATTATAAATTTCAATTTAATCCTTTAAATAATGTCATTTTTTATAAATTACTTCAATATTATAAATTTCACCCCCGGGACGCTCCCGGGTAGTCAGCTAGTGAAACAATAAACAAAAACTCAAAAGGCATTTTTTTTAAAAGAAAACTTCATTAAACAAGCTCGAAGAGTCCTCAAAACGAGGACCTACGAGGCAAAACACCACAATACATCAGACCAAAGGACAACGAAGCCAATTACACCAATCGATATCTTTATGCTTAGACCTATGACGCAACCAAAAAAAGGATATCGACTTTACATTTTCAACTATCTCTATAGGTCTTCTCTTTTTATTATTGAAAATCTGATCATTGCGTTCGTTCCATATAATCCATAGAGTAGCATAAACAATACCCCTGAGAATGAAACTCTTGTCCTTCGGTAGGTTGCTGATCTCCGGCATGTTAATGAGGTCAGGAATATCAAAAACAAAACCGTGATTTAAACCGCACCAAGCCTCAATTCTATACCACACCTCCTACGAAAAAAAACAGCCTGTGAAGAGGTGAATCGCTGTTTCTATCTCTCCGCTGCAGAAAATACAATCCTGAGTTTGGATACTAACACCTCGTTTCATTAGTTCGGCGATAGTGGGAAGACGATTAAGCAGTAATCTCCATACCATGATCTTGCACTTGCTAGGAACTGAACTCTTCCAGCATATAAGCTGCCTGTTATCATTCGGAATGAGGCTAAAAAACAATTTCTTAACCGAAGATACCGAAAAAATGCCCTTTTTGTCCGCGTCCCACTTCCACTGATCCGTCCCTCCCCTCCAAATGACGTTGTACAGGTCGCCAAGGAGCTGGAATAACTCGCTAATCTCCTCAGCAGTAGAAGGGTGGGTGCGCCAATCCCACTGCAAGGTGTTTGAATTATTAATGTGCTGTATACGCTGAGAAACTGTCACCCATTTGTGTCTTTCAAGTCTGAATAGGCTGGGATACAACACACGTAAAGGAGCATTTTTAAGCCAAATATCAACCCAAAAGTGAATATTGTTCCCATCGCCTAAAGTCCCCACAAAATACGAGTTTAATAACCGACCATTACCCAGCTTCTTCTCCCCTGTTTTAACTATATTTCTCCAACACCCACTTACCACACTCGGAAGCAAAGCCCAAGGCCTACTCGCGCCATGAGAACACAAAATTATTTTCTTCCACAAACTTGTTTCTTCTTTTTTAAAACGCCAAGTCCATTTTAGTAAAAGGGAATCGTTAACCTCTTGCAACTTAGAAACACCAAGGCCACCTTTACTTTTTGGAGTAGTCACTAAATCCCAAGCAACCCAAGCAAATTTTTTTTCATCCTTCGAACCCGACCAAAGAAAGCGCCTCATAATAGCTTCAATAGATTCAATAACGGCCTTTGGGGCTTTATAAAGAGAGAGATAGTAAATAGGCAAGCTTTCTAAAACCGACTTAATAAGTATTAGACGCCCACCTATGGAAAGATTTTTTGCTTTCCATGAAACAAGACGGTTGCGAACCACTTCAACCACCGGGTCCCAACTCCTAATACGAGTCATTCTAGCCCCCACCTTAATCCCAAGGTAAGTAAAAGGAATATCTCATTTCTTACAACCCAAAAGATCCATCATATCCTCCACCTCTCCATCGTCCGTGCCAATACCGAAGATATTAGATTTATGCAAATTAATACGAAGGCCGGAACAAATATAGAAAATACGAAGAATTCTAGCAACACTCTTAATATTATCACGAGACCAATCTCCCAAAATCAGAGCATCATCTGCGTAAAAAAGATGAGTTAAGTCTCCTTCCTCATTTGAGATTCGGACTCCCTTGAAAACTCCCAACTCATTCGCTTTCTTAAGCATCCAAGAAAGAGCTTCCATAACTATTAGGAATAAGAAAGGCGACAAAGGATCTCCTTGTCGGAGACCCTTCTCGCAGCCAAAATCTAAGGTCGGTGAGCCATTCACCAAAACAGCGGCCCTGGAAGAGTAGCAAATACCTTTAATCCACTCGCACCACAAAGGATGAAAACCCATTTGAGACAAAATAGAAATCAGAAAGTGCCAATTAACGTTATCGTAGGCCTTCTCGAAATCTATTTTTAACATGAACGCCTTTCTTTTTCTTTTTTTAACCAATCCATGACTTCATTAACCATGAGGGGCCCATCCAGAATGAAACGCCCAGCCAAGAAAGCCGACTGAGTTTCAGAAATAACCTTACCCATTACTTTTTTTAGACGATTAGCAAGAACTTTGGAAATAATTTTACTAACCATCCCGATAAGAGTAATGGGCCTATAATCCCTGAGCCCCAAAGGGGTTTTAACCTTTGGAATTAACGTGATGAAAGAGGACCCGCATCCAGGACTGAAAATACCAGAAGCATGAAATTCCACAAGGATGTTATAAAAATCCTCCTCAAAATAATTCCAAAATTTTTTAACAAAGCGAAAGTTGAAACCATCCGGACCAGGAGCTTTATTAGAACCACATTCGAACGCCGCATCTTTAATTTCCTGTCTAGAAAACATGGCAACCAAGTCATTCCTATTAACATCATCGAGTTGTTGCAAACCTGAGCACACTAGAGAAGGCCGAACAGGAGAGCTTTCCTTGAAATGGTTTCTAAAGAACTTTAACACCTCTCTCTTGACTAAGGTTGGTTTGGTAACCCAATTGCCATTGATCAAAATACCCGGAATTGAATTTCGCGCCTTTCTACCATTAACAACATTATGAAAAAAGGAAGAGTTCTCATCCCCCAAAGAAGCCCATTTAACTCGAGATTTTTGTCTCAAGTCTCGCTTCTTATATTGCTCTATTTCTTCAATCGCTTTGTTACATTCTGCCCAAATCCAAAGATCTTCTTCCTCCAAATCTTCTAACTCCATTTGAACTTCAAGCGTCTCTTTTTCTTTTCGTAATCGAGCCTCGTCTTCCACCTCCTTCGATCTATACAAATGAAACCAATCTCTTAAAGAGGCACGAAGCTTCTTCAGCTTGTTTGATAAATTTTGATCCGTTGCGCCTTCATTAGTCCATCCATCATACCGATTTTATCACTTCCACACACCCCGGTCTATCAAGCCAAGAATCAAAAAACCTACAAGGTTTAGGACCGAAATTATTATCAACTACCGAAAGCACTAAAGGCGAGTGATCTGAAATGTCTCTGTTTAACGCCCGCACACACGCATTCGGCCACCTGTTAAAAACATTATCACAAACCAAAATTCTATCAATTCTACTCCACGTGCATACACCTTTTCTGTTGGACATGTATGTGAACTTCAGCCCTTTAAGATTATATTCACGAAAACCTGCTTCATCAATAAAGTCATTAAAATCACTGGAGCTAACCGGGTCAAAATGAGAGTTCTTTCTTTCATCCCGGTTTCGCACAACATTAAAATCACCAAAAACCACCCACCACCCTTCATGAATTCGGACCAGATTATTAAGTTTGGCCCATAAACTTCTTTTTCCTGCATTAGTGTGAGGAGCATAAACATTCACCGCATTAAGTCTAATAGACCCGCCCAAAATTGAACCCGCAACATGTAAAAAATTCCTATCTTTGTTCACCATATCTTTTACAAAGACTTTAGGATCCCACACAGACAATAAACCTCCCGAATTACCAACAGCATTTACGAACTCATAATCAAAACCAGAGCCACCCCAATAACTAGAAACAGTAGCCGCTAAGATATCCTCTGCCATAGTCTCTTGAAATCCCAAAAACGAAATACCAAAATCGTTTTTCAACTTCTTTATCCAACCTGCCTTACCAGAAACCCCTATCCCTCGAACATTAATTGAGAGACAATTCATTGGAAACCCCCTTGTACACCTTCACAGTTAATCGAATCAACAATAAAATTACGAGCCTTACTTAAATCGGCACCTAATTTAACCCCCAAGTCAATGGTGGCTTCCACTTCATCCTCCTCTGTGTAAGCGCTGGAATTGCTCTCATTAGAATGATGGTTCCCACTATGCCCTTCATCAAGATCTTCGTGTGAAACAGTGTGAGAGTTAACATTCCCATTAACTGGAACATTAATATTCAGCCCTTCTTCTTCACATTCTGGATCGCTATCAGACCCATATTCTTTGTCCAGCCCAAGTAAAGGATCAAGCCCAAACAAATCATTTTTACATTTTGGTTTTTTACCCACTTTGTGTTTTTCTAAACTAGATGAATAAGTAGGATTGGGCCTACTTTCTGAGCCCAAATGAGATTTCTTTTTTCTTTTATTAATAATACTGATGTGGGCCTCAGAATTCATAATCACCTCATCATTTCCTTTTTCAAAGTCAAATAACATACCAGGAATAAATTCCTCTGTTTGAATATTCTCCTCCATAATTTGCTCCCTAATTATTGGAGAATTCAATGCACCATCAATGTCTTCAATTCTTTCCAAAGAACGTTGACCGACACCATTGACTGACGTGTCGTTTACCGGAACAGTTTCAGGCGTGACCGCCGCTGCCTCCGACGAGCCTTCTTCGTTCGACGACTCATCTTCATGAACTTGCTCCGGAACTTTGTAAAATTCCGGTACCCAAACCCCCGAATCTTCGGAAACCCAAATCGAATACTTCCTATCTCTCCAAGAAATCTTGACTTCTTCACAAATCCTTTTTCCGTCTCCCACCAAAATACCCACATAATCATACGAGAGATCGCCATCCTCATCCGAGCGGGCTGCTGTATGAATGATCTTTCCAAAAGCCTTCCCGATTGAATCAATAACATCGCTGTGAATCAAATGTAATGGAACGCCAACCATCTTAATCCAAGCGAGTCGTTCGTAACAAAATGTCTGACCCTCCCATAAATCTAACGATGAAAATCTGCCAATCACCTCTCTAGCACCAATCAAAAATGATGTCGCCAAACTGTCATCTTCGAAAGACACTAAAACAGACAAACCACCAAGGTACTGAACCTTGCCCTTCCCTGGACAGATATCATTGAGGATCAAATATATGCTTTTAAGGGCCTCCAAATCTATGAGTCTAGCCACCACCGCCTTACCATGCAAACCTGAGAAGGCTCTTATTTGATCTCCCACCTTCACCGTCCGAATCCGTTCAATACCCGTAAGCATGTCAGAATATGAACGTGATCGGTTAACAAACGTATCAGTAGACGGAACCTTCCTCTCAACATTCGGACCCTCCTTGTGATCGTTTGATTTCTTGTTTCCGTTAACGTGCTCCTGACGAATCTCGCCCTCTTCTAACGTGAATCTAGCAATATTCGCCTTTAACCAACAATCACCAATAGGCGTGTTGGTAATCGAACGTAACAGTTCCTTAGAATCCTTAAAATCAAGAAACGAAACAAAACCGAATCGGTTCCCCAACTTATCCCTTTTCCGAGCGATATAGATATCGAAGATGTCCCCAAAACCCCGGATAAATTCTGCCAAATCATTGCCGCTGCATTTCTCTGGCAAGTTTGTTATAAAAACCTTCGTAATCCTGCTTAAGATGTTGGCCAGAATGTTTGTTTTCCGGCCGGCCATACCAGTAATCTTGAGAGAGTTTCGTTTGGTGGTATAACTGTAGGGTAACTCAACTGAAGAGTTTTAAAAGTTTATATAAATATTTATTTTGAAAATGATAAGGGGAATTATTATTATTATTATACAATTTCTAGTAAAAAGTAAAACCATGAGCTTGTGAAATCCATTATGGTAAAAAGCAAAATCACGGGCTATACCCACAAACAGAGATACATGTTCTCTCTCTTTGCTTCACAAATTGAACCTTATAACTTTTTACTCATTCTCTCAGTTTCTCCCCACACCACCATCACCACCATGCCTCCACACCACTTCCACAACAACTCGACCGCCACAGCCACCGACCCTGTCACAACCCGACCAAGGTGGGCCTGGTCGAAATACAGATTGTCATCAAACATCACGCAATGCAAGCAAACAGCGAAAGCAATATAAATAAATAATCTTTTATAAATAATAATAGTTTACATTTCTATATACTATACATTCTCCTGTTCAATATTCTAGGTAATGTCTAAGGTTCTCGCTTGCCTTCTGATTTGTCCGCCGGGGTTACTCCGAGTCGCAGTCGCCTAATCTTCGAAACTCCAGAACAGGTGCCTGAACACATGCTTAAAATAGGTTTTGGGTCAACAATAATGTTGGTGAGTCCGTGCGTGCGTTTAACTAGTTTAAAATAAAGCTTATCATTTCAAAACAAGTTATTATTCAAAAGCAAGTTTAACAGGTTAAAACAGTTTAACATATAGCGATGTACAAGCCACACCTCAATCCTAACAATGGATCCATCTACTCCCATTATGGACTCCCATGGCAAAATACGTGACACATACCACAGCGGAGGGTTTCCCGGGCTTCCGAGTCCACTGCGTGCGGGGGTTTCCCCAAGTAGCGCTACCCACATATCAATCGGCCCAATCTCCCGTTGGGTTGATGAGTGTGGTGGTATCGGGAGCACCTTGTCACATCATCTGGTTCATCACATTTAACTGGTTCTACCTGGAAGCATGTATTCACCCCAAAACAGTTAAAATACAAAAAGAGAGGGGATGGTTCACGAGACTCACCTGGATGTAATATGGTCGTAATAATATGAAAATAAGCGTCTGCCATCGCATCCTGATATCTTCCTGAGCGAATCCTAAGTCGACAATTTTATTAGTCTTTGGTTTAATTACAAAGGTCATGCGTGGGGACAAGCTTGGGCGTATGGTTTCTATTTATTACAATTCCAGGTCTAGTTCTAATCAAGTCCGCATCCTAGTTCCATTGTCCAATGTTACTGACTAGTGCTCGTCCTAATACATAAGTCGATATATAATATATCTTAGTATATGCTTATATGTTCAAAGTGACAAGTCCTAAGTCTCCGATATTCCCATGGTTCGTATCCGAGTCTTATTAGTCGTTACTATATCCGAATTCTTATTCCAAAGTCTTAAGGTTTCAATAATTAGTTCTATGTGTATTATTCTACACCTAGTACACGTTGCTTATGTCTCGATCTAAACTTAATGTCCTATTATTATGTTTAAGGCAAGTGTCCAAGTTTGTCTACTCAAGGTTTAAGTAAACTCTAGTCGCTAAAGGATATGTGCCGATATTGTATTCTCCAAGTCCATGTCTAAGTAACGCCTATCATTGATTGAATCCAATCCATTTGCATAGGTACACTTCAAGTCATACGTCGCTTTTACCAATTCCTAGTCTAAGTCATCAATGTTCAAATGTCTAATAATGTCTTTTCCAATCCTTATGCTTGCTCTTCATGTCTTAGTATAGATTGGTCGTAACCACGTCACAATATATATTCCTATATCCGATGTCTCAAGTCCCAATTGTCCACATTAATAGCTTCGATACTCGATCTACTATATCCAAGGTTGTTGATACGCTCGTCAAGTCCCACACACAAGTTATAATTAAATAATTAGTTTATAAATAAGTATAATTATCGAGTCCTCGAGTTCGGTTATACCTCACGTCTCGGGTTATGGTTCGTGTTGACCGGGTCTGACCCGGTTGACTACAGTTGACCGACGTTGACCATGTTGACTCCTGTTGACCAAGGTTTGACTGTTGACCCGTCTCTTTGACGTTTCCTTGACAGATCCGATTATCTCCACAACCCCACCATCGATCCCTTCAAACTACCACCATGTCCCACCATCAACACCTTTTGCCAGAAACCGCCCTCGTTCCCACCACTGCCACCGTAAACCACCACCAGACAACCTCCACCTTTAGTACCCGAGCCCTACTCCTCAGCAATGGCCATCATCATCTTCAACCCTCGGACCACCACCTATACCCGAAACCACAACCATCACAATAAACTCCTTTATATAACCCACCATCTTCCTAGTTAAGTTATTTCAAGAAGTGAGAGATTGGGGGTTTACCTTTGAGAACAGATCTGACCCAATCGGAACCTCACCCGAACACCACCACTATCGTCGTCGTCTTCCCGCTCTCTCCTCTGAACTGTCTCTCTCTTCTGCCTCTTTCTCCTCTGTTCTCTCTCTCTCTCTCTCTATCTCTCTCTCTCTGTCGACTCTCTGTTCTCTCTCTAGGATATTAATCGGGTGGGATGTGGAGACGAGGGGGTTGGGTTGTGGGGTGGCGGTTGCCGGAGCCTCGCCGGAGGTGGAGGAGGCCTCCGACTCCTTTCTCTCTCTAGCTCTTTCCCTCTCTAACTCTCTTGCTTATTATCAGTAATGAGTGTGTGTGTGTATGTCCTTAAGAGAAAGAGATAGTGCAGGTTTTAGATAAGGGCAAGTGTATGTGTGTTATAATATTATGAGGCCATGGGGCACATGGCACACTTGCCATATGTCCCATGATGACTAATCATGTTAGTCACAGATGGGTTCGTTAACGTGTATTAGCTCGGTCACGAACGCGTGTTTTAATAATATCGGTTATATTATTCGGTTCGGTTTTCAGTTTTGCACTTAACAGGCTCGCTCATTATTGGTTTTGGTTCGCTTTTATTACACGATAACAATTTTATTACTCGAAAAAATTTTGGGGGTCGGTGCCGGGTTGTTACATTCTCCCCTCCTTACAAAAATTTCGTCCGCGAAATTATGGTAGGGGTTATATCTTGTAGTTCAATTACTTTTCTCATAACTAGTTAAGGTTATCCAATTCTCGGGCGTCACCCATGAATGCTTAACTTATAGTTATATCACTAAGTAGACAAGTCACACTATAGAAAAATCGAAAGAAACAAATCCAATACATTCCACAAAATCACAAAGAACTATATATACAGGGGTTCCACGTAGATCTTTCTAGGTTTTTCCCAAAATATGTTTGCAGTTGATACGTACAACGGGGACATTTTAAACCTTCTCGATTCTACTTCAATATAAGGGTATGGAGATAAACTTAGCGAGTAGAGGGTCCAAATACAGAGAGTTTTACCAAATCAGTGTCTTGACAGTTGTCAGAACAGGCAAATAAACAGTTGGAATACGAAAATCATGAAAACAACATAACGCAGAAGAAGGAGAACATATAGATTGATGAGCAAAAATAAAATTGACTTCGCACTTGCCAAGTTGCTCGTTACTTGAGCTTTGGTAAAGAAGTACTCTTCACATCGAATGTTCTTCTTGTCGTTTACAATACAGGACCAAAAGTGATTTGGGCGTTACCATTTCCCATAATGGAGTTTATAAAAACAGGTTCTCGGAAGATTTCTGTGTCAATCAATAAAAGGATACCTTCTGGTTTGGGCCGAAGAGTTTCACTAGAAAAGAAGAAAGAGTGAATATTTTCTTTGTTTTCACATCGAGCGCACCGTCCTTGAAAGGATTGCGATATTCGATCAAAATCAATAGTTTTGCCAAAAATAACAGAGAAATGATATTTATTTAACACAACGTCCGAAGACAGACTAGAGTTTATTCTAGATTGGACTTCCAGTTTTAGTTCTGACGTACCATTGACGTTTATATATAGGGTGTACCGCAGCCAACCCACCACATCTTTGATACACCAGAAATTTACCAGAAGTCTTTTTTCAAAGAATAGAGTTTAAATTTTCGAATTGATTCCCAATCTTATTCTTGATATACCATCGGTGTTTATATATAGGGTGTACCGCAGCTAACCCACCACACCTTTGGTACTTCAAAAACGGACTAGAATCTTTTCCAAAAATCTGCTTAAATTCTAAAGTATCTGTAAATTGGCGATTCTAATTTTCCTTATATTATATAGAGTGTTACGTTTTCCGAGGATATTTAGCTCGAATGATCAAAATACAAAGTTTTTAGAAAATTTTTGATAGTATTGGGGCACATAAATGTTTCGCTTGGATCTGAATTAATGGTTTCAGGAGTTATACTTTTCGAAAAGACTTAAATATCTAGAGAGCCAAGAACAAACATGGAAATTTCTGCACTTAAGCGTTATCAGCAGAGTTGGAACACAGTGTCTGAGTGATTCCTAAGGCCAAAATGAGGGAAAATCACCGGGTTTACTTATGAGTTTTGCTAACGTGATCCTGGATTTTCAAGATTTTGCGAATTTAAATCAAAGGAAACGCAACAAATAGAGTTCAAAATGCTTATAAGAGCGTTATTTCACAATATTTCCAATCTAAAGATTATGCACAGTGGTTCAAATGAACGATTTCGAGTCTCAAAGGGTGTCTTAAGTACGGTTTTGTGACTAAAAACGGAGCATCAAGCGTGAGTTTGGTTTCCATAAGTAGAAGTTTGGAATGTTGGTTACGCCAACAAGGAGTTTCTCACGGACAATTCTAAAGTGTTCTAATAACTGCCGAAGGATCGTTCGAAATATTCTAGACTATGGTTCATCAGAAGAGAATATTGTGGTTAAGAAATCAAGACATAGTGTATTCCTAATGTATTTGTAGTAAATATTCGTGGTCTAGACGAGTTCCTGGTTTCAGAGTGTTGATTCGACTCTCACGATCTTTAATAAGATATTCCCGAAATGCCTTTATGCCTGCGGATTCATGATTATGTTCGCGACCATAATCACTTCCTCGCCTCACTTAAGCATCCGAGTATATTCTTTATAAAAATCATGATATCTCATCTTGTCTCTAATTTACTCACGTGTTTTTGGTAAAGTCTCCTCCTAATGTGTTCAGTACCCGTGGTCGACTCGCTTGGTATCATCTTGTTGTATCTCCATTACATCCGCCATGTTTTGGTTCTCCAACTGAAATAAACTTTGTGGTTTCAAAGGTCAGGATCCTAAGGTTCACGATTGAAGCCTAATGGGATTCTTATTCGCTTCAGCTGTTTGCTCTAATACCAACTGTCACAACCCGACCAAGGTGGGCCTGGTCGAAATACAGATTGTCATCAAACATCACGCAATGCAAGCAAACAGCGAAAGCAATATAAATAAATAATCTTTTATAAATAATAATAGTTTACATTTCTATATACTATACATTCTCCTGTTCAATATTCTAGGTAATGTCTAAGGTTCTCGCTTGCCTTCTGATTTGTCCGCCGGGGTTACTCCGAGTCGCAGTCGCCTAATCCTCGAAACTCCAGAACAGGTACCGGAAGACATGCTTAAAATAGGTTTTGGGTCAACAATAATGTTGGTGAGTCCGTGCGTGCGTTTAACTAGTTTAAAATAAAGCTTATCATTTCAAAACAAGTTATTATTCAAAAGCAAGTTTAACAGGTTAAAACAGTTTAACATATAGCGATGTACAAGCCACACCTCAATCCTAACAATGGATCCATCTACTCCCATTATGGACTCCCATGGCAAAATACGTGACACATACCACAGCGGAGGGTTTCCCGGGCTTCCGAGTCCACTGCGTGCGGGGGTTTCCCCAAGTAGCGCTACCCACATATCAATCGGCCCAATCTCCCGTTTGGTTGATGAGTGTGGTGGTATCGGGAGCACCTTGTCACATCATCTGGTTCATCACATTTAACTGGTTCTACCTGGAAGCATGTATTCACCCCAAAACAGTTAAAATACAAAAAGAGAGGGGATGGTTCACGAGACTCACCTGGATGTAATATGGTCGTAATAATATGAAAATAAGCGTCTGCCATCGCATCCTGATATCTTCCTGAGCGAATCCTAAGTCGACAATGTTATTAGTCTTTGGTTTAATTACAAAGGTCATGCGTGGGGACAAGCTTGGGCGTATGGTTTCTATTTATTACAATTCCAGGTCTAGTTCTAATCAAGTCCGCATCCTAGTTCCATTGTCCAATGTTACTGACTAGTGCTCGTCCTAATACATAAGTCGATATATAATATATCTTAGTATATGCTTATATGTTCAAAGTGACAAGTCCTAAGTCTCCGATATTCCCATGGTTCGTATCCGAGTCTTATTAGTCGTTACTATATCCGAATTCTTATTCCAAAGTCTTAAGGTTTCAATAATTAGTTCTATGTGTATTATTCTACATCTAGTACACGTTGCTTATGTCTCGATCCAAACTTAATGTCCTATTATTATGTTTAAGGCAAGTGTCCAAGTTTGTCTACTCAAGGTTTAAGTAAACTCTAGTCGCTAAAGGATATGTGCCGATATTGTATTCTCCAAGTCCATGTCTAAGTAACGCCTATCATTGATTGAATCCAATCCATTTGCATAGGTACACTTCAAGTCATACGTCGCTTTTACCAATTCCTAGTCTAAGTCATCAATGTTCAAATGTCTAATAATGTCTTTTCCAATCCTTATGCTTGCTCTTCATGTCTTAGTATAGATTGGTCGTAACCACGTCACAATATATATTCCTATATCCGATGTCTCAAGTCCCAAGTGTCCACATTAATAGCTTCGATACTCGATCTACTATATCCAAGGTTGTTGATACGCTCGTCAAGTCCCACACACAAGTTATAATTAAATAATTAGTTTATAAATAAGTATAATTATCGAGTCCTCGAGTTCGGTTATACCTCACGTCTCGGGTTATGGTTCGTGTTGACCGGGTCTGACCCGGTTGACTACAGTTGACCGACGTTGACCATGTTGACTCCTGTTGACCAAGGTTTGACCGTTGACCCGTCTCTTTGACGTTTCCTTGACAGACCCGATTATCTCCACAAACCCACCATCGATCCCTTCAAACTACCACCATGTCCCACCATCAACACCTTTTGCCAGAAACCGCCCTCGTTCCCACCACTGCCACCGTAAACCACCACCAGACAACCTCCACCTTCAGTACCCGAGCCCTACTCCTCAGCAATGGCCATCATCATCTTCAACCCTCGGACCACCACCTATACCCGAAACCACAACCATCACAATAAACTCCTTTATATAACCCACCATCTTCCTAGTTAAGTTATTTCAAGAAGTGAGAGATTGGGGGTTTACCTTTGAGAACAGATCTGACCCAATCGGAACCTCACCCGAACACCACCACTGTCGTCGTCGTCTTCCCGCTCTCTCCTCTGAACCGTCTCTCTCTTCTGCCTCTTTCTCCTCTATTCTCTCTCTCTCTCTCTCTCTGTCGACTCTCTGTTCTCTCTCTAGGATATTAATCGGGTGGGATGTGGAGACGAGGGGGTTGGGTTGTGGGGTGGCGGTTGCCGGAGCCTCGCCGGAGGTGGAGGAGGCCTCCGACTCCTTTCTCTCTCTAGCTCTTTCCCTCTCTAACTCTCTTGCTTATTATCAGTAATGTGTGTGTGTGTATGTCCTTAAGAGAAAGAGATAGTGCAGGTTTTAGATAAGGGCAAGTGTATGTGTGTTATAATATTATGAGGCCATGGGGCACATGGCACACTTGCCATGTGTCCCATGATGACTAATCATGTTAGTCACAGATGGGTTCGTTAACGTGTATTAGCTCGGTCACGAACGCGTGTTTTAATAATATCGGTTATATTATTCGGTTCGGTTTTCAGTTTTGCACTTAACAGGCTCGCTCATTATTGGTTTTGGTTCGCTTTTATTACACGATAACAATTTTATTACTCGAAAAAATTTTGGGGGTCGGTGCCGGGTTGTTACAGACCCTATCTTTCATTTTTCTCTCTCTAAAAAAGCCTAAATAACAGACCGGTGTACTCGACGAGTTTAACAACGACCCACTTCTTTTTCCGATTCCGGCAATGGCACCACTTCCCGGCGATAACAACGATCCTGACGATTCAGCAGCCGGCCACCTGACATTACCGTTCTATGGCGACCCACCACACATCACGTGGACGAAACGAAGGCGTACTCGCCGATGAGCAAAGGGATAAACCAGCGAGTGACAAATTGAAAGTGTGCAAGTTCAAACTATGGGAGCTGTTTTCGTTGATTGAAAAGATGTAGGGGTAAAATTATGGAAATTCAAAGTAGGGGTTGTGTTTTTAGTATTGCCATGTTCGCTGCCGGAAATCAACGAAAAGTCCATTATAAAAGCAGTTGGTATAGGGGTATTTTGTCATTTTTTAAAAGTAGGGGGTCGGTGGTGTAAAGCCACCGACATTAGCTTTTAAGATATATAGATAATAGCAATAGGCTGCACATTGTGATGGCAACGCCTAAGTTGCTTTTAGTTGGCAACACGTTATGTGATGATTTAATTTAACCATAAGAAAATGTATAATAAATCAATTTTTTTTCTGAGAATGAAAACATTTTATATTTAAGCCGATTCGTTTTCAAACACAGTTTAGGTCTAAAACGTAGACATACTATCAAATGAAAACGTTCTATATTTGAACCGAGACGTTTCATAACACAATTTACGTGAGAAACTTAGACCAACCGATGTCGTACGTAAAAATAAGAATGAAAGCATATTATATTATAATGAAAAAAAGTGTTATATTTGACCAGACTCGTTTCCCAACAAACTTTATGTCGAATCGTGAATTTATATCATATCATTTACGTTGAAACATGAATTTATACCAACATGTATATAAAATCAAATTTATGTCAAAGCATAAATTTATACCGACACATACACAACAATAACCACATGTGAAAATACTTTTTTTTTCCTTTAACATAAAAAATGAAAGTACGATGATTAAATTTGAAAAGTTAGAACTCAAGGGGGGTGAAATGACATTTGATAAAGTTTGTAGAAAGTATAGGGGTGTAACTATCAAATTCAAAAGTTAAAGGGTTGTTTATGTCGGGAATCGAGTGTCCCGCTCGGGTCATAAACCGAACACGGCCGTTTACCGGGTTTAATATAAAATCCTATTTTATAATATATTATTTTAACACAAATAATATTAATAACACTTATCAATAAATAAAGTAGAAGCGTGTTATACCAAAAACAATACATTATTCAAACCGAATATGCAATCTCAATCCAGTGATCCAAATACATATCAAGAACAAATAATATATAACACAACCATCGGGTTTTTGGAAAACTACCTTGACGAAACACCAAATAAATCAATGTAAGTTTCGGATTTAAAAAGGTAACATTTGTTAGTACGGCTTAAACGTGTGTTAATACTACATTTTGGTGTTTATAAGGAATAAACATATGTTAAAACGGCCGTTTTTTTCATAAAACAACCACACATGTAAGATTGAGAATATTCCACACTCATGACGACATGTGGGGCGCATTTTGTTAACAAAAGATACAGTTTTACAACAAAACGTCTGGATTTCTCAAAAACGTGCATTTTACAAAGTACACATGAAACAAGTAATAATTGTCACTTGCACGAACTATGGCCCACATATAACTAACACAGGGGTCCACAAATCGGGTGAACAACCTGTATGGTAAACAACAAGAACGTACAGCTTACTATGTCCTTGATAATCATAGGGCAACCATTGTCAGGAATTTGAAACCCTCTAATAATAATTATTGAGATATGTTGTTCAATTCCAACATCCCTCAAACCCTCAAGTTCTTCACTTGTGTACAGTACCCTTACCTTATCACATCTTTTATCACAATCACACACACTTTGCCTTTCAAAATCATCATTCACTTGTTTCTTCAACCCTTTCCCTCTTTGTCTATGCCTTTTTTCTTTCTTCTTTTCATTCCTCTTCAAACCCAATTCAAAACCCACATTCAGTTCTGGTTTCCTTTCATCAATCGATTCACTTGGTGGTGAATTAGTGAAATTAGTTATCTAGGTCGTAGTGTTTTAACCTGATTCTTGAGGTACATGAATCAATGGTTTGGTCCCGTTGTTTGTGCTCGTTATTGCACTATAGATCCGACAACATGGGTGAGGTTGATAGTTGCAGGTGGTTGTGAGCTGGGAGAGATTGATAGTGGTAGATGGTGTGGGGTGGCGGTGGTGGGTGGTTTATAGAGGTGGTGGAATTGGTTTGGTGGTGGTGGATTAGAGAAACTGAGAAAGAGAAATATATATATATATATATATATATATATATATATATATATATATAGAAACTTAATATATATATATATATATTAAGTTTTTTATTTCTTTTTTTATTTATTTATTAAACTATTTTCTAATAGGTAGATAAAAAGACTATATTACCCTTATATAACCAGACTTAGCTGAAAATTTTAACCGGGTTAGTGTTAAAGGACAAACAGTGCAAGGTTTTGAAACATAAAGGACGATTCTCATCAATTTTAAAATCAAAGAACAACCACTGAAAACACTGTAAACATAAAGGACGATTTGTATACTTTTTCCTATTATAATAATATGTTATTTTGGAAATAAAACCCCTTATATAACCAGACTTATAGCATTCACAATAGAATCCTCATCCCCCATCCATTCACAACCAATCACAACCACATATTACATTAAAAATCATTACAGTTTCTCTCTCCTCCAATCACAACCACTTTCAACAAATATTAAAAAATAAATACAGTTTTCCTGTTTCCCATAAAAGATTCCCAAAAAACCCAATATATACCGACACACTGTAGATTCCCCATTTTTTCACTCACAACCACTTTCAACCCCCAAAAAAATTATAGGGTTTTGTCACCCAAAAAAATAGGGGCTCTATTGTGAATGCTCTTAGCTGAAAATTTTAACCGGGTTAGTGCTAAAGGACAAACAGTGCAAGGTTTTGAAACATAAAGGATGATTCTCATCAATTTTAAAATTAAAGGACAACCACTTAAAAACATTGTAAACATAAAGGACGATTTCTATAATTTTTCCTATTATAATAATATGTTATTTTGGAAATAAAACGACTTTGGAGGTTTTATGCACTTCGGGTTTTTTCTACTTGACCTGTTTAGCCAATTTTCATTTTTAACCATTATTTAAACCCTTTTCCGGACTTTAGGAAAAGTATTAACCTTAAGTGAACAGCTTCATTGTAGACAAACATAAAAAGGAAACGTTTTGTACGTGGTGGACAATAGTGCGGCTGAGTTCACCTAAGCAATCGAAAACTGAATTAACCAAAACCAAATTAACTTAAAATCGGTTATTGTTTTCTGTACACTTAGTTCACCAAAATCAACCAAACCGAAACAAAACTATTCATATATTCTTGTATTTTTAGGTTTTATACCTCTATTTCATGTATTTATACATCCATTTTATGTACCTTTAGGCAAAGAAATTTAGCCAAAGTTTGGTTTTTGTTATTAACCAAAATTAGGAGCCGGACTGAAAACCGATAATCTAACCATATAAACCGAACCAAGTAACCAATTGTTTAATAAGATCGATTAACTGATGATTTTGGTTTTAGTTTTAGTTTCAGTTGATGCTAATAATTGAATTGAAAAGAACCATACACACCCTTAGAAGTGTCTGTGTTCCCGCTGCATCGCGCAAGCACCCTACTGGTATCTAAATAAAAGTTTTGTTCATTCTCACATTTTAAAAATATCAATTTTTTTAGCTGTTGACTATACTAAACTAATAGAAAACCTCAATATTTTGTTACAACTCCGTACCAAACAATTGAAGATACTACTACTTTTGAATGCATAGTTATAATGCAAGTTTACGTGCCCTTGTTTAATTAATATTTGTTTTAAATGGTCACAAGAAATCGAAGAATGTGTAGAATTTAGGAAAGTTGGATATTGAAGAATCTGGACATTTATTAGGAAGATTATGAACTTATGAATTAGGAATATCATGTATTCATGTTTAAGTTATTTTGGATAGTTATGTCTAAGCTAGTACAATTTGACTTATTGTTTTGTGGATGTACTTTGTCTAATGGTTAGTATTAACAATATTTTTTTAGTTAGATGCATATTAAATGGTTGTTTGTGTTCAAGATCTGTATTCACACGAACAGTTCACAAACAACTGAAAATCTTAACAAACAAACATAAACATAGAATTTTGTTCGTTTTTGTGTTCATTAACGGTACGTATATCCAAGAAACCTTAACAAACAAACACGAACAAGGCTTTGTTCGTGTTCGTGTGGTTCGTTTACAACTCTAGCTTGGATCCATGATATCCTTATTTAATCTATATCAATACCAATACCAATATATATATATATATATATATAATAAAAGAAAAGTGGCATGAAACATGGTACCTTGTGAGGCCATCTCCCCCTTGATTTTCATTCAAAAGTCTTTTTTTTTCTCATGTGCATGACACATGCACTTTCCCCCACGGTTTTTGAACGTTAATAACTTTTATATACAAGATTTAAAAAAAAATTACACCAAATTAACGAGCGTTTTGTTATTTTTCCAACTAATACCATAGTGCTATAAATAAAACAAAAAAAATGACTTTTTAGTGGTTTTTGTTCATGCAGAAAAAAACACAATGTGTTAAGGTAATTCATTAATCATGTCTAGGCAAGTCGCTAATCATATTAAGATAGTATATATATTTTGAACCTACTATTACATACATATAAGAACCCGCAAACTACATATATTTTCATATATGTAGTCAGTTTGGTAAAATCTAATTTTTTTTATTTTGATTGATGTTGTTAGAAACGTTGATTACAAAGTTGTTAATCCTGTTAGATGTAGCCTATGATTCTTAGATAGCCGGTAAATCTCTAGCTGATATATGATAATTAATCACCCACCATGCATGCCTCTTAGATCATTTTTAATGTATGTACTTTGAAATCGACTGACATGTGGTGATTATTGAAACAAAAACTTAAAATATGTATGAGTAGAGAAATAAATATTGAACAGTGTGTCATTCTTTCACATACACTCACTTTACACATCAGAATCGTCTATCATCATCGTCATCGTCGTCATCAATATCATGATATATCATTTGATACCAATCCGGTTGTTTTTTTTTTCCAGGTTCACATCGTAGCTTTAAATTATCTTGAGAAAGTGACAAAGTTGTACAGAGACTCCACTCGGGTAAGAGGTGCACATGTAAAATTAGAAAGTATGTTTTATTAGTTATCGAGTGTTGATTCTTTACAAATTTTTATATTTCTATGAAAAACGACATATTCCTTTTATGGTACACACATTTTGTCACTTCATATTAGATTTGTCTATCATGTGAAGCTCACGGGGATAAACTAGTATTATTTTAATATTAATATACTAGTTGGTTGATAAAAAACTAAGGCTGTAAACGAACCAAACAAACACGAACAAGGCCTTATTCGTGTTCTTTTCTTTAGGAAATAACGTGTTCATGAACACTTACCGAACGAGATTTCTGTCCGTTTTCATGTTTTTTTGTTAAATTTAGGTGTCAGATAAAAGCGAACACCAACAAACACACATGAACGTAAACGAACACAAATAGGCATTAATGAACAAAATCAAGCACAAACTAACACATATTGAATTCTAAAAATTAGCATTTTTCATCACGTTCATTGTCCGCCCAAAATATATTAATCCAATTACCCAAATATACTTGACATAATCTTGATCACATAACATAAAAACACAAAGGTATCATATTAAACTTGAAATCCTCGTTAATTCCACCAAAAATAACAATTAATCAAAATAGTTCAAGTAATATTAATATGTGATACACTAATATATAATAAACAATCTACCACTTGTAAATTTGAAGTACTTATATTAAAAATAAAAAGTAAAAAACCCTAATGACAATCGAACACAGATAAACATAAACCAACACATTACCGAATGTTCACAAATATAAATGAATGAATGCGGCTTTTGTTTTCGTTTGTTTAACTAAACGAACAAAATTGATGGTTTGTGTTTGTTATTTATTAAACGAATGAACACAAACCGAATAGTTGGAGTGAACGTTTGGTTTGTATGCAGCCGGCAGTATCAAAAACCATGCGTGCACGGTGCATCGTGGTAAACATTTTTATTTATCCCAAAACCTTACTCCCTTGACAGATTCTGGATTGTTTGATCCGAAACCCTAACTGGAAGAAACACATGAACAATTAAAGAAAAGAAAAGAAAGAGTGCAAATATTGAAAGATGTTGTTGTTGTTGTTGTTAATAGTCGTGTGTTCTATGATCTCCTCCTGCCATGAATTTACAGTAGACAAGGGGAAGGTGGTGGAGCTTGATGAATCCAACTTCGATTCCGCTATCTCTTCGTTCGACTTCGTCTTCGTCGATTTCTATGCTCCCTGGTGTGGCCACTGCAAACGTCTTTCCCCTGAGGTACCTACCTACCTACCTCTCTTTCAATATGCTTGCTTATTTATATGTTAACTTTGGACCATCAGTTAAGTTGTTGTTGTATTTGTAACAAGTAGGTGGCTTTTAAGTTTGGTAGTAGTGGTATGATAAGATTAGAAGTTGGGCTATGCTATGCCATTGCTCCTTTAGTTTCTAATATAGGTGGTAAATGGATATCACCTATTATCAATAACTCAACTTTACATATTTGTCTTGTTTTAATGTTGGATGTACCATGTCATATGTGACTGATGGTAGACCCTTGAGCTTTAGTGAACTTGTTTCTTCTTCATGCTTATAATATAAATATACAATACCCTAACACAATAGGCTAACCAAACAAAGGACATGTATTCATGTGAATCAAGCTTTTTTGGAATATCATGTTTTTTCTTCTAAATAAAAAAACAAATTATGCAGCACAGCGTGCCTGCTTTTGCTGGTAGGTGTTGTAATTCTTATCTTATCTTTCTATATTCACTCTCTAATTTGTAATCTCTGAAATGAAAAATCTGATATTTTGTGGGCTGTGGCGTTATTTATTGGTATACACATCGTTTATCTTTTTTATTTGAGTGCCAAAAATGCCATTTTGAAGACTTGTTATTAGTGTTTTGTGGTGAATAATTTTATTGTTTCATTCAGTTGGATAAAGCAGCTCCTACACTTTCGGGATTGAAGACACCTGTTGTGATTGCCAAAATTGATGCTGATAAATATTCCCGTATTGCTTCAAAATATAAAATCGAGTATGTTCCATGCCTTTATTACATTTGCAGCTCATCTTAGAACATGATAGTGGAGTTTATTTCCTCACTTTAACTTGACTGAAAGTTTAACCTGGTCCTAAATTCAATAGTAGAGTAGAGGTGGATATTTTGTCCCATTTATATTCTGGTTCTTTATCTTATATAAAGAAGCTAAGACGGTAGCAGGTCATATGTATCAATGTATCATCTAAGCCAACATAGTAAAAATGCTTCCAAATTGAATTCCTTATGCATAAACCTTGTTCGATTATTTTTTTCAAGAACTTATATTGCTGCTGCTGCTGATGTTGTAATCATACGGACGGCCCAGTTCATAAACAAGTTGAACTTTTTTTGACAAAAGTGTTTTGGGTCAATCCAACCCCTTCCAAACCGGATCAATAGTAACCTCTATTCGATCAAAACATGGTTTGACCCATTAACCAGTATGCCAAACCTGCCCATTTTGCCACCTCTAATAAATGTTTGTTTTCTATAAATTTCTGCATTATAATTTTGAAAATTAGTAGAAGATATATTCTAGTTTAAGAATGCATCTGTTGTGAAACAGTGGTTTCCCCACCTTGAAGCTTTTCATGCATGGAGTTCCCACAGATTATAACGGGCCCAGAAAATCAGACCTGCTTGTTCGATACCTGAGGAAGTTTGTTGCTCCAGATGTTACTGTTCTTAAATCCGATTCTGGTATTACGGAGTTTGTTGAAGCAGCTGGGACGTTTTTTCCCATATTCATTGGATTTGGTTTGGATGAGTCAGCAATATCAAATTTAGCAATTAAATTCAAGAAAAATGCATGGTTTTCTGTAGCAAAAGATTTCTCAGAAAATATGATGACTTTATATGATTTTGATAAGGCACCTGCTTTGCTAGCTCTTCATCCAAATTTCAATGAGCAGAGCATCTTTTATGGTCCTTTTGAAGGTGAGCTGACTTTCAGATGGCATGGTGTATTTATTAATGTCAGCACCTTCTACACCTTGTACCTTGCCGTATGCTATTTGGTAATTCTATAATAATTGGCAGGTTGGGTCAAAATATGTAATTTTTTCTTTATTATGGGTCAAGTCAGGTTGGGTTACATTTTGTCCAAAAAAGTTTTTAAGTTCTTATAAGTAGCTAATGTGATAAATATGATTGCAACCACCAAGGTTGTAAAAGGCGCTCTAGGCGGCCGCCTAGGCGGCGCCTAGGCGCTAGTCGGGACCCAATATCGGAAATCAGCCCTAGGCTGGGGATTAGGCGTTTTTGGGATTAGGCGGTGGTTAGGCGGTGATTAGGCGGCGTTAGGCGGGCCTAGTCGACCTAGGCGGCGTCGGATTCGTGATTTCCGGCAAAGAATTCCGGCGATGGCGCTGCTACTTCTGTCAGAATCCAGGGGAGGAAGAAGGGGAGGAAGAGAGAAGAAGAGATGGCTGAGTATATTATTTGTTGGAGTGTTTTAGGGTTTAAATAACTTTAAATGTTTTAACATTTAACCCTTCTTCTTTTCACATTTTACAATAGTCTCTAAACCTTATAAACTTTACTCAAAAAGTTCAAAATAGGTTTCTGACTTTCTGTATTTAAACATTTAACCTCCTCAATCTTTAATAGGTTACATTTGACTCTTAAACTTATAAATTTATACATAAAAAATATAATATCAACATTATATATGTATTATAAATTATAAATAGCTATTTATAATATCAACGCCTAATTCCGCCTAATTTCGCCTAGTCCCGCCTAGTCCCGACTAGTCCCTAGGCTAGACCCCACCGCCTGCCTAGCGCCTAGCGCCTTCTACAACCTTGGCAACCACTTTTAAGTAAAATGATTCCAAAGGGTGTGTGAAATATGTATTGAAAACACACTTCGATGACTTTTTGGCCCATTTGACAATTAAAGATGAAAATAAACAAATAAGCGCCTCTTCATTAGTAAATGGTTCAAAATTGTTACGTCTTCACAGGGTCCAAATTTTAGGCCTATGAGGCAGATGAGGGTGCTTGGATTTTTGTTCATGAACTAATTATCTTATTACTGTGAGTCTGTGACTTGAAATCGCAATAATCAGTTATTTTCGTTTAGATAAACAAATCTGCTTATGCGTTTATATGGTTAATTAGTTTATCCTGTTTGCAACAAAGCAATGTTTAGTCTTTTCTTTCTCTTATCATACACAGATAAGTTTTTGGAAGAATTTATTCAACAAAGTCTATTGCCGTTAACCCTACCAATCAGCGGAGACAATCTAAAGCTTTTGAAAGATGATAAAAGGAAAATTGTGTTGACAATTGTGGAGGACGAGACACATTATGAATCCAAGGGATTAATCAAGTTATTGAGGGCTGCTGCATCTGCAAACCGTGATTTTGTATTTGCTTATGTGGGTTATAACCAGTGGAAAGATTTTGCTGAGGCTTTTGAAGTTGGGAGGAAAACTCCATTGCCAAAGATGGTCGTTTGGGATGGAAATGAAGTCTTTTTTGCGGTAAGTTACAAATTCTTGTGCTTCTAGTTTTATATCCTTAGCTAATGTCTCTTTTATTTGCACTAGAGGTGGAAAAATGGGTGGGTTGAAATAGTCGAAACGGGGTCAAGTTGACTCTCTTTAGTGCTAGTCAGATTTTGAAGTTTTGTCGGGCTATGTTGTCAAAAGCACCTAGACACAGAAACGCAGCGCAGGGAAAGTGTTGTGTCTGGAAAGGATGTGATCAGGCGTATTTTCTGGCCAAGTTCCGCCAAAAATCGTTTGAACATGTCTAAAACCCCTAAACAAGCCTGGAATCAATCAAAAACATCTAAAGTAGCCCTAAACAAGCCTAAAACATGTCTAAAACCCCTCACTTTTTTGTGCCTTGCGACTAAGCTAAGGTAATAAAAAATAGTTGTCGGGTCAACCCAACAGGTAATAAAAAATACCCATTTCAGCTCCTCGACTGATGTGTTAATTCCTGATCAGGTTATTGATTCAGAGAGCATTCAGGGGGAGGATCAAGGATCCCAAATCACACTATTCCTTGAAAGATACAGAGAAGGGAAAGTGATAGAGAAGTCAATGGGGCCTTCATTTGTAGGGTATATTTCTTCACTTCTTGGCATGAGAACAGTCTATATCCTTGTGTTCTTGGCTGCTGTTATGTTTCTTATTGCAACCGCTGGAAAAGAAGAACCTTCAGATGTTGGTCCTCGTGACCCTGCCTCAACTTCCGTTGCCGATAACAGAGAAACCACACGATTGTCTGCTGACAAGGAAGATTAAAATATGAACACACGTTCCATAGGTATGGGTTGATTATGTTTGCTTCTCCATTCTTGTTTATGTTCAGTTTCAGCATCGGTTTGAACCTCCATTAATGTTGCTACAACCGTTTGAATTACAAAAATAGAAGCAGTTCATATCAAAATGTGGTGTGCATCGCTAAGAAGTTAAAACTGGTTTGACTACAATCTTTTTCTTGTCGGTAACTAGTGGTGTCGGACAGGTCCAAACGCGCCGCTACAAAAATTCAAAGCTTTATTTTACGCAGCTTGTGTTGTCTTTAGTAAAATAATAATAAAACCAAAATCAGATTTGTTAAACAGACTACATTGGTAGCACATGTGCACCTATTATTATAATGTATCTCTAGTCTCTTTATGTTGTGGTCATTTGTTAATTGTTGAAACCGATCAAACACTTTAACAGCTGGCTGATGATTTGTGCAATTCTGTTTCGGCAGTTTAACGGCTGGCTGATGATTTGTAGCCTGGAACTTCCGTTTAACCTTTGTTTTTATTTTTTTTTCTTTTAATACTAAACTATGTATATGCATTATATCAATGCACCAATGGTTTTGAAAAAAACTTCCAACTAAATATTTGTTGTAGCGTCAAACCCACCCCTAAAACCTGCCGAGGTGACCACCCACTTGCGTTTTAGTTTGAATCCGAGTGATATATGCGTTCAAAGTACCTCAACAGCTAAAGACATTTACAATAGGTTTCCCATTCCCAATCCACTCACAACCACATATTACGGGTATGTTTGGCTTTCCAACTAACTTATCTACTTATCTCCTTTTCCGCCTCATTATCTCCTTATTCAAAAAGTCACAATTTGTAACTTATAACTTATCTCCTGGTTAAGGCACAAAAACTCATTTTCAAACTATTACTTAGACGTTTTTTTTCTCCTTATTAACTTTTTGAAAAAGTCGTAAGTTATAAGGAGGGCAAATTAGGAGAGCCAAACATGCACTACGTTAAAAATTATCAAAGTTTCTCTCTCCTTCATTCACAAACACGTCCAACAAATATTAAAAATAAATACAGGAAAATTGTTTTCCCCAAAATATTCCCAAATATCTCCAAATATACTGATAAACTTTAGATTTCTCATTTTCTACACTCACAACCCTATAAAAAATATGGTGTTTTCTCTCACAAAATTAAGGGACCAAATGTAAGTGCTCTAAGACCAGGGTAAGACCAGGATATTATTCTTCATGGTATCAAGAGCCTTCCCTCTCCAAACCCTATCTCCAACCTCCTTCTCATCTTTTTTGTGCCTGCCGTCAACTGATCCCCTCTAAACCAGAATTTTTTTTCGAAACCTTATACCTCTCGGCCATGTCTTCTTCTTCCTTACACCAGGCCGTTACCGTAACCAACATCAAAAACTTCATCCCCCTTGTCCTCGATAGCCAAACTGAACACTATAACACATGGGCCTAATTGCTTAAAATCCATTGTAAGGCTTATGAAGTTTATGACCATCTCCAACCCCATGCAACGACCGCCTCATCCTCCAAAGATAAAGAAAAAGAACCGGCCAAACCTGCACATCTTGAATCATGGGAGCGTATCGATTCCATTGTGTTACAGTGGATCTACGGTACCATCTCCCAAGATCTTATGCATACCATTATGATTAACAACACCACTGCCTATGACGCGTGGTGCCGCCTCAAAAACCTATTCCTTGATAACCAAGTCGCCCACATCATCTCTCTTCAAAACAAACTCTTCAATACCTGCCTTGACCAATTTCCCAACATGGCCGCATATTGTCAAAATATGAAACTCATCTATGACCAACTTGTGAGCCTCAACTCTACCGTCACCGAAAACCAACTCGTTCTCCAAATCCTAACCGGTTTGACCGATCAATACGAGAATATTTCCCTTATTCTTCAACAAACCCAGCCGTTACCCGACTTCTACAACACCCGTTCTTGTCTATGTCAAGTTGAAGACCGCAAAAACACCCAAGCTAAAATCCCTGCACAAACCGCGGGCACCGCCTTAACCGCTTCTGCCGATAACCACACCTGAAACTCAACTGAACATAGAGACCGAACCCGAGCCTATGAATCTGACCGTTATCGTGGTCGTGGACGCAGTCGCGGCAGGGGAAGAAGCTCATACGATAGAGGTCGATCCCATAACAGCTTTTCAAACACCTATGGCATACCCACGTATTATCCACCTCCTACTTGGCCATTTAGTCCATGGGGTGGCCCACCATTAAATTCCCAGTGGCCCATGACTTATCAAATACCTCCTTGTCCCTACCCCAATGGCCCAGTACCTAACTCGACTTCTTCAGCAGCTACGACCCAAGGAATTTTAGGCCCAAAACCAGTAAACTCCAACTCAGCCCAATCATACAATGCTGGATACAGCCCAACGGACATAGCACAGGCTCTCTACATCCTGGCCCTTCATCAGAACAACCCGTCATGGACTATGGACACGGGTGCGTCAGGTACAATGTCTCCTCAATACGACAAATTTCCGTCTATTTTTAATTCTAGCATTATTCGTAATATTATTGTTGGTAATGGCAAAACCATTCCAGTATTAGGACAATGTGATATTACCTTACCTCCACCCTTTCCATCTTTCAAACTCAAAAATGTCCTTTATGCACCAAACCTTGTTAAAAATCTTATTTTCGTCCGTCGTTTTACAACTGATAACTAATTATCCATAGAATTTGACCCTTATGGTTTTAATGTGAAGGATCTCTACACCAAGAAACCTATCCTACGGTGCAATAGCTCGGTGGATCTCTACACTCTCAGCCCGTCCAACATTACCAACCTCACCACTGCCTCTACCTTTGCAGCTATTTCACAAGACATATGGCATCAACGACTTTGCCACCCTGGACCAGCTATTTTACAAAATTTGAAACATGCTAATTTTATTATGTATGGTGTTTTAGACAATAAACTTTGTTCTGCTTGTATTTTCTGGAAACACACTCGTCTTCCCTTTGCTACTTCTATTACACGTACTTTTATGCCATTTGATCTTGTGCACAGTGATGTTTGGACCTCTCCCATTATTAGTAGTGGGGGACGTCGGTATTATGTTTTGTTCTTAGATGACTACACAAATTTTCTATGGACATACCCCATCGCCCACAAATCCGATGTTTTTGAAATGTTTACCAAATTCACAACCTTTATTCACACTCAATTTGGTGCTAAAATTAGACAACTACAATGTGACAACGGGCGTGAATACGCCAATCACCAATTTCACAACTTTTGTAACCAAAATGGAATGCACTTTCGCTTTTCCTGTCCTCACACTTCGTCACAAAACGGGAAAGCGGAGCGGAAAATCCAAACCATCAACAACCTTATCCGAACACTCTTGGCCCATTCATCCATGCCTAACACTTATTGGCATCATGCCCTCGAAACTGCCACCTATCTACTCAACATTATACCCACAAAATTACACCACTTTCAAACCACCACCCAAAGATTATACAAATGCCTACCCACCTATGACCACCTACGAGTGTTCGGTTACCTATGTTACCCTCTAATACCACACACCACCATTCATAAATTGGAATTCCGCTCCACTCCTTGTGTATTCCTTGGTTACCCACCAAACCATCGCGGCTATAAATGCCTCGACCTCAAAACAAACAAAATTACCATCAACCGTCACGTGCTCTTTGATGAAACCATATTCCCATTTCCAAAAAACCGAAACCTAAAAGCCACAATTACCAATTCCTCGATGATAACATACACCCTCAGCTACTGTTTCCCAACCAAAACGCACCCGTACCATTGGCCACTTCCCAACCAATAAATGCCATGAATATACAAACTTGCCTCCTTCTCATTGATCATTCAATATAAATATACAAATAATCCCACTATTATAGGAAGAGATAATTACAAAATTGATTACAATAGATATCCTAAAATACATAAAAGCATATTCTCTGAATATATTCTATTATGAACACTAGCCGATTACCCCGGGAAGGTCCCGGGGTTGAAAAATTTAATATGATTTAATAAAAAATGATAAAAAAAAAAAAGAAAACTCAAATCACGAAAAGAGTAAATAACTTAAACATAATCGATCTTAGTTAAAAAACATTTATTTAAAAAGTTAAAAAAATAAAAAGCATAAACCATATTAAACATAATAAAGTATTAAAAGGATAACCTTCAACATATAATCATCTTCACGTAAATTAAAATATGTTACAATTTGATTAATGAATAACCTGAACACTTTGTGTTTTTTTCTGTATGAATATAACCCCACAAAAAATAGTCATTTTTTTTTTGTTTTTATATAGCACTATGGTACTCGTCGGAAAGATAATAAAACGCTCGTTAATTTGGTGTAATTTTTTTATTTAAAAAATCTCGAATATAAAAGATATTTATGTTTAAAAATTATGGGAGGAAGATAAAAGAGAAAAATTTAAATTTGTTTTTAAATTCTTTTTCCTAAAATAACTCAATTTAATTTTAGTAATTGAGAATTAAGAGATAGAGAGATAAATTTAGAAAAATACTCAAAAACACCAAAAACACTCAATTATTAAGCCACGTGGCACTCTCAATGGGCATGTATGCTTTCTTTTATATATATAGATAGATTTTATGAAGCCATCACTAGTAAGCAAATAAGCAAAGAGTACAATAAGGGAGTGTGTACGAGAGTGGTTTTTTTGCGTTTTTGGGTTTTCGAGTGTTGCGATCAATACAATACATCAAAAACCTATTTGTACATAAGACGCTTAAAACAAATTTCAAGTCTTTCATAGTTAGTTACCCTTTCTGTGTTGTTTTAGAGATTTCAATACAAATCCTAAACTTTTCTTAAAAATTAGATGATTACAAAGTAGAACACATAACATTTCCTTGTTTGTTTTCATTACACATCGTCTTCAGTGTTTCTCTTTTTTTTTTTCACAAAGTTACAAAAAAAAGGTATGTTAGATTCATTGTTTACTCTAGTGGTAAGTGGGATGTTGTCAACAATAATATCGATCGAGGATATTCCTTGCCAAACCCAATAGCTACATGTTTGATTCACCAAATCAACAAAACCTTTCTTTTTTCCATCTTCAACTTCAAAAGTCGTCAAACCGATGCTAGCAACCGTTCATGTTTTAGACCCCTCAATTTTCTTCTGTATTTTTTTTCATCACTTTCTCCGTGAGTAAGAGTGTAGTTTTTAAACCATGTAGTCTCCGGTCATAAAACCATTTTTGAAGTAATTGTCTGAAAAATTCTTTGACTTGCGTGATTGGCATTTTTCTAGGATCGATGTTTAGATAAAGCATTAATTAATGGACTCAACACTTTTAGACGTCATAAAATGTAGTCGTTCATCAGGACAATGTGTTCCTTTAATTTGCCCAACCCAATATTTAAAAGAGTATTTTTACTTTTGCTTTTACTTTAGACAGCCGCACATAAGGCATTGAAGGTCTCTTCAAAATCTAATAACTTGTATAATTTACAAGTCTTCCACCAAACCTCCACTAGTTCCTTTTTGTTTTCTGAATTTAAACATATGTTCATCATCAAATGCCTATAACACAAGCTAGCCGTGTGCGAAAACTGTCCATATCACCATGTCTATTGAGGTCGCCCTATCAGATTATTCAGATATGATGGCCAACTTTGGATGTTCACGAATACAATCTTTAAGCTTTGACAACAGCTACACCCAAGATTCACTATTTTCTAATTCTCCAATATCGTATGCAATGGGCAGAATCTGATTGTTACAATCCATGCCTCAATGACAAGCACACATGTTCCAATATCGTTGACAACATCCCACATACCACTAGAGTAAACAATGAATCTAACAAACATTTTTTTGTAACTTTGTGATGAAAAAAAAGAGAAAGATTGAAGACGATCTGTAATGAAAATAAACGAGGGAATGTCATGTGTTCTACTTGTACTTGGAAACGTCTAAATTTTAATGAAAAGTCTAGGATTTGTACGGAAATCTCTAAAACGGTTCGGAAAACCTAACAATTCTACAAGTAAAAGACTTGAAATTGGTTGTGTCTTGGTAGGGAATTAGACTAAACAATAGACGTGTTAGACCTAGGGGAAAAAAGTCTAAAAATAGAAACCTCTAGGAGTTGGACTCACACCCAACTCAAGCAACCATGTGAGATTGACCAAACCGATTACAACGTCTAACCCCAATCGTTTAGCTAACAACTAGGTTTGAGTCTAATTATAGACGTGTCATACGAAACGTCTAAACCAAGACGTGTCCATATTTCAAAGGTTGCTTAGACGTTAAAGACACGTGTAAGCTTGTGATTGATTTCCGTTAAGGGACCCATCGAAGTTTAGAAGGCTAAACCTTAGACGTGAGGGACACATGGCAATTTCTAAGCAGTCTTGATTTGTGTGAGAACTCTAGATTTAGCATTGTCAAATGTTCATTTTCGTAATTTTTGTGGGTCAATGTCCCTTTTTGCGATTTTCCCTTTCTTTTTCAGGAACATTAGAGCCTCTTGAATGATTGAAAAGGGTTCTTTAAGTCTCGCTAGCTCAGTTTGTAGGTTGACAACTTGCTAGCACCAACTTGGTGTTTTATGGTCGTCATGAACGTAGATGCGATTATGCAAATAGAGGAGAGCCATGTAGAGATGCACAGAAAACCCGGTTCCGGACCCGACCTGGTGTACCTAAGGCGGAACCAGTTCCTACCTTACTTGACCCGTGGGTGCAGACCGGTTCCAGACCCGAGGTTAGAATGACGTTTACTACGGTAGTTTAGTGTGAAAGATATGTGTGTTGGTTTTATAGGTGACAATCACGGCCACTCATTTTTTCACAGAATGGGTAAATTTAAAAACTATATACGAGTTCATTTGCGTCATTTCAAATTAGTTAACAGGTCAATTTGAGTCTATATAGTCAACAGGTCAAAACAAACAACTAATATACCTAGTTAACTCAAAAGGATCCAAATAGTTAACACTATCCATGACCATTGTTTGTCTCCACCTACTAATTATCGCCACCACCGCCACCACTTCACCGTTGCCACTACACTGACGCACCTAGTACCGTTGCTATGCCTATGTCTTCACCATAAGTGCCTTCAAACTAGGGAGAGGACTCAATACATATAAATATTTCGGTAAAAACTACGCCACGAACCAAAAAAACTGGGTGGGCCAGGGTAGCTCGGCCTTGCCTAACCCTTGTTAGGCTCAAATTTATTCAGCTCCCAATGCGTAACGGTATAACGCTAACCTAAATTAGATTTTCAAGAGCTTCCAAAGTCACCTTTAGCTCAAGTAACCATATAGATACTTTGAATCTATCATTTGAGAATGTGTTAAACTAAAGGATCATGCTATAGGAACACACCATCCCTCTCACAAGTGTCAGATGCACACCGCCCCTCTGGCCATTGCATCCATCCACCAGTAATATGACATAATGGCATATAGTATTTTAAACGGCCGTATACCTGGCTCTATACTGGAGCACGTCGACTTCCCTATTTAGTGTTATACGCACTATACAAACGCCTTATACAGGCATATACGGTTATTACATACACGGCATATACACACATAGAAAGTAGCATACAGTACCCTCCCTCCCTATATACAGCGGTATAAATAATCAAAGGGGGTTGAATGGTTGATTAGTAACATAGGTGACGTCCAAATCTTCTCTCCCAGTCTAGATATTAATCTTGTATATATTATTCTAAAACCTTTCCACATCTACATGAAACCATTGTTTGGAATTTTACAAACAAAAACATCATATCACCCATCCAAATTTGAACACAAAATAGGGCCACACATTGACGTGTTTTTTTTTATTAAAAGCATCAAAGACAGACAGACAGACATGTCGAATGCTTGCTAATGTACACAATAGGGAAAGTAACACTCAATACAACCTAATCAAGACAGAACCCAATGACTTGACAAGAAATTAGATTACTCACCTCACCTTGGATGATTTGAACAGTTTAGAAGGAGGCAGATCTTTTAATGATGGGTTTCAATTGTCTGTCCTCTTCAAGGGCTATCATTCCCAAATGTGAAGGATCTTCTAACATCATCTTTGCTACCAGATAACCCGCGATTGACCATGTCTGATACTTCCTCGCTTGCTTACCGATGTATCTTCCAAGTTTTCCGTCATAGTACTCAGGCCACCCGTCTTTTAGCAGCCTGCTTTCAGCCAGTTCAATTGCTTTTCTTGCTATTTGTGGCCTTCCCGTTTTGATGCAGGCAGCCGTTAGAAGCCATAGAAGCACTGCAATGCGAATTTCAGAAACCTTTTAATAAATTATATGAGGTAGTAGAAACATTTAAAATAGAATAAAAAGTAAACCAACCAACCAACCAACCTGGCCAAGATCCTCCATTGTGGTAACTCCATCTAGTGTTCTTGGGGTCACAACCAGTTACAATTCTCCATTCATGACTTTCAATTGCAGGATAACAAATCTTTATAGGCATTTCCCCAACCAACTCCTCCCAACGCGCTTCAAAAAGATCCATAATTGCTGAAGCTTGCTCAGGAGTTGCAAGAGAAGATAGAATAGCAACACAGTTGCCTAAAGCAAACCAACGAAAGTCCATCCTAGCTGGACTCACATTTCCAATAAAGTAACCTCCACGTGTCGGCATAAAATCAAAAACCCAATCTGGGATTGAATCAGGAATAACGTTGAACTTATTTACAGCCGTGTGAGAATACTCCTCTGTTTTATAGCGGTAGATGTCGTTTAATTGTTGAAAATCAAGCCAGAAATAACTTCTCATGTGAAAGCTTAAGGCATGCAACCGCTTCATTATTCTTTCCACGAATTCCTTTCCCTCAGCATCAAGTTTCATCATCGCCATTGAACATCTCAATGCCATAAAGAAAAGTGCTTGTATTTCTATGGGATAACCATAAATTCCCTGTAATATAAACACCCACCCATTAATACTACTTTATAATTTACATCCATAGCATCTAATTCATATCATTTAATGTTTAAGAATCACTAAAAAGAAGATTTTGCCTATAAAGTGCAAATAGTAAATTACCGCATGTAGTGTTTAAGAATATCGAATATACTTCTTAGTAAAACAGTACCATCTTTCTGTAGGAAGCAAATTGTGTTGAAATTTGTGCTAATACATGATTAGTATATAAGATATTGAAAAAGCAGTTTCTTAATACAAATTATTTATGTTATGCTGAAATTGGTACTGCCAAGACTATTTCTTATGACATCACATTCTTACATAAAAGAAACAAACCCGATGTGTTATATATCATTATCCTTATTTGTCCTCAAGTTTAATTGACAAATTAGTTTAAGTTTGACATAAGCATATTATTTCACAAAAGACCAGAAAGTACAAACGAGAGATCCTCATCCCATCACAACTTCCTCTTTTGGCAAACTTTATAAGATAAGGCAACTTCATTGCTTATTTAAGTGCTTATTGCAATTTTATATAGCAGATAAGCAATCTCAAAAACTTTCTTAATAACCGCTTATCTGTTCATTTTAGAAAGATATCATAGAATAAGCGACTAAAATAAGCAGGTTGGTACCTCAATAATTTTTAAGCATATGAAAAATAAAAATAAGCAAAATCTTATATACCCGCTGAAATAGTCTTCTGGTATATGCAAAACGTTGACTTAGACTAAATCAGTTGGTTTATCCCCCATCACTTGACTATGCATGCTTTTTGGGTTGAAAAGAATGTTATATTATTATATATGAAGGAATCTTCAACATATATTACTATATGTACAGAACCTTTGAATAACAAGATGGCCACATACATAAAAAAGTAAGAAACCAATAAGATCAAGTTGCCAATATAGCTAACCAATTAGAACATTTTCCAATTTATTTTTCGTTGCGTATGAATATGTAACGTAGCAACTAAACCAACCAGATCATCATTACTCTGAAAAGTAGTGGCCAACCATATAGAAAAGTCAAATAATCATGACCTAAAAACTTAACTAATATAAAAGCCCCTTATATATTGTGATACAAAAAAGATAAAACATGAAGAACTATATGATTTCCAGAATGAAATATGTTGAAACATCCATGTTAGTTAAAGAAACTGAAATAAAAATAAAAAGAAAACACTTACCATCCTCCGATCAATCATTGAGCACCCATCTGCACACAACAGTGTTGGGAATGTATCGAAACCTTCTGATAAACACAAAGTCAAAATAAGTCTCATCCCTTTTTGGCAGTCTGGTGTTTCAGCTAGTGTTAAATCACCAGTAGACTTCGTATATGCACGAAGCAATATAATCCACCAGAACCCTGAATCAACAGGTGCAACTCTACCAATAGCACTCTCACCAAAATCCGCCACAATTGTATCTGTTTTTCGTTCTGGATCATGAAGTACCTTAAAACTAGCCGGCATTGCCCCTTCCCCGAGCTTAAATCTATCAATTCTTTTTTCCCACCCTTGAAGTTGAAGCGTCTTCAATAAAAAGTTCTTCACTATATCAGGCTCACCATTCATTAGGAAAGCCAGTGCACTAGGTACAAAATCCCGTACGAATACCTGCATATCATAATAGGGTTGGGATCAAATACATAGCCTGGTAAAAATAGAAAGTCGTATGAAGGGTATCAAATGGACTCCGAATGAACTCATTTTTGCGGCATTGGAACCATCTCATTGAACTCTACGATCTTGGATTTTAGGTTTTCACTTTTGGAACTTTAGCTTGTAGATTTTAAAATTTTTGTTAGATCATTGTGCCTTTTTATTTGGGGTTGTGTCTTATTTTGCGCTTCATTGTGTCTGTTTTCCTCGCATTATGTTATATTTTTCGACATTCTGTACTATTTCGTGGTCCATTGTGTTTTTTGTATTCTTCTCCCCCTTCTCAATCTATTTTACCTTTTGTAGGAACCCTATCATACTATGTGATTTTTTTTATATAATTACGTATGAGTATTAAAAAAGTGAAGAATACCTGATCATAGTTTAAAACTTCCTCAGATGCATGATCATATGCAGCAATGGTGCCGACCGGTTGCCCTCTAAAATGCACTAATGATCTACGAAGAGAATCCCAGGCTTCAGCAACCATCGGATGGGGTTCAAAAGAGTTACGCGTAGATGAAGCTGGGGTATCGAATCCTGATCGTCCACCTGGCGAGTATGAAAGTTCCAAATTATCAAGACCCCTTGTAATAGACATCTCACTAAGTGACCTTTCATCAAATGATTTTTCTCTTTTGATAGTGAGCCTTGGTTTATCCAAAAGTTTTGCAAGGTCAAAATCGTCGATTTCAGGAATGGAGCAAACTGAGTTAACATTATGAAGTCCAGTCTCTTTAGAGGTGTCCATGATACTCACTGCTTCCACAGAGTAGTATTCTGCAACATGAAACATGTATAAATATTACAAAATGAGTAGCTTTATCTTTCTCTGTTTGTCTGCATCTACCAAAGGAAATAAATAAAAACAATAAGTACAATTATCCGGTTATATAATCGATCTTATCCATATGTAAACTTGCATATTAAATAGGATTGTAAATGAAACGAACGAACACGAATAGAGGCATGTTCATGTTAGTTCATTTAATTTTAACGGAGCACTTAATAAGTTTTATTTGTATACGTAGTTAGCAAACCCATTTTTTGTTTATATTTGTATAAATATAACTGCTTATGTATTTATTAAAATTTAAACGAACAACCATAAATGTTTGTTCGTTTATGAACATAAACAAACTAAATGCCCTCCAAACAAGTTGGTTCCTAGGATTGGGTTCATTTAATATTAAGATATCAGTATGTATGCATATATACTAGTCATCTAGAGTTCATTTTCTAAGCGATATGGAGATGATTACCGTTAATATTCATTCATTCTTTTGTTACTTACTAAACATGTAAGAAGAATAGATAATGACAAGGAATTCATACTTTAAAATATAAAAATATAAAACCACCTTGTGAGATAGAATTTATGAAAGAAAGAAAATAGAAAGAGTAAAGCTGCAGTTCAACTACCATAATAACAAAATTAAAAAAAAAAAAAAAAAGCAGAAAAATACAAAAATTGCCAAATCTTAGAAATATAGACCTTTAAGTTATCCAAAAGAGCAAAAGAAGAGAGTTAATAAGAAAATAAGGAAATCTGAAGTTGGTAAAATAGAAATGAATCTGCATTCATATTTAAAAAAAAAACCATTGAAAACTAAGTATAAGATTCTAGATCCACAACACGTGGAAAACACAGAATATGTAAGAGATCTGAGAGAGAGAGAGAGAGAGAGAGAGAGAGAGAGGGATGACCTGATGTGAAATGGCGGAAACCGGAGAAAATAGATGGCCGGAGAAAAGAGATGGCCGGAATCGTGGAGAAGAAGGGGGGTAGAAAAAGAGAAGAAGAAGAAGAAAAAAGAGAGCATTTCAGCGCAACTTTGTATTTATAGAGATAGAGATAGAGAGAGAGAGAGCCGGTGTCTCTTTCTCTGTCTCTGTCTCTTCTTTTAATCTAAACGTCAACAATGTAAGGTTGCTAGCTACCTCCTTTACCCACGCCTTCCTTTTTTATTGCAAACAACCCCCCTTTCTTAATTTTTTTATTTTTTACACCACTATTATTAAGAATTATTTACATAGGCTAGCACTATCTTCTCTTATACTATGACTTTAATATATATTACACTATATTAATAATAGAAAGCTATTGAACAGTGATTTGATTTTTTTATTATTATTATATTATATTATTTGAGAAGTTATATATTATAATTATCATTTTAGTTTCAAATATGTTGTTCTGGTCCAGTGGTATATGCTTTCGTTTGATTCAGAGTCCACCCGGGTTCGAGTCACACAGGGTTCTTCTTTTTCGTTTTTTATTTCCTGTACGTGGGTCTCTTTGATTGGCCCACGTGGGCGGTGAAGACCTCATATACACAGCACAGACACGCGTCCCACACCCACCCATTTCTTTCTTTCCCAACAGACACGCGTCAGCCCACACTAGCAAAGCAAACCTTAAAACCAGAACCCTTCATTTTCACACACACATACACCTGTAGAGAGAGAGAGAGAGAGAGAATACGAAGAAAGAAAGAAACATACCATCAACCACGGTCGCCCGACAATTCAAGCCTACACACGCTAACCAAGTGGGATTAGTGGCATTCTTACACATATCTTATCATTCTGTTTCCAATATTTGTATCTTTCTTCCTTTTATGAGGTGAGTTCCATCATTTTCCACATAACTTCAATTGGGTTTTTATCATTTCATCTTATTTATTAATCTTTATACAAGAAACTGCCTAAAGGTTGGATTTTTTTTTGTTGGTTGGTGGGGTTTGATTGATGATTGATGATAATTAATAATATTGGTTTTAGGGTTTGTTTAAAAAGATGAAATCTGGTGATGAAGAAGGTGTAAAGATGCAGTCTTTACATGTTATGAAGATAAAAGAGGATAAAAACAAGATCAAGAACAAGAAAAAGAAAAAAAGTGATTAAGATTTTGTTGGGTGTTGGAATAAATGCGGATTTATTGGCAGCTGTGTTTCTTCAAGATCTAAAGTTGATAGCTCCACCAGTGGCATCAGTAGTCACTTTGGTAAAATCTTTTTTTTATTATTAAGATTTTTATAATTTTTGCCATATATTCAATTAATAATCCTGTTGTTGTTCTTGATATATTATGTAATATGTTTTAGAGATAAAATATGAGTGCTTGATTTTGACTTGACTTAGGTAATTAGTAAGGGTTTATGAACAAATTATGAGCTTCATGTATAATGACTCTTAAGTTATAAAATAATCAGAATTTGTTTTATGTGATTGCTTGCCCCTAAATAATAATATAATATGTAATTCTGTATCAATCCCACTAAGAAGAAAATGATAATCTACAACTATGAAACTTAATGACCAGATAATCAATTTAAGAACTCAGTGCTAAACATACTTTATATTCTGATCTTTATGTGTGCAAGATTGCATCTTTAATCTAAATATTAATATTAATTAGTTTATTATTGATTTGTGGTTGCAGAAACTAAGTCAAGCAAAAATACTAGCAAAAATCAACAAGAAATCCCAATAGGCGTCGCAACTCCTATGAGTAACGACGAAAAAATAGGTTGACAGGTTTAAAATCAGAAGAAGAACTCAAGGTTGCTTCCCGTTTAAGGAAATTTGCGTTTAATGATCTTAAATTGGCAACAAGAAATTTTAGGCCCGAAAGTCTTCTCGGTGAAGGGGGTTTCGGGTGTGTATTTAAAGGATGGATTGAAGAGAATGGTACAAAGCCTGTCAAACCGGGCACCGGGCTAACTGTTGCGGTCAAAACCTTAAATCATGATGGGCTTCAGGGCCATAAAGAGTGGCTGGTTAGCTACTTTCTATCTAGCACAAAGTTGTAATGAGATGACCCAAAACTAAGTGATTGGATTTTGTAATTACAAGATGTTGACGATGACATGGCAACACCGGTTTTTAACACTAATTTGATTTGGCCTTTCATTGTTTTCGATGGTGGTTGCAGGTCTACAATGGAACGGTACCCGACGGTGAGGGTGAATGTTGCGGGGTAATGTTGTTTTTATATGTGATTTGCCTTCTACATAGGGTTAAGTTTGTTGTCTATTTGGATAGTTTAATATAATGTTGTTGAGGTTTCAAATTTAATTTTGCTCTTTGTTACTGTTATTGTTTACTTATGGTTTGTAACTCTTTGTTGTTGTGCTTTGTTATTTGGAAAGCATTTTAATCCTGTAAGTTAATGTTGTCTGGGTATTTTCTTATGGCTATGATGGTGCACTCTTGATTATTGTGTACATGATAGGTGTAAGGGATATTGTCAGTCAAATAATCGAGGCTTCGAACGTTGTTGCCGATGTGCTGGAGCAGGTGTCACCACCATCCACCGTTGGAATCACATTGGTTTAAAGGTATGGAGATTTCTTACTTATGTCATTTGAGTTACGCGTTCATTAACATGCTTATTAATGCAAAACACTTGATGCGGAAGTCGGCCAAAGAGTAAAGGCTCTTTAAATAGAACAAAGTAGTGAACTTTTGTAAATCTGGATACTAATATTCATAGAATGGAAATAGATATACATATACATACACATTCTTGTATAATCAGATAAGAAAATTAATGAGAAATTGTAATTGAATGGTTATTAGGAGTTGTAAAGAAAGGATACAACACTATTAAATTTATTGATATTAAATTATATTTGTGAGGGTTTCGATTCAATGCTTTTAGCAGAATGTTAATAAATACAAGAAGTCATTTATTTGTATGTTCAAAAGACTCAAGACTAATTAGATTACTGACCCCATGAAAAAGTTTTAAAGAAATGGCTGCTGATTTATGTTTGTACAATGGTTTTTAACTTAATGGAAACGTTTCAGACAAAATCAGAATCCCGATCTACTGCCTGGAACACCCTGCTTGTATAGCCATGGGCCATCTCTCACCTAATTTATTTTCTTGTCTTAATTGTATATTTTTTCTCATGCAGAAGGGAATCCTTTGCTCAAACATATAAGAAATGTGAAATGTGCCTTTTCAGATATAGTAAGGGACTACATGTTGGGGAAAAATCATGTGCTCTTTATCTCAGGTTTGTACTTCAACAAGAACAAGCAATCAATTCATTTTAGTAAATGTCAACAGACATTCAATTACTCATATATAATGCAGCTGCTATACATTTAGATACAGTGATTAGTTAGATGTACCTTTTTACTTTATTTCTTATTTAGATATGTAAACAAGAAGTTTAGCAATCAATACAAGCCGACGATTGGTGCTGATTTCTTGACAAAAGAAGTGGAAGAGGCAGATTTAGAGGATTTCAATGGAGCTTCTTTTATTGGTGTGGTGTTTAATCTATCTACCACAATTGTGGGTGCTAGAATCATGACTGAATTGCTATGTTGTCAACCAATTGTTGTTAGTTTATGTTTAACACTTCAAACTATAGATTGTACTAAAACCCTGTTATTTTGGATTCTTTATTTGCGGGGTTAAATTTTGAAGTGGTTTTAAACCTGTTGGCCTGATTCCTAACTCGATTTGTTGGTGACTTTGGTAGAAAAAACTTATGATTACCGAGTTTAGCGAAACCGATGATGGATTTTGATGGTTGTAAGTTGCGATGTTTTTAAATAATATGTGAATATGGTCTTTTAAAACACAATACGAAAAACGCGCAACGCGCGTGTATAATACACCTAGTTTACCTAAAATTACACTATTACTTTCAGGTTATGCATAAATTTGAAATGATTAGTCAAGACCAACCATGTTACGTTTTCGAAATATATATGTATCAAAGTCGTAACATGAACATATCTCATGAACTAATCCTATAAATAATCCTAATATTAAAATAGAGAGAATTACACAGATTGTCCTTTAGTTATACATGAAATTGCATCCTATGTCCTTTTTTCGAATTTTTAACTCCTTATGTCCTTTGTTTTATACACTTGTTACACCCTATGTCCTTTAGACCAAACCCAGTTAAATAACTCAGTTAAGTTGGTCATGTGCCCCTCATGTGAGGGGCAATCCTGTCTTTTCACCCTCAAAAGGACAATCTGTGTAATAATATGTGACACCCGGCAACTTCCGGTAACTAACTTTTGAAAACTTAATAAAGTCTACCTTAGCGAGTCACGCATACGTTACACAAAACAAGGTCGGTCGAGTCGAGTCGCACGTCATTTGGGTTTTAACATACGTAAGTCTCGAGTCCCGGGGATTGGTGAACGAGTGTGAACGTGTTTACTTTCATGTATTATGTGTTTATAATCATTATGTGACTTATCGGTATGTGAAAATGTGTTAACATATGTTAAAACGGAGTTTAACGCGCCAAATACACAACACCTAGACTGATAGGCGATTAGCCTGATCAGTCAGGTGATTAGCTTGAAGCTATCAGGCGAGTAGCTTGTGCCAGGTAGCGATTAGCTTGTAATTTCAGGCGATTAGCCTGTTTTTGCATGCGATTAGCACCTTTCATTAGGCGATTAGCACCCTAATCGCCTGATACAACTTCATAATCGCCTGCAACATGTTTGACGACTAAAAACACCTATAAATACCACCCTTGACCTCCAAAACATTATTTACACAACCCTAGCCGTCCCATAACATATCTTAACCCACAAACATCCTCTGGAACCCATTTTTACACACAAACAACCATTTCCAAGCTTATTCCATCATCTACTCTTAAATACAAGGTGTGTTCTTCAAACCCAAACCTTTAAATGATTATGTTTTACTCCCTAAATGTCCAAACCTGACTTTTAAAGGTTTTTGTCTTTGAAAATCCATTTAAAACCATTTCTAAACAAACCCACACCTTTACATGTGTTATATGTGTTGTATGTGATTAAAGATTGAGTTTTGGGATTTAATCATGATTGTTTTTGTGTTATTTTGATGTTTATAGCTGTTACAAGTTAGTATGATGATGTCCTAGGAGTTTGGATGGTTTTGGTCGTGTATTATGGATACTTGATGTTTTGACCCGTTTGAATGATTTTGGATGATTTAGGATGATATGAGGTGTGTTGTTGATTGCTTGATGTTAGGGTTTGCTCTAGGATGATGTTGGAACAGTAGGATGCTTTCGGACAACGTGATTATGTGATTAGATCTGAATATTTGCTATTTAGGGCAAGTTATTGCATGTTGATGTGATGTTTTCATGTTAAATTGCTAGTTTGGGAAAACGCTCGCATTCGGGACTGTTAGAATGATGAAAACTTAGGGGTTTTGCTTGAAATATGTTTGTTAATATGTTAGAATGATTATTGGGTGTTTGCGCACGTTTCGGATCTGATTTGGAGGGTTAAACGCGCGAAAAACCACAATTGCTGCACTGCAGGCGATTAGCAATCCTAATCGCCTATGTATTAGGCGATTAGGGGCATAATCGCCTGATGTATGGGCTACTCGTGTGACCTTGCATGCGATTAGCTCCCTAATTGCTAGCAAGTCATGCAATTGTGATCCTAATTGCTAGCAAGTCATGCAATTGTGACCCTAATCACTAGTTAAGCCCTGAATGGCATACCACATGACCATAATCGCCTGATATGCATGTGATTAGCCCTAATCACCTAACATAGGTGGCGATTAGCCCTGCTAATTGCCTGTTGACCATCCCTAATCACGTGTTGACTTTCCTAATTGCATGCTAAGTCCCTAATCGCGTGTAATGCTGTTATAAGTGTATTTTAACATCCCGAAACCCGATTTGACACCTAGGAACATGATAGGAACCCCGTGACATGCTTAGCAACATAGTAACACGTGTTTGGACTTGTTCGTACGTTAATTGACCTATGTGTTAGAATCATTGAACTTTAACGCATGTTAAGTACTGAGTTGCATGTTTTGTGTATGTTCGTGTATGAGGTGAACATGTGGAATGTCGGGTCACCAATGGGATGTCGAGTCTTGTCTTACGTAGTCTGGTTGTCGGTCAAACACGTTTTTCAAACACATCATGGTCATGGACTGGACTTAGGGACTAATGAACCCTGTGGGTTATTAGTCTAACTTAGCACATATCTTATGATAGGTCGCCACTAGTTGGGGCTATCATATCTTACAAACGGTTTACTCATATCACACAAGCGATTCGCTCATAAACGGTATACGCAATCTAAGGTGAGTTCACGGCCCCACATTTTACGATTTATGTTTTCGGGGGAGAAACATGCTTAAAACACTCTTATGACTTATGACTTATTTACTCTTATGGCTCATGGCTCTTTATCACATTTTACTATGGCTTATTTAACATACTATGCGGTTCATCGAAAAGTCCCTTAGAAACCACTAACATGGGTATATGGCGGGGAAATATGGATAGCGCTATTGGGGACTGACAAACCCCACTCGACGGTGGGACCGTGCGGGTGCATATTGTCTCTATAAAACAAGGTCTACCGGCGATGACGGTAGCCCATAGGAACTAAGGGTCATTACACGGCTTAGTCAGCAATGGTTTCACCCGTATGAGTATCTTATTCTGCGCCTAGCTAGCGTTCTCACAAGCATAGTGGTAACACGAAACGGAAACGGTTTGCAAAAGATTATTTAACTGTTTAAACAAAACCTGTGAACTCACCAGCATTATATGTTGACTCTTTTAGCATGTTTTCTCAGGTCGCTAAGGTAGCAGCTGTCTGATAGGCGCACGGAGTCGCACAGGAGTCGTCTCGCGTCTAGGGTCTCATGGCATGTTTTGGAAATGTTAAACTTGGAAACTTATGTTTTATTTTCGGCATGACTTTTGTAAACTTTTAATGCTTCCGCACTACTAAATGTTGAATTTTAAATCTTATGCATGGTTTTTAGTTACGTATGTTTTTACATTTAGACGTCGTTTATTGTGACCGTTGACTTGGATCCTGGTATGTCACACGCCTCGCGGTAGAACTCCGCAGGTGGTTATTTGAGGGTGTGACAGATTGGTATCAGAGCCAATGGTTATAGTGAACTAGGACTGCATGTAGAGTCTAGACTATAGCCGAGTCTCACACACTAGACGGTCACATGCATTTGAGTCGTGTCTTTTGGTAAACATACTAACTTTGTCGGGGTGTCGGTATCCTTACCACACAGTGTCACGTTACCTACCTTATCCTTGGTTATTCCTAGCTCCATTTTATCTTCTTCTTCGGGTTTGCGCTCGAGGAAACTTGTGTGTTGGTCTTTTGAGTTGGTTATGTCTTCTTAAGATGTGGGTATCGAGTGACTTGAGGTTCGAGCTCGGGACACGCCTTGAGGACCATGTAGAGCAATTTATCATTTCGGGTGCACACGAAATCATAAGTTGAAATGCATGGAAGACTTGGTGGATCTCGTGTTGGGATTTATGGTCACATTTGGACCCGATCTTAGACTTTTCGTATTCTTTTGGGTTAGCGTTGGTGTTGGGCCTAAGTGTTTGCTTCTTGTCTTTCTCTTAGATGTCGGGACGTACTGGGGGACGCACTGGAGGACGCACTGGAGGACGCACTGGAGGACGTACTGGGGGACGCACTGGTGGGGGTAGAGGTGGTGGTAACATCACCTTGACGTATGACGAGCTCAATGAGATGATGCAGCAACAGTTGAGCGTTGCGCTAGCTGCTTTTCAGGCTGCCCAGCAGACTTTCATGGGTGCTACTGCTCCTCTGGTTCCGGCAGGTGTTGCCTACAAGCGGTTTAAGGATTGTCAGCCTCTCAGCTTCCAGGGTACGGAGGGGGCTGTGGAGTTACTTCGGTGGTTAGAGAAGACTGAATCGGTGTTTGCTTTATGTGAGACTCCAGTGGTGGATCGGGTGAAGTTTGCTTCGGGGACTTTTGTAGGACCCGCCTTGACGTGGTGGAACAGCGTCACACAGACACTTGGTCTTGGGGAGGCCAACGCCATGCCTTGGGCGGATTTTGTGCGTAGGTTGATGGACGAGTACTGCCCGCGTGAAGAGATTAAGAGGTTGGAACAGGAATATGGGAATCTTAAGATGGTAGGTTCTGAGGTTGAGGAGTACACTATCAGGCACAACGAGCTAGCTGTGTTGTGTCCAGGTTTGTCTACACCAGAGTACAGGAGGATAGAGCAGTATCTTGCAGGTTTGGTGCCAGAGATCGCTGGGTTGGTTTCCGCTAGGGATCCTACTACCATGTTGGAGGCTGTGCGGTCGGCTACTAAGATGACCAACTTGAAGATTACTGAGGGTGTCTTGCCTCCTAGGGGCTCGTCTGTGAAGGCGCCGGCAGAGAACAAGAGGAAGTGGGATAGTGTGGATAAGAGTTCGGCGGGGGTTCAGCGACAACCGGCGGCGAAGAAGGCTGAAGCTTCAGGGTCAGCGTCGGATCAGAAACAAGGGGGCTATGCTGGGAAGAGCCCTAAGTGTGGGCGTTGTGGGTTTCATCACTATGGTACTTGTGAGAGTTTTCGCTGTGAGCGTTGTCAGAGGACGGGGCATCTTGCCAAGGATTGTAGGGTCAACCTTTCCAGGACGACTCAGACTGCTGCTACTACTACCCCTGCTCCACAGGGGAACCAGGGTTGCTTTCATTGTGGTGAGACGGGGCACTTTAAGCGCAACTGTCCAAAGTTGAATCAAGGGGGCACAGGGAACGCAGGGAAGGATGGAGACAATGATGGAGGTGGTCGGGTTACTCGTGCTCATGCTTATGTGATTGGTGCTAGGGAGAACCAGGTGGACCCAGACACTGTTACCCGTACGTATTCTTTCTCATCTCTTGTTACGCCTTGGTTTTACTCTTTCGCATTGATGTGTGTTCATGTCTTTGGGTGTTTCCTTGGGGTTTGGCCTTTACCTCTCATTCTTTGGGGTCGATGAGGGTTCTTTGGGGATGCTACTTGGACGGTACCAGGGGGTTGTTACACCGATCACGGTAGTCCCCAGTAGGCCTTCGATCGGGAGTCTCTTGTCTCTTATTCACTCGCTGTTCCTTGGGGAACGTTACTTGGGCATACACGGAGGTCGACGCTCATCTCTGTTAGGGTCAAAAGAATCTCGGGGCGAGATTCCTTTTAACAGGGGGATGATGTGACGACCGGAAAATTTTTCTTCTTATTTTGTCTTCTCTTTTCAACTTCGGGAAATTTTCGGGACGAAAATTCTTTTAACAGGGGGATGATGTGACACCCGGCAACTTCCGGTAACTAACTTTTGAAAACTTAGTAAAGTCTACCTTAGCGAGTCACGCATACGTTACACAAAACAAGGTCGGTCGAGTCGAGTCGCACGTCATTTGGGTTTTAACATACGTAAGTCTCGAGTCCCGGGGATTGGTGAACGAGTGTGAACGTGTTTACTTTCATGTATTATGTGTTTATAATCATTATGTGACTTATCGGTATGTGAAAATGTGTTAACATATGTTAAAACGGAGTTTAACGCGCCAAATACACAACACCTGGACTGATAGGCGATTAGCCTGATCAGTCAGGTGATTAGCTTGAAGCTATCAGGTGAGTAGCTTGTGCCAGGTAGCGATTAGCTTGTAATTTCAGGCGATTAGCCTGTTTTTGCATGCGATTAGCACCTTTCATTAGGCGATTAGCACCCTAATCGCCTGATACAACTTCATAATCGCCTGCAACATGTTTGACGACTAAAAACACCTATAAATACCACCCTTGACCTCCAAAACATTATTTACACAACCCTAGCCGTCCCATAACATATCTTAACCCACAAACATCCTCTGGAACCCATTTTTACACACAAACAACCATTTCCAAGCTTATTCCATCATCTACTCTTAAATACAAGGTGTGTTCTTCAAACCCAAACCTTTAAATGATTATGTTTTACTCCCTAAATGTCCAGACCTGACTTTTAAAGGTTTTTGTCTTTGAAAATCCATTTAAAACCATTTCTAAACAAACCCACACCTTTACATGTGTTATATGTGTTGTATGTGATTAAAGATTGAGTTTTGGGATTTAATCATGATTGTTTTTGTGTTATTTTGATGTTTATAGCTGTTACAAGTTAGTATGATGATGTCCTAGGAGTTTGGATGGTTTTGGTCGTGTATTATGGATACTTGATGTTTTGACCCGTTTGAATGATTTTGGATGATTTAGGATGATATGAGGTGTGTTGTTGATTGCTTGATGTTAGGGTTTGCTCTAGGATGATGTTGGAACAGTAGGATGCTTTCGGACAACGTGATTATGTGATTAGATCTGAATATTTGCTATTTAGGGCAAGTTATTGCATGTTGATGTGATGTTTTCATGTTAAATTGCTAGTTTGGGAAAACGCTCGCATTCGGGACTGTTAGAATGATGAAAACTTAGGGGTTTTGCTTGAAATATGTTTGTTAATATGTTAGAATGATTATTGGGTGTTTGCGCACGTTTCGGATCTGATTTGGAGGGTTAAACGCGCGAAAAACCACAATTGCTGCACTGCAGGCGATTAGCAATCCTAATCGCCTATGTATTAGGCGATTAGGGGCATAATCGCCTGATGTATGGGCTACTCGTGTGACCTTGCATGCGATTAGCTCCCTAATTGCTAGCAAGTCATGCAATTGTGATCCTAATTGCTAGCAAGTCATGCAATTGTGACCCTAATCACTAGTTAAGCCCTGAATGGCATACCACATGACCATAATCGCCTGATATGCATGTGATTAGCCCTAATCACCTAACATAGGTGGCGATTAGCCCTGCTAATTGCCTGTTGACCATCCCTAATCACGTGTTGACTTTCCTAATTGCATGCTAAGTCCCTAATCGCGTGTAATGCTGTTATAAGTGTATTTTAACATCCCGAAACCCGATTTGACACCTAGGAACATGATAGGAACCCCGTGACATGCTTAGCAACATAGTAACACGTGTTCGGACTTGTTCGTACGTTAATTGACCTATGTGTTAGAATCATTGAACTTTAACGCATGTTAAGTACTGAGTTGCATGTTTTGTGTATGTTCGTGTATGAGGTGAACATGTGGAATGTCGGGTCACCAATGGGATGTCGAGTCTTGTCTTACGTAGTCTGGTTGTCGGTCAAACACGTTTTTCAAACACATCATGGTCATGGACTGGACTTAGGGACTAATGAACCCTGTGGGTTATTAGTCTAACTTAGCACATATCTTATGATAGGTCGCCACTAGTTGGGGCTATCATATCTTACAAACGGTTTACTCATATCACACAAGCGATTCGCTCATAAACGGTATACGCAATCTAAGGTGAGTTCACGGCCCCACATTTTACGATTTATGTTTTCGGGGGAGAAACATGCTTAAAACACTCTTATGACTTATGACTTATTTACTCTTATGGCTCATGGCTCTTTATCACATTTTACTATGGCTTATTTAACATACTATGCGGTTCATCGAAAAGTCCCTTAGAAACCACTAACATGGGTATATGGCGGGGAAATATGGATAGCGCTATTGGGGACTGACAAACCCCACTCGACGGTGGGACCGTGCGGGTGCATATTGTCTCTATAAAACAAGGTCTACCGGCGATGACGGTAGCCCATAGGAACTAAGGGTCATTACACGGCTTAGTCAGCAATGGTTTCACCCGTATGAGTATCTTATTCTGCGCCTAGCTAGCGTTCTCACAAGCATAGTGGTAACACGAAACGGAAACGGTTTGCAAAAGATTATTTAACTGTTTAAACAAAACCTGTGAACTCACCAGCATTATATGTTGACTCTTTTAGCATGTTTTCTCAGGTCGCTAAGGTAGCAGCTGTCTGATAGGCGCACGGAGTCGCACAGGAGTCGTCTCGCGTCTAGGGTCTCATGGCATGTTTTGGAAATGTTAAACTTGGAAACTTATGTTTTATTTTCGGCATGACTTTTGTAAACTTTTAATGCTTCCGCACTACTAAATGTTGAATTTTAAATCTTATGCATGGTTTTTAGTTACGTATGTTTTTACATTTAGACGTCGTTTATTGTGACCGTTGACTTGGATCCTGGTATGTCACACGCCTCGCGGTAGAACTCCGCAGGTGGTTATTTGAGGGTGTGACATAATAATAATAATAATAATAATAATAATAATAATAATAATAATAATAATAATAATAATTTAAAACATTGCAGTCACCCTTGGTTTCCTTCCTTCCATGACCATCCCCTAGTCTTTCGATTCATACATTTTCTTACACAAGACCAGGGTACGTACCTAAACACCCATCTTCCCCTTTCTCTCCATTCCCCCCCATTGTTATTCCACTTCCTTCTCCTCTTTTTCTCACCACCCTTTTATTCACTTCAATCATCATCACTCAATTCCCCAATCAGATCTTAAATTTTCCATCCTTTTGGTATTATTATCACTCTAACAATCATGGGTTGTTGCTATTTCCTTGTCAACTTGTAGGCTTGAAATAAAAAATCTTTATTTATTATTATTATTATTATTATTATTATTATTATTATTATTATTATTTTTCTGTTGTAGGAGTTTTGCTTGATCAGCTGTCGATCTGTGGAAGATCCGATGCTTTTTTATTGAATCCAAGAATACCCATTTCTTAGTTTCATTCATAGTTGCAAGCAATCTGTTTAAATTTCTGGTAAACATTTGTTGATTGTTTTGTATGCAAGGTGTTTGATAAAATACCTGACTGAATCTTACCTCTGTTTTTTTAATTGTTTTTTATATCTTTATTTTTTTTGTGTGGTTTTGATGAGATCTGTGTGATGGGTTTGTGTTTGAATTTTGTTGGTTTTGATTGGATAGGATGGAAATGGAGAGTGGGAAGCTGTTCATTGGTGGGATTTCATGGGACACTAATGAAGAACGTTTGAAGGAGTATTTTGTAACGTTTGGTGAAGTGGTTGAAGCTGTTATTATGAAGGATCGGACAACGGGCCGTGCTCGTGGGTTTGGTTTTGTTGTGTTTTCTGATCCTGCTGTTGCTGAAAGAGTTGTTAAAGAAACACATATGATAGATGGTAGAACTGTAAGTTGTTATGTGTTATAATCTCATCTTGTAAATTATAAAGTATGTTGGATCTGGATAGGGTTTGGGAAGGAAGAGGAGGAGGAATAATAATAATAATAATAATAATAATAATAATAATAATAATTAATAAATAAAAAATTACACAAATCTAAAACAGTAGGAATAATAATAATAATTATTATTATTATTATTATTATTATTATTACACAAATTGTCCTTATTATTATTATTATTACACAGATTGTCCTTTTGATGGTGAAAAGACAGAATTGCCCTCACATGAGGGGCACATGACCAACTTAATTGAGTTATTTAACTGGGTTTGGTCTAAAGGACATATGGTGTAACAAGTGTATAAAACAAAGGACATAAGGAGTTAAAAATTCGAAAAAAGGACATAGGATGCAATTTCATGTATAACTAAAGGACAATCTGTGTAATTCTCTCTTAAAATATAATGGTTATTAAATGTTAATATCGATCACATAAATTTTATGTTATATGGTTGTTTAGACTATTTTGATTTAAAACGTGTCGAATTACAAATATACACCGAATTTATTTGTTCTAATAAATAACATTTTATTATATTATTATTAGTCACAATCAAACCGAAACCCAAAGTCCTATAAATCCCAACTAACTTTTAACTCACATAAAATCAAACCTACTTTTATAAGTATCATTTTATTTATTATTTATTCAAGCTTATCTTCGATTACTTAAAATGATATTCTACTTTCTATTATTCAAGCTTATCTACGATTACTTAAAAGGAGATTCTCTTTTCTGAAAATTAAAAATAGGGTAAAAGCCCAAATATACACTCCAATGTTTTGAATATTTACATTATTGGTTCGGTTTATTTCCTTCCATTTTGGAACCAAGTCAGAATCGGGGCTTGGTGGTTGAATCCATGAGACAAAGTGGCCGATCGGCATTTGGATGTTGAATTTTAAATTTATTTAATAGTAAATTTTGAGTATATATTGATGATTTTATATTGAATATCAAATGATATTGCAATTCAGAATAAAAAATAACAAATCTAGTCTAGAGTAGATTACTGAACAAAATGAAGTATTGGATTGGTAGTCCCCACATTTTAGATTTGTGTACTCGATTGAATGGCCACCTTAAGGAAGCTGCCAAATTTGATTGGTTATTCATTCTCTATCAAATTACTTATAAGTATATAAAAATTAAAAAATATAATAAAGTAAGTAAGATAACAATAATAAAAATGATAGATAAGATGTGAAAGGTTTTTTCAAATGAGTGATAAATTGGTATCATAAAAAATGAGAAATGTTGCGAATGCTGTATGTAATAAAGAGGTTAAAAGTGTTAGTTTTAAAAATGAAAGAATTAGGATGTTATTGAATTCAAGAAGAATTTTGGGGGTGAGGAGTAGATCCGTAAGTTTTGAATGACAAGGACGACAAACATAATTTGGGTGAAAGCAAAAGGATCAGGAGTGTAATTAAAAATGAATCTCGAATGCAGATTCCCTTATCCCAAGGACAAAACGTAATGGCTTTCTAAAACGGAAAAAGAAAAGGAAAAAAATGGAGTAATAATACATACAAAAATAATAGTTTGGGAAAAATTCATATTGTGACTGGTGACCGGGAATTACCGGTAAATTGGTTAGGTGAGTTTTGCACGAGGAAATTGCTTGGCATACATTCACTTCAATTCATTTCATACTACTCACATCTGACGCGGATGTCTTGCGTGTTCCCCTTATCACCTACGCATCATGTTTCATGCTTTCCTTTTTTTATTTTTATTTTCTCTATTCTTTCAACATCATGTTTCTTGCTTCTTTTATTTTATGATATCTTCTCAACAATATTAACTAGTAGTGTATCCGTCCGTCGGGACGGGTTACCGAAATTTATAACATTAAACCGTAGTTGTTAAAGACGCAAGGCGTCAAGGGCGAGCCTTGGGCCTTTGTGCAAGGCACTTAAAAAGCAAGAGCTTTTTTAAATGAAGCACACAGTATAAAAATACATTTTTAGGAGTTTTAAGCAAGTTTCAGGATTCTTTAGAGTCAGTTTTGGTTGTTTTAGGTTGATTATAGACTTATTTAGGGCTGGTATAATTGTTTCAGATATATTTTGACAATTATTTGCCGGATTATGTCGGATGTTGGCCTGAAAGTATGGCTTTTGAAGTGAAGCGAGAAGGCTATGTTGCGCCTGAAAAGATGGCATAGGCAAGCACATGAGTGGGCTTTGACAACAGAGATTTAAACTATGTGCACATTGAAAATCCCAATAACATCTTATCTAGTTGTGATTAGTAAACGCAGAAATTGGTTAATTCTCGTACATGTTAACTCGAAGCAATTTAACATTTTTGCTTTGTTGTGTAATCCAATTTTTTAAGAAAAAAATAACAAAATAGCTTCAAACATATAAGGGCATACGTGCGTCACAATTGCATCTTGAAATGTCATTTCAAAAGTCAATAAGACAGAGAAAGAGAGAGCGTGTGCGCTCTTTGATGCCGAATAGAAAGGCCATGCTGACAAATATAAGATTCCAGAATATGATTGGCAGGGTAAGAATTCAAAACATAAAAAATCTTGATGGCTATCTTATGTAAGGAAAATGGGTAGTAATGTAGCGGGGTGATGATTAAAACCAGAAGTATTGCAAGATTATCATCCTCGGGCAGATCTTAAAGCTCTCTTCCTATATCTGACTCATAAACTAAATGACATAGGTTTTTTTTTATTTGCATTTTTAACAAAACATTACCCTCATAGTACTTTATTTAGTTTGAAAGGTTTACATACTCCTATAATAGTATATTAGCATCGAGCAAGATACTAAATTCTTGTGGTTATCTTCATATGATTCTTAAGGTGGAGGGGACAACTCCTTTCTAGCCCTCTCCAGTCCTACACTGTCACGGTATTTTTACTCTAAACTACCTTAACATCACTAAAATACTGGTAAGATTCCTATAACTATCGTAGAATTTTTATTTGTTTATTTAAAATAAAAAATATAAACTAAAAAATTGAAACAAATACCCTTTTATTATAAAATATACTAAGATAAATATTTTTTATACAATTAATATAAAAAATTATATCTATTGAATATAATAAAGAAAAAACATATAAAAATGCCCTTTTAAATGTGCACATGATGACAAATCAATTCATTCTCTTCTTTTTTATCTGCTCAAGTACATCGGCTGCCACCATCTTACTAATTTACTCGTCTTTTCATCTCAAATGAAAGCCCCATGGCCTGATTGATTAGTGCAATTATAGAGCTCAAAATTTGGGCATGATCAAGTTAAGTTTAAAGAGGAAGGGGGAGCTGGTAGCGGTCATATTTGACCCACTATCAAGAGTGTCATTCTTCTCTTTTCTTCATTCGAATACATTGGGGTGTTGCTAGGCGATGGTAAACGAGTGTCGGAGGAAGTTGTGTCAAATTGGAAGGACCGGAAATTCCGGGTTTGGGTAATGGAGGAATTGGGTGAATGGATCCCAGATTTTTTTGAACCGAATGTTGATGCTGAAACTGATAGCTCCGATGGGTCCGTTAAATCCAACTCAAAAGCACTATCGTCGGAGGAAGAGCATGTACAAGAGAATGGTAATGAAGATGTTGGTAGCATGAGTAGGGAGCAGTTAAATATGGAATTTAAGGATGCGACATTTTATGGCAATCATTCAGCACATGTGAATGACACAGTTTATAACTGCGAAGAACAAGAGGATGTTTTTGTGCCTACTGTCAATTTCCCTTTCGAGCAGTTTTTAGATGATAACAATTGCTCTAAATCAACTAACAAGAAGGTTATTAAAAGAAAAAAGTTCAAAAGAGGAGGCGGCTTGAGCAAACCTAGCAACACTTATACTAGCAGCCAAGAGAGCTTGAAGGCTGCAAAAAAAAATTTGAAACACGATGATCAGTTTGGCCTAAACAGCTTGCTTGATTTAAAAGAAGATGGGCAGGTTGATGACAAAGACCTATACGTGGACTCTAATGAAGATTATGCACCACTTGATTTGAATACCCAGCCAGAAGGTAGTGTACATGTTGGGCAACATGCGAGTTTGGACGCTGATAAAGATTGTCCCGAAGCTGATGTACTTTCGAAAATCGTATTCTTAAGGAAGAGATTGAGGCAACGAAAATTTTGGGAGAAAAACTTGGGGCGCATATTAGTTCGTGTGAGGTTTTGATTCAGGATTCTATTTTACAAGAAGGGTTACAAATCGGTAAGTCATGAATTGTTTATCTATCAATATTCACGGGATCGAGGTGGATGGGAAGGCTACGTGGATAAAGAGGTTAAAAAACGAGTATGGTATCTCTTTCATTGGAATGCAAGAAACAATGTCTAGTAGTTTACAACCGGGGATGTTGTCTAGTTTTTGGGGTGGTCTGGGATTTGATTGTGAGATTGTTGATGCTAATGGTCATTCGGGAGTTTTAGTATCTTGTTGGGATCCGAAAACGTTTGTGAAATATTTGGTGGTTAAAGATGATTATTTTCTTCATGTCTCTAGTTTGTTAACTGATGGGTCAGTTCGTCTAAACATCGTCAATGTGTATGCTCCTCAGCAAAATGTAGATAAACGTATTCTATGGGCAAAAATTCTTCAGGTTATGCAAGTTGGGGAGGGGTGGTGGATTGTTTTTTGGTGACTTTGATGCTATAAGAGACCCGTCGGATAGAAAGAATTCTACTTTTGACTCAGTTTGTGCTAGGGATTTTAATAAATTTATTGATGAAGCAGGGCTCCGAGAATACAACTTGAAAGGTATGAAATACACTTATTTGACTAATAGAGGAGGCGATTGCAAGTTGAGTAGAATTGATAGGATTTTCGTATGTTCAAATGTTTTCAACAAGTGGCCAAAAGCCTGTGTTAGAGCTTTAAAAACATAGCTCTTAGATCATTCGCCTTTGCTCCTTACTTTGATTCATACGAATTTTAGGCCAAAACTTTTTCGCTGGTTGGATTCTTGGTTTGATAGACCATGATGTGAGGAGTTGGTTAGTTCGGTTCTTGTGGATAACATGTCAGAGGGTCCATCAGATGGGGGTTTGAGCTCGAAATTGAAAATTCTACGGGAACGATTGAAAGTATGGTATAAAAATTGGAAAAACAAAGAGGATGAAGAAGAGGTCAATTTTCGAAAAGACCATGAGGACTTAGAAATTTTAATGGAGCAAAAGGAGTTAGACGAGCCCGAGCTTTGGGTGTGGTCCGAGTGTAAGAGAAATCTTGAGGAGATAGAGTTTCACAGAGCTCGGGATATTAAACAAAAATCTCAAGTTAAATGGGCGTCTCTCGGGGATGAAAACACAGCTTTCTTCCATAGTATGGTTAATGGGAGGAAGGCGAGAAATGTTATTCTGGGGCTTGAGGTGAATGGGGGGTGGGTTACAAAACCAATTTTAGTCAAAAGGGAGGTTTTGCGGTTCTTTCATGCACATTTCAAAGAAAACTGTCGACAATGTCCGTTTTTACAGTGTGACGGTTTGAACATGATCAGTGAAGATGAACGTACCATGTTATCAACTCCGTTTTCTAGACAAGAAATTAAAGATGCGGCTTTTGATTGTGGGTCAAATAAGGCTCCAGGCCCAGATGGGTTTAATTTTCGATTCGTGAAACGTTTTTGGAATATGTTGGAGGATGATTTGGTTCGGATCATGGAGGAGTTTCAGTGTTTCGCGTGTCAGGTAGCATCACTCATGGTTGTGGCTCGTCTTTTATTACTTTGATTCCAAAGGTAAAAATGCCTTTGGGACTCAAAGATTATAGACCCATAACTCTTATAGGGATGATTAGTAAGGTCACGTCTAAAGTTCTTGCTAATCGCCTCAAAAAGGTTTTGGGTAGTGTCATTTCCGAGTCACAATCTGTTTTTTTTATCGAACCAATTTATACTTGATGGCCCCCTTGTGGTCAATGAATTATTGGAATGGTTGAAAAAAAGAATTCGAAAGGAGTTTCTTTTAAAAATAGATTTTGAGAAAGCATATGACAATGTCAATTGAAATTTTTTTGATCTCTATCATGTCTCAAATGGGTTTCCCTTCGATTTGGTGTATTTGGATTAAGGGGATTTTATCATCTTCTAGGGCCGCGGTTATTGTTAACGGCTCCCCAACATTTGAATTTAATTGCGAAAAAGAGTTACGCCAAGGAGACCCCCTTTTTGTTCTCTATTGTTATGGAAGCGTTGTCGTGGATTTTGGAGAGAGCTAAAGACATTGGTGAATTAATCACAAATCATGAAGCCGACATTATCCATTTTTTCTATGCGGATGATGCTCTTATAATGGGAGAATGGTCGTGTGAGAACCTTCAGAAAACGGCTCGAATATTGCAGATGTTTTACTTATGTTCGGGTCTTTGTATTAACATTCACAAATCGAACTTGTTTGGAGTAGGGACCGATGATATAGGAGTGGATAACATGATGGAGGTGTTGGGTTGTCAAAGAAGGGCCTTTCCGTTTGAGTATCTAGGGATCAAAGTTGGCGCGAATATGCCCCGGATTAGCAATTGGAATACGGTGACTGAAGTTATAAAGGGTCGCCTTGTGTCTTGGAAGGCTAAAAATTTATCCACAGGGGGCGTTTGATTCTAATTAAATCGGTTCTTGAAAACTTACCGATTTATTATTTTTCTCTATACAAGGCCCCTATGGCGGTCATTCAAAATATAGAAGCGATTATGAGGCGATTTTTGTAGGCGGGTTCGAACGAAGAAAAACATATACCATGGGTGGCATAGGATGTTATTGCTAGACCAAAAGATATGGGATGCTTGAGTATTAATAGATTGCAAGACATTAAAGATGCTCTCCTTCTAAAGTGGACTTGGTGTTTCAATTCAAAAAAGTACATTGTTTATGGAAAAAAGGTTATCATGGGGTGTCATGGTACGAGACAAGCTTGGAATATGCTACCATGTAGTTCTTCGGCTAGTGGACGTTGAAAACGTATTGTGAAAGTTGGTCAAAAAACGCTTCATAATGGAGAGATCTAAATAGCTACTTCGTTGGTATTGTTGGAGATGGATCGACAATAAACTTTTGGGGAGACACTTAGATCCGAGACAAGCCTCTACGCATAATATATCCTCACTTGTTTAGATTGGAGAGAAGCAAATGGGTCCCAATTTCATCTCGGGTGCATAATGTAAATGGCACAAAGACATTAAAATGGGATTGGCGTTTGGCTCCTTCTCACGAGGAGGTGTCTGAATCATTCCAATTGCTTGAAGATATTTTTGACTACCAATGGAAGATAGGCGCTGACAAGTGGATATGTAAAGGAGATAAGAATGATTCCTATTTGGTTAATTCAGCGGAGCATCTGATTGAGTCGAGGTCGATCGTTGGTAATGAATCAAACATGAAGTGGAAGGGTTGGGTTCCATTGAAGTGTAAAATAATGGTGTGGCGCGCAGATCTTAATCGACTTCCTACGAAAGTGGAGCTTATCAGATAAGGTGTCGCTTTAGACAATGTATCTTGCGTTTTTTTTTGTACACGAGGACTCGGAAACAACTTCACATATGTTCACCGGGTATTTGTTTTTATCGGAAATTTGGGCGAGGGTCGGCTCGTGGTGCAAATTGGCTTCGATTTTTGCCTTCAAAGTTATGGACTTCTTGACATTGGCAGAGACTCAACAAAGTTGATACCGGAGAGGCACATTTTAAGAGGTATCATTTTCACAATCAAGTGGGTTATCTGGACTGAAAGGAATGCGAGAGTCTTCAAAGGTAAGTCGCGGAGAGCTAATGAAGTTATGCAAATAATTAAGTTTAAGTCCGTGTCGTTCTTCTGGTTTCGCATAGATCTAGATTGAAAGGGGTTGATTGGAATGTATGGTGTAAATATTCCTTAAACTTGATGTAATTTTGTTTGGCCTGGAGGTCCTCGTTTTAAGGGCCGTTTGTGGCGTTTGTGTTTGAATGATATTTTCCTTTAAAAAAAATTATTTAGAGCTTTGTGTTTAATTACGTTTACCCATTATTGATTATTCTGCAGGCATGTTTTATTTTATTTAGTTTCCTTATGCATTTATTATATATATATACAAATACTAACTTTTGATCTGAGAGGATGTTACTGTTTCGCTCAATACCACTTGATAAAGCGACGTACAAGTCTTCAAAGCAGAACCCCCATATATATCTCCTTCCTCTTTATCTGTGCTATCCCCTGTGGGTTCTACTCGCCGGCGACGGCTTCCATCGCCTGTTGTTTACCGGTTACGGTGGTTTCCGGTTTATTTGGTTCTTCCTTTATAACTGATTGTGGTAGGTCGGTTCAGTTGCTGCCTTTGTCCCTTAAAAATCAAAGAAAGAGGGAGATAGACGGGAGTTATGGTCTTCCGATGCTGTGTTGTTCCCGATGCTCGGTGTTTCATCCCTAATATGCTCAATCTAGATCTCTGTCTCCCTCTCTGTTTTATATCTTTGTTTCTTGGTTTTCTTGGTTCGGGCCACCGGTGATTGCTGCCGCCGCTTGGTTTCAGCTCATCTTTGGCGGCGACGTTCCGGTTAATTGGCAGAGACAGAGAGAGGAGGTTGGAGATGGAGTGACAAAGGTATTTTCGTCTTTACACTTGGTTGCTCAGCTGTCTACTACGGTTTCTATTTGGCATCCACGTATCTCTTTTTCGTTTTGTCATAAAACCCTCATCTCTATTCCCGAGGTGATGGGTTGTTTGGTGCTCGAAAGCTCACTGTAACAATTGCTTAGTACGATCATTAGCTGCGATTGTATTTCTTGGTATTTGGCTATGATGATTGCGTGTACAATGCGGATATTGTTTGAGATGGCGCTATCACAGCACAACCGAACAACTTGCCATTGCACGCCTGAGCCTTAATGAAAGATCTGGTATGTTGTGTTGGACTCTCATGTTTTCTGCTGGCTTGGATTTATGGTATTTGGCATTGATGATTGTGTCTGAAATTTGCGCCTCAATTACGAAGGCGGCTGCAAGGCGTACAAATTGTATTTGTGGGAAATTGGCGACGATGATTTCGTGTATAATGCGGATGTTGTGAGGGCGCTATTCTCTTCTGCATTAGTCATCTAACACTCGCTTATCTTGCTGCCAGCTCATTATGGTTGCTTCTATGCGACAAATTCTCGGCCCAGCAGCTGCTTACTTAACTCCGATTGTTGGTAAGTTGCAGTCAACAAATCTTTTACTTCTTAAGTAAATGTTATTAGCTAAAATAACTTGATGATTACTAAAATAATTCTATTTCAATGAATTCTGTTATTATAATCGCAATGGTTTGATGTAAAGTGATATGCTATGATGAGTCATTGATGCTATAGTATATTGTAATGGTAGAAGATATAAACAAAGTTTGACAGCCATTCAAAAAGTATGCATTAGCAAAAGTCTTGGTCACTTATGGAAGCAAAAGGAGATATGCAGGTAGTTATTTGATCATATATTTGTGACAGGGGCCAAACGGGGCACGGGCAATTAAGTAACGGGTAAAAGAAGGCTTTGTCCGACCCGAAAACACTTCCTACCATTTTTTTTACTTTTAAAACTACTAAACGTGTTACATGTGATTGCTAAATAATACCATTACATACACTAGGATTATGGTTTCCCGTTTTGATAATGAAATTGATTATGGGCATGGCCTTTTCTCCTGTTTTGGTTCAGCTGTACTTTAATGTTTTGGTTTGCTTGCATATTGAAATAAGCATTTTAAATGACTATGTTGATGAATTTGATATATATGGTTTTATATGCTGACTTTCTAAAGCTCTTTGAATACAATTGGAATTCTGCACATATTTTCCTGTCGTAATGCATCATGACACACATCTTCATGCTATTCCATTTGATTGAAGCTAGAGTGAATCTGAAATGATTTACAGTCGCTATAAAAGTCGAATATAATTTATGGTATGACAAAGAATATGACGCATCTTCTTTTAGTCTGATCAAATGATCCCATGTTTTGGCTATGCTTGGCCAGTTGACTCTTGCTTCTTAACGACCCATAAAAGCTTATATGGACTTCACTAACTTCATTAACAATGATCAATGTGAATGTGGTGTGCCGTATCATAAGTTATGCTGCTCATATAAATTTCTGTCACCTGTGTGCAGCTGGGACACTATTTTGAATTTTCGGCTACAAGCAAACGACTGGCGACGTACGCGGCTCGCTTTACATGAGCGATGATGAAAGCGCATTCATACGCTTGTGTGCCATGTGTCCACCAACTGTGATGGCATCGTGACGATGCAACCGGTTGGCGTGTTGCACAGTACACTATATATTGTCTGAGCTCTATGACTTTCTCGCGTCTCGCATCGAAAGTTAGTAATTCTATTCTTATATAATGCTATCTTTTTTTCCCATGTTGTGAAGCTGCTTTGGGTACGTTGCGCGGAATTGTATTGTACTTTTGCGCAGGGGCTCGATTAGTGATGATGGCATGGCTAGGCCAGTTGACTGTATCTGCTTCCTCATGTGTTTGCACCTCATGTTTAAGCGTGTGGCTTTCAATTTAGTGTCTACAACACAACTTGGTAAGTATCCACATGTTTTATTCATACCTTTTTTGTGATAAATTTATATTCTGTTGAATCATAGCACATAGTATGTTGTTACAGTTTTTAGGTTAAGAGACCTTTTGTGTATGAACCAATTATGGTAGTTTGTCCTTTTATTTTCAAATAATTTGTTTACGATTGATCTGGTTCATAGATGTTTTGCTATTGTTAGCTAAGTAGTCATTGTTACTTTTACAGGATTCAGATCGCAGTCATTTGATCTACTAATACATCTCTTTATCAGAGCTTGCCACACTTGAATTCATCAGGTTTTAGGGAACTGCGAAAATGATGTCAATGCTTGATTGGTTACTTTGAAGCATGTTTGTTGACTCCAGAGATGGAGAGTGAGACCGAAGGTGGATCTCCCAGCCGGCGCGATGAGACGACGATGATGGTATGCTTTAACACGTCATATTTTACCGGTTCAACGCGCGGCGGCTATATATGACACTGTAACCTGCTCGCCCCCGCCGCAGCAACGCGCGGCGGGTATAAACCTAGTTATAGACATAAAGCAGTTGTAGTTTTCTAATATTAACTAAGCATTAATTCTATTTTTTTAACGACTAATTTCCTCTCTCATTTTTATATATTTTTATTACACCCATTTTTTTGACTCATATGAGGCTTGAATTCCGAACCTCTCATTTAAAACCCCAACACCTTTACCACCACACCACAAGGGGTGGGATATTAATTCTCTTCTGATGACTCTAGAATGTTTAATGACTCTAAATATGTGGAGAAAGTTTAATATGTGGAGTAAGTTTACGGTACAAAGTTGTATAGCGTACAAAGTGTAAGAAGTATTTTGGGCCTTTGATCAAAATAAATTAATGGATGAAATTAAAAGCGGAAAAATATAGGTTGAGTTTCTAAAAGAGAAGGATAAGGGCAAAATAGGTATAACCCACAATGGTTGAGTTTCACCCCCATTTTTAAAACAGTCATAACTTTTTCATATGACATTATTTTTTTAAAAAAATTACACCATAAGAACAAGCTTTTCACTCTCTTTCATTTCCATACCATATTGCTATACTTAAAAAAAATTTCCTAGGTTGATAGTACTTGCGTCTAAATGTAAAGAGAAAGTATACGGTATAAAGCTTGTTAACGTGAGAAGCAATAAGAAGCCATCAGAGGATGCCAAGTGTCCTATTAACCAAACCTCAGTTAACCTAACCAAACTATAATTAATATTAATATCAGTTAATATAAGTTTAACCCAAGGGCATTACAGACTTTTTCACACGTAACTGATTACGTGATTTACGTTCATTATTTTTGTAAACGATATTTTCAAATCATAATTTGAATTTTACACACACAGACGATCACATACACACACACTTTACGTTTCATTCCAATTACGATTCAATCTCAATTTTGATTATCACGATTACAGTTTAATCGATCAATTCATCATGTTCGGTAAGTGTATTCATACTTAATTAATCCATTTGTTTTAGTTTGTTGTTTAATTTTTGTTTTTGTTTTTATCAGATTTAAACTTGTCTAGTTGAAGAGCAGAGAGTCGATGCTCAGAATTCGAATCAATTGCCTGATTATAATGCTTTTCATGGTAGGATCATCATCCTCTGTTTTTTGGTCGAAAAATAGAGCTCTGTGTTTTGATAGATTTGTTAACATGATGTTTTTATCTGTGTTCAGACTTGATCGAAAACACTAATCAGGATGTTGATATTCATAGTTTGAACCTCGTTAATGAATTTAGAGTTCAAGGTATTTTTTTAGTTTTACGAATGCGTCTGATGTTATATACGAGTGCGTCTGTTTTAAACTATATTTTGATTATTTCTGATACTGATAATATATGAATGCGTCTGATTTTATACATGAATGCGTCTGGATTGCAAACTTTTTTTTACTAAGTGCGTTTGATTTTTCTGTATGAATGCGTTTGTTTTTGCTTTTTTGTAGGTGTTGCAACTGATGTTCCTATTGATGACCTAGCTAGTAACACACATATCCCTTGATGTACCTGATTCTCTCAAACCTGCAAAGGACATGGAGTTTCCTAGTATTGACCATGCACAAGAGTTTTATGCAAAATATGAAAAGGCTAGTGGTTTTTCTATTCGAAAGGGCACTTCAGAAGTGCGAAAAGGTATTCTAAAACATAGGTACTTTGTATGCTATAAGGAGGGGTTTAAGCCAGTCAAAGTAGGTGAAGAGAGTTCTAGCAAAGATGTTAAGTCAAGGAAAAGGCCTTCTATCAGGACTGGATGTCCTGCACATGTCAGGCTAAACTCTGAGGATGGAAAAAAATTCAAGGTTTATGGCTTTAAGGAAGGTCATAATCATCCATTTGTCCATGAAAGTGACATTCATTTTCTAGCAGCAAATAGGAAGCTGACACATACTCAAGAAGAGATGATATGTGAGTTGTCTTCATTGAATATGGGTCCTGTCAAAGCTTTTAACATTATGAAGACCAAGTATGGAGGTTTTGAGCATGTAGGTGCAACTGCAACTGATTGTAAGAACTTTAAAGGTGGCTTAAACAGCTTCATTGGTGAGTTTGATGAGATATGATTGTCTCTAGGCTTAGGGATAAGAAGAAGTTCCTGCCATATTTTCCATTTAAGTATTCTGTTGATCAAAAGAATGCATTAACCGGATTATTTTGGGCGGATGCTTTATGTAAGAGGAATTACATGGAATTTGTAGATGTGATTTCGTTTGATGCAACATTTAACACTACCAAGTATGTTTTAAATTTTATTTTTTAAGCTTGATATCCAAATATTATATGTTTTTATTTTTTTTTTAAACTTTGTTTTATTGGTTATTGTAGGTACAAGATGGTTTTTGTACCATTCACTGGAAGTGATAACCACTGCCGGAATGTCACACTTGGTGCAGGTTTGTTGTCATCAGAGACAACTTAATCTTATACATGGTTGTTACAATCGTTTTCCAAATGTTTTGGAAAGCATCCCAAAGTGGTTGTAACTAATCAAGATCCTGCTATGAAAAATGCAATCCAGTTGGTTTTTCAAAACAGCAGACATAGGTTGTGTATATGGCATATCATGAAGAAGGTTTCTGATAAGGTTTGTATCAACGTTTTAGTTTAAATTATGAGTGCGTCTGTTTTTATAGATGAGTGCGTCTAAACAGTGTCTTTTTTGATGCATTGCACTGAATGTGTCCAAACTTTATCAATAAGTGCGTTTGTTAGATGACTTGTTTTTCTAATGTGACTGCATCCAAACTACTAACTAAATGCGTCTGTTTCTATGTTTTGTTGTGTTTTTGTAGGTGGGTAGTTCATTGTGCAGTGATGATGAGTTCAAAAAGAGAATTTGTGCAATTGTCTGGACAGATTCCATCAGTCTGGAGACTTTTGATTTCGAGTGTGGTGTACTTATTTTTATTACAAATTAAATGAGAACACTTGGTTGTCTGACATGTTTGGCCTGAGATCGATGTGGATCCCTGCTTTTTCCGGGATGAACCTATGTCTGGGCTAATGAGGACAACATCAAGATCTGAGAGTGAGAATCATTTTTTTTTGCCAGGTGGCAAATTCTCAGTTGACTCTTGTTGAGTTTTTCAACCATTTTGAGACGTCCCTTGGAGCTCAGAGATTTAATCATATGAAGAATGACCATGACTCAAGACATACAATTCCTGATATGCGGACTCAAAACCCTATTGAGCAAGAGGCTGCTAAAATATTTACCCGGACTATCTTCTTTGATATCCAAGAAGAAATATATGCCAGTTATGAAGGATTAATAAGTAATCATATGCAAAGGGCTGATGAAGAAGGGTTCTTAAAGATTTATGATGATGATCCACAAGCACATGGACAAGGCTTTATTGAGGTATTTGTTTTTTTTTTTGGTATTTTTAACAAATGAATGCGTCTGTTATGTTAATGAATGTGTCCAAACTGTTCAGTATTGTTTTTTTGTTGTTTTTACAATGAATGCGTCTGTTCTATTAATGAGTGCGTCCAAACTGATCAGTATTGTTTTTATCCTTTTTTACAGGTTCTGTTCAACAAGGAACTTGTTGATGGTGTTGAGGATGTGACTACATTATGTACATGTAGGAGGTTTGAGCAGTACGGGCTTCTGTGTAGGCATATTTTTTTCATATTAAGATTGATGAAAGTGTATAGATTCCCGAAAAGATACATTCTGAAGAGGTGGACAAAAGATGTTGTTCCAAATGAAATCAAGTATTCATTTGAAACAGGAGAGTTTGGTGATGACAAGACGAAAGAAGCAAGGCGTATTGCACGGGAGATCGTTTTGGGTGGTGAATATCTTGCAAACTCTCTAATTTCAGATTTAGCTGAGTTAACTTTGGTTGATGATAAAATCAAAGAGATGGTTAAGAAGGTTGATGAGGGCTGGTTTAAGAGACCTAGTCACCAGAGTAAGCATGACAGGTATGCTTCTCTTCTTGGTTATGAGAAACCATCAAATGCTGAACCCACTATTCGGCTTCCGAATGGTATAAAGAACAAAGGACGTGGCAAGCAGAAGCGAATAAAGTCCAGCAAGGAAGTAAAGGTTAGTCGATCCGGCAAAAGAAAGAGGAAATGTGCTATATGTGGAGAAAGTGGCCATGATCGACGAAAACATGCCAAAGAGGGTGCTTCAATGCAGACGACGCAGACGCAAGGCGAACAAGATGATCAATTTGCTGAAGATGATGTTGATGATAATGAAGAGATAGATTTAGAAGTTTCTGATGATGATGAGGAGTTGTGTTAGATAGTTGCAGTGGAGTTTGTAATTTTTACATATGAATGCGTCTGAATATGTTACAAGTGTGTCTGATTTCTGGTTTTATATTTTAGTTAATTTTAATTTTTAGATATATGAGTGCGTTTGTTTATAACATGAATGCGTCCAAATATAGTTAACAAGTGCATCTAAGTTATCATTAATAATAAAAAACTAGTTACATTAACCACTACCACCACCACCACTGCCATCACACCACTACAATCACTACCACAACCACCACCACTATTACCATCACCACCACCATTACCATCATCATCAAAAACAAAAAAAAACCACCAACCAAATCACCAACATAACAAAAGAAAATAAAAAGATATACAAACAACCACCACAAAAAACCACCATAAAACCACCACCATCAGTTGCCACCCAAGATTGCATCCCTTGCCTTTTGTTTTGCTGCCATGTTCTTCACGATGCAGGTCTGTGTGTTGCTAAGTGACTGAGAGATGAGGTTGTCAAAAGATGCCTGAGTATGGAGTTGCTCAATAGCTGCATCTCTGAATGGTGTCTTCTCCTCTTTCATCAGCTTTTTTTATCAGATCCAGGTTCTTCATATACTGCCTCTGAACCTCATTTTGTGCTCCCAGAACCACACAAGATGAGTTGAGGTCATCCCTAACCTCTGAAATGCAGTCAACCATTACAACTGTTTTGACCTGAAGGTTGTTTATTGCTTCAATGTGATTTTCAGCCATTTTTTGTTGAGTTTTTAGTTGTATGTTTAGATGATAGTGTTTATATAGACTAAAAAAGAAAGTTAATTAGGTGGTAGTTGAATATTGAATTTCAAGATTTATCTAAATTTATTACCAATCAAATCATAGTTAATACACAGTAAGATTTTTTAGTTTTTTAGCAATTAAATAAACATGTAGAGTTTTACTGATTATTTTATACAATTAATAAGATATGCAACTTGCATATGTTAATCATTACTTGTGCAATTTTATAAAAGTGAACATAATCTGTTTTCATTTTGTTATAAAAGTGCGTCCAAACATGATATTGAATGCGTCTGAATTTACAAGAGTGCGTCTGAATTTAAAATGAGTGCGATTGTTTATGTATTTTTGACCCAGTATTTAATGACTTGTTTAGACGCAGCTTATAATACATGAGTACGTCTGTTTTATGTATTCAAGTGTTCTTAATCTGAATCTTTTTTAAATCCATTTTTTTCTGTAATTGTAATTATATTTATTGAAATTGTATGTTTTTGTTAATATTATATGCGTTGATTGTGTTTTTTGAATAGGATTAATGTGATTTTAAACCATCGAATGCTATGCTCTGTTTTTCTTTTTTTTCTGCAAATCAGTAACTGTTTATGATTCAAATCAATGTTTTTGATTGTTTGATGATTCGGAACATTTACTCGATTTCAATTATTTTCTTAATTGTTGAAATAATTTTGTTTTGATGTTACGTTTCGATCAATTGTTGAATCTCTGTTGTTACGATTTTCTGCAAATTAAAACGCGTTTTCCCTAAATTACCCTTGGTTAGGTTAACTGAAGTGTGATTAAGGCTGTTAATTACCATCTTGCCACCGCCTAAATCCAATGGCTCAAATTGCTTCGTATGCTTCGTATTTTTAGACGCTTTATACGTTATCTATTCCCAAATGTAAATACTTGATATTATTACTTGCGTTTAAACATGTCTGAACCAGAACAAGCCTAGTAGTAATATCTGTACTTTAAAAAAAAATTGCTGGGTTGATAGTACTTGCGTCTAAATGTAAACACTTGATATTATTACATGCGTTTAAACATGCCTGAAACAGAACAAGCCTAATTGTTATATATAACACTACAATAACCAACACATGAGTTATAAAAACTAAAAGCTCAAACATACAAACATACAAACAAACAATGAGACCTTGCAAAGAATTGAGAATTTAATTAATCGGGAATTGTACAATACACACCCTATATATACATGTGATGCACGGAAAAAACTTGGGCAACATTATTACAAAGCAACTGAGTGAATGAATATACTTCCATGAGTCAACTTATGTACATTAAAGCAAATTAAAAGGTTGAATGACTGTAATAAAACGTAGATGATGGCAGGACGGCGATTACTACCAGATTAGTGTCTCGTTTGGTTTCATCAAAAACAGATGCATCGCCATGAGCCAAAGTCGAATGTCCATGTTAAAACCTTAATCTTCCCTTAATTGAAAAGCATTTGGTCAAAGTTAGTAGAAAGTGAAGCTGTTTTCATTGGTGAACCCAGGGAAGCCGGTTTATTTTTGGCTTTGTCTATTTGGACACCCCTGATTTCTATTAAGACACCCTAAGTATGCCTCGTATTGGTCTATATGAGGCATACTTAAATTAAAAAGGTGCACACAAACTTCAAGAGAATCTCAGATCTTAAACTTCGTGCCAATATGCCTCATATTGGTCAATATGAGGTATATCATAGTCAACTATGCCTCATATAGATCAATATGAGGCTTATTAGGGTCTTTTTATTATTATTTTTTTATTTTAATTTTTATTGTTTTTAAATAACTAAAAATACTAAATTAACTTAAAAAAATCCAAAAATTGACGAAAAGTTAGTTATATTCATTCAAATACTATTTTAACAAAATTACAACTTTTTGTTACCAGTATTATTTTTTTAAAAATATTTCTTTTATTTGGTTTTGTTTTGGTTTGTTTTGAAGATGTCTTTTTTGTTTTGGTGAGTTTGAAGAACATATAAGTTTAGTTTAGATTTTTTTAAATCGATTGATCGTTGTATTTTTATACATTCGAAAATAGTTTTTTAACAAATTGATTGATCAATGTATTTCAGTAGAGTTTTTTTTTTGCAAAATTTTTACCATTTGTACATAAAGTTTATAATTTTTTTTATTTTTTTAAAGTAAAAATATTTTAAAACCTTATATGGTAGTATAGATCTTGAATCGTATCATATGGTGTATTATCGTATAGTACACTATACTATTATTATAGACTATACGATAATGTTTTGAAAAATAATAAATATTTATAAAACTTTGTTAACAAAAACTAAATATTGTATAAAAGGTACAAAGTTTGCAAAAAAAAAAAGGTCAATATGCCTCATTTTTAAAAACAATAAAAATGAAAATAAAAAAAAACAAAAAAAACGACCTTGATATGCATCGTATTGGTCAATATGAGGCATATCAAAGCCACCACGTGTTGGGTCTGATACTAGGTTGGGAAAAAGTGATATGAGGACTAATATGCCTCATATAGACCTATATGAGGCATACTGATGTGTTTTTTTTTCTTTTTTTACAATATATACCACACACCCTCATATCACCTTCCAACCCTAGTATTGCAACCAATACGTGTATTAATATGGGTCGTATTACCCAATATGACCCATATCAAGTAACCCCATATCACTTTTCAATCCTAGTATTGGTACCAATATTAGGCTTGATATGCAACGTATTGCCCAATATTAGGCATATCAGTGTTTAATACTACTCATATTGCCCAATACTGGGCATATCAACGATATTTTTACTTTTTTTGAAAATACAATATTATTGTTTAAAAATATTATTGTGATGTAAATTTCGTTTTTTGTTTTTTAAAAAAAAATTTAGTGGAAAATACTAAAATAATTTTTAAAAATTCAAAAAAAAAAATTAAGTTTTATTGATTTGAAAACTATTTTATAAAATTAGATGTTTTTGTTATAAATACGAGGCATCTTCAAAATCAAACAATTTTTTTTATAAAATAATGTTGGTAACAAAAAGTTGTAAATTTTTTTAAAAATAAGACTGAATTACAAGTTTTGTCCTTTAGGGTCTGTTTGGTATGGGGTAATGGAATGAGAGAGAGAATGGAATGGAAGAGGTAATGGAATGGGAGAGGTAATGGAATGGATCATTACCATTCCATGTCTTGTTTGGTTATCATGTGGGAATGGAATGAATTCTTACTTTGTATTATTTGGTATGTAAGAAAAAACGAAAATATAAAATCGATGGTGAGTGGTGGGTGGCGTTGGGTAGCGGCAGCGGCAACTGTGGTCGTGGCAGTGGGCGATGGCGGTGACGATTTGTGGGAGGGCGACGACGACAGTGGTGGGTTGCAGCGATGACGGTGGGTGGTGGTGGCGATGACAGTGGTGGAGGCAGTGGGTGGCAGTGACGCCGGTGGTGGTGGTTGGACGGTGGTGACAATGGTGGGTTACGGCGATGGTAGCAATGGTTGTGGGTGGCGGCAATAGGCGGTGGTGGTTGGATGATGACAACGATGGTGGGTTGTAATAATAATAATAATAATAATAATAATAATAATAATAATAATATATTTGTTTCCATTCTTTGAAGGAATGAAAAAAAAAACACCACCTTACCAAGGAATGAAAATTCTTAAAATGGAAGGAATCCCATTCCTTATGGAATGATGCATTCCATTACTACATGGTAACCAAACATGTTTAATTTCATTTCATGGGAATGATCTATTCCATTCCACCTTTGATTCCTTCATACCAAACGCTACCTTAGCTTTATACCAGATTGCAAAGAATGTCCTTTATGTTTAAAATTGACGAGTTTTGTACTTTATGTTTCAAAATCTTGCACGGTTTGTCCTTTGAGCCTAACCCAATTAATTTTTATCGTTAAGTGGAGGGTAAAATTGTCTTTTTACCCATTTATTAAGAAAAAATAATTTCTTGTAAAGATCAGATCACCAACTTCCCTCACACACACACACACTCTCTCTCTCTCTCTCTCTCTCTCTCTCTCTCTTGTAAAGATCATATCAGATCCCCAACCTATCCATCTTGCACGATAGTACCTGTCACCACCACAAGTTGAAACCACCACCTCTGCCGACCACCACCACCACCACCTCTGCCGACCAACACCACCTGCGCCGACCAAAACCACCACCACCACCACCATATCCTGCCACCACCCACCCCCACACCATCATCATCTTCTTTAACCTCAAAACCCTTAACCCCACCATAACCCCATCTCCAAACCACCATTGTCCACCATCTTCATCTTCACATCTAAATCCGTCCACCACCAATCCATCGTCCAAATAATTTCACACAAAAACAAAACTAATTGCACCTAAAACAGTAAAAAAAAGCCCTAACCTGTCTATGATGCTGCTTTCATTGATCAAACCCGATTGGGGAGTCGAAACAACCAACGATTAAGACGAAATGATGCAGAGGACGGCGACTATAATAGTCAGATTCGGTGATGCAGAGGAGGAAGACGAAGTGATGAAGACGAAGTGGTTGGTCTGTCTTTCAAGGTTTAAGGGTGGAACTTGTTGATGTTGACGTGGGTGGGGCTAGCCGTTGATGGGGCTGGCCGACGAGTGTCGGAGTAGGGCAATTGAGGTCAGATCCGGTGGAGAAGTGACAGTCAGGCTTGGTCCGATCTGCTATTGGGGTTAGGGGTTTGATGGAAGGGAAGGGGGTGGTAGTGGTCGGCGGTAGTACAGAAGGCAAGTGGTGGAAGGAGCTGTGGTGAAAGGTGGTCTGGAAGTTGTTGGTGGAAGGATGGGCGGTGGCAGGTTGTGTGGGGGTGGGGGTGGTGGGTGGTGGGTGGCGGTGCTAGTAAATATGAGAGAGAAAGAGAGAGAGGGGTGAGAAAGAGAGATATATAAAATTCTTTTATTTTTAATTTTAATATGGTCTTCTAAATAAATGGTAAAAAGACAATATTACCCTTCACTTAACGATAAAAATTAACTGGGTTAAGACCAAAGGACATACGGTGTATGATTTTGAAACATAAAGTACAAATCTCATCAATTTTAAAGGTAAAGGACATGCGTTGAAATCTGTATTAAACTTAAAGGACAAAACTTGTAATTCAGTCTTAAAATAATATTGGACTGAATATTACTAATTTTTTTTTGTTAATTTTTGGATTTTTTTAAAGTTAATTTAGTACTTTTATTTATTTAAAAAAAATAAAAATGAAAATATATAACAAAAAATATAAAAGACCATAATATGCCTAATATTGATCTATATGAGGCATATTACTTTATTGTTTTCTGTGTTAGTCAACATCAGTTAGCTAAAAGACAAAAATTTTAATTCAGTATGCCTCATATAGGTCTATATGAAGAGTATCAACTTTATTGTTTTCTTTGTTAGTCAACATCAGATAGCTAAAAGACAAACCAGAATAGTATCACCTTTTTTTTAGGCCCAAACCAGAATAGTATCAACTTTATTGTTTTCTTTGTTCCCCATATAACTCTATACGAGGCATACTTAAGGTGTTTAAATAACTTTTTGAGGTGTCCAAATAGTATCACCTTTTTTTAGGCCCAAACCAAAATTTTCGTTCTAGCAGTTAGCCAAAATAAGATACCAGATATGTGTTTTTTTAATGCTTTTAAAGTCAACACTTTGTTAGATAATCCATATTAGAGAAAGTATATGGTATAAAGTCCCTTAAAATAAGAAGCATAAGAAGCCACCAGAGATTGACACCTGTCAATCTAACCTAACCACAGTTAACCCCCCAGTTAAACCTATTTTCCTCTTCATCATTATCTTGAAACAAACCAAGATCTGACCACCACAACCAACACCTCCACCACCAGTCCACCACCACCCACCACCACCATCACCGACACCGGAAACAACCTGAACCGTCACCCCCGTGCCAACGATTGCTACCTGCTGCTCTAAACCCAAAAAACCATAACTCGGGTCTGACCCGGTACCCGATGAAAAACCCACAGAACCCCCTACCGATCTCGTACACCATCCCCTATACCTACCAGTCGTCGATATTTTCAACGGAAACAATACATCGTTCGTGTTTCGTAGAGCAATTAGCTTACATTTGGATTATATGAAAGAGCATCCTGTTAACTGAAGTTTGAGATGAATAAGATGGTGGATGAATGAGTGGTAGGTGAAATAATTGTGAAGATGAAGAAGAGAGCTCTCAATGTTAGGAGAACATTTTACGTTTTGTGACGAATCAACCTTCTTAACTTGTTCACATGAAAATGAAATGAAAGAATGAAGGGTTTGAGTTATGGGGTAGAAGAAGGAAGGAAGGATTGGTTTTATGTACAGAAGTGTTTGTTTGATGAAATGAGAAGAGAAATAACATCAACAGAGATTTGTATAAAGACAAACTTGTAAGTGCGTTTGTTTTTAACTAAAGTGCGTTTGTTTTTTTTTTGTTTTGTGTATTTTCTATATAGCGCGTCTCTTTTTTTTTACATTTCAACTTGTAAGTGCGTTTAAACTTATAACTGAAATTTTGATGAGTGCGTCTGAATTTTTGCTAAGTGCGTCTGAAATTTTAATATTTGTCATTTTGTTTTTTTAAACACACCTTCTTTCGGGGTATTGATCATGAGTGCGTCTAAATATAGTCCAATATTAAAATTTTTTAAATAGTGCGTCTGTAAATTTGATGTGTGCGTCTGAGATTTAAAAGTGCTCTGTTTTTCACCAACTTCATCTTCTTCCTCTGCAACTTGTTTTAATGAGTGCTTTCAAACTTTCAATGAGTTCGTCTGATTTTTGATGAGTGCGTCTGAATTTTTAGTGAGTGCGTCTGAATTTTAATGAGTGCGTCTGAATTTTAATGAGTGCGTCTGAAAATTTGATGAGTGCGTCTGTTTTAACCCAGGTATGGTTAGGGTTTTTAATCTGCATCCTTAATCTAATGGCTGAGATTGCTTCTTACGCTTCTTACGTTAAGGGGGCTTTATACGTTATCTCTCCCCATATATACTTTACTCTTTACATATGCAAATTTAACCACCGCAAGGACCCACATCTTTGACCCACTAAATTTTGTTAAAATAATCCTAATTGCACGCATCACAACAATTAGGCTTATTCTGGTTCAGACATGTTTAAACGCAAGTAATAATATCAGGTGTTTACATTTAGACGCAAGTACTATAAACCCAGCAAAAAAAAAATTTTTTAAGTAAAGATATTACTACTAGGGTTGTTCTGGTTCAGACATGTTTAAATGCAAGAAATAATATCAAGTGTTTACATTTAGACGCAAGTACTATCAACCCAGCAAAAAAAACAAATTTTTAAAAAGTATAGCAATATGGTATGGAAATGAAAGATGATGAAAACCTTGTTTTTATGGTGTAATTTTTTTTTTGAAAAATAATGTCGCATTAAAAAGTTATGGCCGTTTTAAAAATGGGGATGGAACTTTAATGACGCCAAGAAATTACCATCGTGTCCCTGATTATCAAATTTAATCTTACGCTCCATATTGTTTCTTACACTTTCTACAATAACTCACTTTTTACGTTAGCCTCTGCCTAATATGTGATATGAACTAGGATATACGTTTTCTAATTAAGAGATATATGATTTCTAAATTTGTTTGTAAATTAACACCCGACTTTCCTTTTTGACTTTTGGATCCTTGAGTCAAGTTAATGATCTTTGTGGCTTTCAAAAGATAAAAAAAACAAAAAAATTTTGTTAATGCTCTTTTTTTCTCGTCACCTACCACCATAAAATATCCAAAGATAATGGATTCGATTTCCGAATCCTATATCCAAATCTTATTTGGAAATCTTTTATAGTCCAAACTAGCTTATTATCTTGAGAAGGTCACAAAGTTGAAAAATCTAATATGACTTAATAAAAAATGATAAAAGAGGAAAACCCGGTTAAAGCATCATTAAGATACGAACCTTGATCGGTTTTATCTGCTTGTACACATGAATCATCATGCGTCTTCTGATATTCATCCATCACCTAATCAACATGTGCATAACAAATTTATTGTATGACCAATTAAAGAGCATATAAAACCATTTAACTGGTGTTAAAACTAAAAATAAAATCGATTATATACATGACATGACCTTTGTTAAGACGACCTGTATTAGAAAGCCTGCAATTTTCCACATTGTAATAATTATATAGCAATCAAAATTAGTACCTTATCTATCCATTGTGTTGATAACTTAACGTTTATACAGCCAGGGCCAGCCACAGAGCACGATTCTATCATGTCAGATGCTGGAAGATTTCGCATGATCGCCTAAATGTTATAAACGACATATAAAACTATTTAACTGGTGTTAAAATATAATCTATTATATACATGACATGACCGTGAAACAAAGCTCAAGTTTCGTCAAGGCGTGGATAACCAGCAAAGACAACATCGCATATGAGGTGCAAACAACAACAACTAAATCGAAAGAACAAAGAAGACCATATCATTACCTTAAGCGAAATCTGAGTTCAAATCACGGATACCGGCGTATGAGAGAAATTCTGGTTCCGTCAACTTCCTTTAATTACAACATCAACACACCCACAATTAATAAAAAATAAAATCAAATTAAAGTTTATTAATTCAAATAAAAGTCAAAATGAAACAACATACCTAAGCGACTTGATTAAAGATCCACATAAAACAACACGATTGTCAATTAATGATGACCAAACCAAACCCTCCCTAATAGATCCTAATTTTAGAACTCTCGGAAATTGAAAGATAAAGAACAAAGTTACAAATAACATTCAATCGTTTACAATCAATCAATAAAACAAATAACAAAAAAAAACATCAAATGCATAGATTGCTAGATTTGAACAAATAATAAACCTAGGTTAAATAATTCTACAATAATTTATTATTATTATTATTAAATCAAAATGAATAAGATGTTCTTATAATTAGAAACAATATCGTATGAAAAGATAAAAGATTTTGAAACTTAAAATATATAAAAGGAGCATTGATGAATAATAATTTGTGATATAAATCTATCATTTTTAAAATTCTCACAAGAAGGCACGTGGCACATTCAAAGGGGGGAGGATGCCATCAATGAATGCCACATAATCAAACACCAATTCTTTTATTTATATTAATAATAATTAATAGATTTATAGTGTTTTTACAAATTAGGTGGTGTTTGGGATTGCGTTTTGAAATGGATTTTTAGATTATTGTGTTTTGAAAACGTAAATAATCAGTTTTTAGTGTTTAGGGTTGAGTTTTGAAATGGATTTTTGGACTACCAAAACGCAATAATCTAAAAGCAGCTCCACCCCTACTTTTCCAAAACACATAATCTATTTTGAAAAATCAATCCCAAACACCTTCTTACTATTTTAGGCATTAAATTTTAAAAATTCTCTTTAAGTAGTTCAAACAAAATAGTATTTAATCATATAAAATGACTAGATTATACCCTGGGAACGTCCCGGGATTGATAAATCTAATATGACATATCAAATTTACGTATGAAATAGAATGATGCACTTTACAGTTACATGCAGGAAAGATTCGGGTAGCGTGTTAGACAATATACATATGTGATTACAGTTGTGATTAGGCTGCAATTAAGTTCTGATTTTATTTAGTTTCTATATTGTATCGTTTCCATATTTTCAGCATTGTATATGTCCTATAAATATAGGATTGTATTCCAGCATTCTAATCAATATACAAATTCTATGGTTTGATTTGGTATCGGAGCCAAATCGAAACTTCCTTCTCTTTTTTTTTCTAACCCTAACGCTGCAGCAGCAGCCGTCCTACCTTAATCCTGCCGACGCTACTTCCGGCCATCTCAAACAAAAACTGAATCAATCTGAATCCATCTAACAATGGCTGCTGTTACTACCTTTACCAACCAAGAGAAGACTGTCCACTTCTCTCACAAATTTGCCTTTACTCTCAAACCCACAAATTATGGATATTGGCATCCATGCTTGAACCCTTTCTGCTGTCTCATAACCTGTTCGGTTATGTTGATGGTACTATACCATGCCCACAACAAAATATTACAACCGGAACAACCACTACTGTTAATCCAAGCTATGCCCCATGGATTGCTAATGATGCACACATACGTATGCTTATTATCTCCAGCATATCTAAAGAATCTTTTCAGCATGCTCAAGGCAAAACCTCTCGTGAAGTCTGGCTCTCCTTAGAAAGAGCCTATGCCCCAACAACATCATCTCATGAATACACACTCAAATACCAACTTCTTCGCATCACTATGAAGGGAGATGAGAAACCAGCCGACTATTTGAGCCGAGCACGAGAGTATGCTACTACTCTCGCAAACATTGGTGAGCCTATGAAAGATAAAGATGTTGTTATGCTTACTATTGAAGGTCTGCGTGAAGAGTACAACGGCCTAAAAGCTAACCTTTTGGCTCGTTCCCCACTTGTGAACTTCAACGAGTTGCACGGGTTTCTAAGCGATCATGACTACATGATTGCAAAGGTTCACGGGTTGCCCATAGCCACATCTTCACCCAGCCCGCAGGCTTTCCACGCTGCTGTCCCTCCACCCGCGGCTGCCTCACCTTCTCTTACTCCACCATCAGGTATTGAGGCCTTACAAACCCAACTCAACAACCTTCAATTAATGGTTGCACAACTGGGTTTTCAGCTTAACCCACGGCTCCCTCACCCTCACTACCACAAGCCTTTATACTCCTTGGTCCTTTAATACTAACAGCCGTGGTACTTCTAGGGGCCATTCTAGGGCTGCCATGCATCGGAACAGGGAGAACAATGGCTTTACTCGTCAATTTAATTGGGCCTCCACTCAAAATACTGTATATAGGCATTGTAATATGTGTGGAATAGGACACATCCCAACCCAATGCCCAAATAAGCCCAATCAAACACGGGGGACAACTCAACCAGAAGCTCACTATATAGCTCATACGGATGGAAATGCTCCACCGGGCTTCACTTGGCTGACTGACACGGGATGTAGTGGACATGCTTCTCAGGATTATGCTGCTATCGACAACCCTGAGGCCTATTACGGTAATGACTCCTTACTTGTTGGTAACGGTAAATCACTCCCTATTTTTCACAGTGGCTCATCCAAAGTTTACCCACCACTTAAAACCTTTAACCTTAACAATATACTACATGTCGCAGCACTTAAAAAGAATCTTTTATCTGTTCAACAATTTTGTCATGATAATAATGTGTTTTTTGAATTTCACTCGTCTTATTTTGTTGTGAAGGACGAGTCTACACATACCACCCTCCTAACGGGTCCAAGTGAACAGGGTCTATACACCATCCGCTTACCAAGTCTTCGCTCTCTTCCTAAAGTCGCCTTTACTACCGTTAAAGCTTCTTCCACCACCTGGCATCAACGTCTAGGACACCCTCATGATCGTGTTTTCCATTCAATTTTGTCACATTGTTCTTTACCAGTTTCTAATAAATTGTCTTCCTCGCTATGTACTTCTTGTCAAATGGGCAAGTCATCCAAACAATTTTTACCTACTTCAAATTTTCATAGCACATATTTCTTAGACTTAGTGTATTGTGATGTTTGGGGAACTGCCCCTCTTTTATCTGTTGATGGATATCGCTTTTTTCTTGCTATGTATTGATCATCATTCAAAATACATGTGGTTTTACCCTTTAGTGCACAAGTCTGATGTTCATCAAACTCTAATTAATTTTATTAATATGGCAGAAAGGCAGTTCAAAACCAAATTAAAAAGTATTCAATCCGATTGGGAGGTGAATTCCGGAGTCTAACCCAGTTCTTTACCAGTCTTGGTATTATTCACCGACGCTCCTGTCCTCACACAAGTGAGTAAAATGGAACTGTGGAGCGTCGCCATCGTCATGTTGTGGAAACTGGACTTACGCTTTTAGCTCAGTCTCATCTTCCTCAACGATTCTGGCACTTTGCTTTTGAAACAACCGTTTACCTCATCAACCGGCTCCCGTCCCGTGTCTACTCAAACAAATCTCCCCTTGAACACATATACATTCGAAAACCTGATTATTCTTTTCTTCGAGTCTTTGGGTGTCAGTGTTTTCCTCATCTTCGTCCCTATAACAACCACAAAATTGATTTCTGGTCCACTCCTTGTGTCTTTCTTGGTTATAGTCCTGTTCACCATGGTTACCGTTGCTTTGACCCGACTACTGAGCGGGTCTACATTGCCTCGCTATACCCGGTTTAATGAACACATTTTTCCTTTCCAAAAACCCACTACCAATCCGAGACCAATTCAAACCGAGCCTACCCCTGTGTCTGTCTTCTCAGACCCACCTTGTATTTTCCCTGACTCACCCGACTCTGATTTACCAGCTGCTAACCCAAACCCAAACCCAACCGGTTCTATTCGAGATGGTCCTGTACCAGCCGGTTCTGGTCCAACAGATACCCCAGCCCCGAACCCACCTGCTACCAGCCCCGCACCTCACCCAACACCAACCGAACCCACAGCAGCCTCCAACCCTGACCCACCACCCAGACCCCGGCCCGCTAATCTTCGGCCAAACCCCAAACAACCAAACAGATATAACCCGGTTGTCTTGTTACAACCCGACCAGGAGGGGGCTGGACGTTACGTCAGTTGGGTAACAGACTTGCACAACGGAAGCAACGATAACAAATATTTATTTGTTAGTATAATTTATGATCCAAAAATACAAATACACAAGTAAAATAAATAAACTAATAACTATGCAGGGACGAGACGCGGAGGTCGTCGAAGCAGTGCATCCACTAGTCGATCCAATCTCTACACGATCATAACTCTAAGAGCTCTAATCCACAATAGCAAACATATACCTTGTCCTCAATATCTTCCCAATGCAGTACCTGAACACATGCTTAAAAAGAGTCGGGTCAGTAATCATACTGGTGAGTCCGTGTAAGTAATTAATGGATCCAAAAACAGTTTCATCAGTTCGAAAACAAGTTTATACAGTTCAAACAGGTTAACAAACGTGATGTACAAGCAACACCTCAACCCTAACACTAGATCTATCTACTGCTATTATAGATCTACAAGGCATAATATATGCCGCAATGGTTCCATAACCGTCGTGGAGGGTTTCCCGGGCCCTTACGTCCCGAGTCCACTTTGCGTGGGGGTTTCCCCAAGTAGTACTACCCATATATTAAGTCGGCTCACATCTGAGTTAATGAGTGTCAAGTATAACCAGCAGCCAAGTATCTTGTCACATCACAACCGTTTTATAAAACACACGCAAGCATCCCAAAACAGTAAAACAGAAAAAGGGGAGTGCTACACGGGACTCACCTTAGCGGCGCTTCACACGGTCATAAAGCATTCAGGTCAAGTCTCCATCTATCAATCATTTGACAAGGTCCTATTCACATTTTATATTTATTAGTACATGTAACCAATATCGCGGTTACACGTGCGGGCGCTAAGGACCTTTGCTTAATTATAATTTAGTCGTGCTTATCATTGATTCTTAGCCTTTATTTATCCAAGTGATGTCTAATGTATATCGGTACTACTTTGTGTCTATGGTCCCATATTTATATGTTATTATAAATCACACGTCCGTTTAAGTAATGATTTGTCCTAGTCGTCATAGTTCCAAGAATCCCTACCTATTCATAAATTACATGTCGTGCTTATTGTCATAGTGTTACAATAGTCCCGATTATCATGTCTTAAGTCCCATTTTCTAGTTATCCTTCCTAAGTCTCAATGGCTCATCAAATTGTCCAAGTTCCACTTCATGTTTTATATCCACAAGGTTTGTCTTAAGATCCAATTCTTCTAAGTTAACGTTCATTTGTCCCAATGTTTATGTTCCTCGTTCATCATCATCTTTATACTATCAATGGTCCTAATATAAGTTCATTTATATTCTAGTTTACACATAATATACATTATAAGTACAAATTCGTCGTTTGGTCCAAAAGGTCGGGTTGGGTCCGATGTCGAAGTCCCACACGTGTACACATAAGTTATATAACTATTCTAAACACTAGAAAGGGTCGGTTTCTCATGTTTATACCTCTCGACACACCTCTGGTTTAACTGTGTTGACTGGTCAGTTGACCAGTGTTGACTTTCGTTGACCTGTGTTGACCGAGTCAACTGGGTGACTCGGGTATAGACCCTTCATCTTCTGCACAACAGTCCCTTATCAATAAACATCACCATTGAACCATCAACCACCAACATAGCTTTACGATAATCTGCAGGAACAGGGTTCATCTTAATTACCTTAAACGAGTCAGCCTAGACGTTGGAGTTCGTGACCAGTCCCACCAGTATAGGGCTGTGCCGGCGTGATTTCAACCTCCGGCCACCGAACACCACCCCCTTCAACATCACCAGCCACCACCGTTCATCTTCAAAGCCGTCATCTTGCAAATCCTTGAACAAAACCCTTACTAGAAACCCTAAACCCGATTGAAACCTTAACCAGTGCCGCCACCATCGCTACCGTCAGATCCACCACCATAAGCTACCAATAACCACCACCGCCTAACACCTCAACCCGCTGCTACCTTCCCTTTGCCATTGTCACCACGGTCGTCGTCCTTCTTCCTCTGTTACTCTCCCTCTCTCTTCGATCTCTTGCTTCTCTTTAGATCTACCGAGTCTCTTTCTCTCTCTGGTCTCACTCTCTCTCTCTATCTCTTCCGTCTCTCATGGTGTCAGTTGTGTGTGGGTGTTTGTTGGAAACAATATCAGAGGGGAGTGGGTGGTAGATGTGTCGACTGGAAGCTGCGCCGCCGTGGTCTTGCCGGAGCTCCGCCTTAGACGGCGGCAGGAGCCGCCGGCTCCTTGCTCTGTTCTTCATACTCCCGATCTCTCTCTCTGTTATAGTGTGTGTGTATGTTGAACATCAGGGACAATGGGATGGAGGGTTGGGGTTTTATACTTGGTAATGACCCATGGTTTTAATAAAACCAAACATGGTTTTATTTAAGTGTTGGCAAGTTATGGGGAGGACAAGTGTCCTCCCCTAGTGACTAATCACTTGGGGGCCGGGTGGGTTCGTTACGTTTATAAGTTCGGTTACGTATCGCGTTCTTTAATAATACTATATATACTAAATGGTTCGGTTTTTAGTTTCGCACATAACCGACTCGTTTATTATTTGTCTTGGTTAACTATTTATAATAATAAACACGCAAAAATTTCTAGGCCCTAGGTCCGGGGTGTTACATTCTCCCCCCGTTAAAAGAATTCCGTCCTCGGAATTATTTTTAGGCTATCTATCGTTGCAATCCAGTATATTCCATACTCGGATTCAACATCCAGGTCTAAATACTTGTGTATACATAATTCTTTCCTTAAGACAAATCATAATTTATGTGGTTCCACACTAAGCCTCGCATCACTTTTAAAGCAAATAGTTTAATCGTTCGACATATCATGTTTTGTTCTCGGTTTGATTTCCAGTTTCATTTTCGAAGCACCGTAGGTGTTTATATATAGGGTGTACCGCAGCTAACCCACCACACCAATGATACCTCGTAAACGTACTGAAAACGTCCCCAAAAACTTGATAGAAAACACATTTATATAATTACCTAATAGAAAATTTCCTATGTGTGTTTCCAAAAGTTACTAGTCCTAAAAATCCATATTCTAGGGTTCGCTAACTTACCGAAATAGGTATCCTTCAATAAACTTAGAGTTATATGTTATTCTAGAAGTTTCCAAGCTTAATGCTACAGTTAAGTTCTATATAAACTATTGACAAAATTGTGGAAGTGGTAGCCTTTATAATTTCTATGGTACTTGATGTAGAATACTGCGACGAAACGTTAATAATCAAGAAAGCTAACCATCTAACACGCTCTACTAATCTTGACCATCTCAATGTCACATAACTTTTCTTTAGAATCTTAAATCTTATCTTATCGTGTGATCAATTTGCCATACATATAAAATTTTCCTACTATCCTTGGTGCTTTTTTTTTTTTTTTTCATCTCAAATAATCCTTATAATGGTTGTCACGAACACCTCTACTCCCCCCGTTAGAGCCTGCCTAGTCTTTCCAACCAGGTTCCATTCTTAATAATCTGTCGCTAATTTACAAGGTTATGTAACTTTCCTAAAATTTTGTCACTATTTAAGAGACAACATGTGGTACTAAAGTGATGGAACTTATACTAAATCCTATAGTTAACTCGTGTAGTGTTAGCTTCTAGTCTTTTCAAATCACTAGTTATGGTATTCACGGTGTACAATTCTCCTCGGATCTTTGTTCATTGGTACTTTGATCGATACCAAAGGAAAAATCGGGGTATTAAGATAACGAAACATGTATTAGACCTTAAGAATACCTCATGTAGCATTCATTCCTAGTTTTAGTCTGGTTAACGAGAATGTTGAATAGTCATGTATTTGCTACATCCTTGAGTCTAGCTTACCGCCTTTCCATTTAGTATCCTTGTATCATCTTAGCACTTGTCATGTGTTACGAATTCTACATACGATACTTGACTTAAACCTGTCGAATTTGTTATTAATCAAATTCAAATGAAATAACTTAGGATCTATGGTTTTTAATCTCTTATCTTTGGTCTAAAATTCAACTTATATCTATAATATGAATCTTACAATGGTTAAAACTAATTGGTTTGAAGGAAACTTACGTGTTATGCATTTGCTAAGTCAGTCAAAGTTCGCCTTGGTATTTTGGTTTGTTTTAACTTGTTGCGCCAAATCTTGGTGAAGTACCTAATTCTTATGGTTAACTCACAATTTGGTTAGAAAAAATTATTTACAATAAGACCATTTATGTAGGTTCATACACACATATATATATATACACAAAATTTAAGGCGATAAATATTAGCGTAGTCATTGGTGCTCATATATATTTATATACATACTTTTCGAAATATACCAATTGCATCAACTAATTTAAGTTCATAATCTTTATTACGGCACGCAAGCCTATCGCATTCTTGTTTACACCTCTAACATGGTCCGTTATCGTAATATGTCAAGTCGTACCAAATGTGTTCAATTCGAAGCCTTTACCATAGTCAAACAAGTCTATCATGTATTTGTCTACACCTCATAGTTCGTTTCCTCACACAAGTTTATGGTTATCCTGGTTGACACTTCTAACCTAGGTGACTCTTCGGATTTCTTAGAACTTTTTCGTGCCTGTAAATTCACAATTACATGACGTCAAGTGTAATCGTCAATTTACCTCACAAAATTATTCTAGTAATCTCCGTTGTAGTCATAATTCCCAAATCACACAAAGTCCGTATACCGGTTCTAAGTCCCTGTAAGCATTCTAGTGTGTTCAGGTACTCGAGTCTCTGACCTATTTAGTTTCTTACTTTCATTAGTTTTAAATAATTCAAGGCATTCCTAGCTAGGTAATCTTAGAGCCTTAAACGCTAAGTTCTCTAAGTTGTCCTGGTGTGGAATAGGATATCTGGAGATATCCTATTTAGCCACAACCGTTGCTCTGATACCAACTGTAACAACCCGACCAGGAGGGGGCTGGACGTTATGTCAGTTGGGTAACAGACTTGCACAACGGAAGCAACGATAACAAATATTTATTTGTTAGTATAATTTATGATCCAAAAATACAAATACTCAAGTAAAATAAATAAACTAATAACTATGCAGGGACGAGACGCGGAGGTCGTCGAAGCAGTGCATCCACTAGTCGATCCAATCTCTACACGATCATAACTCTAAGAGCTCTAATCCACAATAGCAAACATATACCTTGTCCTCAATATCTTCCCAATGCAGTACCTGAACACATGCTTAAAAAGAGTCGGATCAGTAATCATACTGGTGAGTCCGTGTAAGTAATTAATGGATCCAAAAACAGTTTCATCAGTTCGAAAACAAGTTTATACAGTTCAAACAGGTTAACAAACGTGATGTACAAGCAACACCTCAACCCTAACACTAGATCTATCTACTGCTATTATAGATCTACAAGGCATAATATATGCCGCAATGGTTCCATAACCGTCGTGGAGGGTTTCCCGGGCCCTTACGTCCCGAGTCCACTTTGCGTGGGGGTTTCCCCAAGTAGTACTACCCATATATTAAGTCGGCTCACATCTGAGTTAATGAGTGTCAAGTATAACCAGCATCCAAGTATCTTGTCACATCACAACCGTTTTATAAAACACACGCAAGCATGTATTCACCCCAAAACAGTAAAACAGAAAAAGGGGAGTGGTACACGGGACTCACCTTAGCGGCGCTTCACACGGTCATAAAGCATTCAGGTCAAGTCTCCATCTATCAATCATTTGACAAGGTCCTATTCACATTTTATATTTATTAGTACATGTAACCAATATCGCGGTTATACGTGTGGGCGCTAAGGACCTTTGCTTAATTATAATTTAGTCGTGCTTATCATTGATTCTTAGCCTTTATTTATCCAAGTGATGTCTAATGTATATCGGTACTACTTTGTGTCTATGGTCCCATATTTATATGTTATTATAAATCACACGTCCGTTTAAGTAATGATTTGTCCTAGTCGTCATAGTTCCAAGAATCCCTACCTATTCATAAATTACTTGTCGTGCTTATTGTCATAGTGTTACAATAGTCCCGATTATCATGTCTTAAGTCCCATTTTCTAGTTATCCTTCCTAAGTCTCAATGGCTCATCAAATTGTCCAAGTTCCACTTCATGTTTTATATCCACAAGGTTTGTCTTAAGATCCAATTCTTCTAAGTTAACGTTCATTTGTCCCAATGTTTATGTTCCTCGTTCATCATCATCTTTATACTATCAATGGTCCTAATATAAGTTCATTTATATTCTAGTTTACACATAATATACATTATAAGTACAAATCCGTCGTTTGGTCCAAAAGGTCGGGTCGGGTCCGATGTCGAAGTCCCACACGTGTACACATAAGTTATATAACTATTCTAAACACTAGAAAGGGTCGGTTTCTCATGTTTATACCTCTCGACACACCTCTGGTTTAACTATGTTGACTGGTCAGTTGACCAGTGTTGACTTTTGTTGACCTGTGTTGACCGAGTCAACTGGGTGACTCGGGTATAGACCCTTCATCTTCTGCACAACAGTCCCTTATCAATAAACATCACCATTGAACCATCAACCACCAACATAGCTTTACGATAATCTGCAGGAACAGGGTTCATCTTAATTACCTTAAACGAGTCAGCCTAGACGTTGGAGTTCGTGACCAGTCCCACCAGTATAGGGCTGTGCCGGCGTGATTTCAACCTCCGGCCACCGAACACCACCCCCTTCAACATCACCAGCCACCACCGTTCATCTTCAAAGCCGTCATCTTGCAAATCCTTGAACAAAACCCTTACTAGAAACCCTAAACCCGATTGAAACCTTAACCAGTGCCGCCACCATCGCTACCGTCAGATCCACCACCATAAGCTACCAATAACCACCACCGCCTAACACCTCAACCCGCTGCTACCTTCCCTTTGCCACTGTCACCACGGTCGTCGTCCTTCTTCCTCTGTTACTCTCCCTCTCTCTTCGATCTCTTGCTTCTCTTTAGATCTACCGAGTCTCTTTCTCTATCTGGTCTCACTCTCTCTCTCTATCTCTTCCGTCTCTCATGGTGTCAGTTGTGTGTGGGTGTTTGTTGGAAACAATATCAGAGGGGAGTGGGTGGTAGATGTGTCGACTGGAAGCTGCGCCGCCGTGGTCTTGCCGGAGCTCCGCCTTAGACGGCGGCAGGAGCCGCCGGCTCCTTGCTCTGTTCTTCATACTCCCGATCTCTCTCTCTGTTATAGTGTGTGTGTATGTTGAACATCAGGGACAATGGGATGGAGGGTTGGGGTTTTATACTTGGTAATGACCCATGGTTTTAATAAAACCAAACATGGTTTTATTTAAGTGTTGGCAAGTTATGGGGAGGACAAGTGTCCTCCCCTAGTGACTAATCACTTGGGGGCCGGGTGGGTTCGTTACGTTTATAAGTTCGGTTACGTATCGCGTTCTTTAATAATATTATATATACTAAATGGTTCGGTTTTTAGTTTCGCACATAACCGACTCGTTTATTATTTGTCTTGGTTAACTATTTATAATAATAAACACGCAAAAATTTCTAGGCCCTAGGTCCGGGGTGTTACATGTCTATTACACTATTTCCTCACCTAACCCTACTGAACCCACATCCTTTACCGTTGATAACAAGTCTTTAGAATGGCGTCATGCCATGGCTGAAGAGTTGCAGGCACTGCATAAAAATGGGACATAGTCATTAGTTCCCCCTGTAAAAATGCTAATGTGGTTGATTGTAAGTGGGTTTAGAGGTTAAAGAAGGGTCCAAATGGGAAGATTACTCGTTACAAGGCCCGCCTTGTTGCTAAGGGGTTTCATCAACAACCGGGAGTTGATTACCATGAGACCTTTAGCCCGGTTGTTAAATGATGTTGTGTGGATTAAAGGTTTTGATTACTTAAATTAACTTTTATTTTAAAGGAAACAAGCCCCCGGCGGATGCGCCAAAAACTTGATCCAAAAGAGTTTAAGTCAAGGCTTTAAGTTGAAACACTTTTCAAGTTTTAAATTTATAAAATAAAACGATAGTTGCGAATTATTTTAAACCCACACAATAGGCAAGTGTACCTATCGAGTGTAGTATAAACTTCCAGCAAGTACCGAGTATCGAACATAAAGACACGACTTCCCCTACTCAGCCTTAAGTTTCTTTTTAATAAAAGAAGAGATAAAATAAAGAAAGAGAGAATGAGAATGACAAAAGTAGAGATCAATACCAAAAAGAAGTGCTGCTTCGGGATCCAACTGTCCTTGGAACGGATTAATAGTAGTTACTTAGTGGTGTGTACAAGTGCGCACATATGCTTAACATGGAGTTGCAACAACATTCTCTAGAGGTGACTGTTTTCGCAAAATGATCCGTGCTCTTGTTGTTAAATTGAGGGTCTCCCGACCTGGTAAGCTCACCTCTCAACAATGAGGGACATACTACTCAAGACTGTGCATGCCCAACCCCTAAGAATTCACCTCCCAGTGTTGCGATAAAGACATCTAATTACTTAAAACTTTTATAGACAACTTGCCGGTGGCCGGAGCATGACCGAACAAGAAACCACTTCATATCATAAGAGAGTCGTGATTAACCAGCACACGTTCATCCCTTACTTGAACCAATTAACCTTTTAAAAAGTGAGTGATCTATCATTAACTATGCGGCAATATAATGATAAAAGAAAATAAAGACCATTTTCTTTCAACACGGGTTCACCAATTCTTAACCTGCACCAAAGCTATCACATAGACAATGAAGCTAAGTCACAAGATTAAGCCTTGGCTTAGCATTAGGACCAAGTATAAAGACCGTACTGACCCTAAGTGAGATCTTGATAGTAGAGGATTAAGCCACTAAGTGTGTATATTTCTACCCACAAATGGGCTAATCACTACTCGTGGGATTAGGTTAGCTCACAAGTGCATGGGTTTATACACACTATGGGTACACTCATGAGTCCTGCCACTTCCTACCAAGACACCCACAAGACCAAAGACTAAATAATTAGTTAGTTAGTTAATTCATCAAACAAAGTTTTAAGTGAAAAGAATTAAACAAGAACACAACACCACTTGACAAATAAAAACTATATAGTCCATACCAAGAAAAGTCTTCACCCTAGCAACACTCTACTATCCTAGCCAAACATTGGCTTTACAACTTGCACTCTATATTGGGTGTTGGGGGAACACATAGTAGTGTTTGTATTTGAGGATTAAAGAGGGTTTTTGGGTGATTTCTAGTGATCTTTCTCTTAACTCTCAATCAATAAGTGTTTATGGAGTGATCCAAAGCTCCAATGGTCACTTACAAGACCCTCAAGATGGCTGAAGTGTGTGAGAACTCGGGTGGAATGGATGGGTGAAGGGATGCCTCAAAATGGGAGTGGAGGCCTCTATTTATAGGCAAATTAGCTCAAGCACGCCCTTGATGGAGTTTTGGCACGCCCTTGCTCGACAGCGCGTACTGTTGCAGAGTACTTTACGCAGAAATGTCCCCTATTGTGTCTGGCACGCCCGTGCTCATACAATGAGCACGCACGTGCTCACCTTCTTTTGTACCCTTGCTGTCAGTTTTGGTCGGTTTAATCCTTGGGGAACACGCTGGAGTGAAGCACGGCCGTGCCATACAATGGGGCATGCCCGTGCTCACTTTAAAATGCTGATTTTGACCTCTTCTGACTTGGAAATGTTGACTTGTTGACCCGGGACAGTTGCACGTCCGTGAGCACGGCCGTGCCACATCTGGCAGAGCTTTGAAGTCTTCAATTCTTCGTCTGTTTAATGCCATTTTGTGCGGTTTTCCACTTCTTTTCATCACCGGACCTCGGATCCTGCAATTATCAACAAAGAAAGATAAAGCATGATAAAACGGAGATAAAAGCACGATTTTGAGTCTAAGATAGGTGATAATTATGTGTGAAAACATATCAATTTCTTAGAAAATCATTAAAACGGCTACCATCCGCACTGTTTTATCATTAGCTGTTACTCACAAATGGTCTCTTCGGCATCTTGATGTTCAAAATGCCTTTTTACATGGTGATCTACAAGAAACAAATTACATGAAGCAGCTTCCCGGCTTTGTTGATCCTGATAGACCGGCCATGTGTGCCTCTTGCACAAGTTGCTTTACGGCTTGAAACAGGCCCCTCGTGCCTGGTTTACTAAACTGACTCAAGCACTTCAACAGATTGGGTTCTCTGGTTCTAAAACTGATCTGTCATTGTTTATCTTGAACTAGCATGGAACCATTGTCTATGTGCTCTTGTATGTTGACGACATTATTATAACTGTAATCATCCTAAAGCTATAGATGATATTATCAGTCATCTCAGCTCATTATTTGCTGTCAAGGATCTTGGTTCCTTACATTACTTCTTGGGCATTGAGGTTATTCATCATGGCCCTAATTTACTTCTCTCCCAACGAAAATATATCCAAGATATTATTCAAAGAGTTTGTATGGTAGATTGGAAGCTTGTGTCATCTCCTATGAGTACCTCTCATGAATTATTACCAGATGACAGTCCTCCTCTTGAGGATCCTTCTCGATATCGCCAAACTGTTGGTGCTCTTCAGTAGGCCACTCTGTCTAGACCTAATATTGCCTTTGCAATAAATAAAGTATGTCAGTTCATGCATGCTCCTACTGAAAATCATTGGAGTGTTGTCAAACGCATTCTAAGATATCTTCAGGGTACAACTCAACTTGGTTTGCTATTTCGACATGACACAAGTTCACGGCTACATGCTTTCTTCGATTCTCATTGGTTTCAACAAGTTCAAGCATACTCATATTCTGACTGGACAGGTTGCCCCGTTGACCGTCACTCCACGGGGGGATTCGCCATCTATTTGTGTCACACCCTCAAATTTCCACTGCGGGTTTTATACCGCGAGGCGCATAACAAACCAAGATCCATAGCCATAAGTCTCATGAACGACTCTAAATGCCCAAACCATTTAGTTCGTTGTTGTAAAATGGGTTTCATAGTTAACCAAGCATTTTAAATAGTTGCGGAAGCGTAATTAAAGAAAAACAGTTAACCAAAGTGTCTGCGCAAAACAACGCGCCCAAAACCAAAAGTAAGTAATTAAATATTCGAAAATAGTTAAGTGTTCATATCCCAATGACACTATATGATGCGTGCCCTACACGTGCTCAATACCTAGCGACCCGCAAAAGCATGCTAGCGTGTGTCAACATAAAGTCGGTGAGTTCACAGTTTAGATAGCAGATGTAATGTTGTCAAAAACCCAAAAGTTTAAGTGTCATCAGTTTAAGCTTGTCAGGGGTAGCTAGCCCACTCATTATAACTAAACAGGTGATTATTGGGAACATACAGAAGTTATAAATTTACCTTAGTACTAGTGTCTATCAACACTAGTAAGTTAAGCTCCTCAAGAGCGTGGTCAAAAGTTCATGCCCGTGCCCCCGTCACCTTAAGCATGAGGTTGCTGCACAACCTAATAGCGCTATCAACTAATACCCTGTTCGCCTCCAGCGATTAACCCAATAATATGTAAAGACTTAAAGTGATAGAATGTGTTTAGTTCACAAAGGACAGTTAAAGTTGTAAACTGATAAAAGTGCGATCCACACAAGGAATCGTAAAACCCGATCCACACAAGGAGTCAAAGCATCTCAAAACCCGAGATGTAAAAGTATTCCCAATCCGGACTAGAAAACATTTACCAAAGTTATCTCAAACCCGAGACGCATGCTTTCCAGAAAAAAGTAGTGAAACTCACCTTAGGTTGCGTGCTAATATAAACCGCAAAGACTGAAACGTGGTAGACTACTCGCCTATCGATAACCTATCGAACACAAAGTTACGTTACGAGTGTCTGAGTGCGGTTACACATATTGATTATCCTAAACCATTGTACTCTACAATGACCTAGGTGACACCTTATGCAAATAGACTCGACACAAGTAGACCATGTATGACCCGTTCAATTGTTGGTGATTAATTCATAAAGAAGCATGTCAAAACTTCTAATACAATAAGTCCCCATTACACACTTTAACATAATCAACCTATCATGTCACCTATAACATACACATAGCATGTATACATGTTCACATATGGGGTTTCACAAACAATAACTCATTAATACCTACAAAATATCAACAAATCATTGTTTCTCATATTATCGATTTTTAGACAGATTTTAACCTATGAAAATGAATTTTTATAAAATATTAAACCAACTCCTCAAGCCCTCAAAAATTTACTGGAAGTTACCATGGGTTTTCTATCCATGTCACTATTTTTATTTTATGACAAAAACCTTTTATAATTTTATGAAAAATAATTTAGTTCAGCCTCCTCTAGAAAAGTGTGCTGTTGACAGCAGCTTAGTCAAAATTTCATTAAAAATCATAGGTTCATCCAAATAAGGTGAATCCAATGGGAAACGATCCGACCTTTATATACGCAACTATTGTCCAAAATTCGCGACCAACGGACTTGTAAAACTCAAGTTACAGCCCTTTAAAGTTGGCTGATTTTTCACATCCGAAAATCAGCTTATACTCTAAACTCATAAAATCATGGAAAAATATCAAAACAAGTCAAAAACGCATGATTTTGGACTTTTTGAAAACCTAACATCATAAAAAATGTTCTAGCATCAAGTAACAATTAAAACAATCAAGTTACACCCCATATAACAACCCTACAAAACATCAAAACGAATATGCCAGAAAATCAAAACTTGCGTATCAAGTTATTCATTAACCCTAATGATGCATAATAGTCTACAACATATACACAATCCATATTATCATAATCAAACCCATGTTTTAACATACAAAAACCCTAATTATGATTACTAACAACAACTCTCATCATCATTCACAATAAACATTCAAGAACACCCACATAAACCCTATATGCGATTATTATTCATGTAGCTTCTAGGGTTTTTAGAACTTTTCAAGCATTGCAAATCATCAAGAAACATGTAAAACGTATACCTTGCAATGCTAAACTCCTCAAAGCCTAGTTATTGCACCCAAATCAACTTGAATTAGTGAAAGAGAGTTGTTGTTTGATTGAAAGTTGAGAGAGGGGATGGGGTGGGGGTTCACGACGCAAAGAAGGGTTAGGGTTTCTTATTATTTTTTTATCAATAATTATAATAGGAGTTGTCTTGTGGCCCAAGGAATTGAGTATTATGGGTTTTTAACTAGCTAACCGGACCTGTTAATAATGTTTTAAACCCGATACTAGACCCGGTAATATTAATCACCCTAACTTACATAAAAACTATTGCTTTTATCATCTCATAACATGTTAATCATGGGGTGCACAGAATTCGCAGAGTTTATGTACCGACTATCAACTAAGCAGTAATTCGCATAAACACGTAATTCACATAAACACGTAATTCACATAAACATGTTAATTCACGTACATCATACTTCAATTACACATATTATCACGTATGCTTGACAAATCACCAACGCTCGGGATACAAGACTCGTGTGTGTGTCATGATGAAGACTTTCCTAATTAACGTACTGAAAGACCTTCTTAGTTAACCCTAGTTAAGTATTTAGCCACGTATATACATGCAAATTAACTAGAGTTCAGTTAAAGTAATAACCTGAAAATGCGGGGTGTCACAATTTGGGCTCTAATCTTGTATGTTGGGCTGCCAGAAAGCAGAGAACTGTCTCTCAGTCATCCACAGAATCCAAGTACAAGGCCATTGCTGATACGGTTGCTGAACTAATTTGGCTAAAATCACTTCTCCTGGTACTTGGGGTGATTCATCACCCTCCAACACTTTGGTGTGACAACCTTGGTGCTACCTACTTGTCCGCCAATCCAGTCTTTCATGCTCGTACGAAACATATGGAGGTTGACTATCATTTTGTCCGAAAACAAGTTGCTCAAGGAAGGCTAAACGTCAAGTTTATATCTACAAAGGATCAAATCGCTGATGTGTTTACAAAGCCCCTATCTACTCAACGGTTCCTGGAACTACGGTCCAAGTTGAAGGTCGTTCCCCGCCCTCAACTTGCGGGGGAATGTTAGACAATATACAGCTGTGATTAGGCTGCAAATAAGTTATGATTTTATTTAGTTTCTATATTGTATTGTTTCCATATTTTCAGCATTGTATATGTCCTACATATATATAGGATTGTATTCTAGCATTCTAATCAATATACAAATTCTATGGTCTGATTCACCTAACAAAAAACAAGTAACAACGTATCTCCAATGTTAACGCATATCTTTAAACAATGTATAACTCTAATATTAATACCTAACCTAAAACAATGTACAACTCCAATGTTAACACATGTTGAAAATAAAATTCATATTTACTGATTTGAACATAATTAGTGGCTTGCCTATACATGATTAATGAATTACCCAAACATTTTGTGTTTTTTTTCTTGTATGAAAAAAAACCCCACAAAAAATTGTCGTTTTTTTCTCCCTTTTTTATATAGCACTATGGTATTCGTTAGAAAGATAATAAAACGCTCATTAATTTTGTGTAGTTTTTTTTTTTAAAATCTTGTATATAAAATATATTAACGTTTAAAAATTATGGGAGGAAACATGAGAGAGAAAAATCTAATTTTGTTTTTAATTTTTTTCTTAAAATCAATTAATGACACATGGCATGCCTTATGGCACACATAAAGGGGAGGATGTCCTCTTTGAATGACATGTGGGATTTATCGATTTCAATTATTATAACCAGGTGAAATCCCGTGTGAAAACACGGGAAGACTAAATCCAACTAAAGCTGGAAATCCATTCATTGATGGTTTCGCTTCTGCCTTTCGAAACCACTGATGAATGAAATAGCTGATTGGAAACCATTGATGGATATGTAGCCACTGATGAATGAAATAGCTGGTGATAAATCAACAGACGCATGAAAAGCTCTGTTGTGATAACACATATTATAAAAAAACAGATAATCTTAATCTTCAACTAAGAATTCATTACCCTGTTTACAAATATTTGTTGACATGCCACCAAATTTGTCAAACAGCTGTTATAAGATTCAAACTTATTATTACAATTACATAATTTAAATGAAATATCTGATTTAAGAAAATTGCATACAAAGAAGAAAACTTATATAATAACAAATCCAAATATTTCTAAATATCTCTATCTGTAAAGTTAATTTTCAAGTATAAGTTGCATTTAAAGTAAATATAAACTTGAAACTTACTTTTGGGCCTTTTATAGAGTGAAAGACAATTGCAACACAAAAATAACAAAATAATATTCTTAATTATTTGAACTTTAATAAACGAAGTTCAAAATCGTAATCATTAAGTTTGGAATTCGAGCCTCTGTTCGGATAAAATAACAATTTTTTTGGACCCAATCTATAGTATTGAAAGATATACTAATTTGTTTTATGTACTGTGATTTATAACATCTGTTGAGTTGTCAACAGATGTTCACAGACAAACTCTCAGGGGTTTAAAGTATTCTCATCTTATTCTATATTCTATTTTACCATAACTGTTGACTTGTTATCAAATTTATCACAAATAGCCGTTCAAGTTCAGGACTTTATTACAAACAGACTAAAAACATATTATAAAACTACTGACACTTTGAATATTTGGCAGATACAAAGTCTGAAAAATTCAGCACCATTGAAACATATATTTAGCAGTTCACTTTAATAGTAGACTATTGCGTATTATTTTACTCAAATTAGTATTTTTCATCCAAAAAAGATAAAGCATTATATAATTATGACAAATATGTAAAATCAAAAATTCAATATATTTAGACGGGTAATAATATAAAATACATTTAAATAATTAATCTATCGTCTTCAACGGTTTTTTCAATATTTTGTTCTTATCTTGAACATGGTTTCTGTAAGACCTACAAGTTTTTTGTAGGTCTTCACTAAACTTTTCATTTGTCCTTTTGTTTTCCATAAGAAATGAAGAGGCATCCATCGCTCACTCGATACCTTGGTAGCAATTGCCTGATTGATTTTCAGGTTCGTCTTCCAAATGTGGTGTTCAAGTAATCGTGTAGCATCTTCAATTACTTCCAGAAACTCCTGCTCTTCGTCGTCTTTAAAACATTCCAAGATGAAAAATTCAGAACTTAACCGGATATGAAAAATCGTTACCTGTTAAGTTTGAGACGAATGATGATAAGAAGAGATATGTGTTGAAGGATTGTGCTATTTTTATAAAAGATAATAGCATAAAAAAGGTGATACCCTCTACTTCAGTTTTATAAAATCAAGACAACTTCTCATTCTTGACATGGTGAAGCCGAACATTTGAAAACTGTTATATTTTATATTGAACAATGAACAATGAACTTTTTTCTTGTAATGTTATGCTTACTGTATCTACTTCTTATTTTGTATCTACTTTTAACCTTCTGCAATCTTAAACCAATATTTGAATGCTATTTAAATGTCCTAACTCGTTAACTAACATAAATCTTCTAAAAATGTTGAATAACAAAGGTGGTAACTTAATTGTTAACAGGATAAAAAGAATTCACAAATTGATTTGTCAAAATGGTACAAACATCTATTACAAAACATTTTGAAACCACTCTCCTGTCATACTACTTTGTTGCTACAACGTCTGCTGAAAACAGATGTTACAACTGATGAAGACAGAACAGAACATGAATCAGTACGATAACAGATGTTGATTTACAGATATTGTTTAAAAATTCTTGAAAGATCTCCAGCTGTCAAAAGTCTGTTGGTAAAATAGATGTCATTTAACATATGTTGACTAAAAGCATTTTATCCAATAGATGTTGACCTAACTTTTTTAATAACAAAAATTTTCTAAAATACGTGCTAACGATATCTTTTGGACTAAACTTAAGCATGGATAGGTATTGTGTAAAAAACAGTTTAGTATTTTTTTATATTTATATAGTCATGAGAATTGAATTGTATGTTATTCTTTTAAACAAAAAATATGTTATACATACATAAATTTATCATTCAAAGTACATAACATTACATTTTTCTACATAAATATTACATTGTTCTAAACCAACAAATGCACATCACAATATTGTTTTGAAACTAATATTCATACACTAATAAGCATTCAAATTTTTCAAGGTTTTTTAACATCAATTAGCACCAATATATGTTCATCTTCATCCAGCTCAAAGGTGCATATATCCCCAACAACAATTCCATTATTAGCCAAAAAAACCTCCCCAATTCTTAATAGCATATCATACATCTGTTCTGGATTTTTCTGTTATGAGATCCATGGTTAAGAGATCTCCTCCCAAATTTAAAATCCTAACTCTCAGTGTACCAGCAACTCCAAGCCTCTTTGCATACTCTGTAGAAAGACGCTTTCAAAATAAATAAAAATTTACAATTATTAGTTACATAACAATATATTATATTAAACAAATTATGTTTTAAAAATACAACCAAAATAAAAGTGACTTACAAATAACTTTCTGCTTGGAACTGTGTACTCATATCGAGGTACTGGACCATCTTGATATAAACCAGCCACATCATTTACACCAATTTCATCACCTCCAACTTCAATATCACCCGTATCATCTTCATCAGCATCAAATTCATCCTCATTTAAGACATTAACTTCATCAGAGTCGCTACTTTGTAAATCCTCAAGTGTAACTTGACAATGCAACAAATCAAATACTATTAACTTAAAAGCAAAATCATCTATATATTTCATGACAATACATTGACCATCCTCTATTTTCATAAGGTTAATTAACTGTTCCCATCCTTCTGTTATATAAAAGTGCGAATCCCCCGTCCTCTCAATAGTAACTTCCATGTCAACAAAATTATTAATGAAAATCTTAAAGCTGCCCTGGTTCCACTTTCCTCCAATTGTCTTGTTAACATAATCTTTTGGTAACAATTGCATTTTTAAATACATTATATATATATATATATATATATATATATATAATAGCAAACAGGACTTATACATATTATAAAAAAGAACAATGTATAATGTACATAAAATAATTACCAGTGATTTCAATGAAGAGGCAACACATCTATGACAAAAAGACTCCACATGTTTTCCTTCAGCATCCCTTGGAATAGAAGTTAGAAAAATCTTCCATGGATACAACTTTGCATTTTGAGGTGTGACAGGAAATGCGGTCAATTTAAATGTATCATGCTTAACATGACCGAACATCAAAAAACTTCCTACTGTCAATTGTAAATCATCAACTACAGACTTCCATCCATCACAAAAAACCCAATTTAAAGACCTTATTCCCAATTTAGTTTCCATAAACGACCATCATTAACTGTTATATTTACAGGACTGTCTTCATCTGAAATAGACAGATACTTCCTCCTATAAGTTGGACTTATTGTCTACAACAAACATCATTTAACTTCATTATAACCAAAATTTTCAAATAACTAAATTTACTTTTATTAAATGATAGTGAATAATTTACCAAATGTGGAAGTTCTGTTGAATGAAGAATTTCAAAGAACGAATTACTCATCCTTCTTTATCTGAAAAAAAAATGATTGTAAGAAATGATTGTAACATGAGAAATCCAAAAATATTACAATTGTACTAAAGCAAAACAACTTCAACATTTTCATATCCACGATTTTTAAACGTAAATAGTTCTTATAACGTGCACACAAATATACACACCATCTACAAAACTTATAACTTAATTTGGCGACTAAAAATCTTGATAATAAAGATTTAAAATATGATTCCACAACATTAAACTCCAAAATATAAAAGAACTTAAAAAATAAAAAAAGAGAAAATAAAACCTGCTTTGAAAGAATTGTTCGTTTTCTAGAGTAGAAAGGAGTGTGATTCTTGATGGTAATGCGAGGGATTGTACAATCGTAAAGAGAGAGAAAACTCCACAGAATTAAACCACGGTTTTAGAAAAAGAAAGATGAACAAAGATATGATCACAATTCATGGATAAGTGCAATTTAATATTTTAATATTAGAAATAATTAGTAATTAATAACCAACGGCTCCCAATGCTATTCAAGAATTACAGTTTAGTCCCTATTTTACAATATTTTCAACTCTTCAACTGTTGAAAGTTCTCTAACAGTTCAAAGTCTGTTCACAAAACAACTGTTAAAGAACAACTGTTATTTAAAATATTTGTCTAACAGATTTTCCTCAAAAGCAATAAATTTTCAATTTATGTAACTTCTTATTTATTTTAATAAATAAAAAAGTAATAAATTAACAATAAATTAAATAAGAAAAACTATAATCATAACTTGTCAGCGAAATTGAAAAGACATGTCTTGAAAAACGGCAACCAAATCATCTCGATTAAATTAAATATATCTTCTAAAAACTGACAGCCAACTCATAACCAACCATGTCAAAACCTGTTCACACAACAGATATTGAAGAATAATGTTTCTTAAAAGTATTTGTGTAATAGATGTTGCTCAAAATCTACGTTAAGTAACATAATTTATGTCACATATTATTTACTTTACAAAATAAAAAAGTAATAAATTAACGATAGATTAAATAAGAAAAACTATAATCATAACATGTCATCAAAATTGAAAAGATATGTCTCCAAAAACCGCCCCCAAAATCGTTTCCATTAACATCTTCTAAAAACTGACAACGATTTGATAACCGTCCACGTTGCCTTAACTCCCCATACCACTCCTCCACTGCCCTACAACTCTCCTATAAAACAAAGAATACCATAACACATCTAGCGCACATATCTTCTCTTTTTTCTAATTGTCTTTCCCAACTGAATTCTCAATCCCAAAAATCAACATAAAAATGGTTGACAACAGAACACTATTCGTCTGGTGGTGTGAGAAGAAGAAATTCTTCTTGATGATGACAGACAACAGGAAGCACATTTGCCATTCTCCTGAAGGTGTCCTTGCAAACTGTTTAAAAGAAATTCTTAAAAAGATGTGAAACTTGGTAGCCATCCAAGTTGGGAAATTGATGAATCCCAAAGGTTGATAAAAAAACTTAAGTATACATTTAAAAACTGTGAACTTCGCGATGTCCTTTACTAGGAGTTTCTGACGGAGGAGTTTGAAGTGAGGGTTGCATTTGATGATGGTCACACAGGCTACTATAAGCCTCAAGACATTTGTTTCTCAGATGATGTAGATTTTTTAAGAAAGTTATCTGAAACACCACTGATGAACCCAACTGAAGCAGACTTTGGGATCAAACTGGAGAAGATGGTAAAGGCTTAGGTAGATTTGTGGGAAGGAAGAGATGCACAAGCAAATCCGGATGAAAATCCAGGTAATGCTGACTCATCTGAAGATGATGATGATGACACAGATGTTGCAGACATGACCGTTGAGTCAGGAGATGAAACAGACTTTAGGGTTTGATCTTATTCATGGTGCATGGTTACAGTATTGGCAGTTTATCTTTTTAGTGGTTTCTGTGTTTTTTTTAAGTATTAGTTTAACAGTGGTTGTAATGTAATTACTTTAATTCATAATTTGGTTCAGCAATGAAAATATGATGCATGTTTTTTGATTTATGACCCAAGTTAAAAAAAGTATTCATTTGTTTGTGATCATTTGTTTCTTCATCTCTCTTTTTCTAAAAATACAAGTTTGAAATGTGAAACATAACACATATGCTAAATTCACAAACTGTTTTCAATATGATCTATTGCTGTAAAATATGCTATTGTAAAAACTTTGTAACTACAAAATCTGTTCTATAATACCCTGTGAAAAGCTAGCATCATTTAACGATTGTACAATGCACGGGAAGACTAAATCCAACTAAAGCTGGAAATACATTTATTGATGGGTATGCTTCTGCCTTTCGTAACCACTGATGTGAATGAAACAACTAATGGTTATCCACTGATGAAGCAAGTAATAGATGATGAAAGAAACTTCTCATGACAACAATGGTTTGCACACAACAGAAGTTTTCATCAGAAGTTTCTTTCAGAGTAGACCCATTGAACAGACCAGACCCATTATTAAAGAACCATCAACCAATCTTAAAATTGTATCAAGTTCATAAAGTAGGACGTAATACAACTGCCCATTAGTTATACCATTTATAGTCAATAACAACTAAAGAAGCTAATAATCTGTTGTAAGAAAAATCTGTTTAGCAAGATCTGTTCCTTTCATGATACCAATTGATAGATACTGATTAGATGTTTTAATACTGAAGGATGTTATAAACACGGAGAAATAAATCAATAGACACATGGAAGGCTCTATTGCAATAACAGATATTAAAAAGAAACAGGCATTTTAATCTTCAACTGAGATTTCATTACTCTATTTAAAAAACTACATACAAAATAGAAGCAAACATAAAAGAAAACTTCTAACAAGCAAACCCTAGAGAATGATCTTCTTTGCCATTGTCATCAGAACAAAATACAAACACAAACAAAAGAAGTACGACCACAACAGTTTGTATCTAAACATCATCAATTTCGAAAACCCTAAAGTTTCTGAACAGATTCTTGTAAGACCCAACCCATTTTAAAATAATTCATTAACGACTAACTTAGTTTTGGTCCCAGTTTAGCATAATTTGTTTTTCTTAAAACCATATTTACACGTCCGGATCCTAGGAAGATCCGCACGTGTTATTTATAATTCAACATCTCTAAGCTTGACTATCATAGACGTTACATATACATAACATCATTGTTATTTTCGAAAATGTCCCACACTGCGTGTGTAGACGAAATCATATCTTTATTCGCAATAGTGATCTTGGTCTTGAGTGTGTTTGGTTTCATGCTTGGTCCGTTTCGCGTCCGGTTCTGCTCCTTAGATGTGCCTACCACAAATACACACGATAAACGATTAGTATTTGGGATTAACGAGTCAAATTATTTCAAAACAACAAACTAATTTATTTCTTTTTCAGAATAATCCCGCCGTAAACTACGGTATGAGAACCGTATCTTTCGGTTCAGTAAACCTGATCAGTTTGCTCATTATGAACCGTAGCCTACGGTTCTGAAACCGTAAGCTACGGTTTGAAGCTGCTGAATACTCCGAATCGCCTGCATAAATGATCACAATTCCTCATTATTTACCAAACCTTTGGTTGGACTTTTACTTAGATTCTCGACCATCCCCAAGGACTCTTGGGGACTCATTTAACATTGCTATAACATGTTCTAAGGGTACCAAGTCTCATATTTGGGTACCCTTTCGATACTTTAAACATTTATGCTATTTTACCATTTGACCCATTAAGGGTTTTAAGTTAGTATGCATATAAGTAAACCAACCTTGCTGTCAATAACTATTTACAGACAAAACAGTCGCAAGAACCACATCAGACATGTTTAGAAAAATCTATAAAAAATACCGAATGTCCTTTATGTTGTAAGACAACTTCTAACCGAATTTTGTGTCGAAACGCAATGGTTAAGACCTCGAAACAGGTTCTGCATGTTACGGATCTGCTGCTGTCAACAACTAATTTATTGACAAAACATCTGCGAAAACCACATCAAACGGCTTTAGAAAAATCCATAAAAATTACCAAATATCCTTTATGTTGTGAGACAACTTCTGACCAAATTTCGTGTCGAAACGCAATGGTTAAGACCTCGAAACAGGTTCTGCAAGTTGCGGATCTGCTGCTGTCAACAACTAATTTTATGACAAAACATCCGCGAAAACCACATCAAACGGCTTTAGAAAAATCTATAAAAATTACAAAATATCCTTAATGTTGTAAGACAACTTCTGACCGAATTTCGTGTCGAAACGCAATGGTTAAGACCTCGAAACAGGTTCTGCAAGTTGCAGATCTGCTGCTGTCAACAACTAATTTATTGACAAAACATCCGCGAAAACCACATCAAACGGCTTTAGAAAAATCTATAAAAATTACCCAATATCCTTAATGTTATAAAATAGCTTTTGGCCGAATTTCGTGTCAAAACGCAATGGTTAAGACCTTGAAACAGGTTCTGCAAGTTGCGGATCTGCTGTTGTCAATAACTAATTTATTGACAAAACATCCGCGAAAACCACATCAAACGGCTTTAGAAAAATCTATAAAAATTACCCAATATCCTTAATGTTATAAAATAGCTTCTGGCCGAATTTCGTGTCAAAACGCAATGGTTAAGACCTCGAAACAGGTTCTGCAAGTTGCGGATCTGCTGCTGTCAACAACTAATTTATTGACAAAACATCCGCGAAAACCACATCAACCGGCTTTAGAAAAATCTATATAAATTACCCAATATCCTTAATGTTATAAAACAGCTTCTGACCGAATTTCGTGTCAAAACTCAATGGTTAAGACATCGAAACAGCCTCTAACTCATTTGACCCGTTTATTTCAATTCTCAATTATAATCTTACTAATCTTAGGCTCAAGTGATATCCACTTCACTTGACCCATTTGTCCTATTTCTAAATATACTCGTTTATCTATATTTGGGCGTCCTATCCCGGACTAAACAATTTTTCTTTCATTTGGAAGATTCTAACCCATGTTGAGTTATAATCCCACATTCCCACAATCCATTTTATGCAAAGCTTACCGGTTCTTAACCAACATCATAGAATCCATATTTTCTTGCATTTACATAATCATTTAGTTATTAAGAGACTTATTTAAGATAAGTCACTTACCTTGGCCACAACTCATGCGTTCCTTGATCCGTTGCTCATTTGATCCTTTCTTCCCCAAGCTTCTACCTAGCTTGATAAGATCAACTTCACTATACTCAAGATAATTCAAGTTAGTCACCATACCAATAACTAACTCATATCATGAGTTTTCATACACCAAATCATTCAAAACTCATATTTGAATCAGTTTGACTTTTAGAGGTCAAACTAACCCCTTTATACATAGTATGCACTAATCATAAGGTAATAGTCCTAACGTGAACTAGCATTTTGTTTACCACATCTAATTCATTAAATTTAGTGCACATTCAACCTCCTAATCAACATTAGGCAACCTATTTCATCTTATGGTGTGTTTCCAACATCATATTCATTCAATAATATTAACTAGGCATTTTCACAAACACCTAGTATTCATACCCTACTTTCCTTTGTTATTACATTTACTAGTTACATAGTGGGTACCCAAATCATGAATTTATCATCAAACATCATTCTAGCCATCATATAAGCTATATCTTCAATTCAACTTGCAATCAACCTAGCACATAAGTATCATGCAATACACATAGGATGTAATTTTTACACAACCCATGGTAGAAACATAGTTTTCCCTACTATTTTAGTAACATCAAAGCTACTAATGAAATCTAAAATCATAATCTTTGCACACAAGCAAGTTTCCAACAATCTAACTCATTCCTAAGCCATTAGGGATGATCAATATTACTTATAATCAATAATAACACGAATTTAACATGTTTTACTCAAAACCCACAAGTGGGTTTCGAATCTTATACTAATTGAGGGTTAGGGTTCTTACCAAGGCTCCAAAACTTATAAAAAACCCTTAATTTGCAACCCATCAAGTCTACCATCAAAACCCCTTGCATCTTTTCATCAATTTAGTGTGATTAGGGCTTGAGTAGGTGCAAGAATGCCCCCATTTGGGGCTGAATTCGTTTCCCCTTTTTGGGGTGTTCTTGACCATATTATGTTGACCAAAAGTTACACAAATGGTCCTTCAAGTTTACCCCAATATTATTTTTTATAAAAACTAACTAATCAAGTTAGTTTCTAATACTATTTTCTCATTTATATAAATAATAACATTAACTTGGTTATTCCCATATTAGAACATAACCCGTATTCCCATCGTCTAAGCCCCGTTTTAATATTTTTTTAAATCAAGCCTAATGCTTAATTAAGCGAAACGGGTTTTTGGGGCGTTACAATTCTAGATATTGTTTTATAGATTGATGTTTTTCTTTGATTGTAAGAATCTTTGAAAAACAACAATTCCAACTCCATTACCAACGGAATGTTGGTAATCCATTTTTCTTGGAGTGTAAGAATCTTTGAGAAAACTGGTGAAAAGGCATTTGAATGTAATATCATTATGCATATATGCGATGGAGAGTTGCAAAGTGAAAAAAGTTGAATGAATATAAAGTTGGAAAATGACCATTGGGAATTCCGCCCCTTTTATAGGGTGAATAAACTAACTATCGGTAAACTTGATTTTGAAATATAAGTTGCATTTCATGTAAAAGATAAAGTTGGAACTTACTTTTTGGACCTTTTATAAAGAGAAAGACAATTGTGTAGATGCGTTTTGCGACTAGTGATTGGATAGTTAACATGTGTTAAGTAGGCTGGATTGGGCGAATGAAGAAGAAGTGGGCGAAGGTGAATACTGAATGGGCGAAGGTAGATCAAGAATGGACGAAACTGGAACTGGACTATACTGAAGATACACATTCGACCATGAGAATGGGCGAATGTGGAAAAGCCTCACATTCGACCATTCACAATGGGCGAATGTGCAGTGCCTATATATAGATTTTGTGATTTTGTAATGTTAAGGGAGTCATTAGGTGTGTGTGTTTTGAAGTGTTGTTCCAGGAGAGTTTGAGAGAGTCTGTGTGTGAGTTAGATTAACTGTTTTGAGATTGTAATCAACTTTATGAAGGTGTTAATCTATGAAAAGTATTGAAAATGACTTTGATTGTGTTTTGATTTGAGTTTACATCAGTTTGTTCAAAGCTAGGGTTTCCGCACCTGGTTTTGTAACTTGTATGATCATATAATCCTGTTTTCGTGTCAAATCACATCCTATACAAAGTGGTATCAGAGCATAGAGGATCATACAACAACAAATTGATAAACTCAGAGCTGATTTGGACATTATTTTGATCAATTCACATCTGTTTTTGCATAAAAATGGTTTTTGAGTGTTTTTGAAAGATTTAGAGTTGATTTTGTGGTTAAAATTCAAAATTCCAAGAATTAAACTTGTTCCAAATCATCTCCGAAGCAAAACCTGATCAAGATCATTCAAATTCACAAACATTTGAAAATCAGAGATCAAAATAACCGTTTTTCAAAGTGTAACCGTTTTTCAAATCAGAAAATGGGCGAACCTGGAACAGTGTGGTCGAAGGTGTAGTATTTTGGGCGAACCTGAGAAAATTTTGGGCGAACCTAGAGTGTTTTGGGCGAACCTGGAAAATTTTTGTTGAATTTTTCACTTTCGGGTCACATTTTTCACATTCGGGTGATCGGGGTACGAACCTGGAACTAAAACGGGCGAACCTGAAACTTTTTGGGCGAACGTGAAAAGTGTTAGTGTGTTTTTACTTTCTGGTGAGATTTTACATTCGGGTGTTACTGTTTGGGCGAATCTGAAGCAGAAAGGGACGAAAGTGAAGCTTTATTGGGCGAACCTAGAGCTAGTTTTTGGAAAATTTTCTAAGTGTTGAATTTCTCGTAGTTCGTGATCATGTGGAATTTTCCGACTACTCCGACACCAGCAACTACACAACCACAACAGCAGGAGATGGACCCATGGACGGTAGCAGCACAGAAGACGAGCACACAGTCTTTGCAGCCGGTTAACTATATGACTCAAAGTGCACCTCCAGCACCACAATCTGACTACTGGGGAGTAGCAGCAGTGGTGGTAAATACTCAAACTACAAATGCTATTTCTACACTGATTAATGATTTGTCTTCAGGTAGCGGGAATCGGCCACCAAAGCTTATGGAGATTCAAGAATACAATCAGTGGCAGAAAAAGTTCAAGATACATTTGGAAGGCATGGGAGTGGAGGGTGCAGAAGCATGGAACATGATTGCTAAAGGTTACACACCACCAGTGTTGGAGAACACAGGTGAACCAGTGCCATTGGAGAGCATGGCTGAGGATGAGAAAAAGAAGTTTGCTGTGGAGAAGAAGGCGTTTTCCCAACTGACACAGGCAATTACAAATGATCTTTTGCATCAGTTTGGGACTTGCACAACATCTAAGGCTCTATGGGAAGCACTTAAAAGAAGGCATGATGGAAATGAGAAGACTAGAGGTCTTAGGATGGAAGAACTTAGAAAGGAGTTTGAGAATTTTTCTTATATTGGAAATGAAACTTTGAAAGAACTAACTCCTAGATATAATCATTTGTTATCTGAATTGTCTAGCTATGGTATACAGATTCCTATGGCAAAACAGGTGGACAAGTTTGCAGATGCATTACCACCAAACTGGGATCAGCATGTGGAAGTTCTGAAGGAAAAGGATGCTTATCAATACTGGTCTATTCAAGAGTTCATAGAGAAGCTGGAAAACAAAGAATTGGAAGAGAAGAGGAAAGCTAGAAGAGCACAGATTCCTCAGAATCCCAACTTATACTTTGGAGGATCTCCAGTTCCAGCAAGTACATCAAGCTCAGGAGGGCTAGTAGCACCACATGTTGCATGTATTTCCAATGTTATGGAATCTCCTACCATCAACTACCATCAACAAACATCATCGTTTTCACAACCATCAAATCCACCACCACAACAATACAACCATTCATACATTCCACCATTCTCCCCAATGCAACAAGCAGCTTTCTACACTGCTAGCCAATCTCAACAACAACCAATGAACCAACCTAATCAACAACAACCGGTAGTTTTGGAGACATCTAACTTGGGTAATGTGACAGTTGAAGTTGCTCAGCAACATATTGCATTAGTCTCTGCAATGGTCTCATCCTACAATGGACTAGTTGCTAGTCAAATTGGAAATAACAACTTGACCAATGAAGACTACGCACAAATTGACAAGGAAGAGATGGAACTCATTGATATCCAATGGGCCTTTGCGAGCATAATGAGAAGAGCAACAGAATTTATCGAGAAGACAGGTAGAACTGATTTGGGAACTTCTCCTAACACAACCTACGGGTTCAACAAGGAGAAAGTGACTTGTTTTAACTGTGGAGGGAAAGGTCACTTTAAAAGAGAATGTACCCAGCCACCAAAACAAGGCAATAGGAACCCATTCAATGCCAGCTATCAGAACCGTCAACAACAAAACCAAAACCAAGTTTCTTACCAAAACAACAACAACTACCAAAACCGTCAAAACAACTTTAATAACAACCAAAACAGACAACCAAACACACCAAACCAGACACAAAACCAAACACCAAACAATTCGAACCGAACAGTCATACCAATCACTACACCAAATGAGACACACCAGAATGCTAATCAGAATCAAGCATTGGTGACTCAACAAGATGAGAGGTTTGACTGGTCGAGTATGCAAATTGGTGTTGAAGAAATTACTACTGGTGGCAATGTAGCTTGTGTTGCATATCAGGTTGATATTGAAGATTCAGTGACGATGGATGAGAAGGTAGAAACTGAGGTTGAAAGTGATGAGTCTGAGGCTGAGATGGATGTGGAGACTGAACCTGTTAAGGTTAATGCTGAGGTTAATGTTGAGGTTAAAGCTGAAGAGACAAATTCTGGAGTTGTGATTGATACTGTTTCTGATGTTCCTGAGGAGTGTGAATCGGTTTATTCTGATTCAGACAGTGAATCGGATACGGAAGCAAGTGTTAATTCTCTAGATGAAGACATCGATCAGTTGCTAGCAGAAGCGGATTTTCTAATGACAAGGAAGTCGTGCATTGCAGATGATGCTTTCACAAAGATTGACTATTCCAGATTCTTTGCAGGAAAGGAAGCTCATTTCGCATTAATGGCCATGACTGATCCGCCAAAATCTGTAAGTTCTGAGTGTAGTACTGATAATACGAGTGAAAAATATTGTGGTACATGTGATAGATTGACTGAGGAGAATAAACAACTCCGTGTTCAACGTGATAGTGCTATCATGAACAGTCAATCTACTCGCAAAGAGTTGAATGCTTTCAACAAAGTTTTAGATGGCTACAAAAAGGACATTTCCGACTTGAAAAATACTTTGTCTTTAAAACAATTGGCAATTAACAACTATATAAATGAAATTGAAAACACCAAGTTGGAAATGGCTGCCATCAAATGCTTTGCTGAGAAAGTAAACAAAAAGCTGGAAAGCTATAAGCATATTGCTTATGTAGTAGACCACATCATTGATGATAACACTACCAATTATCGGTCTGTACCATCTCCGGTTCTCTTTGAAAACCATAATTGTCACCAAGTGACACCGGAGAGTTCGGTAAAATCTGACTCATCGTCGGAAAATGAATCAAATACCTCGAGTATTGGTGATCCACATTCCGATGCGAGGCCGATTTTAGGTATCAATGATGAGGGTGTTACTGCTGAGAGTGTAGATTCAGACTCAGAGAGTGATGATACTGATTGTGTTCAAACTGTGAATGTATGTGAAATTCCAAAAGAAAATCACATCATTACAAATGAATCAGTTTCATCATCCCAGATTGTAATTCCGATGAAAAATGTTCATCGTGTGAATAAGTCTGAAAATAATGTTGTGAAGAAAGATCTTGAGAAAAATGTGGTTAAGAAAGATTTTGGAAAGAGTGCTAAGAATGAACAATGTGACAAACCTGTCAAGGTGTTCTCTCGGATGGAAGGATCCGATAAGATCATCTCTGATGAAGAATTTCCTATAAAAAATGCCAATTATGCTAAAATAAAAAAGATTTGGCAAGAAAGCACCATTTGGTTCCCAAAACATGAGAGAACAAATGAGATTCCACCAGCTTTATTAAAGAAATTGTATTTGGATGTTCCTCAAGAACCAAAGGTCCATGTCACAGAGTTTGTTCGACCCAAAAACAGAGCTAATGGTTTTAATGAGCCGACTTACTCAAAAGGGCCACTCCCTGAGAGTTTAAGGAAGCAACAGTATAATGATCAATACCCTGTTAGATCATTTGCTCAACCAAATGCTCCGAATGTTTTTGAAGAGTACCGTGCGTGCTTTAAATGTGGGGAACGAGGGCATTTACTTGCTCAGTGTCCATATGTAAGGCACAAAAGGCACGAAGTTGAAGTGAGGAATTCCATGCGTAAACCGATTGATCATTATGTGCCACCACATAGGAGAGTTGTTCCTCAACAACAACAACAGTTTTATAATCAAAACAATTTTCACCAAATGAGGAACACTCGTCCAATCCAATATGATTAAAGGAATCGGATTGCAATGGAACACTCATGGAGAAAGCCTGTGGTGAATGCAACCATTGATAGGCAAAAGGTTCCACCAAAACCGATTGTCAAGTCAAATGTTGGACCTAAGTCTGTTAAATCAGATAAGGTTACCAAGAGAGTTACATTTGCTAACAATGTTCAGAAACCGACTGAGAACCCAAAGTCTCAGATTCGTATTTTGAAAAGGTCTGAATAATCTTGGACACCCAATGGTACTCTAGGAGCCTCAACTTCAAGATTTAATGAGAAAAAGGAAACTGTTTTGAACAATCAGAAAAAGATTGATCAAAAAGTTATTGAAAATGCTTGTGAAAATGTTACTTTGAAACCTGATGTTCAAAGACCCAAGACTCAGGCTTGGGTCCCCCGAAAGAACTAACTGATTTACTTTTTGTGTGCAGGGAGCTTCAGCTGGCCCTATTAGCAGTCTTTGGATTGTTGATAGTGGAGCTTCAGGCCACATGACAGGGGATCTTGCGTTGCTGTTCGACGTGAAGAACATCAATGGAGGGTATGTAGCTTTCGCGGGAAATAAAGGTGGATATATCACAATGGAAGGAAGTGTGAGCAATGGGATAGTGAGTTTCGAACGGATTTCGTATGTGAAGCAGATCGATTATAATCTGTTGAGTGTCAGTCAAATATGTGATAAACAATTTACCGTGCATTTTGATGACAAATCCTGCTATATTCTGAAACCGGGCTTTACAATTCCGAAAGAGTGGATAATGTTGAAGGCACCTCGCGTCAACAATCTATACATTCTTGATATGTCCAAGGCAATGACATCACAGGGGCAGATAACATGCTTTTTATCAAAAGCGACAGAGAAAGAATCGATAATGTGGCACCGAAGAATGGGGCACATTCATCTGAGGAAAATGAATCAACTTGTGAGAAATGGACTTGTCGATGGAGTAAACGTGAAACATTTCCATCTGAATGACAAGTGCGTGAGTTGTAAAAAGGGGAAGCAACACAAACAGTCCCACAAAGTGAAAAAGGTTAACTCTGTTGAGATGCCACTTGAGCGACTGCACATGGATCTTTTCGGACCGGTCAAGCGCAAAAGTCATCTTGGAGAGCTTTATTGTTTAGTCGTCACTGACGATTACTCAAGATTTTCATGGGTGATGTGTTTGCAGAACAAAAGTGACACCTTTAACAACCTAAAAGTTCTGTTCACTCGATTGGAGAATCTCTACAATGTGAAGATAAAGAGGATTCGGAGTGATAATGGGACGGAGTTCAAAAATGCCAAGATGGATGAACTTTGTGAAAGCAAAGGGATACATCATGAATATTCGGCTCCGTACACCCCACAACAGAACGGTGTTGCTGAACGAAAGAATAGGACTCTAATTGAAGCGGCTAGAACAATGCTTGCTGATTCAAATCTTCCAGTAATGTTCTGGAACGAGGCGATTTATGCAGCAAATTACACATTAAATCGGGTTCTGACAGTGAAGAAGTTTGGTAAAACATCTTATGAGCTGTTACACCGAAGAAAGCCGAACTTAGAGTATCTAGAACCTTTTGGGGCGCCATGCACTATGTTGAATCCAAGCGAGAAGTTTAGTCCTAAAGCCGAGGAGGGTTACTTTGTTGGATATGCAACCCCGCTCAAACGGGTATACAACAAGCGAACTCGTCGAGTGGAGGATTGGGCTAATGTGGAAGTTCAACGATATACTCAAAATCTTCAAGGCACGGGTCCTGATTGGATGTTTGATTACAAAGATTTCTTTGAATCATTCAATCTAGATAGCTTGGTTGAAGAAGCTGTTATCAGATTACTTTACGAGTGTGAAAATGCAACAACTTCACCGTTGGTGCGACCGATCACCGTGAACCCCCTACCAGCTTCTAATGATGCCAATGCTCCTATACAAGAGGAAGAAGTGTTTCAAGAGGCTTCAACTTCATTAGACACTTCAGAATCTGAAGATGAACAATTTGAAGAAGCTATTCTTGAACAAGCTGAAGAACCAGAGGCACCGCCAGTGAACCCAACTCCAACTTCAGATGTAGCTTCATCATCAAATACGGGTCATGATCTGGATTCTGTAGAAAACTTGACTGTTCAGACGGGAGTGCAAGTACCTGATTATCCGGAATCTCGGATCCATCGTATTCACCCGCTGGAGCAAGTTATCGGTGATCCTGGAAGCAGTTTTATGACCAGAGGGCAGCTTAAAAGCGTTAATTCGCCAGAGAGTTTTGGTGCTTTAGCTTTATATGCCAAAATTCAATAATCTGGTAGTCAAAATGATTGGTCGTTTGCGTGTTATGTGTCGCAGGTAGAGCCAAGGACATACAAGGACGCTTTGAAGGATGATGCCTGGGTGGAAGCTATGCAGGAGGAGTTATTACAATTCCAGAAATTGGGAGTTTGGACGCTTACGGATTTGCCGCCGGATAGGAAGAAGATAGGCACTAAATGGGTGTTTAAGTGCAAGAAGGATGATCGTGGGGTTATTGTTCGTAACAAAGCCAGATTGGTCGTGCAGGGTTTCCATCAAATCGAAGGGATTGATTATAACGAAATCTATGCACCAGTAGCACGAATTGAAGCTATTCGGATGTTCCTTGCGTTTGCTTCATACAAGAAATTCAAAGTTTATCAAATGGACGTTAAAAGCGCATTTCTGTACGGGAAAGTCAAGGAAGAGGTTTATGTCGGGCAGCCACCAGGCTTTGAAGACCCAATCCACCGGGATAAGGTCTACGTGCTAAACAAAGCTTTATATGGCTTGCACCAGGCTCCGAGACAGTGGTACGAGGAGCTAAGTACATACCTCATCTCCAAAGGATTTAAGCGCGGCCTCGTCGATTGCACCCTCTTTACGAAGAAGACGGGAGATGATTTGCTTCTAGTGCAGATATATGTTGATGATATAATATTTGGTTCAACTAACGAGCTTTTATGCACGGAGTTCGAAACTGTCATGCAGGAAAAGTTCGAGATGAGCGCAATGGGGGAGATGCAGTTTTTCCTAGGCTTACAGGTGGACCAAAGACCAGACGGGATCTTCATTCACCAGACGAAATATGTCTCCGACATCTTGAGCCGGTTCCAGATGGAGGACTCTAAGCCGATGGATACCCCGATTCAACCCAATCACGGGATTGGAGTGGACGCTAAGGGGGAGCTGACAGACCCATTTACATACAGAGCAATCATCGGATCTCTGATGTATTTGACGGCGTCTCGACCAGATATTATGTACGCAACGTGTCTCTGTGCCCGTTATCAATCGAAGCCGAAACAAAGTCATCTGACGGCGGTCAAGCGTATCCTTCGATATCTGAAGGGTTGTCCCTCAAAAGGACTTTGGTACCCTAATGATGATAATTTTGATTTTATCGCTTTTAGTGATGCAGATTGGGGCGGCTGCGAAAAAGATAGCAAATCTACTACAGCCGGTTGCCAGTTTTTAGGGAGCAGGTTAATCTCCTGGCAATGCAAGAAACAGACTTCCGTGGCTCTATCTACCTGTGAAGCCGAGTACATTGCAGCCTCGAGTTGTTGTTCGCAAGTACTCTGGATCCAACAGCAGATGGTGGATTACGGTTTGCAGTTTCTTAAAACCCCTATTCACTGTGACAACGAAGCCGCAATTGCATTAACTAAAAATACTGAAAATCATTCTAAAGCGAAACATATCCAGATCAAATATCATTTTATCCGTGATTGTTACGCTAAGGAATTGATCGATATGATCAAAATTCATACTGACTACCAACGTGCAGATTTGTTTACAAAAGCTTTTGACAGATCCCGCTTTGAATATCTTTTAAAAGTAAACAATATAAAGGAAAAACAAGACTAATCGGCACCTCGGTTTATCGCTTTTTAGTTTTTAGTTTTTATATTTTGCTAATTGGGAATTTCTCTTTGCTAATTGGGAATTTCTCTTTACTATCGTAATCCTCAAAGAAGTTGATGCTTTCGAGGGGATTGTTTAATCCTCAAAGAAGTTGATGCTTTCGAGTGGATTGTTTCTCTCAATTTTTTTTAAACAAAACCCAAAAATATGTTCTTTATTTTAGGGGGAGCCATTTTATCAGAAAAACCAAAAACATTATAAAATTCAAAAAGACCTAAAAATTAGAAAATCAAAAATGATTTCCTGGTAAACAGAGGAAATGATAGTATATCAGTGGGGATCTGACACAGGCTAAAGAATTGTATAGTATATGAGGCGTATGTTGACTACGTGTGATATGCTGATAGGCTTCGTAGACTAAATATTGCGTGCATTGGTGATACAAACATAACGAACTACGCGTTCGTGGCTGAACACCTCATGGGCATATGGTCTTAGTACCGTAATTTCGTTTGATAGGATTGCCAAAATCTGAGGTTTCGGGTCGTTATGTTATGGTTATCCGGGATATTCTGATAAACTTTTGTCGTATTGATTTACGGACCTAGTTTTATCAGAATATTTGCTAAAAGAGCTTAATTGCCAAAACCGGAAGTTACCGAATTGAGGAACTTTATGTTTTAATTGATCAAAGATCATTATTACATCGTATTGATCATCTGATGCAAATCAGTGATTAATATCAGCCTCAACCTAGTGTATACGTACATGTTACTCTGCTGCATTAAATTGCTGACCTGTACACCTCTGTGCTATATACTTTGTAACTTTTACGGATAACTCTGGCATAATCACGCGTTACGACGACGCTTTGTGCAATTACTTGATACGGGAGTATGTCGTGTGTGTGGGCACCACATCGTGTTAGTCTAATACACTTAACTCGTATCATTTTAAAGCATTGCGTAATTGTCTGCATGTGAGCTTACGTGGACCACAATATCAGCAATTGCTGTGTCACATACTGTTTCTAATGATAATATTAAACAAATAGATCAACGCTGTGATCAGATTTCTCAGAAAACTGATATGATCCTCTGACCGGATTTCACAAAAAGTTTACTGTTTTCATTTACTTTGCTACATTTTATTTTGTTGCAATTTACTTTTATTGTCAAAAAGATACAAAATCCAAAAAGATTTTAGGTGTGTTTTGATAAAATTTCAGAAAAATTCAAAATTTTTGCATTTCTGCTTTATTTTTGATAACCGGGGATGCTTGATGGTCAATTTCTGAGATTTGACAACACCATCTGGGCTTTGTATCATTCTAAATGTAAAAATATGTGTTTTGGAAGCTTAACGGATTGAAAAATGTTGAACGGGATTAGAATTTGTGATTTGGCTAAATTTTCTGAATTTTCCATTTCACATTCGCCCCTTAATTGGGTCGAAGGTGGAAAATTTTCTGCATTCGGGTTGGTAAAAACGGGCGAATGTGGATTCTTAATCAAAATCCACTTTCGGGTGAACCAGTTGTACGTTCGCACCATTAAGTTGGGGCGAATGTGGAACTTTCTCACATTCGTCAACTACCAACGGGCGAATGTGGATTCCTATAAATAGCCAACATCAGATTCGACCATCCATTCCAAATTTTTCCAAATTTTTATCAAGTACCAGACCTTGTTGCTTTAGTTTTTCCTGATTGTGCATTTGATTACCTGCTATCTCCTGATCATTTTAGTATCAATTTCATAGGTAATGAAGACGGAATGAAGCCGGAATCATTGTTTTTAGATACGAACCTAGGGTTTAAGTTTTAGGGCTTTTGCGTGTTTGTTTGAGTTCGATTTTGATTGCATTTCATTCTATGACAGTTTTAGGGGGAGAATAAATCATAAATTAGGGTTATTACAGATTCAAATTGAATAATTGATTGATTTTTGAACATAAACCCTAATTTTATATTAAAACTGACATAAAATGAAATTATAGTGCAATTGATGCTTTACGAGTGTTAGTCGGCCAGTTTAGCATAATTTCTGATCAAAACAAAGTGATAAAAACATGTTTACAAAATTTTTAAAATTTAGGGAAGAACAGATTTCACGTTCGGGTCTTCGAACGGGCGAATGTGAAACTGTTTGGGCGAATGAATTTCAAAACCGGGCGAATGTGTTATTTTACTCAAAACCATTTCACATTCGACCAACATAGCTTACATTCGACCAAAGAAAACTACATTCGACCAGAATTTTTGGGCGAATGTGTGTTGGGTCTGCTGACCTGGAGAAGAACAGATGATTGAAAGCCAAAATATACTAAGTGTTGATCAAGAATAAATAACAGAGTTTACAAGAAAGCTTCCTCCAAAGAACTGCTGACTCCAAACTGCTGATGGTTAAACAACTGATACAAGACAACTGCTGCTGATGAAAGGTCTGATGAAGAAAGTCTGAAGAGCAAAAGTCTGATAAAGAACAAGTACTGATCAAGATCTGAAGAACAAAGGTCTGTTGAACCAACAGCACTTTGGTTCAACAGATGTTAAGAAGACATCAGAGTTTATAGCTTAACAGAGTTTCCCTTCAGTAGTTTCAATGTAACAGTAGTTTATTGTTTATCAGATGTTGTAGTTTGTTAGTCAGTTAGGGGTCGCTTTCTAGGTGACGTCAGCTATGTGATCATCAGAGGTTTGTACTTGTCTATAAATAGAACAGTACTTGTACTGTTCTATTTGTCACTCGTCATTCTCTCTAAGACAAACAAACTCTGAGTGATCAGGCTGAGGGGGAGTGATAATTGTACCTTTGTAATCTTTCAACTTTAATGAAAGCTTTCGATTGATAACAATTATTCTCTATGTTTTGATTATTCTTTATTCCGCTGCACTTTCCATTTATACTTCATTCATATTACATCATTAATCAAAACAATCCAATACTCAGATCCTAACAATTGGTATCAGAGCAAGGTCAATTAAATCTGATCTAATCAATCAGTTTAATACACAGATCAGCTCACAATTATTGATATCGTTTGTTTGTCGGGTTAAAACAGAGTAATAGTTTATTTTCGTTTCAACAGTTAGTAAACAGACTTTGTTTTTGAAAAACCAAGAGAATGACTTCACTTAATCAAGATCCACACAACACTGGCACACACAACAAGCCACCGATGCTTGTCAGGTCAGAATACAACATCTGGCAGCGTCGGGTAGCTCATGTGTTAGCACAACAGAACACAGGGTGCTGGAAATCGGTAGTATTTGGACCACATGTTCCAATGGTACCGAGTGCCGAGGATCCAAAGATCCAAGTACCAAAGAGTGTTGAGAACTACTCAGAGCAAGATTTTCAAAAAATCGAGCTAGATGCCAAGGCTTTCAGCATAGTAGCCATGGCACTGCCGAATGATATCTATGCCGGTCTCTTGCACTGCAATAGTGCTAAAGAATTGTGGGATGCTCTTAAAGAGCAATTCGGGGGAACTGATGATGTGATTGAAAACAACCGTGAAATACTTAACCAACAATATGAAACGTTTAGTCACATAAAAGGGGAGTCATTAACACAACAGTTTGAAAGGTTTAACTGTCTAATTAGTGAACTAAAACTGGTTGGTCTAACTTTTCCTAATTCAACACTGAATCATAGGTTTCTTAGATCACTTCAGGACAAATGGGACACTATAGCTATTGTTATGAGAAACTCTATCGGATTCAAAGACCTAACCCTGACCCAGCTTCATGGTAAGCTCCTGACTTATGAAAGGGAGCTTAACCAGAAAAAGAAGCTCCAGGACTCTGGCAAAGTGTCAGATGACTATGTATTTGGTAATACTGCACTGTTGGGTCAGGATGATGGTTCTGGAAGTAGTAAGGATCAGAGTTATGATCATTACATTGACATAACAACTGGTTTCAATAATGATTCTTACTCATCACCAAACAACTGTGCTTTCACAGCCAGTGGTGACATCCAGGCTTCTGATAATTCATCTTTTGTGTACAATGACTTGCAATACATTGACCCTTTGGACCTAGAAGAAATGGACATATTACATCAGGTTGCCCTGCTCAGTATTAGAACCAATAACTTCTATAAGAAAACTGGCAGGAGGTTCCCAGGTTTACATGGTGGGTCAAAGGTTGGGTTGGATAAATCAAAGATGAAGTGTTACAAGTGTCATAGAATGGGTCATTTTGCTAGGGAGTGTAGGAGTCAAAATGGAGTTCCTATGATCACCTATCCAAATCAAAGACCACAGACCAACACTTATCAGACCATCCCTAATGTACCTAATGTGCAAAACACTGCTCACTTTGCACAGACCCAAACCACTGTTCCTGTGCACTATGTCCAAACCACTGTTCCTCAGTATCACTATGTCCAAACACCTGTTGCTCAGGCCCCTGTGCCAATGACTGTTACTCCACCCTCTGCTCCTGCAGAGACCAGTCAACCAGGTCAACAGAGTTTCTTTACTCAAGGCTTTGTTGATTGGAGCAGTCTACCAGATGAGATAACAGATGACAACATTGCCCTAGTTGCCAACACTGAAAAGGATTTTTGTTTTATGGCACTAGAAACAATTGTTGAAGAGACTGATTCTGAGGAAGTGGTGTCTATGTCTGAAAATGTGACTGATGGTGTTGTTGGTGAGATTGTTTCAGCTGAAGAATCTGAAGTGGAGGTTGTGAATCTATCAGACCCCTGGGGTAGTGATGACTGTGACTGCCAGTGTAACTGTGCCTTGATGGCTGCTGCTAAGGTATCTCCTCAAATCTTAAATGACTTGTGCTCAGACAAATGTATTGTAGCATTTGCTAAGATAAAAGAGGTGAATGAAAACTTTAGAAAGAAAATTTTGGATTCAGAAATTCAGGTTGAAAAATTAACAAAAGAGTTAAAATCAAAAATATCTGAAAAAGAGTCTGAAATCAGTAGTCTAAAACATGAAGCAAGCATAACCAAAGACCAGCTTCAGACTATGATAACAAAATATCATAGTTGTAAGAAGGAGCTTGAGTCCACCCAAGTTGAATGTCAGAAATGGGTGGAATCATCAAAGGGTTTTGAGATGATTGTCAACCAACAATCTAAAAGTCATGTGAAATTTGGGTTTGGTTTTAAAACCACTGATCAAGTTTCACAAACCACTGACAAAAAGGAACCACAGTTGGTTGAGGTCATCCCTACAAACTCAAAAGGTCAAGAAATCAAGGTTACTGAACCAAATGGCAAGAAAATCATTCTTGAAAAGTTGGAAGGTACACCCTCATTTGATGAAATTGAGAAATATCAATTCAAACCAACATGGTCAGATGAGTGTGAAGTCCTTGAAAATTTCAAACCAATGACCTTCAAAACCTCTGATGGCAAAATGGCACCACAAGCCAAGGTTATCCCTCTAGTAAGTCTTCCAACAGATGATGAAACATCTGTTGAAAAGAAGAAAGAAAAAGGGAAAGCAAAGAACAACTTGTTTTGTGATTTTTGTGAAAAGAAGAACCATGTCACCAAAAACTGTTTTCTTCTAAAAGCATATGACATCAACAAAACAACAAGTTTAAATGATTCAAAATCTAAAGAATGTGCAATCTGCAAGAAAAAGAATCACAAAACAAAAGAGTGCTTATATCTCAAAAATTTTGATGAAAAGATAAAAGAGTATAAAGCTAAAACTCTGGAGAGTCAAGTGATGAGTACTTCAAAAGGAAAATCCAAACAGACTTTTGAATCTGTCCAAACATCTGTTACCCAAAGTCTGAACAAAAACTCTGCTCCCAGAGAGGTTCAGGTAACAGATGCTCCACCTGTTAACAGATTACCAAGAGGATATGGACAACCCACTTGTCATCGTCTGCCACATGTTTATGATGAGCCCAAGAGGCCTTCAAAACCAAAAGTGAACAGACATCCTCATGGTTTTCATCAACTGATAGGAAATGATCAAACCTCTGCTGGACCAAGTGTTGACATACAAGCACTGGCAAATGGTCAAATGCAGCTGTTGAATCTAGTTCAAAAGCTAGTCCAAACCACTGATCATTCTTCTCAACTTAAGGCTGAGACAGCTAAGGACCCATCCAAAGCCAATTTGGCTTTGGACACTCACCAAAACTAAAATCCTTACTGATGTGCAGGGAGCTTCTGCTTGTTTAGACAGTTTATGGTATGTAGATAGTGGAGGCTCCAGGCACATGACTGGATGTAGAGCCCTTCTTCTGGACTTTCTTGCTCATAGAGGGGGTGATATATCCTTTGGTAATGATTCTAAAGGTAAAGTGTTGGGTTCTGGTACTGTCAAAGCAGGGAGACTTAAGTTTGAAAATGTTAATCTAATAGACAATCTAAAATTTAATCTACTTAGTGTATCACAAATGAGTGACAAAGGCTTTGGGTCATTCTTCACTAAGCAAACGTGTAAGATTGTTGGCCCAGAGGCTGTTGAAAAGATTAACACCATCATTGCTGAGAGCAAAGCACAACTTGTTGCTCACAGAAGTGGCAATGTGTATGTGGTTGATATGTTGAAGGATAATCCTACTGCAAATGTCTGTCTGTTCTCAGCTGCCTCTACAAAAGAGACAGAATTGTGGCATAGGAGACTTGGTCACACCAACCTTCAAACTATCAACTCACTCTCCAAACAAAACCTTGTCAGAGGTTTACCATCAAAAGAATTCAAATGTGATGAGCATTGTGTTTCCTGTTTAAAAGGCAAACAACATAAAAGCTCTTACAAATCCATTGATGAGTCCAAAACCAGTCAATGTCTACAAATGTTGCACATGGACTTGTTTGGCCCTGTAAAAATCATGAGTCTAAGAAGGAAAAGATTTTGTCTTGTCATAGTTGATGATTTTTCTAGGTTTACATGGACTTACTTTTTACACTCTAAAGATGAGACTGCAGGTATCTTGAAGGACTTTGTTACCAAAGTTGAAAAACAATATGACTTGCCAGTAAAAGTCTTTAGGAGTGACAATGGAACAGAGTTTAAGAATAAGGAGTTAGATGATTTCTGTGTGTCAAAAGGGATTGTAAGGCAGTACAGCATCCCAAGAACACCAGAACAGAATGGGGTGGTTGAAAGGAAGAACAGGACTCTCATTGAGGCTGCAAGAACAATGCTAGCAGATTCTGGCTTACCTCTGTCATTTTGGGCAGAAGCTGTAAACACTGCTTGTTATGTTCAAAACAGAGTTTTAATCAACCCTAGACATCAAAAGACTGCTTATGAAATTCTGTTTAAAATCAAACCACTGATATCATTTTTCAAAGTCTTTGGCTGTCCATGTTTCATTTTAAATCTTAAAGATTCCATTTCAAAATTTGCAGCCAAAGTGGATTGTGGATATTTTCTGGGGTATTCTTCTATTGCAAAGGCCTATAAAGTGTTTAACACAAGGACTAAAACAATAGAAGAAACTCTGAATGTAAAGTTCAATGAACTTTCTTCTTTAAAAATCCCAGCAAACCCTGCTGAGTTGTTTGATTTAGATAAATTCAAATTTGAAGATATTACTGTCAAAACTAACCCTGCAGGTACCCCACAATCTTCACAACAAGATTACAGAATAGATGTTGTGGTTCCAGACCACTACAATGTCTATCATGTATCAGAGGAAGCAGTGGTTCAAAACAACTGTCAAAACTCTGTCACAGCTGAGTCAGCCACTGTTGGCCAGTCTTATCTTCAATCCACTGATTCACCCAGCCAATCCACTGTTCAATCATCTGTTGACAAGAGTCAATCATCTGTTGACAAAAGTCAGTCCAATCTTACACCACTTGGACCCATTCCTCCACCACCATTTCAAACATCTGTTGCCTCTTCAGAAGTGCCAACAGATGTTATGACAACAGAGTCTCCAAACCTCTGTCCTTCACCACAAAATGCCATCATACCATATCAGGGAGATTTAATCTACCTAAGAGCTCATCCACCAGATCAAATCATTGGCAACATCAGAGAAGGTGTGCTCACAAGGAGCCAATCTTCAAACATCTGTCTTTTTGCAGGCTTTTTATCCCTTACACAACCTGTCAAGTACCAAGAGGCACTGAAAGACAACAGTTGGGTAGAAGCCATGCAAGAAGAACTCCTTCAGTTTAAAAGACAACAAGTATGGGAACTTGTACCACTGCCTAAGGATGTCTGTCCTATTGGCACAAAGTGGGTCTTCAAAAACAAAACTGATGAAAGGGGTATAGTTGTCAAGAACAAAGCCAGGTTAGTGGTTCAAGGCTTCAGACAAGAAGAGGGGATTGACTATGATGAAACCTTTGCCCCTGTAGCAAGGCTAGAGGCAATCAGACTCTTCTTAGCCTTTGCTGTCAACCACAACATCAAGGTGTTTCAGATGGACATCAAGTGTGCTTTCCTATATGGCAAAATTCAGGAGGAGGTCTATGTATGTCAACCACCTGGTTTTGAAGACACATTCCATCCTGATCATGTCTACAAGCTTAACAAAGCTTTGTATGGACTCAAACAAGCACCAAGAGCCTGGTATGAAACTCTCTCTACTTTTCTCTTATCCATTGGTTTCACTAGAGGTAAAATTGACAAAACCTTGTTTTTAAAATGGAAAGGAAAAGACTTAATGATTGTTCAAATATATGTGGATGACATCATTTTTGGATCCACATGTAATAAAATGTGTGAGGAGTTTAGGGAACTCATGACAGCAGAGTTTGAAATGAGTGCTATGGGTGAACTTCAGTGCTTTCTTGGTCTCCAAGTAAAGCAACTGCAAAATGGTACTTTCATTCATCAAAACAAGTATGTGAAAAACTTGTTAACAAAATTTGAGATGAATGATTGTAAGCCATGTAGTACACCCATGAGCACTGTCAAGCCACTCACTGATGATGAAAAGGATGAACTTGTTGATCAGACACATTATAGATGCATGATTGGGTCTTTATTGTACTTAACAGCATCCAGGCCAGACATTATGTTTGCAACCTGTGTGTGTGCTAGATCTCAGGCTTCTCCTAGAAAGTCTAACCTTATTGCTGTGAAAAGGATCTTCAGATACCTAAAAGGTGCTCCCACACTTGGTATCTGGTATCCTGCTAATGGAAACATTGAGCTTTCAGGTTATTCAGATAGTGATTTTGCTGGCTGCCATACCACAAGGAAGTCCACATCAGGAGGGTGCCAGTTTCTAGGGAATGCCTTAGTTTCTTGGCAAAGCAAAAAGCAAGCAGCTGTTTCAACATCTACTGCTGAAGCTGAATACATTGCTGCTGCAAGCTGTACAGCCCAACTTATGTGGCTTCAAAATCAACTACTGGACTTTGGGGTAACAGCACTTAGGACTCCACTCATGTTGGATAGCCAAGCTGCTGAAAATATCATCAAAAATCCAGTCTCACACTCAACCACCAAGCACATAGATATCAGACATCATTTTGTCAGGGATAGCTATGAAAAAGGTTTGATTTCTCTGCACCATGTTCCAACAGAGGATCAGTTGGCAGATGTGCTGACAAAAGCTTTAGATACATCTACCTTCACAAATCTGATCTCTCGAATTGGAATGTTAAACATGGATTAAAAACAACAAAAATGTTTTCAATAAAACATTAAAATGTTTCAGAAAATCAAATTTTGCTAAAATAACACTTTGGTTGAAAAATCTGTTTTAAAACCACTGATTAAGATAAAACAACCACTGTTTTATTAAAACCACTGTTAGTTGAAAAATCTGTTTCAAACATCTGATCAGGTAAAACAACCACTGTTGGTTGAAAAATCTGTTTCAAACATCTGATCAGATAAAACAACTGTTTTCATCAGTCTTTTGGTTAAACAACAGAGGTTGGCAACAGAGGTTTAACAAAACAGCTGTCTGCCACCAGATGTTTCAACCATCAGATGTTTGCCACATCAGCGGTTTCACCAGTGCCTATAAAACCCTGTTCTTTCCCCCAACAGCAGTTTTACTGTCTCATTGTATTCAAAATACTAAAAACCGCTTTCGTCTTCCTCATAACCCTCAATCAAAGATCATTACTTTCATAATCAACATCCATTAAAATGGAACTTCAAACAAAAGCCACTCACAATTTCCTTCCATATTTGGTTAAAACCGAAGACAACACACCATTTCATTCCACCATTGACATCATAAATAACTCGAAATATAAAAATATTCTTGTTGCTGATGCCCCTATTCACCTAGAAACACTCCAAGAATTTTGGGCAACTGCTGAGGTTTTATACCAAGACAAAAAGCCTACGTCCATAATTTCAAAAATTGGAGCCACCAGTATCGCCATAACCCCTGAGATCATCTCCACTACCTTCTCACTGAACGACTTGTCAGGTATGGAAACTTTTCCAAAAACAGAGCTTCACACTGAGTTTCAAGAGAGGGGGTATGATGCTCAAATGACTGGTTCCACACTATATAAAAAGTTTTTCCCACCAGTCATGAAATTTTTCTTCCATACCCTCCTCCTCTGTGCCTCTGCCAAGACTACATCCTTCAATGAAATCCCATTGAGGATACAATACTTGGGATATGCTATGTTGTCAGACTCTGACTTCAACCTATCTCAGGGATTGTTTTCAGACTTGGTATCAAATGTGAAAGCCATAAAATCTGGCTCAAACAATGCTTTTCTGCTCTACCCTAGAATTCTAAGTGTAATTCTACAAAAGCTTTTACCTGAAAAGGATTTTCAAAAGGGAGAGTCATTTAAAATGAAAAGTTTAACTGATGAAACTTTTACTAGAATGCTGGGTTCTTCAACCCAAGAAAAAGCACAAAAAGTTCAAAAAGTTTCGAAAACACAACCAAAGAGGACAAAGACAACAACTGTTGTTGAAACCTCTGTTGGTGAGCCCACTGCTCCTGGTGATCATGGCACTTCATCCAGTGCTGTGAAACCCACACCAGCCACCAAAAGAAAACGTCCATCCACCAAAACAACCACCAAACCCAAAAAGGGACTTCTGGAAGATGAGATACCAGAAGCTAACCCTGTTGCATCACCAAAGCAACATGAAACCACTGTTGTTACTTCCTCACAACAGTTGGAGATATCTCAACCCAAGCAAACTCCTCAAGATTCCTCACAAAAGGAACTTGTTGCAAGCCAAAGGGAACCTCAAACTGAGGCATATGAGTCACTTGATCATATGTTTACAAGCCCATCTCCCAGGGCTAATCAGCTTGTTACTCCACCTACATCACAATGCAACCCCTGTTTGAGGCTATTGATAAAACTCAGGACAACCCCAGTTCCTCTCAATCACCTATCACTGAGAGTATGCCACTACCAGTGACTGGGACTGAGGAAAATCAATCAGCCATCCCACAAACAGATGAGGAGGTTATACTCCCAGAAGTACATGTTACTTCTGATGAGGTTTCAAGAGAAGCAGCCACTACTGCTGTTGAGACCATTGTCTCACAGCAGGACAGTGGTTACATTGCTAAGACTTCCTTGAAGGCAACAACTGCTGAAGACACAATTGTGTCTCCAAAAACAGTTGGAAGTCCCCAGAACCAAGACCAAGGGGCAGCAGGTTCTTTCTCCATGGACTCACCTCCTAGGACTGAACCAGCTAAAACTACCTCTGGTAGGGACTCAGATGATCCTATTAATTTAGGTGATGAGTCAAAATTACAAGAATTGACGGTTAAAGTTCAAAACCTTGAATCCTCTGTTGCTGACATCAAATCTGATGTCAAGTCAATTTTGGAAACATTGAATAACTTTACAAAGAGTCAACCATCAACTGCTGATGTTGCTAATGAGCTATGGAAATCTGTTTCCCCCATCATCATAGCTCATCGAAAATTAGCAGATCAGACACAAGAAACCTACATGACTGTGATCAGAAACATGGTTGATGCCAGATTCAATGATACAAAGGCTGATATCAAGGTGATCAAAGACCACTTGCTGAAGACCACTGGCTCTGCCCCTACCACAATTCTCAGAGATGAAGATGATGATGAATTCACTGCTGATGATGCCAAAAAGGGGGAGAGTGGCAGAGATAGGCTACCAAAACTAAAAACACAAAAAGGGAAGAAGCCAACTGCTGACAAACCAGGGTCACCCAAATCAGCTCCACAAACACAACAACCAAATGTTCAGTTCCCTGTCTCTGAACCAGCTCCAGCATCAAAGGCAAAAGAAGTTGACACTTCAGCTAATGAAAGAGCTGAAAAGGCTGCTGAAGACAAAATGAAAAGGGCTGACACATTGGAGGTAAAGGCAGAGAGGTTGGTACAACTGAAAAAGGAACAGCAACAGGAAGTGAAAGATGTGGGCACTTCAAAGAGAAGGAAAATGCCAGCCAAACACACTAGAAAACCACCTTCCAAATTAACTGCTGAAACTCCTGTTGTACAAACACCTGTTACCACAACCACTGCTCCACAAACCACTGCCACCACAACCTCTGTTACCCAAACCACTGAACCTAAAACCACTGCTAAAACATCTGCACAACCCAAACCAGTAACCAAACCAACCACAACTCAACCAACTCCCAAACCTACTCCAACACACACCACTACCAAACCTACTTCAACACAACCTAAAACTCAAACAACTGCTGGTTCCACAAAAGGACCAACAGATGTTTCTCAATCCACTGCTACATCCTCATCCTCACCCAAAATCTTGTATAGCAGAAAAAGGAAATCCACCTTTGTTATACAAGATGAAAACATCCACAACACACCACCTAACACCCCAATCACATCCACACCAGTCAATGCCATTCCACTCTCATCTTACTCACCACACACTGACCAATTCAGATCACACAGACCACCACCAACCATCACACCATTGGCTGAGAAGTATCCCCTTGAGTTGGATTTAATCAAGGGGGAACTTCAATCCTTCTATAATACTGATCAGCCATCAGAAAGATCCTTCCCTTCTCTTAAAGGCTTCCCTGTTCCACCTAATCTAGACACATATCTCAAATACAAGGGTGAACAGGCTGATGCTGTCATCAAAGAGAAGTGCAAAGGGAAGGATGACAGGACTGCTCAGGGCATCCATTCAGCAGAGCTTAGCAAACTCAGAAGGATTGAAGACTATGCTAAGACCCTGAGCAACTCCATGTCAACCATGCCTCTCAGCAGACACTTGGAGATGGAAGTAAGGGATTCACTGCTGGAACAGATCTTGGCATCCAAGCCTTATAAAGCAACAAAGAATCAATTTACAGGCTGGACCACACATGCTCTAAGAGAAGAACTAATCAGAATAGAGAACATGGCCAAGAATCCTCCTGCTAAGGTCTCTGCCCCTGATTTCAAAAAGGGGAGAGATGAAGCTAGAGCCTTGAAATTCAGAAGAATGAGACAAGAGCTTGTAGCAGCTAAGTATGGAGAGATGAAATCTGTTGCCAGATGGTCAGAAATCAGGCTAATTGAGACATATAAAAAGCTTGAACAAGAAAGAAAGACCAATCCTGATCTTCCAAGAAAACCAGTGTATGATGATGCTCCCAAGAAACCCTCTCAGGCCTTTACATTAGATAGCTTGCTTGCAACCTCTGATCTATCTATTGCTGCTCAAAGGCAATACAAGAAGCAGAAGGAAATGTCTGAAGAAGACACAAGGAAGTTCACTAATACTTATGTGAAAGAGGGGATCTTGAACCAAATCAGATCTTTTTCTGATCCTGTGTCAGACAGGCTCAGAGAACTCATTGGAAGGCCACCATCACCAAACTTATCCAAAATAAAGATGCATCCCAGTCACTCCTCTGATTCTAAAATTCTAAAATGGAAGTCTGATAAAGAGACCCATGAATTGACATTGCTCAGATCAGATGGTAGTGTTCAGAAGTTGAGCATGGATGAGGCACCTGGCCTAAGTGCTGAAGATCTCCAGTCACTTCTAAACTTGACACTGGATAGAGATGCTGAAGACCTCTTCTCTCTGCACTTTGAATTGCAACTAAAAGGGCAAATTAGAGAAAGTCTGATGAGGAATAAAGATCAAGAATAAAGCAGAGTTTTGGCATCATCTGTTCTAGGGGGAGATTGTTGGGTCTGCTGACCTGGAGAAGAACAGATGATTGAAAGCCAAAATATACTAAGTGTTGATCAAGAATAAATAACAGAGTTTACAAGAAAGCTTCCTCCAAAGAACTGCTGACTCCAAACTGCTGATGGTTAAACAACTGATACAAGACAACTGCTGCTGATGAAAGGTCTGATGAAGAAAGTCTGAAGAGCAAAAGTCTGATAAAGAACAAGTACTGATCAAGATCTGAAGAACAAAGGTCTGTTGAACCAACAGCACTTTGGTTCAACAGATGTTAAGAAGACATCAGAGTTTATAGCTTAACAGAGTTTCCCTTCAGTAGTTTCAATGTAACAGTAGTTTATTGTTTATCAGATGTTGTAGTTTGTTAGTCAGTTAGGGGTCGCTTTCTAGGTGACGTCAGCTATGTGATCATCAGAGGTTTGTACTTGTCTATAAATAGAACAGTACTTGTACTGTTCTATTTGTCACTCGTCATTCTCTCTAAGACAAACAAACTCTGAGTGATCAGGCTGAGGGGGAGTGATAATTGTACCTTTGTAATCTTTCAACTTTAATGAAAGCTTTCGATTGATAACAATTATTCTCTATGTTTTGATTATTCTTTATTCCGCTGCACTTTCCATTTATACTTCATTCATATTACATCATTAATCAAAACAATCCAATACTCAGATCCTAACAATGTGGATTTCAAAATCCTAAAACTTTTAAATTTTTTGTCGATTTTGTGTTTTGACGTTTGTTTTTGTTTTCAGTAATACAGATGGCTGAGGAACAGGAAAATGTTGAGATTCCAGTGGAAACTGTGTTTCCAGATAAAGTCCCAGAACCTGTTCAAGAAGGTGAATCATCAAGCGGCAGCAAATGGCCATTCGAGAAGAATCATAAGTGCTGTGCGTATCTAGGTGACGTAGAGAAGAACGTGGAGTTTGCTGAGATTATTAAGTTTATGAAGAGAAGCAGAGTAGTTTATGCTTTGGCTACACCGACTATTATCTACAAGGATATAGTTGAAGATTTCTACAACAATGCTAAGTATGATTACTTTGATAATCAGACTGTCATAAAGAGCAAGATTCAAGGAATGGAGATGTTTATTACTGAGTCGGATATCAGAGAAGCTCTCCAGATCAAGTTTGAAGTTAGAGAAGATCCAAGAGAATTGTCGTGGACTGAGCAGAAAGCTTGTTTCCTTAGGATGAAATACAAAGGACCTATCACTGATGGTTCAATGTACAAAGGGAAACTAAGCGTGCAGTTCAAGTATTTTGCTCACATCATTATACATGTGTTTGGATGTGTTAGTGGAGGATATGATGTGATGAGAAAGAGTTTGAGCTCATTAATGGTTGCGTTGACTCTCAACAAACCATTTAATGTTGCTAGGATGATATTGGATCACATGCTGGAGATGCTGAAAGGGTTGAAGGTTAAGAAGTTCATGCTTTATCCTAGATTCTTGATGATGATCTTTGATCACAAGTATCCTGATTTGAAGAAAGATCCAACCCAGATACTTGCTCAGGATCACATGAACATTCGTACTTTGGTAAGAATGAAGGGATATAAGGGTGTGCCAGACAATGAGAGGCCACCGTATAGAAGGTTGTTTGGAGCCTTAGCTAGAGAGGATTACAATGATCCAGGAAAGAATACAGCAAGGCATCCTGATAGTGATTCTGACAACGATGATCCCTTAGTATATGCTGATGCTAGTACTAAGAGGAAAAGACAAGTAGTCAATCCTGGAGCCAAAGGGAAGGGCAAAGGAAAGACTGATCAGGGAAGCTCGAAGCAACAGGCTGTGAGAAAGAAATCTACTGCTAAGAAAGGTACAAGTTTGGTGGATGAAGATTCTGTAGATTCAGAAGAAACAGAGGAGGAGGAACAGTGGGATTCGGATGCTGAAAATCTCCGGGCCACCAAACGTAAGGCCACTATGGTTGGTGAGTCTGAATCATTAAACAGATCGATTGCAGAAGCTGAGAAGAGCAAGAAGTCTTGTTAGTGCTGAGGATGAAGTGTTGGGTGTGAATATGGATGAGTTGAATGAAGGAGAAACTGTAGTCGTTAACTTGCCCAAGCCTAAACACAAAACCATGGCTAAGAAAACAAGTTCAAAGCAACTGAGAGAAAAAGAGTTAGCACAACTCTTGAGAGGAAAAAGATTACCTGAAGCTGGAACGTCATCAAAACAATCTTCACCAGTCACAAAGAAACAAAAGACTAAAGAGGCAGCAACATTACCAGTGGATGAGTTCAATGTAGCACTGGATAATGTACTTGATATGTTTAGAAAGCCTCAGAAGGAGAAGGAAACTGAAGTTGAGCCATCTAGATCTAAATCCAAGTCAAAGAAAGTCACTGTGGATGACGAGGTTATGAAGCAGGTGAATAAGAGAATGGATGATATGATGAAGATGATTGTGGCTCAGCAAGCAGAAATAGCCAAGTTCAAGCAAAATGAAGAAAAGATGCTTCAGATTGTAGTAGCTTCTAAGTCTAATCAGGATGAGATTGATGAAAAGGTGAAGAAGCTAGAAGCTAAGAACAAAAAGCTTGAAGGAAAGTGTTTGAGAAACAAAAACAGGTTTAAGGCTATTAAAGAAGATAACAAAGAGTTGAAGGCTGAGAATAAACGCCTTAGTGAGCTGATTGACAACCTGTACAATGTTGCACCCAAGCTGAAGGAGGGTGAAGAAGACAAAGAAAAAGAAGTGGAACAGGTTGATTATGAACCATCTGAGTCTGATAAAGAGAAAGATGATGATGAAGATGATGAAGAATCGGAAAAGAGTGATGATGAGGATGATAATAATGATGATGATGATGATGCTGAGGGTTCTGGAAGTCAAAAGGATGATGAGAGTAGCAGTGATGATGATAATGATGGAGGAGATGATACATCGAAGTTTACTTTTGAGAAAAGACCACCTTCAAAGAAGAAGAAAGACACTGGTGAATCAAGTTCGAAAAAGAAGAAAGGTGAGAATGTTGATTCGGATGAGAGTGTATTCTGGAATGAGAAGGTGAGGTCCTTGACTGATGATGCTAAACAAGTCTATAAGGACATGTTAGAAAGAAGAGAATGGACCATTGAGTTCACAGGTCGTTTTGCTGAAATATTCCAAACTGACGAAATGAGATACGAATTGGAATATAACGATCCTGATCTTGAAGAAGGGGAAGTACCTGCATCTATGGCAAAGGAGATTTTGGATTTGCACAGAGAGTAGGGGAAAACATTTGAAGAGTTTATTGTTGATGAGTCGATTCCACATATTCCTGAGAAGGATATTGGAAGTCACTCTGATGATAAAGATACCCCTGAGTTTGAAGAAGTTGAAATAGAAGATATAACACATGAGGAATACCCACAATACTTTAGACAAACTGATGAAGATGTGGTGTTTCCTGATTTTACTGAGATTCCTAATACTTCTGCAAAGAAAAAGGCTAAGCAGAGAAGTGCTGAGTTTGTGGAGAAGGTATTTGGAGCTGATAAGCCAGAATCTTCAAATAAGTCTGATGAATTGAAGAATTATTTGAAGAAGTTAAGATTAATGGATGAGAACCGACCGAAGCCTGAAGCTCAAGGAAACTTTTATAGGTTTCACAATGCTAAGTTCAGAGGCAGAGCTCTTGGGTGGACATATTTAGGCAGGCTGAAGTGTCTAGCTGCCAAGTGGGAATCAGGGATCTTGTATTTTTACAGATTCATTGACTTGCTAACTCTACCGTACTGGGCGGTTAGAGATTTATGCAGATTCCCTATGTCTGGTGCTTCAGTTAATAATACTCATGTCGGTTGGTGCGCAGACAAGCTGGTTTGGGAAAGCAAAACTAGATGGAATAGATTCAAACCACAATATCCCCGGAGGAAAGTTCACAGGGATATTGATCCCAGAACCAAGCTGAAACGGGTTACCTTGATTTATAAGGCACCTGAAGTGATGAGGAAGATACCTTTGATGCCCATGCCACAACACTTCAGTGCTGACTTCATTTTCTGGTATTACGATTGGAGAAAGGCAGAAGCGGTGATTGTGTTGAGAGATGGAAAGGATAAATACAAGCATGTGCATGTATTTGATCCTATGTGGTTGATAAATTGCACTTTCGAAGACATCATCATGCTCTTTTATAATCCGATTCATCATGAGCCGAACGATGCAGATCAAGCAAAGAAATACACTCAAGTAGTTGGTATTTGCTTTGCATATGACATAAATGCTGGTAGTAATTTGGAGGGAAAACTTGGCAAAATGGTGAAGATGGCAAACGTGTCAAAACCGGTGAAGAGAAGGTTAGAGCCTGAGATGACGAAAGAACAGAAAAATTTGCTCAGAATCAAGTTGCTGAACAAAGCCATGGACGAGGACAGAAAACGATCCAATCAATAGTCGAGGGGGAGTTTGTAGATGCGTTTTGCGACTAGTGATTGGATAGTTAACATGTGTTAAGTAGGCTGGATTGGGCGAATGAAGAAGAAGTGGGCGAAGGTGAATACTGAATGGGCGAAGGTAGATCAAGAATGGACGAAACTGGAACTGGACTATACTGAAGATACACATTCGACCATGAGAATGGGCGAATGTGGAAAAGCCTCACATTCGACCATTCACAATGGGCGAATGTGCAGTGCCTATATATAGATTTTGTGATTTTGTAATGTTAAGGGAGTCATTAGGTGTGTGTTTTGAAGTGTTGTTCCAGGAGAGTTTGAGAGAGTCTGTGTGTGAGTTAGATTAACTGTTTTGAGATTGTAATCAACTTTATGAAGGTGTTAATCTATGAAAAGTATTGAAAATGACTTTGATTGTGTTTTGATTTGAGTTTACATCAGTTTGTTCAAAGCTAGGGTTTCCGCACCTGGTTTTGTAACTTGTATGATCATATAATCCTGTTTTCGTGTCAAATCACATCCTATACAAAGTATTGAGAATCCGGTTACGGACCGAACTCGCGGATCGATTACACATAAACAACTCGGTTTCAGACGGGGAATTCGAGATGAGACAGAAATTAACGATAACAACGTCATCACAGATTCGTATTAATACAGAAACGGTTACAGACACTGTCATCAGTAGGATAAACATCAATCTCGTGGCCGGGGGAGGTCGGGCATGACCTCCCCCTTGAGAGCATTCAAAGTACCAACTCAAATCACCAAATGAACAATAACACATGAGATTGCTATTTATAGTCCAATACACGATTTCCAGGTTCGCCCCTTTATGATGGTCGAATGTGGAGTATTTCCACATTCGCCCATTTGTGTTGGTCGAATGTGGAAAACTTCCACATTCGCCCAGTTATATAGGTCGAACTTGGCTCAGTGTATTGTCCTATATTTTACAAATGCGTCAGATCCATAAAATGCCCTTATGGATCACCACAATCTCATGTAACACTATACCTAGACTCAACCCTAGTCTATTCGACAGTGACGTCCACAGAAAGTGCATCAACAATCTCCCCCTTGGACGTTGCTGGCGAATCCACAAAAACTCTTGCACATCAACAGATCAGAATCACAGGTCTCCCCCTCAATACATGCACCATTGCATTAAGTTAGAAAAACAATATCCTTCGTGAACCGACCAAGTAATGCACTACGGACCCTCAGCATCAATACGCAGGAAGTCAGCTAGACCACGTATATCATTTGCTCCAGATCACCTAGTTACGCCAATGTGAAGTCGACAATGTAATGCACTGCAGTCTCGTAGCATCAGTACCCAGGAATGTCATCTTGACCAAGTACATCACGCGCAATCCAACTAGCCTGATAAGACCCCTACTAGAAGGATTCCATACTAACCGATCAGATATTCAACATAACACGTAGATACCACCACTAATTTACGTCTCATATCTGCACTTAACCTTTGCATCACCCTTCACACCAACTGGAGAAGTCTAACTGTCAGTACCCAATTAAACATCTCAAATGTGACTATGTGCAAAACAATCCACTCGAACATTAGTATTTCTATGAAATTCTTCATCTGTGCTGACTGTGATTGCATTAACACATTCTTCTCAGTCAATAATTGTTGAAGTATCAGACACATCGTTACATCAACAATCTCCCCCTTGACTGATGCTTCACCAAGTTTCTCTGAGATCCCGTATGATAAATCAATCATGTTCTTGAATAACTTCATCTGTTCGACAGAATACAAGCCGTAGACGAGTGAAACAAGCAATCATAAGTTTTCATCAGGAACTACCAGTACTAATTGAAGGACTTGAAATACTTCAGAAACTGAAGTTTTCGGACAGAGCCAACAATATCTACCAATAGCTCTTGAAATCTTCATGACTGTGATCTTGAAACTTTCGTTGAACCTACGTGCCACATGACTCCTACTAGGATACCTCATTACTTTCAGAACCTTGAAATCTCAAACTTGATTTCCTTCTTCTTAACAACTCTTCAAAACAAGTTCCTTCAAACATACAGGAACTGGGTTGACTGTTCTCTTCATGCGGAATAAAAATCTGTTCTGTTTTCTGGCCCAAAATAGTCATTTGAATCTGATTATATCATACTGTTGATTCTCATGACTACCCCACATTAAAAACTGTTTCATCATCATCAATTCTTCAACAAATTTGGGTAAACCTCATCACCATTCTTCCGAAAATCTTCAAAAATAGAAAATTTTCGAAATTTTTTAGGCCTTAAATCTACATTCGCCCCCGGGAACTCCACTTTCGCCCAAAATAGAGACCCGAATGTAGAATATGAAAAATACTTTTCACTTTCGCCCATTTTCACTCACGTTCGTCCACTTTCTATCCACCTTCGCCCGCCCGATGAACCGAAGGTGGAAAATGTCACCCGAATGTGAAAATCAGCATAACACAATTCCAGGTTCGCCCAAAACATGCTACATTCGCCCAGTAGAATTCCACATTCGCCCAGTGGAATTCCACGTTCGCCCGCCCGACATTCTGAAATGGGCGAATGTGCAGACTGAACATGTTCTTGATCAATATTTTCTTCAAATCAGTCCATAATCACTCTAATTCTTTGAATATGATGATGAAACTTGTTCAGAAAGGTGCGGAAATGAAAACCTAACCCTCGAATTCACAAAAACATGGAGAAATCACATGATTTCGGGTTCAATTAAGAATCTAGGGTTTCTAGGGTTTCAACCTTTCAATCAAAATCTGAATTTTACGTCTGAAAACATGAAAAACGAGCTGTGATTGATTCAAACGACTGTTAGATCGTTCAAATCGGTACCACGGCTCTGATACCAATTGAGAATCCGGTTACGGACCGAACTCGCGGATCGATTACACATAAACAACTCGGTTTCAGACGGGGAATTCGAGATGAGACAGAAATTAACGATAACAACGTCATCACAGATTCGTATTAATACAGAAACGGTTACAGACACTGTCATCAGTAGGATAAACATCAATCTCGTGGCCGGGGGAGGTCGGGCATGACCTCCCCCTTGAGAGCATTCAAAGTACCAACTCAAATCACCAAATGAACAATAACACATGAGATTGCTATTTATAGTCCAATACACGATTTCCAGGTTCGCCCCTTTATGATGGTCGAATGTGGAGTATTTCCACATTCGCCCATTTGTGTTGGTCGAATGTGGAAAACTTCCACATTCGCCCAGTTATATAGGTCGAACTTGGCTCAGTGTATTGTCCTATATTTTACAAATGCGTCAGATCCATAAAATGCCCTTATGGATCACCACAATCTCATGTAACACTATACCTAGACTCAACCCTAGTCTATTCGACAGTGACGTCCACAGAAAGTGCATCAACAAATTGGAACACAAAAATAATAAAATAATATTCTTAATAAACTAAATTCAAAATCATAATCATTAAGTTTGGAATTCGAGCCTCTTTTGAGATAAAATAAAAATTTCTTTGACCCATGTACAATATTGAAAGATATCCTCATTTTGTTGTATATACTCTGTTTTATAACATCTGTTGACTTATCAACACATATTCTCACACAAGGTCTAAATGTTTAAAGTATCCTCATTATATTCTATATCCCGTTTACCACATCTGTTGACTTCTTTGCCATTGACATCAGAACAAAACACAAACACAAACACAAACAAAAGAAGTACGACCACAACAGTTTGTATCTAAACATCATCAACTTCGAAAACCCTAATGTTTCTGAACAGATTCTAGATATTGTTTTATAGATTGATGTTTTTCTTTGATTGTAAGAATCTTTGAAAAACAACAATTCCAACTCCATTACCAACGGAATGTTGGTAATCCATTTTTCTTTGAGTGTAAGAATCTTTGAGAAAACTGGTGGAAAGACATTTGAATGTAATATCATTATGCATATATGCGATGGAGAGTTGCAAAGTGAAAAAAGTTGAACGAATATAAAGTTGGAAAATGACCATTGGGAATTCCGCCCCTTTTATAGGGTGAATAAACTAACTATCGGTAAACTTGATTTTGAAATATAAGTTGCATTTCATGTAAAAGATAAAGTTGGAACTTATTTTTTGGACCTTTTATAAAGAGAAAGACAATTGGAACACAAAAATAATAAAGTAATATTCTTAATAAACTAATCTCAAAATCATAATCATTAAGTTTGGAATTCGAGCCTCTGTTGAGATAAAATAACAATTTCTTTGACCCATTGTACAATATTGAAAGATATCCTCATTTTGTTGTATATACTCTGTTTTATAACATCTGTTGACTTATCAACACATATTCTCACACAAAGTCTAAATGTTTAAAGTATCCCCATTATATTCTATATCCCGTTTTACCACACCTGTTGAGTTGTTATCAAAATTTGTCAAACATCTATTGAGTTGTTTTAAAACGGAGTTTCAAAGTTGTAATAATTACTTGCCAGTGGCGATAGCTAAAAGTCTATGAGACCCACTGTAGAAATGAAGAATCTAGATTATTTTATTTACAAAATCGGCACTTATTTATTGTGTATAGTAGATATTTTTACTATTAAATAATTAAAAAATATTACCCTTAATTTACATTTTTAATTTTTTTATTTTAACCAAACATTAAAAAGTGATTAATTTTACAAAAATTACTTAACACAAAACTTATAGGAAAAATATCATTTTTCCTATAAATATTACTTTTAACTATACTGTTTTTACCAATATCTGTTAACTTACCAACAAATTTGTTCTAGGTTCGAAAATCCGTTGTACAAAGCCTAAAAGATGTGAACTATAACCATGTTTTGCCACAAAGGTGCCATCATTTAACAATTATATTCTACAATCTCACTAAGCGCATCAATATGTTTCTTAATGAGCCCTGAATTTTATCAACCTGAAAATAATAGTAAACAAAACGTTTCAGATCAAAGACAACAACTCTCACATAGACAAACACATGATCACAATATCTGCTTATTAATATTTAATTTATTATAAGTAAAGACCTCAATTATTATTGGTCTGAACAGCGGTTCGTCTATCGAGGCCAACAAACAGAGTTAATATTATATCTTATATATTATTATAAATAAAGACCTCATTTATTATTGGTTTGAACAACTGTTCGTCTATCAAGGGCAACCAACAAATGTTATTGAGCTAAATAGTGCTAAAAATTAAAGTCAATCAATAATCTGTTAACTTTAAAGCACCAATAAGAAAGTATAATAAATTAACTATAAACAAAACATGAAGATCAAACACAGAACATGTATAATAAATTAAATTGAATATGAAATAAATAATAATAGACAAACCAAAGAAAAGAGTTTCTTTCTAGAGCATTGAATCTTATAAACCTGAAAATAAACAAAAACAAAACATGAAGATGAAACACAGAACATGTATATATAATATAGTAACGAAAAACAAAACATGAAGATCAAACACAGAACATGTATAATAAATTAAATTAAATTAAATAAAGAATAATAGACAAACCAAAGACAACAGTTTCTTGATAAAACATTGGTTCTTATCAACCTAAATATAACCATAAACAAAACATGAAGATGAAGCACAGAACATGTATATATAATATAGTAACCGAAAACAAAAAATGAAGATAAACACAGAACATGTATAATAAATTAAATTAAATAAAGAATAATAGACAAACCAAAGACAAAAGTTTCTTCATAGATCATTGATTCTTATAAACCTGAAAATAACCATAAACAAAACATGAAGATAAAACACAGAACATGTATATATAATATAGTAACCAAAAACTAAACATGAGATCAAACACAGAGCATGTATAATAAATTAAATTAAATAAAGAATAATAAACAAATCAAAGACAATCGTTTCTTGATAGAGCATTGATTCTTATAAACCTGAAAATAACCATAAACAAAACATGAAGATCAAACACAGAACATGTTTATATGTAACACCCGACCCCTCTCACCACCAATATTGTCCGCTTTGCTACGATGGGTCGCCCATCCAGAGCTCACGGATTTGCTTTTGGTTTAAGTTCACGTAATCACATACAGTTTAAACATAGTTTCACAGAAGCACGTAATTGCAATCAATCTCAATCAATTAGTTCACAATCTTCTAGTTTAACAATTCACCAACGTCCGGGGTTCACTACTCATGTATATAGTTTGGTAATTCCTCGAATTACCACTTCATGCAGTTATTAACCTATAACTTTGCAACGTGTGACTTATCTAGCTAACCCTAGTTACCTAGGATGCAAAGAATGTAACTAGAGTTTAGTAAAGTGAGAACCTGAAATTGCGGGGTATCACATCATCCCCAAGTTGGAAAGAATTTCGTCCCGAAATTCAGCAAGTAAACAATAAAGCCAGCTAGAAAAAGTGTGCTTGGTTCCCGGATGTCACATCATCCCCAAGTTGAAAGGAATTTCGCCCCAAAATTCACTTTGAAAAAGCTGTTTTATGTTCAGCGTTTGATCTATGCACAGGTTCAGGTTCGGTAAAGAGATGTGGGTATTTGAGCCGCATTTAATCCCTGCGTTCCCATGTATATTCCTGTCCTAGACGGGAATTCCATCGTACCTTAACAATAGGTATGGTGCTTTGTCTAAGTTTCTTGATGCCCTGCTCAAGAATTTCCACTGGTTCCAATCTGTCACACCCTCAAATTTCCACTGCGGGGTTTTACCGCGAGGCGCATGACAAACCAGGATGCATAGCCATAAGTATCATGAATGACTCTAAATGCCCAAACCATTTAGTTCGTTGTTGTAAAATAAGTTTCATAGTTTAACCAAACATTTTAAAGTAGTTGCGGAAGCATAAATAAAGAAAACAGTTCAACATAACATTTGCGCAAAACAACGCGCCTAAAACAAAAATTAAAAGTTCAAAATATTAAAGTGTTCATATCCCCAAGACACAATATGATGCATGCTCTAATCGTGCTCCAAACCTAGAGACCTACAAAAGCATGCTAGTGTGTGTCAACATAAAGTCGGTGAGTTCACAGTTTGGATAACAGGTATAAAGTTGTCAAAAACCCAAATGTTAAAGTGTCATCAGTTTAAGCGTGTCAGGGGTAACTAGCCCACTCATTGTAACTAAACATGTGATTATTGGGAACCTTCAGAAATGTGTTAACATACGTTAAACTGCCTTAGTACTAGTATCTATCAACACTAGTAAGAAAGATATGATCAGAAGTTCATGAACGTGACACAAGCACCTCAAGCATGAGGTTGCTGCACAACCTAATAGCGCTATCAACTAATACCCCGTTTGCCTCCAGCGATTAACCCAATAATATGTAAGGACTTTCAGTGATAGAGTGTGTTTAGTTCACAAAGGACAGTTAAAGTTTTAAACTGATAAAAGCGTGATCCACACAAGGAATCGTAAAAACCCGACCCACACAAGGAGTCAAAATCCGACCCACACTAGGAGTCAAAACCTGAGATGTAAGAGTAGTCCCAAACTGGACAAGAAAACGTTTTGTAAGTTGTCTCAAACCCGAGACGCATGCCTTTGAGAAAAGAGTAGTGAAACTCACCTTTGGTTGCAAGCAAATTATCCAAACTCCAAAACAATAAGGTGCTACCGACTCCCTATTACAAGTGTCACTAAGTGAGTATATGTGCATAGCCAATACAACATATAACCCGTTTGTCCAAGACGTTTAAACGTTCAAAACCGTGTATGTGACACCTAGTGATTCTACATGCATAAGTAAACCCTACGAACCCGTTGGTGAACATATTGAGTAACATCAGTTTTATACTTCCTATACATCCCACATAAGTTTCCATACAAGTTCATGTCAAATACATACCACATAGGACTCCAAGTAGTCACGTAAACATACTCTACGCAATCTGCGTTTTCAGGGCAGATTGTGTGCTGTGGAAAACAATTTATTTAAAATACTTAGCAAACGAATTAAACTCCCAAAGTTTTACTGAATATTCTATGGGATTTACTTGACAATCCATATTTTTTTTGTCTCGAAACCAAACACAAAAATTATGAAAATTCGTACAACACAACTATGTCTAGAAAGTTTTCACAACAGGTCAGTTTAGTAGAAAAATTACCAAATACTGTGTAGTCACCCAAACGGGGTGAATCCACTTGGAGAAGCCAAGTATTCCAATGTTGACCTACTGTCCAAATTTCATAACCTAACTCTTTATAGAACTCAAGTTATGATCGTTTAAAGTTGACTCAGTTTACAAGTCCGAAAATCTAATTTGACCCTTATTCAAATAAAATTCCAAAAACTACTCAAACGACGTCCAAATCAGACGATTTTGCCCATTATGAAAAGCTAAGACCATGTATAATACAACCATGCAAAGAAATCATCAAGCTTTATATATTAAAGTCACGTAACAGCCCCTACAAGTTGACTCAAGTATTTTGTCTAGATTTTAAACATGCAATAACCCTAGTTATAATCAACCTTTCAAGCATATAATCGATCAACAACGTCCAATAATCATTATACAACATTAACAAGACATAACCTGATCAAAACCTAGCAAGATTCATGCATATATTATCATTCATAAACCCTAGAAATCTAAAACATCAAGAACATGCATAATCATGCAAAAAACATAACATCCATTACGTAACAACATGATTAATCCTTTTATTCTTCATAAACATCAAGTTTTAACTTTTATAAAAGTGTTTCAGACCCGGACAAACATGGTTTTGATGTTTTAAAAACATATTAAAGAAGAGAGTTAATAGCCATTTTCGTCCCTGAGGTTTGGTCCAGTTTGCCACTCCAGTACAAAAGTTTTTTTTTTTGCAATTCCTTACCTGTGGTTTGGATTTTTTTTGCCAAATTCGTCCTTTTCACTAACTGGGTTTATTTTTTCTGTTAACTCAGGGGTATTATAGTCATTTACCTATTTATTTTTGTTTTTAAAATTTTAACTCTCTTTTTATATCTACTTATAACAAGAAAGAGAGAGGAGAGACATAGAGAGAGAGAGAGAGAGCGAGAGACATAGAGAGAGAGTGAACAAAAAGGAGAAAGAGACCGAAGGTCTCCACCTCCGGCGATAGCTCCGGCAACCGGCCGAACCCCTCAACCAACACCCCCACCCCCACCGCCTTACTGTTTATTATTAGAGAGAGAGGGGAGATCGAGCAGAGGAGAGAGAGAGAGAAAGAAAGATACGGGAAAGAGATCAGAGGAGAAAGAAGACGCCGGAGAGGGAGCAGAAGAGGAGGAATCCAGTGGTGGTTACGGCGGCGCTATCCTTGTCAGTTAATCGTCATCAAGGCAAGGTAAAATCGGTTCCCTGTTCATTGTTTGTTGATCGATTTATTTAGGGTTTTGAAATTGGGATATTGGAACAGGGTGGTGGTGGTTACGGTGGTGGAAGTGGTGGTTATGAGGAGGAGCAGTGGTCGGTTTAAGGAGGAGGTGGTGCAGTGGTGGTAGGTTTAGGGACGAGGTGGTGCAGCGATGGTGGATTTAGGGTGGGGGTAGTGTGGCGGCGGTGGGTTTAAGGTGGGCGGTGGTGGGTTTGATATGTGTTTAGCGAGATTGAAGAAGCATAGATAGATAGATATTCCGATTGAACCATTAACGTTTCAGATTGTTCTTTTCATTGAAACAGGGTGGTGGTTACGGTGGTGGAAGTGGTGGTTATGAGGAGGAGATGGTGCGACAGTGGTGGGTTTAAGGAGGAGGTGGTGCAGTGGTGGTAGGTTTAGGGACGAGGTGGTGCAGCGATGGTGGATTTAGGGTGGAGGTAGTTTGGCGGCGGTGGGTTTAAGGTGGGGCGGTGGTGGGTTTAAGGGGGGCGGTGGTTGATACAGTGGTGATATGGTGGTGTTGGGTTGATTGTGACATGGTGGTGGTTGTGTTTAAAAGGGGAAGAAGATGAGTGATGATTTTACCATATTGTCCTTGATTAAAGTGGGTAAAAGACAACACTACCCCTGACACTAACGACATTTTTTAACTGGGTTAGTGAAAAGGACGAATTTGGCAAAAAAATCCAAACCACAGGTAAGGAATTGCAAAAAAAAAAAAAAACTTTTGTACTGGAGTGGCAAACTGGACCAAACCTCAAGGACGAAAATGGCAATTAACTCTAAAGAAGATTAAAACATAAGAGATTGATTATTATACCGAAAGCACTTCAAAACCACCAACCAAATGCTATCCAAGCTTCCCGATCGATGTTCTTGAGCCTTAGCAGGTGTTTTAGGGTTGATATTTTCGTAATAGGGCAGTAGGGGGCGATTAGGGTTGAGTTTAAGGGATACATGAGGCTTAAGATTGTTTAAATAGTGATTTAAGTTGGTTATGTTGCGTCAGGTCCCTACAAGCGGCCGTGCGGAGAGACTGAGCGGCCGCTCACTCCTCCTCGGCTCGCTCCGGGTGGCCTGTTCCATTGTACTGCATGTCTTCTTCGATGTTTTCGCTATTTTGGACTATAACAAGTGTAACCCCATGTGTTAAGACCCCAACCTTCCTAACAGTCCACCCATTACGATTTTTATTAATGCTTTCGGTTTAAGTTCACGTAATCACATACAGTTTGCACATAGTTTCACAGAAGCACATAATTGCAATCACTCTCAATCAATTAGTTCACAATATTCTAGTTTAACAATTCACCAACGTCCGGGGTTCACTACTCATGTATATAGTTTGGTAATTCCTCGAATTACCACTTCATGCAGTTATTAACCTATAACCATGCAATGTGTGACTTATCTAGCTAACCCTAGTTAACTAGAATGCAAAGAATGTAACTAGAGTTCAGTTAAAGTGAGAACCTGAAATTGCGGGGTATCACATCATCCCCAAGTTGAAAGGAATTTCATCCCGAAATTCAGCAAGTAAACAATAAAGCCAACTAGAAAAAGTGTGCTTGGTTCCCAGATGTCACATCATCCCTAAGTTGAAAGGAATTTCGCACCGAAATTCACATTGAAAGAGCTGCTTTATGTTTAGCGTTTGATCTATGCACAGGTTCAGGTTCGGTAAAGAGATGTGGGTATTTGAGCCGCATTTGATCCCTGCGTTCCCATTCCAGTCCTAGACGGGAATTCCATCGTACCTTAACAATAAGTATGGTGCTTTGTCTAAGTTTCTTGACGCCCTGCTCAAGAATTTCCACCGGTTCTTCCACAAACCGTAGTTTTTCGTCCACCTGGATCTCTTCTAGTGGCACTACCAATGTTGAATCAGAAAGACACTTCTTCAGATTCGATACATGGAATATATTGTGTACTCCACTGAGGTCATTAGGCAGGTTTAGATCGTAAGCTACTGGACCAATCCTTTTGACAATATCGAATGGTCCAACGTATCGTGGGTTCAACTTTCCCCATTTACCGAAGCGTATCACAACCTTCCAAGGTGACACCTTCAATAATACCTTGTCCCCAACCTGGAACTCAAAAGGTTTTCTACGCTTATCAGCATAGCTTTTCTGTCGATCACGAGCAGCATCCATCCGGTTTCTGATTTGCACTATCTTCTCTGAAGTTTCGTGCACGAGTTCGGGACCTGTCAGCTGGCTATCCCCAACTTCAGTCCAGCAAATGAGAGACCTACACTTGTGTCCATAAAGTGCCTCAAAAGGCGCACACTGAATTGAAGTGTGATAACTGTTGTTATAAGAGAATAAAATCAAAGGCACGTGCTTGTCCCAACTATTGCCAATGTCCACCACGCATGCTCGTAGTAGATCTTCCAGTGTTTGGATGGTACGTTCACTTTGCCTATACGTCTGAGGGTGATAGGCTGTGCTCATGTCCAAACGATTTTCCCCAATGCATCTTGGAGAGTATTCCAAAAATGAAAGGTAAATCGCGCGTCGCGATCTGATATGATAGAAGTAGGCACCCCGTGCATAGAGACAACCTCCTTGATATAGATGTTGGCCAGCCTTTCCAGCGTGTCGGTCTCTTTTATTGCAAGGAAATGTGCTGATTTGGTCAAACGATCGACGATAAAGTCCATAGAAATTCCATCCCATTTCCACACAGGGATTTCTGGTTGCCGGAGTAAGCCTGAAGGTTTCTGATATTCAGTCTTAACCTTTGCACAAGTCAAGCACTTGCTAACATACGTAGCTGTCTCAGCTTTCATGTTTGGCCACCAGTAAAGAGTTTTGAGGTCTTGGTACATTTTATCTGAACCAGGATGTACCGAATAACGAGAGGTGTGAGCTTCATCGAGCACCAGTTGTCTGAGATCCCCAAAACGTGGGATCCAGACTCGATTCATGAAGTACTAAAGACCATCTGTCCTCAGTTCCAGGTGCTTATCAGCACCATGCAAAGTTTCCAGCCCGATGTTTTCTTCTTTCAATGCCTCACCCTGGGCTTCACGTATCTTATCGGGAAGATTAGAATGTATGGTAAGTTGTAGAGCTCGCACTCGCTTGGGTTTTGTTTCTTTACGACTCAGGGCATCTGCTACTACATTAGCCTTCCCTGGATGATACTTGATGGCACAGTCATAATCATTCAAGAGCTCGACCCATCGACGTTGTCGCATGTTCAGATCCTTCTGATTGAATATGTGCTGGAGGCTCTTGTGATCAGTGAAAATCATACACTTTGTCCCATAGAGATAGTGCCTCTAAATCTTGAGAGCGAAAACCACCGCTCCTAGTTCCAAGTCATGGGTGGTGTAATTCTTCTCATGAACCTTCAGTTGTCATGAAGCATACGCGATCACCTTTACGCGTTGCATCTGTACACACCCTAAACCTTGGATAGACCCATCACAGTACACCACAAAGTCCTTTGTACCCTCAGGTAGTGATAGTATAGGTGCACTACAAAGTTTTGCCTTCAACAATTGAAAAGCAGATTCTTGGGCATCTCCCCACCTATAAGTAATTCCCTTTTGCGTCAAAGCAGTGAGGGGTTGAGCGATCTTAGAGAATCCCTCAATGAATCTGCGATAATATCCCGCAAGACTAAGGAATTGGCGCACCTCTGTAGGAGTCTTAGGAGCCTCCCACTTTTTAATAGCATCAACCTTGGCGGGATTGACATGTATTCCTGCCTCGTTAACCACATGCCCTAAAAATTGGACCTCTCGAATCCAGAAGTCACATTTAGAGAATTTCGCATACAACTGCTCATTTCTCAAGAGTTCCAAGATCAACTGCAGGTGTTGCTCATGCTCTTCCCTACTCTTGGAATAGATTAAAATGTCATATATGAACACTATGACGAATTTGCCCAAATAAGGCTTACACACGCGGTTCATAAGGTCCATGATCACAGCCGGTGCATTGGTCAGCCCAAATGGCATTACCAAAAACTCATAATGTCCATAACGAGTTCGAAAGGCTGTCTTCGCCACATCCTCCTCTCGGACTCTGAGCTGGTGATACCCTGACCTCAAGTCAATCTTGGAATAGAAACTTGACCCTTGAAGCTGGTCGAACAAGTCGTCAATACGAGGCAAAGGGTAGCGGTTCTTAACCGTCACCTTGTTCAACTCTCGATAGTCAATACACATGCGAAAACTCCCATCCTTCTTCTTAACAAACTGGACTGGGGCTCCCCAAAGTGAAGAACTAGGCCTAATGAAACCCTATCCAATAGCTCTTGGAGTTGGGTTGATAGTTCTTGAAGTTCACCTTGTGCTAGGCGGTATGGTGCGCGTGCAACTGGGCCGCTCCTGGTGCAAGGTCAATTTGAAACTCCACTTGACGAACAGGTGGAAGTCCAAGAACTTCCTCTGGGAACACATCTGGGAAATCTTGAACTACTGGGATGTCTTCAATTTTTGTTTCAACTTCAGCTCGAGTATCAGAAATGTTAGCCAAAATGGTTGGATAGCCCTTTTGAATACACTTCTGGGCTTTCATGAAGGAGATTATGCCCACCATGGCACCACCACGATCACCCTGAATAGATAATAGTTCTCCACCAGGGAGAGGGATGCGAACAATCTTCTCTTGACGAAGAATTTCAGCTTGTTGCTTGGACAACCAGTCCATGCCAACCACAAGGTCAAAGTTTCCTAGGGTGATAGGTAGAAGATCGATGGCAAATAATTGCCCATCTAGCTCGAGCTTACAGTCATGATGGATGTGGGTTACCTCAACAGGCTTCCCATCAGCTAACTTTATAGAGTGCGGGTATCAAGAAGAGTAAGAACTACCCCTAGTTGTTTGCTAAGTTTTGATGACACAAAACTATAGTCTGACCAGTATCATATAAAACAGAAGCGAGAGTGTCGTTTAAGGAACACATACCCGTCATGACATTGTTATCAGTCCTAGCTTCCCAGAGCCAATCACAAATGCTCTTCCACGAGCCCCATTGTTGATGTTGCCGTTGTGGTTGTTGTTGTTGTTGTTGTTGTTATTATTGCCAGTGTTGGTAGTATTGTTGTTATTATTTACCCCATTGTTTCCATTTCCATTTAGCTCGGGACAATTTTTCTTAAAATGGTTTCGACTACCACACTGATAACACCTTTTACTACCCTTCTGTTGCTGACCTTGTTGTGGTGCTGGTTGACTTCCCGGGATGTACACCCTACAATCCCTCTGTTTATGACCCATTGTGATGCAAATTGCACTTGTTGCTCTTGGGACGGTTTCCCAGATAACCTCCCTAAGAGTGATTGCGGTTGTTACTACTGCTGTGATTGTCATGCTTCTTATTCTGCTGCTGCTGATTACCATTGCCTTGGAGTTTGCCAGATGCATTCTCCCACTTTCTCTTGTTGTCATTGGTACCAGAAGATGAAGCACTGCGAGGGGGTAGCGGGCCCTCTTCCATCTTTTGATCAGTCAGCTGGTATGCCATGCGAATTACCTGCTGAATGTTTTTGAAGTTTGCAGCAGTGACCATCCCCTTGATCTGTGGCACCAAGCCCTTGATGTACAGTTCAATCCGCTTGTAGAGCGGTGTAGAGTAGTTAGGGAACATAGTTGCCAACTCATGCGACCTAGTAGTATAAGCTTCAATCTCCGACCCAACCATCTTCAGGTTAAGGTAATCAGTCTCCAACTTCTGAATCTCATCTCGAGGACAGTACTCCTCCCTCATCAAATCCTTGAAATCCGCCCAAGGTGTAGTATTAGCCACGTCCACACCTAGCATCTGTTTCTGAGAGTTCCACCAAGATAATGCCACATTCTCGAGGGTAGCAGTGGCATATTTGAGCCTGTCAGCTGGTGGACAGTTATACATAGCAAAGCATGATTCCAACTTTTCGAACCACCTAAGTAGCCCGACAGCTCCTTTAGATCCTCCAAAATTCTGAGGCTTGCAATCCATGAATGTCTTGTAGGTACAGACTGGAGGGTGATGAGTAGGTTGGCCTAAGTACAAAAGCGAAAGTCACAAATGAGTAAAAGAGCTTAACGCTGGAGTCTAGGGAAAGAAAGTAGAGCGATTTGGCGTTACCAGCTTGAAAATCTGCGATGGCTGCAACCACCTTGTCATTGATAAGTGTGTTCAATTCAGCTTGTGTCATGTTGATATTTCCTCTACCGTGACCTCTTCCCGCCATAGTAATTCTACAGTTACATTATACCCATGAGAAGACAATAATATTTCCCACATACAATCGTTCACACAGTACAAGTAAACTAGAACATCACACATATCATAAACGCAGGAATAAGATAAAGAAATCGATTTATAATAATAATAATAATAATAATAATAATAATAATAATAATAATAATAATAATGTTCCAAACACAAGCCAAACGGTTCTCAAGTCTTTAGGTTCCATAGAGATGACTGAGCCTTCATCTTCACTCTCAACCTGTATCTCAACAGGTTCTTCCTCCTCTTCATCCATGAGTGCTGCGTCAAGTGCTGCTCCCAGCGCATCGAATCCATTCTCCATGAGTTCCTCTTCGGGATCCTCCTCAGGATCCTCCTCAGGGTCCTCCTCTGGTTCCACTCCATTTTGTCCCAGAGCTTCCAACAGTCTGTTACGTACCAAATTTAACTCCTCTCTAGTAGCTGCTAGATCCTGTTTAGTAGCTGACATTTCGTGCCTAGATTCATCAGCTTCCTTCTTAACCCTTCCTAGTTCACCAAACAGGTGATCAATCTGTCCCTCCATATGTTTCAGGGTCTCATTAGCATTTCTTCTCCAGAACTGAAATTGTTTGACAGCAATGAAGGCATTATCTAACTCAGTATGCATGTGCCTCACCATCCCTGCAAGTGATCTCTCCCATGAGTCAACAATGGGAGGTACTCTGGCTGGCACCCCATAGCTCACAACCCAAGAGTGTAGTATGTCCGTGAACCAAAGCCAACGATTGGTGGCTTCATACGGATCTTGTGACGAAGCTGGACGCTGATAAGGATCATATGATGGAGCTTGTTGCCCCTCAATAGCATGAATAGAGTAGTTTCTATGAGCGGGATTAGTCATGTTTCCCTGCAATATGTTAGATTAGTACACGTATTCGAGGATAATAAGTTGTGCACTATAGGTAGTGAGTGTAACTAGTACTTATGCTATGATGATTATAGACTAGAATGCAATCCTAGTTCACTATAACCAATGGCTCTGATACCAATCTGTCACACCCGACCCCCCTCACCACCAATATTGTCCGCTTTGCCCCGATGGGTCGCCTATCTAGAGCTCACGGATTTGCTTTTGGTTTAAGTTCATGTAATCACATACAGTTTGCACGTAGTTTCACATAAGCACGTAATTGCAATCAATCTCAATAATTAGTTCACAATCTTCTAGTTTAACAATTCACCAAAGTCCGGGGTTCACTACTCATGTATATAATTTGGTGATTCCTCGAATTACCACTTCATGCAGTTATTAACCTATAACTGTGCAACGTGTGACCTATCTAGCTAACCCTAGTTAACTAGAATGCAAAGAATGTAACTAGAGTTTAGTTAAAGTGAGAACCTGAAATTGCGGGGTATCACAATATATAATATAGTAACCAAAAACAAAGAATGAAAATCAAACACAGAACATGTATAATAAATTAAATTAAATAAAGAATAATAGAAAAACCAAAGACAACAATTTCTTGATATAACATTGAATCTTATAAACCTGAAAATAACCATAAACAAAACATGAAGATCAAACACAGCAAGTCTGACATAAACAAACGATCAAATGACATATAGGTTACCTGCTAATCAGTGAATATGAGCTCCCTCTTTAGCTGCATTCAGATCAGTCGCATATCGGAAATTTAAAATTTTGAATTTCAAAACTATTTTAGAAATTCAAAACTGATATAAACAATAAGAAATGGCTGAATTTGTTATGGGGTTATGTGGTTAAGCTTATAAAGGAAGATGGGTCAAGTTATTCTACACAGTGTAACAAAAATGAGAAGGGTGAGAAGGATACAAAAAAGACAATAGATCATGAAACATGACACAATGAGTCGCAAAATATAACACAATGTTAAAAAGTATAACACAATGCTGAAGAAAAAAGACACAATTAATCATAAAAGTTACACAATGATGAAAATAAGAAAAAGACACAATGCTACATAAAAGACACAATGCTATAACGTGAATTCTAAAAACTATAAGCCAAAAATCCAAAAAAGCTAAAACCTAAAAACTAAGATCGTAGGGTTCGATGAAATGGTTCCAATGCCGCTTGAATAAGTTCAATCGGAGTCTGTTTGATACCCTTCCTACGATTTCCTATTTTTCTTTCACTTTGTATTTGATCCTAACCAAAAGGATACCTGCAGCGTAATTAATGAAAACGATTCCATATGTTAATTTAAAACTTCCCTCTTAAAATTTCAAACTTTAGGGGTTTAAAATCTGCAAACATATGATCACAACATCTGCTTATTTAAATTATTGGTCTAAACTAGGGGTGTTCATGGTCCGGTTTTCGCGGCTTTTAGGTTAAACCGTGAACCGAACCGTTAGTAACGGTTTTTGAATTTTGTAAACCAAAACCAAACCGTAGAAATTTTAAACCGAACCAAACCAAACCGTTAGTAGCGGTTTGGTTCCGGTTCGGTTTCACGGTTTAGGCTCGTTGAATCTTTATACAAGATGTCTCGAATTTGCAAAAAAAAAAAAAAGAATGTCGTCCACAACTCCAAGTTCCTTTAAACATAAAACAAGCTTTTTTGTAATAATTAACAATCCAAATATCTTAAAAGACCATCTAATTTAGCAAATACATTAATAAAATATACCCAAACACATCAAAACAAAGTTGAATTTGAAATTTAAAAAACTTACATAAGGATTTAAATTACTGTAATGAAATATATGCTAATGTAAAATGAGTTAGCCCACTATTACTTTACAAAAATTTAGTTATAGGCAAAATCAAATTTTATTTTATCTATGTCTATATATAATATGAAAATATTTATAAGAAAATATAAATAAATCCTTACGGTCCGGTCCGGTTTTTTGTGGTTGGTTTCCGGTATAAACCGTAGACCAAACCGTTTGCTACGGTTTGAAAATATTGAAACCGACCGACCGAAAGTTAAGTAAAAAAACCGACCATGAAACCAAACCGACGACCGGTTTGGGCAGTTTCACGGTTTGAAACCAAGCCGTGAACACCCCTAGTCTGAACAGCTGTTCATCTATCGAGGCAAACCAACAGATGTTGTTGACCTCAACAATGCTAAAATATACTGGCCTACGTTTTTTCTTGAATATTTTTAGACTGATTGATGACATCATTATTCGCGTCATACACGGAATCATGGTCTATATCTATGCTTGACACATCAACTTTTTAAGGCCTCTAAGCTGGACAACTCAGCTTTCTTATGTCACTCACGACTCTCCTATTATGGTAAAGATAGATATTATCCTTAAATATCAACTAAGTTAAAAGAAAAAAAAAGTATACTTGTTCTTGTGAAACTATACATAAACGTTCATTTTTTTGAATAAATTTTAGAAAGTAAGAAAATATGATTTTTTTTTTTAATAAAATAAGATTTAGTGATAAAGTTCGTGGGAAAAATTGTAATTAGTAGAATGCAAAAGGCTTTAACATAAAAATAAGTTAAGACCTCTGCTAACTATTTCAAGTCCAACTTAAAACTTTGTTTCTTTTGAGATTTTGAGGCACTAATCATATGACACTTAACTACTTTAATACGAAAATAATTTTACACAATATAAAACGTCCTTAATAACACCGCTACGAAATAAATCACTCTAGAATTCAGAACTATGTTGCCCATGTAAAATAGATTCCAGGATCTTAACAAAGTTGGTCTAACATCATATGAAGTATGAACTAAATATTCACAATAGCATCCTTATCGTTATCCATCTAATTTAACTAAAAATCATCACTCTATATAAATAAAAAATGTTCATTTTATAAAAACCTCCCACATCTCATTCCTTAACTTTATAATATGGAAATGGTTAAGGAATTGGTATGTTAAGATTCTCAAGTTCATTTTCGTATAGTTTTAAGGATATGAATCCAGATTAACGAATTTGATGTAGGACTCTTTTAACTCAAACTTTATTTTTTTGTCTTATAACTTATGGATATGGTATATCTACCAATCCTGACGTAGATGCTCTACATGATAAAAAAATTTGCATTATGTGAATAACAAACTCTTCCCATAAATTCTTTATTAAACATTTTGAACAATTCATACTCGTACAATGTAGTGTAACACTAGTTATTGCTACACACACCATAAATATTTCAACCAAGACGATAAATAAAAGTCACTAACAAATAATATGTAGTATACCAAATCTAACTATTCATGTCTCAATAATTAGATGAACAAACTCATATCTTTGTTCAGGGCCGTCTTAAGAACCTCAAAAAGTTTGGGCCTAGAAGCAGTACAAAAAAGGGGCCTCTGTTGAGTCATTTTAAATTGGCTTTAACTTTAAGTGAGTTTAATTCTAAATTATTGGGTCAATTTTAAATGAGTTTAAACTTTACTAATGGAAATTGACTAATAAAAGAGAAACAGGCTTAGTTTAAAATGGGTTTTAGTTTTTAACGAGCTTAAAATAACTAAAATGTTGATGGGTTTAAGTTGTATGAAAAAAGTATAAATATTTTTCTTTTTGAAAAATATGTATATAATATATAAAAAAATCTGGTCTTCGGGGAGATCGGACCTTGGGCCGTCGTCCACCCGGCCCACCCTCAAAGCCGACACTGTCTTTGTTAATCATTTTTAACGACAACTTTGTTGATCACTTGTGCCAACATGATATTTTTTTCTTAGTGCCTTGTGTGAGTCGAAGAGCGAGAAAGCAGGGCATCTTTTTTCTTCGTGTATGGTGGCGACAGTTATATGGCATCACACTAACTTGTGGTGTCATGTTGATCCTATTTTTGTCTTCTCAGTTAGAAAGTCTTGGAGTTACAATTGTATTAGGGGTACTAATTGTTGGAGTTTGTAACTCACTGTGTGATTCATCTCATTATTTACAATCAATATATAATGGTTACAAGTCAATGGTCATCCTAGGAATCCTCCTATATTCAATGGTCTTCCTACGACACCTCCTATAATTATTCTAGTAAATGGTTTAAAATATTATGATACAAATCAATGCTATGATTGAGCACTTATTCTAATCCCCCGCAGTCGAAATGGGAGGATCACGGATGTTGAGGCTGGTTTGAAAGTCGTCGAATAGAACCTTTGGCAACCCTTTTGTAAAAATATCGGCTATTTGGTACCGTGATGGGACATGTAGAACTCGGACTTCACCCTTTGTGATCTTTTCACGAACGAAATGAATATCCATTTCAATGTGTTTTGTGCGTTGATGTTGAACTGGATTACCGGATAGGTAGATAGCACTCACGTTGTCACAGTAGACTAAGGTGGCGCGTTGTAGAGGGTGATGAAGTTCTAGTAGTAAATTGCAAAGCCAGCAAACTTCGGAGACCACATTAGCGACGCCACGGTACTCTGCCTCGGCACTTGAGCGGGACAAAGTGGGTTGACGTTTGGAGGACCATGAGAGAAGATTGTCACCCATATATACACAATAACTGGATATTGAACGCCTTGTGTCGGGACACCCTCCCCAATCGGCATCGGTATAAGCTATGAGAGAGGATGTTGAGGATGCTTGAATGTGAAGACCATATGAGATTGTGCCTTTAATGTATCTTAGAATTCTTTTAAGAGCATTTAAATGGATGGTCTTTGGGTCATACATATATATGGAGGCATACTTGTTGAACCGCGTATGAAATGTCCGGCCGGGTAAAGGTGAGGTATTGTAAAGCGCCGGTGAGGCTTCGGTATTCGGTGATATTGTCAACCGGCGTCCCATTATTACTGCTCAATTTGTTTTGTGTGTCAACCGGGGTGGCTGCCGGGTTGCAATCCGAGAGGCCGGCCCGTTCAAGGATTACTCGTGCATACTTTTCTTGCGAAAGAAATAGAGAGCTTGAGTCCCGTGTAACCGAAATACCAAGGAAGTAGCTAAGGGACCCGAGATCCTTCATTGCGAATTCTTTAGAAAGCCGAGTCATGAATTTTTCCCTTAAGTCATCTGAAGATGTTATCAACAAAATATCATCAACATATAATAATATGAATGCCATGTGATGACCTTGGTTGAAGATGAATAAGGAATTATCACATTGGCTATGTTTAAAACCCATCTTTGAAACAAAATCCGCAAACCGTTGGTACCATGCTCTCGGTGCTTGCTTGAGGCCATAAAGAGACTTTTTGAGTAGACAAACATGATTGGGGTAAGTCAGATCACGAAAGCCCATTGGTTGATGCATAAAAACCGTTTCATTTAAGTTCCCATGTAGAAAAGCATTTTTGACATCAAGTTGATTATAGGCCACGACTTAGACAAGGCTAAAGATAACACCGTTCTAATTGTTGCCGGTTTAACTACGGGGCTAAAGGTTTCCCCATAATCAACACCAATTGGTTGTGATCGACCGTCACACACTAACCGGGCCTTATATCGTTCAAGCGTGCCATCCGCTTTCTTTTTATGTTTAAAAATCCACATGCTACGAACAATATTCATACAGGGCTGTTTGGGTACTAATTCCCAAGTCTTGTTATCAATAAGTGCATGAAACTCGTCGGTCATGGCATTTTTCCAGTTCGGATTGGAAAGGGTTTCGGTGGGTGATTTTTGTAGAGGAAAGATGAGAGGAGTGGTAGACATGTTTAGATTAAAGTGAGTTTTTGGTTTGAAAATACCCGACATGGAGCGGGTGTTCATGGTGCGAGTCGATGGAGGTGGAGGCGGTGGAGGTGGAGGCAATGGTGTGGGTTGGTGATGGGCTGTAGAGGTGGTTAATGGGCTGGTTGGTGGGTTGTTAGGTGTTTGAGGGTGGGAGGGTAACGGGCTGGTTTGGTTTTGAGTGTGAGGGCCGGTTGGGAGAGGAGGGTTGGTTGGGCCAGAGGAGGTATCTAGAGGAGATGGGCTGAGGGTAGTTGGGCCAGAAGTGAGATGGTCAGATTCGGAATTTTGGGCAATGGAGGTTGTGGAATTAGACCAATGAAAGGGATAGGGTGTACAGGTTAAAAAGTCATAAGAGGAGGTGGTTGGTTTTTGAGTTGCAAAAGGAAACACTGTTTCATCAAAAATGACATTTCGTGAGAGTTGAATTTGTTTGGTTTCGATGTTGTAGCACTTGTAGCCTCGGTGATGTGAAGGGTAGCCTAAAAATACGCAAGGGGTGGAGCGGTCAGCTAGTTTATGGATGGTGTTGGATGGTAGAAGGGGATAACAAAGGCAACCAAAAATGCGTAAATGGTCATAAGAAGGGTGGCGGTGATAGAGACAAAAAGTGGGAGTGGAGTTGTTTAGAACTTTGGTGGGTAGGATGTTTAAGAGATATGTTGCATGTTCGAGTGCATGAGGCCAAAAAGAATGAGGTACGGATAAATATGATAGGATGGTACGCATGATGTTGTTAATTGATCTAATTTTACGCTCCGATGTTCCGTTTTGAGCGGAAGTGTATGGACATGAAAAGCGAAATTGCATGCCATTAGAAGTGCAAAATTTATGAAAAGAGGAGTTGTTATACTCGCGTCCATTATCACATTGAAAACATTTTATTGTGATTTGAAATTGGGTGTTTATTAATTTGTGGAATTATAGAAATTTAGAATAAACTTGGGATTTGGAAGTGAGAGCATATGTCCATAAAAAATTTGTTTTGACATCTAAAAATAGGACATAGTATCGACATCCGATTGAAGAAAGAATAGGGGAGGTCCATAAGTCGCTATGAACAATGTCAAATGGTAAATATGTATGTGAATGCGAATCATGGAAAGAAAATTTATTTGTTTGCCAAACACACAAGGTTCACATATCGAAGAAGGTTGAACATTACTAGAAAAAATTCAAACTAGACTTTAAACAACGTAAAATATTATTTCCGGGATGGCCAAGACGGCGATGCCAAATGTCTTGGGTCACGGCTAAAAAGGAAGAAACTTGAGCATGAGAAGGTTGAACTTTGGAACTTGAGGGTGGAGTTAACGGATATAGATCACCGGTGCTATCACATCGAAGGTGGTGCTTCCGGGTGTGGAGGTCCTTCACATAAAAACCAAACAGGTCAAATTCGATTGAAACATTGTTGTCGGTGGTGAAACGGCGAACCAAAATTAGATTTTTAATGAGTTTTGGTGCAAATAGAACGTTATTTAGTTTGAAGCTTGGAAAAGGTGGTGGTAATGTATGGTTTCTAATCGCATGAACGGGTATATTTTTGCCATCACCGGCTGTAATGTTTCGTTGATACACATTATTTAAACAAGAAGTGAGATTAGTAGAGTTGTGAGTCATTATACCTGTGGCACCCGAGTCCATGTACCAAGTTTGATCCAATGGATTTAGTGTGAAAGCATTGAAGGCCTGGTCAAGAGCCGTAGGCATGTAAGGAGTCTCCGAAGCCGTGAAGGCCTGTTGTGGGCGAGGGCCGAGGATTCCTTGTTGTGATGGTGGTGGTCGAGATTGGGGAATGGTGGGATACGGGCAAGGTGGAGCGGTCCAAAAGTAACCAGTGGGTTGCGACAATGTTGGAGGGCGGGTTTGGGTAGTGTTCGGCTGGGAAAACCATGGGTAATGGGTCCATTGTGGTGAAGGTTGGTGTCTACCACGGCCTCGATCGCGTCCGCAGCCTCGGCCTCTAATGTTTCGGGTGTAGGAAGGAGTGGTGTTAGTTTGTGGAGGAGGGTTCTCGGGTTGAGGAGGGGTGGTGTTGACAGAAGTGTGTAGGGCTGTTTCAGTGGTGACTCGGTTCGCTTTAGTTGTATCTTCAAGGATAAGTTGGGACCGAGCCTCATAGAAGGACGGGAATGGTTTGGTATTTTGAATGATTAGTGGTCGAGTACTTGAAACGCACGACAATGGATTTTGAAAAGTTCAGCCCAAGAGGAGTATTGGGTGGCGTCCATTTCGAGGGTGATAGGGATGAAAGTTTTGATGTTGGATACGGTAATGGCGGGATGTGTTTTCGGGTCCATGTTCAGGTTAAAGAAAGAAAAGAAGAAGGTAAGATGTGGCCGGCGGTTCAAGAAGAAAAGAAGCAGGATCGAAGGGATGGAAGGAAGTTAGAGGTTTGATACCATGTTGGAGTTTGTAATTCACCATGTGATTCATCTCATATAATTACTAAGGTGTTTGTGCAACTTTTTTTGTACTTTTAGGTACAAACCATTGATGCAGCTCTTTTAGCTTCTTCATTATCTCTATACACGTTTTTTTCATTGTTGTTCTTTGCTTCAACTTTAGGCTCTAATCTTTTCCCATCCACCCTTTGGTTTTAGGGTTTTATAATCTGAAATGGCCGGTTCTTCTCCGGCCAACGGCGATTCGCCAACCTATACATATATCCAGTAGCAACGACACATAGAGGGTTTACGACGGAGGGTAGTTGAATCGTTACATAAGGCGACAATTTGAAAACCTAGGTGTGGTTACATGACTATTGCGATGGATTTTGTTCGGGAGATCAGCGGCTCGGAGTTGCTAGGGCCCCCACGATTTCGGCAAGATTCCAGTAACCCAATTCATATATATATATATAGGGGATGGTTCAATAGAGAACTCATTTTATTGAGAGAACTCGAGAACTCCTAATTAAATACAAAAAAATATAATAAAAAAAATCATAACTCAAAATTTAAGTAAAAAAATAGAAAACTAGTTCGGAGCTTCTCTTTCCCACGTCATACCCGTTCGGAAAAAAAATTAAAAAATTAAAAAAAAATAAAAAAACACACCTAAAAAACGCTACTGCACATGTTTAGTATAACCCAAAAGCCTAAACCACCTACCCGCAACTTACCCCCACCCAAAAACCTAATTCCACCCCACCCACCCCCACCCTCACTAAAAAACCTAAATCGCTCACCCTAAAACCTAAACCACCCATCCACCCCCCACCCAAAACCCTAAACCCACCCCACCCACCGCCTACCAAAAACCTAAGCCCCTCCCGTCACAACCAAAAACCTAACCCCCACCAAAAAACCTAACCCCCTACCCAAAAACCTAAACCCACCCTACCCACCCCCACCCCAACCCCAAAAACCTAAACCTTACAAACTAAACTAAAAAAAACTAACCCTAAAAGCTAAACTAAACCCAAAAACTAAACCCTAAAGCTAACCGGACATTTACTACGCAGGTGCGTTAGAAGTCGCCTATTTTTTATTTTTTTATTTTTTTCTGAACCGGGATGACGTGGGAAAGAGAAGTTCCGAACCATATTTTTGGTTTTTGACTTAAATTTTGAGTTATGATTTTTTTTATTTTTTTCTTAATTTAAGTAGGAGTTCTCGAGTTCTCTCCCTAACTATGAGTTCTCAATTGAACATTCCCATATATATATATATATATATATATATATATATATATATATATATATATATAGGTAGAGGATCCTGTAGGAAAATTGATTTGTGTGAGAAGCGTGAGAAGGATTAAGAATTGACATGTAGCCATCATGTTTTTTATTTTGGAATGATGTTTTGGGTTGTTTTGGCTTGAAAAACACTTAACACAACAATATACAACAATTTAAAACACACTCCAATGTATTATAGTCATTAAATTTAAATTACAAATAAAACACCCTAGTAATTACTTAAAACACTTTGCTTAAATGTTTTTGACATAGTGTTTTAAGTTTTAAGCATAAAATACATTGTTTTCGGTTATTAATTGTTATGTTTGTTGTTTTTCTAAGCAAAACAATCTAAAACATCATGAATACATCCAAAAAATGATGCATACAGATCAATTTTTAATCCTTCCTACACTTCTCACACAAACCAATTTTCCTACGGGAACCCTACCCTATATATATATATATATATATATACTAGGTTAGAGTCCCGTGGGGACCCACGGTTCACCCGAAAGTAAAATGAAAAAAAAGTAGGAAAATAAGAATTGTATTATGCAATTTGTTTTGGTTACTAAATGTTCGATAATGCAATATGTATGAATTTTGATGTTAAATGCAAAATGTCATCTAACAGTTTAATGTAACGAAATGATGGATATATCGAGTAAGTTAAGTTTAATTTGACAACTGCAAACTACATAGCATACTATCACAATATCACACATTACATCATTTGGGTAATATCTATATTCTAATCATAATTAAGCTTAAGCATAGAACACTTATCATTTAGTTGGGGCTTAACGAACTTCAACCAATATCACACATTACATCATTTGGGTAAGAGTAATATCTATATTATAATCATAACTAAGCTTAAGCATAAAACACTTATCATTTAGTTGGGGCTTAACGAACTTCAACCAATGGTCCATTTTCATTACTTCAATCAAAATCTTCCAACTCTTGCTCATTGATAGGTGGTTTTTCACCTTCGAAGTTGTTATCATTGTCATCACGATCCTCGGAGTGCAGCTCATTTTCAATAATTTATGAAAACCTCCACTATTGTATTCCATATTTGTGTTCTACATAAAATATAGTTGTTGTAAAGATATGGATACGGTGATAAGTAAATCAAGAAACAATCCTTAACCCACTTACTTGAATGGGTAGCTTAAATTTTCATGTTATCTCTCCAATGGTTCAAACCGATTACATAGCTAAAAAACAACTAATAAGAAAATGGGTTCAATGTCACATGCTGTAATATAAATTTCCTATATTTTATTAAAAAATAGACACCAAAAGGATCAACCCAGACCCATTTCAACATGTAGCCAAAAGGACCCATTGTACACACACTTTAGGCAACTTTTGACATGTTACAAAAAGCCGCCAAAAAATGTCATTATTTAAACTGTGTAAATATAGTACTTAACAATTAAAAATCTTAATAAATAACATCAAAATCATAATCAATCATTCAAATTAATGACATTAAAATAATCCGTGTCTGAAATTGACTTACCCATTATATACAAATTATTATTAACATCTTAAAATTAGCACACTTAAAATTAGCACACTTATTGAAATCAAGATGATGATTATCGTTTAGTTACAATTGATTAAAGGAAAGTCGTAATATCAAAATGAAAGTCGGTCAACAATGTTAAAATGAAATTTGTAATATTAGTAACATCAATAAATAAGATTAAAAATCTTAATAAATAACATCAAAATCGTAATCAATCATTCAAATAAATGACATTAAAATCATCCGCGTCTCAAATTGCCTTACCCATTATATACAATTTATTATTGACATCTTTAGTAATCATTATTAGTTGTACAGAAAGTAACATTTTGAAAATTTATATTATCATTTAATTTCGTTGTTAAATTTGGTATGACGATTAAATGATTTTATTATTTGTTAAGGTTTATATAGTATTGTTGTGTCTCGAATAATTCTGCAAAATTGGAAATACTGTGCCTCGATTGACGTGATCGAGTAGGAATATTTATTATATATTTGAATTATAAAAATGGAAGGATTGGTAATTGACGTGAATTGGTCAACAACGCTTAAAATTAGCACAATCAAACTCAAAGACATAAAGTCAAAGAATTTACCTCCATCAAATTTGTGACACCCGGCAAACTCAGGTCAATATTATGGTTTGGGTCAAAGTCTACCTTAGCGAGTCACGCGTACAATATACTTAACTAGGTCGGTTAAGTCGTGTTATGGTTCGGAGTCATTAGTACAACCTAGAGGATCGTTAGATGTCGGCCATTTAACCAGGTATGCAAGGATTGACGATTCGTGGAATCGTCAAACCTTAGTAGAAACACAAGTCTCGAGTCCCGGGAATTGGTGAACGAGTGTGAACGTGTTTGCTTACATGCTTTATGTGTTTATAATCTTTATGTGACTTGTCGGTATGTGAAAACATGTTAACATATGTTAAAATGGAGTTTAACGCGCCGAATACGCTGTAACAGACCCTATAGGCGATTATGCAGAGGCTATAGGCGATTAGCCTCTGTAATCGCCTATAGGGATGGCGAGTATGGAGTTATTGAGGGCGATTAGGCCCTAATCGCCTATAGCTATAGGCGATTAGGAGCCATAATCGCCTAAAGCTGCTGCACAATCGCCTACAGTGTCTTAAACGACTAGAAACGCCTATAAATACCACCCTTGACCTCCAAGACACCTCTAATGCAACCCTAGCCGTCTCATAACATATCCCAACTCCCAAACACTCTCTGGAACACGTTTTAGCATCAAAACACTCATTTTCAAGCTTTACACATCAAATCCTCATAAAACCAAGGTGTGTTCTTCATCCCCAAACCTTTAAATGATTGAGTTTTACTCCCTAAAGGTCCAGACCTGGTTTATAAACATTTATGTCTTTGAAAACCTATGAAAATCGTTTTTAAACAAGTTCAAACCATTTTGCATGTTGTATGTGTTAAATATGATTAAAAGATAGGATTTTTATGATTCAAAATGGATTGTTATCATGTTATTAAGGTGTTTACAGCTTGTTTATGATAGGATGATGATGTCTTAAGAGTTTGGATGGTTTTAGAGGTGTATTGTGAATGTTGAGTATTTTGAACCATTTGAATGAGTTTGAATGATTTTGGATGATTTGAAGTGTTTTGCTAGTTGTTTGATGTTAGGGTTGTTGTAGGATGATGATAGAACAGTAGGGGATGATCGAACAACATGATAACGTGATGAAATCTGAGTATTTGCTATTTAGGGTAATATTGTGCATGTTGATGTGATGTTTTCATGCTAAGTATACTATTTTGGGTAAAGGCTTGCATTCGGGACTGATAGGGTGATGATAAGTTAGGGGTTTTACTTGAAATATGTTTGGTAATGTTGTATGATCGATATTTGGTGGTTCCACACGTTCCGGATCTGATTTGGAGGGTTAAACACGCGAAAAACCGGAACAGAACAGCTGCAGGCGATTAGCCACCCTAATCGCCTATGCTATAGGCGATTGGGGGCATATTCGCCTGATAGGGAACCCTAATCGCCTAATGGTATAGGCGATTGGGGGCTAATTGCCTTCGTTGCATGCGATTGTGATCCTAATTGCTAGTTAAGTCCTGAATTGCATGTCTTATGACCCTAATCACCTAATAACTCCTGATTTGCATACCACATGACCCTAATCGCCTATAAGTATAGGCGATTAGCCCCATAATCGCCTTTTGACTTTCATAATCGCCAGTTGACTTTTCCTAATCGCCTGTACTGCTGCTGTAAGTGCATTTTGGCATTCCGAGACCCGATTTGACACCTAGGAACATGCTAGGAACCCCGTATCATACCTGATAACTTGGTAACACGTGCTCGGGCTTATTTGTGTACTGTTTGAACGATGTGTTAGACTTGTTGAACTTTAACGTATGTTAAGTGTGATTGCATTGATTATGTGATTGAGAGTGCAAGTATAACATGGGGAGTCTCGGGTCACCAATGGGATGTCGAGTCTTGTACATTTGGTCAGTTAAACAGTCAACGTGTTTTCAAACGAACCTGGTTATGGTCTGGACATCTAGGGACTAACTAACCTACGGGTTATTAGTCTAAGTACTTGTAACTGTCATATGTTAGGTCGCCGCTTTAAGGAACTAGCATAGCTTGCTGATCTTACTCATTAGTTGAAGTAACGCAACCTAAGGTGAGTTCACGGCCCCACTTTAACTGGTTTTACTTTTGGGGGAGAAAACATGCGCAGAACTATGTTTTGAGAACTTTTGTCATACTATGGTTTATTATGAGTTACTATACGATCTTTTAAGTCCCGGGGAAACCATGAATGTGCGGTATAGCACAACAGGGGAAATGTGGATAGATCTATTGGGCGTGACCTGCCCCACTCGTCGGTTTGGAGGGCCGGGCGGGTGCATGTTGTCTCGACCTTGTAACATTGTGACTTGTGACATTATTCGGGCTGTAACTTTGGTAACTTGTGACGTGTCTAGTAATGGTTTCCAGTCGTAGTAGTAACAAAACATACGCCTAGCTAGCGTACTTTGGTTGACGTTTTATAGTATGGACAGGCGACTTGGTGTACTTTGGTAACTTGGTAACTTTTATTTAAAACCTGTGAACTCACCGGCATTTTTGTGCTGACGAACTTTTGGCATGTTTTTCTCAGGTCGCTAAGGTAGCAAACGAGGACTAGGGCGCACGCGTCTGCACGGCGTCTAGTTAGGATCATGTTCTACTTATGTTGAACTATTGGAATTACTTTTTGAAATTTGAACTTGTAACAAAGCTTCCGCTACGGCTTTTATGGTTTCAAACTTATGTTTTTAAAATATGCATGTGTTCATATAGTGTTGTTTATTGTGATCGTTGACTTGTATCCTGGTTTGTCACGCGCCTCGCGGTAAAACCCCGCAGGTGGATTTTGAGGGTGTGACAGATTGGTATCAGAGCCAGGTTTATAGTGAACTAGGACTGCATGTAGAGTCTAGTCTATAGCCGAGTCGCACACACTAGACGGTCACATGGTACTAGACGTCATAGTGGGTAACATACGGGCTTGTCGGGGTGTCTTTAAAATCATCAAACTCTTTGTGTTACATCATCCGCTCTTTTGGGTATTTGACTGTTAATTCCTTAGGCAGTGTGGTGTATTGGAGTGGCTTGTGTGCTTTTGAGATCTGTCCAAGGCTCGGACATCTCCCCTTCGTACTCCAATAAACCCACTCGCCCCTGAACTGCCGTGACATTTATGTCACCGCGGTGTACGGCTAAACATCCGTGTTCGGAGACTTGAACTTTAGACTAGGAGGACACTAGGAGGACCATGTAGAGCGGTTTATCGTTTCGGGTGCACACGAAACCATGAGCCGAAATGCATGAAAGCCCTAGTGAACTCTGGGTTCGAAGGGATGGTCCTGGATTGGATCTAGCCTTATTATTGTGAACACTAGTGGTTATCACTAGCTGAGAATCTGAACTTTCCATCGCTACTGTTGCCAGAATCATGTCTGGAATTCGCGGTGGACGTAGAGGTGGTGGTCGTACTGGTGGACGCGCCGGTGGAGGTGGTCGTGGAGGTGTGAATCTGACTCAGGAGGACCTGAACAACTTGCTGCAGGCTGCCTTCCAGGCAGGACACAATGCCCATGGCGGTAAGTTGATCCTATCAGCTCTGCCTTGCTGTGAGCATGGTATCTTTCTTTTGTGGTTTCTTACGTGTTTCGTTTCAGGTGGGGTTGTTAATCCACCCCCCAGCCATGTGCACGTACAAGATGTTCCGGGACTGTAAGCCCCATGAATTCTCTGGCACTGAAGGGGTTGTTGGCATGCTCAAGTGGCTAGAGAAAGTGGAGTCGGTGTTCTTGATGTGTAACTGTCTTCCTGAAGATCGAGTTAAGTATGCTACTGCCCTCTTTCTGGATGTTGCGTTGACCTGGTGGAACAATATTACTCAGAATATGGGTTTGGGTGAGGCGTATGCCATGCCATGGGAGGATTTTGTTCAGTTACTGAAGATAGAGTACTGCCCCAGAGAAGAGATTCAGAAGCTGGAACATGAGGTTTGGAGCCTCAAGATGGTTGGGTCTGAGATTGAAGAGTACACTGTGAGGCGTAACGAGTTGGCGGTGCTGTGTCCTGACTTACACGTACCAGAATACAGTAGGATCGAGCACTACATTTCAGGGTTAGTACCAGAGATAGCAGGGTTAGTGGCTGCGGGAAATCTTCCCAACTATGCAGATGTGGTTCGGTCGGCTCATAGGATGACCAACCTGAAGGTGAACGAGGGTATTCTGCCTGCTCGTGGTGCAACTGTCAAGGTTCCAGAGAGTAACAAGCGCAAGTGGGAAAATGTGGGTAAGGGTTCAGCGTCAGCTCCGGCTCAGCAGGGTAAAAAGTATGATGTTGGGGGTTCTTCTTCGTCAGGGTCTAAACAGGGTGGTTATGCTGGGAAACCTCCTAAGTGCAACAAGTGTGGGTTCCATCATTCGGGGAATTGTGATAGGGCACGTTGTCACCGTTGTCAGCAGTTGGGGCATCATGCCAAGGATTGTAGGGTGAACCTTTCGTCTTCACAGGGTCGTGCTGCTGTCCCTACCCCTACTGCTCAGGGGACTTCAGGGAAGCAGGGTTGTTACAATTGTGGTGAGACTGGTCATTTCAAGAAGGATTGCCCGAAACTGAAGCAGGGCGGGGACGTGAAGAACGGGAACGGTAACGGGAATGGTGGGGGCGGTGGCAGGAACGCACGCGCCTTTGTCATTGGGGCCGCTGAGGCTAAATTGGATCCCGACACAGTTACCGGTACGTTTCTTCTCAATAATCGCTCTGTTACTGTTTTGTTTGATTCCGGTACCGATAAAAGCTTCATATCTTTGGAAGTTAGCCGAATGTTAGATATAGTGCCTGTTCCTTTAGAGGCTAAGTATTTAATTGAGTTGGTCGACGGTAAGAAGATTGAGGCAACTTGTGTCCTTCGGGAGTGTCATCTTGAGATGTCGGGTTTGTCTTTCCCCATCGACCTTATGCCTGTACCCTTGGGTAGTTTTGATGTCGTTGTCGGCATGGATTGGTTATTGTTGTATCGTGCTGAGATCGTTTGTTTCGACAAGGTTATTCGAATCCCGCTCCCGGATGGAGAATTCCTTTTGGTACATGGTGAGAAGGGTGGTACTCCGCTAAGTCTCATCTCCAGCATGAAAGCCCTTAAGTGTATTCGTAAGGGTTGTTCGGCATTTTTGGCACTTCTCTCTGTTTCCTCTACCGATGAGAAGAAGATCGAGGATATCCCAGTGGTTCGTAACTTTTCTGACGTTTTTCCCGATGATCTACCCGGTCTTCCACCCCATCGTCAGGTTGAGTTCGGTATTGATCTTGTACCGGGCGCAGCCCCTATTCCTCGGGCCCCCTACCGTCTTGCACCTCCCGAGATGCAGGAATTATCTAACCAGTTGTAGGAACTCTTGGATAAGGGTTTCATCAGACCGAGTTCTTCCCCTTGGGGAGCCCCGATTCTGTTCGTGAAGAAGAAAGACGGAAGTCTTCGGATGTGCGTGGATTACAGAGAGCTGAACAAGGTGACCATCAAGAACCGTTATCCTCTTCCTCGCATTGATGATCTCTTTGACCAGCTCCAGGGTTCTAGCTACTACTCTAAGATCGACTTAAGGTCCGATTACCACCAGTTACGCGTGCAAGAAGCTGACATTGCGAAGACTGCCTTTCGTACACGTTATGGCCATTTCGAGTTCTTGGTCATGCCTTTCGGTCTCACTAACGCGCCGGCGGTTTTCATGGATTTGATGAACCGCGTGTGCAAACCTTATCTTGATAAGTTCGTCATCGTGTTTATTGATGACATCTTGGTTTACTCCAAGAGCAAAGCTGAACATGAGGAACACTTGCGTTTGGTTCTGGAACTTTTGCGACGGGAACAGCTTTATGCTAAGTTCTCGAAGTGTGACTTTTGGTTACGCGAAGTTCAATTCCTAGGGCATGTGGTTAATGAACTAGGGATTCATGTCGATCCGGCTAAGATCGAGGCAATTAAGGACTGGGAAGCACCAAAGACGCCATCTGAGGTGCGGCAATTCCTAGGTCTTGCGGGTTACTACCGTCGTTTCATTAAGAGGTTTTCGAAGATCGCTCAACCCCTCACCACTCTTACTCAAAAGGACAGAAAATTCGACTGGGGTGAACCGCAAGAATCAGCGTTCCAAAAACTGAAGTCCAAACTCTGTTCTGCTCCCATCCTATCCTTGCCTGAGGGCACTGAGGACTTCGTTGTTTACTGTGATGCTTCGATTCGGGGTCTCGGTTGCGTGTTAATGCAACGCGAGAAAGTGATTGCCTACGCTTCTCGTCAACTTAAGGTTCACGAGAGGAACTATACAACCCACGATTTGGATTTGGGTGCAGTGGTGTTCGCGTTGAAAATTTGGAGGCATTACTTGTACGGTACCAAATGCATTGTTTATACCGATCACAAGAGTCTCCAGCATATTTTCGACCAACAACACCTAAACATGCGACAGCGTCGCTGGGTTGAACTCCTGAACGACTATGATTGCACCATTAAGTACCATCCTGGCAAGGCAAATGTGGTGGCAGACGCCTTAAGCAGGAAGGAAACAGCAAACCCACGTCGCGTTCGGGCGTTGCAACTCACTATCCAATCTTCTCTTCCTGACCAAATCCGTTCTGCGCAACTAGAAGCTTTGAAGGAGGAAAACCTTAAAGCTAAGACCATGCACAGTGCTGACAAGCACCTCGAGCAAAGGCCTAACGGTTTACACTACTTCGCAGAACGTATATGGGTTCCGTTGTTTGGGGGATTACGGGAACTTGTTTTGGATGAAGCTCACAAATCCCGGTATTCCATTCATCCCGGCTCAGACAAGATGTACCAAGACCTAAAGGTACTCTACTGGTGGCCAAACATGAAGGCTGACATTGCCTCCTACGTGAGCAAATGCTTGACCTGTGCCAAGGTCAAGGTGGAGTATCAGAAGCCTTCTGGTCTCCTGCAACAACCGGAAATTCCTGAATGGAAGTGGGAAAGGATCACGATGGACTTTGTTACTAAACTACCTAAGTCACCTAGAGGCTGTGATAAGATATGGGTGATTGTGGATCGGTTGACGAAGTCAGCCCATTTTCTTGCCATTAAAGAAACCGACACTGTGGATACTTTGGCTCGTCTCTACCTCAAGGAGGTCGTTTCTAAGCACGGTGTGCCGGTTTCTATCATTTCGGATCGTGATTCCCATTTCACTTCGCATTTTTGGAAGTCCTTGCACAAAGCCTTGGGTACCCAGCTGGACATGAGTACAGCTTATCACCCACAAACTGACGGGCAGAGTGAACGAACAATTCAAACCTTAGAGGACATGCTTCGGGCATGTGTGATCGATTTTGGAAAAAGTTGGGAGATTCACCTGCCGTTAGTGGAGTTTTCTTATAACAACAGTTACCATGCGAGTATCAAGGCAGCTCCGTTCGAGGCATTGTACGGGCGGAAATGCCGGTCTCCCCTTTGTTGGGCTGAAGTGGGTGAGAGTCAACTCACTGGGCCTGAACTAGTGTACGAGACTTCGGAAAAGATCGTACAGATTCGTAACCGTTTGGCAGCGGCGCGGGATCGACAGAAGAGTTATGCCGATCGACGTCGCAAACCTTTAGAGTTCCAGGTTGGGGATAGGGTACTTCTGAAAGTTTCACCATGGAAGGGCGTCATACGCTTTGGGAAGCGTGGCAAACTCAACCCTCGGTACGTTGGACCGTTTGCAATCCTGGAACGGATTGGACCGGTGGCATACCGACTTGATTTACCGGCGGAGCTTGGTAATGTACACAACGTCTTCCATGTGTCTAACTTGAAGAAATGCCTGGCTGACGAATCTCTTATTGTTCCACTAGAAGAGATCAAGGTCGATGATCGTCTTCGCATTGTGGAAGAACCTGTTGAGATCCTTGATTACAAGATTCGTAGCCTTCGTCGGAGTAAAATCCGTATTGTTAAAGTTCGCTGGAACTCGAACCGTGGACCGGAATACACTTGGGAACGCGAGGATCAGATGAAGTCTAAGTATCCTCACCTCTTTCCCAAGCGCGCTTTTGAATCGAGACATGTTACTACTGCAGCTGAATGAATCTCGGGGCGAGATTCCTTCTAACGTGGGGATGATGTGACAACTCGGGTAAATTCTCTTTTCTAGTTTCTATTCCTTGATTGTTTTCTCTTTGACTTGTGCTAATTTTCGGGACGAAAATTCTTTTAACGTGGGGATGATGTGACACCCGGCAAACTCAGGTCAATATTATGGTTTGGGTCAAAGTCTACCTTAGCGAGTCACGCGTACATTATACTTAACTAGGTCGGTTAAGTCGTGTTATGGTTCGGAGTCATTAGTACAACCTAGAGGATCGTTAGATGTCGGCCATTTAACCAGGTATGCAAGGATTGATGATTCGTGGAATCGTCAAACCTTAGTAGAAACACAAGTCTCGAGTCCCGAGAATTGGTGAACGAGTCTGAACGTGTTTGCTTACATGCTTTATGTGTTTATAATCTTTATGTGACTTGTCGATATGTGAAAACATGTTAACATATGTTAAAACGGAGTTTAACGCGCCGAATACGCTGTAACAGACCCTATAGGCGATTATGCAGAGGCTATAGGCGATTAGCCTCTGTAATCGCCTATAGGGATGGCGAGTAGGGAGTTCTTGAGGGCGATTAGGCCCTAATCGCCTATAGCTATAGGCGATTAGGAGCCATAATCGCCTAAAGCTGCTGCACAATCGCCTACAGTGTCTTAAACGACTAGAAACGCCTATAAATACCACCCTTGACCTCCAAGACACCTCTAATGCAACCCTAGCCGTCTCATAACATATCCCAACTCCCAAACACTCTCTGGAACACGTTTTAGCATCAAAACACTCATTTTCAAGCTTTACACATCAAATCCTCATAAAACCAAGGTGTGTTCTTCATCCCCAAACCTTTAAATGATTGAGTTTTACTCCCTAAAGGTCCAGACCTGGTTTATAAACATTTATGTCTTTGAAAACCTATGAAAATCGTTTATAAACAAGTTCAAACCATTTTGCATGTTGTATGTGTTAAATATGATTAAAAGATAGGATTTTTATGATTCAAAATGGATTGTTATCATGTTATTAAGGTGTTTACAGCTTGTTTATGATAGGATGATGATGTCTTAAGAGTTTGGATGGTTTTAGAGGTGTATTGTGAATGTTGAGTATTTTGAACCATTTGAATGAGTTTGAATGATTTTGGATGATTTGAAGTGTTTTGCTAGTTGTTTGATGTTAGGGTTGTTGTAGGATGATGATAGAACAGTAGGGGATGATCGAACAACGTGATAACGTGATGAAATCTGAGTATTTGCTATTTAGGGTAAAATTGTGCATGTTGATGTGATGTTTTCATGCTAAGTATACTATTTTGGGTAAAGGCTTGCATTCGGGACTGATAGGGTGATGATAAGTTAGGGGTTTTACTTGAAATATGTTTGGTAATGTTGTATGATCGATATTTGGTGGTTCCACACGTTCCGGATCTGATTTGGAGGGTTAAACACGCGAAAAACCGGAACAGAACAGCTGCAGGCGATTAGCCACCCTAATCGCCTATGCTATAGGCGATTGGGGGCATAATCGCCTGATAGGGAACCCTAATCGCCTAATGGTATAGGCGATTGGGGGCTAATTGCCTTCGTTGCATGCGATTGTGATCCTAATTGCTAGTTAAGTCCTGAATTGCATGTCTTATGACCCTAGTCGCCTAATAACTCCTGATTTGCATACCACATGACCCTAATCGCCTATAAGTATAGGCGATTAGCCCCATTATCGCCTGTTGACTTTCATAATCGCCAGTTGACTTTTCCTAATCGCCTGTACTGCTGCTGTAAGTGCATTTTGGCATTCCGAGACCCGATTTGACACCTAGGAACATGCTAGGAACCCCGTATCATACCTGATAACTTGGTAACACGTGCTCGGGCTTAGGGGCTGTTTGGTTGATTAAGTGCTGAATCATTAAGATAGTCTGAATGGTTAAGAGGCTCTGAATGGTTAAGAGCTGAATCATTCAGTATCCCTTATTAGCTTAATGGTTCAGCACTTAATCATTCATTCAGATGCTGAAACAAACAGTCTGAATGCTGAATGATTCAGACCTGAATGGTTAAGAGGCTGATTAAGAGGCTATCAAACAGCCCCTTATTTGTGTACTGTTTGAACGATGTGTTAGACTTGTTGAACTTTAACGTATGTTAAGTGTGATTGCATTGATTATGTGATTGAGAGTGCAAGTATAACATGGGGAGTCTCGGGTCACCAATGGGATGTCGAGTCTTGTACATTTGGTCAGTTAAACAGTCAACGTGTTTTCAAACGAACCTGGTTATGGTCTGGACATCTAGGGACTAACTAACCTACGGGTTATTAGTCTAAGTACTTTTAACTGTCATATGTTAGGTCGCCGCTTTAAGGAACTAGCATAGCTTGCTGATCTTACTCATTAGTTGAAGTAACGCAACCTAAGGTGAGTTCACGGCCCCACTTTAACTGGTTTTACTTTTGGGGGAGAAAACATGCGCAGAACTATGTTTTGAGAACTTTTGTCATACTATGGTTTATTATGAGTTACTATACGATCTTTTAAGTCCTGGGGAAACCATGAATGTGCGGTATAGCACAACGGGGGAAATGTGGATAGATCTATTGGGCGTGACCTGCCCACTCGTCGGCTTGGAGGGCCGGGCGGGTGCATGTTGTCTCGACCTTGTAACATTGTGACTTGTGACATTATTCGGGCTGTAACTTTGGTAACTTGTGACGTGTCTAGTAATGGTTTCCAGTCGTAGTAGTAACAAAACATACGCCTAGCTAGCGTACTTTGGTTGAACGTTTTATAGTATGGACAGGCGACTTGGTGTACTTTGGTAACTTGGTAACTTTTATTTAAAACCTGTGAACTCACCGGCATTTTTGTGCTGACGAACTTTTGGCATGTTTTTCTCAGGTCGCTAAGGTAGCAAACGAGGACTAGGGCGCACGCGTCTGCACGGCGTCTAGTTAGGATCATGTTCTACTTATGTTGAACTATTGGAATTACTTTTTGAAATTTGAACTTGTAACAAAGCTTCCGCTACGGCTTTTATGGTTTCAAACTTATGTTTTTAAAATATGCATGTGTTCATATAGTGTTGTTTATTGTGATCGTTGACTTGGATCCTGGTTTGTCACGCGCCTCGCGGTAAAACCCCGCAGGTGGATTTTGAGGGTGTGACAAAATTAACAAAAACCTAAAAAGTTTTTACTCAGATTTAGTCAACAATATTAAAATTAAGGTCGCAATATTAGTAATAGCAATGAAAATTATCTTGAATACATTATATATTTTAGGAAACTGTTAAATAGATTTAAATTATATTTATTATTAAAAGAATAATAAAAGTGTAGGAAAATAAATGTACACTCCCATCTTCGGATTATATTTAAATTATAAACTGTTAAATAGATTTAACATTGTTAAATAGATTTAAATAAATGTTTAAAGCAAAGTCGTATATGTTTAAAAGAATATCGTTTCATGACAATTGATTAAATGAAAGTCTTTGAATTATAAAAAGGGGAAGGATTGGTAATTGATGTGAATTAGTCAACAACGCTTAAAATTAGCACAATCAAATTCAAAAACATATAGTCAAAGAATTGACCTCCATCAATTTAACAAAAACCTAAAATTAAAAATCGTAATATTAGTTTTAGTATTAGTAATATATTCATAATTTAATTCGGTCAATAATAAAAAAATCAGATTAAAATTAAAAATCGTAATATTAGTATTTGTATTAGTAATATATTCGTAAATTAATTCGGTCAATTTGGTCAATAATAAATAAATGAGCTTAAAAATCGTAATATATAACATTAAATTCGGTCAACTATTATTAATGTCATTAAAACTCATAATAAATATCATTAAAAAATAAATAAATCCTATTAATTGCAGGCAAGACCAATAATAATTCGAATGAGTAGTAATATAAATAATATTAAACATAATTTCATAAAGATAGATTAAACATAATTTCGTAATAATATTAATATAAATAAATGAGATTAAAAAATCATAATAAATAACATTCAACTCTGTCAATTATTATTAATGTCAATAAATAACATTAATTCTAACATACTAAAAATACATTAAAAATAATTAAATCTTATTAAACATAAATTCGAAAAAAGTAATATAAATAAATGAGATTAATAATTTTAATAAATAACATTAAATTCGGTCAATTATTATTAATGTCAATAAATAATATTAACCATCTTAATAAATAACAGTAAAAATGAATAAATCTTATTAATTGCAATCAAGACTAATCATAATTCATAAACATAGTAATATAAATAAATGAGATTATAAATCTTAATAAATAAACTCAAAATCGTAATCATTAATTTAAATAAATTACATTACAAACATAAAAAATCGTAATTTTAATTTGAAAATCAATGACTTCTTGTGGTGGAACCTTTGTAACAAACAGCCTGTGCTGGATTGAACACTATTTAAAGACACAATACTCGCCAATGGAAATATCTTCTAATTGAAGCAAAACTAAAATCATAATATTAGTATTAGTTAGTATTAGTAATTAGTAATATATTCGTAAAAATAGTAATAGAAAATTTTAATTCGGTCAATAAGATATAAATGAGATTAAAATTAAAAATCGTAATATTAGTTTTAGTATTAGTAATATATTCATAATTTAATTCGGTCAATAATAAATAAATAAATCAGATTAAAATTAAAAATCGTAATATTAGTATTAGTAATATATTCGTAAATTAATTCGGTCAATAATAAATAAATGAGCTTAAAAATCGTAATATACAACATTAAATTCGGTCAACTATTTTTAATGTCATTAAAACTCATAATAAATATCATTAAAAAATAAATAAATCCTATTAATTGCAGGCAAGACCAATAATAATTCGAATGAATAGTAATATAAATAATATTAAACATAATTTCATAAGGATAGATTAAACATAATTTCGTTGTAATATTAATATAAATAAATGAGATTAAAAAATCATAATAAATAACATTCAACTCGGTTAATTATTATTAATGTTAATAAATAACATTAATTCTAACATACTAAAAATACATTAAAAATAATTAAATCTTATTAAACATAAATTCGAAAAAAGTAATATAAATAAATGAGATTAATAATTTTAATAAATAACATTAAATTCTGTCAATTATTATTAATGTCAATAAATAAAATTAAACATCTTAATAAATAACAGTAAAAATGAATAAATCTTATTAATTACAATCAAGACTAATCATCATTCGTAAACATAGTAATATAAATAAATGAGATTATAAATCTTAATAAATAAACTCAAAATCATAATCAATAATTCAAATAAATTACATTACAAACATAAAAAATCGTAATTTTAATTTGAGAATCAATTACTTCTTGTGGTGGAACCTTTGTAACAAACAGCCCGTGCTGGATTGAACACCATTTAAAGGCACAATATGCGCCAATGGAAATATCTTCTAATTGAAGTAAACTAAAATCGTAATATTAGTATTAGTATTAGTTAGTATTAGTAATTAGTAATATATTCGTAAAAATAGTAATAGAAAATTTTAATTCGGTCAATAAGATATAAATGAGATTAAAATTAAAAATCTTAATATTAGTTTTAGTATTAGTCATATATTCATAATTTAATTCGGTCAATAATAAATAAATCAGATTAAAATTAAAAAATGTAATATTAGTATTAGTATTAGTAATATATTCGTAAATTAATTCAGTCAATAATAAATAAATCAGATTAAAATTAAAAATCGTAATATTAGTATTAGTATTAGTAATAAACAAATGAGCTTAAAAATCGTAATATATAACACTAAATTCGGTCAATTATTATTAATGTCATTAAAACTCATACTGAATAACATTAAAAAACGAATAAATTCTATTAATTGCAGGCATATTAGTTTTAGTATTAGTAGTATATTCGTAATTTAATTTGGTCAATAATAAATAAATGAGCTTAAAAATCGTAACATATAACACTAAATTTGGTCAATTATTATTAATATCATTAAAACTCATAGTAAATAACATTAAAAAATAAAATAAATTCTATTAATTGCAGGCATGACCAATAATAATTCATAAAGATGGTTTAAACATAATTTCGTAGTAATAATAATATAAATAAATGTGATTAAAAAATCGTAATAAATAACATTTCAATTCGGTCAATTATTATTAATGTCAATTAGTATTAGTAATATATTCGGTCAACAATACTATTTTTACGAATAGTAAAACTAAAATCGTAATATTAAAAATAAATGAGAGTTATTTCATTCATAAATAAATGTTAAATTGATTAATAATCAATCATTCATAATCAAAAATAAATGAGGCTTATTATGGTAAACTAAAATTCATATTAATATTAATATAAATTCGGTCAATTATTGAAAGATAGTAATAAATAACACTAAATTCAGTCAATTATTATTAATGTAAATAAATAACAATAATTCAGATTAAATGACATTAAATTCGGTCAATTATTATTAATGTAAATAAATAACAATAATTTAGAATTAATGATATTAAATTCGGTCTAATATTACAATAATATTAAACATAATTTCGAAAAACAGTAATATAAATAAATGTGATTAACTGTAACGTTCTTGTTGTGTATGTTTTTAGACAACAGAAATTTGTTCATGGCCTTCAGCACATTCTGAATTGACACGTTAAAAAACAACATTAAAAAATAAAGAATCATTTTTGAAAATTAAATAGGCATATGTACATGAAAATAACAAATATACCAAAACTGTTGCCGAAGGGTCATGCAATACCTTGAAGAATTGAGAACCATTATGATAACACATAATAGCGTTTGTGTCTTCGGATCAAATCCTGTTTTTCAAATGTTAAAACATAGCATTACTAAATCCGATCGAATAGTAAATCCAATTCAATATATGTCTAAAAAAACCGTGATGACAATAATAAAATTAACATAAATCTGATTGAGCGCAATCCTTATTATCCCTTTATCACAAATCCGAATGAATATGTGTTTATCACAAATACGTTCATCACAAATCCATTTCATTAGAACATGTGATAAACACAAGAATGATTTCAAATGGTAATTAGATTATGAAATATTAAAAAGAATAAAAAAAGTAACAATAGGAATCGATAGTATCTTTGTTATCCCTTTATCACAAATTCGATTGAATATTTTGTTTATCACAAATCCGTTTCATTAGAACATGTGATAAACACCAGACTGATTTCAAATGGTTATTAGATTAGGAAATCTTAAAAAGAATAAAAAAAATAACAATAGGAATTGATAGTATCTTTGTTATCACTTTATAATAAATCCGATTGAATATGTGTTTATCACAAATCCATTTATCACAAATCCGTTTCATTAGAACATGTGTTTAAGAAGAATGATTTCCACGTAAAAGAATAAGAAATTTCATTCGGTTTGATTTGTTCTTAATAATGTTAACAATAAAAAAAGTCAAAATAATAATAGGAATCAACATTAGAAGAGTAGTTTGGATGTTTACCTTTAATCAGTTGTGGGTAATCAACAAATGATGCAAGGTGAATAAGAAAGATTGAAAGATTTGTTAGGAATTAGGAAGAATATGAGAGTTTTGATATGGAGAATGAAAAAAAAAAGGTTTTTATAGTCATAATTTGGAGCTCCATATTAGTTGTTGGATACCTCAAACCTCTTTAAGGCCTTGATTCAACCCAAGTGACCTCAATTATTATATAGATAGAATAGATATATATATATATAGGGGAAGTATTGGGAGAAAACCTTGAATTTTGAGAAAACTATAGAAAACCCATCATGTGGTCCATATTTAACCACCCATGCATATGATTATTATAAGCATAAGGTTAGTTATGTCATTACTCCCATCTATCTTCTCTCTCATCATTTATGTGTCAGATCTTTTTTAAATTAAAACTCCTCATCAATTTCCTATTTCTCATTTTACCTTTTTCTTACTTCTTTCATCAAGATCAACAAGGGGGTTTGTATCTGATTCTCCATCATTTTCATTAAGTTATGTTCCTTTTCATTAATTTAAGGCTTTTTTCATCTATAAAGTTGGGGCTTTTGATTTCATGTATATCTTCTGTCGAGCTTCATATTTAGGGCTTTTCAAAATCTGATTTTTATCCATCATCCTCTATCTCCTCCCTTTTCTCTATCTCTCTAAAAAAACATATGAGCTCTGTTTTTTTAATGAAGATGAAGATGAGGAGGTCGATCCCTACCAAGGTCTGGACTGACAGATCTGAACTGACCAAGATCTGAATCAATGCTGACGTAGTGGGTGCTTGTTGTTGCAGACGGTGGCTAGGGTTTTCAAGGGATGTGACGATGGTGACGAAAGGGATGGTGACACAGGGGATGGCGACGATGGTGACCAACCACTAGTTTCAAAAGAGAGAAATAAAAAATGTTGGTACGAAAGCATCTCCAAACATCACATACACTAGTGGGGAAATCCACAAAAAAAAGATATCCGGCAAGATGTATGGTAAGTTCTTTGTCTCTTCGGGACTCAAAATTTGTACGCTATTAGTTCTTAATATTCTTATTATAGCTATGTTTTATCATCGCCTGTCAAATGTTTGCAACGGTTGATTCATTAAAATAAATTCTTTCATTGGATTATTTTGATTAGATGATAACGATTTTATGAGTTACTAACAAGGTAGTCGTAAATTAATATGATATCTAATTTTATTTTGGGGATACATATGAGCAGGTTCTGGATTATTTGTTTTTTTTATGTGGGTGAATTGGGTTTTGGATTATTTGTGTTTTTTATGTGGGTTATGCATTTTGAATCCTAATAGATAACACATGTTAACAAAAGGTGGATAACATACACATGCGCTTACACATTAATTAACCTTTTTGCATACGTTATTATTATTAATATGAATGTTGAACCAAAGCTAAATTTTTATTAATATGAATGTGCACACAAAATTATAAATTGTTTTATTATTATTATATTGTTCATGTTAGATTGTATGTTAAAAAGATCATATTTTTTGAATTTGGTAAATGTGTTTTTAGTAAATATTTTTGTTTAAGGTCTTTTAGTTTCTGAATTAGGAGCTGAATCTATCTTAATTAACACGTGTTAGGGTTCAATTAACATGTGTTAAATAGCAAATTTGTTTTTATTTTCTTGGTATATATTTTGATTTTTCTCTAATAATTTGTACTTCATATTTCTTATATATATGTTATTATGTGTGAAGGTTTTGATTTTTTGTATTGGTGCTTACTGACGAATCTATCCCAATTGACATGTGTTAGGGTTCAATTAACATGTGTTAGTGATGCTAACAAACACGTTTTATGAACAACCACCGGACTTCAAGCCGGCTACTCCTCACAAGGATCGGCTAGACATGGAGTGCTAAGGAAACGAGGTGAAAGATAAGGAAAATGTCGACACTAGAGGCTGTAATGGGTATTTGATATTCATGTTGTTAACTAGTTTATGAAGAAGATGTTATTTAAAGATAGGATTATTTGGAATATTTTTGTTATGAAATATTTGTTATGAATTGGGTTTGTTATAAAATATTTGTTATGAAATATTTGAAATATTTTTGTCATAAAATATTTTTGAATCTAGATAGATAACATATGCTAATTTTGTAATGATTTTGTTTTTTGATGCTATGAAAAAGCTAGTTTTATTGAGTGTTTTTTTTGCCGTGTGGTGTGAGTTCTTTTATTTCTGAATTAGGAGCTGAATCTATCCCAATTAACATGTGTTAGGGTTCAATTAACATGTGTTAAATAGCAAATATGTGTATATTTACTTGACATATCTTTTGATTTTTCTCTGATAATATTTAACTTTTTATTTCTTGTATATATATTATTATGTGTGAAGGTTTGATTTTTTGTATTGGTGTTTACTGATGTGTTAGGGTTCAATTAACATGTGTTAGAGATGCTAACACATGTTTGTATTAGTGCCCACTGATGAATCTATCCCCATTAATATGCGTTAGAGTTCAATTAACATGTGTTAGTGATGCTAAAACATGTTAGTATATGCCCAACACTAACACCCAAATTGACCCAGTTAACATTTTGGATTGTAATGATTTTATCGTTTTTTATATAACTGTTAATTTGTAACGACCATTGTTTATCATTTTTATATAATTAAATTTGTATGAATCACTTTTGTTGCGTTATATGCTGATTTGTAATGTTTTGGGACTTAGGTTTCTAAAAGACATAAATATGGAGATCCATGTAACTTAAATTTTTAGGTCGTGTATCTGAAAAAAGACATATATACGTTAGTAGGTTTCTAAAAGACATACATATGGCTGTTAGGTAACTAAAACATGAGATCCTTATCAAACCAAACTTGATATCCACTACAAGTCACAATACATATATTTAACATGCTGGGAAAATACATGCATATGCTACCAAATCTTACACAAGACAAGATATGTTAACAGTTTACTATATGTTAACTGTGTACTAATACATAAGTCACCTACCATAAGTTTGATCATTAACCATACATATGTTAACAATTTACTAATGCATATGTTACCAAAACACGGAATAATGTACCAGCGTGCTATATGTTAAAAAGACAAGGTCATATTTCTTAAAATCAACGTTCTTTGGTTACACATGCTGGGCGGCTCTCATGTTACTAGCGAACTTGCTTATCCCCTTCTTCTTGTCACAATCTTTATCGTAGAGGATCCATGGGAACTGGATTGCCATTAAGAACATTTTTAGTAAACTACATGTGATATTTTGGAACCTACTTACAATTGGTAAATCGTTTCTACTTACCACTGTTTTTGTCATGACAAAGAGGCACAATTACACTTCGTCTGATTTGAACGTCTCTTCATAGTTTACCTTTTTTCTAGTTTTTTCGATAAGTTTTTAAGTTTTTTACTTTTGAATAGATTCAAATTTGGAGATCCGTGTAGTTTGTTTATGTTACCACATATATATATTAGTTGGTTTTTAAAAGACATACATATGGAGATCCATGTAACTTAAATTTTTAGGTCGTGTATCTGACAAAAGACAAATATACGTTAGTAGGTTTCTAAAAGACATACATATGGTTGTTAGGTAACTAAAACATGAAATCCTTATCAAACCAAAATTGTTCCACTTATCGAGAATGACGTTTTCTCAAGCTACTAACACATGTTACAAAAACATACACAGGTCATAATGCATATGTTAGCAAACACATAGATCACAATGCATATGTTAGTAAAGGGGTAGGAGGGTGTAGTCTTAATGTTTCTTTTATCACCATTTCCAAGTATGTCATATTTGTGATATCCACTACAAGTCACAATACATATGTTTAACATGCTGGGAAAATACATGCATATGCTACCAAATCTTACACAAGACAAGATATGTTAACAGTGTACTATATGTTAACTTTGTACTAATACATAAGTCACCTATCATAAGTTTGATCATTAACCATACATATGTTAACAATTTACTAATGCATATGTTACCAAAACACGGAATAATGTACCAGCGTGCTATATGTTAAAAAGACAAGGTCATATTTCTTAAAATCAGCGTTCTTTGGTTACACATGCAGGGCGGCTCTCATGTTATTAGTGAACTTGCTTATCCTCTTCTTCTTGTCACAATTTTTATCGTAGAGCATCCATGGGAACTGGGTTGCCATTAAGAACATTTTTAGTAAACTACATGTGATATTTTGGAACTTACTTACAATTGGTAAATTGTTTCTACTTACCACTGCTTTTGTCCTGACAAAGAGGCGCAAATACGCTTCATTTGATTTGAACGTCTCTTCACAGTTTAAAACCTCAGCCCAACAACCGATTACGCCACCCAACACATGCATACGTGGCCTGAGAGACTTTAACATACTACGAGTGGCCTCCACATTACCAATGCTTCTAAACAAAAGCTCACTGCATTTGTGGGTAGAAGTCATTAACATAAGCTAAGAATTTTGTTAGACGTCACTAACATTGTATAGCTTAAATGTTATCAACGAAACAACTAAGATAATGACTTACTTAGTAACATAAGTAACAAACCTGTACACTCGCCTCCCCAACCCCATCTTTCTATAAAACAAATAACAAACCTGCAAATTAACACAGGTTAGCAAAAATATTAGAACATGTTTATCAGTAATGTTAACATATGATAAATCAAACACAATGTACTGCAAAATTATTAACACATGTTTATCAGCAAAATTACTAAAACATGATAAATCAAACACAATGTACAACATTTTAAGATACTAGACAACAATAGTTTCATTACTCTCCTGTTTTATTACTATACATCATTTCTCACCTTCATCACTTGTGTGACTTCAACCTCATTACACCAAATGCCAATACACCAAGTAAAAAAGCAAAAAACCCCAAAACTTTCATTTATTATTATATTATTGCTATAATATAGAATAACAACAATATTACCACATTTCATTCTTTATAGAACACATCAAAGGCTTATACACTAGGTAAATCATATATTGTAAACTAATATCAACAAAACTAACAAAAATAAAAAACTTTGCATCAATAAAAACTAACAAATATCAACAGAAACTAATAAAAAAATCAAAACCAGTACAAACGTGGCTAACCAGTTTGACGACCATATCACCATCGTTCTTGTGCTTCGTTCTTGTGTTAAGAGATAAGAGGGAGAGAGAGAGAGAGAGTATTGTTGAGAGAGACAGTATTATTGACAGAGACGATTTCATCCTTGTTCTGTCGACGTTTCTACAAGCGAGAGAGAGAAGGAGGTAGGAAGATGTATTAATGATGGAAGGAAGGAAAAAAGGTAATGGTGTTTGAGGTTCCTTTTTAGAAGAAATGAATGGATGAAAGAGTATAGAGAAGATGAGAGAATGTATCAGAGAAAGAGAGAAGATGAACAAGAGAGAGATGGGTCTTGGATTTTTGAATATATCTATATTATAAAAGAGAGAGAGAGAGAGAGAGAGAGAAAAGGATGTCACTTGATTAGATGGTGCAGACATCAAAACCCAATGCACTAGTCAAATACCCAATATAACCTTATTGTATTATAATACTAATTTGTGTGTCCTTGTGTGTATTATATTAATTAAAAGGTGGGTCCATTAATAACAACCATTGATCATGCTTGATCAATGGTTGTGGTAGGGTTTAGAGAGTTTCCTCAAATATTTGAGGTTTTCTCTAGAACCTTACCATATATATATATATATATATATATATATATATATATATATATATATATATATGGTGGGGTTATGGTACAAAGGATGTGTTTTGTGAGAAGGGTAAGAAATAAATGTGTCCATTGGATCATATAGATGAATGAATAGGATTAAATGAGTGGCAAACTTGTAAATTGTGTTATGATCTCATTAAATAAACATATGTTGTGGGGGTATATTTGTAAATAGAGTAGATTTAATTAAAACCCAAACAAACGAAACCTCCTAATTGTCAATAATGAAGACGAAATTCTAGGAGATTCCATCCAAGCTTGTGGCCACAATTGGAAACATATGCGATCTAAGGATTACGATACAAGCTGTCATCTTCAAAATCATATTTTATTTTTTCACTTCCATTTCACAATTCGAAGGGGAAAGATAAGATTGTAGTTGTATTTTTTGAGGTTGATAGTGTTTTTTAACATTAGTTTTACTGTTTGAGGTTGATAGTGTTTAGTTGTTATTACATCAAGTATTGTGTTTTATGTGCGCCATATTTGTTTAACATGAGTTTAAAACACAATGGGTTAAGAAGGGTAGTCAACATGAATTTATAACACAATGGTTTCAGATGGGGATAGCATTGTGTTTTATCATGATACGGTATTGGTTGTGTTTTATGTTCATATTTGAGGCGTTGTGTTTTATAATGATAGAGTGTCTTATTTAGTGGTTTAATCATCTGTGCTATTTTTATTTTCATAAAAAAACTAGGGGTTTCTTAAAACACATGGATCAGTTAAACACAATAGAATTATCCATATTAGAAAAAAAAACAGAAGAAAAAGCGTAGGATTTACTTTTTTGAAAAAAAAAATCGTATATTTTAACATGAATATATGGATGATTACTTAGAAGAAAAATATTTTGATTGGTTAATGATTTGAATAATATCCCTATAATCTCTCACATTGATTAAATATTTAGATTCCCATAAATCTTGAATAGGTATATAATTACCCTAATGTCCCTAAGCTTAAACTAAAACCCTGCCACGTGTCACTCTCACAAGTCTTCTTACCCTTCTCACGAAAAGAGGTTTTTGTACCCGAACCTTTATCTATATATATATATATAGGGGATGGTTTAAATAAAAACCCACCTAAATTGAAGAAACCCATTAAACCCTTTTACAACCATTGATCAAACTAGATCAATGGTCCACATTTAATTCATGCTTTTTGATTTAAATTAATAGACTAGATGACAAAAAAAGGGCAAAAGGGTCAAATGACATTTTCTGAAAAAAGCATCTATGACAAGTTGACCTGACACATGTCACATCATCTCTCTCATACTTTTGTGATCATTGTCCTAAATCTGCCAGATGCCCGTGTTACATATGTAACATGTATTGTGTTACGTAGGTTAAAACTGAGTTGCCAGTTTATATTATTTAAAAAATGCTGATTTATTATTTTTTTTATTAGACCGTATTTTTTTCGTTTTATTGTACCAGCACCAGAATTGTTGCATACGTAACGAGAATTGATATGGTTATAGGCATTTTGTTACTTACAAAGTGCTAAAACAAACAAAACGGTCATTACAGAGTGCTAAAAACTTCGTAGATCAAAAAACATTCAAATGTAGACAAGAATTGTTTCTTACAAAATGCTAAAAACAAACAAAACGGTCATTACAAATCAACAAATGCTAAAAAAAGTATCATAAATAAAAAAAAATTGTCTACACTTCATTCTTGATAATCATCTTCATCTTTAATGCAAAAAATATGCTCACCTGCAAAAATAAAACAAAAATCATCAATTTACATGTAAAGCCCACCCCCCCCCCCCCCCCTTAACGTATGTTAACCAACTTTATCAAACTTAAAAAATCAAAACTTTGTAGTAAAAAAAAAACAGAAACTAGTTTATACCAACTTAGTGGTGCTGTTACATACGAAACAAACGCAAAAAAAACAGAAACTAATTTATGCCAACTTAGTTATCATGATCAATGACATTCCATTCAAGAGTTTTTTTTACCAATTCTTCCTCTATAATATGCAAAAAATCAAACCTTTGTATCTGGTAAAAAAATCGATAACTAATTTAACCCAACTTAGTTTTGTTGTTACATACGAAACAGGCGCAGTATAGGAAAACAGATGCAAACATACATTCCACACATTATAACACTAATACAAACATGCACATACTGGTAAAAAACAAATCAGACATATTGTTGCATATGTTAAGAGACACTAAAATTCACCAATTTTGATTACAAAAAAAACATATTAATAATAATAACATATAAAAAGGGTTAATTAATATCCTATATACGCAACTTAGTTCTGCTGTTACATACAAAACAGACGCAAATATAGGAAACAGATGCAAACATACATTCCACACATTATAATACTCATACAAACATGCACATACTGGTAAAAAAACAACTCAGACATATTGTTGCATACGTTAAGAGACACTAAAATTCACCAATTTTGATTAAAAAACATATTAATAATAATAACATATAACTTTTTATCCATGACTACTGAGCCAACTTCAAAGATGATGAAAGTAGATCACAACCGCAAAAGAACAAAGAATTAGGGTTTTGTATAAAACGGTTTCTTTATAAAATTGTAGCCCAAATTCATCAAATTTTTAGCCCAATATCATAATGTCAATCCAATAACATGACACAAAATGAAAACGTCATAAAATACATGAGCACCAAAACAATTATAAAATTTTGGAAATGAGATAGAAAAGCTAATAATTGGGTAAAGCACCAAAACAGGGATCGATAGCTAACAATGGCAAAGCGTAAACCAATCCAAGTTCAAATCTCCATCTTAATCCCATAATATAACACAATCTTCATACTAATTACAAAAACTATTTGTACGTTACCATGATTGGTATGCTTATTTAAATGAGTGATAAAGTTCTACGATTGTTTGTTTCATGGACATTTATACAAACAACTGGCGTGCGACTTTATTATCAAATATTAGAACACAATTAACGATCGTCGAAATAAGATTATAAAAAAAGATTCAGCGGCGAGTGAAAAACAGATACAAACCTGGATGTTTGACTCCTTAAGCACGAAGCGAACTTCGAAATAAGATTATATAAAAAGATTCAGGAAGGAGATTTATTCTTGGGGGGAGATTTTTTGGTTTGAGGTAACTTCGACTACAGAGCCTTTTGTGTTGAGATGGTGGCTGGTGGTTGGTGGTGGAGGTGGCTGATGTTTATGGTGGAAGAGAGGTGGTAGTGGCTGATTATTATGGTGGAAGAGAGGTGGTAGTGGTTGGTGATTATGGTGGAAGAGAGAGAGGGTATGTCTTTATATAGGAAGGAGAGTAAAAGATTCAAAATATTAAATGGGGGGGAAGGAAAATGACTAATATACCCTTCCAGACATAAAATAATACTTCTACTAATGGGTGATGTGGAGCAATGTGAGCCACTAGATGGGTTTGTGGGGGTTTCTTCATTTTGGGAGGTTTCTTATCTATACTTAGCCTATATATATATATATATATATATATATATATATATATATATATATATATATATATATAATAACTTATAATAAAAGAATTGAATATTGACGAGGTGGCATTCAATGGAGGCCTCAACCCTCCTTTGAATGTGCCACGTGGCACGTTGAGGTGAAAGTTTTTAATTTATTTTTTTATTTTGTTTTTATCCATTCTCCTACACTTATCTAACCCTAATCTCTTTAAGAATTTAAAAACAAATTTAGTTTTTTCTCTCTAATGTTTCCTCCCATCATTTTTAAACGTTAATATATTTTATATACGAGATTTTTTAAAGAAAAAAATTATTACACCAAATTAACGAGTGTTTTATTATCTTTCCAACGAGTACCATAGTGCTATATAAAAAACAGAGAAAAAAACGACTATTTTTTATGGGGTTTCGTTCATACAGAAAAAAACACAAAGTGTTCAGGTTATTCATTAATCATGTTTTTTTTCTTTTAAACCAGGTTCTTATATACAATGTTGAAATTTAGCCCAATCGCCATGCTATCATTGAATTTTACTCTTCTAAAGATGGATAGGTATACTTCATCAAGAGAAGCTAGGAGAAAGAATCGCACAACACTGCAACACATAGTGTCACCTTATAGCAAGATTACTTTTTTTATTTATTTAATTACAAGAGTAATAATTATTACTATTAGTATTAATATTATGAGTAAAGATCAAATACATATAGTTATTTTGTAAGAACTGTGAGAATCAAAGGGGGTAAAAAAAATTATTTTTTTTTAGAATTTTTTTTTTCCCATGTGCTTAAACATTCTTTCTAGATGAATAATACAAAAAAAATTAAAAAAAAAAATTAGTGTAATTACGTCATTAAGGTAAATACATTAGTTTACACTAGAGTATTTATGTAATTACTCTACACCAATTTTTTTTTTTTAGTTTTCAATACTATAATACATGTTTAACAATATGGGAAAAAAATTTTTTTTAAAAAAATTAAAAAAAACCCTCCTTTGATTCTCACAGTTCTTACCAAAAAAGCTATTTGTACCGGATCTTTCCCCTTAATATTATTAGAATGGTTATATTTTTCAACCCCGGGACACTCCCGGGATAAAAGCTAGTATATATATATTATATTGTAACTTCTCCATGTCACGATTTGTGGTGGTTTTGTTTTCCGGTACTAGGATTCTGACAACGGATGGTGAACGACGATTGTTTTAATGATGAAGAGTAAAGTAGCTCATAATTTTGCAAGATTCGTGGTGGTTTTGCTTTAATGATGAAAATTTATGTTGACACGGATCACATGATGGTGGATGGTGAACGACGGTTGTTGGTGGTGATTCAGGTGACGGTGAGTGGTGGTGGTGACCGGAGACAACAGCTGCAGTTGTATCAGTGGTGGTTATTTGTGTGGGGGCTGCTGTGGTGGTTCCGATGATGGTGGTAACACCTTCCTTATTCCTTCGCTCTAATTTGTTGAACAGTGGTACGATCTTTCATGCCTTTTGGTAAATTTGTTCCAATTTATGTTGTTAATGTGATGGTTATTATTATTTTATCTTTGATAGATAATCTTCACATGAATACTTCTTAATTTTTGTTCAAGAAAGGGTAATAAAGTAATAAACATTGTTTGCTTTCTTTTAGTTGGCTTCGGTTAATTAAAAACCATTGTGAGTCAATAAAGGTTTATAGGATAGTTTAAATTGGAGCTTATTGACAGAGGAGCTGATGTGTATGTTCTCATTTCTACTTCATTATATATGTGTATATATGTGTGTTCTATATGATGTAGATATATCTATTTTGTTTATGTTAATTGTTTGATCATGATTTATTAAAAGTTTAGTTTCTTTTTGCCTTCCCAGTTGTGTCGAGTTCGTGACTGTCGACGACTTTTTGGAGTCCATTTTGTGACCGAATCAGTGGCAGTCGTTAATTTTGGTACCACATCAGACAATAAATTTGCAACGTTTTTTAGGTAGCTAGATTTGTTCATAAACATCTTGGTTTTAAAGTAAATATCCAACTCATTATTCATTACATGATAACATCCACAGGTTAAACTGGTGACCGCTCAAGGTCTAGATGTGATTGAACCCTAAATTGATTCAGTTGTTTAGGTAAGCAACATGTCCTTCTCATTGTGTTCTTTTTTTGGGATTAATAATTCATGCCAACTTTATGTATACCTGCAGTTTCTTATTACAATTTGAAATCAATTTTTTCCTTGGGTTTAATACTTCATGACTCGAATTTGTTCTATAGTTCTAAAAATCAATCTGTTCAGTGCATTCTTGTGTTGATTTTCTTCATTGGTGCTACTTTTCTTCTCATTAACGTTACAGATAAATAGTATGAGTGTCTTCCTAATTGATAAGTACCTATGATTTACTATTCTAAATGGCATTCTCAAAATTAGATACGAGGTAAAAAAAATAATCAACATAATCGCAATTTTTTTTGGCCAAGCTTTGGAATTGTAGATGAATTATATGCTGTTGATGTGATTGTTTTGTGGAGGAACCAACTAGCAAGCATTCGCTTGCATATAAATGAAAGATGATATGAAACGAAAATGAAACTATAAACAAGGTTTAAAAGTATGGAATCGTGCCTCGAGACGTTTTCCCTTCGCCTCACGAGGCGTGCGCCTCAAGGCAAACCGAGGCGTAAGCTCGAGGCGGAATTAAAAAATATATATATATATATATATTATATATCTTATAAAAAATGAAATACTAACTAATATTATCCTCATATTCATCAAACACACACTAAAAAGACATGAAATGCTTGAAATTGACACAAAAAGTCCAAAACATCAAAAATAAACATCAAAAACACCTGAGGCGCAATTTTTGTTACCGCCTCAGCTCTATGAGGCGCACGTACAAAATAACACCCTGAGGCGCCGCCTCAGATTCGTTTCTTATAGAATCGCCTCCTCGAGGCGTACGCCTCACCCATTTTTTTAAACCATGCCTATAAAGCAAATCCTAAAAAGAAGCTCAAATTACATCAGTTGCATGAATTAAAGCTGTTGATATAATATGTTTTGGTGTATAAACCCAAATTATTATTAGAACCTAAATGCTATGTAATTTACTATACAGTAATAAGAATTTTCTCTTTTAGCTGACTGAGGTCCAGATTGTGATTCTGGTATACAGTTTCTTTCTGAATGATAAGAATCATAACATGGTAAATCATCATTTTTGTTAGTTTCATTTGAATGGGTTATCATAATTCATATGTAATATTGATTCTATATAAATTATAAATTATAAAAGGTACTTAGAAGGTTGTAGGTAGAGGTTTATTGGGCCTTCCAGTTAGTTAGTTCTTTACCCCAGCAGCTTTTTATGTTTTTGGCACTTTCACATTAAAAGAAAAAATAAGATGTGTATATAAGTATGATAAGAAGCAGAAAATGATAGACTGAAATACTGAAATCAAATACAGGTTTAATGGGTTCTTATCAAAGTATACAACTAAGACCCATAGTGCTTAAAGCATTAGTCAAAAAACAACCACACCATACAGAAGATGGCATGATTTGAAGTAGGGAAAAGACATGAAATAAGCAACGCTACATAGTTTTTCGCTCTTCTAAAGTTGATTGTTTTGGAAAATTGTAAACAAAAGCCCATGGGAGAATTGTTCTCATGTTGAAGTTTTAATGTACTGTTTTGCATTGTTGCTTCTACTTAGTAGATTGAATGAAAGTTGTCAAGGTTTGTGTTACCGATTACCTCATTGATGTGCATCTTCCTCGGTTTTCACCTACCTCCGTTTTGTCTTATGGTATAGATAACTTGCTCTTATTTTTCGGTTGCATGTTTTTTTAATATGAATATGGTATACAAATCTTAGAACTGCTGATCATGGGTATTGATTCATTTTGATTTCTTGAACTTGAAGAAATTGAAGAATATATAATACATATTTATTTGTATTTTTTTTGGTAATTTTGTAGGATTTGTGCAAAAGTTGTTGGAAAAGTTGCAATATCCAAATTAGATAAACTTGGTAATGAAAGGTTACCACATAAGCCGTTGATCTAAGTAGTCATCATATTATTCAGTAATGTATTATTAATTTACACATCTTTGTATAATCTTTTGTAAACTGCAGCTTTTATCGAGTTAATTGTTGTCAGAATCGGTTTAAGGCACCAATAAGACTTTATGTGGTTGTTTTACGCCGTCGCAAACCGCGGCGTCGAATAAAACACGCTCTGTATATCCGTCGCGCGCCGGCGCAACGCACGGCGCCGGTAAAATACTAGTTATTTACAATCAATATATAATGGTTACAAGTCAATGGTCATCCTAGGAATCCTCCTATATTCAATAGTCTTCCTAGGAATCCTCCTATAATTATGCTCTAGTACTAATGACATGGTCAATACTAATGACATGGTCAAAGACGCTTTATGGAAAGTTAGAAATGAAAAAGGATTCACCAACAAGTTGGTCAAGATTGAAGAGATCAATGGTAACAGTCGTTAGGTTTTTTTTGTACAAAGTTGTTGGAGTTCGGATAGTGGCAATTCATTTTCAGTTGGTGATATGAAGCAGTGCCTCTGTGCAGTTAGATTCGACCTACTCGGTCGGTGCTTTTGAGGCGGAATGTTAACGTTGGGCCGGACTTGTGCCCCTTTTGTGGAGACGCTGCAGAAACAGTGGAGCACATTTTTGTGGTTTGCAGCTTTGCTCAAAGGGTTTGGCAACTGGTGCTCAATGGTCTAAAATGGGGACGATTTTGCATTCTATTTCAGAGATTTACTTGATCTGCATCACTACGTGGGTGGCTCGACCTAGGGAAAGAAGGCTGTTTATGTGGTTTGTTTGCCTACCTTGTGGCTGAATTGGTTTTTAATCAGGTCCAAGTCTCGCTGCAGAAGGCCATTTAAAATATCAATGCCTTAAGTCTGTTTTGGGATAAGGCTAGGGCGAAACAACCGAATCTGGACCGGAACTTGTGGTGTTCTTTCAACTTGGCTAGAGTAGGTTGGTGATGTCTTTTTTTATATTTTGGCGATGTTTGGTGTAATTTTTTTTTGTTTATCATTAAAAAAAAATAGATGTAAGAATTCTCATATTGGTAATTGACACAATTGTTGCCCAGTTTTGATGTAGCGAATGATGTTAACCTATTATTAAAAAAGAAAAAACAATAACAAAAATCACTTTTGATGCATATTCATTGGCTCTTAAATTTCTTCAAGTTCCATATCATTTCCACTTTTGATGTCCGATTCTTTTAGGCTGTTTTTGTCTTAATAAATGATGCAAGTGCCATTTATGTGTCTTTCTAGGCCGATTGTTGTTTTTTAAAAAAAAAAAATGCTAGCTACCTTTTGTATTCATATGTAAATTACGATGGATTTCCTTTAAGTAAAATTTCAAAGCCTCACTATTTTGTAGAGGCACTTACCTTTTGGGAAGGTGGTCAAAGGGAAACAATTTAAGATTATTGGTGCAAACTAGTAACATTAGCAACTAAAAAATTAATAATTAATAAAAAAAGGTGACGTTCTATAGTGATATGAATTTTGATGTGGGTGATGGTTTTGGTGTAGATTGGAGATCCATTTATTTGTTTTCGTTTAGAGATATTTTGAAGATCCATAACACCTCTAGCGCGGGGAAAAGGGGAGGAAAGTCATACATCCGTCATGATAACGACGGATATCAAGTCATTGATTTTTTGTGGATATCTAGTCCATCCAGTTTAAAAAAAATAGTTTGGATACCTGAATTTTGGGACTCGACCATGGTTTTTTTGGTAATGAATGATATTCAAAGTTCAGAAAAAAAAAAAAAAAAAAACAATAAAAGGAAGGCAAAATGGAATTTATTAATCCCAACTTTTTGCAGTTGGCCGATAATAATCCCAACTGGGTTTATTCTTCCCACCAGTCCCAACTTTCACACATTTTACTCTCACTGCACCCACCGTTAACTCGCACTAACCCCGTTAGCTGAAATTCACGATTCTAGGCGATTACTCACCGGACTTGAAAGAGGGAATCGAGACGAAGATATTGGTATGTTCAATTGCAGAAATAAGCACGGTTCGATGGTTTAATTGTCGGTTCCGGTCATCCCATCCGTGGAGAACATCAACCTACGACCGATGAACCGTGCTTATTTCTGCAATTGAACATACCAATATCTTCGTCTCGATTCCTTCTTTCAAGTCCGGTGAGTAATCGCCTAGAATCGTGGATTTTAGCTAACGGGGTTAGTGTGAGTTAACGGTGGGTGCAGTGAGAGTAAAATGTGTGAAAGTTGGGACTGGTGGGAAGAATAAACCCAGTTGGGATTATTATCGGCCAACTGCAAAAAGTTGGGATTAATAAATTCCATTTTGCCTAAAAGGAAAGCAATCTAGGTTGTTGAAAAACAGGAAACAAAATGTGATAGCAAGGTCAAAGCACAGAGGATGACCTCCAAGCAATAAAACAATGTAACATGTATGGATCAAAGAGCACATTGAATCAAGGTTTGTTGGTTTCCATAAAAGATACGGGGAGAAAATGAATATTCATTACTGCATGTCAAACTATATGTACAACAAACACATTCACTCAACTAAACTTAACAGAGCAACCAAAAGAATCATTAACTAACTGTCAAATGCACATTGAATCAAGGTTTGTTGGTTTCCACAAAAGATACGGGGAGAAAATGAATATTCATTACTGCATGTACAACAAACACATTCACTCAAGTAAACTTAACAGAGCAACCAAAAGAATCATTAACTAAATGTCAAATGCACATTAGACTCTAATGCTAAACTAACCATAGATTTCACAAATTACTTACTTAACAGTCCAAGTTATGGCGAGAACCATACTTCTAATATGTCTCTTTCAGTCGAACAACCCTTTGGCTGTTCTTCCAAACATGATAGCAACCTGCACAACATTCGATATGGTCTTAACTTACTTGTATTTCACATATTTCAAATTATTTGACTTTCAATAACGTCAATCAAACGCCTTTACCTGCTTGGATGAAAGGCCTATCTTCTCTAAATCATTGAGCTGCAACAGTAGATCCATTCATTAATAACTACTGACAGTATTTACCACTGCATCGGTCAGTGGACATGGGTTTAAACAAGTCATTTTTTGTATGGTTACAAAAAATTCAAATAACCAATACGTCAATTTTCGTTAAAAACAATTTATTACAATGATAATCTAAAACTTTGATTAAAATTGACATGTTTGAAAAAAACACAAGCCAAATAATTCATAACCTGTTAAAGAAGCACTTACTGATTTCAGAGGGCTCTCATCTCTAAGCTCAATTATGTAGTCAGCCATCTTTTCTCCAATGCCCTGAAAACATTCAACAACAAACGGTATCAGCAGTTGAAACACACTTGCATTGCATACTTTATTTATGGAAATTAATTACCTTCAGCTGCAGCAGCTCCACCCTGATTTGGAAATTAGAAACATAAATAGACTTTAGCACAGCATACATTGAAAAAGATATGAATCACAAAAAATACATATATAATTCAACTTACTTGCCAGCTGTGTTTAAGAAGTTGATGTATTCTTGGGCAAGCGTGCTCTGTACAACGATTCCATCTTAAGTAGGTTCAAATTTGAAAAACTTGAATACAACAACTAAGACTGATATTATATGAATTACATATTTTGTACCTTCAAATTACAACTCATTGCTTTCAATTTGTTAAGTGGAGTGTTGGTGTTATCATCTGCTGCAACCAAGTGCTGTTTAGGAGAGATTGTATGAATGTTCACATTCACGTTGGCGTTAATGGGGTATAGAACTTTCCTCATGCACATAGGTGTCGTCTCTGTCTCGACTTTCTTTAACCGTTGTTCTGATACAAAGAAACAGCCTTGTTAGTTATCCAAATACGTGCATTATTTGAAACTTTTTTAGTTGCCACAATTTGATTGTATCATGTGTAATTTCAATAAACAAAGCCTATATTTTATTAATTTGAAAAAAAAAAGATATTGAAATAATACCAGATAATGTGTGAATTGCCATCCGTTTTCCAGTGTTTACAGAACGAGGAGTTGATGGGTCCGGTTTTTTTGCCTTGCCTTTAGACTCAAGCCATGTCCGAAGCCTTGCTTCCATGTCAACTTGAACCTTTGGAGTATTATAATTCTTTGAAGCTGAGTGTACAAAATTAGAGATACGCCGCGACCTTGCAGCCAAACTGACGGTACGAACAGACTGTTCATACTCTCCAGGATTCTGAAAAATCATAATAATGAATGATTGAAATTGATATAAGAAAAGAAATAAAAAGCACGCAGATGAGCTCATACCAGACAAGCAATCATGACAGCATGACTTGTCCCCCCAAGAGAATCCTGCAGAATCCTGGTTAGCTTGCTGTCTCTGTAGGGAATTCGAGAGGTGGTGTTGTTGAGTGCGTAAATAACTTGTGAAAGTGCAAACAGTGATTGATTTATCTTTGCACTCTCATGAAGTCGAACACCTTCATTGCCACTCTTCTTATTATCTTCATTTCCTGGTGGGAAATATCAATAAATAAAAATAAGTACATATATATATATATATAGTGATGGGTTGCTAACCACTAGTGAATACAAGAATTCACTAATGATTTTTCAGCATACAATGATTTCATAGACACGAGAAACAAGTTTAGATTAGAGAAAACCTGCTAAGTCAATGAGGTTCAGTTTCCCGATCACATGACCATTTGAAACAGAAATGACTAGTACCCCATGGCTTCTACTAGAGACATCATTAAGACCCGTGCTTGCAACTTTTCGCCTCTGCAATCCACAAGAGACCGCCTCCTGAAAATCAAGCATTGAATGGATTGGGATTTTGGAAAGTCCAATCAGATGAGGGCGCCCATCTTTATCATCCATAATGGCAATTTCCTTTTCTTTGACTTCCAGCAAATCATAACACCGCTCATTGTAGATCTCATAGTACGAAACTTCTACCCTTTTTCCACCCATCTTCTCACACATGGACAAAATCGTTGTTGTCGCCATTGGCATAAGACCTACCACTTCATCATTTCCCTGCATACGTACGTTTATTACAATAATTAGTCGTCACCACTTGTTAAAATTCATCATTTGAAAGCCCACAGCTCTTCTTAAACCAACCATCTTATGTCTCATTAAACTTGTTATTTGAAGATTTTGATATCATTTGACACATAAGTCTTTTAAGTTTTGTTCTCTGTGTTTAGACTACACGGTGTGGGGGTGTGGAAGGGGGATGTGAAGCCACTACCAACCGGTGGTTTTTTTGGGGGTTGGAGGGGAATTGACGTGGATGCTACATGTCTTTTCCATGCCCCCTTCACCCCCATGACCACATTGTGTAGTCTTAAATAATTCTAAAGATTTTAATAAATGTTAAGAAAAAAAAGAGATATAAAGGAATGTTATAAATTCAAATATCTCTCCAATTTTGAAACTCTATAACACATCTCACATGGACATGGAGTATCAAGTTTCAAGTCAAACGTAGGGTTTGGTTTTCATAAACCGTTGAAACAAACTGAACCACACAAAAGGGAAGCAATTTGCTTGGTACAGCCTGTTTTAAAACTTAGTGAACTTTAATTTTAATTTTCTTTCCAAATTCATTCCAAACCCCCAACAACAGCCGAAAAGAAAAGCAATTGGCAACGAGTGGAGGAATAACATAATAATAATAATAATAATAATAATAATAATAATAATAATAATAATAATAATAATAATAATAATAATAATAATAATAATAATAATAATAATAATAATAGAATTATATTATAAAGAGATACCACCTACCTGCATTATAAAAGTTTTTCCACTACCAGTAGCTCCATAAGCAAAGACAGTAGCATTAAAACCATTGACAACAGCAGGAATCAAAGGCATCACCTCTCTTTCAAACATCTCCCTCACATTCTTCTCTTCTTCCCCATAAAACGAATCCAGTTTATAATTCTCATTACGGCTGCAAACAAACAAACAAACAAAGGTTTCTTTCTTTCTTTCTTTCTTTATAAATCCAACAAAATTACCATGAAATTATTATTATTATATAATAAAGAAAAGATACCAACCAAGAGTAGGGATCTTTGAGATGAACAGTAACTTCGGAAGCAGGTGAATCAAGGGATGATGAGATAGAAGAAGGAATGGAGTGAAGAGAGGCGGCATCTTGAGGCAAGAAGGGACGGACGCGGGCTATAACCCGAACCATAGAAGTCGAATAATTGGGTGAAGGTTTAGTTGGAGTGCACAGAGTTGAATTAAGTTGTGGAGTTGCCATCGGATTGATTAATTGTGAAATCGATTGATTGTATGTAGGTAGGTAGGGTAATTTGAAGATAAAAGGAAGGAGGATCAGTGTGACCGTTAGGGGTTTTGCAGTTTCAAATTTTGGAAACACAATAATATAATAATGAGATGGAATAAAAGGAATTTGTGTTGGAGAGACAACGGTTAGGAGGAGTTTAAAACCACCTTTTTTTTCTTTTTTACTGTATTTAATAAAACTATTTGTTTTAGTTTATTGCCGTTTTCGTCCTTCACCTTTGTCTATTTTAATTATTCTAGTCTGAAAATCTAATTATATTATATTTTTTTTTTGATCGGTAAAGTTCATTCACGTTCCACCCAAACTTATTTACATGGCCAAGACTAGTAAGACACTAGTACAAGACAGTATTAATTAACTCACCAAACATAGACAACACCCAGATTACAGGAAACAAACAAAACCTCTACGTTATCGAATCATCAAACTTCACCCATTTTTCCCAGGTCCAACCTTCGCCTTTGAGCCGGTGCTTGACCCACGTGAAAGTCGTTGACTGGATTTCTCCGAAAACAGCGTCCAAATTCACTCTTTTGCCGGAGAAAATGAATTCGTTTCGCGCTTTCCATATTATCCAGCATGCCCCCAATATGACCAATCTCACCAAACTCCTTTTGCTCCTGCTCGCATTGATACTGTTGTGGGTTTTCAGAAGGTCTCGTGTCGAAAAAGCATAAAGGGGTGGAATGTTACACCAAACGCTAATCTTTTGCCATATCATCGAAGCCAAGTAGCAAGCCGTGAATAGATGATCAGCGTTTTCCTCTCCTTGACCACATATTTTACAGGTGCTATCGCCATGAATCATTCTCCTTTTCTTCAGTCCCACCAAAGTCGGCAAACGGTCCTGTTCAGCCCTCCATCCTAGGATACACACTTTCTTCGGCGCACCTTTGATCCACTGGAACGGATAATAAGGGACGGCATGTCTAGACAACCAATTCCTGCATCTTGCAACAGAAAACTTGCCATCCGAACTGTCAACCCAGGTCCAAGTATCAGCCGAGTTGTTTAAAATAACCCCCTACAGCAAAATACTGCACTGCTGAAGCTGTTCTGTTTCGGCTTCCGAAGTCGGCGGGCGTCTCCATTCCCAATCTAGTAATCTATAATTCAGCCTCACATCTTTGTTTTTTTCGATAGCAAACAGATCAGGAAATCGAAACATTAGCGGCTCGTCACCGATCCACCAATCGATCCAAAACCTTACCGATTCACCTCCGCTAATTTTTGCTTTCATCATACATCGAATGTTAACATTTATGTTCTGCAAGTCGTTATCAATTTTCACAATTCCATTCCAAGCCCCCAACACTCCTGACTTGATTGGCATATATGACCATGAACCCCTAAGGGAATGGATAGCGTCGATAATTTTACCCACAGCGCTCCCTTTTCTTGCTTGTATCTCCACCACCATTTCATTAGAAGGCTCACATTCATATCTTTTAACGAACCCAATCCGAGGCCACCCTTTTCTAGCGGCCCAATTACTCTTCCCCAAGAGACCCAATTCGTCTTTGCCTTTTCGTCGTTTCCACCCCAGAAAAACTTCCTTCTAAGCGCTTCGAGAGAATCGATCACGGCTTTTGGCGCTTTATAAGAGGAGAAGAAATACAGTGGGAGACTATCTAAAGAAGCCTTTAACATCACAACTCTCCCACCGAATGACAAGTGCTTAGCCTTCCATTTAGACAATCTTGCTTTGAAGGTATCCACCACACTAGACCAATATCTTTGTTGACTCATATTAACCCCAATCGGCAGCCCCAGGTACTTACATGGAAGTTTACCAGCATTACAAAATAAGGAGGCAGCCATGATATCCACCTGTTCGTTACCCACATTCAGGCCGTACATAGTCGACTTGGAATAATTCATTTTTAAACCGGAAATCAAATGAAAGCATCTCATTAAACGAACAATATTTCGAATGTAATCTTCACCCCAGTCTCCCAAAAAGATGATATCGTCTGCGTACATTAAGTGTGTCAATATCGGGCCATTATTTGGAGTCCGAATCCCCCTAATAAGACCCAAATCATCCGCCTTTCTAACAAAACTTGTCAAAGCCTCCATCGCTAATATGAAAATGAAAGGAGATAAGGGGTCGCCTTGGCACACGCCCCTATAACATTGGAACTCCCAAGTCGGGGATCCATTTAAGAGTACCGATGCCCTTGAGGACTCCAAAATACCCCGAACCCAAATACGCCATTTTTCCGGGAAGCCCATTTGATTAAGCACTGAAATAATGAAATCCCAACTAATCGAATCATAAGCTTTTTCGATATCTACCTTTAAAAGAAAAGCTTGCCGACGGGTCTTTTTCAGCCAAGAAATAGTTTCATTTAAAATAAGGGGGCCGTCTAAAATGTTCCGAGACGCTAAAAAACCGGATTGAAACTCAGACACAAGAGAACCAACCACCAGCTTAATCCGATTTGCCAAAACCTTGGAAACGATCTTGGAAATGCAGCTAATTAAGCTAATTGGTCTGAAGTCATTGAAACCGATAGGATCCGAGCATTTTGGAATGAGCGCAATAAAGGAGGAACCACACCCTCTATTTATTACACCATGATCATGAAAGAACTCCATGAGCCTAAGTATATCCTCCTTGAGAATTTCCCAGTAGTGTTTAATGAAACCAAAGTTGAAACCATCGGGCCCGGGAGCCCGATCACTACCGCAATCCCAAATTGCATTTTTTACTTCCTCAGGCGAGAATGGGGCAATGAGAGAGTCTGCGTCCTGCTGCGATAACCGATTCAGACCTGGACAAGAAAAAGAGGGGCAGTTGATATTTGGTTCTCGATATTTGAAAGCGAAATACTTCCTTGCTTCATGCTTCAAACGGATGGGATCCGTCACCCATTCATAATTCACCTGAATCCCATTTATCCTGTTCCTCCCAATGTTGTGATTGATTATGTCGTGGAAAAAAGAGGTGTTTTCGTCGCCCTCTACGGCCCATTTAATGCGCGCCTTCTGTTTAAGATCTTGGGATGTTTCTAACTTGAACTCTTCCCACCTCCTTTTATTTTCAGACCATGACAAAATCTCCTCATCCGTTAAGCACCGGTCTTCCATAAGTTTATCAAAGTCATATATTCTGTTCTCGATTTCCTTTTTCTCCGCATCCGAATTCATCTTATTCTGATGCAACCAAATCTTTATCCCATCTTTTATCTTTCTTAACTTGCTTGCTAGAATGACATCCGGAGACCCTTCATATGACTGCCCATGAACCGCACTAAAGACGATTTCATCCAAACCACTTTTGCCAATATAAAAGTTATAAAACCGAAAAGGGGAGGAGCCAAAATTAATGACTGAGGTAGATAAGATTACGGGACTGTGGTCAGACGCCAGTCTAGGAAGCGCCGTGACCGACGCATTCGGCCATTTGTTCCAAAAAGCCTCACAAACGAGAATCCGGTCAATTTTACTCAACTTGTTACCACCATCGGCCACTCTAGTGAATTTACGACCCCCCCATTGGGTACTCATTCAACCCATTATCATCAATGAATGCATTAAAAACTTCTGCACATCTCGGATTAAAATCGGTGTTTAACCTTTCTGATGGGTCCCTGACCGCATTGAAATCGCCCAATAAAATCCACATACCACCCCTTAATTCCATACATTGTGATAGTTCCTCCCACAGTGTTTTCTTTTGTTCCAAGCCTTGTGGGGCGTATATATTAGCAATATGTATAGTTTCCCCCGATTTCTTTAATGTGCGCCGTTTGAAAAGTCAACATTATCTGCTTTTTTGTCGTTGTCTGGATAACATCTGCAACAATTAAACATCCATGCTTGAGATCACCAACGATCATCCTCCCTATGCCCGAACCACTCCACCCAGGTAAACACAAGCGGTTGAGTGAGAAAAGCGACGAAGGTGGCCGGAGGTAGGGCGGAACGGCGATCTTCGGAACCATGGATTGCCGTATGTGCTCTGTTTTTTGGGGGTTCTCTCTTTTCTTCCGTTTATCCTCTAGCGGCACGCCTCCTCCGCTACTGCCTTCGTCGTCGCCGTCGGTTGTTCGTGACGGCACAGAACGTCTTTGTCTCCGGCAAAGGATGGAAGCTGTCGGCGGCGATGATAGAGGCAACGATGGTGCTCCTGCAATGGTGATTCCTACCCTTAACCGAAGTTTGACAAGACATAGGAGTGCGGGAGATCGGTCGTCAGAGCAGTGGTACCTGGCTTTGTGATTTCACGAGAGATGAGGGAGAATGTGACTTTATAAATGATTTTGAGGGTTTGGACTTTGGGGTGGTAATTGAAGTCTATGGGTTGTTTAATCATGTGGCGTAAAAATTGTTGGTGAAGGGGTTAAGGGGTGAAGGGGCATAAAATTGTTGTAATTGCTAATAATATGATGCTTAATTTTTCGTACTGGTCAAACAATCTCATAGCTACCAATACTGAAATAATATAGCTACCATGTCATTTTTTGATCCTCACTTGATGGATGGTAGACATTATTATGTTTGGGATTTGAAACTCTAAATACGTGAAAGAAGACAAAACACATTAACAAGTTACAGGTATATGCGTATACTCGCGGGGCAACGCCCGCGGTCTAATACTAGTTTTTAACAAATCTAACAATGAGCTTTGCAATTTTTTAACCTTTTTTTGGTAGCCTCTTAATGAGACTCTGAAGCGCTGAATGATTCAGCATTTAGCGCGTTTGTTTCAGCTTCTGGATGAAATGGTTAGGGCTGAACCATTAAGCACTAAACTAGGCTGAACCTTAATGAGACTCTCATACCAATGTGGGACAAGAAAACTAACCATTAAGAGGTCCAACTTAATGATTCAGCACTTAACTATTCAGATATCTTAACTATTTAAACCTGTTAATGATTCAGCACTTAATCAACCAAACAGCCCCTGAGTTGTTTTTTTAAGTGCTGGCTAATTGATCAAAAGGCCCACAAAGACTTGCTATATATAAATATCTATATTTCTATATATAAATGAATTGAATATAGTTGATGTGGTATTCAATGGAGGCCTTAACCCCTTTGAATGTGTCACGTGGCACGATGAGGTGCTTTCTTTTTATTTTTTTTTTAATTTTAATTTTTAAGTAGACATTAAAATTGAAACCAAATCTACTTATATTTTAAATATACTATTATTATAAATTTAAATATTTTATTAAGATATGGCTATCTTCAAAATAAAATAAACATATTTACCTTCCATATTATATTAATATATATGAGAAAGTATACGGTATAAAGCCCCTTAAAATAAGAAGCGTAAGAAGCCACCACAGATTGACACCTTTCAATTAAACCTAACCACAGTTAAACCATAATTAAAACTATCTTCCCTATTATAAACCTAACCCATCCTCATCCTCATCCTCATTTTGAAACAAACGATATAGATCTGACCACCACCACCATCATCACCACCACCACCACCACCATCACCACCACCACCACCACCAACACATCGGAACAACCACGATCAACCAAGCAGTGTTCGAACTGGCCTAAGGCAGCGGTGCCGGAGTGTTCGGCGGTCCAACTGGTGCCATCAGATAGACAGCCGTCTTCGTCTTCGGAAGAATATAAGGGAGTTGCAGTAGAGGATTCACCTGGATTAACAGAGTCGGTGGTGTGTAGTGGTGTTGGTTGAACCGGACGACCGAGTTTGAGGCATGATCAGATAGAGCGAGTTCTGGATCATCGGAGCAATTGAGTGCTACCCTTACGAGAGTGATGGATGGTCTGTTGTTGTTGTTTGTTTAGGGTCAGGTGGAGGTTTTAGAAGGGTGGAGGTGTTGTTAGAGATGTTCCCTGTGGATATTTCCCAGTTGAAGATGCGTTTGTTTAAGAGCTTCCCTGTTAACAAGGTGCGTTTGTTTTAACAAGGTGAATGGTTTTTTTCTTGTAGGTGCGTTTGTTTTTTTGTAAGGTGCGTTTGTTTTTTTTTTTTTTGTTGAGTTTTGATGAGTGCGTCCAAAAATTTCAATGAGTGTTTCCAAACTTTTCAACGAGTGCGTCTGAATTTTTGATGAGTGCATCTGAATTTTGATGAGTGCGTCTGAAATTTTTTGATGAGTGCGTCTGAAAATTTGATGAGTGCGTCTGTTTTTCACCAACTTCATCTTCTTCCTCTGCAACTTTTTTAAACAAAATCATCTTTAATGAAACAAAATCCAGAGTTTTTGACAACTATTACAATTCATAATTGTTCATATGATTGGTTTAATCCTCTGTTTTTTGATTATTTTTAGATCAAATACTGATCTTACGTTTTTCTTTCACTGTAATCGATTTTTTTTTTAATTGTGTAATCATTCTAAACATGAATCGATCTGAAAACGATGAAAAATCAGGGTTCAAATTAGTTATGTTGTTACGATTTGAAAAAAAATTAGACGGTTAGAAGGTTTTTTCCTATTTTACGCTTGGTTAGTTTTAACCCAGGTATGGTTAGGGTTTTTAATCTGCATCCTTAATCTAATGGCTGAGATTGCTTCTTACGCTTCTTACGTTAAGGGGGCTTTATACGTTATCTCTCCCCAATATATATATGTTTAGATTTTTTTTAAATAAATGTTTTTAAAAATAAATCAAAGAAGATATGGATATCTTCAAATTTAAATAAAAAGATTTATATTCAAATTTATCTAACAAGCATTTATTAAATGAATATTATAAATAGAGGTGAACATTCCGTTAGCTTCTACCTTTGATCAGGAGGTAAAGTTTATACCAATAATCTAATGCAAAAATATTATACTCTTTGCTTTGACAAATAAAATATACGATGTCACAGATAGATTTAAACAAAGCATTAATTACTTTAACAATTGTCATATATACCCTTAATAACAGATAATTACGTGTACACTGATAGATTTATTAGTTGGGATTTTTACTTTAATTAAATATGTAACGTTTGTAATTCAATATATGTATTAATAAAATCATATAACCAAGTAATTTAAAGTGAGACCAAAACGATGAAAACTTTAAATATGTCAAAACCTCATCTGTAATCTTCAACCACTACAGGAGTATGAAGAGAAAGCCTAAGCTACTGCTTAAGTGAGCTATGAATCGCCACATTTGCTTCAAGGTTCAGGTCAGCGAACGCAAATGAGAATTAATTATCCGTATGACTGAGTTTACAATTAGTATGTTTTCTACTTTTATCATTTTTTATTAAGTCATGTTAGATTTTTCAACCCCGGGACACTCCCGGGTAATCAGCTAGTATATATATAGGATTTGGTTCAAATGAGAACTGTCACACCCTCAAATTTCCACTGCGGGGTTTTACCGCGAGGCGCGTGACACACCAGAATCTCATAGCCATAGTTATACGAACGACTCTAAATGCCCAAACCATTTAGTTCGTTTAAAATAAAATTCGCTTTTATTTTTGAAAAGTTTATCAGTCACAAGTTTAATTAAATGCGGAAGCGAAACAGTTAAACAATTTAAAATATGTTGCGCAAAAACAACGCACCCAAAAACCGAAATAAAGTAAGTACGAAAGCATTAAAAGTTATAGTTCCCAAAAGACATCATGCATGGACCTAGACGTGCTCCTTTTCTAGCGACCTGCGAAAACATACTAAGTGTGTCAACATAAAGCTGGTGAGTTCACAGTAGGGAAACAGTTGTAATTTCTACAGTTGTAAATGTAACATCAGTTTTAAGTTTGTCAGGGGTAGCTAACCCACTCGATGTAACTAAACAGTGGTTATTGGGAAACATACAGATGTTTATAGTGCCTTAGCACTGGTGTCTATCAACACCAGTAAGAAAAAGTGGTAAGAAGTTCATGCCCGTGACCCAAGCACCTCAGGCATGAGGTTGCTGCACAACCTAATAGCGCTACTAACTACTACCCCGTTCGCCTCCGGCGATTAACCCAATAAAAAAAGTAAGGACTTTCAAGATAGAGTGTTTAGTTCACAAAGGACAGTTAAATTACAAAACTGATAAAAGTGTGATCCTCGCAAAGATCGAAAACCCGACCCACACAAGGAGTCATAGCATCCCAAACCTGTGATGGAAAAGTAGTAGAAAAGTTTTACTTAACCTTGTCTCAACCTGAGACACATGCTTTCGCGTAAAGTAGTGAAACTCACCTTAGGTTGCGTGCTAAAGTAAACCGTACAGGAAATAAGTGTGGAAGACTATTCGTCTACCCAAAAACCTATCAAATACAAGGTTGCAAGTGTTTGAGTGTATTGACACAAGGACTTAAGTGACATCTCACGTAATCGTACACGACTTAATGAAACCATGCAAACCCGTCAATCGTTGGTGATTAGTAAATGATGTATCAATTTAACACTTTTAACACAACTAGTTCACATCGCACGTTGCATACCATTAGCCTATTGATAGGTCCACGTCTCCAAATTGAAATAAAGTAGCTGTTGAAGTGGAAAACCAATTGCACGGAACCGATCCGGGGGAAAGTCCAACCCAAGCTTCATGGGTTACTTTGGTCAAAGTCAACACCTAACTACCATGCATCATTTCAGCCACTATCACGTTATTTCCATTCATGCACATTTTTTTTCTCATTTATTTTCTTTTATTTTATTCAAGTAATGTTTCCTTAATTTTAGAGGTAGTGGCTTAGTTAGTTATTTGATTTCCTTTTTGTATGGCAACAACCGAACAGAAGTATTCATTCAGTGATAAAATACAAAAATTTCTCTTTTGAGAAATCAAAAATTTCCATTGCTATTCCTATTTTGGCAAATAGGGAGGTGTTCTTTGGAGTCTAAATTGGTTATAGGTGGTGTATTCTGTATCCTATTCCCTGTTTAGAAAAGCCCGACGTGCGAGCGAGTGGTGAGTTTCTGTATCTCGTTTCAATCGTTGTTTACCGTTGGTGATTGAATTTGAAATATTAAGCCTCTGTATATCATCTTGGTATCAGAGCTTTTGGTTCAGGAGATCGTTATGGATACTCGAAGCAGCGCTGAATCGAAGAAAGTAATTGAAACTTTAGAAGCTGAGAAATTGGAGATGGCTCAACAAGTGAAACTTATGCAAGAGCAAATCAAAGAGCTTTCCATAAATCGCAAGAATGATTTATCAGATCGGGATGAAAGAGAAGAAGATGAACATTCAGTTCGAGGATCGGGAAGCGGCGGTAAAACAGGTTCTGTTTCTTTTTATTCGAATGACATTAAGGTTGATATTCCCGAGTACGATGGCAGATTAGATTCTGATGAATTTGTGGAATGGATTAGAACTGTTGAGCGAGTATTCGACTACCGTCAAACCACAGAGGCGAACAAAGTAAAGTTGGTAGCGTTGAAATTAAGGAAGTATGCGTCTACGTGGTGGGCGAATGTTTGTACCAAGCGAGAACGGTTAGGCAAAGGGAAAGTGAAAGACTGGGCTAAGATGAAGCGGTTGATGAAAGAAAAATTTTTACCTTCGTATTATGTCCAAGCCAGCTTTTCACAACTCCATAATCTCAAACAATCGGGTCGATCCGCTGAAGAATATACCCGAGAATTTGAATATCTCATCATGAAGTGTGACCTACCCGAAGATGAACCGCAAACCCTAGTTCGATATTTGGGAGGACTGGATATTCATATTTCTAATGTGGCTGAACTTTATCCTTATGCCACATTGGAGGAATTATCCATGCTAGCCCATAAAATCGATTTACAACACAAAATCAAAACTAAGACCACCCTTACTCGACCAAACCTTAAACCTATACCCACCAACAAACCCACCACCCCACATAAACCCAACTATCCTACTGAAAACCCCACCACCCAACCTAGATTACCCAAAAGATGTTTCAGGTGCCATGGATTGGGACACTTTGCTTCTGAATGCCCAAACAAGAAGATGGTGACGTTGGCGGACTTCGAAGCATTTGATGATACCTTACCCCACTCCGACAATGCTGACATTGTTCCTCAACCTGATGTTGTAGAGGAAGATGTTCTTGGACCCGATGAAGGGGAAGTTTTAGTGGTTCGACGTGCTTTGAGTAGTACAATTCGATCCGAAGAAAACCAACAGCGGGAAGCCATTTTCCACACCCGATGTACCATTGCCAATAAGGTTTGCACGTTGATAATTGATGGAGGGAGTTGTACTAATGTGGCCTCACAAACCTTGATTTCAAAATTGAATTTGACACCGGAACCCCACCCGGACCCTTACGTCATTCAATGGCTTAATCCAGGTAAAGGACTTAAGGTTTCAAGTCGAATATTATTATCTATAAGTATTGGCAGGAAGTACGAGGATGCAGTATGGTGCGATGTAATTCCTATGGATGCTTGTCATGTGTTGTTGGGTCGACCGTGGTTATTTGACAAACGGGTCATGCACGATGGGTACTTAAATACCTATTCTTTCCATCACAACCAACGAAAAATCACACTCACCCCCATGACACCTATGAGCCCACCCAAGAAACAATTACCACTAACCACTCTTTTGAAAGCAGACCAGTTTGAATTTACCAAATGTCGAGAATTGATCTTATTCAGTCTCGATGAAGACATTAGCCAATCCTCCTGTGAACTCCACCCATTACTTTCACCCTTACTCCAAGCCTACTCCAAGATATTCCCTGCTGAAATACCATCTGGTTTACCCCCACTCCGATCAATTCAACATAAGATTGATCTCGTTCCAGGTTCTATACTACCTAATAAACCCGCCTATCGGTCGAACCCTCAAGAAACAACGGAAATCCGAAAACAGGTAGATGCTCTTTTGTCCAAAGGGCTTATTCGAGAGTCCCTTAGTCCATGCGCTGTTCCTACTCTACTGGTGCCAAAGAAAAATGGAGAGTGGCGGATGTGTTGTGACAGTCGAGCTATTAATAAGATCACTATTAAGTATCGATTTCCGATCCCGCGATTGAATGATATGCTTGATGAATTATATGGGTCCCAAGTCTTTTCTAAAGTTGATCTTCGTAGTGGGTACCATCAAATTCGGATCTTTGAAGGTGATGAATGGAAAACAGCATTCAAGACTAAAGACGGTTTATATGAATGGCTCGTCATGCCTTTTGGTTTATCAAACGCGCCTAGCACGTTTATGCGACTGATGAATCACGTACTTAAACCATTTTTGGGCCGATTTATTGTTGTGTATTTTGATGATATTTTGGTTTATAGTCGAACTGAACAGGAGCATCAGAATCACCTACAACAATTATTTGAAGTTTTGGAGCAAGAACGATTATTTGTTAATCAAGAAAAATGTGAGTTTTTCTCTCCACATGTCACCTTTTTGGGGTATTTAATTTCAGGAGATGGGATTCGAGTAGATGACAGAAAGGTGCAGGCAATCCGAGATTGGCCTACTCCTACCTCAATACAACAAATTCGAAGCTTCCATGGTTTGGCTTCCTTTTATCGCCGCTTTGTTCGACATTTCAGCACACTAGTGGCCCCAATGACTGAGTTAACTAAATTAAAGCACTTTGAATGGAATGAACAAGCCCAATTTGCTTTCGAAGAGTTGAAACGCCAATTGTCTTCGACACCGGTCCTTGCTTTACCGTGTTTTGATGAAGTTTTTGAGGTCGAATGTGATGCATCAGGTGTGGGAATCGGCGCTGTTCTTCTTCAGCGTGGCCGTCCGTTAGCATACTTTAGTGAAAAGTTTAATGATGCGAAGCGTCGGTATTCTACGTATGATAAGGAATTTTATGCAATTGTTCGGGCGCTCGAACATTGGCAACACTATCTGATCTCAAAAGAGTTCATCCTCCATTCCGATCACGAAGCTCTAAAGTACATTCAAGGTCAACACAAATTACAACCGCGACATGCTAAGTGGGTCGAGTTTTTGCAAATTTTCACTTTCACCATTAAGCACAAATCTGGAAAGCTTAATAAAGGTGCAGATGCACTATCTCGCAAATTCTTATTACTACAAAGTTTATGCCCCAAGGTTGTTGGTCTTGATGCCATTAAAGATGGCTATTCTACTGATTTGGAATTTGGAGAGTTGTTCACTCGATGTCAAGTTAGAGCAGTTGGTGACTTCCAAGTAGTAAATGGTTTTCTTTTCAAGGGTACACGGCTTTGTATACCCAAGGTCAGTCTTCGGGAATCCTTGATCAAAGAGGTACATGAAGGTGGGTTGGCGGGGCATTTTGGGACCGATAAAACAACAATGATGCTCAAACAACACTTCTTCTGGTCGAAATTAGCTCGCGATGTTGACCACTTGATTCGGCGATGTGCCACATGCCACCGAGCTAAAAGTCGTTCTGCACCACATGGTTTATACATGCCTCTTCCTGTTCCGAATGCACCTTGGGAGGATGTAAGCTTGGATTTTATCACCGGGTTGCCCCGTACCCGACGCAACAAGGATTCCATTCTTGTTGTTGTTGATCGATTCTCCAAAATGGCACACTTTATTGCATGCCATACAACATACGATGCCGTTCAAGTTGCTAATCTATATTTTCAGGAAATAGTTCGTCTGCACGGGTTACCAAAATCAATTGTCAGCGATCGTGATGTGAAGTTTTTAAGTCATTTTTGGGTGACGTTGTGGAAGAAGTTGGGTACAAAGCTGAAATACAGTACTTCCAGCCACCCTCAAACTGACGGACAAACCGAAGTTACCAATCGCACTTTGGGGGCTCTCTTACGATCATTAATCAAGACAAACATCAAACAGTGGGAGGATCTTCTTGCACATGCTGAATTTGCGTACAATCGAGCTCCTCACAAGACTACAGGTTTTAGTCCTTTTATGGTTGTTTATGGTTGTAATCCTAGTGCTCCTATTGACTTAGCTGTGGTCGACATCACTCCCCGTTTTAGTCCCGAAGCGAACCAATTGGTTACCGATATTCAAGCACTACATGATAAGGTTCAGCAGCGCATCAATCAACTGAACGAAAAGGTCAAGAAACGGGTTGATAAAGGACGTCGCAGCCTCGTGTTTCACCCTGGTGATCTCGTGTGGATTCACTTTCGCAAGGAACGGTTTCCTTCCAAGAGACGCTCGAAGCTTAATTCCAGATCAGACGGTCCGTTCAAGATCATTTCTAAGGTTAATGACAATGCTTACAAGGTTGAGTTACCTGGCGATTTTGGAGTTTCAGCTACATTCAACATTGCTGACCTACAACCCTATTATGACCCAGCTGATCCTATACCAAGTTTGAGGACAAACTCTTTTGAAGATGGCGAGAATGATAGGTCCACGTCTCCAAATTCAAATAAAGTAGCTGTTGAAGTGGAAAACCAATTGCACGGAACCGATCCGGGGGAAAGTCCGACCCAAGCTTCATGGGTTACTTTGGTCAAAGTCAACACCTAACTACCATGCATCATTTCAGCCACTATCACGTTATTTCCATTCATGCACATTTTTTTTTCTCATTTATTTTCTTTTATTTTATTCAAGTAATGTTTCCTTAATTTTAGAGGTAGTGGCTTAGTTAGTTATTTGATTTCCTTTTTGTATGGCAACAACCGAACAGAAGTATTCATTCAGTGATAAAATACAAAAATTTCTCTTTTGAGAAATCAAAAATTTCCATTGCTATTCCTATTTTGGCAAACAGGGAGGTGTTCTTTGGAGTCTAAATTGGTTATAGGTGGTGTATTCTGTATCCTATTCCCTGTTTAGAAAAGCCCGATGTGCGAGCGAGTGGTGAGTTTCTGTATCTCGTTTCAATCGTTGTTTACCGTTGGTGATTGAATTTGAAATATTAAGCCTCTGTATATCACCTATCATGGCATCTACATTCTGTAAATAACATGTACACATGTTTTCATATAGGATTCCATAACTCATAGCTCATTAACACACTCAAAATGTCACATAAACGATTATTTGCAAATCTGCGTTTTCTGGACAGATTTTGGAGTATAAAAACCAATTTTTATAAAATACCAAATCAACTCACCAAGTTCCCAAAATTTTATAGAGATGCCTCATATGTTCATACGTGACTCTACTATTTTTATTTCTCGACAAAAGTACCTCAATATTTTTATAAAAATTATTTTGTTCCAGCCACTTCAGAAAATGGTGCTGTTGACAGCAGCTCACATAAAAATTTATTAAAAATTCTAGACTCAACGAAACGAGGCGATTCCAATTGGAAAAGCTCGTATACTCCAAAACTCAACTCCTGTCCAAATTTCATAATTAACGGATTTGTAAAACTCGAGTTACAGCCCTTTAAAGTTGGTCCATTTTTCAGTTACGAAAATCAGATTACACCTTTAATCTTTAAAAATCATGTTTACATATCAAAACAGGTCCAAAACGCATGATTTTGGACTCTTTGGAAAGCTAACATCATGGGTTACGTTTGAGAGTCAGAAAATAATCAAATTAACCATGTTAATATTCGCATAACAGCCACACAAATCAGTACAAGTAATCTGCCAGAAATCAACATCTTCATTAACATGACTTTTGCAAACCCTAACCAACCTCCATACCCCATAATCATGCAATAATCTTATACTAACATGTTCAATCTCAGATTTTTACCTATCATACATCCTAGACATGATTCCTATTAATCATATTCATCAACAATTCAACAAAACAATCAAAACATTAACACTTCATCAATTACGATTTTTATACATCAATTCCTTAGGGTTTTATAACTTTTCAAACATGAATAACAATCATAAAACTCTTAAACATTATACCTTTCAATGCAAGGCTCCTTAGGACTCCAAGATATCACCCCAAACAACTTGAATCAAGCAAGAAATTGAAGAAGATTGAACAAAAGTGTGTGTGTGTGTGCTATGAAACCCCACGGCGCAAGTGTAGTAGGGTTTTCTTTATTATTTTTTTTTTTTATAAATGATAAGCTAGGGTTAGGCTCATGGGCCGAGCCTTTCGGGCTTTGGTGGGTTTTTGTCTGATAACTGAGCCCGTTAACCCTAACTAACTCCCGAGATTCATCCCGACAATAATAGTCATACTAGTATATAAAAAATATACTATTTTATCAATACGTGTTGTGTTTATCATGGGTGCACGTATTTCCTAACGTTTACATACAAGTTAATTAATTCGTAATAATTCACATAAGCATGTAACTTGCATACACGTGTTAATCCACATACATCAATACTCAATTGCTCACATAATCATGCATGTCCAACAAATCACCAACGTTCGGGTTATAGGGTTCGTGTGTGTGTCAAGACAACCGTTATCCTAGTTATACGTACGTTAATGTCACTTAACGTATGTTAATGTTACCTAACATTCAAGACGCCTGTCTAGCTAACCCTAGTTAAGTGCTTAACCACATATAATCATGGAAAATTAACTAGAGTTCGGTAAAAGAGTTAACCTGAAAATGCGGGGTGTCACAAGAACCTTTCCCCAAATTGAGAACTGAGAGAACCATTCTGGGCCACACATTTCTCTAAGGCAAAAAAAAAAAATTTTTTTTTTTTTTTTTTTTTTTTTGCAAAAATCGCTGCTTTATATGTAAGAAAAAAAATTTTTTTTATTTTTTTTGTAATTTTTTTTTCAGTATACACATGTGTATAATTGCATTATACACATATGTATAATGCAATATACACATATGTATAACTGAAATATACACATATGTATAGCTGAAAAATGCTATATACACATATGTATAATTGACATATACACATATGTATAAATGAAAAAAAAATTCAAAAAAAATAAAAAAAAATTTTTTCCTTGCATAAAAATGTGCGATTAAAGCAAAAAAAAAAAAAAAAATTTTTTTTTTTTGCCTTTATATGAAATGTGTGGCCCAGAATGGTTCTCTCAGTTCTCAAATAGGGGTTGGTTCTCTTAGGATCCCTACCCTATATATATATATATATTTCAAAAGGCTAAATCCTACATGGCACTCATATAGCCATTCTCCCCTTTGAGAGTGCCATGTAGGATGTCATGTTGCATTTAGATATTTTAGGAAAAAAAGAATTTAAAAACAAAATTAGATTTATTTCTTTCATATTTCCTTCCATAATTTTTAAACGTTAATATCTTTTATATACGAGATTTTTTTAAAAAAAAAATTACACCAAATTAACGAGCGTTTTATTATCTTTCCAACAAGTACCATAGTGTTATATAAAAAACGGAGAAAAAAACGACCAAATTAACGAGCGTTTTATTATTTTTCCAACGAGTACCATAGTGCTATATAAAAAACGTAGAAAAAACTACTTTTTGTGGGGTTTTGTTCATACAGGAAAAAAACACAAAGTGTTTAGGTTATTCATTAATCATGTATAGGCAAGTCATTAGTTATGTTCAAACCAGTAAATATGAGTTCTATTTACAATAGGTGTTAGCATTGGAGTTGTACATTGTTTTAGGTTAGGTTTTAATATTAGAGTTATACATTGTTTAAGGTTAGACGTTAACATTGGAGATATAGTGTTAATTGTTTTAGGTTAGGTGCTACCCGAAGCTTTCCTGCATGTAATTTTAAAGCGCATTAGTCTATTTCGTATGTAAAATTGATATGTCATATTAGATTTCTCAAACCCGGGACGCTCCCGAGATATAAATCTAGTTATATATTATATATTATATCTTGTATATATATATGATAATGCATTAGGCAAGGGGAGTTTAAGATACCAAAAAGTTAAGAACTTTATTTTCATTGACAACCCTAAAATGAGGGTAAAATAGTCATTCAAACAATTGTACACTTTGATACCTCATGTTAGTTACACTTTAATCCCTAAAACTTTACTCAACTTTTACTTATTCAATTTATAGTTAAACTTTTTTTTTCCTTATTTTAATCAAACGATCCTCATCATTTTTAAATAGTCATATATTTTTTTCATATGTTGATACTTTTATAAAAAAATACATCATAATAATAAGCATTTTATTTTATTTTATTTTATTTTATTTGAGTATAGTAATGCTATTTTATTAATTAAAACTTTTTTATTTGCTACATGATTACAATATCTAGGAGTGAGCAATAACTAAACCGTTCATCGAAGCCCAACCAAAAAACAGATAAAATTGAACCAAAATAAATTGAAAACTAAATTAACCAACATCCGATTTAATTTAAAATCGGTCATCATTTTCTTTTTGTACCCTTAGTTAACCGAAATCAGTCAAACTGAAACAGAACCATTCATATATTCATAACAGCACGCCCGCACGATGTAGTAGGGAAAACACTTCTAATGCTGCATGGTTAGATTGTCGTTTTTAGTTCGGTTTAGTTAATTTTAATTAATAACTAAAACCAAACTTTGGTTAAAACTTTTGCTTAGAAGTATATAAAATTGATGTATAAAAGATATAAATATATGAATGGTTCAGTTTCGGTTTGTTAATTTTGGTTGACTTAAGGAACAAAAAACTGATATTAGGTTCAGTTTTTGGTTAATTTTTGGCAACAATATTGTTAATCACATAACTGTTGGTGGTGAAAATCCTCAGGATGATTTTACCTCATATTCTTTATGTGACATCCTCAGGATGCTGAAGGACTAAGCAGGGTTCAGGATGTAACTGTGTCTTATCATATGTGTATCCTGAGGATGGACTAACAGATTATTTCCTTATGATATTATTGCAGGTACAATCAATCAATGATAAAGACTTATAACTCTTCTCCAACGACTATATTGTCCTACTTAGTCAAAGAAGCTGAAGATGCTAGAGTTGCACGTGTAAGGCAAGTCCAAGCTCAAAGAAATGGTCAAACATGTAACCGACGAGCATTAATAATAGGCGAGAAACAAGGAAACGGTTATCCCAACGTCCATATCAGTTGAAACAGCTCCAACGTTCAGCTGAAATAGTCTTGATGATCATTGAAGACGATAGATATCATGGGATTCATTATTTACTTTTCGTGTAACTATATAAAGGGGCATGATGAACAAAATAGGACACTTACACATTATCAAGCACTTGATACTAGCTAGCTAACACTTGATACTCTCTCTACTCACACACTACACAACAGAATTATTGTAAACTTAGTTCGTTCATCATACTTCCAAAGTTGTACTCATTTTTACCTTATCAATATTAACAAACAAGGTAGGGGCTTAGACTCCTCCTAAGGTTTGTGCCGGCGATTATCAAGTGGTCAAGGGCTTTCCTCGTACATCGAGTATTGTTGGCTTGTTCCCTGTTGGATCAGTGGCTATGTTTATGAACACTTATGTGTTATCAGATTTGTATATGAGTTATTAAGCAGCGGAAATACAAGTGTTCAAAGGTCTAAAAGATCACTTTGATGAGGAGTTATTACTCCCCTTGACTGAACAATAAATGAGAAACAATAAATACAGTTAAGTATAAAGCAGTAATAGCAATTTATGTTTCTCAGATGTGAAATGGAATTATAAGTTTAAAGCCGAAGGATTTCAATATAAGTTGAAAGATTTTACACAAAATCACATATATAAAATAGATGAACAAACTCATCTATTTATAGACCAAAGGACTAAACCTTTGTCTAAAGTAATCTAAGATATTTCGGCTAAAGATAAGGTTACTAAAGTCTTTACATCGAAACTTGTAATCAAGACTTTAACAAAACAATATAATAATAAAACTACAAACTGCTGATCTAAGTCGGTTAGAAGCTTCTGATTGCAAAGTGCTGATGAGTGACAAACTGCTGATGAGCAGTTTGTCTTCAGTAGTTCTTCAGTGAAATGTCTGGTTAGACTTCAGAACTTCTGATGAGTTTACTCTTCAGTACTTTGGTGTTTGTTCTTCAGTACTTCTTCTTTCGTTCTTCAGCAGTTCTATACTTAGGCAGATATGAAATAGACTAAGGTTATCAAAAGGTGGTTTCGTCAATCCTCTTTGTCCCAACAATCTCCCCCCTGGATTGATGAAGCCAAAACCTTATCTATTCTTTATTGTTGTCCTTTTCTCTCTTCTAGCATCCTCCAGATCTCTGCTGTCATCCGGGTGGTAAGAGTACATCTTTGTTGCTCAGTGAGAGGACCAAGTTCAGGTGTTAAATGTTGAATGGTGAGAAGGTCTTTGGACGATAAAACACTCAACTCCTTTGAGTTTCTATAGACCTTACTTGAACGGTCTCTCCTGGTCACAAGTACTGAGTTGGAATCAGTAAATGACCACTTAACAATGTTTACCTTTGACCTGTCAAAGTCAGAGGCATAGGAAACCAAGCCTGTTTCCTTAGGTTGACCTGATTGAGGAATGTCTTCTATTTCAGTGACTCTCAGGTGAGATTCTTGACTTCCTTGTAGTTCAGCAGCACCTTGGATTGGCATGTTGGGCAGGTGATGCTCTGTAACAACCCTTGTATGTGTTTTCTCTTGTATGGATTGTTGTAACTGATAAGCATAGGTAGCCTTGTCTCTGAATTGGGTTAAGATGGGTTTCTCTTCAACATCAAAATCACCATGTACAAGCTGATCTCCTTCTAGCAAAATCATTTTGAAGTCAGTCTTGACAATGGGATCTCCATCTGCTTTTCTCTTGGTGGCTGGCCTTCTTAATGTACCAGATGATCTCTTGACAATAGAAGTTGTTTGGACTTCTGGAGTTTCAAACCTCTCTGGTTCAGCAACTTTCTTTGCTTTGAATTTCTTGTAAGCCTCATAAAGAGTTTGTTCTTTCCATTTGCTGATTGAGGCTTTTGAACCATAGCCATTTGCCACTAATTCTTCAATCACTTCAGCTCTTTTGGCTTTCCTCTCATTTTCTGTTGCTATTCTATCAGATAGCATTTGTGCTCTTCTGGTCAGCTCTTGTGTTGAGAGTCTTTTGAGGGCCACTTGCTTTGATTTGGAGTTCTTTGTAATGAATGTTATAAGCTGTGCTCTTTTGTCTTCTTCAGCAGCAGCTTCAAGTGCTCTCTCTTCAGCCTCAAGCTCATCAAGTTTCTCTTGGTACTTGATTAATTTTTCTTCAAAGCTTAAATCATCTCTAGCTTCTAGGCTGTTCCATACTCTGTCTTCTTTTGCCTTCTTTGCAGCCTCTTTTAAACTCTTCTCCAATAAATCTTTTGACATGCTGATGGGAGTAGGGCTTAAAACAGTTGTGGAAGTTGTTGTAGGCAAAGGAGTGGGAGCAGGTTCTTTTTTAGTTGCCTTAGGAACTTCTGATGATGGTTTAGGAGGTAAAACTGCTGATGTGGTAATAGGAGTCACAACTGCTGAAGGATTGTCTTCAGTAGTTTGAGAAATGTGATCAGCAGTTCCCTCTGATGCCTTAGATAATTTGAACTCTGGTGCTACTTCTTTTCCTGGTCTTTGTTTTGGCATATCAGCTTCTGGATCAGGAGTTTGTCTTTTTGTTGTAGCAACTTCAGTTGGTTCCTTAATCATCTCCCCCTTTTTGGCTTCATCCACTTCTGGAAGCCGAATAGAATGAGATGTTGCAGCAGACAACCTTGCCAGTTGATCTTGTGTTTGATCCATCTTCTTGTTCAACTCAGCAAGTCTCGAGTTGATCAACCCAAACTGATTGTTAGCTTTTAACTCCCAAGCAGTTGTGAAGGGTTTGAGTTGATCAGTTATGATTTGTTTGAGTGCCTGATACAGGGGACCATCTGGGCTGCATAGTTGGTTCAAGTCTATGCTTGTGAGCCCAGTGAATTGGGTAGGTTGTTTTGGTGAAGGGGTGCTTTTTGGGTGATCTTCAGATTGCTCTGAAGATGCCAGTTTTGGGGATTTTTGGGCTAACTGGTCTTTAACCTGATCCTTGGTGACCAGCTTCTTGAGCTTGGATCAGTTTGTGGAATGTTTGATTCATCAACCAACTTAATGGAATCATCTGAATCCCTGATAATGTCCTCAGAGAGGGCAGGATCAGTTATATCATGAGCTGGACCCAAACCAGTAGTCTCATGAACCTCTTTGTCTTGGTTCTGAGGTTTTCCTACTTCTGGCCTTAGGCCTTCATCAGTAGTTGCCAAGTTTGAGGTCTTAGCTATGTTACTACTGTCCTCAGGTTCACCACTGGGTGATAAGTGAGTAGTAGCAGCCTCAAAAGTATCAAAAGTTTGTAAGTTTGGGCTTACAAACTCTTGTTCATCCTCATCTCTCTGGGTTGGGCTAAGAGGATCCACATTCATGTCAACTTCTGAAGGCATCTCCCCAATTTGATGTGTTGCTGGGGGAGTGACATGTGGTGAATGGGTTCCTTTTAGTCCTGAGAGAAGTTGGGCAATTTCTATTGTTGTGTGTGAGGGTTCAGGTTCAGTAGTTGTTAGGGGTTGGTGTTCAGGAGTTTTGATGGGTTCAGGGTTGGTTTCAGCAGTTTCAAAGGCAGGGTCAACAGTTATTGGTTTCTTAATTTTCTTTCTTTGAAAAATAACTGTGACTGGTTTTCTTTTTGGTGGTGGAGAAGGAGTGTGCTGAGAGGATGTTTCAGCCACTTCCTTTTCAAGTGCAGATTGCACATCAGTAGTTTCAGGTTTCTCCACTTCCTGAACTTTCTTTTTCAGTGACTTGGTTTGTTTTGGTTTTTGTTGTTTAGGCTTTTGAGTTTTCTTTTTGGGTTTGGAAGATGTGGGTTCCTTGGGGATGGGTTGTTCTTCCCCTTGGTCATCTTCTAGCATAAGTGCTGGTTTGTTGTGCCTAGAGAATACTTGAGCAGTTAAAGGGTTTAAAGTTGTTGTTTTTCCCTCAACTACTCCCTCTCCAAGTTCTTTTATTATGCATTGCATAACAAATCTTGGATACAACAAAAATTTCTTTTTATCATTTTCATGATGTAAAACCAGTTCATTGAAAAACAGTTTTGATGCCTTGAAAGAAGTTTCATTTATGATGGAATGAAAAATAGGTTGAAAAGTTGAAGGCATCTGATCTATTGACCCAGTTTTTGGACTAAGACACATAATAATATAATGAAATAACAGTTTATATTGTGGGTCAAAATATTTTTTATAAACTGTTGCTTGTGCCAAAGTACCTTGATAGCCACATTCTGTCATGGTCAGATGAATATCTGAGGTTGGAATATGCTCAGGTGCCTCAGAATCCTTCAAACCAAGCCTGATGCTTAGTGTTTCCGGTGATATGGCCATCAGTTTCCCTTTTATGGAAGATTTGAGGGAAATCACTTCATTGTTCACCTTCACCGTCTCTGAATTTGCCCAGAACTCATTAAGAGTTTCTTCATGAATGGGTGGATCGATGGTGAAAGCATCATAGTATTGGGATTTCATGATGAGATCAAGTATCTCATCATACTGGGACCAGGCTTCATCTTTAACAAAGTAGCCTCTTTGGTTGTGTCCCTGTTTTAACACGAGAGCCATGGTTGTTTTTGATCGAACAGTAATTTTTAGGTTAGAGAAGGGGTTTTGCTTTGAATTTGAGAGAGAGAGAGGGAATTTTGCTTTTTGAATGGATAAGTGTTGGAACAGGGTATTTATCAGAGGTTTTTAACCGACTAGGTCAAACTTCTGATGAGTGAAAAGTCTGTTTTACCCTTTTAGTCAAACTGCTGAAGAAGAAAGGTTTCTTCATCAGTGGTTTTAGTCATCTCTTCAGCAGTTTCAACTGCTGATGCAAATGACTTTTAAAACACTTTTCTAACTTCTGATCTTCATCAGTAGTTATATCCATTTTGAAAATATCCCATTTTGATGTTTATCAGGAGTTTTCAAAATTTGTTCATCAGAACTTTCTCTTTCTCAAATTTTTAGTCTTCAGAGGTTTGTGACAGATAAGTATGTAAGTGAAAAATAAAATATGTGCAGAATTAAAAAGTGAAACACTTACAGACTTTCTTCCAAATTTAACATCCCAAGCATGGATACTAACCTCTGAAAAGTTGTAGAATCAAGGGGTTTGGTGAAAATGTCAGCTATTTGATTAGCTGTTGTGACATGCTTCACCTCAATCTTGCCTTTTTCATAGCAATCTCTTATGAAATGATACCTGATTTCAATGTGTTTAGTTTTTGAAAACTGAACAGGATTTTGAATGATGCTAATGGCAGATTTGCTGTCTACTAAAAGTGGGGTCTTGGTCTCTTTGATTCCATAATCAAGCAGTTGATATTGGAGCCATTGTATCTGTGAAGTACAGCTTGCAGCAGCAATGTATTCAGCTTCAGCTGTTGAAGTTGCCACAGATGTTTGTTTCTTTGATTGCCAGGACACCAGACAGTTTCCTAAAAATTGACAACCACCAGATGTTGATTTTCTTGACATCTTGCAGCCTGCATAGTCACTATCTGAAAAAGCAGTTAACTTGGTATTGCTTGAAGCAGGATACCAAATTCCTAAAGTAGGAGTTCCTTTCAGATATCTGAAGATTCTTTTGACTGCAATTAGATGAGATTCTCTTGGTGCAGATTGGTATCTAGCACAGACACAAGTTGAAAACATGATATCTGGTCTAGAAGCAGTTAGATATAAAAGAGAACCTATCATACATCTATACATGGTTTGATCAATATGTTTCCCTTGATCATCTGGTTCAACTTGTGTGATTGGTGTCATGGGAGTGGAACATGTTTTACAGTCTTGTAAAGAAAATTTGTTCAATAATTCTTTAACATATTTTGATTGATGTATAAATGTTCCATTTGATTGTTGCTTGATTTGCAGTCCCAAAAAGTACTGCAATTCTCCCATTGTACTCATTTCAAATTTTGATTGCATGAGTTTCTTAAATTCTTCACACAGTTTTGAATTTGTTGAACCAAAAATGATATCATCAACATAGATTTGAACAAGTAAGACATGATTTCCAACATGTTTTATGAAAAGAGTTTTATCAATGGATCCCCTTGAGAAGTGATTCTTTAGTAAAAAGTTGGAAAGTGTTTCATACCAGGCTCTTGGAGCCTGTTTTAGCCCATAAAGAGCTTTGTCAAGTCTGTAAACCCAATCAGGATGAGAAGGATCCTCAAACCCTGGAGGTTGACAGACATACACTTCCTCTTTTATTTTTCCATATAAAAATGCACTTTTGACATCCATTTGATAAACTTTAATTTTGTTGGAGATTGCATAAGCTAAGAATAACCTGATAGCTTCAAGTCTTGCAACTGGTGCAAAGGTTTCATCATAATCAATTCCTTCCTCTTGGGAATAACCTTGTACCACTAGTCTTGCTTTGTTCTTGATGATCATACCAGCTTCATCTGATTTGTTTCTGAAGACCCATCTTGTTCCAATTGGTTGCTTGTTTTCAGGTAAGGGACAGATTTCCCAAACCTGTTGTTTCTTGAATTGAAGCAACTCTTCTTGCATTGCTTGCACCCAATTGTTGTCTTTGAGGGCTTCTTGATACTTCTTTGGTTCCAACTGAGAGATGAAAGCTGAGAATAAGCAAAAGTTGGAAAGCTGGTTTCTTGTGAGTACCCCTGATGCAATATCACCCATGATTTGATCCAATGGATGATCCTTGTGTTCAATCAGTTGTTGTAAACCTGTACTGGATGATGGCTCTACCGGTTCTTCAAATAAACCACTGAGATTGATAATATCTGGTTCAGCTGTTATTTGAACTTCAGGAGTTTTAGGTTCAGCTGAATCAGTAGTTTCAAAATGTTCATCAGTAGTTCCTGAAGTTGAAGCTATTGAAACTTCTGAAGGTTTAATAGTTGATCTTCTGACTGTGTTTGGAGTCCATGGTGCAGGACTATCATCTTCAAATCCTTGAAAACCATTTTGAGGAGGTTTGGATGATTCAACAGTCTTTTCAGGTCCGAAATGAAAACTGTCAAGATCAAATAATTCAGCAGGATTTGCTGGAATAAGAGTGTGTTTTGATTCATTGAACTTGACATTCAGTGTTTCTTCTACTATCTTGGTTCTTGAATTAAAAACTTTGTAAGCTTTTCTCAAAGGAGAATAACCAAGAAAATAACCTGTATCAACTTTTGCAGCAAACTTAGAAATAGAGTCTTTGATGTTGAGGATATAACATTGACATCCAAAAGCCCTGAAGAAGGAGATAAGGGGCTTAATGCCATGAAGAATTTCATAGGCAGTCTTGGTATGTCTCTTGTTGATAAGAACTCTATTCTGAACATAACATGCAGTGTTGACTGCTTCAGCCCAAAAATACAAAGGTAGGCCTGAATCAGCTAACATTGTCTTGGCTGCTTCAATTAATGTTCTGTTCTTTCTTTCTACCACACCATTTTGTTCAGGAGTTCTGGGAATGCTGAACTGTCTAACAATCCCTTTAGACAGACAGAATTCATCCAGAGTTTTGTTCCTGAACTCTGTCCCATTGTCACTCCTGATGACTTTGACAGATAGAGAGTATTGCTTCTCTACTTGTAGAATAAAGAACTTGATGATTTCAGCTGCCTCATCCTTGGAATATAAGAAGAAGACCCATGTGAATCTTGAGTAGTCATCAATGATGACCAAGCAGTACTTCTTCTTACCAAGGCTCATAATCTTGACTGGTCCAAATAAGTCCATATGGAGTAGTTGAAGACATGCAGTTGTTTTTGATTCTTCAATGGACTTATATGAGGACTTATGTTGTTTACCTTTAAGACAGGAAACACAGTGTTCTTTGCACTGATATTCCTTCAAAGGTAGACCTCTGACCAAGCCCATTTTTGTGACTTTATTGATGGTTTTAAAGTTCACATGGCCAAGTCTCCTATGCCAGAGATCATTTTCTGAAGTTGATGCCTTTGAGAAGAAACAGGCAGTTTTGTTCAAAACTTTGTCTTTTTCAATGTCCACTGCATAGACATTGCCACACCTTTTGGCAATCAGCAAAGTATGATCTTCAATAATCTTCTCTATCAACTTCTGGCCTTCTGGTGATATGATCTTGCATGCTGTCTTGGTGAAAAAGGAAGAATATCCTTTGTCACACATTTGTGAGACACTCAGCAAGTTGTACTCAAGGTTTTCAACCAGATTGACCTTGTCAAACTGCATTCTGCCTGAGGATACATTGCCATATCCTAGCACATATCCCTTGGCATTGTTCCCAAAGGACACAGATCCTTCTCTTTGGCTGATAAAACTGTTTATCAGGTATCTGCATCCAGTCATGTGCATTGAGCCTCCACTATCCACATACCATATGCTGTTCAACCCTCTGGAGACCCTCTGCACAAGATAGCAAATTAGTTAGATTTGGCAACCCAAGCCAGTTTGGCTTTGGGTTTGCTCTTGAGAACAGGTGCAGCTTGTTGTGGACCATTTTTAGAAATCCATGTCTTTTTGGCAATGGATTTGTCATTAAGAACAATGGTGGGTTCTTTTTGGTTTCCACCATCAACTTTGGTCATCAGAAGTTTAACCAGGTTTATCAAATCTTTAACTTCAGCAGTTTGTGAATCTGCTGATGAGTTAGGTGAAACTTCTGAAATTGAACTTTGAGAAGATGACCTTTGTTGAGATAAAGGCCTCTTCTTAGAAAGGGTTTTGTTTGATTGTTGTTTATTGGGAAAAAAGGTATTTTGATAATCTTGTTTTATCTGTTTTCCCACAATCAGTTGTTGTTTTTGTTTATTTAACTGATTTACCTTTCTATATCTGCAAAGTTCAGTTATGTGGTTAAACAGACCACATATTTCACATGCTTTTGCCTTCTCTTTCCTTTTAGATAGATCAAGAGAGCTGGAAGGCAATTTACTGACAAAATCTGATTTTTGAAATAGGTCATCAGCAATTTTCAGGGTCTCAACTCCTGATGTAGTTGAAACTGCTGATGGCTTATTGTCAGTAGTTTTAACTTCTGCAGTACTTCCCTTTTTGAGGAAGTTCTGATGGTAGGATGTGCATTCCTCCATATCAGAAGTTTGAATCAATTTCTTCCCATCATTATCAGTTTTGTGGGTGAAATCTGTTGGTGATTCAGTGTGGGTATATCCAATGCCAAACTTAACATTGGCTGCAGTTTGTTTGTTAAGTAACATTTGATACCCTTTACAAGACTCAACCCATTTTTCACAATCAACCTTGGTGTCAGCAAGCTCTTGTCTGACATTTCCTAGGCTTTCTATCATTGTTTTAATTTGTGCTTCTGTTTCAATGGATTTATCATTCAGTTTGGAAATTTCTTTGTTTTTCAAAACAATTTTTCTTTCCAAATCACACTTCATTTGTGTGTATTTTCTTTCCATGTCAATGGATTTGCCTTGTAAATGCACATTAGTTTCTCTAATTAAAGCAAATGATTCTTTGCAAGATTTAGTGCAAAGCTTTAACAGAGATTGTTGTGATACCTGTGTGAGAGCAGAATTTGAAGAGTATCCTTCAAAAGCCATTAAGGCAAAGTTCTTTCTGCCATTATCAGGTTCTCCCCAGTTGACATCATAGACCTTATTGTCTGCATCCTGACTGCATTCTGATGTGTCATAAGGAAGACTGCTCCAATCAACATACCCTGAGGTAAATAAGCTTTGTTGCTGAGGGGGTTGTTGAGTTTGTGCAGGTTGTTGAGCAGTTGGAAATGGAGGCATGAGCTGCTGTTGTTGTTGAGCAGGCATCTGGACATATTGTACTTGTGGCACATATTGAACATGTGGAGCTTGTGCCTGTACAAAATGAGCACTCCCATTAGTTCCATTATTCCTATTATATGAGGGGTTATATTGATTTCCAGAGGACATTGGTTGGTTGTAGCTAGAGCTTCTACATTCTCTAGCAAAGTGTCCCAACTTTTGACACTTATGACATCTCAGTTTAGATTTGTCAAGACCAACTTTTGTTGAATTGTTTAGTCCTGGAAATTTCCTTCCTGACCTTTTATAAAATTTGTTAGTTTTTAAGCTTAACAAGGCCAGTTGGTGTAATATTTCCATTTCTTCTAAGTCATCACTGCTGAAATATTTTAAATCATCCATGATGAAACACATGTTGTCAGCAGTTTGACTTAGTTCTTCATTGTCATAAGCTGGGAAAGATCCATCTGATGAGATCCCAGCTGTTATGTCAATGTGGTCAAAAGAACCAAAATTATTAGAACAGGATGGTGAGTCTTGTCCTAATAAGGCTGTGCTACCCGGAGTATAGTCATCAGCAGTTTTACCAGATTCTTGCAACTTTTCCTTTTGATTAATTTCTCTTTCAAAAGTTAACAATTTACCATGTAACCTAGTTAGGTTTAAGGTGTTAAAATCTGAACTTGTTCTGAGGACTATAGAGTAAGTTTCCCATTTAGAAGGTAGAGATCTTAAAAATCTATGTAACATAGATTCATTTGAATAGATCTGATTATTAATTTTTAACTCAGAAATAAGTGAAGAAAATCTTTCAAATTGTTGAGTTAAAGTTTCTCCTTCTATGTAAGTAAAAGTTTCATATTGTTGAGCCAATATTTCTCTGATGTTGGCTATCACCTCAGCAGTTCCTGCAAACTGCTCTTTTAGGCAGTCCCACAGCTCTTTGGCACTTTCACAGTGTAAAAGGCCAGCATAAATTTCATTTGGGAGAGCCATAGCCAACATGGAGAAAGCTTTTGCATCAAGCTCAAATTTTTGGAAATCTTCCTCCGTGTATTCTTTTGGGTCTTTTGGTCTTTCAGTCTTACCCTCTGGATCACTAATAACTGGTTTGTGAGGTCCAAAAACTACAGACCTCCAACATCCAGTGTTTGTTTGTGAAATAGTATGTGCCAACCTTTTTGACCATATGTTATATTCATTTCTGACTAACATAGCAGGTTTGTTGGCAGATCCAGTATTGTAGGGATCCATTTTTAAGAAGTTTGGATTTGTCAATACTTCTTTAAAGTGATGGATTAAAAAGTGAGCCTTTTATCCTTTTTATTGAATATCAATATTGAGCCTGTGTCTGAATCTCAATTTGTTAGATTGATTTTGATCAGATTAACCAGAGCTCTGATACCAATTGTTGGATCAGTGGCTATGTTTATGAACACTTATGTGTTATCAGATTTGTATATGAGTTATTAAGCAGCGGAAATACAAGTGTTCAAAGGTCTAAAAGATCACTTTGATGAGGAGTTATTACTCCCCTTGACTGGACAATAAATGAGAAACAATAAATACAGTTAAGTATAAAGCAGTAATAGCAATTTATGTTTCTCAGATGTGAAATGGAATTATAAGTTTAAAGCCGAAGGATTTCAATATAAGTTGAAAGATTTTACACAAAATCACATATATAAAATAGATGAACAAACTCATCTATTTATAGACCAAAGGACTAAACCTTTGTCTGAAGTAATCTAAGATATTTCGGCTAAAGATAAGGTTACTAAAGTCTTTACATCGAAACTTGTAATCAAGACTTTAACAAAACAATATAATAATAAAACTACAAACTGCTGATCTAAGTCGGTTAGAAGCTTCTGATTGCAAAGTGCTGATGAGTGACAAACTGCTGATGAGCAGTTTGTCTTCAGTAGTTCTTCAGTGAAATGTCTGGTTAGACTTCAGAACTTCTGATGAGTTTACTCTTCAGTACTTTGGTGTTTGTTCTTCAGTACTTCTTCTTTTGTTCTTCAGCAGTTCTATACTTAGGCAGATATGAAATAGACTAAGGTTATCAAAAGGTGGTTTCGTCAATCCTCTTTGTCCCAACATTCCCTTTAATTTACATTTAGTTACTATAATCTTGTGTCAGACAGTTACATCCTCAGGATATAACTGTCCATCCTGAGCATAGTTGTCATATTATTGTTTCTTTATTACTATAAACTACCACCTTGAAAATAAGACTAAGTATTTGACATATTTATACACATCTAGCACTCTACCTCACTTTTTCTGATTTGGAAAACAAAATTATTTTTACTAAGTAATTTTTTACCACAACAATTTGGCGCCCACCATGGGACAAGTGATGCTATTTTTAATAAAAACTTTGTTAAAATTTTTCCTTAATCAACTCATTTCAAAAATCTTGAGAACTATGGCTTCCAACCAGAAATCTGTTTCCTCATCCATGCCATCTTCAACCTCTACCAGAAATACGACATTGCCACCTCCACCTGCATTCTCAAAGAGTTCTACCTCTCAAACTTCTCCTAGACCAACACTTGGGACGTCTGGACTCACTCCTCCTGTTTTGGTATCAAATGATGAGATTCTCTCCATGTTCACACAAATGAAGGATCAAATGAAGAGGCAACAGGATACAAATCAGATGTTGATGAGAGAGATTCAATCTCTCAAGACATCTTCGAGGAGACCAGTTGAGGATGTGACTACACCAATACAACCTAGAGTTTTGGATTTCAACTCTACCATCTCTAGGGGCAACCATCAAGGAGATTTCATTCCCATGAATACAGGGTTCTCTGCTCACATTATAAGCAAAGACAATAGCATTAAATCCATTGACAACAGCAGCAATCAAAGGCATGACCTCTCTTTCAAAGATCTCCCTCACATTCTTCTCTTTTTGCCCATAAAACGAATCCAGTTTATAATTCTCATTACGGCTGCAAAAATAAACAAAGGTTTCTTTCTTTATAAATCCAACAAAATTACTGTGAAATTATTATTATTATATAATAAAGAAAAGATACCAAGAGTAGGGATCATTGATATGAACAGTAACTTCGAAAGTAGGTGAATCAAGGGATGAAATACAAGGAATGGAGTGAAGAGACCCATCTTGAGGCAAGAAGGGACGAACACGGGCTATAACCCGAACCATAGAGGTTGAATAATTGGGTGAAGGTTTAGTTGGAGTGCAGAGAGTTGAATTAAGTTGTGGAGTTGCCATCGGATTGATTGTGAAATCGATTGATTGTAGGGTTTGAAGATAAAAGGAAGGAGGATCAGTCTGACCGTCAGGGGTTTTGCCGTTTCAAATTTTGGAATAAAAGGAATTTGTGTTGGAGAGAGAACCAGGGGAAGGGTAACGGTTAGGAGGAGTTTAAAACCACCTTTTTTTTCTTTTTTATTTAATAAAGACTAAATTACTATTTGTGTCCTTGTGTATATTTTGGTGGTTTTAACTACTTGATCTAAAATCAAAATGTTTAACTACCTGAATACCTGGTTTTTCTATTTATAACTACCACCTGATTTTTCTATTTGAAAAAAATATATAAATTACAAATAACCTATTTGTACTGTACGTTGCATCAAATGATATGATATCACCAAAAACTTCATAGTTGCATTTTGCAGTTTCATCAGGCCCCAAAAAACCAGATAACTTGATATTCTTTAATGTAAACTAAAAAGTAAAATTGTTCAAATGCTCCCTTCTTCCTTCCATCTTATCGTTTAACATCTGGGCATCATTCTCACCAATAAATCAATTCAAATCCCTTTTGAAAACTTTAAAATCAACTGTTGTCCCATGCACAAGATAACGCTATCCTCTAACATTGCTTAATAGACGATGGGCACGTGTTGCTCCAATATTGGTTGAAGCAGCTTGGTTGATGAAATTTTCTTCAGTTTCATCTAATTGTCTTCTTTTCCTTGAAGATGTTTATATTCTTTTGGAACTAACTCATGATTGTGCCTCTCTTCAAATTGATAAACCTCATAACAATCTTATTTATCTGACAACTTAACTTTCAATTTAGCCTTACAATCTGTTTTCTTGTAATTACTGTTTCTTTTTTGTTTTCCGCTATTTGCTTCATCTAAAGTGTTCACATTGACATTATTAATAGCAAATACTTTGTTGCATAGTATATATTTGATAAGAATTTTTCTATTTAAATCTGTCTTTTGTGTAGAAAGCCTAGTGTCAAATCCACATTTTTCTGCATAATCAGAATACATTTTTATTGCACTTTCTATTGTTGTGAACTCTTGGCCGATAAAGGGTTTTTGATCTTTTGGCACTTATGGTATCCAAACTAAAGAACCTTGAGGTGTATTACTTGCAAACCTATAATATGAATCAGTTGTTGACGTATCATTCGATGCTGCAAAAAAAAATCAGTTAAAAAATTTACAATACATTTTTCATAAAACTAAAATAATAATGCAACAAGTATTAAACATATTTTTAAATTACCTTCTCCTTCAAGTTGATTGTTCGTTGTTATTTGATTATCATTTTCTCCATCCATTGTTTAATTTTTATAAAACACTTCTGTCTGGTTAAAAATAAGATATATGAAAATATTAACAATAAAATTACACCTGCTGATGAACAACAACTAACAAATTACTTTCTAGTGAACTCACTCTGCACTTTTATTCAACATGTTAAACCTTTTAAATAGTATATTATGTTTTAAAATCTGTTTGAAACTCAAACTGTGTGACAAAAATTGATAAAAGAAACTATTTAACATGTTAAATTGAATTTTCTCTTCATAAAACCAAAAATAATATATAGTTGAACTAACTCCAATTTTGTTAATTTAACACGTTAAACATTTTAAGTAGCATATTATGTTTTAAAATTTGTTTGAAACTCAAAAAGATTCACAAAATCACTAAAACAAACTAACTTAACATGTTAAACTGAATTTTCTTTTGATATAACCAAAAATAATATGTAGTTGAATTAACTCTCCACTTTGTTCAAATAATTTAACACATGAAACCTTTTTTGTAATTATTAGAGAAGTCAGATCATTGAGTTTAGAATTTTTTGCAGAAAGTATGTGTTTATTCAATGAAGGAACAAAACAAAGACTTATAAGAACAGAACAAGTAAAATTAAAGTTCTGCAGTATTTGACCCATTTTGGCCCATATTTGTTGCAGTTTATGACCCATATACACGAGATAATTTGAGATTAACATTGTTAGGAATGTTTTAGTTAAATTATTATAGATCATAATTAAATCTGAAAAATTCTTTAATTTCAAGGCTATTTAACATGTTAAATAATTTTAATTGAACATGTTAAATCTCCTAAATGTTACCTTCTAAAACAAGTTAGGAAACTCAAAAAGAAATAAAATAATTTAACATGTTAAATCTCCTAAATGTGACCATCACGAACACTGCCCCATGGAAATAATCACGGCCGTGATGAAGTAAAATCGTGATGTACATCACGATCTGTTTATCTTTGTTTCTCAGTTATTCTTTTGTATATAATATTATATTAATAATCAGGGCCGTCTCTGAGAATTCAGGTGCCCAGGCCGAGCCACGAAAAATGTGCCTCTTACCCTTAAGCCTTGACGAAATAAATAACGTAAACTATTTTCTTTAAATGACGATTAAGTATTAAAATGAGTTAATGACATACCGTAATAAGCGAATAGGTAACCGAGGATAAGTGAAGCTCTCTTTAAGATTTTCTTTAGCCCAAAGCTTTTGAATTGGATTGAGGGGAAATTTTGTTTGCTTATGTGTGTCATAGGTTTCTTCTATTCTTTTGTTTTTTTTTTAAATTTAGTTAAATCAAATTGGTAGTGGGCTTTTAAACTTGTTATGGATTACTAGTATTTATGTTATTTTATAATTTAAAATATGTGTTTAATAAGCCCAAGTTTAAATATTTAAAGATGTGTTTAAAAACACACACACACACACACACACACACACACACACATATATATATATAGAGAGAGAGAGAGAGAGAGAATTTTTTTATAAAAAATGTGCCCCGGTATTTCTAGACCCTGGCCGGTTGGCCTCCCCGGCCCACAAAGGGCCGGTCATGTTAATAATCACCCCTTCATTGATAAATTACAAGCCATCCTTTGTTGTTCACTTAAACCAATAATATTATAATATTATGTTTTTTTACAATATTAACAATATATAAACTTAATTTTTTTTACAACAAGATATACATACTCATATATTTTTTATAATATATCTTAGTTTAGCTGAGTTTGGTGCACTTGTCGGGGGAATACAACGTACCTGTGATTCAACTTTGACACGATCTAACGGAACACGTCGGTAGTTTAGATATCGTGTTCGAGGACCCGTACCTACCACTCACTTAATTTTCTTATTTCATTTTTATTTTATTTTATATTTTCTAGTAATTTTTTTATTTAATGTATTTTTTTATGTTAGTTAAATGTAATGTTTTTTTATTTAATGTAATGTTTTTAGATTATTTAAAAAAAAAGGTTTAGTGATGAAATGTGATGAAAAGTGAACACCACCACATGTGTTTAGTGATGGAATGTGATGAAATAAAATAACACAATCTGATTGGGTGTGATAGTGTGATGTGGTGATAACCACCCCATCCACCCTTATAAGTTTATGTTAGTGTACGCGGAGTGGGGCGGGAGAAAGGGGGAGGAAGGACTTTCATGGGGGGGGGGGGGGGGCAACACCGCCCCGTAGGGACGTGGAGGAGGGGGGGGGGGGAGTTGGACACATGGAAGCTTCTGATTGGCTGATTTTTTTTTCTTTTTTTTTAACTTTAACACAATATAATATTATTTTTTTCAACCCCCCTTTCCCCCCTTCCACTCCCCACAATCCCCTCCCCCCCCCCCCCCCCATAGGTCCTACAAGTGCCACATGACGCTTCACCCCCCTCTTTTCCCCTCCACTCCGTGTAGTCTTAGAGGTTGTTTACCTACTCACCAAGTGATAGAGGTGGTACTACATGCTCGCCCGTTAATTAGTAAATATTTTATGTCGCTGGTATACTTTAAGTTAACAGATAGTAACAAGTTGTTGTACCTTAGAAGGCTGATAATATTTTCATAAATTTAAAGAACAAAATCTCCAAATTTGCTTTATGATATGTTGTTTTAAATTTTTAACGATGCACGTTGTAATTTTTTTTTTCAAAAGTCGCCTAATATAGGCTTTCTTGAACCAAGAATCTTGAAAATAGATTTGTTACAACACCATAAGCTTTAACAACGAACCGTGTACGTCTAAGGAGACATCCTGGTGATTAAGGTGTGTGTCAAAAGCTAGCGTTAGGGTATTAGGTATATTATTCTGTCAGTTAGAATAGTAAGTCCCCATAACTTTTGTATGTCTCAAGGTTATCTCTTTTTTTGTAAAACATGACTGTAAGGATATGAAATAAAGAAGGGAAAATCATCAAAATAGCCCGTTGATCGTGTGAAAAGCTCAAACAGCTCTCTCCTGTCTTTTTGGAGAGACCGGTCACGGTTTCCAAAACGGCTGAACCGTCTTCTGAGAGGCTTTGGTTTCCAACTAGTAGGAAGCCAACACGTGACGTTTACGATCCCTATGACTGGCAGCCGTCTCCGGTGGAGCCGTTGAGACGTGTCAGAGCCGCAAAGCCGTCTCCGGTGGGGTCCTAGAGACGTTTCACAAACGGCTCAGATGAAGCCGTCTTCGGCTCGGCTTAGTCGACTCATTTTTTGGCTGAACCGTCTCCAGCCTTTATTAAATTTATTTTTTTTTTCAAATTTACTTTGGGTATAAATATGTAGGTTTGTTTGAAAAAAAAAAACACATTTATCTTACTTTCCACTATTATCTCCTCCAATTAATCAAAGCCAAAATGTTTACCAAATCAAACAAATCTTCTCAAATATTCAAAAGAAACATAACTTCTAAAATATTCAACACGGTTCAAGGCATATATTTTTTAGATTATTCGACGTGTTTGTGAGTTTCAGAAAACCGGAATATTTTTCGGTTAATATTATGCCGCTTTTTAAACCTAAACCTTTGGGATTTATCCAATCCCATTCAATTGAAAGTTTCTGCTCCTCTCCCCGCTTACCTAAATTATCATCATCATCATCCACATCCCTTGCCCCCGTTTTCTTTTTCTTTTAGTTGTTGTACCATCACTTTGGAAGATATTTGGAGGGAAAGGTTGAAGTGATGGATAGGTTTCGGTCGGAGTTAGTGAGAAGCAAAGCGAAAAAGGCTTCGCGGGAAAAGGAGGAAACCGGATGTAATGATAAAATGTTTTGCAATGTTGTGGGAAACGAACTTTCAGCCCATAGAAAAGATAGATTGGTGACATTGTTGCGATATACAGTCGTTGCTTTATATGGGGAGGTTGATGAATAAATTGAATGATATGTAAAGATGTTTGTTTGTTATAAAATTTTATAATTTCAAATGTTAATTTGTTATAAATTTAAAAAATAAAATATTTGAAAAAAACCAAGCCCCCCCCCCCCCAGGAACCGTGAAACGGCACAAGCCGTTTCGGTAAGTGTTATGGCGGCTCAACGGTTCGTATAAATGTCCATTTTCGGTTGATGAAAAAAAAAACACATTTATCTTACTTTCCACTATTATCTCCTCCAATTAATCAAAGCCAAAATGTTTACCAAATCAAACAAATCTTCTCAAATATTCAAAAGAAACATAACTTCTAAAATATTCAACACGGTTCAAGGCATATATTTTTTAGATTATTCGACGTGTTTTTGAGTTTCAGAAAACCGGAATATTTTTCGGTTAATATTATGCCGCTTTTTAAACCTAAACCTTTGGGATTTATCCAATCCCATTCAATTGAAAGTTTCTGCTCCTCTCCCCGCTTACCTAAATTATCATCATCATCATCCACATCCCTTGCCCCCGTTTTCTTTTTCTTTTAGTTGTTGTACCATCACTTTGGAAGATATTTGGAGGGAAAGGTTGAAGTGATGGATAGGATTCGGTCGGAGTTAGTGAGAAGCAAAGCGAAAAAGGCTTCGCGGGAAAAGGAGGAAACCGGATGTAATGATAAAATGTTTTGCAATGTTGTGGGAAACGAACTTTCAGCCCATAGAAAAGATAGATTGGTGACATTGTTGCGATATACAGTCGTTGCTTTATATGGGGAGGTTGATGAATAAATTGAATGATATGTAAAGATGTTTGTTTGTTATAAAATTTTATAATTTCAAATGTTAATTTGTTATAAATTTAAAAAATAAAATATTTGAAAAAAACCAAGCCCCCCCCCCAGGAACCGTGAAACGGCACAAGCCGTCTCGGTAAGTGTTATGGCGGCTCAACGGTTCGTATAAATGTCCATTTTCGGTTGATGAAATTTATAACCAATGTCCGTCATGTATTATAAATTAATATCTAAAACCCGATCACCGTTCCAACTAATACAACAACAACAACAACCTTACCCAGAAAAAATCCCACAAATAGCGACGCTATAAGTAGGGTCTGGGGAGGGTGAGATGTAGGCAAACCTTACCCCTATCATTGAAGATAGAGAGGCTGCTTCCAGAGAGACCCCCGGCTCGATATCAACCACGCATTATATATATATATATATAGATAAGTAGACACACACCAAACACTAAAAAAATGGGGGGATGAGTAACAAAGAAGAAAAGGTACATAAGTACCCTCAAGGAATAACAAAATATACGAAAAAGCACAGAAACCATCCCTACAAAACGAGACACGTACACAAAAATACACTACGCTTAATTCCTAAAAATCTTTAACTTTGATCCTAAGCCTCCACGAATTCCTATCTTGGACCATATCCTCAAAGAGGTGTAATTCTAACAAATCATGCCTAATCCGATCGACCCAAGTCAACTTGGGTCTGCCTCTACTCCTCTTCCCCTCCACAGTGAGGTGTTCTACTGCTCTAACTGGCGCTGTCCTTGGTCTCCGCTTCACATGTCCAAACTGTCTTAGTCGCCCTTCCTTTATCTTATCCGATATATTAGCCACTTCTAGCCTTTCCCTAAAAACCTCGTTTCTTATCCGGTCTAACCTTGTGTGGCCACCGTTCCAACTAATGACGTTTTTAAACCCTTTAATTTTCCAACCCAAATCTACCTCCTCGTCTAAATATAGTCTTAGAATTTTTTGATTGTTGTTACATCTACATAATACTACTTGGATTGTTGATACATCTACATGTGGGTTAACCCGTGTAATTTGCATATACGATCTTGTAGTCTATTTTATTGGCAATTTCATCCTCCTCCTAAATCTCTATCATGATCTGCTGGAGCATCCGTCTTGTACGTGTACAAGACGGTCGGATGTGGTATTTGGGAGAGTTTGTTTTTTGTCTTGTCCGGACTGTTGGTAAACATCTTTCTGTACATATTTTTATGTATTACGGATGATGAAGATGAGACTGGACAGTGGGTATAAATCACACTGGGAAATATGTCTCGGCGATCCAAGCAACGAAAATGTCTCGGTGGTCGACGTGTGGAACGAGTTCATGAATCATTATTGTTTGTATAGTTTAATTGTTGTAATAGTTTAGTTGTTGTAAATCATTATTATTTGTTTAAATCATTATTAATTGTTTTAAATTTATATATTATTTAGTAATTATCTAGACATATAATAAAGCAAAGCCATTTTAATGACATGGCACTCAAAGAGGCATTCTCCTCCTTGAATGTGCCATGTGTCATCCCATGTGGCATTGAGATATTTTAGGAAAAAAATAATTTAAAAATAAATTTGGATTTTTCTCTCTTATGTTTCCTCCCATAATATTTAAACGTTAATATCTTATATATACGAGATTTTTTAAAGAAAAAAATTACACCAAATTAACGAGCGTTTTATTATCTTTCCAACGAGTACCATAGTGCTATATAAAAAAACGGAGAAAAAACGACTATTTTTTTGTGTGGTTTCGTTCATATAGGAAAAAAAACACAAAGTGTTCAGGTAAATCATTAATCATGTATAAGCAAGTCACTAATTATGTTCAAATCAGTAAATATGAATTCTATTTTCAACATGCGTTAGCATTGGAGTTATACATTGTTTAAGGTTAGGCGTTAACATTGGAGATACATTTTTAATTGTTTTAGGTTAGGTGCTACCCGAAGCTTTCATTCATGTAACTGTAAAGCGCATAATTTTATTTCATATGTAAAATTAATATGTCATATTAGATTTCTCAACCCCGAGACGTTCCCGGGGTATAATCTAGTATCCTTATATTAAGCTCATGTGTTCTCTACTTTTTCGGGTGACGGTTTTATAAATTTAAATAATATAAACTTAACATAAACAATTTATTAAAACATAAAAAAAGGTACATTAAAAGTAAAAAAAAAACTAATCTAAAGCCCCGGGGACATCACGAATCATCTGCCACGCAGACAAATGAGTGAAGGGTGGTCGGCCCAAAAACTCGTGCTCAATCTTGGCATGTTCAACTTTTTCATGGTCCGCGGTCTCTGGTGGGAGTTCACGGACAGCGGTTTGATAGAACCCCTCGAAGTGACGGCACTTGTTTTGCAAGTCCGTCCACTTCCGGTTGAGAGACTCGGTTGACCGGCTTGAACCTCCAACCAAAATTTTAAACTCGTTTAGCACGAGTGGCCAAATGGACCCTCAACGTGGTGGGTTTTCTTTAACAGAGATCCAAGCGGTACACAGGGCAATTTCTTCTTCTTCCGTCCACGGTTTCGGTGCCATTATGATTTTGGCTTTGGTTTTGTTTTTGGTTTTAGTTTGTTTTCGAAGAAGGGTCCGTTTATGCACGGTTTGCTGACGGTCTGTTAAAGGCAACCGTCTATTGGCTTTATATAGGAGGGATATAGGTGGGTCAACCGTTCAATAAGGAATGTCAAAAGATTTCATAGTAAAAATTAAAGGAACTTTATAAAACACTAAATGATATTATAATAAAACTAAAAATTACATTACCCAAAAAAAACATTACATAAAATTATTTTTAATAAAACCTAAATATAAATATAATTACGTAACAACTGCCACGCCGAAACATATTTGAAGTCTTCGTCATAGTCCAACATGTAGTCGATTTTCGCCAATTCAATGAGCCCTTCTTCGGACTCGTTTGGCGACTCCTCTTTGTTGGAGTTGAAGAACCCTTCGAATACGGTGCACTCCGCTTTGACGTTGTGAAACTTTTCCGTAACATCTTCGGTCGTACGGTTTGTCTGACCGCCGACAAGTGTTTGAAACTCGGAAAATACTCTACTCCAAAATGGAGTAGCCCGAATTTCGTGACTAGTGTCCAAAACTCGGGTGCTTTCGGTTACATTTCGCCATGCCAATGTAACCCCAAGGATCTCCTCTTCCGTCCATGAAGACATCTTCATTTGTTTGATTGATGTTTTGTGTATCTAGTTTGTAAGAAAAATGTGTAATGTGGTGAAGAATTGGTTAATTTAGTGGGTATTTATAGTGTGAAATAATTAAATACTTAATATGGTAAATATTAAATGTAATTAATATGGTAGGTAAAAATACAGATTTAAATATTTTTAAATTACACTAATTTCAACTTGATACATAGTTAAAAAAAATAAATAAACTTGCAAAATAAGCACATTTTATTAAGAAACATTTGGACGTGGTAAGCACTTCCAGAAATACATTTTTTCAGCCATGAATCGTCTGTAAGACGAACATGTTTGATTTAGATCACCGTTTGTAGTAATTGGTTTATCAGTAACCAAATGCTCCATCAGCATACAAAGATATCCCGCTTCATTACCAGACAGGGAGTTCTTTGGCACAATATAGTCTTCGTTAAGATTGAAAATCATACATTTTTCTAGATTACCTGTCTTCTTCCAGAATCTTATGTTCACTAGTAAAGCTCCTAAATAAACTTGTATCTTCGTCAGCTTTGGGTGAACAATGGTTCTGTATTTGTCTCCGATACAAAGGTCTTCACAAGCATACATAACAAGTTCTTGTGTCACCAACTCTAGTCGCACGAGTAACCATTCCCTATTTTCAAGCTGAATGGGGAAAAAAACAAAATCAACGTCGAAAAACGAAGGAAACGGTTTTAATTTGCCATTGCAATAGTTGGCCAAGTTTTTTGGAACAGATTCTAATAACGAATTATAAAATTCTGGTGGAAGAATTGTCCACCGCATATTTAGCGAAGCATTTTTTTGTAGCTTTCTACTCCTTCAGTTCATCAACCTTCCAACCCATCTTTCAACATGCTGAAAATAATTGAATCACAATTGAAGTAAAATAAAAAAAAACATTAAAATTTGAGTTTTTACTGTTGGTGTGAGGTAACCGTTAGAACGATAGCCCAACAAAATTCCCCAAAAATTTTTGTCAAGCTCAATACTTCTTGAAAAAACAGCAGAATAACAAAACGGCGCGTCGCCTTTATTATAGAAGTCAACAACATCAGTTGTCCAATTATCATTTTCATCGTCCGTTATAGCCCATTTGCCGATAATGTGTCCGTGTAAGCTTTGTCGATTACTGACAGATCCTCTTTCTCTGGTAATTTCAGGTTCCTTAGGGCGCCTCCATTTTTTTAGTATCCAACTCGCCAAATGTTTCGGTGGTTGAGAAAAGTATTCTTCTGGAGCTAAATTTTTATCACGACCGTCAGACATGTTTTCTTTACCGAAAATTCGCCAACAACGTTTTTCAACGAACAAGTATTTTACAACTACTTATATAAAGACGATTTTATATAAATTTGTTTATATAAATTTTTACTTTTTTAAATACTTAATTAATCGGGGGCCCCACAAATCCGTCTCGGGCGCCGTATTGAGAAACGTGAGACGTCTCCTGGGGAACCATCTGAGACGCATTAGGAACCGTCTCCGGAGACGCGTTGGGAACCGGACCCGTCTCATTCAATGTAGTCACAGGGAACCGTCTTCTGAGACGCTTTGGGGACCGGAACCGGCTCATTCAGACCGTTCCGGGCACATTCAACGAAACCAACAGCGAACCGTCTCCCGAGGCTGCTTTGGTAACCGGAACCGGCTCATTAAGACCGGTCCCATCCATGGGTTTACCTTTTGGGGGTAAAAGTTATTTTGGGGTAAAAGGGAAACATCAGAAAGACGTTACGCTGACAGGAGGGCTCTTTTTCCGGTTTGCTATTTATCATCTTTTCCGGCGAAGGCGAACGGCTTGCTAGGTACTCCGGTCAATATCACACGACGGTTTATAAAGGTAACATTAACGTTCCTTTTATACTTTTTAAAGTTTTTTTCATAGAAAACGACACAAACGGGACCACAAGACATATTATTGGGGAAGTGGTCCACCACACATGCTCACCGTCGACCGTTGATTGTTTTGTTTGTTTTGTTGGGATTTTTTTTGTTTGACCATTAATCAAGGTTGACCAAACCCGTTTGACCAAGATGGATCCGAATAACTTTGTCGACCTGATGAACGCAAATCAAACCCTACGAGAGGAACAGTACGAAGAATTTTTTCGGCACCCACATCCGCCGAATCCTCCTTCAGTAAGTGTTTTCTACCATTTTTCAACTATTTTCATCATTTTTCATCTACTTTTTTAGATGTTAAATATTTTTTTATAATTTTTTTTAGCATGATTGCGAAATTAAAGTCCGAAGTTCTTGGTCCAAAGTAACTGAAATGAAAACAAGAATGTCTGACGCAATGGAAAGCCGTTTTAGGGAGACCGTCTTCGGTAAATTTCTGGAAGTTATGAGCCATCTCTGCGAAGTAGTTTGTTACTCGCTGTTGCACAACATCAGATTGATACGGGAAATCCTAAAGACGGGCTTTTTTATCAAATCGGTCCTAATAGTCTTCTATTCACTCCACAACAATTTTGCTTGATAACGGGTTTAAGATTTGGCCGTCACGATGGTTGGGAACTCTTACAATCCCCAACATCGTTTAAAAGACGATTATTTGGTGAAGAGAACAAGGTCTCGGTTCAAAAGGTTTGTGATATTTTCAGGGGTGACTGGAGCGGTTATGCGGTGGATGATATTGTCCGTATTTGTATCTTGATAATGTTCGAAAAGGTGTTTAAGGGTACCCAAAATTCCGGGAACGTGGATAATCTAGTGCTCGATCTGGTTGATGACTTTGAAGTGTTGAATCCGAACATCGATAGGGAAGTTATTTTTGGGAAGATTTGTATCCGAACATCGATAGCATGCACCTGAAGCAAAAGGATGGTACAAAAGGCTTCAGTTTAAAATCAAGTAATTGGGTTTTCAAGGTGATAGTTTTTATGAATTATTTACTTTTATTTATTAATTTTAACTAATATTTGATCAAATAAATCTAAATTGTGTTTAGTATTTTGCAGATCTGGATATATGAGATGTTTCCAGAATTTAGAAACGATAAAGATTTTCTTATTGGTGATGCACTCCATAGAGTTCTTTCCTGGGGTACCGGAAGAAAAATTCAGAGGCAGATCATTAATCGTACGATCACTGAAACTTCTATGGTAATATTTTGAAATCATTTCCAACAATCTTTTTTGTATAACTAAATATAAGTGATAAAATTTGAAAAAAAAATTGTTGCTTCAGGTTGAAGGGTTTAAGCCGTATAGATTTCTACTTCCAAATGATTTTGAGTTGCTCTGTGACTGGTACACTGATAGCGCCTGTTTTTTAGACCGTCAAAAATCCTTATCAAAAGGGTTCTTTAAAAAACCGGCCGAGTTTCATCCGTCTGGCTATGTAAAATTTGATAATATTGCAGCGGATGGTGTGGATGGTGGTTTCAGAAACTCGGCCGATTATTATTTAGGTAATCAGCATACGGGTGACAGTGTGCCTGAAGTTGATCTAACGGCCAAAAAAAGAAAGTCGGAAACTGTTCCGACAACGTACACTGTCAATGATACATTAACTGAACAATTTAAAGCGTTGATGGATGATAGGTTGGAAAACTTTTACAATAACAAGTTGAAGGGTGTATTATCTGAGGTAAAATTGTCATATGATTATTAATCCGTATTAATTTGTTGAAAAGTTTAATTTAGATTTTCAAATATTAGCTTGACGTACGTAAATCCCAAGCTACTGGCGTGGAAGGCCCGACCACCTAACATCACATGGAGGAGGCGGTAAGACAATCTGAGGATGTTAACGCATTTTTTAGCTCGAGTGATTGTTATAAACCGAACACCGACGGCTTAGTTAATGTTGAGGTAGTTATGTTTTCCTTTTTTTTTTCCTTCATAGTTTAGCATTTAAATTCAAACTAATTGGGTTACTTTTTTCATTGTAACAGTTGAGACGGTCTCAAAGGACAACAAGGCCAGCCTCGTGTATGCTTTCCCCATTCACAACAATTAAAGGTGCAAAAAAGAAGGAATTGAATTCAAAAGATGAAAACGATAATATAAAAGAAATAAAAAAATGGTATCCAAAAAAAAAAAAATAGAACATGTGCACTGTTGGGGGGAAGTATTTTCCCGAATTGCTTTTGGGAAGATCTATTCGGTGATAAATCACTCGGTTGGTTCGGTACCGAGGTAATAATTTAATATTTGGTACTTTTATTAATTATATTTAATTAATATATTTACCGCAGTTGAATGTTGAATATTAATTTTTATTTATTATAGCACATATATGGATGGACTTTACATCTTTACGACACTCTTAGAATGCCAACCGACCGTTGGAGCATCCTTCCTCCATATTTTGGGTTGGGTGTACTTAACCCTAATAATAATCAGGGATATAGAGATTTTTTTGATGGCTCGTTCGCCCCGTTTCCAAAGATCGCTGATGTTGATGAGATTGTTTTTCTAATTTAAATTATAAATTTGTTTGTTGAACATATTATGATTGCTTTTAACATTTTGTTTCAAACTATTCGTGATTTAATAGGTATATGTGGTTATGAATATACTCGATGAACATTGGATCCTCGGAGTTTGTAACCTGTGCCAACGAACGTTTACTATTTATGACAGGTAAATGTTGAACCTAATTTTTTTAATGACGGTTTTCGTTAACGTAATAATGTTAATTTTGATAATGTTCTTCTATATTTTGCAGTTTACTGGGTTTGAAAAGCTTACGGGAGGTCATATGCAATATGAATTACGCATTTGACCTTTGGCTAAGATTGAATAATTATTACGATCACGTTAACCCATACAGCTATGCCCCTCCTTTTGAAGTTGTAGAGTCTCTAAATGTACCCCAACAGTCTGGACTTCTTGGTGATTGTGGGGTTTGGGTGTGCATATTTATTGAGAGGTTGATTAAAAAAGAACCTCTAAATCAAGATGAAAACACCGAAATAACAGCTTTACAAATGCGGCACAGGATGGCAATAGAATTTTATAAGAACGTTTTGCCGGAATATTTTTCGTTAGGTACTAGACAGACGGCCGATGAAGACGAAATTAAAATGTTACCTTAATATTATTAATAATAATTAATTTACATGTCATTATTAGTACTCCTCTTGTGTTACATTAGTAGATATGCAAACAAAACCCAACTAACTACCAAAAGTAACTTCAACCGTCTCGCCTGCAAATGGTTTTTTCTAGCCAAATCTTGTTGCTCGTTTAACGATTACATCAACCCAGGAACGATTTTTTTGCACCTGAAACATTCTGATGTTTCTACCCACCTAATAAATCCACAACCAACAGTCTGTGATTTCATAAAAAAATAGTTATTTGAGATCATTGAAAGACTAGATAAATATTAAAATTTAATACTTACGCAACACACGAAGTCTCTATCCGGGTTTGCATCAGTTCTGGAGGTACGTATACGTGTAGGAGCACCGCATGAACATATTTCCCTTTGTTGATGCATATTGTGCGACTAATGCTTCGGATTGTAAATACAAAGTTTTGTTTTGGTTGACGTAAGGGCGAAGGTGGATTACAGAAGGGTCGAAGGTGGAGAAAGAAGGGCGAATGTGGATTGTGCTGAAGATGGTATCCTGGTTCGTACTGACAAGAAGGTCGAATGTGGAAAACTTCCACATTCGTACCCACGTAAGGGGCGAACCTGCAGAAGTATAAAAGCATGAAGTTTGTTTTAATTGTTAACTTTGGTCATTGTGTGTCGAATAGGTCTGAGTAGAGCTCTCTAGCGTGTGTGTTATTGAAGTGTTAATCAGATTAACTTGTAAACGTTATTATCATCATATTTTGACAAGTTATCTATGAAAATGAGATTTGAAAAGCTTAATTCGTGTGTTTGATTCATTGATTATCATTTTGTTATCTGTTCTAGGGTTTCCGCACCTGGAATAGAGACTTGTATGATCAGATTTACTGTTTTTACATAAAACGATCCTTTACACCCTTGACTTGATAAATCCTCTTGATGATGACCTTGAAGATGAAGATGATGACTGAGACATGGTAATGATACATAAATCCTCTTGATGATGAACGAGGGTGGTAGGTATATTTATAAAAAACGAAATTTATAAATCCGACCCTTAAGGTATTATCACTAAACAAATTCCACCCGATATTGGTACATGTAGATGCCGTTTTGCGACTAAGGATTAGATACTAACATGTGTTAAAGGGGCGAATGAGATCAGAAGGGGCGAATGAGTATAGTAAATGGGCGAAGGAAGTTTAATATGGACGAAGGTGGAACAGGAATGCACAAGAGAACACATTCGACCAATAGCATTGGGCGAATGTGGAAAATGCTTACCTTCGACCAGTTCATCTGGGCGAACGTACAGCTAGTATAAATAGATTTCAAGTTTTTGTAAAGTATAACGAGTCATAGAGAGTGTGTGTTTTGTGTGTGTGTTCTTGAGAGGTTTGAGATTGTCTGTTTGAGGTCTAGATTAACTGTTATCAGTCTGTAAAGGTTTATTTGAACAAGTTAATCTATGAAAAGCATTTAAAATGATCTTGATTGTGTTTTGATTGAGTTTACTTCAGTTTGTTCTAAGCTAGGGTTTCCGCACCTGGTTTAGCAACTTGTATGATCATATAATCCTGTGTTTTTGTCAAATTCCGTCCTCTACAAAGTGGTATCAGAGCGTAGAGGATCATACAACAACAAATTGATAAACTCAGAGCTGATTTGGACATAATTTTCATCAATTCACATCTGTTTTCAACTAAAAATGGTTTTTGTGTGTTTTTGAAAGAATTAGAGGTGATTTTGTGGTTAAAATTCAAAATTCCAAGTATTAAAGTTGTTCCAAATCATCTCCGAAGCATAACCTGATTAAGATCAATCAAATCCACAAACTTTTGAAAATCAGAGATCAAAATAACCGTTTTTCAAAGTGTAACCGTTTTTCAAAAGTTCAGATATGGGCGAATCTGCAGGTTGTGGGCGAACGTAAGTGTTTTAGGTCGAAGGTGATAGGATTTTCGGGCGAACGTAGTTAATTTCGGACGAACGTAGAGTTTTTCACTAAGAACAGTCTACATTCGGGTGAGAATTTTACCTTCGGGAGATCGGGGGTACGAAGGTAGAATTTAAACGGACGAACGTAGGGTTTGTTGGACGAAGGTAGCAAGTGTTTGTGAGTTTTTACATTCAGGTGAAATTTCACATTCGGGACAATCTGTTTTGGGCGAACCTGATTTGAAAGGGACGAACCTAAAACTTTGTGGGCGAACCTAGGATAAGTTTTGAAAATTTTTCTAAGTGTTGAATTTCTCGAAGTGCGTGACTATGTGGCGTTATCAGACTACTCCTACACCAGCAACTACACAACCACAACAGCAGGTGATGGACCCATGGACCGTGGCAGCACAGAAGACGAGCACACAGTCTTCACAGCCGGTTAACTACATGACTCAGAGTGCACCTACAGTACCACAGTCTGACTACTGGGGAGTAGCAGCAGCGGTGGTAAACACTCAAACTACTAATGCTATTTCCACACTGATTAATGATTTGTCTTCAGGTAGCGGGACTCGGCCACCGAAGCTCATGGAGATTCAAGAATACAATCAGTGGCAGAAAAAGTTCAAGATACACTTGGAAGGCATGGGAGTAGAAGGTGCTGAAGCATGGAACATGATTGCTAAAGGATACACACCACCAATTCTGGAGAACACGGGTGAACCAGTGCCATTGGAGAGCATGGCGGAGGATGAGAAGAAAAAGTTTGCTGTGGAGAAGAAGGCGTTCTCACAACTGACACAAGCCATTACTAATGATCTGTTGCATCAGTTTGGAACGTGCACAACTTCTAAGGCTTTGTGGGATATGCTTAAAAGGAAGCATGATGGAAATGAGAAGACTCGGAATTTGAGGATGGAAGAACTTGTTAAGGAGTTTGAGAATTTTTCTTATGTTGGAAATGAAACTTTGAAAGAACTAACTCCTAGATATAATCATTTAATATCTGAATTGTCTAGCTATGGTGTACAGATCCCTATGGCTAAACAGGTGGACAAGTTTGCTGAAGCATTACCACCTAACTGGGATCAGCATGTGGATGTTCTGAAGGAGAAGGATGCTTTTCAATACTGGTCTCTTCAAGAGTTTGTTGAGAAGCTGGAAAACAAAGAGTTGGAAGAGAAGAGGAAGGCTAGGAGAGCACAGATTCCTCAGAATCCAAACTTATACTTTGGAGGATCTTTAGTTCCAGCAAGCACAAGTTCTGGAGGGCTAGTTACACCACATGTTGCTTGTATATCCAATGCTGTAGAATCACCTATCATTTTATCACAACCACAACCACAAGTTCCATATCAATATTCATACATTCCACCATTCTCACCAAAACAACAAGCAGCTTTTTACACTGCTGGTCAAACTCAACCACAACCAATGAACCAACCTAATCAACCAACTGTGGTTTTGGAGACTTCCAATCTTGGAAATGTGACAGTTGAAGTTGCTCAGCAACACATTGCATTAGTCTCTGCAATGGTTTCTTCCTATAATGGATTAGTTGCTAGTCAAATTGGTAATAACAACTTGACCAATGAAGACTATGCACAGATTGATAAGGAGGAAATGGAACTCATTGACATCCAATGGGCGTTTGCGAGCATAATGCGAAGAGCAACGGAGTTTATTGAGAAAACAGGTAGAACCGACTTGGGAACTTCTCCTAATACAACCTACGGGTTCAATAAGGAGAAAGTGACTTGTTTTAATTGTGGAGGTAAAGGTCACTTTAAACGTGAATGCACTCAACCACCGAAACAAGGCAACAGGAATCCATTTAATGCTACCTATCAGAACCGTCAACAACAAAACCAAAACCAAGTTTCTTCCCAAAACAACAACAACAATTACCAAAACCGTCAAAACAACTTTAACAACAACCAAAATAGACAACCAACTACACCAAACCAGACACAAAACCAAACACCAAACAATACTAACCGAACAGTCATACCAATCACTACACCAGCTGAACCACAGAATACCAATCAAGCATTGGTTACCCAACAAGATGAAAGGTTTGACTGGTCGAGCATTCAGATAGGTGTTGAGGAGATAACCACTGGGGGAAATGTGGCGTGTGTTGCCTATCAGGTTGATCTTGAAGATTCAGTGACGGTGGAGGAGAAGGTTGAAACTGAAGTTGATAGTGATGATTCTGAGGCTGAGATGGATGGTGATGTTGAACCTGTTAAGGTTGATTCTGAATTGAATGTTGAGGTTGAAAATGAAGAGACTAATTCAGGAGTGGTGATTGATACTGTTTCTGACATTCCTGAGGAGTGTGAATCGGTTTATTCTGATTCAGACAGTGACTCGGATACGGAAGCTAGTGTTAATTCTCTGGATGAAGATATTGATCAGTTACTTGCAGAAGCAGATTTTCTGATGACTAGGAAGTCGTGCATTGCAGATGATGCTTTCACAAAGATTGATTATTCCAGATTCTTTGCAGGAAAGGAAGCTCATTTCGCATTGATGGCCATGACTGACCCGCCAAAACCTATAAGTTCTGCATGTAGTACTGACAATACTAGTGAAAAATATTGTGGTGCTTGTGATAGATTGACTGAGGAGGTTAAACAACTCCGTATTCAACGTGATAGTGCTATCATGAACAGTCAATCTACTCGCAAAGAGTTGAATGCTTTTAACAAAGTATTAGATGGCTATAAAAAGGACATTTCTGACTTGAAAAATACTTTGTCTTTAAAACAATTGGCAATAAACAATTATATCAATGAAATTGAAAATACCAAGTTAGAAATGGCCGCCATCAAATGCTTTGCTGAGAAAGTAAACAAAAATACGATATCCGCTCAAAACTTACTATCCCATTGCTCACACTCCCTTCCATCGTGATATATCCACCTTTGTTTCCCGCAAATGCTACATACCCTCCATTGATGTTCTTCACGTCGAACAACAACGCAAGATCCCCTGTCATGTGGCCTGAAGCTCCACTATCAACAATCCATAGACTGCTAATAGGGCCAGCTGAAGCTCCCTGCACACAAAAAGTAAATCATTTAGTGCTTTCGGGGGACCCAAGCCGAGAAAGAATCGATAATGTGGCACCGAAGGATGGGGCACATTCATCTGAAGAAAATGAATCAACTTGTGAAAAATGGACTTGTCGATGGAGTAAACGTGAAACATTTCCATCTCAATGACAAGTGTGTGAGTTGTAAAAAGGGGAAGCAACACAAACAGTCCCACAAAGTGAAAAAGGTTAACTCTGTTGAGATGCCACTTGAGCGATTGCACATGGATCTTTTCGGACCGGTCAAGCGCAAAAGTCATCTTGGAGAGCTTTATTGTTTAGTCGTCACTGACGATTACTCAAGATTTTCATGGGTGATGTGTTTGCAGAATAAGAGCGACACTTTTATCAATCTAAAAGTTCTGTTCACTCGATTGGAGAATCTCTACAATGTGAAGATAAAGAGAATTCGGAGTGACAATGGGACGGAGTTCAAAAATACCAAGATGGATGAACTTTGTGAAGACAAAGGGATTCATCATGAATATTCGGCTCCGTATACCCCTCAACAGAACGGTGTTGCTGAACGAAAGAATAGGACTCTAATTGAAGCGGCTAGAACAATGCTTGCTGATTCAAATCTTCCAGTAATGTTCTGGAATGAGGCGATTTATTCAGCAAATTACACACTAAATCGGGTTTTAACAGTGAAGAAGTTTGGTAAAACATCTTATGAGCTGTTACACCGAAGAAAGCCGAACTTAGAGTATCTAGAACCTTTTGGGGCGCCTTGCACCATGTTGAATCCAAGCGAAAAGTTTAGTCCTAAAGCCGAGGAGGGTTACTTTGTTGGATATGCAACCCCGCTCAAACGGGTATACAACAAGCGTACTCGTCGTGTGGAAGACTGGGCTAACGTGGAAGTTCAACGATATACTCAAAATATTCAAGGCACGGGTCCTGATTGGATGTTTGATTACAAAGATTTCTTTGAATCATTCAATCTAGATAGCTTGGTTGAAGAAGCTGTTATTAGATTACTTTACGAGTGTGAAAATGCAACAACTTCACCGTTGGTGCGTCCAATCACCGTGAACCCCCTACCAGCTTCTAATGATACCAATGCTTCCATACAAGAAGAAGAGATTTTTCAAGAGGCTTCAACTTCATTAGACACTTCAGAATCTGAAGATGAACAATTTGAAGAAGCTATTCTTGATCAAGCTGAAGAACAGGAGGCACCGCCAGTGAACCCAACTCCAAATTCTGATGTGGCTTCATCATCAAATACGTGTCATGATCTGGATGCTGTAGAGAACTTGACTATTCAGACGGGAGTGCAAGTACCTGATTATCCGGAATCTCGGATTCATCGTATTCACCCGCTGGAGCAAGTTATCGGTGATCCTGGAAGTAGTGTTATGACCAGAGGGCAGCTTAAAAGTGTTAATTCGCCAGAGAGTTTTGGTGCTTTAGCTTTATATGCCAAAATTCAACAATCTGGTAGTCAAAATGATTGGTCGTTTGCATGTTATGTGTCGCAGGTAGAGCCAAGGACATACAAGGACGCTTTGAAGGATGATGCCTGGGTTGAAGCTATGCAGGAGGAGTTATTACAATTCCAGAAATTGGGAGTTTGGACGCTCACGGATTTGCCGCCGGATAGAAAGAAGATTGGCACCAAATGGGTGTTTAAGTGTAAGAAGGATGATCGTGGGGTAATTGTTCGGAACAAAGCCAGATTGGTCGTGCAGGGTTTCCATCAAATCGAAGGGATTGATTACAACGAAATCTATGCACCGGTAGCACGAATCGAAGCTATTCGGATGTTCCTCGCGTTTGCTTCTTATAAGAAATTCAAAGTTTACCAGATGGACGTGAAAAGCGCATTTCTGTACGGGAAAGTCAAGGAAGAGGTGTATGTCGGGCAGCCACCAGGCTTTGAGGACCCAATCCACCGGGATAAGGTCTACGTGCTGAACAAAGCTCTTTATGGCTTGCACCAGGCTCCGAGGCAGTGGTACGAGGAGCTGAGTACATACCTCATCAACAAAGGATTTAAGCGCGGCCTCGTCGATTGCACCCTCTTTACGAAAAAGACGGGAGATGACTTGCTTCTAGTGCAGATATATGTTGATGATATAATATTTGGTTCAACTAATGAGCTTTTATGCAGGGAGTTCGAAACTGTCATGCAGGAAAAGTTCGAAATGAGCGCAATGGGGGAGATGCAGTTTTTCCTAGGCTTGCAGGTGGACCAAAGACCCGACGGGATCTTCATTCACCAGACGAAATATGTCTCCGACATCTTGAGCCGGTTCCAGATGGAGGACTCAAAGCCAATGGATACCCCGATTCAACCCAATCACGGGATTGGAGTGGACGCTAAGGGGGAGCTGACGGATCCTTTTACATACAGAGCAATCATCGGATCTCTGATGTATTTAACGGCGTCTCGACCAGATATTATGTACGCAACATGTCTCTGTGCTCGCTATCAATCGAAGCCGAAACAAAGTCATCTGACGGCGGTCAAGCGTATCCTTAGATATCTGAAGGGTTGTCCCTCAAAAGGACTTTGGTACCCTAATGATGATAATTTTGATTTCATATCTTTTAGTGATGCAGATTGGGGCGGCTGTGACAAGGATAGCAAATCTACTACAGCTGGTTGCCAGTTTTTCGGGAGCAGGTTAATCACCTGGCAATGCAAGAAACAGACTTCCGTCGCACAATCTACCTGTGAAGCCGAGTACATTGCAGCCTCGAGTTGCTGTTCGCAAGTACTTTGGATTCAACAACAAATGGTGGATTACGGTTTGCAGTTTCTAAAAACTCCTATTTACTGCGACAACGAAGCCGCAATAGCATTAACTAAAAATTCGGAAAATCATTCTAAAGCGAAACACATCCGGATCAAATATCATTTTATCCGAGATTGTTACGCTAAGGAATTGATCGATATGATCAAAATACATACTGACTACCAACGTGCAGATCTGTTTACTAAAGCCTTTGACCGTTCACGCTTTGAATATCTTTTAAAAGTAAACAATATAAAGGAAAAACAGGACTAATCGGCACCTCGGTTTATCGCTTTTTAGTTTTTAGTTTTTATATTTTGCTAATTGGGAATTTCTCTTTGCTAATTGGGAATTTCTCTTTACTTTCATAATCCTCAAAGAAGTTGATGCTTTCGAGGGGATTGTAAAATCCTCAAAGAAGTTGATGCTTTCGAGTGGATTGTTTCTTTTAACTTTTGTTTTTGTTTTGTTTTTCAGAAAAATGAAAATCCAAAAATATGTTCTTTATTTTAGGGGGAGCCATTTTATCAGAAAAACCAAAAACATTATAAAATTCAAAAAGACCTAAAAATTAGAAAATCAAAAATGATTTCCTGGTAAAACAGAGGAAATGATAGTACATCAGTGGGAATCTGACTCAGGCTAAAGAATTGTATAGTTTATGAGGCGTGTGTTGATTACGTGTGATATGCTGATAGGCTTCGTAGACTAAATATTGCGTGCATTAGTGATACAAACATAACGAACTACGCGTTCGTGGCTGAACACCTCATGGGCATATGGTCTTAGTACCGTAATTTCGTTTGATAGGATTGCCAAAATCTGAGGTTTCGGGTCGTTATGTTATGGTTATCCGGGATATTCTGATAAACTTTTGTCGTATTGATTTACGGACCTAGTTTTATCAGAATATTTGCTAAAAGAGCTTAATTGCCAAAACCGGAAGTTACCGAATTGAGGAACTTTATGTTTTAATTGATCATAGATCATTATTACATCGTATTGATCATCTGATGCAAATCAGTGATTAATATCAGCCTCAACCTAGTGTATACGCACATGTTACTCTGCTGCATTCATTTGCTGACCTGTACACCTCTGTGCTATATACTTTGTAACTTTTACGGATAACTCTGGCATAATCACGCGTTACGACGAAGCTTTGTGCAATTACTTGATACGGGAGTATGTCGTGTGTGTGGGCACCATATCGTGTTAGTCTAATACACCTAACTCGTCGTATCATTTTAAAGCATTGCGTAATTGTCTGCATGTGAGCTTACGTGGACCACAATATCAGCAATTGCCGTATCACATACTGTTTCTACTGATAATATTAAACAAAAAGATCAACGCTGTGATCAGATTTCTCAGAAAACTGATATGATCCTCTGACCGGATTTCACAAAATGTTTACTGTTTTCTTTTACTTTGCTGCATTTTATTTTGTTGCAATTTACTTTTAATGTCAAAAAGATACAAAATCCAAAAAGATTTTAGGTGTGTTTTGATAAAATTTCAGAAAATCCAAAACTTTTTGCATTTCTGTTTTATTTTTGATAACCGGGGATGCTTGATAGTCAATTTCTGAGATTTGACAACACCATCTGGGCTTTGTATCATTCAAAAAGCGAAAAATTTGTGTTTTGGAAGCTTAACGGATTGAAAAATGTTGAACGGGATTCGAATTTGTAATTTGGCAAAATTTTTCAAAATTTCCATTTTACATTCGCCCTTAATTGTGGACGAATGTGGAAATTTTTACCTTCGGGTTGTTTTATTCTGGACGAATGTGGCTTTTATCATAAATTCCACTTTCGGGTAGAACATGTTTACCTTCGTGCCTTTCATTAGGGGCGAACGTGGACATATTGTTCATTCGTCCAAATAGAACGGACGAAGGTAGAACCCTATAAATAAGCCATCACAGGTTCGACCAAACAGTTACATTTTTTCAAAATTTTTCATCATAACAGAACCTTGTTGATTTTGTTTTCTCTGCTTGTGCATTTTATTACCTAGTGTTCACTGATCATTTTCATCTAATTGTTACAGGTAATGGACTTGTAATGAAACCGTAATCGTTTGTTTAGTACCTGGACTTAGGGTTTAAGGGTTTGGGTTTTTCAGTGTTGGTTAATGCTTGATTTTGTTAAACATTCATCCCACATCAGTTTTAGGGGGAGAATGTATTAGGAATTAGGATATTAACACGTTTTAATCACTGATTGATCATTAAAATGATAAGAACCCTAATTCGTTGATGAAAACTGATGTAAAATGAATTTGAAAGGAAATTGATGGTAGACGAAGGTTAATCGGTCATTTTAGGGTAGATTTCAATCAAAATCAAGGCCTGAAAACATGATTTGAAAATTTTTAAATTTTGGGATTGAATCAGTTTCTCCTTCGGTCCAACGACTGGACGAAGGTGGAATAAGATGGACGAAGGAAATCTTTAATGGGCGAATGTATCTTTTTCATCACAAAACTTTACATTCGACCAAAAATATTGCACCTTCGGCCACAAAAACTTTACATTCGACCAGTATGTTATGGGCGAATGTGAATTTTTGAAAAACTAAAATTTTTGAATTTTTGACGATTTTGTGTTTTGACGTTTTATTTTGACTATTTCAGATGGCTGAAGAACAAGCTAATGTTGAGATTCCTGTGGAAACTACAGTGACTGATCCTATTCCAGAAGAAGTGCAAGAAGAAGGATCATCAAGCGGTAGCAAATGGCCGTTTGAGAAGACCCATAATTGCTGTGCGTATTTGGGTGATGTTGAGAAGAATGTAGAATTCACAGAGATTATTAAGTTCTTGAAGAGATGTAGAGTGGTTTATGCATTGGCAACACCAACTATTATCTACAAGGATATAGTTGAGGATTTTTATAATAACGCCAAGTATGATTACTTTGATAATCAGACTATCATCAAGAGTAAGATTCAGGGAATGGAGATGTTTATCACTGAAGCAGATATCAGAGAAGCTCTCCAGATCCAATTTGAAACAAGTGAAGATCCTAGAGAACTTTCCTGGACTGAGCAGAAGGCATGCTTCCTAAGAATGAAATACAAAGGACCGATTACTGATGGTTCTATGTATAAAGGGAAACTGAGCGTGCAGTTCAAGTATTTTGCTCACGTCATCATTCTAGTGTTTGGATGTGTTAGTGGTGGTTATGACGTTATGAGAAAAAGTTTAAGCTCGTTAATGGTTGCATTGACTCTCAGTAAACCATTTAACGTTGCCGGGATGATCTTAGACCACATGCTGGAAATGTTGAAGGGTTTAAAGAAGAAATACTTTATGCTTTATCCTAGATTTCTGATGATGATCTTTGATCACAAATATCCACACTTGAAGAAGGATCCAACACAGATACTTAATATGGATCATATGAATGTTAGAACCTTAGCAAGAATGAAGGCTTATAAAGGTGTGCCGGAAAAAGATAGACCACCTTTCAGAAGGTTATTCGGAGCTTTGGCTAGAGAGGATTATGAGGATCCTGGAAAGAATCTAGCAAGGCATCCTAACAGTGATAGTGATAATGATGATCCGTTAGTTTATGCTGATGCAAGCACGAAACGGAAGAGGCAAGTTGTCAATCCCGGAGCCAAAGGGAAGGGCAAGGGAAAGACAGAGCAGGGTAGTTCAAAACAACAAGCAGTGAGGAAGAAGACTACTGCAAAGAAGGGCACAGGTTTGGTAGATGAGGAATCTGTTGATTCTGAGGAAACAGAAACTGAGGAACAATGGGATTCGGATGCTGAGAATGTACAGACTATCAAACAAAAGGCCACTTTGGTTGGTGAGTCTGAATCTTTGAACAGATCGATAGAAGAAGCTAATAAGGGCAAGCAATCTATTGATGCTGTAGATGAAGTTTTGACTGTTAATCTTGATGAATTGAATGAGGGTGAAACAGTTGTTGTGAATTTGCCCAAGCCCAAACACAAGTCTATGGCTAAGAAGACAAGCACTAAGCAACTCAGAGAGAAGGAGTTGAACTTATTGTTGAAAGGAAAGAGATTACCGGATGCTGGAACATCATCTAAACAATTTTCACCAGCAGCTAAGAAGCAAAAGACTGTGGAGGCAACAACATTACCAGTGGATAAGTTTAACATTGCACTGGATAATGTTCTTGATATGTTTACTAAGCCTCAGAAGGGAAAAGAAGCTGAGATTGAGCCATCCAAGTCAAAATCCAAATCTAAGAAGATCACTGTGGATGATGAAGTGATGAAACAGATGAACAAAAGAATGGATGATATGATGAAGATGCTTGTGACTCAACAAGCTGAGATTGCCAAGTTTAAGATGAATGAAGAGAAAATGCTTCAAATTGTTGTTGCTTCTAAATCTAATCAAGATGAAATAGATGAGAAGGTAAAGAAGCTTGAAGCTAAGAATCAGAAGCTTGAAGGTAAAGTTCTGAGAAATAAGAACAGATACAAGGCAATTAAGGAAGATAATAAAGAGCTGAAGGCTGAAAACAAACGCCTTAGTGATCTGATTAATGACTTGTACAATGTTGCACCCAAGCTGAAGGAGGGTGAAGAAGATGCAGAGAGAGAGGTTGAAAAAGTAGATTTTGAACCATCCGAATCTGATAAAGAGGAGGATGAGAATGATGAGAATGAAGAATCGGAGAAAAGTGATGATGAGGATGATAACAATGATGATGATGATGATGTTGAAGGTTCAGGGAGTCAAAAAGATGATGATAGTAGTAGCAGTGATGATAATGATGGAGGAGATGATACTGCTAAGTTCACTTTTGAGAAGAGACCACCTTCTAAGAAGAAGAAAGACACAGGTGAGTCTAGTTCGAAGAAGAAGGGAGAGAATGTAGATGATGAAACTGTGTTTTGGAATGAAAAGGTGAGGTCGTTATCTGATGATGCAAAACAAGTTTACAGAGACATGTTAGAGAAGAGAGAGTGGACCATTGAGTTCACAGGTCGTTTTGCAGAAATATTCCAAACAGATGACATGCGTTATGAGTTGGAATATAACGATCCTGATCTTGAAGAGGGGGAAGTACCTGCTTCTGTGGCAAAGGAGATATTGGATGGACTTGCACAGAGAGTAGGGAAAACGTTTGAAGAATTCATTGTTGATGAGTCGATTCCACCTATTCCTGAAAAGGATGTTGGAACTCACTCAGATGATAAAGAAACCCCTGAGTTTGAGGAAGTTGAGATAGAGGATATTACACATGAGGAATATCCACAGTACTTCAGACAAAATGATGAAGATGTGGTATTTCCTGATTTTACAGAAAGGCATAATACGTCTGCTAAGAAAAAGGCAAGAAAAAGAAGTGCTGAGTTTGTTGAAAAAGTACTTGGAACTGATTTGCCAGAATCTTCAAGTAAGACTGATGAATTGAAAGAGTACTTGAAGAAACTAAGATTGATGGATGAAAACCGACCAAAGCCCGAAGCTCAAGGAAACTTCTATAGGTTTCATAATGCAAAGTTCAGAGGAAGAGCTCTTGGGTGGACATACTTGAGCAGGCTGAAGTGTTTAGCTGCTAAGTGGGAATCAGGGATCTTGTATTTCTACAGATTCATTGATTTGCTAACTCTACCGTACTGGGCGGTTAGAGATCTATGCAGATTCCCAATGTCAGGCGCTTCAGTGAACAATACTCATGTTGGTTGGTGTGCAGACAAATTGGTTTGGGAAAGTAGGACGAGATGGAATAGATTCAAGCCTCAATATCCTCGGAGGAAAGTTCACAAGGATATTGATCCCAGAACAAAGTTGAAGAAGGTTACCTTGATTTATAAGGCACCTGAAGTTATGAGGAAGATTCCTTTGATGCCTATGCCTCAACACTTCAGTGCTGACTTCATATTTTGGTATTATGATTGGAGGAAGGCAGAAGCGGTGATTGTGTTGAGAGATGGAAAGGATAAATACAAGCATGTGCATGTATTTGATCCTATGTGGCTAATCAATTGCACCTTCGAAGACATCATCATGTTATTCTATAATCCGATTCATCATGAGCCAAACGATGCTGATCAAGCAAGGAAATACACACAAGTTGTGGGTGTTTGCTTTGCTTATGATATCAATGCTGGAAGTAATCTGGAAGGAAAGCTTGGCAAGAAGGTTAAGATGGCGAATGTGTCGAAGCCGGTAAAGAGAAAGTTAGAGCCGGAAATGACGAAAGAGCAGAAGAGTATTCTGAGAATCAAGCTGCTAAACAAAGCCATGGATGAAGATAGGAAAAGATCTAATCAATAGTCGAGGGGGAGTTAAAACTTGAAATCTATTTATACTAGCTGTACGTTCGCCCAGATGAACTGGTCGAAGGTAAGCATTTTCCACATTCGCCCAATGCTATTGGTCGAATGTGTTCTCTTGTGCATTCCTGTTCCACCTTCGTCCATATTAAACTTCCTTCGCCCATTTACTATACTCATTCGCCCCTTCTGATCTCATTCGCCCCTTTAACACATGTTAGTATCTAATCCTTAGTCGCAAAACGGCATCTACAGTACAGCTGTCAACCTAGGTCCTTATATACACCCACAATTCACATGTATTTTAATAGCATAATGACTAACATTCCTGCTCCCGTAGAGAACACAATTTGGGTAAATCCACATAACCAATCATGTTTTTGGGCTCCAAATGTTCTTGAGTTTTACTACGATGGTGATAGCACATGTTGCTATACAACCTATATGGGGCATACACCATTAAGCAAAGAGTGGTGGGGTGGTATTTTAGGGTACTGTGGAAACGGATATCTTCAGAAAACGGTAAATACTATGACTGTTACGTTATACGTTATATGAAATGGTAATATTTTTGTGATTTTATTAACATTTCTTGACAGCATGTTCGTGCATGGTGCAACAAATTGATGTCGTTAAGGGACATTGAATGACAAAGAAGACCAACAACATGTAGTTATGGTCTTTGGAGTGTTCTTCCCCCTAATTTCTATAGCCTAATTATTGAATAAGATCACCATGCTTATAGCTACGCAAACGGCTCGAGAAGAATATATCCACCTCTTTGGGAAGTTGATATGGTAAAATACTGTTTTTTTATATGTTTATATCTCTTTATCGTGCTGTATAAAATCTACATTTCGTTTTGGACTGTATTTTTCAGGTATATATACCAGCCTTCATAGACAATGAAAACTGGTTTGTTCTACAAGTTGACATGAAATTACTACAAGTAACAGTGTATTTCCCAAATAATTGTAGTGCCATAGATTGCGGTGATACTTTTTGCATTCATAGAAAAATTCACCAAATTCTTATAGAATTTGAATCTTCTTTCGTATGGTTCCTTGGGGCTATAATGTACTGGCAAAAGTCTGGTAGAAACGAAGTTGAATCATTTGAATTTTCAGGGGATGTTGTCTGGCCTGTCACCAATAGTCGCATCGGTCGACATTCAGGGGTAATCGTTTGTATGTTGCTGAGAAATATTGTTCAAAACATGTCATTGACTTTGAGAGAAAGCAGCCTACATGATGCTTGCATGAGATTCAGACGTTTCTTGGCAGATGAAATTTATGCTGGTCGTTTTGCACCGTCAAATATTTAAATCTTTAGCTACCTATTTTATGTATGGATGTAAAACTTGATATATCGAACTTATTTGTCATTTTATGTTATAAATATTGTTAAGTAAATAATTTAAAGTAAATAGCACCGCTAAAAATCAGCAAGGTTAACAGTCGAACACGTATTATGAATTACATATTCTTCAAAGTCATCTGCTTCAACGAAAGTGGGCGATTTGGGGTATCTAGGGTTCTAAGGCATTAGGGTTTGCTAAGTCGATTTGGGGAATTAGAGTTTTTATGATAAATCGAGTTTGATATAATAGTTGTATGTCAAAAATAATATATCAAAGTGTGTAAATGTGTTTTTTAGGTAATATAATTATTACCTATTGAATATTTAGATAAAAAATATGTTTGAATAATTACGACAAAATAATTTAGTTAATTACTTTAACTAAATTAAAATAAATACAATAATCATAAATGTATAAGTAAATAATTATGTGTTTCACCATGTTCCAACAAATGATAATAAAGACTTTCAACCATAAGAGTATTTCTATTTTATAAGAAAAATATTTATAAAATAGATGTTTAAATAGTATAAATAAATAAATGTTTTATTATGTCTAATTAAACATAATAAGATTAAAAATACAAGACACAATCCAAAAATACTATTTTCATAGAAAATGGATACTTTCTGATGTAAAGTAATGAAAATAATTTTCCCATAATTTTTATAAACTTATTTATATATTAACTGATTTAATGGTATTAAATCATGTTTAAATGAATAAAAATAGAAAATCAATAAAAATAAATGTTTTCTGAGCCAATAATTTTTATTTCAGTTCATGATGATTAGAAATAATTTCCCAAAAAGTTTGAGATTAAAATCATTAAAAATGAATTTTTAATCAATTAAATATGATTAAAATAAATTAAATCAATAAAAATATAAAAATAAGACATTTTCCAGAAAATAAAAGTGTGGTAATTTTCTTTATGGTGTCAAGATGTTACACCTAAATTTTCATAATTTTTGGATCAAAAATGAATTTATTATGAATATTCGAAGTTTATATGATATAATAATATTCTAAAATGAATAAACAATTAAATAAAAAAAAAAGAAAACGAAAATGAGATGGGGCTGCCTGGGTTAGAACCCGGGTCCTCATACTCAAATGCTCCAACATAAACCACTACACTAGAGCATCTTATGTTTATTAATTTGAAAGTTAAATTTATTTAAACTATAAACCCATATACATCTTCTTCCCCAAATTCCCTAAGAACCCTAACCCTAACCCGAATTCAATTGACCAACAAACGGGAACGATTAGAGCCTGTAATTAAGGGGCTTTTGATCGGAAAACTTCGAAGAACAAAACGGCAACAAAAACAAGAACTTACAAGCATTGATTAAGGGTCGAAAAGAAGCACACAGGTCCGAAACTTGTGTGGGTCGATTAGAAGCTTCCTGGACGTGTTGTAACATGATTTTTGTGGGTTTAGGATGTGGAAAGGTGCAGAAACTAAGTGATAGGCTCAATATATAGTGTTGTTTAAGAAAAAAAAACGTTTGAACTTGTTATTTAAATCCGACGGTTTCACCATAATACTCATGATTAAGTCTTGATTAAAACATGTTTAATGCGCTTCTAATTATTCGAAACTGATGGAAAGTGATGAAGAAACATAAATGATAGATTTAAGATGTTATAGACGCATTAAATCCGAGTTTAAGATCGGCCGGAAAAACATTCCGGTGACCGGAAATCAGTGACCGGAAAACGTGTGCAGGGAGAGGAAGGAGGGAATTGGAAACTTTTAAAAATTGGCAGAAATAGTCCCTTAGCTTTATATAACCATAAAACCATGTTAAAACTTGATTATTTCATCATAAAACTTAATCAAACTTCTTACATAAAAAGACATATTATAAAATTTTAAAATACCTTAGTTGTCAATACATATTATGTCTAAATATCGTTCCTATTTTAGTATTTGGTTAAATTGTAGGCATTTCCAATTAGGATATATTGATCAAAGAGACTCAATCTTTTATTACATTTGAAATGATAAAAGTACAAGGGTTAAAAATTGACAACGTGATAATAAATGAGGGACTATAATAGACGACTTGTTAGAAGACGGAGGTGACGGTTGTCACAGTCTCCCCTACTTTAGAAAATTTCGTCTCGAAATTTCTTTCAAGTGGAGGTTACTATAAAACAAAAGGCGTTGTAAAAGTCAAGTAGGTTTTAAAAAAAACTTTCATGAGTCATGTTTTGACAAAATTTAAAGTAGTTGTCTAATATCCAAGGTAAAAGTTTCAAAATCTTTTGACAGTTGACCTGAAGTTAGAAAGTTAAGAGTTTAAATGAGAAAGGTTTTAGGAATGTGTAACTGGTGAGGGAAAATGCACTGATGAAGGTAGTCTCCCCTACTTTAGAAAAGTTTACGACTGAACTTTATCGGGGTATGCCACAAGAATTCAATTAATCAAGAGTGTAAGAGTATACAAGGTTTGTATTTTATGTGGGTGGTCAAGAGAAAACTCTAAGGAGGCGAATTTAAGCTCATGTAAAAACGTTCTTATCGAAAATGCTAGCTAATAGTCAACGATCTAAAGAAGAGATAGTAATGGGTAGATTCTTGGTCAGACTCCTAGTCCGCTCCCGCAGTATCGTTTATGCTTATATATAGGGTGTACCGCAGCTGACCCACCACACTCCCGATACTTTGGAATCGTACTGATTGTCTACCAACAGCCTAAATAGAATTACACACCACCCTCATGTACCTGTAAACCCATGATTGCGTTCCGGACCGTAATCACCGATTTACCTTACACTAGGGTGTTATGCTTTTCCATAACACTAACATAAATAATACCAGAAACAAATGTGTGCAACCCATATGTAATAGCCACTGTAATGAAATAATGTTCAATCATGACATGGTTAGAGGTCCTTCCCTTCCGGGTTTTCCCTTTAACCGTAATGTGAATAACATGTAAGTATAAGACATGGTTAGAGGTTCTTCCCTTTCGGGTTCACCATTAACTAGTAACTCCTGTTCACATCGTTGGCTTTAAACACTCATATTGATAACTCTGAGGTTTACACCGTTCCCCTCGGATTAAAGAAATACTCTAACCCGAGTCGTACGTGGGCACTGGCTTAGATCTCATACAAAATTATCAACTAGTATGTTCATTGGCCATGATGATGAACAAAATAATGTAAAGTATAACAGGGTTTTGCTCAAAAACAGGAAAAAAAATATGCATACCAAATATGCATCAAGTACATAAGTATAGCATAAAACTTCGATTGAAAGAATGGTATAATATAAATCAAATAAATCGCACAATTCTCACAAAATGAAAGTAAACGAGTTAAATTAATGCTCAAAACCAGTGTTGTAAGAATGACTACTAATAATTAGTGTGAGAATAATTGCAAATAACGCGTGAGGATAACCACCAATAAAATAATAATATGAGAATAATCATAAATAAGATAATACGCAAATATAATAAAATAAAATGATGTAAGAATAAGATAATGATATTCACTGCAATTGAGAGTAGACGGAACATACGTATAGGCTACTGGTCATGCAGGTTTAAATATATGCACTATATGTTAAAAGACATTTAGCAACATTCCGATAAGGATATGTCCAATGTTTAGGCCAAAAGTTTTGCGACTGAAAGAGTGTAAGTATAAAAGATAAATTATCGTTTATAAAAAAAGCGTAGTTTACTCGAACTTTGTGATATAGTTGAAAGTATAGTGTTGATGCATGAGAATAACTTTTTAGATTAAAAATAGCTTCACATGAAAAGACTTCGTAAGTACACACTTTCATGTGTTTACAAGAAGTCGAGTTGAAAAATTGTCATAAGGCATTTTATTAATTGTATGTTTTCTCATTTTCTTTCTTTTTTTTTCCAAAAAAACACGTATGTGAAAACAAGAAGTTTAGACTTGACTTGCAAATATGCAAAATAGGTTATAAAATGCAAGAGAAAACAAATTCATGAAGTATGTGTAAATCAAATGTGTTTCAAAATACCAAGATATAAAAATTTGGCGTGTGTAATTAAAGTCAACGTATTTGTTATAAATAGAGTTCAAAATATTTTAGAAAAATTTAGAGGATTTGAAATGATGTGAATGTGAAAAGCTTAAAATATAACATTTCTAAAAATAGACTTTAAAAATTTAAAAGAAAATCGAGTAAATTTGTAAACATGATAATAATAACAAGATGATTAATAAGTTTGAAACCACATTCGTGTTTAACTGTGCAACGTTCAAAAATCATGATATGATCAAAGTTAAACAATAAGCTAAAAAAATTGATTCATAGGAAAATGTTTTGGAACAAGAGAAATGATGTGTTATAAAAATCACGAAACATAAATGGAATAGTGTAAGTTTTAATGCGGTAAAATAGTGCATAAAGGTTTTAGAAATGAGGATGAAAAGCAAATGTCCAACGAGTATATAAAACAACAAGAGATGGAACTTAAAAATCCAAATGTTAAACAAAACTTAAGAATCAATAACGGAAAACGGAAAAATGCACTAATAGCGATAGCTAATGATAGGGAAAAACTCAAAAGGAATAATAACTTCATTATAGAAAATTATGATAAGAGTCCCAAACAACAAATGAAATATTTATCAATAATGAAAAGTGATACTGAAAATATTTCTAATAAAACTGGTGACTAGCCAAAGAAATTGAAATATTATTAGTGACTTATGGGGAGCGTACTTAAACCTATGAGTAAATGGTCATCCTTCCCGATTGCACGTACCCCGTCACTGGTATATTTCAAAACTTTTAGCGAGACTTTAAAACAAGATGTAGAAATACTCCTTGAGATGTGGATTTCACTCCTAACTCAAGAATGTATTTCAAAATTGAAAACTACGGTGGAATGAAACCAATCACTAAGTTAAGGATATCACTCCTAGCTTAGTGGTTAAGTTTCTTCTTGAAGGAAATACTCTTTGAGGTGTGGATGTCACTCCTATCTCAAAGATGTATTCCTAAGATAAATAACATATAGAGGAGAGAAACTAATCACCAAGGTATGGATGTCACTCCTAACTTGGTGATATCATTTCGTTTGTGAAATACGAGTGTCTTCTTCTCCAAGCAAAATATCGAAAGAATAACGAGAAAAAATCATAGCGAAAATATCTTGAAGGAAAATATAAGAAATAAGAGAAATAAACACGAGAGGACTCGTGAAAGTAAACTTAGTTATAGACTAGGCTAAAAGGCATTCTAATAACCTAATTCCCTATAACCATGGCTCTGATACCAATCTGTAACACCCCAACCGTTGGCGGAAACATCGAGGTGTCACGTAGTGACGATTGTTCAATAGCTCATGGACTAAAAGTGTAAATATTGATACATTGATTAAATAGTTTGTTACATTGAAATGAAATACAATGATACAATAATTCTAAAGCGTCGAATCAAACTAAAATACAATGAAGGCAAGTCTAAATATAAATCCAAAAGCTTAAAAGAACGCATCTCAAAATAACCTGAAACATGTACGAAAATAATTTGGTCAATACAAAAATGTATTGGTGAGCATACCTTGTTTGAATACATATAGTTGAAAAAGTGTTTAGCAATTTGCAATTATGTAATTAAGTAGTATCAGTCAAAAACCAAGCCTTGATGAATAATGACTAACACATGAATAACCAACTGAATAATGAATTAACATGACAATGACCAAGATTCTCTCAACAGAGTCTCAAGGGGGTATACCATAGTACTATTCATTGAAATGCTAGGCCGCAGAACGGTTAATGATTATGACTAAGCATACACACAAATTCACATAAAGCAAACACACATGAGAATTGCATTAAGTATAAGAATAACATTTGATAATAATGTACATGAGTAGCCCCAAAATAGTAAAACATGAAAAAGGGGAAAGATATACTCACAGTTTGCGAAAGCGATCCAACTTAAGCGGTCGTGAGCTAAGTAATGGGAATTCCGAGGAATTCAACCTATAACGTAATAGAGTACTAATAAGGTAAAAGTCTAAAAGTCTGAGGTATCTAGGGTTCTAAGGCATTAGGGTTTGCTAAGTCGATTTGGGGAATTAGAGTTTTATGATAAATCGAGTTTGATATAATAGTTGTATGTCAAAAATAATATATCAAAGTGTGTAAATGTGTTTTTTAGGTAATATAATTATTACCTATTGAATATTTAGATAAAAAATATGTTTGAATAATTACGACAAAATAATTTAGTTAATTACTTTAACTAAATTAAAATAAATACAATAATCATAAATGTATAAGTAAATAATTATGTGTTTCACCATGTTCCAACAAATGATAATAAAGACTTTCAACCATAAGAGTATTTCTATTTTATAAGAAAAATATTTATAAAATAGATGTTTAAATAGTATAAATAAATAAATGTTTTATTATGTCTAATTAAACATAATAAGATTAAAAATACAAGACACAATCCAAAAATACTATTTTCATAGAAAATGGATACTTTCTGATGTAAAGTAATGAAAATAATTTTCCCATAATTTTTATAAACTTATTTATATATTAACTGATTTAATGGTATTAAATCATGTTTAAATGAATAAAAATAGAAAATAAATAAAAATAAATGTTTTCTGAGCCAATAATTTTTATTTCAGTTCATGATGATGAGAAATAATTTCCCAAAAAGTTTGAGATTAAAATCATTAAAAATGAATTTTTAATCAATTAAATATGATTAAAATAAATTAAATCAATAAAAATATAAAAATAAGACATTTTCCAGAAAATAAAAGTGTGGTAATTTTCTTTATGGTGTCAAGATGTTACACCTAAATTTTCATAATTTTTGGATCAAAAATGAATTTATTATGAATATTCGAAGTTTATATGATATAATAATATTCTAAAATGAATAAACAATTAAATAAAAAAAAAGAAAACGAAAATGAGATGGGGTTGCCTGGGTTAGAACCCGGGTCCTCATACTCAAATGCTCCAACATAAACCACTACACTAGAGCATCTTATGTTTATTAATTTGAAAGTTAAATTTATTTAAACTATAAACCCATATACATCTTCTTCCCCAAATTCCCAAAGAACCCTAACCCTAACCCGAATTCAATTGACCAACAAACAGGAACGATTAGAGCCTGTAATTAAGGGGCTTTTGATCGGAAAACTTCGAAGAACAAAACGGCAACAAAAACAAGAACTTACAAGCCATTAAGGGTCGAAAAGAAGCATACAGGTCCGAAACTTGTGTGGGTCGATTAGAAGCTTCCTGGACGTGTTGTAACGTGATTTTTGTGGGTTTAGGATGTGGAAAGGTGCAGAAACTAAGTGATAGGCTCAATATATAGTGTTGTTTAAGAAAAAAAAACGTTTGAACTCGTTATTTAAATCCGACGGTTTCACCATAATACTCATGATTAAGTCTTGATTAAAACATGTTTAATGCGCTTCTAATTATTCGAAACTGATGGAAAGTGATGAAGAAACATAAATGATAGATTTAAGATGTTATAGACGCATTAAATCCGAGTTTAAGATCGGCCGGAAAAACATTCCGGTGACCGGAAATCAGTGACCGGAAAACGTGTGCAGGGAGAGGAAGGAGGGAATTGGAAACTTTTAAAAATTGGCAGAAATAGTCCCTTAGCTTTATATAACCATAAAACCATGTTAAAACTTGATTATTTCATCATAAAACTTAATCAAACTTCTTACATAAAAAGACATATTATAAAATTTTAAAATACCTTAGTTGTCAATACATATTATGTCTAAATATCGTTCCTATTTTAGTATTTGGTTAAATTGTAGGCATTTACAATTAGGATATATTGATCAAAGAAACTCAATCTTTTATTACGTTTGAAATGATAAAAGTACAAGGGTTAAAAATTGACAACGTGATAATAAATGAGGGACTATAATAGACGACTTGTTAGAAGACGGAGGTGACGGTTGTCACACAGTGCGTTAAAACTTTCTTCAAAATCAGACACCCGGTAAGCTTTACAAGTCTTCCACCACAGTGTTTGTAAATCCTTCTTTCTGCTTTTTGGTAAGTTTAAGTTCACCATCAAATGGCGACAACACAACCCGTGAAAGGCATTAGGAAAAACCGCCCGAACTGCCAAATCTATTGAGTTGGCTCTGTCAGATATGATCGCCAAATCCGGGTGCTCACCGATACACTCTTTAAGTTTCGATAAGAACCACGTCCAACTATCACCGTCCTCGGATTTGTCGATACCATATCCAACGGGTAAAATTTGGTTGTTACCATCCATGCCAACAGCAAGGAACAACGTTCCCTTAAACTCACCTTTTTAAGTGTGCCGCATCTATAATAATGACCGGTCTTAAAGACAGAAGAAAACTCCGAATCTATTTAATAAAATAAAAAAAGGTAACTTTTAGACATCAAAAAACCAAAACAACAATAATTTAAATTGGTATAAAAATAATTTACTGACCGCTGCACCAATGGCAATAGAAAGCATTTCAAACCGATTGTCTTCATCAGTTCTAATCTCAGTAACAGTCCCTGGATTTGCATTTCGCAAATTACAGCAGTAGAATGGAAGCTCAGAAAACGATTGTTTGCTACTTCCTTGCAAAAGCTCAAGTGCACGACACTTCCCGCGCCATGCTTTAGAATATGATATGTCAACCTTAAATCTTTCTCGAAAATCTTGTACTATTTCGTTTCCACGATAAAAGCGTCTGGTGTCTCGTAATTGGTGCTTTAGTATGCTACCAATTACTTGTGGGTTAGCTTGACGAAGATGGGGATGTGTTTGAGTTTTAGAACATGTGTGATTGTTGTTAAAAAAATGTAACATAAAACGTGCCTGAAGTTGGGAGAGAACGTGACCTAAATTGCCAATCACAATCTTCAACTACACATGAAATTTCGTACCTGGTTTTAGATGATCTGTCGACTTTATAGGAAAAACGTTCTGACAAACAAAAATTTCCTAACTGCAATTTCAATTCATCTTTGTTACGAAATACAGAACCTTGAGAAAAAACTGAAGAGGTTTCGGTTATCTCTGGAAACAATTCAGGACTTGGCTTTTCATAAAATTCTTCATTTTCAGGTTTCTTATCATCGAAATTTCCAAAACACCCATATGGTGTGTAATGATCAAAATTTTCTAAAGACACATTTAGATCAGGGACTTTCGAATCATTTGAAGGTCCCTCATTTAAATGAGCATTACTAGACGAACCCACACCTGGTTCATCTACAACATATAACTTCAATACTTTATGGGGGGTTTTGCAAAGCAACTTTAAAAAGAAAAGATACATCACGATCATTAAAAATGTCGATTGCATCATCGAAAGCTGACATTTTATAAGATAACATTGTAATGTTTGGAATCTCACACACATCGGAAACTACATTTAAAAAACTAAGATACGAGATATTTGCATCAATTTCTAAACCATGTCTTTTATAGCAACTATCAACAACGTATTCCATTCGATCGTTGATAACTTCCCACCTGCCACCACTATAGATTATAAATCTAAACATTTTTTAAAACACAACTTTTTTTAACACTTTAGAAGAAAATATGGGATCCAAGAAATAATTCAAACTACATTGCTACAAAATTTACTAATTTTATAACGAACGGTTCGTCATCGATGTCACATCACCGAAAACGTCTCCGGCAATGTACGACGGCCGTCACGGAGTCGGTGCAAAATCAGTACAAAAGACGGTACCGGAAGCCGTCTTTTTCCCAGCCGGTGACATCTCAGGAGACGTCTCCAACCTGTAAAAGACGCCACCGGAAGCCGTCTTTTCTCAGCCGGTGACGTCTCAAGAGACGGTTCACAACCTTTAAAAGACGTCACCGGAGATGGATTTTCAGACATGAAACGTCTCAAGAGCCGTCTCCCGTGGGTTCGGCTGTGTTCATTTATCATATGCCGAGCCGAAGATGGCTTCATCTGAGCCGTTTGTGAAACGTCTCTAGGACCCCACCGGAGACGGCTTTGAGGCTCTGACACATCTCAAGGGCCCCACCGGAGACAGCTGCCAGTCATCGGGATCGTAAACGCCACGTGTTGGCTTCCTACTGGTTGGAAACCAAAGCCTCTCGGAAGACGGTTCAGCCGTTTTGGAAACCGTGACTGGTCTCTCCAAAGAGACGGGAGAGGGCTGTTTGAGCTTTTCACACGATCAACGGGCTATTTTGGTAATTTTCCCAATAAAGAAACACATATAGATTTGTGTCAGAAACTTAAGGAAGAACAAGAATAACAAGCACACGCTTTATTTAAAGTTAAACACGATGTGAAAGGATAAATATGATGTACAAGATAAATCAACTACACAAACACAACGACCAGGGAATCATCAACGAGATGAACACTCGATACAATCAATTTAACAATAACCGGTTCCACGAATTTGACAAGTGAAGACCAAAAAACCCTAGAAGAAGTTGGATACATTTCTCTCTCTTAATCAACTTTATATATTTATTTATTTAATACTAACTTCAGCTCCGGATCTGACCCAACATCATTATAACTCCAAGCCCAAGCCCAGCTCACCTTCAGACTCCTAAGCAACCCCAAATTGTGTTCGAGATCTCTTAAGCTCAACACATCATACAAATTAGCTAGTTAAACAAAAAAAAAAGGGAATATAACAAATTAATTTCTATACCAAACAATTGGACATATAACACATGTTTGATAACGAATTGGAAGTATACATATAGTTCAACATATATTACAAGTAAAAAAGACATTTGATTAAAAGAAAACAAGAAGCTCTCTTTTTCTCCCCCATAGAAAAGGGGAGTGCAATAGTTGTGATCATTTTGACATGGTGGGAAGGAGTACGTATCCATTTTCTTCTATTAACCACACCTAAAAGTAATTCTCCTTCTTTTTCTTCACACAAACATTGATGGGTTGGAAAGTGATTATGGTTTTGGTATGGTGGTGGACTACAACACAAACACAAACACAAACACAAACACAAGCTGTGTATTTAGATTTACTTGCTTCAGAAAGCAAGTGTATCTCTGAAGATATTCATAGTAACGTTCTTGTTCTTGGTAATTACTTACTCATCGATCTTCATGAGGACGCCCATCTTCAACCCCCTTCCACAATTTCCGTTAAGGTAACCATGTATGCATATGCCAAATTCAACTTTATAATCCAATTACACATATGAAGATATATATTAATGTTGAGTACATTAAACAAGTCATGATAGAAGAAGCAGTTTATAAGACCATACAAACTAAATATTTGTTTCTAGTGTTTGGACAATCAGATAGATAGCAAAACCACATCTGTACTACATTATAAGGAGGGAGATATGGGCAAATATGTCTAAATTGTCAAAGCTAAGATGACATTTGAAAAGACACATGCTTTATACCTATAATGTCATATAAATCTTTCTCATATTACCCCTTGATGCATCGTTACTTGTACATTCATTACCTTCACTCTTCACATATCATTTTACATGAATTTTAAGATGGCATAGGAAAAGTCTCATGCTTAAAACCCAAATGTCATATAATTTTTTTCCTTTCTACCCTTCATGCAAAACCTACCTGTATATATTTTTTTATCATAACCTTCAATTACCATTAATTTATATCTATAATATCCTTATGTCTATGTTTGTACCACAAAAAACTACACGATTTCACCTCTGTGATGATATCCACCACAATTTCATGTTTATTTAGAAAGATAGTTTTCGGTTGTAGAATAGACGAACTTGTACCATATGACCACACATCATGTTTTAAGAAAAATGTTTTTAAAGTGGAATTACTATATATGGTGTATGAAAAAATATTAACATCTTTCACATAAATAATGCATTTACTTACATACTTTGTTGGTTTTAAAAATATATGTTTTCTCATATATTTAATTATTGCTATTATTTGTATTCATTGAAATTTTCTATGACATTATTTTGTTTTAATTAAATACTATATATAATCTATAATCTATATCTATACTACATTATAAAGGAGGACGCATGAGCAAATATGTCCAAATTGTCCAAAGTTAAGATGGCATACCAAGGGTTTCTTTACAATTTTCAAAATTTTATCACTTTTCTTCCCTAAATGACCCTAGAAGATAATTAACTTTTATATGAAAAAGGAACTCACTCAAACTAAATAAACACACGGGATAGCAATATTTTTGAACAAATTTCATATAATGGCGATGAAATATAATAATTTATGTTACCACAATGAATAATCTTATCTCAGCTTAACTTGTATGAATTTTAAAACTTTGCCATAATAATACTTATATTATAAACCATTTTCATATATATGCGTCTACCCAACGGCAAAGTAGACGGGATGGTTCGAATCACTAGCTACATTGGGCATTTTTTTAGCTGCTGGGTCAAGTTGGGCAAGTCTATTACAAACTTACAAATCACAACTTTTAATTTCAAAATAGACAATGACCTTCATATGATAGTTTATACAATATCATATTATTACTACATGCTTTTATCATGTAAATGAACTTTATCATTTAGTAAGGTGTCTTCAATGACACGGTTATGTAGATATGCAATGACCGGACAACTTACACAAGAGTGATGTTTATGTTCATATTGGTCTGTTACAGTAACATACCTTTGGTTTATTAAGATTTGTTCAATAATGAGTACATGGTTTTTTTTTGGTGAACTGCAATCAGTTGTAAGTGGCGGTCCACATTTCTTTTCTTTTCTTTCTACGAATACTTGTTAAAACATAGTGTGCATATTTCTATTCTTTTTGCGTAACTTACGGCAAAAAACCTAGGTATCATAATGTTGTATTGCAACTCATTTGTGGATCCCGCTGCAACGCGCGGGTAAACCCACTAGTATCAGGTAATATAGAGAGATTATTTGTTGTAACAGTTGGAATTTGTCAATTGCTTAACACCATTAAGAGCTAGAAACCAGTTTTTTCATACAGCATGTCATAAAACAGCGAGAAAGTTATTATTATTAAAACACCCTTTGTGGCATACAAACTGAAAGAATGATTTGCCTTAATTTCTTAATTACAATTACAACAATTTGTAATACAAGAATGGCAAAGATTAAGGAGTAATGTTCTCCCGTACATAAATACAAATATGTAACTCCTTGACCAAGATTTTGATACAAACATTTGAGTTTGAATTTTGCTGCCTATTATCCCCCATCAATCTAGTAGGTGGTGGACCGATACGAAGCATGGTACGGAAGCGTTCAAATAAGGGTCGTGGTAGGCTTTTCGTGAAGATGTCTGCAACCTGTAGATTGGTATAGATGAACTTCGTGTGGAGTTTTCCCAAAGCAACTAATTCCCGAACAATGTGATAGTCTGTCAATATGCTTGGCTCTTTTGTGAGCGACTGTATTTTTGGCTTAGGAAAATAGCACTTTGGTTGTCACATTGAAGCGTAGGTCATCTAGGTGGGAGTGCATGAAGTTCCGAAGGAGGTGAGTGATCCAAATGATTTCCAAAGCCGTGTTTGCCATGGCTCAATATTCAGATTCACAACTTGAGCGGGAGACGGTTAGTTGTTTCTTTGCACTCCATGAGACAAGATTTCCACCTAAGTAGATTGAGTAACCATAGGTAGATCGTCAAGTCTCAATGCAACGAGCCCAATCCGCGTCGGAGTATCCTACAATATTGATATGTTTTGGGCGGTCAAAGGTTAAACCGAATGAGAGGGTGCCCTTGACATATCTAAGGATTCTTTTGACAAGTTGAAAGTGAGATGTGGTTGGGTTTTGAAAGAATCGGCTTGCTTGATTTACTGCATAGGAGAGGTTGGATCTCATGATTGTTAGATATTTTAGAGCTCCAACTAGAGATCGGTATAATGTTGGTTCGGATAAAGGAGTGTTGTTTGTAGTGAGTACATTGGTTGAAGCTAATGGGGGTGGCAACGGGTTTACAATCTAGAAGACCAGCTCTAGAAAGAATCTCACGGGCGTATTTGGCTTGGGAAAGGAAGAGGCCAGTTTGATGTTCGGTTACTTCAAGTCCAAGAAAAAAATTTAGTGCACCGAGATCCTTTAATTTAAACTCCTTGTTGAGGCGAACAGTGAAATCTTCGATAATAGTGTCATCGTTATCTGTTATAATCACATCATCAACATAAACAAGAAGATAAATTAGAGTTTGGTCTGCATTACATATAAAAAGCGATGGATCGGCTTTGCTGCAAGTGAACCCGATGGTGAGAAGGAATGCACTAAGACATTGGAACCAAGCACGAGGTACTTGTTTGAGACCATATAGAGCACGATTTATTTTGCAAACCCGGTTGGGGTGTGTTGGATCAATAAATCCAGGAGGTTGTTCCATGTAAACCTTTTCGGTAAGATGGTCGTTTAGAAAGGCATTGTTGACATCGAGTTGGCGAAGCTTCAAATTATGAATAGTGGCAAGACTTAGAACTACACGAATGATGGAGGCATTAACCACGGGACTAAAGGTGTGGGAAAAATCAATTCCCGGAATTTGGGTGAAGCCTTGAACAGCGAGATGCGCTTTGTAGCGGTCTAGAGAACCATCCGCTTTGTACTTAATTCTATATATCCATTTTGACCCAACAATGTTGGCATTTGTGTTTTGTGGAACAAGTTGCCAAGTGTTGTTGCGTAGAGCGGTTAGTTCGTCATTCATGGCCATTACCCATTTGGAGTTTTTGGAAGCGGATTTGAAACCCTTGGGAATGTTAGTAGCTAAGAGGGATTGATGTAGGTTGGTAGAGAAGTGAGATGAGAGGTCAGCATGATGCTTGGATTTAAATATGCCAGCTTTGTATTTTATGGTCATGTTATGTGTGTTTAGAGTTGGTTCGGTAACGGGTGGTTGAGGTGGGTCTGCGATAGAAAATGGGATAGGTTCGGTATTGGTATGAGGTGGGTCCGAGGCACTCGTGGGCTGAGGATGGGTGGGCAGGGAAGTAGCATCGTGTTGGGCTGATAGGGTGTGGTCAGATGATGGTCTGTGGGCCGATGGGTTTAAGGTCGCGGGTTATTGGGCCGATGGGTGTTAAAGGGGTGGGATTGGTAGGCTAATGTTTATGGGAGATGAAGAACATGTGGTACATGATGTTAAGGGAGAGGTATAAGATTTTGATGGAGTGTGAATGGGTGAGGGTGAGTTTTGGGGTGGTGTGGGAGTGGGAAGAGTGTCATCAAAGTTTGAGAGGATAAGGGTTGCCTCGTTTGAGGGTAATACATTGCCCTCGTATGGAAAGGTGTCCTTATCAAACTTTGCGTGTCGTGGGATGTAAACATGTGATGTGGTAGGGTCTAAACACTGGTATCCTTTATACTTGGGACTATATCCAATGAAAATGCAAGAAGCACTTCTGGGTAGAAGTTTGTGTTTGGTATAGTCCCTTAGATACGGGAAGATACGACTTCCAAAGATTTTGAGATTTGTGTATGTTGGTGGTTGATTGTAAAGAACCTCAAAGGGAGATTTGTTATGTAGAATGGGTGTGGGAAGATGGTTGATGATGTATGTAGCCGAAGAAAAAGCATCAACCCATAGATTAGCCGGAGCATGTGATATAAACATCATTGCAAGACCGATTTCAGTTATATGTCTATGTTTTTGTTCGGCTCGTCCATTTTGTTGAGGTGTGTGTGGACAAGAAAGTCGATGATGGATGCCATGTTTGTGAAAAAGGTTTTGCACACGGTTGTTTGTAAACCCAGTTCCCCCGTCACTTTGGAAAACTTTTATGTCTCTTGAAAATTGATTTTGTACAAAATTTAGAAAAATTTCCAAGACATTATAAAAGTCTAATTTGAGGTTGAGTGGGTATAACCAAGTGAATCGAGAGTAGTCATCCACAAAGATTACGTAATATATGTAGCCATCCGTGGAGATGATTAGTGCGGGACCCCAAAGATCGCAATGGATCAAGTCAAGCACATGCGATGCTCGTTTTACATTATCAGCAAAAGGTTGACGATGTGCTTTAGCTAATTCACAAGAAGAACATAAAACAGGTTTAGGTAATAAAGAGGTAACCTTAACAAGATCATCTTTATTCAAAAGAGAAATAACATCAAATTAAACATGTCCTAGACGACTGTGCCATTTGTCAAAAGACGCACGAAGATGAGAAGTGGACAAAGCTGCAACGAGAGATTTGTGTCCTTGGGATAGAACATAAAACCCATTTTCACAGGTTCCTCTAGCGAGTACTTCCTTAGTTTTTCGATCCTAAATGTGAAAGAAATGGTTAGAAAATAAAACATTAACCGGTGAATCGTTAGTTAACTTACTGCTGGGAAGGAGATTTTTTGTAATGTTTGAAACCACAATGACATTTTTTAAATAATAATGTTATTAATATTGGCGGTTCCAGCGTAAGATACGGGTAAAGTTTCCCCGTTTCCAAACGTAACACGATTTTTACGGAGTCTGGATAGGAGTTGTCGAGACCATTGGTGTTTTGAAGCATGTGGGTGGTGGCTCCAGAGTCGGTGGTCCAGTCCGGAATGTTGCATTGGGATTGGAAGGCTTCCGCTAGATTTGCATCTAGAGGAGAAGCCCTTTGAGCATAAGAGGACATATTTGGGCAGGAAGAAGCATAGTGTCCCTGTTGGCGACATAGTTGACAGCGGGGTGGTCTACGGTTTGATTGGGAGCGTCCACGGGTAGAAGATGCTCTGTGTCCACGACCACGAGAGGACTTTGGATGATGGTGGAAATTTGCTGAAAATGTTGCAGGTGGGTTAGATGATCCGTGAATGCTGGTTAAGAAGAGTTCGTGATTTTCAGCATGAGGAATGAGATCACAAAGGGAAGGGGAGGGATGAATGGTACGTTGATATGTCGAGAAGGATTCGAAAGCAGGGCCAAGACCATAAAGAAACCAATGACATTTTCTTCAGCGGTAACCGGGTGTCCTATGGCAGTGAGTTGGTTGCATAATCCTTTAAACTTTCGACCATACTCAGAAAAGTAGAGTTTCTCTTTAGAAGCTGCCAAAGGGATTCTCTTAAGGTGTGCACTCGCTCGATGGAGGTGTGACTTAAGCCGACTCGAGTGCTTGCCAAACACTTCGAGCCGTGGTGTGACCGACAACCTCCGCCATGGTTTCTTCGGTTAGAGAGGAGTGGAGAAGAAGGACTTTTTTATCCTTGTTCTTCCATTCAAGAAAGGCTGGGTTTGGGACAGATTTGTTTTCGGACAGAATGGTTTCGGGTGGAGAATCGGTCATGTCGATGATATGTTGAGCGAGTTGCGGGTAATCGGGGATGAGAAGAACTTGGCTGCGCCAGGGAAGGTAGTTTTGAGAGGTGAGTTTGATGGTGATAGGTGGCATAGGGAGTGAAGAGGGATGGAGGAGATGTCAACTATGGAGGTGGCGGCTGCCATGGAACAACCGAAGGATTTAGAGATCGGGTAGGGAAGAAGAAGAAGATAATTGAAAAGGATCTTGATATTAGGCTGATACCATGAAAGGATGATTTGCCTTAATTTCTCAACTATAATTACAACAATTTATAAAACAAGAATGACAAAGATTAAGGAGTAATGTTCTCCTGTACATAAATACAAATATGTAACTCCTTGACCATGATTTTGATTCAAACATTTGAGTTTGAATTTTGCCGCCTATTACAACCTATATTTGGGTTACTTTTATTTGTCTTCAAGTAATATACGAATATTGTGATAAAGTAATGAAAGTTAGATTTCTTAAGGTAACGTCGCCATATGGAAACATTCTATACCAAAAAGAGAACATGAGCTATGGTGAATTTGCGTTTACATCTACGGAATCGGGCAACTACTTGGCATGTTTTCGGGTAGAAGGGAATCGAAATCTAAATGTTAGTCTCGAGTGGCGAGTTGGCATTGCTGCTACGGATTGGGAATCTGTCGCAAGAAAAGAAAAGATCCAGGTTACTATTTTTCTATCCTACAATGTGTTTCTATGCTACAGTAAATATTAATTATAGTTTTCTTATGAGGTGATAAAACATGTAATGGATCAAAATAGGTTCAGCTCAAACATATCACTTTTAGTGTGATACTTTTTGCTTCTACTTTTTGTTAGGGGTGAGCATAAAACTGAAAAAACCGAACCGAAACAAAAAAAACCGATTTAACCGAACCGCACAAAAAAATAGAAAAACCAACGGTTTTGCATTTTATAAAAACCGTAGAAAACCAAACCGAACCGAATAAACCAAAAAAATCATTTTTTATTTATCATATACATTGATTTAGAAATTATTGGTTTTATTGTTGAAAATAACTAATTTTCAAAGTATTACAAAAAATGTCTTAATAAAAACTTTGAAAAAACATGGAAATCGTTTAGAATGTTAGGTTTATGTTAACAATAATAATTTAAAAGGTTAAATATATTAACATAAATATAAACATCTAAGAAAGATTCTTAAACCTTAGGTTATAAGTTCTATTCTAAAATTTTATGAAATTATGTTCCAAAAACCGAAAAACCGGGCCGAACCGTTACTAAAACCGAAAAAATCAAAACCGAATGGTTTTCAAAAACCAAAAAGCGAACACTTCGGCTACAGTTATGGTTTTACCAAAAAAAAACGAACGGACCGTGCACACCCCTAATTTTTGTATTACAAAATTGCCAAATAATAATTTTAATTATTCAAATAAAATTGATTTTAGGGTTCGTAAGCGTTTAAATACATTTATACAACATTCAACTGATTTGACTCGTTTTCTTTATAGCTAATGATTTTATATCATGCACCTTATTTAAGATGCATTTCATATAATAGGGGTTAAAGATCTCTCCTCTAATTTGTTAGTTCATTTACGTGTAATACTTCTCTTTAGGGTGTTGAACTTGAATTGAGAAAGCTTGAAGATCTTGTGAAAGAAATCCATAAATACTATATCTTCTTGAAGAACCAGTAAGTTTTTTTTATGTATTTTAGGAATCATTTATTTGTTCTCGACTTTAGAATATCTTATGTACTAAACCCAACCAGCACCGAACTAATCTCAACCAACCCTGAAGGAAATTGGATATGTAAAGCAAGCAATATGACAAAAAACTATTCTCCTTTATTTATATGTTAAACTTCTATACATAATTAGTAAATAAATAAAGGTGCACACCAGATGTCATAGTTCTGTGCACACAAGATTTTTTTTCTGAATTCTCTTATTTCTTCCCTTTGTATTTATTTTTAGCAATTTTTCTAATCTTCTATACCTACATCTGGCAATTTTTCTAATCTTATATACCTACATCTTCATTGGTAACTTTTTTGAACGACATCTTCATTACTAACTATGTGATATTTCCTACATTCAACCCATATAATACATGGGTTTCTTACCTACTATTATTTATGAACCCATAACCTTCATTGGATTCTACTTTTGTTTAAAAAAAACTTTATAGAATTCATATCCCATCCACCGAATTTGTGTGAGTGAGTTCCTCGTAGTTTAAAAAGTGATTTTTAGGGGTTGTGAGTGGAGGAGAGATAAAAAAGATTACTGTTCATCTGTATATTTGGGGGACATTGTTCCACTCATTTATTTTTTAATATTTTTTGGAATTGGTTGTGAGTGGAGGAGAGAGAAAAGATAATGATAAATGTATAAAGAAAGTATAATTTGGTGGATGGGGGTGAGAGATGAGACAGGTTCTCACGGTTATACAAAAGAAATACATTATAAGATAATTTTTTGACTTATTTAGATTATGGTATTAACTTGCACAGGGAAGCAGAGGTGAGGGTAGAGAGTGAAAAGACGAATGCAGAAGTGGCTTGGTTTAGCATCATGTCACTTGGTGTTTGCATCGGAGCCTCGGTTTTGCAGGTATGGTTTTTGAAAAGATTTTTCCGCAAGAAGAAACTTATCTGAAAATTATACAGTTTTAAGTTTTTAGATTATATCACACAGGTTAAACATTATTACGTTGAGATATATATTATGATTTACTCTCTAGGAAGTCCTTATGTTGCAACTTATAAAAAAGATGTATTTTCAAAGGTGCAAAATGTTATAATTGTTGATGTACTGGTTGTTGATTCTCAACTACACCAGATAAAATTCTAAAGTAGTCTTCTGCTTTCCATTTTTTGCACCTAACATAATTGTTCTGCTATTTCAAACCGTTTACCTAGGAATGGATCCAGGTTATGTTTCAATAGTAACACGTAAAAATTATGATACAAAAGAAATGTCGCACCTAACATGGTTATTAAATAATGGTTAGCTACACAATATGGCTTTTGAAATTGCTTGGCACTTGAGACTTGCTCGTCGTTCGCTTGAAAAATGCTCGAAAAGTGTTCACTCGATTTTTCACTCGGTGGCAAACAAGCCGATTGGCTCGGTTCGTTTTGTAAATGAGCCAAGCATGAGCAAAGGTCCGCTCTACTTGATTCGGCTTGAATCAATTACACTATATTAATATACAAGTTGATTTGAATAGTAACTTTATTATTATTTTTTATTCATTTTTGATATGTTAAATACCTATTAATTTCAAATACTTTCAACATATGTATTAGTGGTGTGGTGGCTGAGTTGGTTTCTTTATAAGGTGCTTACCAAGGTTCAATTCTTGCAAGCTTGAAATATTTTTGTTTTTTTGGTCTTTGTCCAAAATACTTAGGGATAATCATAATCAAGATTCACTGTGGGTTTCTAACCTACAATATGAAGATCATCATACCATAATTTCATAACAATTAAGATAGTTACGTAAAGATCAAATCATTGCAACCAGTAGCGCTAAGCCTTTCGATTGCTGCGTGGCGGAGTTGTAAAACTATAAAAGATGGGGCTTTGGCATATGGAAATGATTATACCAGTGAGTTGCGGTTCTTGAATTGAGAGAAACGGAGAGTGATCGGCGGTAGTGTTTCACTTAATTTTAGGAGATAACCATTTGACCTCCGGTTCGCTTCTGTGTGGGTTGTTGTGTACCCATTGATGATGACTAAAGACATGGCTTCTGGGTGAGGTTAAGTCGAATGATTGTGGGTTTTCATCATATTGGTTGAATTTTGAATTAACATATTTGTTATGGAATTGAATGATAACATGTTGAGCATTGAGTAAGTTTATTCAAATATTGAGTTTGGAATCCGCATTAACGCGTCATGCGAAAAACGCGCAACGCGCGTATTAATACACCTAGTTTTGTTAATTTATGATATATATATATATATATATATATATATTACAATTATATTTATATTTATATTTTTATACATACCATTATATTGGGTTTGGACTAATATATGCAAATAAAAAATAGCTAGTCCACTTAACCCAATAAAAACATCACACTGACAATCTTGTCATTTTTATCTTATTAGCCGTCCATCGCTTGATATCACCCTGCACCACAATGTGAAAATTTTTCTCTACAATATGCTCATCAGCTCACCGGCCGCAACCTAAGCCACATCCTTGGACACTCGGACCTCAGTATTAGTGTTATCATTGGACAATTCGACCTTAGTAGTCATTCGACAACAAAAACATCGAAGGAAACATCCCAAACTTATGGTTGTCCAAATTACTCCCCGCTCGCTCGACACTCGCTCGGAAAAAATGGCGCTCGAAAGTTGCTCGCTCAGTTTTTGGTTCGTTTGTAAATGAGTCGCTCCGCTTGGTTCGGTTTGTAAACAAGCCAATCACGAGAAAAGGTCCGCTCGATTCAGCTCGTGAACAACCCTACCTAAGAATATGTTTAATCTCTATCAGGTCAAGCTTAAATTAATGATATAAGAGATATGTTGCACCTAAGATAATTGTTCTAATAAAGGTTAGTTGTTTCAACCCATTTGTTTATGGATGAAACAATCTATCTTATCTCTAACGGGTTATACGGGCAAGATTAATATTGCAAAAGAAATGTGTCAAATTAGTATTGTAAATTTTCCTGGATTAATAATTATCAGAATGAAACAAAACTATATTTGAATCCTATTACATTTTAAGAAAAATAGGAAACTAGGTTTTAGATATAAGCGATCAACGTTCTCCTCTTTGTTCGGGTGTCAAACCTCCCTTCCCACAGGTTGGGCAACTCCTTAACCCAAAACCTTGGCAATCGTAACATCTGTAAGTTACCAAACATAAGTTCTATTAAAATCATGAAAAGATAAAACAATATATAATATAAAATAATGACAATTATTATTTGGAGAAATAATATCATATTTGTATATATCTATACTATACAATAAAGAAATCATGGGTGACACGTGTTATCTATTGGAGGCATCTATTCTTTTGTTTTTCCACCTTCCTCTCCTACTTAATTATGTATAATTATTTTTTAGTTAAAGACATTTATTACTTAAAACTTACGAAGTTCAAAATTTTCTTGGTTAAATATTAAAGCAAAGTTAGTATCCAATTGAAAGAAATAAAGTTTTAAAAATGAAGTTAACAAAATGTATAACTATCAAGTCAGTGTTTTTTAAATACATATATTGATGACTGTATATGAAAAGAAATTAAATTAGATTTTATTCTATTAGTATGATATTCGGGTACATTAACTCTACAATGTATATATATTTTTTAAACATAACTTTTTATTATTATTATTATTATTATTACATTTATCAACTCATGTAATACACGGAATTATAACCTAGTATCAAATACAAATAGATATTATTTGTAAAGGATTTATAGAAAGTTGGACGAATACACTAATTACATATACCCAAGTTTGTATAGGTATGACTATTGAATGGGTTCACAAAGAAGAAAAAAATGAGAAACTCATGAAAAGTATTCTATTGGGGGGGGGGGGGTGTTTGTTTTGAAAATGATTTTGTGGTTACTACACCTTTTTAATTTCACATAAACACCCTAGAAAAGACTTGAGAGGTGTTTAATAATGAAGCTAGTATAGAGGTTGTGAAGAGGTGCCACGTTCACAACCTAGGATCGTATCCAGGTTGGTGGAATGGTGATGGGTTATGCCTGATTCTAAAGAGACTCCTCTTCAATTCTGTTGGACGTAAAAAAAAAGCGGTTGCTTCATCCCAACGAGTGTTTTCAATTTCCTAGGTTTTTGTAAATGAATCTTTGATGAGAGGTTATAAATGTATATAAAACTGTTATATACATTTATAGTTTTTGTTGTCAAAAGTTTTTAAACTCGTGAGGGATCAGAGGTATTCCATTGCTATACATGGTGTGGCACTTGCAGCGACAATATAAAGATGGGGTTATGTTTCAAGGATTGGATTATGTTGTATTAAAATAAAAAAAATTACTGTTGAAAGCATAGATGAAAATAAAAACGTAAAAAAAAGTCTGTTTTGATATTTTTTATGTCAAACCATTTTAAGGATGTGACAAATGAGTATATAATATAATACAAACTGTTTGTTTGTTGCTTATAAGTAAATGTCATATAAAATTTAGTTTATATTTCATATTAAACCCTGTAAATTTGAATAAAAAAAGAGCAAAGGATGTTCTTACTTCCAACGCTCAAATATATTCCCATTTTTCTTGTTTTTTCCTGTGCCCTGTATCAAACATAAAAAATAAATTTAACTGCTAATATTAATTAATATTAGACATGTAAACGGATAAGGGGCTGTATGGCTGATCTATACAAGACCAGTAAGACTCAAGGGGAATTCTAAGGCATTGGGCATAGGCTAGAGAGGGGAAAGGAATTAGGAAACTAAGAAGGACACAAGAAACTAGAGAGAGAAATATAAGTCGGAGATTTTATTTCTTTCTAATGATGGTTTACAAATGAGAGGAAACCTTTCTTTTATAGGGCAAGGAAAAGCTATGTTACATCATCCATGACATCATAACCACTAATACATAAGAGAAATATCTAAAAACATGACATAGTGCTTGCATCACTTTAAGTATGATTAAAGCCTAACTTATTCTTAACAAATCCGTGAGCTCTGGATGGGCAACCCATCGGGGCAAAGCGGACAATATTGATGGTGAGAGGGGGCGGATGTTACAAATGGTATCAGAGCCACTCCTGTGCCGTTCGGGATGGTGGGTGCATACCTCATCAGGGACAATAAGACTGTAACAGGGGGTGAATGTGACACCTCATGCAAATCCCACATCGGTTGTGGCCAGGAGAGATCCTTAGTTAATATGTAATCCAATGCCTCTTAAATCACCAACGCGTTTTGGGGCTTAATGTTAGTGGATGAGAGGAGAACTCCACAGTTAAGCGTGCTCAGGTGGGAGCAGTACCAGGATGGGTGACCTCTTGGGAAGTCTCCAATAGGGCAACCAAAAACAAATCTATGAGCTCTGGATGGGCGATCCGTCGGGGCAAAGCGGACAATATTGGTGGTGAGAGGGGCCGAATGTTACAGATGGTATCAGAGCCACTCCTGTGTCGTTCGGGATGGTGGGTGCATACCTCATTAGGGACGATGAGACTCTAACAGGGGTGAATGTGACACCCGAGGAAAATCTCACATCGGTCGTGGCCAGGAGAGATCCTTGGTTCATATGTAATCCAGTGCCTCTTAAATCACCAACGCGTTTTGGGGCTTAATGTTAGTGGATGAGAGGAGAACTCCACAGTTAAGCATGCTCAGGTCGGAGTAGTACCAGGATGGGTGACCTCCTGGGAAGTCTCCACCAGGGCAACCAAAAGCAAATCCGTGAGCTCTGGATGGGGAACCCATCGGGGCAAAGCGGATAATATTGGTGGTGAGAGGGGTCGGATGTTACAACAGATATTAATACAATATTAAACACACATAGCACATTAGTTCTTCCTCACGGATTACCATTCAATCATTAAATGTGATGGATTTTGGTGAACAAGTCGTCATCTGGTATGAGATTAAATGTTGAATTCCACCTTGGGTCTTTTGGTAGATCAATCATAAGAGAATGTGTAAATTGTGGAGCACTTTTAAAATTATTTATGATGTCCAATTCCCATTCTTTAGCTTGTGGATCATCCTCATCCCATATTCCAACTTCATACGAGTCTCCATCCATTATGCTTGGTAATTAAGCTTGTAGTAATATTTTGAAGGATTTATGGCATACAAGGCAGGGATGATTGATTGTGGGTTATGAAGGATGTTAAACTTGGGTTTTTGCATTTGAAGGTTGGGTTTGTATATCATAATCGTCAATTGGGAGAAACCACATGAGAAATTTGACATTATTTTATTTGTCTTAAGGTAGATATTCCAGCTCATAGTCAATTAGGTACGCTAGCAGTTTGTTGGAGTTAAAGGACATGGCTTTAACAAAGGTTTGAAATAGATACCATTAGAAAGCGAGTGCTTCTTTTTGGCATTCTGTACAGGTTTTTGATAAAGAAAACATCAGAAAAGGGATAATCTGGATGGAATTTGATACCTTCCATGACCGGATCGTGGGCTTTGAAGGTGAGGGTAAGGAATGTTTTGTAATTTAAGAGGGATTCGTCTATATGGCATGTTTTTTATTGCCTCGACGAATTCTCTTGGGGGGTTTCTTCTTTTCTTTTTTGGGTGAGTGGGGTTGTGTTTGGGGAGCTAGAAGTACTCATTATAAGAAAGTTGTTTTGGGTTATGTGGTGCTTTTTGATGCTCGGGTTGCATCTTATATAGGCACCTTGAAATAGGAAATCTGCAAGACTATCATCATGATGAACAGTAAGGGTCCATTATGAGGACCTATTTGCCCATTATAATTTTGTTGTAGGGGGTATCTTGAATTGTAGCACCTATGGGATGGATGGGATATGCCTCTTTATCAAAGACTATAATTGAGTTGATGGATTTGGGGTTTCTTGATCTCTAAATTTTCTTTAAGGTGATCATGACTTGTTTGTTGGCCTGTGGCCTTTTGGTAACCACATGTTGTTTCTTCTTCTTTTGTGAGTAGGTCCACTATGAGGCTATCATTACGGATATATGTTTGAATGATTCTTTTGTCTGTTTCTTTAGGAGTTTTCAAAGGGGCAGTCACATCAGCATATTTGTTTTTTTATCATACCGATATGCCTTTTCCAAGGGATAATGACACCATGTTTTTTTTTGGCAGAGAATCTTCCACGTGGTTCACTGGATCAAAATACTGTTGATATTCCTTTTGCGATGTCAACTTGTGTAGACTTTGGTTTTAGATTGTGGACCGGGTTCATGGGTTGTCATCATGTAGATTGGTATTGGATCCATGTTTGAGTCTGATGATTTGCTTGATTCAGACTCATCATAACTAGAACTTGAATCGTAGAATATTGAACATATAGTCATTTCTCCCAGTTCATCATCTAGGGAGTAGAGTGATTCTAGACCTGAAAGATCAATTGGCTCAATTTTGTTGATTGCAGCCATCAATGCTTAGGTCTTCTTTTTGTCTTTGCAATCGTTTGCAAAATGGCATTCTTTGTTGCAAGCATAACATGTGTTATTGTTATGGTTTCTTCCTCATCTTGGTTTTTGCACAAAAATTTCCATCCTTTTTTTATTTGTCACTTCCTTTCTTTTTTGATGAAACTTATTAGTTTTTTTGAAATTAAGGATATTGGGCTTCTGGATGGGCAGTGAACAGCTGCATATGGATTTGTCTTTACATTTATCCTTAGATGCTCATCCTCACATGCAGAACCAAGCCGTTTCCCAGTTTTTTCAAATTCAACTAGGAACCTTTTCTAGTTACATAATTTCGATAGGGCATTCGTTAAGGAGGATTTTGTTTTCAAAGTCTGAGGATGATTCCTCATTGGACCCGAGGTTTAAAATTGGGTCGATAGTTGGTAAGGAGGATTTTTTTTATCATTGGTAGCGAGGGTTTTATGGTTTGGCTCATGTTATGCAGGAGGGAAGATATGGGGGTTTCTTTCTGTATGGGTAGGTTTTATAGGGCTTTTAAGGAGGTCATCATCATGTTGTCATCAGAGACTTGTTTGCTTGTAGATGAGTCTTCAGGCCTACACATTGGTGGTTTAATGCTTCTTGTTGGGAGAAGATTTTCTTGATCTTGCTTTGATTTGGGCTTCCTCTTTAACCATAGAATCATGGATGGGCAGTTCCGTGAGAATGGTGACATGGGTAACGATTGTGGGTCGAAGGCCAAAACACAGCTGGAGGATTAGTCCCCTACTACTATAGGTCCTAACAGTGTTGTAAATCAAACCACTACTATTGAAGCTACATTAAATTGGCAAAGTGAAAATTCTGCTACATCATAGCCCAGCAAAACATTATCACTAAGAATCAGTAAGCCCTTGTAAACAAAGTTCGTGGTTTAGAAGATATCATCTATGAAGTAAGAATGAAGATTCTTGAGCTTCATAACGAACTTCTCCAGATATTCTAGAATACCCCATTTCCATAAAACCCTAGAAGCCTTGTTGAAAAAGAAGCTGACATGAAGTTTCTTATGGCATAGCTCGCAGATTTGGAAAGATAACACAAATAAAGAAGAGTTTCAAACCTAGAAGATGACCCGTAATAGGATACCATCCACACCATTTGTCAAAACAACCTTTGATCCATAACCGTTACCCATGTCACCATTTTCACAGAACTCTCCAACCAAGAATCTCTGGTCAAAAGAGTAAGCTCATATCAAAGAAAGAGTAAATAAAGCTTCCCCAACCATGAGCATTTCTTCTCAAAGCACTAGCCAAAGACAATCCACAAGTAGATACAAAGATTTATCTACAAGCAAAGAAGTCTTTGATGACAGCATGATGATGGCCTCTGCAAAAGCGCCAGAAGACGTACCCATCTAGAAAGGAAACCCTATATCCTCCCTCCTGAAAAGCATGAGCCAGACCAAGAAAGCCTTTGATAAAAAAATCCTCCTTACCAACTATCATTCCGGTTAATTTCCGATGTCAAATCACACTATTTTGAAGAAGAATCTACTCATTGGGAAGAAATTGATCATCTCTCCATGCTAACTCCCTCTAAACAAAAGCATGGTGATGAAGGAGAAGAAAATACTCAAATAACACACAAAAAAACAATGCCAATTGCAAACGTTCCTTTGGTTATTAGTACATATGCAAATTCTATCCTAGTTATTGCATTCTTTGATACAGGATCCGAAGCCCCTATTCTAAATTTAGCCGTTCTTCTTGAAGAATATTAGATACCCCATTTTGACATTTCATTGCTGCAAATAGAGAAACGTTTAAAATAAATAGAATAAGTGTTCAGATACACTTAAAGGCTCCTCCCAACCTGCACGGTCAAACACAGGTTCTTAGTATTAGACACCCATGGAAAAGATATGCTAATATGGTTTGACATCCTACATGGACTGCGAGACTTATGATATGGAAAGAAGGCCTAAGGTACAAAAAATTCACAAATCCATAGAGTACTATTCAACGGCTTTGTATAGTCTCAACTTTCCCATTTAAGCCATTAAAGCTAAAAAATTATTCAAACATCTTGTGCTTCCAGCCACACAAAATTCCTTACTAAGCATGAATCCCCTTTATAGATAAATCCATGATTCTTTGTTTCTTTACCATTTAAACAAAATGAAGATATCATTCCTACAAAGGCTAGCCATCTAGGAATCAATACCGAGCACACTAAACATGCAATTCAAGAATCCTAGAATTGGTAAATCAAGATCTTATTGAACCAACATCTTCCCACTAGGCATCCAAAGCATTTTTGTCAACAAACGAAGTGAACAAGTTCAAGGAAAACTAAGGTTGGTAATCAACTACCAACCACTCCAACCGTACTAATAGTTACATTCTTTTAAACTAGAGTCTTTGATTATGTTTGAATCTCGATGTAATTATCTCATCGTGAGTCTGATTACCGTTCAGTTCACTTCTTAGAAGATGACAAATTCCCATTACCATAAAAAAAGTCATTATTCTAATCTTAGGTAAAAGCAAAGGTCTTATCCAAATTCGATCTTAAAGTCGATTACTAGCAATTAGGTATCCAATCGGAAGACAGACACAAGACAACTTTATGTATCCCTGATTATCATTATCCCTAGAAAGTAATGTCATTTGGTTTAAAGAATGCTCCACCGGTCATTCAAAAGGCAATGGTACGCATATTTGAGTCAATTCTCAGTAATGCCCTGATATAGGAGGATATCATCAGTGTATATTAGGGCATTACTTAAAGTTGACTCAAATATGCGTACCATTCCCTTTTTAAAGACTAATGGAACATTCATTAAACCAAATAGCATTACTTTCCGCTGATATTGATAATTGGGGATATAGAAAGTCGTCTGGTGTCTGTCTTCTGGTTTGAGACCTAATTGCCAGAAACCGGCTTTAAGATCGAATTTGGATAAGACCTTTACATTTACCAAAGACTGGAATAATAACATCTTTAGTAATGGGAATTTATCGTTTGGTAAGAAGCGATTCACTGGTTGGTAGCTGATTACCAAACTTGGCTTTCCTCGAACTTGTTCACTTCGTTTCTTGACATAAAATGCTTCGCATGCCCACTGGGAAGATGTTGGTTCAATAAGATATTGATTTAGCAATTCTAAGCATTCTTAAAGTGCAAGGTGAGTCTGTTCAGGATTGTTTTCTGTATTGATATCATCATTTTGTTTAAATGGTAAAGAAAAAAAAATTGTGGGTGTAGCCCATAAAGAGGATTTATGCTTAGTAAGGAATTTTGTGTGGCTAGAAGCACAAGAGGTTTGAATAATCTTGGGTTTAATGTCTTCAATGGGAAGAGGTGAGACCATAAAAAGCTGGTGAATAGTACTCCATGGGTTTGCAGTTTTTTTGTACCTTATACCTTCTTTCCCATGTCATAAGTCTCGCAACCAATATAGAATGTCAAATCCTATCAGAAGATCTTTTCCATGGGTGTCTAATCCAGAGAACCTGTGTTGGACCGTGCAGGTTGGGAAGAGCCTTAAGTGTATCATGACACTTATTTTATTTATTCTTGAACGCCTGCATCATACTCTGCCCGATATGCTTCATCTAAGTATACGTGAAGGTTGCATATGCCACAAGGGCAGTGTTTTGTTTGCCTCAGGTTGGTGAGTTTTGTACCAGTTGCATCATGTGCATCGTTGGGAAAGCATCTCTATGATCTTGTTTGGAAAATCTGACCCTAACTAATCTGTCTTGGTGTTGGACAAAGTCGGGGGGTTGTTGTTGTTGGACCAGTGCTTGGTGGATCTATTCCTAATTAGTTATCCATCTTTCAAGGAGGAGTTTTGTAAGCTCTTCTCTGGACAACTGTTTTGGAACATATGTGCAAGTTGGTGTAGTGTTTGAATTAATCTCTATGAAAAATGATCACCCGAATCTTCTTTTCCGGGAACCATGATGTCCAAAGAGTGATTTGGACTATACATGTCATCTGATAGTGAAAGGTAGCCTGAAAGGCGTTAACCTGTGGTGTACCACTGATCTGGATCTTGTTTTTCAGGACTGTTAACAGTGATGAATCTTTTAAGGAATTAAGGGCATATTAAAGTTGGGGAACAGGGTGACGAATATTGTTCCGGTGTTTAACGTGGTTTGGATAGTACCTATGCGTGCGTTCTGGTACGCCACGTATATAGTATGGACAAGGGCGATTCTAGCAAACGCGGGTAGTCTTTTTCTTCCGTGGAAGATAAGGGCTAATCGTATGGCACCGAAGTGGATATGTGTATATCCTTAGGATAGGCAGATCCTTGGAAGATCTGACGGAAGGGAGAGAGTGACTTGGTGTTCAGAGGTTATGGCAAGGAGTTGGTGTGAATCAAACTAGGAAGTTTGGACGAACTCTTTAACAACTAAGTTTGAGGTTGAACCGACTAATTGTTTTACTTTTTTAGAAAGTGATTTATGGGGTTTTGTAAAGACACACTATAGGGGTTAATTATAGATATACTAGTAATAGGGATTTTAGACTAATCAAATGCATAAGAGATCTCATATAATTGGTCAATCTTGGATGCATGTGACTTTCTAAAACTAGAAATACGGGACAGATTCTGATCTTGGTTCGTAACTGGGTATAGACTTCTAACAACCACTTTCGAAAGCTCGTACCATTGAGACTTTACTACAAACCCTTTTCGACTTACCACTCACACAGCAAGCTACTTTAAGACTTGGACAAAGGTTTTAGCATGTCGGACCACTTTGTTCGTCAACACTTAGTAAGGTTGGTTTTCTAATATGAGAGATCCATTCAAAGTTGACAATCATAGAGCATTAGTGATCCGAACCTTAGATAGGGAGAACATACCAGATGGGGGTGGGATGGTTGATCTATGGTACACATGAGGGTTGTTTGTGTTTGTTTAACTTTAACGGAACAAACAAATATATTTTCTTGTTCGTTAAGAAATTAACATGTTTGCGTCCATGTATATGTTTGTTGTTTGAAACTTTTAAACAAACAGTTCGCAGGCACAAATGAACACGAAAATACAGAAAATGAACATAAATCAACACTAGTTAATTATTCAAAAGTTAGTTATTTAATACTGTGATTAATAACTAGAAAAATGTTAGAATAGAAAGAATCAGACCTTGCATCCAGCACAGTCGATGGCACCTTGGCCTCCACAGGTTTCACATTTCTTGAAAATCTGCAAGTATCGTATTATTACATATATTCAATTATGAATACACTATAATTTTTAATTGTTTAAAAAATACTTAGTGTATTTACTGAATAAAAATAGTGTAACTTTTATCGTAAATATTTAATAGTCGATAAAAGTGACTAACACAAAAATTCGTTACAACCGATCAGAGTCAGGCATTTAAATTGTAAAGTTAGAATTTGAATTGAAAATGCATGTAACAAATTTCAGGTTTTTAATAAAATGTGTAACTCTTCTCTCTCAACAGATCATCATCATCATCATCATACTCAGTTAATCCCACCTATAGCAAAGCTAAGGTAGGGTCTGAGGAGGGTAAGATGTAGACAGCCTTACCTCTACCCCTAAGAATAGAGAGGCTGCTTTCTAGTGAGACCCCCGGCTCGATGTGGTTTGGTATCAAGCCTTGGACGTAAGGCACAGAACACTTAGCAATCGGGACAAACCCGATCGGTGTATGTACCCCTTTGTCTTTTGGCTATCCACACCACCACATGATGCATGATTAACCGTTCCTCGTTTTTAACGTTATTTTCACGAAATTAGTAAAATAACGTTAAAACTAGTGCAACTTTACTTTTGCCACCCAAGGGCCACACATATATATACATTATATGCGCACACCGTAAGTGGGGCCTTTTCTCTCAACAGATGATATATAAAAAAAAAAATACTGATTTCCTTCATTTAAAATTATTAATAGTCCTTCCTAATTATTTTGAGATTTGTAATATAAAAGATTCTAGCAACATTTACAAGTTAAGTCATTTCACTTCGTCTTTAACATGTGATCCATTTTTTTAGTTTATTTTCTTCGGTGGGAAACGGGTCAAACCAGAAAATTAAAAATATATATACTTATATTAAATCTTAAAGCTTTATTTGACTCTCAATCGAACTAGAGAAATTTTTGCAAACTAAAAAACAATAGTTTTGGGTATTGTTCAATAATATTACGAAAAATGATAATGAAATAGTAGTGAAAAAAGTATTGACTAATAAAAAAAAAATATTAAACTCATGTGGAAAAGATGGTTAAATTGTGTACACATGCTCGTAATCACTACTGTCAATTCATCATTCACATATGATATAAGGGCATACAAAATCACATCCGTTGCCCTATACGGGTGTATACTATCATGTATGAGTGTATGGCGTCACAGACACTGTCCTATACAGGTGTATAGAACAAATCGCAACCCAATACATCCGTAAAACATCAGCTCACTTCACATCAATAGAGGGTACATAGAAAGTGTTACTTTAGCACACCGATGACTAAAGGAATTGACATTTGGTTAAAAACTTACAGAGTTAAGTGAAAAACCAGTGGATTTTGAAGCTTGAGTTGTGATATTGATGCTTCTTCCTCTTTGATTCAGAATAATAATAGGATTGGAGGAGAGAGAGAGGATATGAGAAGCCATAGATGTCATAAACGTCCAATTATTACTTGTAGTATTTAAAGGTATTGCCGTATTGTGGATAATGAATCCATGGTTCAAACTAGTACAGCTTTCACCACTAATCAATTATCCAATTCTATTTTTTATATATTATTTTTTTAACTATCACTTGAAAAAATACATACAAAATGTGTTTAATTAATGATAACTCTAGACATATATATAATGATTCACAATTTCAACACTGTACAAGACAAAAGGAAGATGAAATGAACTTGGAAGAAAATGATTTTAAGGCTTAGACCTTGGTAAGCCTGTGTTCTCCAATCATCCACCTGGTCAAGTGGGTCGGGTCAACAGCCAGAGCATGGAATGCCTTGGGGCAGATCCCAAGATCCGACCCGATTAGCTCATATTCCATCACTGCTGCTTCCATCTCACCTTCCACATCATCTATAACAGTCACTGAATGAAGAACCTCTTCATAATGCTTCTCTTTCTCACTGTCGCTTTTGAAAGGTTCCATCGCTGGGTTCTACGTGTTGCAAAAGAAAAAAAAAATTAAAAAACAAAAATAAACTAATGGATAAATAAATCCTGGTCAATCTGGTTCATCAAGACTAGAGGGAGCAAAATCACATGAATATTTAATTCAAATCTTGAATTCTAGAAATAAATTAAGACCTTAAATATGGTAAAACAAAGCCATATGATCACAATGATAATCTGTTATTGAAATGAAATGACTTGGGAGATTTTATGCAATTTGACCATATTACTCTTTCAACCTGTTTCCCTTTTTAGCTATAAACAACCAGAACCAACCCGTTTACTCAAAATAAAAAAGGATACTACTGTCGTAGTCAGCATATTTTTTTAACAAAAGGATTATAGGGTAGGGAGGCAGAAAACTCAGCAATTTTACCTGACAGAACTGAGCATAGTGTCTATAAACCTCGCTGTTTTCATCTTGCTCAGTAAGCAAGGTACCACCATACCATCCATTGGCTTCATCTATTGAAGTCATTGCAAGATATCTACACAAAAAAAAAAAAAAAAAAAGGAATACATGATGCAAAATTATGCAATCATAATGAATAGCTCCATTTTAAGTGCCAAAAACAAGAATGCAATCATCCTTGATAACTAAGAGCAAAATGATACTGTTAATATCAAAATGCATGTAATGCTGAATAAAATGACACTAAACTTTTTGTCCAGATGGCTCAATAAGTACTGGTAATGAAATCTATATCAACTGCTTGTAGCCTAGCGGTGTCAAAGTGTGTGGTGTTCTAAAAAAACAGTAGCAGCTATATATGTTGTGCCACCAATAAGCATAGTTTTGTGAATATAAAGAAGAAAACGAAAATGAAGACATACGATAAATAGAAACACTGTATCCAAAAGATTGGACACATATCACTTGATGGGAAAAAATGAAGAAAAAGGATTTTGCAAGGGAAATACCTCCGAAATACATCCTCTTGATTAGCGTCATTAGCCGAAGAAATCCAATTGGGGTCACATAATTCATCAAATTTCTTTTCATCTTCAAGCTCTCTCATGACTAGCTCATCTGACGCCACTTTCACTGTAGTACTACTTTCTTCAAACTTCTTCTGGCCAAAAAGCCAGTTTGGACTTCTCAGTTGTATTTCACTGCAAAATTCAATGTTTGCAATGCAAACTCATTATATTTATACATATATATGTATAATAGAACTAGCTAGCGAAGTATACTTACACTGCATCAGGTGCCATCCCAGAATTCCCAGGTTTGTGACCTAGTTCACTACAAAGCCTTACATTCTTTATAGAACCACAAGTTTTTTCTATCAATTTGGAAAATGATGTCAATTTCATCTTTGAAAAGTCCTCTTTGCATGCTGCAATAGGTGTCAGAGAACGCCCCGTGCCTACGGGTTCAGCATCACTAGGTGAACTGCACAAAAAATAAAACTCATTAGTAACTTGCATAAATATAATACATTTGATTCCGTGACATCAGATTTATAAGTTTAGATTTCATTATGATGATTCCATAGTTTCAACTCTATACTTTCTGTCGATAGATTTGTCTCTTAGTTCATTCTATTGAGAGGAAAAAACTAGTTGACAAGACTTTCTTCTTTAGCAGCTTTATTATGCTTGCCGACTGATAGTTTCAAGGTTTTGAATAATATCAACTGACAACGTTTCAATATGGTACCCCTGTGACTGATTTAGTAGCTTCGCATTAAAAATATTTTGCCAGACTGGTGAGTCCCAATCCTTTCCCTGCTCTGGATGACCTCACAGATGAAATTTCACAGTTAATTGTATCATGCGTATAGTTAATTCAATATAACAAGGATATTTAATCCTAATTATTACCAAAGACAAACTCAGAAAGTGATATTGAAACTTACTAGCCTTCTGGGACTAGGTCATCCCCTATCCCAGATACATGAAGATAATAATCAGAATCAAGTTCCCAAAGTGCTGGCTTTCCATCCTGTGGCTGAAAGTAGCCCAAAAATCTGGGTAACACAAGAAATAGAGTGGCTAAGTAAACGGGTCAAGATGATCATGCATATAAATGGGATGATTGACCAGGTAACAAGGCGATGAAGAAATGAGGTAAGATAGAAGATTACAAATTAATAGCATCTTGTTTTTCACCATCTGTATAAGCATTGCTGTAGTAGCGTTTAATAGATTTCAAAAATTCTCTAGATTGTGTTGTAGCTTTCCACTTTCCTTGCCTCTCTGTGAATACCTGCAGCAATTTATGATCTTGAAATAAGCACTATTATGGTCTTGATTAGGGTGGTAATTAATTTGATGATTAGACATACAGTGTTATGAGCAGCAGAACCACCATACTGGTGTGCAAGAGCATCACCCATGCTTAGGTACATATCCATAAGAGCAGCAGCAATACTACTATCCTGATCCAATTTTGGATCATCTGTTAATCCCATGGCATGGAGTTGGCGGCCTAAGGCGGCTAAACCATATGCATATTGTGCAACATTTGTACGGTCTAAACAATCAATGCAGTTTGTTCTTAATACTCCACTTTGGAACTGTGGACCACTGTTACTGTTATTGTATTTCTTAATAGTCTTCTTCTCATTATCTCTCTCTTGTTTCATCATTGTATCACTATTACTCAGATCCCCTGAACTATTTCTCAGATCTTTAAGAGAAGAATCCCTGCACAAAGTTACAACATTTAACGCCAGAAACACAAACTTGGTGACCTTTCATCCAATACGAGATTTAAAAAAATTAAGTTGCTTTATTTTCACTGTAACGCCCAGAAAAATCCCACACTGGCCGTGGAGACAAGAGATGCTTGATTGAATAATAAATAGCATGCACCGCCAAATATGACGCGTTTTGGGGCCACAAGCATAACATATCCCATCTCATGGGAAAAAAAACTGTGAACTAGGAGGGCAAAGCGGACAATATAATGGCCATCATGGCAATATTACAATATGAATATGAGGTTGTTGTAGCCATATTAATCGAGCCACGCCACCTTTCAGGTTTCAAAGCATACACCCTATTCACTAAACTTAAACAGTCGTTTAGCATCTTAGAGGTGGATGAGAAAACACTATAGTTAACTGTGCTTGGCTGGAGGAAAAGGCCATGACAAATGAGCTCATAGGAAGTTATCGTGTGGTTGCCAAAAACAAATTTGTGAGCCAATATGGGTAAGAATGACACTATCATGGCAATGGTGGGAGTGTTACATTAATAACCTCTTTACCACAAGCATTTATATCTCTTGCATTGACAATTGGTATTTTGCACACTCAAAATCTTAAACTTACCAACAGGTTGACATTCTTAAAATCAAAACAAGTTATTCACCATATTTGTTTGTTAGTCTCTTTTAAAGGATTATAAGTTAACTGATGATCAATTTAATGATATTAACTAGAAAGGCAATGTCGATTGCTTATACGGCGCTAAGTTAGCTCTCTACACGCGATGTTTGCGAGTGTTAACCTAGAGCATGTTGACTATCAAGCATGCAAGTTAAGGGAAGCCACTTATGGCGGAGTGTTAACTAAGTGTCATCAAAGCCTATTATCCTTAAGAAGTTACATATATTCATGTAACAGCTTGAAGAAGAGGAAATGTGCTCCAAGCTAATTTCCTAAGAAGACAATCCAACTGAGTCAAAAACAAAGTTGAAGATAAAGCTCAAGCAATCACCGGAATCAACAAAGGAACACTTCGCTTGACAAATGTCCCTCACTGTATTGTATAAAGATATTATTCCTGCTTAAAAACTTTTAAGATCTCGCATATCTCATGTACCATAGGGTGCATTGCAATTAATGAGACAAAGTTTACAAGAAAGAAAAGATGAACACCTACTAAAGCACATTTTCACCTTGCTAACCAAAAGACAAAACATGGAAGTTGTTGGTTAGAGCATTAAATGCTAAAGTTGGCTAACTATATCCTCTCACCTAAGCAGTTAATGTGGTAAAATATCGGATATCGGTGAAGGGCCGATATTTGAGATATGGGTTCTCGCAGTGAGATATCGGTGGGATATCGGCAATTTTTATATCATGCAAAATCCATACATATAGCAATTTAACACTAACATTAACAAATTAACCTTTTACAACTTGCAAAACACTAACAATTGTAGCAAGTGGGAACTAGTTAAGATCTAAAACACTAATATTTAACACTAACAATTAACAATTAAGACTTAAAACAGTAATAACAACTATAAGAAGCAAGACAAATGGAAGAACTCGGAAGAAAAACACCAATATCGGGAATATCGGTGATATATCAGTCAAATATTGGTAAAATATCGGTCAAATATCGGCCAATATCGCCAATAATATCGGTACCGATATTTTGACCCATATATCGGTTGATATCGGTGATATATCGCCGATATATTGGCCGAGGTAACTACTTAGCCTCTCACTAAAGCAAAGTAAGGCATGCAAGTCCCTCAGCTCAAACCCACTACTGCGCCATAAGTTCTAGAAGCTGAGTTCCACACCTTATACTAAACATTACGAGTTCAGCGCCACTCTATGTGATCAAACTGACTATAAGAACACGTATAGAATCAATTTCCTCATTCACAATTCTGCAACATCCCTTGTAAATATATGTCGACTCATCAATAAACTATAAATATCTTTAAAGAGAGTATACTTGTAAATATATGTGCACATATATAATACCGGATTTTAAAGTGATAAATAAACAGTAGCAGCTGAAATAAAGAAGCATGCATGCATAAAATAAAGAATAGTGATGTAAACACTTCCAAAAGAGCAGACACGCATGCATGCAAAAAATATAAAATTGGGTAACATACCGGGCGGTACTTGTCCTACTGAGTTGGATTGATTTCTTTTTAACAACAGCTGGCTTTCCACTATAATAGAAGCCTGTCAAATCCAATGCTTCGCCAGCAACACCAGCCAAAACACCCAAGATGTTAGCTGATTTGCTTCAACAGATCACAAACAAAAGACAAAGTCAATTGCAGAAACCTAAGATTGTCATTTGGTTTTGACAAAACATAAGATAACTACCTTTTTGCAAACTTGTGAAAATCCCAGTGGATAAACCTAAGCTGACTTTCTTCTGGAAGTATCTGGTTTAGATACCCAACTGCATTGGCAAATTCACGCCGTAACATCATTTCTCTTGGCCTTTTCTCCACAGTCTACATTAATAACCAGTAGGTTAACTACCAGGTATTTCAAATCTAATATGGATTAGAAAACAAACCTTGATCAGATTAAGCACAATAAGTGGATTGCCATATCTCTTTTCCAGATCTTCAAAGTGAAGTTTGGTTGCCTCATATGTAGGATCGTATCGTTGCACTACAACCAGAATCAAACAATTATCAAAGATAAGAAGAAAAACACATTAATAAAATTTGGGCAAACGATGGAAATTGAACCCATGCATGGTGGATTCACAATCCACTGCCTTGATCCACTTGGTTATATCGCCCCTCTACTATCATATCTAGTATCACTATACTTTCCATTAACATAGAAAAAAGCATATTATTTCTTTCTTATTTAATAAATCAAAGATTCAAAGTAATAAATAAGCAAAATTACAGTTTTTATTTGATTTCGATCAAAATTGAACAAGAAGACTAGTGTGAAAAAAAGGTGATTCTTCTTACATATGATATCAGGTTTTGGACTTAATCGTGAAGCTTCTTGTGACCAAAACAGGGGAATTGAGCCCCTCATTTGTACAACAGAACTCATTTTCCCTTTGAATGATCCAGCTTCTTCATCAAGAACAATTTGCTCTGTCTCAACATCATTTGCAACCCTACCCCTATCATTTACTCCCCTTTTCAAGTAACTGTGTATCCAGGGAAACCAATACACAGCTAATAAGAATATGTGACACATGAAGGATTTTATCTAATTAGAAATACTTTTTTTTATCCAAAATACAGTTCATACCATTTTTGTAAGCAAAAGAAAGAACATATCACGTGTGAAGAATATAAAAATTTAAAATGATTTCAACATCATGAAGAACATACCGTGTCCCAGCAAAGTGGCGAGATCGCTTAGACAAGAGTGCAATACTGAAGTCCCTTCCAAAAACCGATAGTCGTACCTGTAATCATAAATATAATAGTGGTGAATCCACGTTGAACACACACATACACAAACAAAAAACCTACCAGACTTTTTTTAATTAAATAACACCTACAGGTGAATTTTTATCTATGAAAACTCCTAATGAACAGGCAATGAATGCCAACAAATATTTTTTGTTCATTCTACATGTTGAGTGTTTTAGGATTTGTCACATGAAAAGATAAGCCCTGTATCTGATTATGTATTAATGAGTTGTAATTCATTGAATATGTCAGCATTTTATTAAAAATGCCACTGTGTATAAAAAACTTCATAATCCTCCTACAAACATTTTTGGGAATGTAGCATTAAAATTATAAGAAAAGAAACACAATATCAATATTTAATTCATTTGTAAAAGAAGAGAACGAAACCCTTCACTCCAACATGGAGATACTACAAGCAAGTGTAAAAGCAACAAACCTGCTTAAAATTTCCATGAACGAGAGCAATTGTCCAAATAGTGTTACGGCATCTTGATCGAATTGGTTGTGTTAGAAAAGCATTCCACACAAATATATCATCATATGGCATCCCTTCGTTACCATTGGACAAGACATTTTTTTGCAAACTTCGCATTATAGGATAGGTGTAACTATAGTAAAAATCCTTTGTCAAATCCACACTGGATAATAGCTTCTTATACCTGCACCGATATTATAACCTATGTTCAAATCAACAGAACCAAAGTCACCAGATATTTATTATCATGCAGTTCAATGTTACTACAATGTATGTAAAAACAACACATTCTATGTTGAAACTTTTATTACGTGGTCAAGATTATGTGCAATAAATGAAAATAAAGAAAAGAGTTGAGTTGAGTCCAACACAATGTTTGAAAAAGTGTTGAAACGTGAAGATAGTAAAAGATGATATATGTTCTTTCACCTAAGATATGAAATGATTTATGTAATGGATGCAAATACGCATTGTAACCAAACTAGATTAAGAAACATGCCAATGTGCAGCCAAATATTGAGGGATAAGCTGAGAAATAAGTTGTAATGATGATAAATAGAATACAGATAGTCTGGTATACCTGTTAATATGACTACTACATTATTTCCCTCACTAGATATTTAAAACAAGTTGTAATTATGTGAGGAGAAAATAGTGAGAGGATGTGACGCTTACAAGCGATTTTCGTCAATATTACTAGGTTGCTTTTTTTTAATTAGTTGTCTTTCGTTTATTAACTGGATTCTTTGTCATTATTTTCCTGTGACAGTAGTTTTCCAAGTTTCCTGGTAACCACGTCACATTATTATGGTAAGTCAAATATTATATCGATGTATCTATAGGTCATTAAGGTTATTATGTGGACATTCACAATAACCTCTTCTAATCATTTCTTTCATCATTTGGCTATTATCACGAATCTAACCACGTTCTTATCAAATAGGTAAACACTTATGCTTATATATTTTACTTGGTTAATGACAATTACAATGTTTCCATAGTTAGAATAATAATACAATATGGTTCGATATTTCCTTAACTATTGTTGTCTATATAAGTATAATGTATTAGCTGTGAATGCATGACTCATTAAAGGTTAGGCATCTATTGAGCATAACCACAAGCCAATTTGGAAGGACAATTAAATTGCCTCCTACATTTCCATTTATTTTTAGTATAAATAGGGTCCTATCATATTGGTATGAATAAGCACTTTTGGGACCAATGGAGAAAAAAAAAAGTGTAACTATTGGGTGGACAAAAAACCAAAGACGGCGATTAGGGAGTTTGAGTTTCTATCAGTGATGGAGTAATCATGCATGGAAATTGATGCACAATTCCCGAGAATGCGATTCTAGTATTGTTCCATATAGAACAACAATAATGAAAACGTGTATACATAAGGATATACGCTAATAATGATACACATGCACTAAGAAGTTGTTGGGAGAGAATAGAGATCAACATCAACCAACACTGACATATTGGAGTGATAAGACTAAAATATTACAACAGTTACCGTTGAACTCAAGTTCCTATCATCACTAGGAACCATAGACGGTAATGTTTTAGTGTTTTCTAGGCTTCAAGGTTTATAACCTTTCTGGGCACATTTATACCTACCTTAACTAAACTGGGATAACATAAACCTATTACAACTTTGTTTCAACTTGTCCGGTTAGAAGTTTAAAAAACATGTGTACATTAAACGTGAAATAAAAAATTAAACTAACTTTACTTTCACAACTATCATGTGGTCAACATTTTGGAACAAGAAAATAACAATCAATGTTAATATAAGTAAATTTTGGTCCGATAGTGTCACGCAGGGCACATTTAGTGACATGAAACACCATGCAATGGCAGAGAAATAGAAATCTAAAATCGTATATTCAATTAGTTATAAGGTAACCTTTTTTTCCAAAATACACTATACAACTATATGTCCTTTAGATACACAATATCAATAGCAGCCCCCAATACTCCAAATAATATATAATCAAAAGTCAAAACAAAAGCGATTAAGGAGTTTCTGTCAATGATGGAGTAATCATACTTGGAAATGGATGCACGATTCCCAAGAATGCATTTATGGTATTCTTCCATATAGAATACTATTAATGATAACGCGTATACATAATGTTATATGGTAATAATGCCACACGTACACTAAGGGGGTGTTTGGTTAGGGTTTTTGAGTTAAAGTAACGGTAATGAAAATGAGGAGGCGTCTTGCAATAATGCAATATGTGAATGTATCAATGTAGACTTTTCATTATAACGGCTCCCAATCCTTAGCTATTCCTAAATGAACGACGCACATCCTCGTCCCTTAGTTTATACCATTATTTAGGCTCTCACATCATTATTAGTGCTCTATAGAATATGATTGAACCTTCATTCCGGAATTGTTCCACCATTGTTCACCTAAGCTCCCCCCATGATAAGTAAGAAATTAATGTTATTATCATAAAATTATAAAGAATAGCATAAGTCTAGAAGGTCAAGTATTTTCCCTTTACCCTTTTATCTAAACATAACAAAAGTGCTAGCATATCCTGCTTATTCTTTTTCTTTATTTTAGTGAAAGACACATACACTGTTCACTATTGCTCCGGTTAGAACATAAGCCCACAACCACTTGGTGAATACCACTAAGCCTAAGGTATGTTGGTCATTGTGGGACTGCCTGATATAGAGGTGGAAACAACAACTGTTAATATAATTGAACCATTACCAAGGTAGTCACTATAGCAAAAGTAAGTTGTTGGCAGACGCGAACATCAACCAACATCGACATATTGGAGTAGTGAAAAGATATCAGATCCAAAACATTACAACGATTACTGTTTAAACCATAGAGACATAGACAATAATGTTTTAGTGCTTTCTATTTGGCTTCAAGATTTATAACCTACCTACCTTAAGTAAACTTACTGGGATAACATAAACCTATTTCAACTTCTGTTTCAACAACTGTCCATTGACAATAAGACAAAAATAAATAATTACCTGAGCTCGGTTTTGGAATGAGCAACATCGGTCTGCACGGAGACATGAGGAATTGTAAGAATTTGGGTGTCTTCAATACTATAAACGGCATGACCACATATGCACCCAATCTGCTTACGCTTAGTAACCAAAATCAAATAATAAGACTCCAAAAACCTAATACAACCTGAATAAAGATATTAATGAATTTGAATAAGTTAATAAAATAGGATAGGATAGGTTTGGAAAAAAGAAATAAATAAATAAATACTGACCGGCGATGCCGTAAACCTTGTTGACGAAGATACAGCCACCGGTGGCTCGATTGCCTTCAGAGATACGGTGAAGGAGGCTCTTGACTTCCTGAGGAGGATAAACCACGGGATCTTCGCTTATGTTGAGTTCCGAGGACTCCATACGGTCGATTTTCAGCACTCGGAAGAACCGCTTGTTGCGATCGCTGCCGATCAGGTAGTATCGAGCTCTCGTTTCATATAGATTGAATTTTTCTAGGGAGTAGGAGCTTTCTGGCTCGCTTGTTGGGTGGATTTTTGTCGATTTAGCCATTGATGATGCTGGTGATGGTGGTGGTCTAATGCTGCTGGTGGTCTGTTCACGGTTTTTGTACTTTTCGGTTACCGATTATTATTAGAGAAAATTACAATTTTTTCCCTTTATAAACATTAAAATTATGCAGTGAGTCCTTTAAAATTTTTACTTTTAGTCTTTTATTCACGATTTTTGTCATTTACACTTAACCTAGTTAAAATAATCTGTTAATATACCCTACGTGGAATGCACGTGAGGGTATAAACGTAATTTTACCCTCCATTTTAATCCCCTTATAAGCTGATTCAGTTTAAGAAAAAACCCACGTTCCATTCAAACATCAAAACCCCCAATTGCTAACCCTAATTAACATTCACAGATCAAACACACTGACGGATGAACTAGACCTCGTTTTATTATTCGTAATCTATTACAACAAGCTGATGTTGAAGAATTATACAGTATGAGCTTCCTCGACCTCGATTCAGTTCTTTTCTCCAGTTTTTTTTTTAACATTGGTTATCTAATGTTGGAATTCCATGCTTCTTGCAGTTGGTTGTCGACATTTGTTTTCAATCAAGTTGCATCATGGTGGTGTGTTTTCAAAATTTCCAGGACGGATGTATGAAAGAGGCTTGGAAGACATTGTAGACATGTTAGACATAGATAAGTTTTCTGTTCACACAATGGATGGTATTTTGGAACAGCTAGGTTATGATGCTAGGTGTGTTAGGTACTACCACTATTTAATTCCAAAAGGTGAGTTAGATTTTGGACTAAGAGCCTTAGGTAGTGATGCTGATGTCCTAGGTTTTACACAATATGTGTTAGAGCAACAAAATAGGATGATGACTGTATATGTGGAACATGACCAAGCAACCGTACACACTTATTTCTGTTCACCAAGTAAGGTTAGAATTGAGGAGATAACTGATGAAGAGATAATGGCAATCCTGATATTACTACAATTAAGAAGAGACTATGTTTGGGTTGGACAAATGATGAACCTGATATGGGGGGTAATGTTACTTTAGATGATCTAAACTTTGATCCATTTTTTTGGTGAAAAAACTGATATGGGGGGTAATGGTAAAGAACATGATTTGAATGATCAAGTTAATGAAAATTGTGTTGTAAATGATCAAGTAAATGATATGGGGGGTAATGGTAAAGAACATGATGAAGACAGCTCTGCTGATGAAGATTACTTGAATCCTGAAGATGGTATGGATGGTAGTGAGAGTCAGGGTGAAAGTCAAAGTGGAGATCAGAGTGAGAGTGACAATAAGTTTAAGTTAGATGATGCTGATATTGTCAATGATTATGAGGTTGACATGACAGATTTCAGATTGCACACTGATGCAGATGTAGAAAACTATTACCCTAATGATCAACTAGACAATTTAGTAATGGCTGATGAAATTATTAATAATGATGACTATGATAGTGGTATTGAATCTGATGGTGGAGCAACAAGTTCTAGAAAAAGGAAGTTGAGGATGGTGAGAAAAGAAAAAGGCAAAGATTCCATATTCTATGAAGGACAAGTGTTTGAGAGGTGTAATGGAATGTTGACACCATATGCTGCTGAAATATTAGAAACAACTAAGAAGGATGCTAGCAAGTATGTTGTTACAAATGTTTTCTTTCATTCACTATACTACATGTGACAACGGGCAAATTCCGTACAATGTTTAACGCAGCCCTAATCGGGTTTTTGAAGTAATTAACATGGTTTAAGGTTAATTACGTTTAATTGAGCCGTTACGAGTCCTACGATGTCCACCTCGAAGTTTGTAGAAGTCTTGATGCCTTTAAAGAAAGACTTCGCGTATTTAATGTTAACGAACTGACATCTGTAAAAATTTGTCAAAGTGGACTAACTTCAGGTTAATATATGTGTATACGACACATATATTCTACTGATGCAATCGGATTTGAAATCGACGCGAAAAACGGTAAAAAACGCAGCGTTTTGGAGAACGCGAAAGGAATCGACGTGGGAATTGGACGTCTAAGTGCGTGGTTTTAACCGTTATCGAACTTTCGAAATAATTATTTATTGTAAATAATGTTATTTATTAAGTTTCGAAAGTAAACAGATCGTTATAATGAAGGAAACCGCGACCGAATCGATTAACGCGATTTAAACGCGTGTTTCGAAAGCACGCGTCAGGCAATGAAGACCTCGAAAACACGAGCACACAGCAGTAACAAAGGCGGCGCGTCGGTTTTAGACCAAAAACGGGCTGTAAAGCCAGGGTAGTGGTGGATTTTGGTGATGGGATGGCTCGTGAGGACCGTGGCAGGGCAGAAGACGACATGTGGTGGTGGTGGTACAGGTTGAATAGTGGCCGATCTTGTTAGATCTAGGGGTTGTCGACGGAGGTGGTTTGTGTCTCAGTCATGTTAGTTCAGCTCGGGTCAGAGATCGGTTCGGATCCAGGTCGTAGTCTCGGTTCTTGATCTTTGTTTGGGTCTCGATTATGTTGGTTTAGGTTGGGTGAAGGCCGATCGTGTGGGTTCGGTGGTCGGTTGAACGCAGTAAGGTGGTCTCGTGGTGGCTCCCGGTGGTTGGTGGTGATTTCGGTGGTGGTGAACAGTAGCAACGGTTGTACCTGGTGGTTCAGTTCGGTTCAAGTACCTCGGGTCAGATCTTGGGGTTTTGAGTTTGTTTTGGTTTTGGTTTTGGTTTTGGTTTTGGTTTCGGGTCTCAGTTTCGGTTCAGATCTGGTCAAACTCAGTCGACAACCCGGTCAACGGCTCACTTCTGGTTGACACGTGGAACGAGACGCGCACGTAGTTTCGGTATATATATATATTTCGTATTTTTATTGTTTTTGTTTATAAATATACATTTATAAATAAGGCATACTTAACGGTGTTAACTCGCGAACGAACCGACGGTATAATAAACGATAAAATTGTATATTAAAGCGTGACTTTGTGTTGTTGTTGGATTATACAGTCATATAAATATAAGTGTGAATTATATAATAGTCGAAACGTATAAGTCTCGTTTAGTTTGGAAATGCGGATAACTTGATTGTTGATTTGTATTGGATGTCGACTTTGGGAAAATTGTAGACAACTTGTGTTGTCTGGTTTGTACAAAAACAAAGGAAATTCTGCCAAAAATTTTATAAAATCCGAAGCGCGACAAATGTGATATTGTTGTGCGTTCTTATAAATAACTTTCCAAGTGTTGGACAAATGTAGTTTTATGCAAAATCACGACGTTTTGGACAAAGATTATTTGTAACAATAATAGTCTATTCCGGACAATATTTCAAACAAATATATATATATATATATATATATATATATATATATATATATATACATATATAGGTTTAGGTTCCTGTACAAAAGACATATTTCGTGAGAAGTGTGAGAAGGATTAAGAAATAGCATGTAGGCATCATGTTTTGGATTTATGAATGATGTTTTATGTTGTACAAAGGGTGTTTTTTGCGAGAAGGATAAGAAGTGTTTTGGACCATTAGATCTATAGATGGATGATTGAGATTGAGTAGTGGCAAAATAATAATAAGTGTTATAAACTTAATTAAAAGATTTGACCTAATAGGGGTATATGAGTCTTTTTATTTGTTTTTAAAATAAAGACCATCTATATTTCCTTAAATCTCGTCATCTACTCCCTTTTTTATAGGGATGTTTTATAAAAACATATCTCTCTCCTAAGATGTAGTCATATGACAATAATCAACCATAATCTTTCAAGAACATCTCGCTAACCTTCTGATTATCTCAGAAGGCATTATAATTGTAAAAGTCCATGTTGAAAATGGCCAATGTGCATCATGTTGTCTGAAACATGTCTGTCATTTTCGTTGGATCAAGTTACCGTCATGGTGTGTTTCAACATATTTACATTCTGGTTTGTTCCTTTTAAATAAACAATTCTAATGTAGTCATGTGCTAGCTTATTTAAAAGAGTGTCTAATAAGAAATGAAATTATTTGGTTTCATATTTTACTTGTTAATTATATATATATTAAACGGAGAGTTCTTATAAATAGTTCATTTCCAACTTTTTCCTTTTCGCCTCTTTTTTTTGCTTCCTTTATTAAGTTCTTTTTTTTTGCGTTTTAACCACCAACTTTTTTATTAAGTTTTTATTTTCCTATTTTTGCTACATTTTCTTTTCCTTTCTTTAGATGTTCTTTTTTTTCCTCATTTTGGTCACCAACTTTTTGGTTAGCTTTTTCTCCCACAATCTTTATTTTTCCACAGTTTTGGCCACCAACTTTTTGGTTAAGTTTTTTTCCCTTTTTTCCCACATTTTATTTCTTTCTTTTTTACGTAGTGTCCGTCTACGTTCGTATAGTACTTTCGTCTCCGTTCGTCTGTAACACCCTTTTTGGTTAAGTTTTTTTTCCCCTACTTTTGCCACATTTTATTTCTTTTACGTAGTGTCCGCCTACGTTCGTATAATACATTCGTCTCCGTTCGTCTGTAACACCCGATCTTTAACCCAAGTTGCTCTACGTTCGTATGGTATTTTCGTCTACGTTCGTATAGCAATTTTTTATGCGGCGTTAGTCTATGTTCGTACAGTACGTTCGTCTCCATTCGTAAGTTGTTTTAATTTTCTTTCCCTATTTGGACACCGACTTTTTGGTTAAGTTTTTTTTCCCATTTTCGCCACCAACTTTCGTTTACGTTCGTATAATACTTTCTTCTACGTTCGTCTACGTTCGTATAATTCTGCCGTCTACGTTCACGTTCGTATAGTTCATTCGTCTACGTTCGTATAGTACTTATGCCAACGTTCGTCTGCATTCGTATAGAACTTTCGCATACGTTCGTGTGCGTTCATATAGTTCTTTCGTCTACGTTCGCCTATGTTCGTATAGTTCTTTCCCCTACGTTCGATCTCCCATTGCGTAGATCATAACCAACGGCGCAACGCGCCGTACTTCGAAAACACTAGTTTAATTAAATGTGAAGTAGAATGAATAAACAAACATATATCTCTCTCTCTTCCAAAGTGTTTTTCCAAAGTGTTATCGGTAGTGGATATTATTGCATTTTTTTTTCATACCAATGTGTTTTTTATATCTGAAACTAGATTTCATATTTCTTAGTATGTGTTTTTGTTGGATCAGTGGCTGTTTTTATGAACACTTATGTGTTTATCAGATTTATATAAGAGTTATTAAGCAGCGGAAATACAAGTGTTCAAAGGTCTAAAAGATCACTTTGATGAGGAGTTATTACTCCCCCTTGACTGAACAATAAATGAGAAACAATAAATGAACTAAGTATAAAGCAGTAATAGCAGTTTATGTTTCTCAGATGTGAAGTGGAAATTATAAGTTTAAAGCCCGAAGGATTTCAATATAAGTTCAAAGATATTACACAAAATCACATATATAAAATAGATGAACAAACTCATCTATTTATAGACTAATGTACTAAACTGTAGTCTGAAGTAATCTAAGATATTTAACAAAGATATTATGCTAAGATAAGGTTACTACAGTCTGTACATTGAAACTTGAAATCAAGACTTTAACAAAACAATATAATAGTAAAACTGCTGATCTTCAGTCGGTTAGAAGCTTCTGAGTGAAAGTGCTGATGAGTGACAAACTGCTGATGAGTAGTTTGTCTTCAGTAGTTCTTCAGTAAAATGTCTGGTTAGACTTCAGAACTTCTGATGAGTTTACTCTTCAGTACTTTCTGTTTGTTCTTCAGTACTTCTTCATTTTGTTCTTCAGCAGTTCTATACTTAGGCAGATATGGAAAAGACTAAGGTTATCAAAAGGTGGTTTCGTCAATCCTCTTCGTCCCAACAATCTCCCCCTGGATTGATGAAGCCAAAACCTTATCTATCCTTTATTGTTGTCCTTTTCTCTCTTCTAGCATCCTCCAGATCTCTGCTGTCATCCGGGTGGTAAGAGTACATCTTTGTTGCTCAGTGAGAGGACCAAGTTCAGGTGTTAAATGTTGAATGGTGAGAAGGTCTTTGGACGATAAAACACTCAACTCCTTTGAGTTTCTATAGACCTTACTTGAACGGTCTCTCCTGGTCACAAGTACTGAGTTGGATTCAGTAAATGACCATTTTACAATGTTTACCTTTGACCTGTCAAAGTCAGAGGCATAGGAAACCAAGCCTGTTTCCTTAGGTTGACCTGATTGAGGAATGTCTTCAATTTCAGTGACTCTCAGGTGAGACTCTTGACTTCCTTGTAATTCAGCAGCACCTTGGATTGGCATGTTGGGCAGGTGATGCTCTGTAACAACCCTTGTATGTGTTTCTTCTTGGATGGATTGTTGTAACTGATAAGCATAGGTAGCCTTGTCTCGGAATTGGGTCAAGATGGGTTTCTCTTCAACATCAAAATCACCATGTACCAACTGATCTCCTTCTAACAGAATCATTTTGAAGTCAGTCTTGACAATGGGATCTCCATCTGCTTTTCTTTTGGTGGCTGGCCTTCTTAATGTACCAGATGGCCTTTTGACAATAGAAGTTGTTTGGACTTCTTGGCTTTCAAATCTTTCTGGTTCAGCAACTTTCTTTGCTTTAAATTTCTTGTAAGCCTCATAGAGAGTTTGTTCTTTCCATTTGCTGATTGAGGCTTTTGAACCATAGCCATTAGCCACTAATTCTTCAATCACTTCAGCTCTTTTGGCTTTCCTCTCATTTTCAGTTGCTATTCTATCAGATAGCATCTGAGCTCTTCTTGTCAGTTCTTGTGTTGAGAGTTTCTTGAGGGCCACTTGCTTGGATTTGGAGTTCTTTGTGATGAATGCTATTAGCTGTGCTCTTTTGTCTTCTTCAGCAGCAGCTTCAAGTGCTCTCTCTTCAGCCTCAAGCTCATCAAGTTTCTCTTGGTACTTGATCAATTTTTCATCAAAGCTCAAGTCTTCTCTAGTTTCTAGGCTGTTCCATACTCTGTCTTCTTTTGCCTTTTTAGCAGCTTCTTTCAAACTCTTCTCTAATAAGTCTTTCGACATGCTGATGGGAGTAGGGTTTAAAACAGCTGTGGAAGTTGTTGTAGGCAAAGGAGTGGGAGCAGGTTCTTTTTCAGTTGCCTTAGGAACTTCTGATGATGGTTTAGGAGGTAGAACTGCTGATGTGGTAGGTTTGGTCACAACTGCTGAAGGATTGTCTTCAGTAGTTTGAGAAATGTAATCAGTAGTTCCCTCTGATGCCTTAGATAACTTGAACTCTGGTGCTACTTCTTTTCCTGGTCTTTGTGTTGGTCTATCAGCTTCTTGATCAGGATTTTGTCTTTGTGTAGCATCTGTTGGTTCCTTAATCATCTCCCCCTTTTTGGCTTCATCCACTTCTGGAAGCCGAATAGAATGAGATGTTGCAGCAGACAACCTTGCCAGTTGATCTTGAGTTTCATCCATCTTCTTGTTCAACTCTGCAAGTCTCGAGTTGATCAACCCAAACTGATTGTTAGCTTTTAACTCCCAAGCAGTTGTGAAGGGTTTGAGTTGATCAGTTATAATTTGTTTGAGTGCCTGATACAGGGGACCATCTGGGCTGCATAGTTGGTTCAGATCTATGCTTGTGAGCCCAGTGAATTGGGTAGGTTGTTTTGGTGAAGGGGTGCTTTTTGGGTGATCTTCAGATTGCTCTGAAGATGCCAGTTGTGGGGATTTTTGGGCTAACTGGTCTTTAACCTGATCTTTGGTGACCAGCTTCTTGAGCTTGGAGACCTTGGATGCAGGACCTTCAATGTCAACCGTCAATTCAGTTTGTGGAAGTTTTGATTCATCAACCAACTTAATGGAATCATCTGAATCCCTGATAGTGTCCTCAGAGAGGGCAGGATCAGTTATATCATGAGCTGGACCCAAACCAGTAGTCTCATGAACCTCTTTGTCTTGGTTCTGAGGTTTTCCTACCTCTGGCCTTAGGCCTTCATCAGTAGTTGCCAAGTTTGAGGTCTTAGCTATGTTACTACTGTCCTCAGGTTCACCACTGGGTGATAAGTGAGTAGTAGCAGCCTCAAAAGTATCAAAAGTTTGCAAGTTTGGGCTTACAAACTCTTGTTCATCCTCATCTCTCTGTGTTGGGCTAAAGAGATCCACATTCATGTCAACTTCTGAAGGCATCTCCCCAATTTGATGTGTTGTAAGGGGAGTGACATGTGGTGAATGGGTTCCTTTAAGTCCTGAGAGAAGTTGGGCAATTTCTATGGTTGTATGTGAGGGTTCAGGTTCAGTAGTTGTAATGGGTTGGTGTTCAGGAGTTTGGGTGGGTTCAGGGATGGTTTCAGCAGTTTCAAAAGCAGGGTCAACAGTTATTTGTTTCTTAAATCTTTTTCTTTTAAATATAACTGTGACAGGTTTTCTTTTGGGTGGTGGAGAAGGAGTGTGCTGAGAGGATGTTTCAGCCACTTCCTTTTCAAGTGCAGATTGCACATCAGTAGTTTCAGGTTTCTCCACTTCCTGAACTTTCTTTTTCAGTGACTTGGTTGTTTTTGGTTTTTGTTGTTTAGGCTTTTTAGTTATCTTTTTGGGTTTGGAAGATGTGGGTTCCTTGGGGATGGGTTGTTCTTCCCCTTGGTCATCTTCTAGCAAAAGTGCTGGTTTGTTGTGCCTAGAGAATACTTGAGCAGTTAAAGGATTTAAAGTTGTTGTTTTTCCCTCAAGTACTCCTTCTCCAAGTTCTTTTATTATGCACTGCATAACAAACCTTGGATACAACAAAAATTTCTTTTTATTATTTTCATGATGTAAAACCAGTTCATTGAAAAACAGTTTTGATGCCTTGAAAGAAGTTTCATTTATGATGGAATGAAAAATAGGTTGAAAGGTTGAAGGCATCTGATCTATTGACCCAGTTTTAGGACTAAGACACATAATAATATAATGAAATAACAGTTTATATTGTGGGTCAAAATATTTTTTGTAAACTGTTGCTTGTGCCAAAGTACCTTGATAGCCACACTCTGTCATGGTTAGATGAATATCTGAGGTTGGAATATGCTCAGGTGCCTCAGAATCCTTCAAACCAAGCCTGATGCTTAGTGTTTCTGGTGATATGGCCATCAGTTTCCCTTTTATGGAAGATTTGAGGGAAATCACTTCATTATTTACCTTCACCGTTTCTGAATTTGCCCAGAACTCATTAAGAGTTTCTTCATGAATGGGTGGATCAATGGTGAAAGCATCATAGTATTGGGATTTCATGATGAGATCAAGTATCTCATCATACTGGGACCAGGCTTCATCTTTAACAAAGTAGCCTCTTTGGTTGTGTCCCTGTTTTAACACGAGAGCCATGGATGTTTTTGATCGAACAGTGATTTTTAGGTTAGAGAAGGGGTTTTGCTTTGAATTTGAGAGAGAAAGAGGGAATTTTGCTTTTTGAATGGATAAGTGTTGGAACAGGGTATTTATCAGAAGTTTTTAACCGACTAGGTCAAACTTCTGACGAGTGAAAAGTCTGTTTTACCCTTTTAGTCAAACTGCTGAAGAAGAAAGGTTTCTTCATCAGTGGTTTTAGTTTTCTCATCAGCAGTTTCAACTGTTGATGCAGATGACTCTTAAAACACTTTTCTAACTTCTGATTTTCATCAGTAGTTATATCCATTTTGAAAATATCCCATTTTGATGTTTATCAGTAGTTTTCAAAATTTGTTCATCAGAACTTTCTCTTTTCTCAAATTTTTGGTCTTCAGAGGTTTGTGACAGATAAGTATGTAAGTGAAAAATAAAATATGTGCAGAACTTAAAAAGTGAAACACTTACAGACTTTCTTCTAAGTTTAACATCCCAAGCATGGATACTAACCTCTGAAAAGTAGTTGAATCAAGGGGTTTGGTGAAAATGTCAGCTATTTGATTGGCTGTTGTGACATGCTTCACCTCAATCTTGCCTTTTTCATAGCAATCTCTTATGAAATGATACCTGATTTCAATGTGTTTAGTTTTTGAAAACTGAACAGGATTTTGAATGATGCTAATGGCAGATTTGCTGTCTACAAAAAGTGGGGTCTTGGTCTCTTTGATTCCATAATCAAGCAGTTGATATTGGAGCCATTGTATCTGTGAAGTACAGCTTGCAGCAGCAATGTATTCAGCTTCAGCTGTTGAAGTTGCCACAGATGTTTGTTTCTTTGATTGCCAGGACACCAGACAGTTTCCTAAGAATTGACAACCACCAGATGTTGATTTTCTTGACATTTTGCAGCCTGCATAGTCACTATCTGAAAAAGCAGTTAACTTGGTATTGCTTGAGGCAGGATACCAAATCCCTAAAGTAGGAGTTCCTTTCAGATATCTGAAGATTCTTTTGACTGCAATTAGATGAGATTCTCTTGGTGCAGATTGGTATCTAGCACAGACACAAGTTGAAAACATGATATCTGGTCTAGAAGCAGTTAGATATAAAAGAGAACCTATCATACATCTATACATGGTTTGATCAATGTGTTTCCCTTGATCATCTGGTTCAACTTGTGTGATTGGTGTCATGGGAGTGGAACATGTTTTACAGTCTTGTAAAGAAAATTTGTTCAATAATTCTTTAACATATTTTGATTGATGTATAAATGTTCCATTTGACTGTTGTTTGATTTGCAGTCCCAAAAAGTACTGCAATTCTCCCATTGTACTCATTTCAAATTTTGATTGCATGAGTTTCTTAAATTCTTCACACAGTTTTGAATTTGTTGAACCAAAAATGATATCATCAACATATATTTGAACAAGTAAGACATGATTTCCAACATGTTTTATGAAAAGAGTTTTATCAATGGATCCCCTTGAGAAGTGATTCTTTAGTAAAAAGTTGGAAAGTGTTTCATACCAGGCTCTTGGAGCCTGTTTTAGCCCATAAAGAGCTTTGTCAAGTCTGTAAACCCAATCAGGATGAGAAGGATCCTCAAACCCTGGAGGTTGACAGACATACACTTCCTCTTTTATTTTTCCATACAAAAATGCACTTTTGACATCCATTTGATAAACTTTAATGTTGTTGGAAATTGCATAAGCTAAAAATAACCTGATAGCTTCAAGTCTTGCAACTGGTGCAAAGGTTTCATCATAATCAATTCCTTCCTCTTGGGAATAACCTTGTACCACTAGTCTTGCTTTGTTCTTGATTATCATACCAGCCTCATCTGATTTGTTTCTGAAGACCCATCTTGTTCCAATTGGTTGCTTGTTGTCAGGTAAGGGACAGATTTCCCAAACCTGTTGTTTCTTGAATTGAAGCAACTCTTCTTGCATTGCTTGCACCCAATTGTTGTCTTTGAGGGCTTCTTGATACTTCTTTGGTTCCAACTGAGAGATGAATGCTGAGAATAAGCAAAAGTTGGAGAGCTGGTTTCTTGTGAGTACCCCTGATGCAATATCACCCATGATTTGTTCCAATGGATGATCCTTGTGTTCAATCAGTTGTTGTAAACCTGTACTGGATGATGGCTCTACAGGTTCTTCAAATAAACCACTGAGATTGATAATATCTGGTTCAGCTGTTATTTGAACTTCAGGAGTTTTAGGTTCAGCTGAATCAGTAGTTTCAAAATGTTCATCAGTAGTTCCTGAAGTAGAAGCTATTGAAACTTCTGAAGGTTTAATAGTTGATCTTCTGACTGTGTTTGGAGTCCATGGTGCAGGACTATCATCTTCAAATCCTTGAAAACCATTTTGAGGAGGTTTGGATGATTCAACAGTCTTTTCAGGTCCGAAATGAAAACTGTCAAGATCAAATAATTCAGCAGGATCTGCTGGAATAAGAATGTGTTTTGATTCATTGAACTTGACATTCAGTGTTTCTTCTACTATCCTGGTTCTTGAATTGAAAACTTTGTAAGCTTTTCTCAAAGGAGAATAACCAAGAAAATAACCTGTGTCAACTTTTGCAGCAAACTTAGAGATAGAGTCTTTGATGTTGAGGATAAAACATTGACATCCAAAAGCCCTGAAGAAGGAGATAAGGGGCTTAATGCCATGAAGAATTTCATAGGCAGTCTTGGTATGTCTCTTGTTGATAAGGACTCTATTCTGAACATAACATGCAGTGTTGACTGCTTCAGCCCAAAAATACAAAGGTAGGCCTGAATCAGCTAACATTGTTCTGGCTGCTTCAATTAATGTTCTGTTCTTTCTTTCTACCACACCATTTTGTTCAGGAGTTCTGGGAATGCTGAACTGTCTAACAATCCCTTTAGACAGACAGAATTCATCCAGAGTTTTGTTCCTGAACTCTGTCCCATTGTCACTCCTGATGACTTTGACAGATAGAGAATATTGCTTCTCTACTTGTAGAATAAAGAACTTGATGATTTCAGCTGCCTCATCCTTGGAATATAAGAAGAAGACCCATGTGAATCTTGAGTAGTCATCAATGATGACCAAGCAGTACTTCTTCTTACCAAGGCTCATGATTTTGACTGGTCCAAATAAGTCCATATGGAGTAGTTGAAGACATGCAGTTGTTTTTGATTCTTCAATAGACTTATAGGAGGACTTATGTTGTTTACCTTTAAGACAGGAAACACAGTGTTCTTTGCACTGATATTCCTTCAAAGGTAGACCTCTGACCAAGCCCATTTTTGTGACTTTATTGATGGTTTTAAAGTTCACATGGCCAAGTCTCCTATGCCAGAGATCATTTTCTGAAGTTGATGCCTTTGAGAAGAAACAGGCAGTCTTGTTCAATACTTTGTCTTTTTCAATGTCCACTGCATAGACATTGCCACATCTTTTGGCAATTAGCAAAGTATGATCTTCAATGATCTTCTCTATCAACTTCTGGCCTTCTGGTGATATGATCTTGCATGCTGTCTTTGTGAAAAAGGAAGAATATCCTTTGTCACACATTTGAGAGACACTCAGCAAGTTGTACTCAAGGTTTTCAACCAGATTGACCTTGTCAAACTGCATTTTGCCTGAGGATACATTGCCATATCCTAGCACATATCCCTTGGCATTGTTCCCAAAGGACACAGATCCTTCTCTTTGACTGATAAAATTGTTTATCAGGTATCTGCATCCAGTCATGTGCATTGAGCCTCCACTATCCACATACCATATGCTATTCAAACCTCTGGAGACTCTCTGCATAAGATAGCAAATTAGTTAGTTTTGGCAACCCAAGCCAGTTTGGCTTTGGGTTTGCTCTTGAGAACAGGTGCAGCTTGTTGTGGACCATTTTTAGTAATCCATGTCTTTTTGGCAATGGATTTGTCATTAAGAACAATGGTGGGTTCTTTTTGGTTTCCACCATCAACTTTGGTCATCAGAAGTTTAACCAGGTTTATCAAATCTTTAACTTCAGCAGTTTGTGAATCTGCTGATGAGTTAGTTAAAACTTCTGAAATTGAACTTTGAGAAGATGACCTTTGTTGAGATAAAGGTTTCTTCTTAGAAAAGGTTTTGTTTGATTGTTGTTTGTTGGGAAAAAAGGTATTTTGAAAATCTTGTTTTATCTGTTTTCCCACAATCAGTTGTTGTCTTTGTTTATTTAACTGATTTACCTTTCTAAATTTGCAAAGTTCAGTTATGTGGTTAAACAGACCACATATTTCACATGCTTTTGCCTTCTCTTTCCTTTTAGATAGATCAAGAGAACTGGAAGGCAATTTACTGACAAAATCTGATTTTTGAAATAGGTCATCAGCAGTTTTCAGGGTCTCAACTCCTGATGTAGTTGAAACTGCTGATGGCTTATTGTCAGTAGTTTTAACTTCTGCAGTACTTCCCTTTTTGAGGAAGTTCTGATGGTAGGATGTGCATTCCTCCATATCAGAAGTTTGAATCAATTTCTTCCCATCATTATCAGTTTTGTGGGTGAAATCTGTTGGTGATTCAGTGTGGGTATATCCAATGCCAAACTTAACATTGGCTGCAGTTTGTTTGTTAAGTAACATTTGATACCCTTTACAAGACTCAACCCATTTTTCACAATCAACCTTGGTGTCAGCAAGCTCTTGTCTGACTTTTCCTAGGCTGTCTATCATGGTTTTAATTTGTGCTTCTGTTTCAATGGATTTATCATTTAGTTTGGAAATTTCTTTGTTTTTCAACATGACTTTTCTTTCCAAATCACACTTCATTTGTGTGTATTTTCTTTCCATGTCATTGGATTTGCCTTGTAAATGCACATTGGTTTCTCTAATTAAAGCAAATGATTCTTTGCAAGATTTAGTGCAAAGCTTTAACAGAGATTGTTGTGATACCTGTGTTAGAGCAGAATTTGAAGAGTATCCTTCAAATGCCATTAAGGCAAAATTCTTTCTGCCATTATCAGGTTCTCCCCAGTTGACATCATAGACCTTATTGTCTGAATCCTGACTGCATTCTGATGTGTCATAAGGAAGACTGCTCCAGTCAACATACCCTGAGGTAAATAAGCTTTGTTGCTGAGGGGGTTGTTGAGTTTGTGCAGGAAGTTGAGCAGTTGGAAATGGAGGCATGAGCTGCTGTTGTTGTTGAGCAGGCATCTGTACATATTGTACTTGTGGCACATATTGAACATTTGGAGCTTGTGCCTGTACAAAATGAGCACTCCCATTAGTTCCATTATTCCTATTGTATGAGGGGTTATATTGATTTCCAGAGGACATTGGTTGGTTATAGCTAGAGCTTCTACACTCTCTAGCAAAGTGTCCCAACTTCTGACACTTATGACATCTCAATTTAGATTTGTCAAAACCAACTTTTGTTGAATTGTTTAGTCCTGGAAATTTCCTTCCTGACCTTTTGTAAAATTTGTTAGTTTTTAAGCTTAACAAGGCCAGTTGGTGCAATATTTCCATTTCTTCTAAGTCATCACTGCTAAAGTATTTTAAATCATCCATGATGAAACACATGTTGTCAGCAGTTTGACTTAGTTCCTCATTGTCATAAGCTGGGAAAGATCCATCTGATGAGATCCCAGCTGTTATGTCAATGTGGTCAAAAGAACCAAAATTATTAGAACAGGATGGTGAGTCATGTCCTAATAAGGCTGTGCTACCCGGAGTATAGTCATCAGCAGTTTTACCAGATTCTTGCAACTTTTTCTTTTGATTGATTTCTCTTTCAAAAGTTAGTAATTTACCATGTAACCTAGTTAGGTTCAAGGTGTTAAAATCTGAACTGGTTCTGAGGACTATTGAGTAAGTTTCCCATTTTGAAGGTAAAGACCTTAAAAATCTATGCAACATAGACTCAGTTGTATAGGTCTGATTGTTTATTTTTAGCTCAGAGATGAGTGAAGAAAATCTTTCAAATTGTTGAGTTAAAGTTTCACCCTCTATGTGAGTAAAAGTTTCATATTGTTGAGCCAATATTTCTCTGATGTTGGCTATCACCTCAGCAGTTCCTGCAAACTGCTCTTTTAGGCAGTCCCACAGCTCTTTGGCACTTTCACAGTGTAAAAGGCCAGCATAAATTTCGTTTGGGAGAGCCATAGCCAACATGGAGAAAGCTTTTGCATCAAGCTCAAACTTTAGGAAATCTTCCTCCGTGTATTCTTTTGGATCCTTTGGTCTTTCAGTCTTACCCTCTGGATCAGTAACAACTGGTTTGTGAGGTCCAAAAACTACAGACCTCCAACAGCCAGTGTTTGTTTGTGAAATTGTATGTGCCAACCTTTTAGACCATATGTTATATTCATTTCTGACTAACATAGGAGGTTTGTTGGCAGATCCAGTATTGTAGGGATCCATTTTTAAGAAGTTTGGATTTGTCAATACTTTCTTAAAGTGATGGATTTAAAAAGTGAGCCTTTTATCCTTTTTATTGAATATCAATATTGAGCCTGTGTCTGAATCTCAATTTGTTAGATTGATTTTGATCAGATTAACCAGATGCTCTGATACCAATTGTTGGATCAGTGGCTGTTTTTATGAACACTTATGTGTTTATCAGATTTATATAAGAGTTATTAAGCAGCGGAAATACAAGTGTTCAAAGGTCTAAAAGATCACTTTGATGAGGAGTTATTACTCCCCCTTGACTGAACAATAAATGAGAAACAATAAATGAACTAAGTATAAAGCAGTAATAGCAGTTTATGTTTCTCAGATGTGAAGTGGAAATTATAAGTTTAAAGCCCGAAGGATTTCAATATAAGTTCAAAGATATTACACAAAATCACATATATAAAATAGATGAACAAACTCATCTATTTATAGACTAATGTACTAAACTGTAGTCTGAAGTAATCTAAGATATTTAACAAAGATATTATGCTAAGATAAGGTTACTACAGTCTGTACATTGAAACTTGAAATCAAGACTTTAACAAAACAATATAATAGTAAAACTGCTGATCTTCAGTCGGTTAGAAGCTTCTGAGTGAAAGTGCTGATGAGTGACAAACTGCTGATGAGTAGTTTGTCTTCAGTAGTTCTTCAGTAAAATGTCTGGTTAGACTTCAGAACTTCTGATGAGTTTACTCTTCAGTACTTTCTGTTTGTTCTTCAGTACTTCTTCATTTTGTTCTTCAGCAGTTCTATACTTAGGCAGATATGGAAAAGACTAAGGTTATCAAAAGGTGGTTTCGTCAATCCTCTTCGTCCCAACAGTTTTACATAAAGTTGTGTTTTTTAGGAAATCACATTCATGTGTATGGCTATCTTGAAATGAGAGATGATTTTAAAACACAACCATATGATTGTGGGTTTTGCATTTGGGTGTTCGGCTTTGGTTTGGTTTATGCATAACGAGGGGTTTTAATAAAACACAATGAGTTTTACAACACCTCTCGTAAGAACAAACAACTCATATTCATATAAAACACCTCCTATTAGAACAAACAACTCATATTTATATAAAACACCTTGTAAGAACAAACAACTCATATTCATATAAAACACCCCCCGCAAGAACAAATAAGTCATATTTATATAAAACACCCCTCGCTAGAACAAACATCTCATATTCATATAAAACACCCCATGTGAACAAACTCAAATTCATATAAAACACCCCATATGAACAAACAATTTTGTAATTGCAAAAAGAAATATTTATATCATTTTGATTAATATATAGACGCTTATGTCATGAGATTGATATGATAAACTTGGATTTTCTTAGTGGATATAAACAACATTAATTTAATTCCGAAATTATAGGGGTTTTCTATTTTTGTGTTTAGTCAAATGACAATCATATCCTTGATCTCCTAAATTAATCATTGCCACGTGTTACTCTAAGAACACTTTTTACACTTCTCACACTTTTGGTCCTTTGTACAAGAACCCTTATCTATATATATATATATACATATATATATATCTATATATATATATATATATAGGGTAGGGTTCCAATACAAAGGGTGTTATTTGTGAGAAGTGTAAGAAGTGATTTGAACCCTTAGATATTTAAATGGATGGTTAAGATTATATAGTGGCAAAAATGTACTCCCTCCGTCCCAATTTAAATGTCCTAGTTCAAAAAACATACATTTTAAGAAATATTTTGTTTGTATGTGGTAAAATGACAATAATATCCTTAAAAGTGGTGGTTGTGTTTTGTCTTTTATGGGCAAAACTGGAAATTACATTTCCATTTTTGAAAAGGGACATTTAATTTGGGACAAACAAAAAAGGAAAGTAGGACATTTAAATTGGGACGGAGGAAGTAATAAGTTTTAGATATTTGATTGACTGAATAGATCTTATAGGGGCATAATGGACATTTAAGATGTTTTAAAGTCAAAAACCATTTATTAATTCCTAAAAACCCGCTACTTCTTCATTCTCTTTCTTCCATCTTCAAATCTCTTTCATTTTCATTTTTTTATAACCCTCATTTGAGCATACAAAATATTTAGTTTTTATCAAAGCATGATTATTGTAGTCCGTACCCTTCCTAACAATAAACCAACCGGCACTAGCATACTTTTCATAAACTTTACAAGCTTCTTCAATGCTAACAAACATCATTCCCAAGTGAGTTTTGGGTGTGTCATCTACAATTGGTTTATACGTTTTACTCCCATAATTAGGAGATAGGTGTTTTATCTCGACTTGTTGATGGCTCGATCCACCTAAAATATTTTTTTTTGAACGGCCAACAAATTGGAATCACTTACGGAATACTGGAGTATCAACGTGCCACCAGTGTTGCCACGCGATCATATTCCACCACCAAGTCACCAATTCAGGAGGAAACTCATAATTATGAGAAAACCCCCTTTGTGAGATTCGAACCCAAGACCTTATGGCCCTTAAGTCTTATCTCACCATCAAGATACCACTAGGCTATAATGCCTAATATGATTTTTTTTAAATAAACTAATATAATAAAACACTATAAGGATATCACATATAAGGCACATTAAAAATTTAAATGATGTCACATCTAATAAAACACAATAAAAATGGCAAATTTCGTTGACACGATATATAAAAATGGGTCTTCTATAACACTGTATTAAATAAGACACATCTTTTAAAACACACCAACTACAGTAGAAAGTCACAATAAGAACGATTTAAACAATACTAATATTCAATTAACATATAATAAAACACAGTAAAAAATGTAGACTATATATAGAAAATGGCATGTTTCGTTAAAATGACACATTCATTAAGTTTATCACACCTAATAAAACACACAAACTAATAAACACAATAAACATGCATATTTCAATAAAACGCTATATTAAAATACACAGGCTATAAATAAAACACAATATATAAAACTATGAATTATACTTTGCTATTATGTATAGTAAAACACAGTAAATAAAACCCATGAAAAAATATGTAATAACTAAATTTAACGAGATGGAAAAATATAAAGATAAACAATACTGATATTCATATATAACACCGCTGTCTAATATCCATGACCACAAACCGTATGAATACATAACATACTACGCAAATATAAAGATAAACAATATTATTTAATAAAAATCACAATAAGATCGATTTGAACATTACTAATATTCATATATAACACACCCATCTAATATCCATAACCACAGACCATAAGAAAACATAACATGCTATTCAAATATAAACAAAAACAAACATGTAACCGTCATCTGATATAGCGTTAGACATCTTGCAACAAGCCAAAAACACACAAAAAAAATTCTGGAATGACTATGATGGGAATGGGTTTATAGAGAATCTGTGCGTAATATATATAAACTTAAATTTGTATAAAGAGGTCGATATAATATATAGTCTTTTTGTTACCAAGCGTCAAGTATGATTAGTTTTTAAAGGTTATTCGATAACTAAAATATGTTTGCCGTTCGGATTCAATAAGCATAAACGATCGATTTCTACTTGGAAAACCTTTTATAAAAAGCGAAGTTTTAAAATTGGTAAAATACTCGGATTTGGGAAAAGATGTAACAATTGTTATCAATTGATTTTAGCAACTATATTACGGTTACTCAAAGTGTATTTTTCTAAAAGTAATTATATAAGGCAAATACATTTATCCAGATTACGAGACGAGCTACGGCTCAGGATGAGTTATACGTTTCATAGTAGTAGTTGTCACACCCTCAAATTTCCACTTGCGGAAGTCAACCGCGAGGCATGTGACACACCAGGATCCAAGTCAACGGTCACAATAAACGACGTCTAAATGTAAAAACATACGTAAATAAAAACCATGCATAAGATTTAAACCAACATCTGAAAGTGCGGAAGCATTCAAAGTTTACAAAAGCCATGCGTAAATAAAAACATAAGTCTAAGAGTTTGATAATCCAAAACATGCATAAATGACCCTAGACGCGAGTACGACTCCAGTGCGACTCCGTGCGCCTAGCTGACAGCTGCTACCTTAGCGACCTGAGAAAACATGCTAAAAGAGTCAACATATAATGCTGGTGAGTTCACAGGTTTTATTTAAACGTTTAAAGCAATCCTTTGAAAACCGTTACCGTTGCTGTTACTACTATGCTTATGAGAACGCTAGCTAGGCGTCGGGTAATATTACTACTACGGGTGAAACCATTGCTGACTATGCCGTTTCTATGACCCTTAATTCCTATGGACTACCGTCATCACCGGTAGGCCTTGTATTTTTAGAGACAATATGCACCCGCCCGGCCTCCAGCCGTCGAGTGGGGCTTGTCAGTTCCCAATAGCGCTATCCACATTTCCCCGCCATATTCCCATTTTAGTGGTTTCTAAGGGACTTTTTGATGAACCGTATAGTAATAAGATGAAAGCCATAGTATAACATGAAAATGAGTCATAAAAGAGTTTAAGCATGTTTCTCCCCCGAAAGCAAAAACCGTAAAATGTGGGGCCGTGAACTCACCTTAGGTTGCGTCTTCTGTTAATGAGTAAACCGTTTATGTGATATGATAGCCCCAACTAGTGGCGACCTATCATAAGATATGTGTCAAGTTAGACTAATAACCCGAAGGCTAATTAGTCCCCGATTGTCCAGACCATGACTAAGTACGTTTTGAAAACACGTTTGACTGTTACTTTGACCACACATACAAGACCCGACGTCCCATTGGTGACCCGACGACTCACGTGTTAGCTAAGAGTGAGAAATCATGCAATCACAAGCAGACATGCACTTAATACGCATAACAGTTCACCAAAGTCAACATATAGTTCATATATCGCGTATACGAGTCCACACGTGTATTACCGGGTTATCGGACATTCCACAGGGTTCCTAGCATGTTCCTAGGTGTCATTTCATGTTCGGGATGTGTAACACCCCGGTTTTTGGCCCTGAATTTTTCGCGTCTATAATAATATGACCAGTGAAGATATTAGAATAATCATAGAAGCATAAATAGAAACCGAACTTAAAACCGAATAAATGTTTAAAATATTATACGAGAATGCACGTCACGAGATCGAACCGATACGCGTTACGAACACGAACCCACTATGCCCATAGTGATTAGTCACCATGGGACACATGGCACTTTGGCCATGTGCCCCATGGCATAATATTATGGATACACACACATATGTCATGTCAGCTTAAAAACCCCTTCCCTTGACACCCATCCCCACTTAACATTTATAAAAAGTCCACTCTTCTTATCTCATACATCACACAAACATCTAAATACTAGAGAGAGAGAGAGGCGCAGAGCTAGAGAGGGGGAACCAGTGGAATTCCGATGACCGATCACGGTGGAGCAAGGCGGAGCTCCGGCTACACCCTCCTCACCATTATCTTCTTCCACAAGATTGTGGTTTTTGTGACAACAAATGGTGATGAGGAAAGTTGCTGTTGTAATAGTTAAGGATAGATAGTGATGAGGTAGTTGTGGTGTTAATGGGTTACAGGATGGATGTGGAAGGTGTACGATTTGGTTATGGTTGTATGAACCAATGACGATCATATTGATATTGATGAGTTGATATATGGTCCGCTATTGTTTAGTAAATAGGAAACTAAAGTTGTGACACAAGTGATTAACAATGGTATTAGGCTGGAACCAAAGTAGTGTTGTTTTGGTTACTGGACAGGAGCCGGGTTCCCTAGGCGAATGTGATCAACGGAGGGCTATACAAGGTATAAACAACAATTCGAAAATATAGTTATTTCTATATATATTACTTATCGCAATACACGTGTGGGACTTGACTAATATATTGACCCGACTTGACCAAATCCAACTATATAAAGAACCTATGAATACATATTATGTGAACTAACAAACTTGAATAAAGATGTCAAACAAGGAATTATGTACATGATCTGTTATACGAGACTTTCATAAAGTAATGAGAATATGCATTGGATTGTTAACCCCATAAGATTAAGATGATGTATCCCATGAGATATGATAGAGTAGATTATAAACAACAGTTATGGGGCACTAAGACGACATCTATCTTAGACATTGGACATTAGACATAAAATATGACTTGGACTTTGTAAGATTACATAAGCATTAATCGTCTAGTTATTACTCGTAACTCGGATAATGAACATAAAAGGAAAAGACGATAAGCTGGACATTATAACTACGGATTAAGAACTATACACATTATATAAAAGAGATGAGTAGAACTACAATTCGACAATTAGGATAAGTCAGACCATAACAACCAATGGTCCCGGCTCGTCCACACGTGTAACCGTAATGCCCGGTTACCCGCACTAATATTTATAAATTATAGGACTTTGCATGTGAACCATAGGTGGGCTTTGGACTTGGAAGACCATATAATTGTGTGACTCGACATGATGTGATAAAGAACCAAGGTGAGTTCGTGTACTTCCCCTTTTTCTGTTTTACTGTTTTGGGGTGAACATTTGCTTGTACGTGTAAACTGTTTTCTGTAAACTTACTTGATGTGACAAGATACCAGCTGCCGGATACCAAACACCGACACTCATTAACCCAGGGGTTGGGCCACTTAATATGTGGGTAGTACTACTTGGGGAAACCCCCACACACAGTGGATCCGGAAGCCCGGAAAACCCTCCACTGAGGTCCACGGGGCCGTTGTGACATGTATTTTGCCAGGAGAATCTATAATGGCAGTAGGTAGATTCTGTGTTAAGGTTTGAGGCGTCGCTTGTACATCACCATGTGTCGTGTTGTGTAAACTTAAGAACTTGCTTTGGAAATAATAACTGTTTTGGAACTGTTTAACTATTTACACGGACTCACCAGCGTAATTGCTGACCCAAAATCTTTTAAGCATGTGTTCAGGTACTACAAATGGATGGATGGCAACACAAGGTATATGATAGCTAGGTGCGGAGTAGAGATACACATGATAGAGATTGGATCGACTAAGGGACTACACTGCTTCGACGACCGCCGCGCTTCGTCTTCGCATTAGATTTAGTTATATTTTAGATTGTATTTGTATTGTTTTGCGACTAAAGGTTGTATAAATATTAAATATTAGTCATCGTTGCTTCCGTTGTGCAATTCTGTTACCAAACTGTCGTAACGTTCAGCCCCCTCCTGGTCGGGTTGTTACAGTTGGTATCAGAGCAACGGTTGTGGCGAAATTGGATATCTCCAGATATCCTATACCACACCAGGACAACTTGGAGAACTTAGCGTTTAAGGCTCTAAGACTATCTAGTTAAGAGCGCCATGAAATTACATAAGAATGACCAGAGTAAGAAACGGAATAAGTTAGAACCGGAAGTACCTGAACACACTAGAATGCTTACCGGGACCTAGAACTAGTGTGACTAGTATACAAGCTTTGTGTGATACATGAATAATGGCTATGACGGAGATTACTAGAATAATTCCGTGAGGTAAATTGACGATTACACTTGACGTCATGTAATTGTGAATTTACAGGCACGAAAAAGTTCTAAGAAATCCGAAGAGTCGCCGAAATTATAAATGGTAACCAGGATAACTATGAACTTAGATGAGGAAAACGGACTATGTTAGAGTTGTATACGATCATGTGATATATTGGAGTGATCGTACTAAAGGTTTTGAACTTGATACATTTGATGCAACTTGGCGTAAACAAATAAGCAATGTACTTGAGTGACCCTAGGAAAGATTTTGAATTGAACATACTTGTTGCAAATTAGTGTGTTTGAAGATCATAGTAGTACTTGTGTTATTAACAAAATATACGCGTAATATGATTATTAGAAACTAATATTATGTTCGACTAACTTTTCATTACAAAATTGCAAGTTAACAAAGAAAACCAGGTACCTCGCCAACCCTGGCGTTGCAAATTGAAGGAACTCGAAATACTAAGGTACACTTTGATCAATTTAGCGAATGGGTAGATTTGATAAGTCTAGTCTTCTAACCAAATAGTTATTGTTGATGGTATGGTGCAACATTAGATGGTTCGTGCGTATGCATAAGTCGAATTTTAGACATAAGATAAGAAGCTAAAACCATGGGCCACTAGACTATTTCATTCGAACTTGAGTAATGTCGATTTCTGTAGATATAAGTTGAATAGAGTGTATTGGAATTGTAATCGCATCACAGGTTTTAGACATAATTCAGGAATATCAATTGGAGAGGCGATGACCTAAACTCAAGAATGTACCAAAACCAAGACCATCTAACCTTTGTTAACAAGAAAAGAACCCAGAATTAAACGCTTTAAGGTATGCTTTATGCTTAATCAAAGTTTCCGCCGCCTTAACACCCCATATTAACTTTGGATTATTGTCAAAAACCTTCAGATCAAGCTCCATAACTATCTAGTTTAGTGGCGAACTATCCATATGAAGCCTAGTAGAACGGTAATGCAAGCTCTAACAGGGGGAGCAGAGGCAAGTGTGAGGATTGTTATAAGAAATATGTGACTAGAACAGGAGTACATAGTCTAAGTTTAGTAGTAAAATCTTCATTAATGACAAATCAACCTTACAAAAGGATGAGATTTAGGACGATCAGGGAATGTCATATGCACTTGACATGTTTGAGATCAACATGTTGTCTGATATCCATCTTTTCTATGATCTATGACAACTAGTCATCATACCTTACACCACATGTTGTAGAAATTTTGAAGGTTTATGAATTCAACGAATTAACCGATGGTAGACAAAATCAGACCCAGTATTAGACATAAAAGTCTATAAGAATAATCTATGTCGATAAGAATCAAGTCTCGTATAAGACCCTATTTTAGTAGTCAACTGACACTAAGCGAAGTTATTAGGATTATGAATTCTCTGAACATATAGGATATCTCGATAAGGTACGTTTTCAAAAACGTTTTCTATCGGGTTCGTGGGGAGGTTTTTAGTACGTTTACAAGACATCATTGGTGTGGTGGGTTAGCTGCGGTACACCCTATATATAAACACCAATGATGCATTGGAAACAAGACTAGAAGTCAAACCAAAAACAAATCTGAATCTTGGAAATTTCTAGTTCATTTTCGAGATTATCATAGGTGTGGTGGGTTGGCTGCGGTACACCCTATATATAAACACCTACGGTACATCGAAAATGGGATTGGGAATTAAACCAAGGACAAGTTTGTCAATAGTTCAAACCATTGTATCAGATATAAGTCATAGACATTGTGCTTGGTTCTACCTTCTGTTCCTAGAGTCTAGTGATAGGCACTGTGAGGTTCTGACTGTTCTTTTGATCATGATAGGTCTTAGTATCTCGTAACTGTTATATCGACACCCGAGACCTGATAATGGAAGATATTCGTATAAACTAATTAGAGATAGATAAGTATGTTTTAACGAGAGAAGTAAATTACAATCATAACAAGCAGAATATAAGGTATCGCATAAGAATCCAGGAACGTGGTATGAGGTATAGCAGAGATCCACTATAAATTATGATTTGGTATATATATGACAAGATTATATACGCGCAAGTACGTAGACTGAACGCAAAATTCATCGGATGTACAACAAAATATGGCTCAAAAATAATTCCGAGGACGGAATTCCATTAACGGGGGGAGAATGTAACACCCCGGTTTTTGGCCCCGAATTTTTCGCGTCTATAATAATATGACCAGTGAAGATATTAGAATAATCATAGAAGCATAAATAGAAACCGAACTTAAAACCGAATAAATGTTTAAAATATTATACGAGAATGCACGTCACGAGATCGAACCGATACGCGTTACGAACACGAACCCACTATGCCCATAGTGATTAGTCACCATGGGACACATGGCACTTTGGCCATGTGCCCCATGGCATAATATTATGGATACACACACATATGTCATGTCAGCTTAAAAACCCCTTCCCTTGACACCCATCCCCACTTAACATTTATAAAAAGTCCACTCTTCTTATCTCATACATCACACAAACATCTAAATACTAGAGAGAGAGAGAGGCGCAGAGCTAGAGAGGGGGAACCAGTGGAATTCCGATGACCGATCACGGTGGAGCAAGGCGGAGCTCCGGCTACACCCTCCTCACCATTATCTTCTTCCACAAGATTGTGGTTTTTGTGACAACAAATGGTGATGAGGAAAGTTGCTGTTGTAATAGTTAAGGATAGATAGTGATGAGGTAGTTGTGGTGTTAATGGGTTACAGGATGGATGTGGAAGGTGTACAATTTGGTTATGGTTGTATGAACCAATGACGATCATATTGATATTGATGAGTTGATATATGGTCCGCTATTGTTTAGTAAATAGGAAACTAAAGTTGTGACACAAGTGATTAACAATGGTATTAGGCTGGAACCAAAGTAGTGTTGTTTTGGTTACTGGACAGGAGCCGGGTTCCCTAGGCGAATGTGATCAACGGAGGGCTATACAAGGTATAAACGACAATTCGAAAATATAGTTATTTCTATATATATTACTTATCGCAATACACGTGTGGGACTTGACTAATATATTGACCCGACTTGACCAAATCCAACTATATAAAGAACCTATGAATACATATTATGTGAACTAACAAACTTGAATAAAGATGTCAAACAAGGAATTATGTACATGATCTGTTATACGAGACTTTCATAAAGTAATGAGAATATGCATTGGATTGTTAACCCCATAAGATTAAGATGATGTATCCCATGAGATATGATAGAGTAGATTATAAACAACAGTTATGGGGCACTAAGACGACATCTATCTTAGACATTGGACATTAGACATAAAATATGACTTGGACTTTGTAAGATTACATAAGCATTAATCGTCTAGTTATTACTCGTAACTCGGATAATGAACATAAAAGGAAAAGACGATAAGCTGGACATTATAACTACGGATTAAGAACTATACACATTATATAAAAGAGATGAGTAGAACTACAATTCGACAATTAGGATAAGTCAGACCATAACAACCAATGGTCCCGGCTCGTCCACACGTGTAACCGTAATGCCCGGTTACCCGCACTAATATTTATAAATTATAGGACTTTGCATGTGAACCATAGGTGGGCTTTGGACTTGGAAGACCATATAATTGTGTGACTCGACATGATGTGATAAAGAACCAAGGTGAGTTCGTGTACTTCCCCTTTTTCTGTTTTACTGTTTTGGGGTGAACATATGCTTGTACGGACTCACCAGCGTAATTGCTGACCCAAAATCTTTTAAGCATGTGTTCAGGTACTACAAATGGATGGATGGCAACACAAGGTATATGATAGCTAGGTGCGGAGTAGAGATACACATGATAGAGATTGGATCGACTAAGGGACTACACTGCTTCGACGACCGCCGCGCTTCGTCGACCGCCGCGCTTCGTCTTCGCATTAGATTTAGTTATATTTTAGATTGTATTTGTATTGTTTTGCGACTAAAGGTTGTATAAATATTAAATATTAGTCATCGTTGCTTCCGTTGTGCAATTCTGTTACCAAACTGTCGTAACGTTCAGCCCCCTCCTGGTCGGGTTGTTACAGGATGTCAAACTATGCTTAAATCAGCTAATCACGTGATTAGACATTAATCATGCAATTAGGAAAGTCAACTAGCAATTAGGATGGTCAAACATGCAATTAGGGCTAATCACATGCCATACCACATGGATAGGGCTAATCACATGCCATACCACATGGATAGGGCTAATCACATGCCATAGCACATGGATATGGCTAATCATATGCTATACCACATGGATAGGGCTAATCACATGCCATACCACATGGATAGGGCTAATCACATGCCATACCACATGGATAGGGCTAATCACATGCCATACCACATGGATAGGGCTAATCACATGCTATACCACATGGATAGGGCTAATCACATGCCATACCACATGGATAGGGCTAATCACCCCTTATATCAGGCGATTAGCCTCCTAATCGCCCCCTATGTCAGGTGATTAGCTTCCTAACCGCCCCTGCAGCAAATGCCACTTTTTCACGCGTTTAATCCTCCAAATCAGATCCGAAACAAGTGGAAACACCCAATATCAAAACCAAATCAATTACCAAGCTATTCCAAGCAAAAACCCCCAATTTATCATCTCTCTAACAGTCCCGAATGCAAGCGTTTTCCCAAAATAGCATATTTATCATGTAAACATCACATCATCATGTAAAACTTACCCTAAATAGCAAATAATCAGATTTCATCACATAAAAACGTTGTCCAATCCTTTCCTATTGTTCTACCATCATCCTAGAGCAAACCCTAATCCTCTAGAATCATCAAAACCTATTAAATCACACTAAGTCTCCCAAAATCACCCAAACGGGTCAAAATATCAAATATCATCAAAACACAACCATATGCTCCCAATCTCATAGACAATCATCCTAATGATTCATTTAAGTCAGAAACATATCAAACACATGGAAACAAACACGTTTTAATATCAAAAATCTCATCTTTGCATGATAACATAACATAGAACAAGCATGAAGGTGTGGGTTTGTTTATAATCTGTTTTTAACAAGTTTTCAAAGACACAAATACTTAGAAACCAGGTCTGGACCTCTAGGGAGTAAAACTTTATCATTAACAAGGTTTAGGAAGATGAACACACCTTAGATTTTAGCAAAGAAAGGTGTAAGATCTTGTAAAGGTGGTTTCTTGATCAAAAACGTGTTACAGAGGTTGGGTATAGTGTGTAATGGCTTTGGGGTGTGCTAGGGTTTCTAAAATGATGTTTTGCAACACAATGGTGGAATTTATAGGTGTTTCTAGTCGTCAGGGCTGCAGAAGGCGATTAGGGATTTGTAACACGCGATTAGGCCACATGGATAGGCCTAATCGCCTCCTTTTCCACACGATTAGCCCCCTATTAGGCGATTAGGCCTCCTAATCACCCCCTGATAGGGGCTAATCGCCCCCTGCAGCTTACTTCCAATTTTTGGCGCGTTAAACACTATTTTAACACATATAAGCACGTATTCACATACCGACAAGTCACATAATGATTATAAACACATAATTCATGAAAACAAACACGTTCGCACTCGTTCACCAATTCCCGGGACTCGAGACTTGTATGTGTTAGAACCCCAATGATGCACGACTCGACTCGACTGACCTTGTCATGTGTAATGTATGCACGACTCGCTAAGGTAGACTTACTGAGTTTTCAAAAGTTAATAACCGAAGTTTGCCGGGTGTCACAGTAGTCCAACATGGTTTACACGCGAATAGTAACAGGTGCGCAACTTGGTCACACCCCGATTTTCCCGTCAGTTGTGAACGTTTGGCACCTTTACTACGCAGCGGAATATTTTAACTAAGACTTCTACATATTCCGAACGCCTTTTTCTAAGCCTTCTAGGGTCTCCAATCCCAAGACATCGCTTATATCCAACCGTGTCGTTGCCAATATCTAGACTTGAAAGACATGCTTAAAAAGTCAGCATAAAGCCGGTGAGTTTATGGTTTTATGTTTATCGCTCATAACCCATTTTCTTTCAAACACTTGAGAAAATGTTTGCAAACATTAATGAGAAAGTTTATTTTCTTTATGCAAAATATTATTTGGGAAAATACATATAAAAATCCCGTTTCAAACCTTACCGGTTACTCCTTTCTCAACCTTCGACTCGACTCACTTTGCCATATATTTACCTCCCCATTAAGATAAATATACCCAAGTTTCGTCGATCGAACATACATATAAAAAATCTCTTTTAAATTCTTACAGGGTATTCCTTAACCTTCGTCTCGACTCACTTTGCCACATATTTACCTCCCCATTAAGATAAATATACCCAAGTTTCGTCGATCGAACCTTTAACCCAAAAGTAAACATCCACAATAACTTTTGAAAAACTTTCTCATATTACTATGAAAACCCTTTTTCCCCCCGGAGCTACCAACCGGGCAACCACGTACGCCGAAAGCGGAAATGATCAAATAAAATAACCATTATTTGAAAAGTTAGTGCGCGTAACATACATATGAAATGTGCTACATAGACTTAGGGTTGCAAATCCTAATACCGATGACGTCCCCATGAGCCCGTAACCAAAACAAGACTATTTACCTTTGCCCCGCACGTTGTTATAGTGGTAACAACAAATTTTAGAATATCGTAACACCCCTTGGTCCATCCGAGTTGACGCTAATCAACCGGGGGTGGGTCCCCATCAAGGACCGATAGTACTATCCCCATATTCTACGGCTTCATTTCCCTGAATTAATGGTTACAGTTAACTGCGGAGACTGCACGTCCCACTAGACTTTTCCGTTACCCATGTGCCCATCTTATGTACCATTTCAAGTTTCCACAGTTACCGCACATTTTAATACTCATAACTTTCAGTTCCCTTTTTACCCACGTACGATTTTATAAAAGCATTGTAACTTCACAAGTTTTTCATAAACTTTGTTATGCTTTAAAATAAACAGGTTTCTCATAAAACAAGCATGTCTTCCCCCGAAAACATTTACAAAACAGTAAAAAATGGGGTCATGAACTCACCTGGTACCACGGCTAAAGTGCTAACAACAAAGTCTGAACTTCGACTGACTTCCTCGTGCCCTAATTATCAACAAAGGACACCTTAAAGTCTAACGCAAATAAGCCTAGCTCACAACTCGGCTAAAAGATAGTTTATCCAACTATCTGGACTCGTGGGTAATAACCCGAGTCTTGCGAGTTTTAACTCGTCGAACCGATCGTGACTTAAATATGTTTAACATACGACATAGTATCCAAGTTGTGCACTTGTTACTTGTTGCGCGTAAACCATGTTGGACTAATACTACGAAACGTTAACTTATCCTGAGCCTTAGCTCGTCTAGTTAGTCGGATAAATGCATTTGTGTTGTATGTTTATTTTTAGGAAAATAGACTTTGCAAAATATAATTCTTGTTGTTAATTCCCAATTAATAACAAATGCTACATTAATTCCCAAAATCCATCATTTAAAGTATTCAAAACTTTGTTTTGCATAAAGCTTTCCCAAGTAAATAAGACGTTTATATATTTTTGAATACGAACAATAAACATTATTTAGTTATCAAAAACCTTTGGAAACTCGTCATACTTGACGTTTAGCAAAAACTACATATGTTTGTTTTCTAAACATTGTCCGGGATTCACTTATTATTGTTACAAATATCTTTGTCAAACCGTCGCGATTTTATATAAATACCTTTATTAAGACACTTGGAAGCTCATTTATAAAAACATACACAACCATATTAACTTAGTCGTGCTTCGGATTTTATAAAATTTTAGCAGAGTTTCCTCTATTTTTGTATGAACCAGACAACACAAGTCGTCTACAATAACCCAAAATCAATTTCCAACACAAGACAAACAAATCTATTTATCCGCAAATTTCAAATCAAACGAGACTTTATATGTTTCAATAACATTTATACAAGTTACCTATTTATATAAATATACATATATACACATATAGTCCAACCAGTTAGTTCGATATACAATATTACTTAGTCACGATTTATTATCCACTAACCATTCATCCGATTTATACCTCTCGTTTAACACTTTATCGGTTCGTTCACGAGTTAAATTATTCGTATTTATATATTTATAGTTATAAATAATACGAAAATAATAAATACGGATTATTTATTATACCGAGATTACGCACGCGTGCGCCTCGTACGTCATGTTGACTGCACTCAAAGTTTGACCAGTTTGACCGCGCGTTGACTGAGGCTTACCATCCAGATCTGACCCGAACCGCATAGATCTGACCCGAACCGCACGGATTTGAAGAGATCTGGTCTACGCAATTCAAACCCGACCTTAAACAACCATCACAAATCGGATCTGACTGAGTTGACTCGGTTTGACCGAGTGTTGACTAGCTTGATCGTGCGTTGACCAGACGCGAACCAACCAGATCTGGCCCGAGCCACCCGGATTTGACCCGGACCACATAGATCTGTGACTGGAGCCTTGAGACCTAACCAAAACCCACAAAGGAACGACAACCAGACCCGTAGCGAACCCGAGGAACAAAAACCCAACCTGCAGCCCCGAACCCACCATCAACAACCGCCATTTCGTACAACTCCCACCTTCCGCCGTCACCCTTCACCACGAGACTACCACAACCACTGTCGTGGACCACTATTCGAGGTCTTGATCATCGAACACAGACCAAACCCACCAAAATAATCACCACCTAAAACCCGTCAAGCCCACTGCAACCAAGTTTCCCACCTTAACTCAACCCGATCGAGCCTTCATACCCTGAAATAAGCAGTCCTGCACCACCATAATCATGATCGGGACGATCAGCAGCCATGGCCACCGCCATGGTGGCCGCTGCCGGCTGTAACTCGTGACAGAGAGAGAGCTGCGAGGAGAGAGAGGGCAGAGAGAGAAGAGCTTTAGGGAGAGAGTGAGGGTTTGATGGCGGCTGACAAAATGAAAGGGGAAGAAGAATGAGGCATTTTATAGTTAGGGTTAGGGTTAGGCAGGTGTATACCGTGTATCAAACTCGTTTAAGTGTAAAACGTTTCGGTTTTATTTTAGGTTCGATGATTTATTATAAAAATTAGTCGGTTTTATTCGAATTTAAAAATATAACTAAACCGAGCAAATATAACGTTATTTTCGATACCTGACACGTACGTTTGACGCACGCGTTTAAATCGCGTTAATTAATTCGGTCGCAGTTTCCTTCCTTTAAACGACCCGATAACTTACGAAATTTAATAAATAATTATTTCTAAAGGTACGATTGCAGTTAAAACTACATCGGACGTTTATCGGAATTTGCCGGTTGTCACATGGGTACTATGTCGTATGTGAACACATGAATTATGAGGAGTCACGATCGGTTCGTTGAGTTAAAATACTTAAGGACTCGGGTTCGTACACACGAGTCTAGATAGTTGAATAAACTATCTTATAACCGGAAAATAAGCTAGGCTTATATATGATAGATTTTTAAGGTGTCCTTCGTTGGTAATTAGGACACGAGGAAGCCGGTCAAAGCTTCAATCTTTGTTTTCTAGCTAAGCAAGGAAATCAAGGTGAGTTTCACGACCCCTTTTTACTGTTTTTGTTTGGGGGAAAGATATGTTTTGTCAAATGTTTTTTTACATGTCAAATGTTTTAAATGTCAAATGTTTTACATGACAAAATGTTTTCAAAAGTTAAAACGTGATAAGTGGCATGATGAGTACTTGGGTTTTGTTGTTTATACACCACTCGGGGTGAGTCCTCGCTACTGTAACCATTTACTCGTGTGTTGTGTGTGTGTTAAAATCGAGAACCAAAGGAATATTTGGATAGCGCTATTGGTGTATAGTTGAAAGAATTTAGCTAAAACAGGATGTAATGATCATACAAGAAACAAATCCAGGTGCGGAAACCCTAGACATGAACAAAATGATAATATCCAAATCAAAACACGTAAAACATCATTTTAAACATCATTTCATAGATTAACTTCTTTAAAACTTGTTTACAAACACTTGACACGTTAATCTAAGCCTCACACACACAAACTCAATCTGGACCTGAACCTGACCTCTCAACACACACTTTCTAAAACTCTCTCTTACTTGAAAAACAACAAAATCTATTTATAGATACTGCAGGTTCGCCCATATTGATGGTGCGAATGTGGACATAGTCCACATTCGCCCACTTCCATGGTCCGAACCTGGTCTTCAGGTCTAGTGTCTTCCACATTCGTCCATAGCATATCTACCTTCGCCCAGTCTTTATCACCTTCGCCCATATCCATCTACATTCGACCAAACAGAAACATCTACTAACATATGTTAAAAGCTAATCCAATCACTAGTCGCAATACGTGCATCTACAAACTCCCCCTCGACTATTGATTGGATTGTCTTCGTTCTTCGTCCATGATCTTGTTCAGAATCTTGATTCTCAGTTGCTTTTTCTGATCTTTAGTCATTTCAGGCTCAAGCTTACGTTTCACAGGTTTAGGCACTTCAGCCATCTTCACCATCTTACCCAGCTTAGTAGCTAAGTTGCTTCCGGAGTTTATGTCATAAGCAAAACAAACTCCAACAACTTGCTGATACTTCTTAGCCTGATCTGCATCATTGGGATCACAATGAATCGGATTGTAGAATAGCATGATGATATCTTCAAACGTGCAATTAATCAACCACATAGGATCAAATACATAAACATTCTTGTATTTGTCCTTTCCATCTCTCAGCACGATCACCGCCTCTGCCTTCCTCCAATCATAATACCAGAATATGAAATCAGCACTGAAGTGTTGAGGTAAAGGCATCAATGGAATTTTCTTCATCACTTCAGGTGCTTTATAAATCAAGGTCACCCTTTTTCTTCCTGTTCTCGGATCAATATCTCGATGAACTTTCCTTCTAGGATACTGTGGCTTGAACATGCTCCATTTAGTTCTACTTTCCCAAACCAAACGATCAGCAAACCAACCAACAGCCGTACTATTAACAGAAGCTCCAGTCATAGGGAATCGGCAAATGTCTCTGACCGCCCAGTACGGTAGAGTTAAAAGATCATGAAATCTGTAGAAGTACAAGATTTCTGATTCCCATTTGACTGCCAAACATTTCAATCTCCCCAGATACTTCCAACCAAGAGCTCTTCCTTTGAACTTCTCGTTATGATATCTGTAAAAACCACCTTGAGCTTCAGGCTTTGGTCGTTTGTCATCAGTTTCCTTCAGCTTCTTTAGTAAAGTCTTCAAATCATCATTCTGATTTGAAGGTTTCTGCTGATCAGTACCAAACACCTTCTCTACAAACTCCTCACTCCTCTTCTCTGCTTTCTTTCTAGCCAGTCTGTTTGGTATCTCAGTGAAGTTTGGGAAAACCACATTCTCATCATTCTGCCTGAAATATTGTGGATATTCTTCATGTGTAATATCCTCAATCTCAATCTCTTCCATCTCAGGTGTCTGTTTATCATCAGAATGAGTTCCAATCTCCTTTTCAGGAAGATCTGGAATCATTTGATCCATCATTATCTCCTCCAAAGACTTCCTTACTCGCTGTGCAACACCCTCCAAAATCTCCTTAGCAACAGCAGCAGGTACTTCACCTTCCTCCAAGTCTGGATCATTATATTCAAGTTCATACCTCATGTCTTCCGTTTGGAAGATTTCAGCAAACTTGCCTGTGAACTCAATGGTCCATTCTCTTCTTTCAAGCATATCTCTGTAAACTTTCTTCATATCATCATTCAACGATCTAACCTTCTCGTTCCAGAAAATGCTTTCATCTGAGTCTACATTCTCACCTCCTTTCTTTTTCTTCGAACTAGACTCTCCAGCATCTTTCTTTGGCGTTCTCTTTTCAAATGTAAACTTACTAGTATCATCTCCCCCATCATCATCATCACTCTCATCATCATTATCATCATCTTTACTACCTGATCCCTCCGCATCATCATCATCTTTGTCATCTTTCTTACTATCATCATCAGAACTCTCTTCTGATTCATCATCATCCTCCTCATCATCCTCTTTCTCCTCATCAGAAGGCTCATAATCCACTTGTTCTTCCTCTTTCTCCTTATCTTCCTCACCCTCCTTCAACTTCGGGGCTTCTCCGTATAGCTTATCCAACAAATCACTTAGACGTTTATTTTCAGTCATAAGTTCTTTGTTGTCAGCTTTAACAATCTTAATCATTCTACGATTCCTGTTGCACTTAACCTCAAGATCCTTATTTTCCTCTTCAAGTTGTTTCACTTTCTTTTCGATCTCATCTTGGTTAGTTTTAGATGCAACAACAATATGTAGCATTTTCTCCTCATTCTGTTTGAATTTGCTAATCTCAGCTTGTTGTGCTACAATCATCTTCATCATATCATCCATTCTTTTGTTAACCTGTTTCATCACATCATCCGAAACAGTAACTTTCTTTGACTTGGATGTTTCATCTTCTTTAGCCTTCTGCTTTTGAGGATTCTTAAACATTTCCAGCACATTATCCAATGCAGTATTAAAATCATCAACTGGTAATGCTTCAGCTTCCTTACTTTTCTTTTGCTTCTTAGCCACTGGTGAAGATAGCTTAGATGATGTACCTGCGTCAGGTAACTTCTTGCCTTTAAGCAACTGTGCAATCTCTTTTTCTCTCAACTGTTTAGTACTCGACTTCTTTGCCATTGACTTATGCTTTGGTTTCTTTAAATTCACAACCACAGTCTCACCTTCTTCAAGCTCATCAAGATTCACACTTAAACCTTCATCAACATTAGCAGTCTTCTTTTGTGAAACTTCTTCAATAGTCTTATTCAAAGATTCAGACTCACCAACCATAGTGGCCTTACGCTTGGTGGTCTTTACTCTCTCTTCCTCTGAATCCCACTGCTCATCAACTTCTGTTTCTTCCGAATCCACAGAATCTTCATCAACTAGACTCGTGCCCTTTTTTGCAGTCGTCTTCTTTCGAGCACCCTGTTGCTTAGAACTTCCTTGATCAATCTTTGCCTTACCCTTCCCTTTGGCTCCGGCATTAACTACTTGTCTCTTCCTCTTAGCGTTTGCATCAGCATACACTAATGGATCATCATTATCCGAATCACTGTTATCGTGCCTTGCTTTGTTCTTACCAGGATCAGTGTAACCCTGATTAGCCAAAGCACCAAATAATCTCCTGTGAGGTGGCTTTTCATTGTCCGGCACACCTTTATAGCCCTTCATTCTAACAATTGTTCAAATGTTCATGTGATCTTGACCTAGAATCATGGTCGGATCCTTCTTCAAATCAGGATACTTATGGTCAAAGATCATCATAAGAAACCTCGGATATAGCATAAACTGCTTCTTCTTCAAGCCTTTCAGCATCTCAAGCATATGGTCCAATATCATACCAGATACATTGAATGGTTTGTTAAGTGTTAACGCAACCATCAATGAACTTAGACTCTTCCTCATAACATCATATCCACCGCTCACACACCCGAATACATGGATGATCACGTGTGCGAAATACTTGAACTGCACACTCAACTTTCCTTTATGCATCGAACCATCAGTGATAGGACCCTTATATTTCATCCTGAGAAAACAAGCTCTCTGCTCAGTCCAGGAAAGCTCTCTGGGATCAGTACTCGTCTCAAACTTTATCTGTAAAGCTTCTCTGATATCTGCTTCAGTCAAAAACATCTCCATACCCTGAATCTTGCTTCTGATAATAGTCTGATCTTCCCAGAAATCATATCTAGCATTCCTGTAAAAGTCCTCCACTATGTCTTTGTAGATTATGGTTGGTGTGGCTAAGGTATGAATAATACGGCTTCGCCTTAAAAACTCCACAATACCAGAAAATTCAGTATTCTTCTCTACATCTCCCACATACGCACAGCAATTGTGTGTTGGTTCAAACGGCCATCCTTGTGGAATGTTTTCAGCTTCTGGTACAGGATATGGTACGATATTCTCCACTGGTGCTTCAATATTTTCAGGTTTCTCAGCCATTTGCACATCAAAGATCAGAAAAATTTGTCAAAATACAAAAACGACAAAAATTACAAATTTTAAGTTTTTCAGTTTCCACATTCGCCCACTTATTCATGGTCGAATGTGGATCCTTTAGGTACAAAAGTAGTTATGTTGGTACGAATGTGGAGATATTCTGATTAAAAAACACATTCGTCCAAATACAGTTACATTCGCCCCAAATTTCTACATTCGCCCGTTCATTTATGGACGAATATGAAACATAATATCCCCAAAATTTGAAAATTTGCCAAAGTTGTTATTAGACTCTGATTTTGATTTAAACACAACCTAATATGGCCGACTAACCTTCGTATATCATCAATTGTAAAAATGATTCAATTATTATCTGTTTTTAATAAGAATTAGGGTTTAGATCGTTCAATCAATCAATTAATCTTCTAAACATGTTAAAAACCTAATTCTTTGTAATATCTCCCCCTAAAACATATAATGATTGAATCCTTAACACAAACAGCCATTATAATCAGTCCAATAAGTCCAGATGAAGAACCCTAGAGTTCGTAACCCTAAAACTCAAATTTTGATCTGTTTTGGAAACCATTACCTGTAAAATTTAGTGCAAAAGAGTCAGGAATCAACAAGGATCAATAATCAAAGGCAAAAGAAAACGTAGCAACAAGTCCTCTTTAAGTTGAAAATTTTTGAAAAAATGCAGAATGATAGGTCGAACCTGTGTTTGGCTATATAAAGAGTTTACATTCGCCCGTTTCTTCTGGACGAATGTGGTATTATTTCACATTCGCCCCAAACCAATGGTGCGAATGCAAAATACTTACCCGAAGGTGAAAAGTTGTTATATAAAACCCACTTTCGCCCATAAGGAAAACGTACGATGTAAGATTTTTCCACATTCGACCCATTTAAGGGGCGAATGTGAAATGGAAAAATCTGAAAATTTTGCCAAATCACGAATTCGAATCCCGTTCAACATTTTTCAATCCGTTAAGTCTTAAAAACTCATTATTTCACTTTTAGATTGATACAAAGTCCAGATGGTTTCATCAAATCTCAGAAATTGACCATCAAACACCGTCGGTTATCTAAAATAAAGCAGAAATGCAAAACTTTTGGTTTTTCTGAAATTTATATCAAAACACACCTAAAATCTTCTTGGATTTTGTATCTTTTTGACAATAAAGGTAAAATGCAACAATGTAAACAAAGCAGTAAACATTTTGTGATGTCCGGTAAGAGGATCATATCAGTTGTTTGAGAAATCTGAGCACAGCGTTGATCTTTTTGGTTAATATTATCAGTAGAAACAGTATGTGACACGGCAATTGCTGATATTGTGGTCCACTTAAGCTCACATGCAGACTATTACGCAATGCTTTAAAATGATACGAGTTAGGTGTATTAGACTAACACATTGTGGTGCCCACACACACGACATACTCCCGTATCAAGTAATTGCTCAAAGCTTCGTCGTAACGCGTGATTATGCCAGAGTTATCCGTTAAATTTACAAAGTATATAGCACAGAGGTGTACAGGTCAGCAAATGAATGCAGCAGAGTAACATGTGCATATATACTAGGTTGAGGCTGATATCAACTACTGATTTGCATCAGTAAGTCAATACGATGTAATTATGATCTTTGATCAATAAAAACATAAAGTTCCTCAATTCGGTAACTTCCAGTTTTGGCATTTAAGCTCTTTTTAGCAAATATTCTGATGAAACTAGGTCCGTAAATCAATACGACAAAAGTTTAATCAGAATATCCCAGATAACCATAACATAACGACCCGAAACCTCAGATTTTGGCAATCCTATCAAACGAAATTTCGGTACTAAGACCATATGCCCATGAGGTGTTCAGCCACAAACGCGTAGTTCGTTATGTTTGTATCACTAATGCACGCAATTTTTAGTCTACGAAGCCTATCAGCACATCACACGTAATCAACACACGCCTCATATTTCTATACATATCTTTAGCCTGTGTCAGATCCCCACTGATGTACTATCATTTCCTCTTTTTAACCTGGAAATCATTTTTGGTTTTTCTAGTTTTTAGGTCTTTTTGATTTTTCCATGTTTTTGGTTTTTCTGATAAAAATGACTCCCCCTAAAATGTAAAACATATTTTTGGGTTTTTTTTAATTTTTTTGAAAAACAATAAAAACTTTAAAGAAAATGTTAAAACTAAAAAGCGATAAACCGAGGTGCTGATTAGTCCTGTTTTTCCTTTATGTTGTTGACTTTTAAAAGATATTCAAAGCGGGATCTGTCAAAAGCTTTAGTGAACAAATCTGCACGTTGATAGTCAGTATGGATTTTGACCATATCTATCAATTCTTTAACGTAACAATCACGGATAAAATGGTATTTAATCCGGATATGTTTCGCTTTAGAATGATTGCCCGTATCTTTAGTTAATGCGATCGCGGCTTCATTATCACAGTGTATAGGGGTTTTAAGAAACTGCAAACCGTAATCCACCATCTGCTGTTGCATCCAGAGCACTTGCGAACAACAACTCGAGGCTGCAATGTACTCGGCTTCACAGGTAGACAGCGCGACCGAAGTCTGCTTCTTACATTGCCAGGTGACTAACCTGCTCCCTAAAAACTGGCATCCAGCTGTAGTGGATTTGCTATCCTTGTCACAACCGCCCCAATCTGCATCACTAAAATCGATAAAATCAAAATCATCATCATTAGGGTACCAAAGTCCTCTCGAGGGACAACCTTTCAGATATCTAAGGATACGCTTGACCGCCGTCAGATGACTTTGTTTCGGCTTCGATTGATAGCGAGCACAGAGACACGTTGCGAACATAATATCTGGCCGAGATGCGGTAAGGTACATCAGAGATCCGATGATTGCTCTGTATGTAAATGGTTCCGTCAGCTCCCCCTTAGCGTCCACTCCAATCCCATGATTGGGTTGAATCGGGGTATCCATCGGCTTGGAATCCTCCATCTGGAACCGGCTCAAGACTTCGGATACGTATTTCGTCTGGTGAATGAAGATCCCCGTGGGTCTTTGGTCCACTTGCAAGCCTAGGAAAAACTGCATCTCCCCCATTGCACTCATCTCAAACTTTTCCTGCATGACAGTTTCAAACTCCCTGCATAAAAGTTCGTTAGTTGAGCCAAATATTATATCATCAACGTATATCTGCATTAGAAGCAAATCATCCCCTGATTTCATCGTGAATAGGGTGCAGTCGACGAGTCCGCGCTTAAATCCCTTTGCCATGAGGTATGTACTCAGCTCCTCGTACCACTATCTTGGAGCCTGGTGCAGTCCATACAAGGCTTTGTTCAGCACATAAACCTTATCCCGGTGGATAGGGTCTTCGAAGCCTGGTGGCTGCCCGACATAAACCTCTTCTTTGACTTTCCCGTACAGAAATGCGCTCTTGACGTCCATTTGATATACCTTGAACTTCTTATAGAAAGCAAACGCAAGAAACATCCGAATTGCCTCAATGCGTGCTACAGGAGCATAGATTTCGTTATAATCAATCCCTTCGATTTGATGGAAACCCTGTACGACCAATCCGGCTTTGTTGCGAACTATCACACCACGATCATCCTTCTTACACTTAAACACCCATTTGGTGCCGATCTTCTTTCTTCCAGGCGGTAAATCAGTGAGCGTCCAAACCCCCAATTTCTGAAATTGTAATAACTCCTCCTGCATTGCTTCAACCCAGGCGTCCTCCAGCAAAGCGTCCTTGTATGTCCTTGGCTCGACCTGAAACACATAACATGCAAACGACCAATCATTTTGACTACCAGATTTTTGTATTTTGGCATATAAAGCTAAAGCACCAAAACTCTCTGGCGAATTAACACTTCGCAGCTGCCCTCTTGTCATCACACTGCTTCCAAGATCACCGATAACTTGCTCCAGCGGGTGAATACGATGAATCCGAGATTCCGGATGTTCAGGTACAATAACTCCCGTCTGAATAGTCAAGTTCTCTACAGCATCCAGATCATGACCCGTGTTAGACGATGAAGCAACATCTGGAGTTGGAGTTGGGTTCACTGGCGGTGCCTCTGGTTCTGTTGCGTGTTCAAGAATAACTTCCTCAAATTCTCCATCATCTTCTGATTCTGAAGTATCTAAAGTTGTAGAAGCCTCTTGAAACACTTCTTCCTCCGGTACAGGAACATTGGTATCATTAGAAGCTGGTGGGGGGTTTACGGTGATCGGACGTACCAACGATGAAGTCGCCGCGTTTTCACACTCGTAAAGTAATCTGATAACAGCTTCTTTAACCAAGCTATCTAGATTGAATGATTCAAAGAAATCTTTGTAATCAAACATCCAATCAGGACCAATCCCTTGCACATTCTGAGTATACCGTTGAACTTCTACGTTAGCCCAATCCTCCACCTGACGAGTTCGCTTGTTGTATACCCGTTTGAGCGGGGTTGCATATCCAACAAAGTATCCATCTTCAGCTTTAGGACTAAACTTCTCACTTGGATTCAACATCGTGCATGGTGCCCCAAAAGGTTCTAGATACTCTAAGTTCGGCTTTCGTCGGTGTAACAGCTCATAAGAAGTTTTTCCAAACTTCTTCACCGTTAGAACCCGATTGAGTGTATAGTTTGCTGCATAAATCGCCTCATTCCAGAACATTACTAGAAGATTTGAGTCTGCAAGCATTGTTCTAGCCGCTTCAATTAGAGTCCTGTTTTTGCGTTCAGCAACACCGTTCTGTTGTGGGGTATACGGAGCCGAATATTCATGATGAATTCCTTTGTTTTCACAAAGTTCATCCATCTTTGCATTTTTGAACTCCGTCCCATTATCACTCCGAATTCTCTTGATCTTTAGATTGTAGAGATTTTCCAATCGAGTGAACAGATCACTTTCAAGTTGTTAAAAGTGTCACTTTTATGCTGCAAACACATCACCCATGAAAATCTTGAGTAGTCGTCAGTGACAACTAAACAGTAAAGCTCCCCAAGATGACTTTTGCGCTTGACAGGTCCGAATAGGTCCATATGCAATCGCTCAAGTGGCATCTCAACAGAGTTAACTTTCTTCACTTTGTGGGATTGTCTGTGTTGCTTCCCCTTCTTACAGCTCACGCACTTGTCATTCAAATGGAAATGCTTCACATTTACTCCATCGACAAGTCCATTCTTTACAAGATGATTCATTTTTCTCAGATGAATGTGCCCCATTCTTCGGTGCCACATTATCGATTCCTTCCCGGTCGCCTTTGATAGAAAACATGTTATTTGCCCCTGAGATGTCATTGCCTTGGACATATCAAGAATATAAAGGTTGTTGACGCGAGGTGCCTTCAACATTACCCACTCTTTTGGAATTTTGAAACCTGGTTTGAGAATGTAGCAGGATTTGTCATCAAAATAAACAGTAACTTGTTTGTCACAGATTTGACTGACACTCAACAGATTATAATCGATCTGCTTCACATAAGAAATCCTCTCAAAGCTCACAATCCCATTACTAACACTTCCTTCCATAGTGATATATCCGCCTTTGTTCCCGGCAAATGCAACATATCCACCATTAATATTCTTCACATCAAACAATAACGCGAGATCCCCGGTCATGTGGCTTGAAGCTCCACTATCAACAATCCAAAGACTGCTAATAGGGCCGGCTGAAGCTCCCTGCACACATCAAGTAAAACAATTAGTTCTTTCGGGGGACCCAAGCCTGAGTGGTCTTGGGTCTTTGAATATCATCGTTCAAAGAAACATTCACTTCAGTACTTTGTTTTGGAACAACCTTTTTAGGATCATTCAAAACATTTTCCATTTTCTCATTTGATTTTGAAGTTGAGGCACCTGGGAGAACCATTTGGTGTCCAAGATTGTTCAGATCGTTTCAAGATACGAATCTGAGATTTTGGTGTCTCAGTCGTTTTCTGAACATTGTTTGCAAAAGACACTTTCTTGGTTACCTTCTCTGACTTAACAGATTTAGGTCCAACATTTGACTTGACACTGGGTTTTGGTGGAACCCTTTGCCTATCATTTGTTGTGTTCACCACTGGTTTTCTCCATGAATTTTCCATAGCAATCCGGTTTCTACGATCATACTGAAATGGACGATTGTTCCTCGTATGATAAAAATTGTTTTGATTATAAAATTGTTGTTGTTGAGGAACAACACGTCTATGTGGTGGAACGTAATGATCAACCGATTTCCTCATGGAATGCCTAACTTCAACTTCGTGCCTCTTATGTCTTACATACCGGCAGTGAGCAAGTAAATGCCCTCTCTCCCCGCATTTAAAGCATGCACGGTATTCCTCAAAAACATTTGGAGCATTCGGTTGAGCAAATGATCGAACAGGATATTGATCATTATACTGTTTGTTCCTCAAACTCTCAGGGAGTGGCCCTTTTGAGTAAGCAGGCTCATGAAAACCGTTTGCTTTGTTTTTGGGTTTAATAAACTCTGTGACATGAACCTTTGGTTCTTGAGGAACATCCAAATACAATTTCTTTAAAATTGCCGGTGGAATCTCATTAGTTCTCTCATGTTTTGGAAACCAAATAGTGCTTTCTTGCCAAATTTTATCAATTTTAGCATAGTTAGCAAATTTAATTGGATATTCCTCGTCAGGGATGATCTTATCGGATCCTTCCATCCGATAAAACACCTTGACTGGTTTGTCACTTGGTTCATTCTTAACTTCCTTCTTAATTTCATTCTTTTCAGACTTTTTCTCACGATGTGCGTTAGCCATCGGATGCACATGTTGAGATGATGACACTGGTTCGGTAGTAATGATGTGATTTTCTTTTGGAATTTCACATGCATTAGCACTTTGGTAACTACCAGAGTCATCACTCTCTGAGTCTGAATCAACATTTTCAACTGTAACATCTTTATCATTTAAACCTAAAATCGGCCTCACATCGGAATAAGGATCACCAATACTCGAAGTATTAGATTCATTTTCCGATGATGAGTCTGATTTTACCAAACTCTCCGGTGTCACTTGATGACAATTGTGATTTGCAAAGAGCACCGGAGATGGCACAGACTTATAGTTAGTGGTTTGATCATCAATGATGTGGTCTACAACATAAGCAATGTGCATATAACTCTCCAATTTCTTATTGACTTTCTCAGCAAAACACTTAATGGTGGCCATTTCCAACTTAGTATTCTCAATTTCATTTATATAGTTATTAATGGCTAGTTGTTTTAATGAAAGAGTATTTTTAAGGTCGGAAATGTCCTTTTTATATCCATCAAGTACTTTGTTGAAAGCAATCAATTCTTTGCGAGAAGATTGACAGTTGATGATAGCACTATCACGTTGAACGCGAAGTTCTTTGTTTTCCTCTGTCAATCTATCACAAGTTCCACAGTATTTATCACTAGTAACATCAGTGCTAGATTCAGAACTTACCTGTTTAGGAGGATCTGTCATGGCCATCAAAGCAAAATGAGCTTCCTTTCCAGCGAAAAACTTAGAATAATCAATCCTGGTGAAAGCATCATCAGCAATGCACGACTTCCTCGTCTTTAGAAAATCTGCTTCTGCTAGCAACTGATCAATATCATCATCCAAAGATGTAACACTTGCCTCTGTGTCTGATTCACTGTCTGAATCTGAATAAACAGACTCACACTCCTCAGGAACATCAGAAACCGTGTCAATCACTACTCCAGAACTTGCTTCCTCAGCTTGAACTTCAACAGGTTCAGTCTCCACTTTTACCTCTTCCACAGATTCATCAACTTCATTCTCAGTTTCTTCATTCTTATCAACTATCACCGACTCCTCAGTATCAACCTGTCGAGCAACACAAGCCATATTCCCACCAGTTGTGATCTCCTCAACACCAATTTGCATCCCAAACCAGTCAAACCTTTCATTCTGCTGGATCACCAGAGCTTGATTCTGATTGGTATTTTGTGTCTGCTCATTTGGTGTAGTGATCGGTATAACTGTTCTGTTAGTGTTGTTTGGTGATTGGTTTTGATTCTGGTTGGTTGTGTTTGGTTGTCTGTTTTGGTTGTTGTTTGAGGTGTTTTGTCGGTTTTGGTAATTGTTTTGGTTTTGATAGTTGTTGTTACTTTGGTAAGAAACTTGGTTTTGGTTTTGTTGTTGACGAGTCTGGTAGTTTGAGTTGAAAGGATTTCCGTTACCTTGTTTCGGTGGCTGAGAGCATTCTCGTTTGAAGTGACCCTTACCTCCACAATTAAAACATGTCACTTTCTCCTTGTTGAACCCGTAGGTTGTATTTGGAGAAGTTCCCAAATCAGTCCTACCCGTCTTTTCAATAAACTCAGTTGCCCTTCTCATTATACTAGCAAAAGCCCACTGAATGTCAATTAGTTCCATCTCCTCTTTGTCAATCTGTGCATAGTCTTCATTGGTCAAGTTATTGTTCCCAATTTGACTTGCAACCAACCAGTTATAAGATGAAACCATTGCAGAGACTAATGCAATATGTTGCTGAGCAACTTCAACAGTCACATTTCCCAAATTGGAAGTCTCCAAAACCACCGGTTGTTGATTGGGTTGATTCACTTGATTCATGTATTGTGGTTGTTGAGGTGGTTGTTGTGATTGGCTTGCAGTGTAGAATGCTGCTTGCTGCATTGAAGAGAATGGTGAAATGTAGGAGTTAGTGTATTGTTGTGGTGGTGGTGTGTATGATGGTTGTGAGTAGGATGAGGTTTGTGCAATGTAGTTGATGGTTGGTTTTGGTGGTTCCACGACACTAGAAATACAAGCAATATGAGGTGCCACTGTTCCACTAGCATTTGAGTTTCCAACTTTCGTTGAAGTACCACCATATTATAAATCTGGATTTTGAGGAATCTGAGATCTTTTGGCTTTTCTCTTCTCCTCAAGCTCTTTGTTCTCTAGCTTCTGTACAAACTCGTTGATAGTCCAAAACCTATAAGCATCCTTCTCTTTGAGAACTTCAACATGCTGATCCCAGTACGGTGGTAAAGCATCTGCAAACTTGTCCACCAGATCTGTCATTGGAATCTGTATACCATAACTAGACAATTCAGTTAGTAAATGACAATATCTAGGAGTCAACTCTTTTAATGTCTCATTTCCAACATAAGTGAAATTCTCAAACTCTTTTCTCAGCTCCTCCATCCTCAACCTTCTCGTCTTTTCATTCCCATCATGACGATTCTTGAGCACATCCCATAACTGCTTCGATGTCGTGCACGTTCCAAACTGATGTAGTAGGTCGTTTGTGATCGCCTGAGTCAACTGGGAGTATGCTTTCTTCTCCACAGCAAATTTCTTTTTCTCCTCGTCTGACATGCTCTCCAAAGGAACTGGTTCACCGGTGTTCTCCAGAACTGGTGCAGTATAACCTTTAGCTATCATTTGCCATGCCTCTGCACCCTCCATACCCATGCCTTCCAGATGGATCTTGAATTTCTTCTGCCATTGATTATATTCCTGCATCTCCATAAGCTTGGGTGGACGATTCCCGCTACCTGAAGATAAGTCATTTATTAGTGTAGAAATGGCATTGGTATTTTGAGTATTTACCACCGCGGCTGCGACTCCCCAGTAGTCTGTCACAGGTTGTGGTGGAGGTGCAACACTCTGAGGCATCGAGCTAGTCATCGCTATGTAATTGATCGGTTGCGAAGACTGAGTACTCGTTTTCTGGGCTGCCACTGTCCATGGGTCCATCACTTGCTGCTGTTGTTGTGTCGTTGCTGGTCTCGGTGTGGTCGGAAAATTCCACATGATGTTCACGAACTTCGAAAATCACCACACTTAGAAGAATTTTCCAAACACAGTCTACGTTCGCCCAAAAATTCTACTTTCGTCCCCTTGATTACACGTTCGTCCAAACAGTGTCACCCGAATGTAGAATAGGAACCAGAATGTAGAATCACATCAACCTCTTTCCACGTTCGCCCGTAAAAACCTACGTTCGCCCGCAATTTTCCACTTTCGCCCGCGCGATTGATCGAAGGTGGAAAATTCTACCCGAATGTGGAAAATATCAACACAACACTCTAGATTCGTCCAAAATAAAGACACTTTCGTCCAAAATTCACTCAGATTCGCCCTAGCAAGGTCAGGTTCACCCACTACAGTCCAGATTCGCCCATTTTCATTTTGAAAAACGGTTACACTTTGAAAAACGGTTATTTTGATCTCTGATTTTCAAAAGTTTATGGATTTGGATGATCTTTATCAGGTTTTGATTCGGAATTGATTTGGAACAACTTTAATTCTTGGAAAACTTGATTTTATCCACAAATTCAACTCGAAATCATTCAAAAACACTCAAAAACCATTTTCAATCAAAAACAGATGAATATTGATCAAAATTAAGTCCAAATCAGCTCTGATATTATCAATTTTTTTATTGTATGATCCGTATGGCTCTGATACCACTTTATAGTTGAAAGAATTTAGCTAAAACAGGATGTAATGATCATACAAGTAACAAATCCAGGTGCGGAAACCCTAGACATGAACAAAATGATAATATCCAAATCAAAACACGTAAAACATCATTTTAAACATCATTTCATAGATTAACTTCTTTAAAACTTGTTTAGAAACACTTGACACGTTAATCTAAGCCTCACACACACAAACTCAATCTGGACATGAACCTGACCTCTCAACACACACTTTCTAAAACTCTCTCTTACTTGAAAAACAACAAAATCTATTTATAGATACTGCAGGTTCGCCCATATTGATGGTGCGAATGTGGACATAGCCCACATTCGCCCACTTCCATGGTGCGAACCTGGTCTTCAGGTCTAGTGTCTTCCACATTCGTCCATAGATTATCTACCTTCGCCCAGTCTTTATCACCTTCGCCCATATCCATCTACATTCGACCAAACAGAAACATCTACTAACATATGTTAAAAGCTAATCAAATCACTAGTCGCAATACGTGCATCTACATGGTGTCTGACAAGGCCCACCCCTAATCGATAGCGTCGATTATGCAACTGTGTATGTCAGGGATGCACGTATTCTGAACTAAGTTGTTATATACCGAGAAACAACTTCTGCTCGCGGGGCATTATTATTAGTCTTGGTTTGGTTATGGGCTCAAGGGGTTGCTCGTCATAGTTTGTGGGAGTTAGCTACTCTCTACAAAGAGTCACTGCTTTGGTTTGTTCTAAACATGTTGTTGTTGTTAAAATGTTTTGTAGTTATGGAACTAAAACCTGTGAACTCACCAATATTTTATATATTGACGTCTTTTTAAATATATCTTTCAGGTAACTAAGTGCTGAACAGGTATACGGCTAGTACGGTGGAATTGGGGATGTCGGACACTGATTGGGGGTTTCATCTATTGTTACCATCGGGTTGGGACATAAACGGAAACACCCCATATTGGAACCTAATGTTTATTGTTTTATGTAATGTTTGAAACAAGGTACTTTTTCGACATCTTAATAAATTGATCTTTTCTAATTAAATATAGTTTGTGCTAATCTTGACTTTGATATGCTTTCGAGCGTTGCGCCACGTGTTTCCGCCATTGGCGCGGTGTGACAGAAGTGGTATCAGAGCCAAGGTTATAGCGAACTAGTATATTTGAAAAATCTAGACTATAACCGGTTTTGGCTCGAAAACAAAAGTTTTCAAAACTAAAACACAACGAACTATTTTTAGAAAAGAAAGAAAATTGTACATGGGTTGTACAAGGGGAAATTCCGACCGACTAGCCATGTGTGTTAATATATAAAATGTTAGAAAATAAGGATAGGAAGATTTATGTTGTGTAGAGATCCGATTTTCTAACTAGGGCTAGTTAATGCATATAAGTAGTACGGATATTTTGCTTATAAAGATGTTGTGTCACGCATCACCTTAGTCTGCACTCTTGCATCGATCGTCGGTACCAGTAAGTAAGATAGACGCGGTGGTCTATGACGAACGCACCCGCTTACCTACGAATGGGATGATCGGAAGGCTTAACCTCTATCGCACTAATGGACGTTGTCGTGTTGTTGATGTTGTGAAGGCGAAGCTAGTCCAGGTCTTTTGTTGTTTGAAGCCTTTGTTTTTGGATCAGGAAGCTCGGAACTAGCGGGCAAAAAGATTACCTGGCAACGCAAATTATCATTACGGGTGCACACGTAATAATAGTTTGGGGTGCACGGTAACCTTGGTGGGCGCTTGGGCCGGGGTTGGTGATCACTCCTTGTCTTGTTTGTTCTTGTTCTTTAGGTTCAGTCTTAGCTTTTGGTTGGCTAACAGGTTAAAAGGGAGGTCTCGTCGATGTCCCTTAATTTTGATCCTAGCTAACCCAATGAGTTTCCTTCAACATTACCTCTAAGGTACGAACACAGAATAGCTCGAACGTCTATTCATATGAGTAATTTGACGTAAACCCTCGCATTGGATAGGAACGGGAGACGATGACTTCCTTGTAGAGGAGTTGAATGCCTCCGCCACAAAGTTGATCATCTTTGTTGCGATGTCTCTACATTTGAGGTGGAGGATTTGATGCAAACTAATTTTTTGTCAATCGATTTAGGGTTTCCGACGGTAGCGCAATGGTATGTGTAGGTCCGCTTTGTATCTCTGATTATCTCTTTTTTTTTGGTATTTTGACTTTCATTTTGTTGGTTCCCTTCTTTGACACTGCAGGACTTTCATATTTCGGGTTTTTTTCAACTTTGATCTTTAACCTAACATCTCTAGGTTTGTTTTCCATGTGGCACAGAAAGAATTTGGGAGGTTACACTGTGGAAGTTGTCATGTAAGGAAAAAGTAGTTATATCCATGTCTTGATTGGGGTTATTTTATGTTATTTATTATATGTCGCAATAAAGAAACGATAGTGTTAATAACTTCAGAGGTGGAAGTTAAGTATGTTCGATGTATACATCACTTGCATTTTTTATTAATTTACTTGAGGTGAATCATCGAGTTGGACATATTATTTTCATCCTTTTTATGGAGGACAGGTGGAAAAGAAACCTGGGGAGAAGTAAAAAGCATATGGGCAACAGTGGTGGGACAAATGATTCAAACTTCAAAAGTTGCACGTGTCACTATATATGAAATCTACATGTGGGAAGATCACAACCATTTGAAAGTGGATTATTGTGGGTTGGGGTACGTCTTCTTTGCTCGCAGGATGCATTCATGCAATGAAAGCTTGGTTGTCGCTGCAACGCGCGACGCAACACAAATCACCAGCAATTATCTTCTGTTCGAGTCGTAGTTGAATGGTCATGTAAGCAACTCCTTTAGGCTAATTGCAGGGTAAAACAAATAAGAAAAGTAGTCTATTGTATTAAAAAAATATCACTAATTAAATGATTATTGCATATGGATAGATCATTCAATATATAGTATGACATCGTCCAGATGTCAGCTAGGTCGTGTTCCCGGCGCAACGCGCGGGGTAAAATACTAGTTAATATACATTTATAAATAAGGCATATTTAACGGTGTTAACTCGCGAACGAACCGACGGTATAATAAACGATAAAATTGTATATTAAAGCGTGACTTTGTGTTGTTGTTGGACTATACAGTCATATAAATATAAGTGTGAATTATATAATAGTCGAAACGTATAAGTCTCGTTTAGTTTGAAAATGCGGATAACTTGATTGTTGATTTGTATTGGATGTAATTGTAGACAACTTGTGTTGTCTGGTTTGTAAAAAAACAGAGGAAATTCTGCCAAAATTTTTATAAGATCCGAAGCGTGACAAATGTGATATTGTTGTGCGTTCTTATAAATAACTTTCCAAGTGTTTGACAAATGTAGTTTTATGCAAAATCACGACGTTTTTGACAAAGATTATTTGTAACAATAATAGTCAATTCCAGACAATATTTCAAACAAATATATAGATATAGATATAGATAAGGGTTCCGGTACAAAAGGTTGATTTTGTGAGAAGGATAAGAAGCCATGTGAGAGTGACATGTGGCATGGTTTTAATTAAATAAAAAGGGTAATAGGGTAATTTTATAAATAATGAACATTTATGAGGAGAGATTTAAGCACCAAATAATATCACCATTTAAAAAAATCTTTAATTCTTACAAAATAACATCACGATTTAGTATCAGGAGTTTTAAAAATCACATTGTGTTTTACAGGTATACCACAATGTTTGAAGGTATAACACACCTTTTTAAATATTTGTGCTTTAATAATCAACAATACAATTTAAACATTAAAGACACAGACAAGTGTTGTCTAAACTAACTTTTAAGACTATTCAAATTCACTTTGTGTTTTAACCTCAAAATCTGTTAAACAGTTACTTCTGACATAAAACACATAAGCAAAAACATTATACACTAACGCTTATATATAAAACACATAAACAAGAACAATCAGATTTATCTACTAAAAATACAAACTTTTAAACATAAAACACACACCCAAAGAACAATCAGACTATCCCAAAAAAATACGAACTTTTTAATATAAAACACACAACGAAGAACAATCGGATTTTCCCAAAAAAAAAGTACTTTTTAACATAAAACACACAACGAAAGGACTATACTACTATATTGGGTTTTGAAATCAGTGGCTTGCCCTTGAATGTGTTGGCCCCTTCAAATAGCAATTAACTTATTATATTCCATAAAATTAAAGTTAAGCAAAAGAAAAAACAATGTTCGACAAAAGCAGATGGATGTGCCTTGGAGTTAGAATTGTGATGGTTTCAAAAGTAACAATATTATACAATAAAATTGATCTACAATAGAGAAAAAATAGATTAGATCTACAATTTGTGTCGATGCCACTGAAGTAAAACAGAGAGGGAGAGAAAGAGATGAGGCGAGAGAAGAAGAAGATAAAACATAATATGTAGAGGGTGGGTTACTATTATGCTTCGATCGATAGATTTGCAGAGAGAGATGGGAATAACTAAATAACTAGGAGAGAGAGAGCGCTTAAATCTAGGAATTTGTTAAATGATTTTTTTGGTGTGTTGACAACTATACCCTCACAAGCCACAGTTTATTAATTAGATTATAACACAATTTACAATTTTGCCATCCATTTAATCTCAACCATTCATCAACATGATCTAAAGGCCATAATTATTTCTCATTCTCACAAAACACATTCTTTGTACCCTAACTCCACCCGATACATATATATATATATATATATATATATATAGTCTTTTTGTTACCAAGCGTCAAGTATGACGAGTTTTTAAAGGTTATTCGATAACTAAAATATGTTTGTCGTTCGGATTCAATATGCATAGACGATCGATTTCTACTTGGAAAACCTTTTATAAAAAGCGAAGTTTTAAAATTGGTAAAATACTCGGATTTGGGAAAAGATGTAACAATTGTTATCAATTGATTTTAGTAACTATATTACGGTTACTCAAAGTGTATTTTTCTAAAAGAAATTATATAAGGCAAATACATTTATCCAGATTACGAGACGAGCTATGACTCAGGATGAGTTATACGTTTCATAGTAGTAGTCCAACATGGTTTACACGCGAATAGTAACAGGTGCGCAACTTGGGTACTATGTCGTATGTGAACACATGAATTATGAGGAGTCACGATCGGTTCGTTGAGTTAAAATACTTAAGGACTCGGGTTCGTACACACGAGTCTAGATAGTTGAATAAACTATCTTATAACCGGAAAATAAGCCAGGCTTATATATGATAGATTTTTAAGGTGTCCTTCATTGATAATTAGGACACGAGGAAGCCGGTCAAAGCTTCAATCTTTGTTTTCTAGCTAAGCAAGGAAATCAAGGTGAGTTTCACAGCCCCTTTTTACTGTTTTTGTTTGGGGGAAAGATATGTTTAGTCAAATGTTTTTTTACATGTCAAATGTTTTAAATGTCAAATGTTTTACATGACAAAATGTTTTCAAAAGTTAAAACGTGATAAGTGGCATGATGAGTACTTGGGTTTTGTTGTTTATACACCACTCGGGGTGAGTCCTCGCTACTGTAACCATTTATTTGTGTGTTGTGTGTGTGTTGAAATCGAGAACCGAAGGAATATTTGGATAGCGCTATTGGTGCCTGACAAGGCCCACCCCTAATCGATAGCGTCGATTATGCAACTGTGTATGCCAGGGGTGCACGTATTCTGAACTAAGTTGTTATATAACGAGAAACAACTTCTGCTCGCGGGGCATTATTATTAGTCTTGGTTTGGTTATGGGCTCAAGGGATTGCTCGTCATAGTTTGTGGGAGTTAGCTACCCTCTACAAAAAGTCACTTCTTTGGTTTGTTCTGCACATGTTGTTGTTGTTAAAATGTTTTGTAGTTATGGAACTAAAACATGTGAACTCACCAATATTTTATATATTGACGTCTTTTTAAACATATCTTTCGGGTAACTAAGTCCTGAACAGGTATGCGGCTAGTAAGGTGGAATTTGGGATGTCGGACACTGATTGGGAGTTTCATCTATTGTTACCATCGGGTTGGGACATAAACGGAAACACCCCATATTGGAACTTAATGTTTATTGTTTTATGTAATGTTTGAAACAAGGTACTTCTTTTTCGACATCTTAATAAATTAATCTTTTCTAATTAAATATAGTTTGGGTTAATCTTGACTTTGATATGCTTTCGAGTGTTGCGTCACGTGTTTCCGCCATTGGCGTGGTGTGACACTACAAATGTTGTTACCATGTTCAACTTGATTCAATATGTTGTATAAATGTTGTTACCCTTGTAGGTATATTGTACATTGGAATGGGGAAGAACACTATCAGGTTACTACTGGGGTAGGGGTAAATAGTGATTAGTATGTGGTTAACATGAATACAAGAACATGCACATGTAGGGCTTAGGAAATCTCTGGGTTACCTTGCAGACATGCAGTGGCAGCTATTTGGAACATGTCTACACATGCTCCAGGTGTTGGTATACCTGAAACTTTTGTTAGTCCTCTGTATAGTGTTGAGAGGTGGAAAAAAGTGTACAAGTACAAGGTTTACCCAATAAATGGAATGTCAATGTAGCCAAAGTCTCAGGTGACTACACTCATAGTCCCACCCACCTATTTATCATAAACCAATTGGGAGACCCAAAAAGGCAAGGAATAAGTCAACTATGGAAGTTGAAGAGGGCAAGAAGGGTAAGAAAGCTAGGTTTTTAGAGTCAACCTTAGCAACTATCAAGGGCAAAGGTAAGGGTTCAACATCGAAAAGTAACAAGGGCAAGAAAACTTAGGTTTCTTAGTACTTTATGTTGACTGTGGTATGTTAGTACTTTATGTTTGCAGTTTATGATATATGTTGCTGTTTTTCTGAATTGTTTTTGATTAATTGTTATGGGATAATGGGTTGTTAGGTTGCAGTTTATGGTAGGTTAGTGGTTGTCTAAAATGGTACAATGGGTCAAAATGGATGACTTCTTTTTCATAGGTTATGTGGGAGTGGTTTAATGGGATAATGGGTCAAAATGGGTTGTTATGTTGCAGGTTATGTGGGGTAAGTTTGTGGTTTTTGATTTGTATAATGGGTCAAAATGAGTGGGCTGTTTGTTACAAGTTATGTGGTTGTCTAAAAATGGAATAATGGGTCAAAATGGGTTGTTAAGACAAAACATCACATTCATTTTGAGACAACTATTGATATGGGTCAAAAGACAAGACAAGACAAACATCACATTCATAACCATCATAACTATTCCAATTAAACATATATGTCAAAACCTTACATTCATAGCCATCATAACCATTCTAGTCAAACCATTACATTACCATGATAACCACCATTCCAGTCAAAAATTTACATAGCCATAACCTAACTAATACATTAAATTCAAGCCATAATCTAACTAATACATTACATAACCATAAGCTTGACTGAAATTTAAACCACAAAGAACAAAACCCAGCTGCAGATCAACCAATTCTTCAACTTCAATACATCTGCTCGACTTTGCCTCAGGTTCTCTTCAAGCTGATTCCTTGCCCTCAACAAACCGGGGATAACAACTGCTAGACCACCACACCAGCAGAAAACCATGATCGATGACGTGAGGATCTTTTTTAGGGTTTGTTTTGGGATCGATTGTTTTGTCTGGGTGAGGATCAATAATTTAGGGTTTGAAAGAATTTGGGGGAGAAGGCAATATGAATCAGATTTATAATGGTTTAAAATGGGGGGTAAAATTACGTTTATACCCTCACGTGCATTGCACGTGGGGTGACTTAACTGAGTACACTAACTGGGTTAAGTGTAAAGGACAACAATCGTGGCTACTTTTCATATAAAGGATAAAGACTGAAAGTAAAAGTTTTAAAGGATCCAGTCCATAGTTTTGATGTTTATAAAGGACAAAAATTGTAATTTTCTCTTATTATTATTCATTATTATTACCCCTTGCACTTTGTGGCTTGTTTCGAACAAAGGAAAGCATTCATTTGGCACTAGCTAATGCAACAAAGCATCTTGAAAGTTGAAAGTTGGGCATGTTCTAACTCATAAGGATTAGATATTTATATTAAGTGGGTGTGGAGGAAGTCCATCACTTGTGTTGCATTTCTAAATTCACTTGATGAAGAAAAAAAAATGATTTAAAAGGATGTAAAAAAATCATGTTTCACAGTTTTTCTAAGGAGTAAAAAAAAGAAATGAAAGGAAATTTTTTTCTTATTTCCTTCATTTCTAATCCGTCTTAAATTAAAGAGATTTAGAATGAAATGATTTTTTAAACATAAAACACTTATTTTTCTTTTCATTTCGTTCCAACTCGGACATACACAAGTTAATTAAATCTTTTATTTCCACACTCTCTATTTCTCTCCTTAATTCTCTTTCTCTTCTTTCTTTCATTTATTAAACTCGGGAACACAGTGATGGAAATGGAAGAAAAGAAAAGTTTGGTTGTGTTCCAAAGTTTTTTTTAAATGAAGGAAATGGAAGGATGGAAGGAAATGTGTGTTCGATATATTTTGTTTTTTTGGAAGGAAAGGAGAATAAGGGAAAATAATGCAAAATATTATCCTTTTAAATTGGAAAGAAATGGAATGAAAGAATATGTAGGAAAAGAAAGGGAAAGAAATCTCTCCCTTTCTTTTCTTTTCCCTTCTTAAATGAACTCGGGAACATAGCCTTTGGGATGGGTCTCCACATAAGTTGTCACGTCATTCTGTAGCTGACTTATCACCGAAGTGATGGACCTAGGGTGTGAGTGATGGACCTCCTTTTTTTATTTTATTTTTCTTAAATATTCAATATGTATAAAAGTAAAATTAAATTAAATACTTAAATTAATAATATAGCTTACATTACATTAAAAAAAACAAAATCTAAATATAAAAAAACACCGTTCAATGTCCTTTCTCACCGTTTCTTGATACTTGGCAATTTTCTTTCTTTTTTCGACGGACGGGTGTAACACTCCAACGGATGACGGAAACATCGGGGTGTCACGTAGTAACGATTGTCCAAAAGCACATGGTATTTAAAATTCAAGTTCCATTAATTAAATATTCTAATAATGGAATTTATTACAACGAAAAGGAAACAATACTAAATGTTCAACATCAAACTAAAGCAATAACCAAATAAAATTAAAACTAGACTTCAACTTCTAACGTCCAAAGCACGTAGAACTTCACGCTGCAATATTCCCATCAATTTGTAAGTTTCTAGTTTCATGCTTAACTATCGAAAAGACTAAAAAGCATATATGTATATATAACACTTTCCCTTACTTTCCATTCATTATAAATCTATATCCTTTATTAGAACATCTACTATGGTGAAACACCCAAAGCAAAGTAGATTTACCTTAAATAATCGGATGGACGAGGTGGTGTTAACGGAGTGGGTGTTGTACAACGATGAAGGGAACTGGCAAAGACCGAGATGGAGTAGGAGTTGGCGCGGTGGTTTGATCCACCGGAGATCCCGATGCAGTGGTGGCACGAAAAAGGTGGTTGTCCTTGGTGGGGGTGGACGCTGGTTCGTGGGGATTTTGTTGGAGAAACAGAGAGGCGAAGGGAGATGGAGATGGGTGTGAGTTTTGTTTCGGTTAGATTTTGGTCGGTTTTTATTCACTATTCGACGAGCTTGATTGCGGATTAATAGCCGGTGATCTCGGTTTGGAAGTTATAATCATGGGTCAAAGGTTGATCGTAAAAAACGCATGGTTATAATTTGGATTATGATACAAACCGATTCTTGGTTTTAATTTGGTTGATTGGAAGATAAATAGGGCTTACGTAATTAATGCCTTTAAAATAGCTAGCATATGCATTATTATTCAAATAAAAAGATATTATTGTTGATGATTTAGTAAGAATAAGATATTAGTGGTCTAAAAACCATTATTAAATAAGTGCCTTTCAAAAATCATAATATTGTTATTTACGAAGAAGAAAAAAAATGTATTTCTAGAATCTATATCATCACTAACGATTTAATATCGTTAAGTAAATATAAGTATTTTCTTTTTTTTTATTGGTAACCATATCTAATAATTAAACGCATTCAAATCGTTTCACTATATTAAGTTAGACAGAATAAATTCTAGAATTTGCAGATATAGTTAATTTGTATAGGAAAAAATGATAATAACAATAAATAAATATATAATTTTTAAGGCGATTCATTAACGAAAATAACTGGATATTACAGTCTCCCTTACTTTTAGGAACTTTGTCCCGAAGTTTATTTTAAAGAGACATTTAAATAGGGTTGAGGGTCGTTGAGTGAAACTTAGGTTAAGCGTGGTTAGGTTTGAAGAATGGCAAAAGTTGTAGGTAGTAAGATAAATTGTTTATGATATGTGTGAGTTCTGAGGGTTGGATCACGTTGGTCTAAAATAACAAGGAGAAATCTAGTAGAACACCAAACTTAAGTTTCAAGAATTCGAAATGAATGCATGAGATGGTTGTCTATGGAAATACTAAATGAAATATGGGTGTACTGCAGCTAACCCACCACACCTTTGATACCTCGAAAGCGTACTGAGTATCTACCAAAACTCTAATAGAATTCCACACCACCTTAACATACATGTAAATTAATGATTACGTTCCAGACCGCAAGTAGGTCAGGAATAAAGCCCCAATTAGCAAGTTGGTTGGGACCAAGCAAGAAAGTTGGTTAGCAAGTTGGCCAATGGCAAGTTAATCATATCAAAGTCTAATCAACAAGTAGGTTGGATAACTTGATTAAACTCAAGCAAGAATATCAAGCAAGAAAGAAAGATTGGAACGAAAAGTCCAAGAACGCAAAGAAAGAAAACATGACAAAGAAAGATGACAATAACGCATCAAACAGTTCAATATGAACTCATGAGCAAGGAATTGTATCATTGCAATGCCCGAAACTGACAGAAACAAATTACCCCTCGTGGGCACTATTAATGGAAGCAATCTTAAATGCTTATGGTCTTTGGGAAACAATTGATACAAAAGGAACTGAAGCAGCAGATGAAAAGAAAGTAAACATACCCAAAGTAGTGATTTTCCAAACCTTACCAGACGAAATTCTAATGCAAGTTGCACAATGTCAAAATGCAAAAGAAGTTTGGGAATCAATCAAAGTTTGATACCATGGAGCAGACATGGTTCAGAAAGCACGTCTACAAACCTTAAGAAGCGAGTTAGAGATGCTTAAAATGAAACCAAACGAATCTGTAAGTGACTTTGCAACCAAGCTTGGCAACATAAGAGCCAAATTCAAAAGCATTGGCACAACTCTTAAGGATAAAGCAATAGTGAGAAAGCGACTTAACTCACTTCCAAAGAAGTTTCTACCAATCGTAGCAACTATTAAGCGATATTCAGAGATAGACACAATGCCATATGAAGAAGCAGTCGGAAGAATTACAGCATTTGCAGAACGCTTCAAAAGTCAAGATGAACTAGAAGAAAATCTTCAAAGTAAACTCCTAATGGCAAGCTCAAGTAATCATTTAGCAAGTTGGCACCATGGAAATGCATGTAATAATCAAAACCAAGGAAGAGTACAAGCAAGAAGCTTTGACAAAAGAGGAAAAGGATGCGAAAGAAGAAAGAGTCAAGAAAGAAAAGTCAAGAGTACGTTCAGGTGTTATGATTGCGGAAGACTTGGACATTTCGCAAACGAATGCACCAAATGGAAATACAAGAAGCAAGAAAAGAACGAGCAAGAATACCTTCTCATTCATGAAGAAGAAGATCCAACCCTACTATGAAGCAAGAAAGGATAAATCAAAATTAGGGGGGGGGGGGGGGGGGGCATGGTAGATATAATATTTTTTTTATCCTAAGTTTAGTATGTAATTAACCTAAAGTATGGGCGGTTATGGTAGCTATTACCGAATCATTGTGTCGGTTCACCAACGGGTATCACACCCCTTCACCACCTATAAATAGACCCGAACCCTTTCATTTGTATTTGATGTTTCGTTAATATATAGTAAGTTTTTACAAATTCTCTCTATTCAATCCCAAAACGAGTAGCTTAATATTTCGCATAGTATAATCATTTGGGGATGGAAGACAACAATCACCATTTACATTCGGATTGGCACAAGATCATTCCTAAGGTGAATTGACCACTTTGTCTGCATTAGTTGCTCTAAAAAGAGCGTCTATCACCAAATTATGGCATTGGCTAAATGGCTAGGGATGTTTGTAGGGATGGAAAAAAAAAGTATGAAGTTGCTTCTCACTGAATGCGAATGTTTGTAGTCTCAACCAATGTGGATAGTGTTAGCATCATCACTCATACAAGTCTTAAGAAAACCTAACGTTGTCTATGTCACACATCAAAATCAATTTCTAACCTCTATTGTAATAATAAAAAGCCAAACCATAAAAAAAACCACAATAACATCGGCCGCTACTCAATATACCAACCAAAATATGGCAATGCATCGCAATTAATTCAAGTATGAATTCCATAATGTCTTCTTTTACATTTTATTTTTCAATAACTAGTATATTAATTTCAATCACAAACAATGTAATGTATTTTCAGCTTTCTAAATTGATTTGGTCAATTAACCTAGATATTTTTTTAGCATATTATTGTTATAATCGTTAATTTTATTTTAATTTATAACAAAAGAGAAAATTACTTAAATAGTCTCTGTGGTTTGCTTTAGTTTCACCTATAGTCCCTATCTTTTTAAAATTACAGTCTTAGTCTCCACCTTTTGACATCGTTTAACTCTGATAGTCCCTGGAGTAGATGCAGGTTAGGTTATCCAGTTAAGTATGTGTGAAATTACTAAACTATCATTTCTTTAATAAAATAAAAAACAATTAATTAATTAATAAAATACAAACAGACCCCACTTAACCCCTTAGTCAATCATGTGTCTCCACTCATTCTTAATGGGACCCACCCACTTCATCTTCTCCCACCATCTTTGTGGGACCTACCCACATAGACCACCATCCTCAACCTCATCCACCATAACCACCTCCGATCACTAACCGCCACGAAATTTGCTAACCAAGGTTTTTTGGTTTTTTGTAATGATATCTTGCTGCGCTATGATAGTTTTGAGAAGATGCTCCCAGAATCTCAATTATTACGATGGGCAAGTTGGTTTTCACAGTGGAAGTTCACTGTTAAACACATAAAAAAGAAAGAGAATATCTTTGCAGATTTCTTGTATAGGAAATAAAGCAACTTGCTGATGGAATGCCACCATTAAAGATTCCTGCACCAGAAGACAAAAGAATCCTTCAGATAGACGGAAGTAACGATCATTGGACAGCAGTTCTACTTGCAAAAGACGACAAAGGAAGCAGGACAGTCTGTGGCTACAAAAGTGGCACGTTTAAAGAATCAGAAAAGCACTATCACTCTACCTTCAAAGAAATCCTAGCCGTTAAAAGAGGGATAGAAAAATTCCAATTTCGCTTAATTGGACATGATTTTCTGATAGAAATGGACATGTCATCTTTCTCAAAGATGTTACAATTCAAAAGAAAGATGTTCCCAATATCTCAATTATTACGATGGGCAAATTGGTTTTCACAGTGGAAGTTCACTGTTAAACACATAAAAGGGAAAGAGAATATCTTTGTAGATTTCTTGTCCAGACCGAAGCCCTATAAAGGCAACGATGCCCAAATGGTCCAACATCACCACATCCGCCACCCACATATCATCCCGGCAATATTCATGATGGAAAACGTCGCATCAAGCACCCAAGGAGAAGCCTCAAGCACCCAAGGAGAAGCCTCAAGCACCATGAAAGAAGTTTCACTCTACCAGGAGTTCAAAAACAAGAAGATCCCAGAAGAAATTATAGAAGAGATTGCAGATCAAACCTTCAAAGAAAAGGCCTAACTAAACTACAAGACATTTCTCACTATAACACTAAAAACCATGGTTTGTTCATGAAAGGTCTTGCGGTTCACCCTGAATACCCATTCCTCAATAGTTTCCACATCAATGATCCGTACAACCTGCCAAAAGAAGCCCTGTGTTTTTTCAGGTATCTCTTTGAATCTTACAACATTGCCATGACCTTTAACTCCCCGAAGCTGCTCCAGTACTTAATTGACTGCCAATTTCGGGACCTCCCCAAAGAAAGAAAGCATACGCTTACGTTGCTTCAATGCTTCTTACCGCTTCACCAATGGACTGGACAACTGACGTCCTCTCCTAAAAGATACTGTCTTGTAATCTTCCAAAGGCCAAGCTGCTACATACCCCCAACAGAAATCAGCCAAGGTCAGTCATCTGTTTTCCATGCCCCCTACTGCTCCATCCATGGTTGCTATGACGGAAAGCCATCAAGACATTCTTACATGAGGACACATCCCAATGAATGGACAGCAATCCGCAGGTGTTTGGCTCTTGCAAATGGGTACTCCCTGGAAGACATCCCTCAACATATCTTGTACTGTATAATGCTCTGGCCAGCTGAACACCCTCAAGTAAAGATATGGGAAGAAACTGAAAAAGAATTCCTTCAAAACCATCTTGAAGACTACTCAGGCCCATACTTCGACCCGTATGAAGACGGTCCATCACACCCAGACTCCCGTTGGAAGTAAAGAGGAATTAGTGGGCTCCATTATGTTTTATATCGTATTAATAAGTGTGCTAGTGTGCTAATAGTGTGTTAATGGTGTGCTTAAGAATAAGGTAGGCTTTAATCACTCTTAAAGTGATGTAAGCACTTATGTCATGTTTAGGTCATGTTCTAGATATTTCCTTTATGTATTATTGGTTTGTGATGTCATGGATAATGTAATTTGCCTTTCCTTGGTCTATAAAAGGAAGGCTCCCCTCCATTTGTAAATCATCCTTGGAAAGAAATAAAATCTTATTCCTATACTTCTCTCTCTATCTTCTCTCTTCTTATAGAGTCTTGTAAAACAAGTCTTGAGTCTTGAGTCCTCCTAATTCAACTTCACCAACAGAAATTTGATATTTCTCGACATGATTAGAATTCACCCGGTAACGAATACGATCCAGAAACCATCCGAAAAAGTGTTAGCATCTCCATATGGTGAGCAACTTCATCTATATTTTTCGTTTCTCCATCTCTTATCAGTCTAATACTGTGTGATTACCATGTTTCTCATATCAATTTGGACAAGCAGCCAGTCTCTCACCCCAATTGATAGAGGAAGATAAACATAGTCAACCTCCCAAAATGGAGGATAGGGGTCCATTCTTCTTGCCATGTCGAGGACAATTAAAGAATCATGCACCTTCATTTCATCATAGAAATCAGGGGGTAACACTGTCCAATGTAGCTGTGAACCAGGATTTTTCAAAAGCTTTTCTTGTCTAAGGCGCATGAGTCTTACTGTCCACGCTTCAACGTACTGCAAACATAATAATGCATAAGCTTCGTGATTTACTTAAGTAAAGTAATTTAAAATGAACATAAATTAAGATGAAATTTACTAATGATGATAGCCCACTGCTCGGCTGGCACCCTAGAAGGGCACCCCAAAAATTTCGGTCTAATTTTTTTTAAATGAATCTAGTATAGAAAAATGGGGCATCCCCGTTTGTATAAAACTCTACAACATCACTAGACCAATTTTTCGACTCTTCAACTGGAACTGCAAAGTTGCTTCTGCACTGCTGGTTTTCTGGAGGGTTTTCTAAGTGATGTTCTGAAGGCTTATATGGTTGGTTTTCTAGTGGATTACTTTGTGGGTTCTGTGAAGACGAACCAGCCCTGAATGTCGTTGACGGCCTACGTACACGCCTCCATATTTGCTCGGTAAATGTTGCTGTTTTAGGAGCGGGTTGAGAACAGTAAAATCCGGCTTTATTGTGTTCCATTTTAGAGTAAATAAGATGAGTAGGTGAGAAGTTGAGTGATGTTTTGAATGAGGTTGTTTTGAAGATGTGAAGGGGGTATTTATAGATGAAATTTGTTATTTTTTATTTATAAACTAATTGAACAATAAATAAAAGTTCATAATAAGTAAACATAGTCCATTGATAGACAATGAAAGTAGTACATGACAAACTAAACGAAACACGATAACAATTAAACCATACAACATTTAACGCAACAAATTATTAAACCACAAAACACATGAAATCCTAGATAAACCACAAAACACATGACATCCTAGAGAAACGAAAGACGAGATCACGGGCGAAGGTTTTGACACTTATTCTGTTTGTGCCCCCTTTGCTTACATATTCCACATCCATACGGTCTTGCTTGATCTGGCTAGTCCATTTCATTGTGAATTCTTTTCGATTGCCTTCTACCACGTTTGGTGGTGATTCTTGACGTGTTTGGCTTCATTTTCCACTCCGCTTGATACCACTTTTTTGGGTCATCCAATGGATAAAACTCACCAGAGTAAGTCGCTTTGTAAGCGTCAAGTGTGTATATCTTATCCACCATGTCATGTGGAGAGTCCCCCTTATTCAAGCGGACAATGATTGCGTGCGAGCATGGAAACTTATTCATTTGCCAATTACCACATGAGCAGGTCTTCTTCAGGAACTCAACGGTGTAATCGTTTCCACCGCATTCGTCTGTTTGTACCTTTGATGTAACCCGGTATCGGCCTCTACGGAAGCTAAACTCCTGTATTTCATGATATCTAGAGTAGTTGCGACGGATTTGATACCACTCGTACCTATAAGGGGCTAACCTTGTGTTACAGTTATATGCAACTTGGTTGTTCATTACAAAGAGTTCCTTGGTCTTGTGAAATGTTTGGTCAATGATGGCCTTGATTGGCATAAGCCTAATCCCCTTTAGCGTATTGTTGAAACTCTCTGAAATGTTAGTCGTCAAAACACCCCAACGGTGATTGTTGGTATCCTTAAAAAGAGTCCACCTCTTCTCCCCTATCGCTTCTAAATAGTCCCACGCCTGTGGTAGCATGGCCTTCATTGCATCCACTGCTTGATAGTACTTCCTCTCTTGGGTGGCGCTACCAATATCCCAACAAAGTTCCTTCACTTCTTTAACACGGAATTTCACCATTAGGTTTCTTTGAATGTGTCGAAGACAAAACCAATGGACGACGTTTTCTTTCCATTCCCTGAGATTTTTTAAAGCGTTAATTATTCTCGCGTGTCTATCAGAGTTTTTGAAACAATTGCGAACGCTAATTGCTGAATAAAGTTGTTTGCGTTTTTGGTGACTGCAATTAACAACTTTCCTTTGTATGACCCCTTTAAGTGTGTACCATCAACTGATATTACAATCATGCAATATCTGCGTTTATTGCTGGCCCAAATGCCCAAAACACATACTTAAATGTATGAATCTCTGATGATCCACTAGGTTCATGTAACCACTCCACAACAGTAGTAGGGTTCTTTTTCTGTAGTGCATCAATGTAGGTCGGTAAATCCTTAAAGTTAGTCAACCATGAACCGTAAATCCTCTCTATCGCATCTTGCCGGGCTCGCTAGGCTTTGCCATAAGAAATATCAACGCACATACGGTCTTTTATGTATGCTCGAATGTGCTTTAGAGGATACGTGATATCTTGTTGTACATGGTGAAGGATTTTAGTTGCAACATCAGCAGATTTCACACATCTGTTGTTGTTCGAAACAACCGTTCCGTAACAGTTGTGTGAATCAACCCATCTAGTGAGTCGCCACATGTGCTAAGTTGTCTTTCTATGGGCGTAAGCATACCATACACAAGGTGGACCCTCGCGAAGATGCTCGGGGCAGTGAGGGTTTAATGAGTAGCATTTCGCTCTCCATTTCTTGGACGTGCTTTCAACAACAAACATTTCCTTGTTACATTCAATATTCCAGGATTTAACGCCAAGAGTCAACTCTGCTTTCGTTGCGAAGTACATACTAATACAAACAACGTGTGGCAATTGTGGAGACCACATGTCCATCTCATCTTCTGCATCCTTATCAATGGGTTCATAATCCTTTAACCCTTCAGGGAATAAAAGGTTACTGACAACGATGGCTTCTGATGTTTCCGGTGCATTAAGCTGCTCTGGAATTTCAGGTTCTGGCACAACACCTTCTGAATCGGAGGATTCGTCAGAGGTTGGAACTGCTTCAGATTCTTCACTGCTTTCCGAACGGGGTTCTTCTTGTAAGGACCGAATTTTTTTTTCTTTTTAAATACATACACAACCATATACTTACATACCAACCATTATCATTTACAAACTAGTCCAACATTCGAAAACATAGTTTGGAAAGTTGTCATGGGGATCTATCCCAATGTGTAACAAAACATCAACCAAAAACATTTTTAAGTTAATAAAACATTGTTAACAAAATAGATCCTAAGACTTTAACCATGACACCTAAACCCAACAAAACGCGTGTGCATTCCCAATCCGATCCGCGACTTGATCTTCAAGCATGCGCCTTACCTAGTACACAACACAACCAAAAGTGAGTTAATTAGGTATTCGATCAAAGATTATTCCATTAGAGGCATTCACCATTATAAACATCATACATACTTCCATTTTGACCCATTAAGGTCTTTTCACCCTTTTTGACACATTATGGTCTTTCCAATCATTTGACCCATTATGGCCACTTATTCATTCTACACATTATCAGCCCTTAACCCATTAAGGTCTTTTCACCCTTTTTGACCCATTATGGTATTTCCAACCATTTGACCCATTATGGCCACTTATTCATTCTACACATTATCAACCCTTGACCCATTAAGGTCTTTTCACCATTTTTGACCCATTATGGTCTTTCCAACCATTTGACCCATTATGGTCATTTTATTCATCCTACATAATTTCCATCTTTGACCCATTAAGGCCACTCTACATACTACATAACCCAACTAATTCAAGTCATTTAACCAAGATACAATAATGTACACAAAAGTGACTAGTTATAAGTCAAACCAACTTACCTTTGTCTTGCGCGTCGTGTCCTCCTTGTTTGCTTGATCCTTCCGTCTTAATACCTACACTTGATGAACTCATAGTTTAGAACTCATGAACTCATCTTTTCTTCAATACAAATCTAGCCATAATTTATTGATGGCTTCACATTTGCTAACCATTTTCAATTAATCCGCATAATATTGAACATGATGCTTTTCTAATCATTCATTTAGGCATTTCAACATACACTTGGTGTGCATTAATTTTAATTAACATTCATATACTAAACTATGGACACACAACCCTCCCATCAACATTATACATTTCTACTATCATTATAACTATCAAAATCACAACATAAAATTTCATCTTTACTAAGCTATAGCCTTGTTTGACTTGCAGAAAGTCAAACATGGTCATCCTTCTTAAAACCCATTTTCACATACTCACATTTTCATACAATTTACCTTCAATTAACAAAAATCATACATGCAACTTAGTACATTTTCTCAATTAAACATGTTACTTCCAATTTCTAAGCTAGATTATCATCAATCATGCATTACTACCATCATTCAAGAATCTCATCAACATAAAACAACCACTATAAGCATCCTACAACTCACCTTGTGTTTCTTATGACCTAAGGACTCGAAATCACTTCACATGCAGGTTCAACAACTGATTATGACTGGGATTTGGGGCTGATTTGTGGGTTTTTAGGTTGGGGTGGTTTTCTCCTTCTCCAAATTCGTGAACTCCTTCCCAGGAGTTTTGTTTTTGTTTCATCCTTCCCCATTCCAACCCATAGATATAATATTATTTCAATTCAGCCCCTCCCCTTTGGTTACTAGTCATTTTAGGTTATAACTTTGAGTTAATAGCTAATTAGCCCTTTATTTATTCAACATTAACAATTTAGTCTATTTATTTATGTACATGTTTACCCACTACTAGTATTTTTTTAAATTTTTGGGGTATTACAATTCTTCGGGCTCTTCTTCATTAACGATGTTGTTCTTGGTAGACGGACCGACATCATCAACATCGTTGTTCAAGCTAGACGGACTGGCTTCATCAACATCGTTGTAACAGGTCCATACAACTAGGTTGCTGGAGGGATAGTATTTGCTCAGAAACTACGGGAACGTTAGGCCGAAACGACATGTCATGCAACGCTAGGTAATACAACAACTCAAGACTTTGGTCATTAAAAATTTCAGAAGACTGAGAAAACCCTTGATAGTTGTACATTAATTTGATTGTTAACCGGTACAACTCCTTTTGAAGCTGTAAGTGAAGACATATGAAATTAACAAATTGTTCATACGAGAGTTTCAATTGAAGGATCATGGTGGTGTATCGTGTGGAGGAGTCACACACAACACTTCTTTCTCGTATGAAACTCCCCCTCCCCAATACAATTGAACAAAAATCGGATTAAATGGCATGTCGATTCTTGGGTGTGGTGTGGTGTGGTATGGTGTGGGTGTGGGGTAATTGATTAGGTGTGGTGTGGTGTGGTGACCAGAAGTGGGTTTTTAAGGGGGGTAATTGATTAGTTGTGGTGTGGTGACCAATAGTGGGTTTTTAAGAGGTAATTGATTAGGTGTGGTGTGGTGTGGTAACCAGAAGTGGGTATTTATAGGAAAATTGGGTGAGGTGTGGTATATTATAATATTATTATTATATTATATTATTATTAATCTTATTATTTATTATTAATTAAAATGAGTATATTATTATTATTATATTATTAATCTTATTCTTTAACGCTATCGGAAGGCGTTACGGACTCCGATACTCGTCACGAAAAAGTCAAAAAAACCACATTCCACATCAAGGTACTAATAATAAGATCAACAACAATGTCAATTCATACGAAACAAAATAATACGTACGAAAAATGTCACTTTGCAAGAATCTTAAAAATGACTAAGGTGGTTGTTTCGGGGCGCCGTATCTGGTAGTCGGATCCGGTGTTACGGCCCCAGGCAGTGCTGGTTCGTAGACCTCTGGCGATATAACAACGAGGAATAAAAACCTACGCTATCGGAAGGCGTTACGGACTCCGATACTCGTCACGAAAAAGTCAAAAAACCACATTCCACATCAAGGTACTAATAATAAGATCAACAACAATGTCAATTCATACGAAACAAAATAATAAGTACGACAAATGTCACTTTGCAAGAAACTTAAAAATGACTAAGGTGGCCGCTTCGGGGCGACGTATCTGGTAGTCTGATCCGGTGTTACGGCCCCAGGCAGTGCTGGTTCGTAGACCTCAGGCGATATAACAACGGGGAATAAAAACCTACACTATCGGAATGCGTTACGGACTCCGATAATCGTCACAAAAAAGTCAAATAACCACATTTCACATCAAGGTTATACTTCCTATTAATTAATTATAATGAAACACACGTAATTAAACACACTTTATTAGACAAACCTAATTACACATACTTAAGTAAACACACTTAGGCCACCACACTTAAACGGACTATGCATCTGAGTTTTACTCTTCACGATCTTGTTGTTCACTCCACAACTGGAATTGAATTTCATCATAAACCCTCTCAAAATCCTCAATGTTATCTTCAGTGGGGGTGTTGTACGTTTCGAAGGTGAGTGGTTGGCAACGGTATTGTGCTTGCGTAGTCGTAGTACGATCGGAGTTTGGTACATGCACATTTGTAGGACGGTAAGGGTTTGGTTCTTCATTCACAGTTGTATCACGGGAAGCATAGGGTTGTTGCCAATGGTATGATGGTGACAGTGAAGGTGAGTTTCATGCACAATGGTATGATGGAAGTGATGCCTAGGTTGCAATGGGGACTGTTGAAACGAAGGGTTTGGTTCTTCATCATTGATGTTTAAACGACGATGTAGCTGTTCGTTGATTTCATCTACTTCTTGTCGGGAATGTGTTCTCTCAGCTACATGTGCCTCAGCCCAACATACGAAACCACAACCACGGGGTTTCCTATTGCAACAGTAGAATCGACGCCCTGGATTTCTTGATGTTCTTGAATCCGAATGATTGCTTCTGAACCACACCTACAATATAACATTTTTGGATGAATTATTATGGAATGAGAATGGCAATGTTTGGATTCATTCTTGTACACATTAACAACAATAAAAGTAGTAACAAGAAAAATAATATTAATAAAGTTTTCACGGGGGCCAAACATCGAATTTATCAATCATGCCGTTCGCCATTGCTAAAGCGAAATTGTCAGTTTCGCCATTATCAACGGCGAAGGGAATGTTTGACTGATAGGTTGTCATAACTTTGCCATATTTCGCCGTTAGTAACGGCGATGGCATTAGAAGTGAAAACCGGGATAGATTGGCACTATAAGTGAAATACACGAGGGAGACGACACTATTTATGGCTTTATGCAAAAGACTCCACTAGAAGGATTAATAGATACAAGAACCTAAACAATATCAGTTACACGATTAAAAAAATAGATGGGTTCTTCAAGATAATTGATCTTGTGATTCTCTTTTAGAGCAGCAGCAAAAACACCAATTTATAAGCTAGACGAAAACCACCGTGCACGATGACGACGTCATTGTGTAACGATCTTAATGGAACCGTCGTTGTGTAACGACGACTAGGGATTTGACAAGTTGGTGGTGAGTCCTACTACCTTTCTTGTTTTCATTTCTGGTTATTGTTAACCTAAACGGTGATGAGATTGTGATGATAATGAACGGCCGCATAGATAGTGAGCATCAGAAATGACTTTCGGTCACCAACGAACGAAGTACAAGGGTGATTATAATGGTCAGATGGTAGTGGTAGGGTGTTCCGTTGGTGTTGGCGATGTGGTCCAGTGGTTGATGGTGGAGGTGGGGTGTGTAGGTGTCTAGGTTGAAGAAGAGGTTGTTGGGGGTGCTTCCCACTACAAATGAGTGGAGACACATGATTAGCTAAAGGCTTAAGTGAGGTCTGTTTGTATTTTATTGATTAATTAACTAATTTTTTATTTTTATTAAAGGATAGTTTAGTAATTTCACACCTACTTAACCAGATAATCTAACCACCATCTACTCTAGAGAGTAGAGACTATCTGAGTTAAACGATGTTAAAAGGTGGGGACTAGGACTGTAGTTTTGAAAATGTAGGGACCATAGCTAAAATTAATGCAAACCACAGGGATTATTCGAGCAATTTTCTCTAACAAAAGAAATGTTGCAAGGACAACTAGTTCCCGTGATCGTAGATCCACTTTAGCTAATGCAACTCGGGAAGAAGCAACCGTTCAGAAGATCCATTTTAACAGAGATAAATATCTAGTTTAGTATGTATACGTTTGTGTATGTGTGCGGTTAACATCAGAATACATAACATTACTTCTTAATTCTCTTCTATATTGTTTAAACAAACATCAGAAGCAAAATCATGTCTGGTTTTTTACAAAGCAATTATCTGAGCTACTTCAAATCATAATTGCAATTAGGAAGAGGGGAACCACTAGTTAACCTTGTTCTTTGTAAGGAGTCCAAATCAACTTGCTAACATCGACCTCAAGACCACCACGACCCGCAGCTTTTAGATGACGATCTAACACCTTGGGATCTGCACAAATGACATGCTGCCCTTTTCGGTATTGTATCAGTTCCAGCGCCTGTAGAGTTGCCAATATGTCTTCTGCCCTGATGGCCGTCATGTCACTAAGCTCCTGTAGGTTAGGTCGGGTTGAGTTAGTACTAATAGAAAAAAACAATCCCTAATTTTTCAAGATCACAAGTAATTCACGGAGCAAAATGAGCAGTCAGGTCCAAAATAGTTTGTTAATTACAATGATAATCAAGATCTTTGAATAAAAAACACAGTTGTATGCTTTAATTATGGACTTTGTGCAGCTTTAAATGACTTTGCCCATTTCCGGGTTAGCTAATTATTTGTAGGCTATCCGTTTGACCTACTTGAGATAAGACAGCACTCAACTCGACCCATTCAAACGGTCAAAATTGGGCTAAAAGCTCTCTCTAAAGGGTTAAATGACCGATTTACCTTTTTAGCCCAATATCGATTTAAAGTAGATTGGTCAACTTGGGCTAAAAGCTATCTCTAAAGGGTTAAATGAGTAAATTTAAAAAATAACTAATAAAACAAAACCAGGTCAAACTGTTTGAAAATTGCCTAAAACCTCCTAAATCACTTTTTTAACCAATAATTTCTTTTTACTATGGTACTATAATTTTTGTAACTTTATAACCTAAATAGCACATTAACTGTTTATAAAAACCAAACAAGGGACAAAGGAGCTTTTTGTGGGTCATCACGACCCATATATGGTAAACACAGTATTTACCCTGTTGCCTAACCCCGCCCCCTCTTGCACATTCCATTCTTAATATCCTGGGGTATTTATATGCATATCATTAATACTCAGTTCTGTATGCACACCTACCAAACCAAACCCTATCTAATGTTTATTGTAAGGTAAAGGTTCCCCTCCTTGGTAATTATAATAAATACTCATTTGAACCTTAAATATTCACAAGTAAAACATATAATCTGGAGGGTATATAATCAGCTAAACAAAATAAGTTGAAAGCTTTATAAGGAGCTCCATGCAATAGTGACAGACCTTAATGGATATGTTGCCTTTGTGCTTTTTCAAAATGTCTAAAAGAACACGGGTCCAATATCCCCTGTAGCTAAGCAATCCCAGGTCAGAAAGAGGTCTTTCAGGTGTCCCAACTTTACCTTCTTTCTTTGAAAGTTCATAAGCTGCACCATGTGAAAAAAGCATCCCATTATTTACATGTCAAAAACTAAAACTAAAAACAAAAGCAAAGTATACTCAGATAATTGAAAAAAGAAATAATTCAGATAATCTCAAATTTGCTGTAAAAAAAACTTCAGAAAATCAGCCGGGTTGGCTGAGTCAGCCAGACCACTATAAAACTGTTCAGTTTGACAGTTTAAACAGGTTTTTAAAATAAAACATAATCGTCAGTTTGTATAAAATTACTAAAAATGATATAGACGGTTATATTTTACATATGCTTAACTGCATATTCCACAAATGAAAATAACTAAATTGTAAAGGTAAAGAGCCAGTTCCAAGTTCCAAAACGCGAACCGAACTGTTAATCCTAGTTTTTCAGACCATAACTCGTGAAACAAATTCCCTATGTTTCTCAAACCATATTAAGATAGTAGATTTTCGAAATGACATATGAAATTGGTTATACATACAAATATCATATAACAAATAACAAACATGTTAATGCAAAGTGACCTAAAAAAAAAGAACAGCCTGGAGCCTAAAGAATTTAAATTCGAGAAGACCTTATGTTAACAGCATTGTAATTTATGGTTCCTATGTCTTTTAAATACACAGATTACATATCTACAAGGGCTATTTATCACTTTAGTTATCTATTCTCATCATTTCTAGGGATTTCAATAATTTAATTGCTGAGACTTGACTATAGGTCAAATTCTGTGATTTTAAAAGAAAAAAAAAAGTGTAGTACATTCCCATAGATTCAGAAACCTTAAAATGCTACGATCTTAATGAAGTAATTTTGTTGTGAGCAACTGAGAGTTCTAGTATAAACTTCTTCATTATAAGATAAAGACTAAAATGTCCAAAAGATATTTATCAAGTGTTCATTCAAGTATATAAATCACATTCATAATTGCAACAACTTTCTAAGAACGCTATATTTGTACCAAGTCTCCAATATTTTGTTAAGATAATACAAGCAGAAAAGATCAACAAGAAAGTTGGATAATGGTTAAAAAAAGAACTCACAAAACGCAATTAAGAATTTTCCATAGCCTTTCCTCTGATAGGGAGGAAGAGTTAGGATGCAAGCCAGATTGTATGACTCCTCTGAATGCTTCTCCTGCAACATATTATGAACCCAATAAATCAAACTTTATGACTTCAGTATTATCCAATCAGGAAAACTTGAATAGATAATTACCTTGGAGAAATAGCCAACCATGTGGCACCCACGATCATCACACTCACACAGCACGTAAAAGAGAAACAAGTCAACATCATAGTACAGGGTCTTGTGGTCAAGAAACAGTTTTGCCAGATAACAAAGATTTTGGCCATACACCTTGTTCTTTTTCCCGTCAACCTGTCCAAAAAAAAATCATCCTTTAATGCAATTTTTACAACAGAAAACTTAAACACGTGAAGATAAACATCATATCCTAGAACAAATGTTATAAAACAAAATGGTTCAAGTAGCCAGTGTCAGGAGGAGCCCACAACTCTACAGTCTTATTGATGTTTTAGCTATTCTGCTACTTAACTAACAATTACTTTATTCCTGTTGCTCAATGAAGTGATCTCAATTAACTAGGATTAATAACAGCAAGGAAAAATAGAGAGTTTCATAAATTTGGACATCACAAGTAACGATATACTTTCCACTACTGGTTTTGATTGGTTGTTATATTTTTATATTATTACGTTTGTTACTCAAACGATATTGCTACAATTGGAGTGACAACTAGCCATTCCATGCCTAAATGGCTAAATGAATGACATGACTTAAGTGTATTAAACCCTACTTCCATTGAAGTGCATAAGAGGAATATTCTATAATGGTATCGCTTTAAGTCTTAAGTTTCAATTCACACTACTACGCACCCTCAAAAAATGTAATAAACTATGTATACAACTACATGCAAAGTTAATGTCCAAAATACATCTAGGAGCGTTAGCATGTGTTAACTGTTAAAATGTCAAAAATATACCTCAAACATTGACAAGGTACCGCTACGATATATCTCGTCACCAGGGGGATGCTTGAGGTCACATTTTTTCTACAAGAACAAAAAATAAACAATGATATTATATATAGATAGATGAGGGGGGTTGAGGCACACTTCTTTGCAAATGGAAGATGCCAATAAAGAAAACATAAACTGAGCAACTGATGTTCTTAATCTTAAATTGAATTACAGAAAATCAATCCAAGACATTCTAAGTGATTTGATAAACGGCCATGGCTGCATTGCTGTTAGGATGTGAAGACAAAATCAGGCCGAAAACATGTAAACCTATGGATTCACTTAGATTAGGGTTACGTATCTATATACACCCTCTATAGCCTTTTTTTTCTTTGTACAACATCAATATACCAGTTTCGTCTCTTCTATTGCTCTTGATTACAGTTATAAATATAAAATGATAACTCCACTTGTGCTTGCCCTTTAAAAGCTTTAACCCTCTGAGGAGCAAAGGGTCTCGGAAACAGAGGTATGAAGCATAAGATGCAGGTGTTTGCATCACATACACCAGGCGAGGCATAGGTTTTCACAAAATGCTTTACAACTACTTGTACATCAATTTTCGACCTTGTAAATGCTTTAACATCGAAATATTTCAATTAGATGTCAAAAGTAGTCCAAAAATCTGACTGTTGCAATCCAAAACATAATACTAACAACTAAACTAAGATTGAAAACCATACAATATATAACACATGTTCGAATTTTGAGAAGAATATGTTCAAATCATTCTAATTTTGACAAGAATAACTAAAATTAAGACTCAAACTCACATGAATGATAATCTATTACCTAACTTCACAAATAAATAGAAACAGAAGAAAATGTAGCATATCTTACCATATGTCTCTGAAGCTGTTGTTTGCGCTTCATAAAAGTGAGACAAAACTCACAAAAGTAGAGATTGAGGCAATCGTTGTATTCTGCTGGAAAAGGGGAGAAGTACCACGTCTCTATCTCATACCTTCCAAGTTCTATAGTTGCGATATTTTTAACTTTTGTGAACTCTTCATGTTCACGTAAGCTGGCAGCATCAAGCTCTTCATGTCCCTGTAAAAGCCAGTTAAATAAATGGTTACAAATTTGTTTTGTAAAACATCAACAAAGCTTAAGGCTAAAAGGAGTAATAAGGCATAACAAACTAGTCTGGCTGTCCTTATCTAGTAAGTGAGGTGTCCTGTTTTAGAACAGATGAAGATCAATTGATGGTAATTTTATCTTTAAACAAGAAGTCCTGAAGAGTTCCATTTATATTGAGTACTATGCACAAGATTATACAAGAAAGAATGCAAGATAACTGCCTCATTTCACTGGCTAGAAGAAAGAACAAGCAGAAAAGAGTGAAATAAAAAGAGGAAGGTAGAACGAAAAAAAACACTCAAATTTGACATTTTTGCACATTCATGAAGTCATTTTGTCGCACAATACTTTTCAACAGAAACCAACAGAAAAAGAAAGAAGGCCACTTTGTTAAGAGAATCCAATTGTAAGTGCAAAACTGGAAGTTGTTGGACAAATCATATAAAAAGGTAGTCCATAACTTTTGTAATTTACGAAATTCTGTATTCATCATTAAAAATAAACTTTAAAAACACCCAAAATTTCCATAACTTCAAAAGAGAGAAATAACATGGTAAAACAAACCTCAACATGGGTTTCGTCAATCTTGCGTTTCTGGTGACGTGTCATTTTCAAACCTGTGACCTAAAACACATCGATAAACCAAGAGTAGTAAGTCAGGTAGTCTCTTTCAAACTTCGCTACATGGATCAATGCGTAAGCGTAAGCCAAACATATAACTTGCAAGATGCTAACGAAGCATCAAGAAGAACAAAGTACACCATATGTTACCTTGTCTTCGACCTTTTCATCTACATCATTTTCTACTGAATCAAGGTCAAGTTGTTCAAGTCTAACCCATTCATCAAGCCTCCTGTTGACTGTCAACAAAAGAAACCGAAGGGATGACACCCAAAACAACAAAAAAACACGATACATGCATACATCATTAGTGTTGCAAAACATTAACCGCGTACATACTATATCTCAATCATGATAATATAGTAGAAATAGCAAAAGAGGTAAAAGAAAATCCAAAAAAAAAATTAGTTGAGTATTAATAGTTGATATAAAGTTTTTATAGCTACGGTAACACTTATCCTAGCATAACTTTTAAACTTAGAAGCAGAAAACTCAAGAGGTGTGGATCCTTTAGCACCATCCTTTAACAAATAAACTAGCAGACTAATAGCTTGTGTGCATTTGTCAATAACATAAACGTGCTTGAATCTCTTCTGTTCCAAGGTCCTTGAATTTTATTATTAATCAATACTTGAAACAAACAACATGACTTAAAATAAGTTAAAACTTTTATTATTATTACAAAAATTACAAACTAAAATTGTCCAAGAAACTGAGAAAATTGTCCTCAATGGTTCAGGTCCTGTCTGGCACAAATAATTCCATAATGTTGTCTTCTTATTTGTTTATAAAATTGAAAAACAATAACAGTATTGTTTTTCCATTTCTACTACCAAGTAAATTAAGACTGTTCCTATTTCATAAATTCCAAAAGTCAAGGACATAAAGAGAATTCAGTAACAGATTCATGTTCTTAAGTTGTGATAGTTTTAGTGTCGTTTCAGACTTTAGTAACCATCTGTCTGTATATGATAAAGCAACCTTGCTAGTTGGTTTTGAAAGTTTGCTACATTAAGATTGAGATGGTTTTAGCCAGCCGAAGTCAGTGATTCTGTGATTGTGCTATAACTGAGCCCCACATAGCAGAAATTCATAAAACATAACTATTTTGAATTTCAGACCTTGCCAAACCTTGGTCTCATTATCAGCTTTCTCTAAAAAAAAAAAGCTCGGTATTCAGTTTCCCGGAACTGATCTTAACAATTCAAGATCTCATTCACTTCACATAAGAAAAAGACAGCGTAAACATCAATAAGAAGTCATCCATTCTAGCAGTAGCACGGCTTGTAAGTTGAGTAGAAGACTAATAAAGATACAACTCGATTCAACAATTTCAGTGAAAGGCTAATAATAATAGTAGAATAAAAACCTCAATGGTGAATATTTTCTTCTCAGACTTACTAGTTAAAGTTTCAACCCCCATAATATATAATATAATATAACTAAAAATTTCATGTTAACCCTAAAAATACTTGTATGTAGGTAGGGCAAATAAAACCTAAGGAAGGTCAATTGCTAAAAAAAGCCCTAACTAAAGGCAGGCTACTGTTCCAAGAAACCCTAAACCTAAAAAATTACAGTATTATTGATAGAAGAAAGAAAGAAAGGGCATAGATAGAGAGAGAGAAGAAAGGTAGGCTTACATTCGGTGTAATGAACATAATACTCGTAGTCATTGGGTCCACCTGACTGCAGCCTACGCCGTTCGATTACCTTCACCGGATGATGCTTACCGTCTCTCCAACGGCACAGAACACGTGTACCTACTTCTAACGCCTGCATCACACCCATTCTATTCTATTCAATTCTTACAATGAAGAGCAAGAGGAGGGTTTTATTGTTATTCTTATTCTTATACCAGGGTTGAGTTCTTGTTCAGGAGGAGTTACGTAAATGGTCCCTTAACTATTGCCCACCTTCCAAATTTCACACCACCATTCTCTTTAAAACTTAAGGGATTTAACAAAACAAAAAGAGTTAATTACCAAAACCATCCCTCTGGTTTGGGCCAATATAACGGTCTAACCTAAAACTTTAAAAATTGCTTGAACAGTCCCCTGAACTTTAATGAAATAGGCTAAAACATTCTATTTCGTTAACAAGGTTAAGTCAGTTTCATTAAGTCATGGGACAAATCGTCCATTTACCTCAAATATTTCCTGTTAAAATATAATAATTAAAAAAATCAAATAAATAAATAATTAATATTTAAAAACTGAAGTGCGACCCACCACTCACCTCATCTTCTTCACTCTATACTGTTAGTGCATTATTCATGTATGTCCCTAGCTAGTGATCCGGTACTGAATGTCGGAGGTTCAGATAATCAGAAAACAACCAAGACTTTAGCTAGAAGATACATTCGACCAGACAAAAGGGGCGAATGTGGCTTGTCTTGGGTCGAATGTGGATTAGTTGATAGGAAAGGCTACATTCGTACCACCAAAAGGGGCGAATGTGGAAAAGGTTCCACATTCGACCATATGAAAGGGGCGAAGGTGGAAATCCTGTATATAGGGAAAGTTAGTTATTTGGAAAGAAGAGTTTTGAAAGTTAGTTATCATTTGAGCTTTTCCCTAGTGCGTGAGTGTGTGTTTTTCTCTGTATTAGGTCTAAGAGTTCAATTGTCAACATCTTGATTTGATCTAATACAAAGATTAAAGTTATGGAAATTGCTTGGTGATTCGTTATCTGTTTTCATCACGTTCGATTACGTTTATTTCTGAATCATTTTGCACGATCGTTGGGGATTCCGCACCCTACAGTTGGTATTCGTGAGATCACGTTTCTTGATTACGATCCGAAACGAATTCTTAATTGGTATCAGAGCATAGGCTCGATTTCACGATTGCAAATTGATTGGAATTGGTGAAAACAGATCTGAATTCAGTTTAAAAGATCAAAACCCTAGAAATTTTGAAGCTTTTCATAAAAACATGGTTTTTGATTAAATTGGAGTTGAATTTGGTGTTGACTTTAAAAATTCTTTCACAAAAACTTGTCTAAAATCAATTCCGCACAAAACCTATCCAAAATCATTACATTTGGTGAAAATTTTGTCAAAAATCGTTCAGATTCGTGTTCTTGAGGTTGAAAATGATGAACAGGTCTGCAAGGGGCGAACCTGCAAATATTTTTTGAGTTTTTAGGGCGAACCTGGAGATTTTCTGGGCGAAAGTAGAAATTTTCAGGTCGAACCTAGGTTTGTTGTGTTGATTTTTCCACATTCGGGTTAAAATTTCCACCTTCGGTTTTACGGGCGGGCGAAAGTGGAAATTGGGTGGACGAAAGTGAAGTATTTCGGACGAACGTGGAAAGTGTTAGTTGTTATTCTACATTCTGGTCCTAATTCTACATTCGGGGTACTGTTTGGGCGAACGTAGATTCATACAGGGTGAAAGTAGACTTGTCAGGGGCGAACGTAGAATTTAAGGCCTAAAAAATTTTTGAAAAAGCCTGATTTCAGAAAATTTTTGAAATATTTTTGTTGGAAAAATGATGAATTACTTGACCATATCAAGAACGGATGAGCAGATAAGAGCTATGATAGAAGCTGAACGACAACAATTACAAAGACAAAATTCTCAAGTTGACAACAGTTGGGGATTTCCAATGACACCGAAACGAAATGATGAAATGGTACATGTTGACGAGGGTGTTAACAGAGAAGGTGTTCATAGAAATGTTGTGTGTTTAGTCAAACAATTGAGACATGATGATTCCAGTGAATTGTCAAAGAGTGATTTGAGTTCTGATACGAGTTCAGAACAGAGTGATATCAGAAATGTTAATGCAAAATCTGATAATGGTAATGAATCAGATGCTGAGGTAAGATCTAGTGTTGATTGTGCTAGTTGTTCTGAATGTGTTAAGTTGAAATGTGAATTGATGACACTTATTAAGGACAAACAGAACCTAGCAAATGAGCTAGAAAATTGTCAAAACCAAAATAAGATTTTGACAAATAATGAAAGACATTTTATAGATCAAATTGAATCTTTTAAGAAAGAAATTTCAGAACTTCATAACACTATTTCAAAGAATAATTCCACATCGGAGTTGGAAATCACAACAGCTTGTGGTGCTAATCCTGATTGTGAAGTGAAACCAATGTTTGAACAGAAAACTAAAAATGTGGTAACAACTTCAGAATCTGAATCTGAAGAAAAACCCATATTCAGGTTTCCTGAAGGAGTTGAAGGATCCTACATGTTGGAAGGACATGACAAATTGATTTTCAACAAAGATTTTCCAATTGATAATATTGAACAATCTCTACTTAAATGTATTTTTGTCAATAATAATGATTTGATAAATCAATTTAGAAATCAATTTGACCATCTTCATTTTGAACTCAGTCCTAACCAACATGAGAATAAAGAGGATCAAAAGAAAAATGTTGAAAAGAAAAATGTTGAAAATAAGATAGGTTCTAAAGTAAAAGGACCAAAACCAAACAAATCGAAAGAAAATGATCAGATGAAAAATTCTCATCAAAAGAATTCAAGAAATTTTTCATCTAGATCATATGACTATTATGATTATTCATATAACTCTCGATTTGATGGTTATTGGGGAGACAACTCACCAAAGTATTCTCATCGTTATGTTGAACGGAGAAGTTGTTTTGAATGTGGTGAAATTGGTCATATTGCTGCTTATTGTCCCTACTGGTATTGGGATGATGGATATGCATGTGATTTTGAAGAGTATAGGTCTTGTTATAACTGCGGAGAGTGTGGGCATTTAGTTGCTTCCTGTCCGTATGTTAAACAGAAAAAGACCGAAGTGAAATTTGCTAAAAATTCAGGCAATGTCAAAAGGCCTGTAGCCCTAAAACAAACCAATAAACAAAAGGGGAAACAGGTTGTTGTGTATGACAATCACAACAAAATTGCTTTGAATAAAAATGGAGATTGTGGACGGGTTGCTGAGGTAAGGGGGAGTTCTAAGGCTAAGCCTAAGAATAACTCTAAACCTGGGTCTTCATCAGTTAAGTCTGAGAAGATTCCAAACAAAGTTCAGAAGCAGGTTTCAAATAAGAAATCTGTAGAGTCAAAAATCAAAACAATTTCAACAAAATCTAAAATAAACTCTGAACGTGTTTGGTAACCCAAATCACTTTCTAAATCAATAGCAATTTCTACTTCAAAACAATCCATTGAAAAACCAATTGATTTTTCAAAAGGAGAATGGATTGATGTTCCAAGAATTGATGACCTTGGACGACCCATCATTGTGAAGGGATGGGTACCTCTCGCGTGCTAATTGTTTAACAAGTGTGCAGGTTGTTCCAGACAGACCTATTAGCTATCTTTTGATAGTTGATAGTGGAGCATATGTAGCCAAGCTATTTATTGGAGAGGTGAAGGTCAAGGAAGGTTATTGAAGAAGGAAAATAAGATTTCAACAGAGAGGAGAGTGTTTGTAGTCTGTTTCCAACCTGTGAAGCCGAAAAACATTGCAATCTCATGCAATTGCTCTCAGGTTGTGATTTTTACAACAGATACGACAAAACGGTTTATTCTAAACTCTCTTATTTTTGTTAATGGCTTTTATTAATTGAAAGATCTTATTGAGTCAAGAAATCTGAGTGGAAAATGGTTTTTGAAACTCAATGAGTAAACCGCATCGGATATCATTTTATTTTGTTTTGTTTTTCCTCAAAAAGTTAAAAATCCAAAAATATGCTTATTTTTAGATTTTTAGGGGGAGAAAATTTCAGAAAAATCAAAATAAAAAATAGAAAATCAAAAATGAGTTTTCCTGGAGAAAAAGAGGAGATGATAGTACATCAGTGGACTATTAGATTACTCTAAAAACAAAATGAATTGATAAACATTGAGTAGCCACTACAATTATATATTGGTAGGCTTGAAATCAAAGTTTAAAGTTCAGCATGGTGATATAAACTTAAAATCAATAACTGATAATCATGTGGATCAACGTATCGTTGGCATATGGTCTTAGTACCGAAATTTCGTTTGATAGATTGCCAAAATCAGAGGTTTCGGGTCGTTATATTGAAAGTTATCTGGGGATGGCCTAACTGATCTTTTGCTGTATTGATTTACAGACATAGATTCAGTCAGGGTATCTTATTAAAAGAGCTAATAAAGCCAAAACCATAAGTTACCGAATGAGGAACTTAATATGTGTGATGATAATCAAAGATTATCTAATGCATCGTATCAATACTATGATGAAAATCATGTATGATATTAGTCCTCAACCTGGTAGAGTGCACAAGTCGCTTTGAAGCATTAATTTGCTGACCTGTCATCACTGTGCCTCATACCTTGTAACTAACGGATAACTTCAATATAATCACGCGTTACGATGAAGCCTTGTGCAATTCTTGATACGGGAATGTGTCGCGAATGCGGGGACCATAGATTACTCAGTATCTAATATTACCATAATTTATCTAAAGTGCTGAGCAATGAATGATGATTTTGAGTTTAAGTGGACAAACATACTGGTAATGGTTGTAGGATGCTCAATGACAAAAACAGAAAATTGATCAAAAAGAGTTATGACTGACTGTTTCAATACTGATATGATCCTCTTACCAGAAAATTCACAAAAAAATATGTTGAATTTACTTTTATGTAATTACATTTGAAAATTCAAAAAGATTTTTGGTGTGTTTTAGCATAAACTTTGAAAAATCAAAAAGTTTTGTTTCAGTTTTATTTTTGATAACCGATGTTGGGATACTGGATGTGAAAGCTCAGATACTTAAAAGTTGAAAAGGATTGCAAATTTTCAAGTTTCTGGTACATATTGAAAATGTTTTATAGTTCAGGGGGAGAACTATTGAGGGTCAAAAGGAATGTGAAGAGTACTTCCGAGACATTTGTCGTATCTAACGTTAGTTGTAGTTTGTGCAGTTTTTAGTAAATTTTTCTGCAGAATCAAACACAACAGGTGCACTATTCAAGATTCATCGACAAAGTGTGTAACTAAACAAGACCCAAACCTGAACATCAAGATCACCAGAACAACAGAAGCTAGTAAGAGGTTAAAGAAATGACTGAAGATTGAAGAATTCAAGATTATTGTCTATTTTCATCTCTGGACTAACAAATGACAAAGCCAAGATTTCTTAAGTCTGTCTGAGATTTCGAAAGCTTACTGGAGAGATAGACAGGAACTTCGACACAAACATGCATGAAGATGGAAAGTTTTCAAGTCGTTCAAGATGATGGAATTAATACTTGAAGAATTGATAACTTTCTGATTTTGTACATCACTAGCTAGGTCCAAGGGGGAGATTGTTAGTGCATTATTCATGTATGTCCCTGTCCCTAGCTAGTGATCCGGTACTGAATGTCGGAGGTTCAGATAATCAGAAAACGACCAAGACTTTAGCTAGAAGATACATTCGACCAGACAAAAGGGGCGAATGTGGCTTGTCTTGGGTCGAATGTGGATTAGTTGATAGGAAAGGCTACATTCGTACCATCAAAAGGGGCGAATGTGGAAAAGGTTCCACATTCGACCATATGAAAGGGGCGAAGGTGGAAATCCTATATATAGGGAAAGTTAGTTATTTGGAAAGAAGAGTTTTGAAAGTTAGTTATCATTTGAGCTTTTCCCTAGTGTGTGAGTGTGTGTTTTTCTCTGTATTAGGTCTAAGAGTTCAATTGTCAACATCTTGATTTGATCTAATACAAAGATTAAAGTTATGGAAATTGCTTGGTGATTCGTTATCTGTTTTCATCACGTTCGATTACGTTTATTTCTGAATCATTTTGCACGATCGTTGGGGATTCCGCACCCTACGGTTGGTATTCGTGAGATCACGTTTCTTGATTACGATCCGAAACGAATTCTCATATACTAGCCACCACCATCTTCATATTTCACCACCACCACTCACCATCTTCACTTTTCACCACCACCCACCATCTTCACCTTTTACCCCTCCTCCTCCTTCTGTTTTTTCTGTCTTTGTGTCTCTGTCCTAAATCCAATCATCACTACCATCACTCACACATTTATGTCTTCAATTAACAAAAATCAAGACAACTAATCACTTAATTGAGTAAAATTAACACACACACTGACCTGCAACCACCACCTTAATTGGTGGCATAATCCGTGTCTTTGAAGTAGAAGCAAAACGGAAGAGAGCTTGGTGGCATAGTCGGAGGAGAGCATCCACCATGATCTATAGATAACCTTGATGACTTTGTGATCACAGCCCAATAGTTATCTGAGGTAGCTGACATTGGCATTTAAGCGAGTGGTGGAGATATTGCAGCTCTGTCTGATGAGATTCTCAAGGGCCGGAGCGGGTATAGGTAAGGAGTGTAAGAGCTTGAAATTAGGGGCAAGGGTTTTGTGGACAGAGGTGGTTAGGATTTTAGGGTGGTGAGATACGTTTTTTCTGACCTGGATGCTATCGAGGCGGCATTGGTTAAGAAAGTGGATGACTAAATCAGGGTTTTGGGTGGATTTTGTAGGTCCTTTGAATGAATCGATTACAAGCTAAATCAGATCTATCAAGGTGCGGAATCCCTTGATAGATGTTTATGCAAATACCGAAAGAAAAACAATCAAGATCGAACTCGATGGAAATACTTTAAACACGTCTTCTATTGATCATAAACAGATTACAATCAATTCAAGACAACACACACAAACTTGGTGGCTATGAACTCTCTAGAATGACTAACACTCTTGGCCATTAACTTAAACCCTACACAAACATGTTCTTTATATAAAGAACATATTCGTTTGGGCTTTGGCCTTGGGCTTCTGGCGCAGATGCTCTAGGCTTCAGGCGAAGATGCTTATCTTCGCCTCTAGCCCATCTTCGCTAATATAATATGTTCGCCCAATGGGCTTGTTCGCCTACTGCAAGTTCGCTAATTACAATAAAGAGGATAACACGTTATACAAAACGACTATCTACTAGCTATTATATCTAGTAAACTGTTGTCACACAGAAATGCACCAACAAACTCCCCCTTGACAATAGCTTCTAGATGTCTTCGTCTTTATGTAACTTGATGACTCTAAGTCTTTGGATTGCTTCAGCTTCAATGTACTAACGGACTCCCCCTAAGCTGACGAATCCAATCTTTCAATCTTTCGGAAACTTTGAGTCTTCCGATCATCATGATCTTTACCAATTTCTTTTTCTGGTGAGCAAATCCTGACTTGAATGAGTGAGCATTTATGTAGATGGAGATGGAGGATCTCATCACGAAATCTTGACTTCTGCACTTCACTTTGATAACAGCATCAATCCATGCATCTTGATTTCTGCACTTCATTTTGACAACAGCATCAATCTGTGCACTACCACAAACAACACCTCGAAAGACACATTAGCCAATTTCACATTAAAGATAAACCAATATTTTATCCCGATACGCAAATGCATATGCAAAAACACAATTTACCAGTTCAAAATGGAAGACCTTAAAAAGAAAATATTTTTGGTATTTTTGTTTTAGAATATAATTAAAACAAAGCGGAAATATTTACAATACATCTTTTTGTGAGAATCATGTGCAAGAAGATCATATCAGCTTTGTTAAACTGTTTCACACTTTCAGTTAATTTCTTAATTTAATTTTGTGAATAACGGTCCAAGACGATTACCGATATTGTTTATCCATTTAAACAAGCTACACGAAAGTTTCAAAGCTTTTACCTTGTGATATTATTAAATGTATTTTATACCGTTATACCAGTGTGTCCCACAACATGACATATCCCCACGATCAAGGTATGCACAAAGCTTCTTCGTAACGGGTGAGTATATTGTTGCCATCCATATAATTTACAAGGTACGAGTCACATCGGTGTACAGGTCAGCATATATCTGGATGCAGCAAAGTGACCAATGTGAACTCAACCAGGGTTTGGACAAATACCATTTTATTTTGGTACGCATATTAGCTTGAGGCAGTTGTTTTTTTTTTTTTTTTTGGTTTGCCATCAGCATATAAGGGTTTTGGCATTTTCCTTTTTCTTTTTGCTCTTTTAAGACATCCTGGCTGTGCCTAGGTCAGCATATTTCTGGATGCAGTAGAAGGGCAGCCAAGTTATCCCCGGATGTTATAACAATTTAAAGATCCGAAACCTCAGATTTTGGCAATCTATCAACGCGAGATTTAAGATTATGAAATCATACGCCAATGATATGTTACCCACTTGGTACACAGTCCTTTATATTTATATCACTTAGTAAGCCGATCTATTCATGTCTCTTGCCTACTGACACATCATATGATGGAGCTTTTATCACATTTAAGAACATTTTAAGTTTATTTTTAAGTGTGACAATCCAACTGCTGATGTACTATTATTTCTTCTCTTTCACACCATGATTTCTCATTTCTGAATTTTTCAATGTTTTTGTATTTTTCAAATTAAATTATATAACTCCCCCTAAACACACGCACACATCTAAATCTTTTTGGCTTAGGGAAATTTCTCCCCCTAAATTTTCGTTTTTCTGAAAATAAAAACGGAAATTTAAAACAAACAGTCTCCCTCTTAAACTGACAAACGATTCTCAATGTGAAAAGAAGAATAATGTGTATAACATTATAGAGCAAGATTGAAATCTTTACCAAAGTAAACCATTTGTTACCATTGGTAACCTATACTTCACCTCAGATAAATTTATAAGAACAACCACTGTCGAACAAATCAACAGTCCTCCACGGCCGTCCTGCACTCACTCAACAAATTAGTTAGTACGAGGAACCCAGACCTTTGTGGTCTTGGTTTGACCTCGTTCATTAACATAAGTAAACTCATTTAAATGTCCATTACACCTTTCAGGTGACTTGGATCTGTTGCTTGTTGATTTTTGAGACTGATAATTGGAAACATTTTGATAGTGATTACTTGAAAAGTATTGATTCCGATTATCATACCCTGAATTTCTAAAAATTCTTGGTTGATTATTTGAGTTATGGAAACTCGTATAATCATCTCTTCGAGAGTTTACATGTTTTTGATAATTTCTTTTGTGAAAATTTCGATAACCATCCTTCTGGTATCGATTTTGATGTTGGTACCTATTTGATTGACCATTGTAATTATTGTATCTTGGCAACTGATTTCCTGGTCCATCAAATTGTCCCGAAGATGAAGTCTGAGGATTTGATTTAGATTGATTTTTAGAACTTGGTATTTCTTTTTTACCCTTATCAACTCGATTCCCAACCTTTGCAACTCCCTGATGTTGCTTTTGACCAGACTTCTTATTCAACTCACTCTCACCGGATTTTTCTATCATTATAAATGGGCAACAGCTAGCCACATGCCCTCTAATACGACAATTAAAGCAGGATCTTTTCTTAAGCTTAGATTGAGGAGTAGACTGTGAAGAAGAGGGTCTAGAGTCATGAACCAAATTGGAAACTACTTCGGTAAAAACAGTTTCAATTAGTCCCTGAGCAATAGACGACATTGGGATTTCACTATCAGAAAATATCTTGTCATTACCCTTAAGTTTATACAACTTCTTAACAGTTGTTTTCTGATTTGATTTCTTATTTTCACTCTTCTTTACTTCTACAACTTCATTCATCTTATCTTTACTGCTATTAGATCCAACAGATTCATTTTCTGCAGAACTAGGACTCTCAAGCAAGTCGATATCCTCATATTCGACAACAGGTGGTTTACCATTTACCGCATCAATGAACACTTCCTTAGAAGGCAAGAATGAGTAGTTCCCATTAAAGAGAGGGGGAACATCATTGTATCCTAACCCTGCTGACTCATTCCTATCCTTTTGTGAATCTATGATGATGTTATGTAGGTACTTGGTACTGCGACACTATTCAACCTGTCTGTTAAGTTCTGTTATCTTAACCTTTTGCTCATCTATCTCCTTGTTTTTCTCAGCAATGACCTTTTGTTTGTCAGCTATGGCTAGATAAGCTAGATCCAGATAAGCAATCTTATCCTTAACTACAAGGTCTAACGCCTTACGGTCCTTTTCTACAGCTTTTAGCTTTGTCTTAAGATCACCCTCTCTAATCTTATGGCTCAAGTTAAACTCTTTTTCTTGCTCTAGCATCACTACTAATCCAGTATTATGCTTCACAACTTTATCATTTTCTTTCATATGCAGAATTATACGTTCAGCATAATCTACACATTTGTTGCTAGCTTCAACAACTAAAGATAGAGGAAGAAGTACCTTTTTCGCCTCAGAGTTCAGATCTGCCATATAGGCCATGAATTCTTTAGCAGACATTCCTTCAGTTGACGTTGTCAGATCCAGCACCTTGATGTCAACTCCTTAGCTGTCTCCTCCTCAGTCTTTGTTATTTCAGCCTCTTCATTGCTTACCTTCACATCAGCTTCCTCTGTTTTCACTTCACAAACCTGTTCTTCTGTGCTTTTCTCAACAGGTTCCTCCTCACTCTTCGTCACCTCCTTAGCATAAACAGCTTCCTCTGATCTCACTTCCTTTTCTTCAACAACTTCTGCTATTAAAGCTTGAGCATCTGTTCCCTTACATGATGTATCTTGATGATCTGGCACTAACACCTTTGGGCTCTCACTGTTTTTTGAAGAATGACTACTTGTGTTCTGTCCTGAAGGGCTCTGATGAGTGTAACCATTTACTGTAAGATATCTTTCAACAGTGTCCCACAGCGCTTTTGAACTATCTTGCCTCTTAAACGTAAACTCATGTTGAAGCTTATCTGGTAGAGATTTGTACAAAGTTGCAAAAGCTTTGCCCTCAGCATCATACATTTGTTTATCAGACTCTTGCATTTCGCTGTACGTTGGTACTCGCTTGATGCCGTCAATTCCTTTATAGGCCGGTTTGAAATACCCATAGATGATACAGTCCCATATTCTTTCATCCTCACATTTGATGAATGATTCGAATTTGGTTCGCCAGTCCTCAAAATCCTCAATTTTTACCAGTTTGGGAGCAGTTTTAATTGCAAGTCTAATGTCCATTATAACTCCTTTTAAATCACACAACAGAACGTTTCAAATAGATTTTGGTATACCTGAGTCAAAATCTAAAGTCTCTCTATTCGTTCAAGTGTCTGGTTCAACTCCAATAATCCTCTACAGTCCAAAACGAAGATGACCTGTTAACTACGTTCACCCTTTAAAGAAGACAGACCACAAAATTCAGGAAAAGGGCGAAGTTAGACTTAAATATAAAACGAAATCAAAAGTCCCTCTGTTCGATCTTGATTTTTTTCCTTTTTCTTTTAATTACGTTGACTTTAAAAATAAATTATCTCACGAAGTTGATTTTGTTGAAAAATGATGATTTAAACTGTCAAACAAAGATAGTATTTTTTTTAAACGTAGATGTATTAAAGAGATTCTTAGGAGAAGATGACTATAAAAGATTCTTAGGAGAAGATGACTTTAAAAGATTCTTAGGAGAAGATGACTATAAACATTAATTGATTTTGAATGAATTGAACTTAATGGAATAAAATCTTTTAAAAAACGAAGATGCCTTAGTAATCCCTATCTTCGCTAAACCCTCTGTTCGAATCTGAACAACAATATTCGATGGAAAACAGTTTTAAATCGTTCAAAACTTTCTAATAATCGTTTCAATATTTGCAACAATCAAGCTTGAACCGTACAATCTTTGAGCCTAAGGCTCTGATACCACTTGTAGGTCCTTTGAATGGATCGATTACAAGCTAGATCAGATCTATCAAGGTGCGGAATCCCTTGATAGATGTTTATGCAAATACCGAAAAAAAACAATCAAGATCGAACACGATGGAAACACTTTAAACACGTCTTCTATTGATCATAAACAGATTACAATCAATGTAAGACAACACACACAAACTTGGTGGCTATGAACTCTCTAGAATGACTAACACTCTTGACCATTAACCTAAACCCTACACAAACATGTTCTTTATATAAAGAACATATTCGTTTGGGCTTTGGCATTAGGCTTCTGGCGAAGATGCTCTGGGCTTCAGGCGAAGATGCTTATCTTCGCCTCTAGCCCATCTTCGCTAATATATTATGTTCGCCCAATGGGCTTGTTCGCTTACTGCAAGTTTGCTAATTACAATAAAGAGGATAACACGTTATACAAAACGACTATCTACTAGCTATTATATCTAGTAAGCTGTTGTCACACAGAAATGCACCAACAAACTCCCCCATGACAATAGCTTCTAGATGTCTTCGTCTTTATGTAACTTGATGACTCTAAGTCTTTGGATTGCTTCAGCTTCAATGTACTAACAGATTTAAGGTTGCTTAACTCTGATAAAGCGGAGAGGGCTTCGTCTTTGGAGAGACCTATGGAATTGACGAGGTAGTCCACCACGAAATCATTTGTTGTCTGTGTTGTTGAGTAATAATAGTAATTCAGACATCCACCAGAGATCATGTGAAGGTCTGTGTGTGTGTTAATGGTGTATGGAGTGTGGTTGTTGCAGGTGTGAGTGTATAAAATGTTTTTTTAGGAATAACTTTTGGTGATGGAAGGTGGAGATGGGTGGTCGTGGTGAAAGGTGGAGATGGGTGGTTGTGTGGTTAGGAGGTGGGACCTATTTAAATATGTGTTGGTGAGATGAGGAAGAAGACAATTAGGGAGGAAGACAATAATTTTAACAAAGATGGACAATTTTGCCCCTGACTTAACGAGGTTGACTTAACCCAGTTAACGAAATGGACTGTTTTGGCCTATTTCGTCAAAAGTCAGGGACTGTTCAAGAATTTTTTAAAGTTTTGGGCTGGACTGACATATTGGCCCAACCCACAAAGACGGTTTTGGTAATTAACTTAGACACAAAATGTTATATAAAGTATTGTATTTCAAGGGATCGAGCGACATTTCATTGGCTACGGAAGATTTAAGCAATTTTCAAGGAAGATTGACACATGTTTCCAAAAGACTACATATTCAAATGAGGGGGAGTATGATACAAGTTGCACTCTTTTTCCCTTAACTAAGTTTTGTCCCATTGTGTTTTCTTAGTAATGTTTTAAATGAGATTTCATACCTGATCCATAAGTATCATGAAGAGTAATACGCCCTGCACTTTTTTCCCCTTAGCTGAGGTTTTATCCCACTGGGTTTTCCTGGTAAGGTTTTTAATGAGGCAGCATCACCAAACGTATACTACATTATATTCTTTTATCACATGGATAATCAAGGGGGAGTGTTATAAATAATAAGTAATTATGGTGACTATTTGTGATACCCCGCAATTTCAGGTTCTCGCTTTAACTAAACTCTGGTTACATTCTATGCATTCTAGTTAACTAGGGTTAGCTACATAAGTTACACGGTTAATAACTGCATGAAGTGGTAATTCGAGGAATTACTAAACTATTTACATGAGTAGTGAACCCCGGACGTTGGTGAATTGTTAAACAAGAAGATTGTGAATTAATTGTTTGAGATTGATTGCAATTACGTGCTTCTATGAATCTCTGTGAAACTATGTGCAAACTGTATGTAATTACGTGAACTTAAACCGAAAACATTAATAAAAATCATAATAGGTGGACCATTAGGATGGTTGGGATCTTAAAACATGGGGTTACACTTGTTATTGTCCAAAATCGCGAAAACATCGAAGAAACACGCTGTACAACGAAGCAGGCCACCCGGAGCGGGCCAGGGAGGAGTGAGCGGCCGCGCGCAGGATCTTGACGCAACTAAACCGACTTAACCCCTATTTAAGCAACCTTAAGCCTCTTGTATCCCCAAAACTCAACCCTAATCGCCCCCTACTTCCCTTTTACGAAAATATCAACCCCTAACACCTGCTAAGGCGCAAGAACATTGATCGGGAAGCTTCAAGAGCATTCGGTTGATTGTTTTGAAGAGCTTGCCGTATAACATTCAATCTCTTGTGTTTTAATCTTCCTTAATATGTTATAAAACCTTATAACTAAGTTTGTCCAGGTCTGAAACGTTTTCACAAAGATTAAAACTTGAGGTTTATAAAGATTGAATGGGATAAACATAATCTTATGCGATTAGAAATTGATATGTTGCATGTTGCGCATGTTTATGATGTTTATGATCTTTAGGGTTTATGGTTTTGCATGTGTTATGATAGGATCTGATCATGTTAGGTCTTATGAATGTTTTATGGTGGTTTTTAATTATTATTGATTGATAATATGCAACTAGGGTTTGATATAATTGATGATATTGCATGATTAAAATATGGACAGAATCTGAATGTCGACTTGTAGGGTCTGTTACGTGGCTTGTAATTAATTGTTTTGATTGATTCTTTGCATGAATGGATTGTACATGGTCTTAGCTTTTTAGAATGGGCAAAATCATCTGATTTGGATGTCGTTTGGTATGTTTTTGGAATTTTCTTTGATTTAAGGTCATATCAGATTTTTGGATTAACAAACTAAGTCAACTTTAAACAATCATAACTCGAGTTTTACAAGGAATTAAGTTATGAAATTTGGACAGTAGATTAACATTGGAATAACTTGGCGTCTTCAAGTGGATTCATCCCATTTGGATGAATACACGATTTTTGGGAATTTTTCTACAAAACTGATCTGTTGTGTGCATTTTCTAAACGTAGCTGTGTTCCGTGAATTTTCATAACTTTTATACAAGGTTTTATCACAAACTAAGAATATGGATTTGTCCAGTAGACCCCCTAGAATATTTAGTAAAATTTTGGAAGTCTAACTCACTAGATAAGTATTTTAAGTAAATTAGTTTTCATGGCGCATAATCTGTCCTAAAAACGCAGATTGTGTATTGTGTGTTTATGTGACTATTTGGAGTCTTATATGGTATGTAATTGACATGAACTTAAATGGGCACTTATATGAGATGCATATGAAGTGTAAAACTGATGATAAGCAACATATTCACCAACGGGTCTGTAGGGTTTACTTATGCATGTAGAATCACTAAGTGTCACTTACACGGTTTTGAACATTAAAACGTCTTGGACAAACGGGTTATATGGTGTATTGGTTATACACATATACTCACTTGTAATAGGGAGTCGGTAGCACCCTATTGTTTTGGAATTTGGATAATTTGCTTGCAACCAAAGGTGAGCTTCACTACTCTTTTCTCAAAAGCATGCGTCTCGGGGAGACAACTTACTTAACGTTTTTTAGTCCGGTTTGGGACTACTCTTACACATCCCAGGTTTTGGGGTGCTAGGTTCACGGGGTGAATCTACTTTTACAAATTCATGTTTATGTCCTTGATGAACTAAACCAACCTTATCATTTAAGTCCTTCAAAATACCGAATGAATTGTCGGGTGGGCAAGCGGGTTACTAGTTGATAGCGCTATTAGGTTTAACAAACCTCACATCGTGCTGGGAGCAGGGGTGTGAACTATAACTTCAAACATATTATCATTGTTGATGGGCAATGATGCAAGGCACTATACTCACGGTTGTGGGAACTCGTTCATTAGCAGTTCGGTATTCACCGGTTTTAGTTATCATGAGTGGGTTAGCTACCCCTGGCATATGAATTAGCTGTTTACTTGTTGTTATGTGGTCTGGGAGGCCGACGCTTTTAATTGTTATTACGTGGTCTGGGAGAACGACGCTTTTACTTGGTTACGTGGTTTTGGAAACCTACGCGTTTACTTACTCATTTACTTTACTTAGTGAACTCACCAACATTGTTTGTTGACCCACCATGTACATGCTTTTACAGGTAGTTAGCTTCCGGTGTCACGATTAGGAAGCACTGCACGTTCACTGCATTTGGGGTTTTGGGAATACACCGAAATTACATATCATGCTTTTACGTTTATTTCTATATGGTTTTAATTTGGGCGCGTTGTTTTGCGTATGGTTTCTAAAAGGTTTAAATTTGGTTTACGCTTCCGCAGCTTAACTAAACTTGGTTTTTGAAAACGAACTAAATGGTTTGGGCATTTAGAGTTCGTTCATATGACTTATGGCTATGGGATCCTGGTATGTCATGCGTCTCGCGGTAAAACCCCGCAGTGGAAATTTGAGGGTGTGACACTATCCACATTCCAACTTTCATCTCTTCATATCCTTTGTATTAATGTTATATCCTATACTAGCTGATTACCTCGGGAGTGTCCCGGGGTTGAAATTTATAATAATGAAGAAATTTTAAAAAATGACATTACTTAAAGGATTAAATTGAAATTTATAATATTGAAGAAATTTAAAGAAAATGACATTACGTAAATGATTAAATTGAAATTTATAATAATGAAGAAATTTTAAAGAAAATGACATTACTTAAATTATGGATATATGATTGTGCGACGAAGCTTTAAAGGTAAAGTTTCGAAACCTGTTTTGTATTCGTGCACCGAAGTGCAGTCTTGTGGTGAAATTGTGTGTTTGTCGGTTTCTTGGTTTGTAAGTTGATCTTTGTTAGTCGCATTTTATCGATCAACTTGAACTTGATCAAATGAGAATGAATATAAGTAGATGGAGAAAAGAAAAGATAGAAATGCACATTTTTAGATATATAAGCTTTTTATACATATTTATAAATGTTCACACATCGAAATAGACTGGTGCGCTTTACAGTTACATACAGAAAAGCTTCGGGTAGCACCTAACCTAAAACAATTAAGAATGTATCTCCAATGTTAATGTCTAACCTTAAACAATGTATAACTCTAATATTCAAAACTAATTTAAAACGATGTACAACTCCAATGGTAACACCTGTTATAAATAGAATTCATATTTACTGGTTTGAACATAATTAATGACTTGCCTATACATGATTAATGAATAACCTTAACACTTTGTGTTTTTCTCCTGTATGAACAAAACCCCACAAAAAATAGTCGATTTTTTCCTCCGTTTTTTATATAGCACTATGGTACTCGTTGGAAAAATAATAAAACGTTCGTTAATTTGGTCGTTTTTTTTCTCCATTTTTTATATAGCACTATGGTACTCGTTGGAAAGATAATAAAACGCTCGTTAATTTGGTGTAATTTTTTCTTTAAAAAATCTCGTATATAAAAGATTTTAACGTTTAAAAATTATGGGAGGAAACATGAGAGAAATAAATCTAATTTTGTTTTTAAATTCTTTTTTTTTTCCAAAAATATCTCAATGCCACATGGCATTCTACATGGCACTCTCAAGAGAGAGAATGACTATATGAGTGTCATGTAGGATTTAACCCTTTGAAACACACACACACACACACACACACACACACACATATATATATATATATATATATATATATATATATATATATATATATATATATATATATATAGGGGAAGTATTTAGAGAAAACCCTTCAAATTGGGGAAACTTTAGTAAACCTGATACTTGGCCTAGATTGAGCTACATCACCAACAAACATTATCTCCATATTATATTAAGAAGGCTATTTAGGTAATTTTAGCAAAGATATTATTATCATTGATTTGACTTTGGAGAGAGAATAATCATAGTCCCCATATAAGTCTTCTTCTTCTTCTTCTTCTCTCTCTCTCTCTCTCTCATATTTTTAAAATCAGATTCCAACCTCTCTCTTCTCCCCTCTCTCTATCTTTCTCTCTCTAAAAACTCCACAAGAGCTTTTTCTTTTTAATGAAGTTGAAGGTGTGGAGGTCGATCCTGGTGGTAGTGATGGCGGATCTTGAGTGGCGGTGGTCATGGTGAAGTCTGAAGGTGGTTTGTGGTTCTGGGTTGCAGACGTGGCTATGGTTTCTGAAGACACAAAAGAGTTTCTTCAAGATTTGAAGAAAAAGGTAAGAAAATTAAATACAGTTTCAATTTTTCAATCCTTTTATAACCCAGATAATATTGAATCATATACACTACTATGTGTTGAAGTTGTACAAATAAGTCACTATTTTACAAATATTTAAAAATACATATATATATCTATGTATAAAGATTTGGGTTTTTCCCAGTGATCCAAAATAGTCTGAGAGAGAGGGGGGGGGGGGGAAGAAAAGCATTGACTAAATATTTTTGTTATGAGATCTTTGTTGTGGGTTTGAATGCATTAGTGTGTATACTTTGTAGGTGTTAGATAAATGATGATGAACTTGTGTTTTCCTGATAGCAGAATATTCCATCAAGATTTTGAGCAGAAAAAAAGTCAAACCCAAAAGAATTAACATTTGATTTAGAAGGATTTATCAGATAAGATTTAAAAGTGCTTTGGGCATTGTTTGACTTAAGTTTGGGGTTTTTATATGGGTATTTGATATTCATGTTCTTAATTAGTTTATCAAGAAGATGTAATTGAAAGATAGAATTTTTTGGAATATTTTTGTTATGAAATATTTGTTATGAATTGGGTTTGTTATGATATATTTCGAATATTTTTGTTATAAAATATTTTTGAATCTAGATGGATAACATATGCAAATTTTGTAATGATTTTGTTATTTTATGCTATGAAAAAGCCAGTTTTATAAAGCTTTTTTTTGCCATGTGGGGTGAGTTCTTTTAGTTCTGAATTATGAACTGAATCTATCCCAATTAACTTGTGTTAGGGTTCAATTAACGTGTGTTAAATAGCAAATGTGTTTTTATTTTCTTGGCATATCTTTTGATTTTTCTCTAATAATATTTAACATTTTGTTTTTTGTATATATGTTATTCTGTGTGAAGGTTTGATTTTTTGTATTGGTGCTTACTGATGTGTTAGGGTTCAATTAACATGTGTTAGTGATGCTAACACATGTTTGTATTGGTGCCTACTGATGAATCTATCCCCATTAACATGTATTAGTGATGCTAACACATGTTAGTATATGCCCAACTAACACCCAAATTGACCCAGTTTACATTTTGCTAGTTACAATTGTTTAATTGTTAAAAATAATTAATGTAGGAGGTTCTATGAACAACCACTAGACTTCAAGCCGGCTACTGTGACAACCGTCACCCTTATCTTTCTTCAAGTTGTCATTTATAATCCTTATACTCTCTATCGTCTTCAAACTTAATAAAAGTTGAGTTTCATTCAATCATTATATTTATAGTTGGAAAAGTCTACATTTTAACCGAACATGAAAATAGAAAAATATTTAAACGTAATACATCTTGGCAATTGTAAACTTTGTTTTATTTAAAAGTTTATATTATTCTTGTTTAATCATTCAAAGTTTTTAAGTTTGGTTAAGTTTTGTATAAGGAAAATCTAACAAAAAACATAATAAAACTAACATTTCTAACTACAGGGACCATTTTTGCCAAAAAAAACAAAAGTTTAAAAATTCAGATTTCTACTCTCTCTCTCTCACGGTTTCTGCCCGGAAGTTTTAGCCAGAATCCGGCCGGTTAACCGGCAAAGAGTTTCAATGGATTTTAATGCATTTTAACCATAAATCTCGAATCCTATACGTTTCTTGCCTCGTGCGCTTTGTTTATCCATCATAATATCGCTCATAAATGAGATATAACTATTGTTTTAAATCGGATTAAAAGCATAACGGCCGGAATTTATGTTCACATCATTGGTCCGTTTTTAAGCGACTATTATATAAAACGATCATATCATTCATTTTCTGCACCTTTACACATTTCAAACCCACATAAAAACCATCCCAATCGCGTCCAAGAAGCTCTAAAAATCGGTTTAAAGTTCGGCACTTGTTCTTCCATTTTCGACCATAAAACGAGTTGTAAGTTTACATTCTTACTTGTATTATGTTAGACGATCATCATAGATTAAAACCCCTCTATTACTGATCGTTATCGAGCCTTAATCGGATTAATTGAAATTTGGTTTAGGGTTAGGGTTCATATGTTGATTTGGGGAAGAAGATGAACTTTTATATATATGTTAAATACAAAACTGATTCAATTTAATCAAACAAGTTGGCTTGTGGTGGAGTGGTTTGTGTGTGTTGTTACTCCATGCTTAGCCCGGGTTCGAATCCTCCCAGGCCCACGTTTTCTTTCATTTTTTTGTATTAATTATATTTTGATATTATAATCAATTAAAATACATATAAACTTAAAAATATTCATATTAAGTTCATTTTTGGTCCAAAAATTATGAAAATTTGGGTGTACCATCTTGACACCAAAAAGAAAATTATCACACTTTACTTTCTGAAAATCATTTAATTTTCGTAATTTTATTAATTTAAATTGTTTTAATCATATTTAATTCATTAAATAATGATTTTAATCTCAAAATTCTTGGGAAATTATTTCTAATCATCATGAACCGAAATAAAAATTATTGGTTCAGAAAACACTTATTTTTATTAATTTTCCTATTTAGAATCATTTAAGCGTGATTTAAATTCATTAAATCAGCTTTAAATATAAATAAGTTTAGAAAAATTATGGGAAAATTAATTTCACTTATTTACATCAGAAAGTACTGATTTTTCTATAAAAATAATATTTTTGGATCATTGTGTAACTCATAGTTATTATTGCAATATATATGATTATTGTATTTATTTACAATAATTAGTTAAAGTAATTAAGTAATTTATTTTGTCTTAATTATTCAAACATATTTTGGTCTAAATATTCAATGGGTAATAAATATATTACCTAAACCACATTTACAAACTTTGGTATATCATTTTGATACACAACTTTTATATTAATTCGACTTATCATAAAAAAATTGTAATTCCTCAAATCGACTTAGCAAACCCTAATGCCTTAGAACCTTAGATACCATAGACTTTTTAAGACATTCCATTTATCAGTATTCTTATACATTATAGGTAGAATTCTTCGGAATTCCCATTTCTTAACTCAAGTCAGCTTAAGTTGGATTTTGATCGCTTTAGCAAAACTGTGAGTATATCTTTCCCCTTTTTCATGTTTACTATTTTGGGGTGATTCATGTACCATTAGTATTATTAAACTATGTATTCTTTCAAACGTAATGTGCCTTATGTGATGCTTATGTGATTTGTGTGAATTGAAACGTAATCAAAATCATTAACCATGGGCCGAGCATAACAATGAGTAGTCCTACGATTTACATCCCTTGTGTGATTATGGTTTCATTTGAGCCTTGGTCATTGTTATGTGATTCTTGATTCTTTTGGGTGATACTTGATACTTGATACTTTGAGGGTTGGTTTTGATACTTTTATTCTACTAATTACATATTAGCAAACATAATCACACAAGAGATGTAAATCGTAGTACGTTATTAATATGATGTTCACAAATTAACGTGATAATTATTTGAGTTTAACTCATTTACTAATTCAATATCTAATACATGTTAAATCTGGAAATTATTTGACTTTAACTCATTTACTAATTCAATATATAACATGTGTTAAGTTTACCTTATTTTCCAGTTGGTCGATAATTTTTTAAGTTTTTTACTTTTGAATAGATTCAAATTTGGAGATCCATGTACTTTGTTTTTGTTACCACATATATACGTTAGTAGGTTTCTAAAAGACATACATATGGAGATCCATGTAACTTAATTTTTTAGGTCATGTATCCGACAAAAGACATATATACGTTAGTAGGTTTCTAAAAGACATACATATGGTTGTTAGGCAACTAAAACATGAGATCCTTATCAAACCAAATAACAAACCTGCAAATTAACACAGGTTGGCAAAATTATTAATACATGTTAACACATGATAAATCAAACACAACGTTCAGCAAAATTATTAACACATATAAATCAAACACAATGTACAACATTTTAAGATACTAGACAACAATAGTTTCATTACTCTCTGTCCTTCTTTCGCCAAATATTTGCCAAATACTTGGTGCACAGTTTCTTCAACTCTCCGTCCTTCTTTCGCCACTGGTTCCATCTTCGATTACAAGACTTTGTCCACCTTTTTCCTTCCTGAATCGCCAATATGAACTGATGTAAAAATATGATATAATACATCAAATACTGATAAACTAAATATTCTTACAGGTTAATTTCAGCAACTTTTTTCTCGCGTACGCCCACGCAGATTATGCATCCTGTCTCCACTAACTATATCTGTAATATGTGAAACATTGATCACAATATCAATCCTAGATGAGTTCCAAACATGATTAAAATGCTAGATGAGTTCCAAACATGGGTTAACATATAAAACACAAACTATATAAACTATACTTTATATATGACTGTGGCTAATGTGGTGGAACATAATGGATTGTGATATTATTGTTAGCAATCCTAATGTGGATTTTGCTAGTTTTATATTTGTATATGAATTTATGCATTTTGACCACTTAATAAAATGTAGGCGGCTGACGAAGATTACTATTCATAACATATGTTATAAACTTGAAAAGTATTCACCAACCAAATCTGCAACATGTGAAACATTGAATATACATTGTGAATGGACAAGGTGACCCATAATTAGAATCCCATATGAGTTTTGAACATGGGTTGACATATGAAACACGAACTATATAAACATTACCTATCATAACATATGTTACAAATTTATACATTTCTATACGAAATTTATCAACAACACTACAACATTTACAAAGACAACCAGTCACCTACTACTTTTAACATGGACAAACAGAAAACACCATCTCATAAATAACCACCAAAGGAGATTTTTGAATAAATTGTATCAACTACATCAAAAAAATTAAAATACTAATTCGTAACACTAGATTTCCAACATTAACCAAAATAACAGTAAAACATCTAACTAATCTTTTAACATGGACAAAAAGAATAAAAAAACATAATGAAAACCCAAACAAGGAATTAGACACTATGATTTATCGATATAAACAAAAAATTAACTACATAAAGGAAGAACAAAGCACAAACAAATTTGAAGGAGGTGGCACACCAGTAAAGGGTTTTCGTCGGAACTCTGACATGTGTTCTAAAGCACTGTCATCAGCGTCATCGGGGTTCATGACGGAACCACCACCATCTCTGATCTGTGTTTTAAACCCATACTATCGAAGATCTGGAATTTATATATGATCTATTTAACCATGAATACAAATCTGGAATCTATGATGTAGATGAGAGAGAGAATGAGGGATAATGGGTTTGGGTTTGAAATTGAAACTCAAATATAGAAGAAAGAGAGAGAATGGAGATATAGAAGAAAGAGAGATCTGTTAAAAGAGAGAGAGAGAGAGATGTAATTGATATGACATACCCCAAACCCAATGCATGAGCCAAATAACCTATCTACCCTTATTGTATTATAATATAATAAAAGATACATTGATTTAATCAAAAGGTGGGACTATTAACCACAACCATTGATTATGCTTGATCAATGGTTGTAGTAGAGTTTATAAGGTTTTCTCAAATATTTAAGGTTTTCTATAGAACCTTACCCTATATATATATATGTTGTCGTATATTTATAATGGTTATTCAATAAATCCATGTTAAATAAATCGATAAAGTAAAGCTTTTATTTTAAATTCTAAGATATGCATATCTTGTATAGGGTTTAATTAATTTTATTATTAGATTTTAATAATAAAAACGAAATAAAAAATTAAACACTTGCACCTCATTATACCACGTGGCACATTCAGGGGGGGGGGGTTGAGACCACCATTGAATGTCACATCATCAAACTTCAATTCTTTTATATATAGTTATAGATATGTAGTGGCTCTTGTATTTGATCGTATACACATCAATAAGAATGAATCATTCTATTCTCTATTCTCTCTAATCCATGTTCTTATATCTACACATCTTGTATGTTAGTTGTTAATAGGCTGTTGTTATACAACAAAATTGTAGGTGCACGGATGTGACTATCTCTTTGGATTTACATAATATGGCGTTAATTGTAAAGACTTTGAAGTTTTGTAGAACCCATTCGACCATACGTGGGGTCGAAGGGAGCTTGTAGAAGGTCGAAGGAAGATTAAAGATGGAAGTTTTTTTGGTTCGAGCTTGTGTTGAGGTCGAAGGGTCCACTCGACCTATGCAATAAGTCGAATGTAACTGTCTATATATACTTCTGATTTTATTTTCTGGTTAAGTTGTTGGTCATTTTGTCTAGGTTTTGTGTGTGTGTGTGTTCTGAGTTAAGTCTAGAACCTTCTGAACGTGTGTTTTGTTGATAAACTAAGGCTTATTGAGTTGTAATCAATTGTTTTATCAATGAAATGATTATTGAAATGGATCTTAACGTGTTCTGATTTGTTTTCTATCATTTTGCATGTGATTTAGGGTTTCCGAACCTAAATTACTCCACTTGTATGATTACGTAGTTGATTTCTTACAATCCGATCCTCTACAAAAATGTATGATATGATTTATTGGATGCATTAACAAACATTAATATGCTATGTTGGTGACAACGTTTAATATATATTTTTAATTTTATTATTATAATTATTTTAAAACATAATGTGTTTACTTATAACATTTAAGATACGATGTTTTATAAATTTTTGAGTATGTTGTTTTGACATGTTTATTTAATATATATTTAAGTATAAATTTTACTCAAAACCTATATGTAAATAGTAGTGTACAAGTGATCAAAGCACACACGTACACGTCATGAAAGTTACACTACGATTTAGCTAGTGACGTGTTTACCATTTTCCGTTATTTTAGCAATACTAAATAATGTTTTATAAAGTTAGAAAATACATTAGGACCTACTTATTTTTATCTACGAGTCACTAAGAGTTTTATTCGAACAAGTCTGTAGTTGATTCTTTTGTTCTTTAATGGGAAAACTAAACTGTACTACTTGAATAACGCCTGCACCCGTAATGTATTCATTTTAATGATTTTCTCGACATGGCAAACAAAATTGGCACAGTAATAGTACTATAACCACATCATAATAAATCGAACCGATACCAACGAAACAACGTTGGCACCAACATCCATATTCATTTTTATGTTTTTTTAATCAATATATAACACGTGTTAATATGTTCTTAGACATATACTCCCTCCGTCCAATTTTAAATGTCCATTTTTCTACTTTTTGTTGTCTCAAATTAAATGTCGATTTCTAAGCAATTTTTAGTTTTGCCTATAAAAGACAAAAGACAATCAAAGATTTGAAATAATAACTTGAGGATATTATTGTTATTTTACAACTAAGAGAATATACAATCAAAGATTTGTTAATCTGTGTGTTGTGTGTTGTGTGTTTGTTAGCCCATCACAACTAAAATAAAACGGATGGAGTGATATATGTTTGGGTTGCTAAGCGAACCGAGCATAGTTGGAAGGAGCCGCCATTAAAGCAAAGCAACGCAACGCAACCCTCATCACAGTGAAGAGGAAGTAATGGAAGACATCGAGGATTTGTTGGTGGGCGGCGGTGGCGCAGCCCCACCTGGTTTCCGGCTACCCATTACAGCCGCCGTCGGAATAAATAAAACCAACAAGAATAAGAAGAAGAAACCACCCAACAACAACACATTACAACAACAACCTCCTCTAAACCATCATCATGTCCCTGGCACACAGGTACTTTACTTGGATGGATAATTCATTTCTCTCTCTCTCTCTATATATATATATTATTCACATCTTCATTGATTAACTAACTGACTTTACTCTCCTACTGTTATTTCTTCTTCTTCTTCTTCTTACAGACCATTTTTCTCAAGACATTTGGCTGCTCACATAACCAGGTTGCTTCCCTTTCTAATCTAATCTTATCTTTTATTATTATTATTATTGTCAATTGAACCCCAATACTTAGTGTTAGGCATTTTAATTGTAACTTAACTTCAGCGGTGTCAATGAAGGACACTCAAATAACTATTGAACCACATCCAAATAACTATCCTAATCTAAATGTGTCCTTTATGAAATGAAACCTATCTTTGGATACTTTTCTTTCACACAACCAACTTCAAATATTTAGATTCCTTTGTTTACTGCGACGAGGACGTTGACACTGATGTAGCTGCTGCTGCAACTGGAGAGCTGCCACAAAAGTTTTGCGTGATCATGGTTTAAAACAACGGGTGAGGCGTATGCCTTGAGGCCCATCTCAAGGCGATTCTGTAAGAAAACGAATCTGAGGCGGCACCTCAGAGTGTTATTTTGTACGTGCGCCTCATAGAGCGGAGACGGTAACAAAAATTGCGCCTTAGGTGCGCCTCAGGGGTTTTTGATGTTTATTTTTTTGTTTTGGACTTTTTGTGTCAATTTCAAGCGTTCCATGTCTTTTTAGTGTGTGTTTTTGATGAATATGAGGATGAAATTAGTTAGTATTTCATTTTTTATAAGATATATAATATTTATATTTATTTTTTAATTCCGTCTCGGGCTTACGCCTCGGTTCGCCTTGAGGCGAAGGGAAAACGCCTTGAGGCACGATTCCGTACTTTTAAACCTTGTGCGTGATAAAGAGTTTCCCTACAAGATAGGAAGGGAAGTTCTATAGGGTTGTACTTCGCCTAACTATGCTATATGGAACTGATTGCCAAGCCATCATGAAGACAAAAGCGTGTAGAAGAGATAGGGATGCTTAGATGGATATGTTGGCACACCTCTATAAGGACATGATTAGTCATAGGAGTTCTTGGAGACGTAGGATAAAGGTTAGAGGTTTAGGAGACATATAGATTTTGTTATAGGTCTGGGTGTCTTGGCTTGTCCTACCATTTTGTTAATAGCTGTCTGATCTAGGTACTTTTTTAGGTCCTTTTCTATTTCCTCTACTCCTCTGTTTTCTCTCTTCAATTACTAGTATACATTGTATGTTATCTGTATTTTATACCAAAAAAGGAAGTTGTTACATACAATGGCAAAAATAAAAAAGTTCTTACATACAAAGCTGAAAGTAACTAAGTAAGTTAGCAGGTGACATATCAAAAGATTCAAATCTATTTATGAGTATGAACTATGCATAGTCTTGAAATGTTATACCAGACTACTTTTTTTCTCTCTGGTGTCGAGTTACTGGTTGACACTTGACAATACAATAGTTATAAAGTAAAGTAAATTTGGAATATTTTCCTTCATCAATTTGAGTTTGTTTGTTTGTTTGCAGAGTGATAGTGAGTACATGGCTGGCCAACTTTCATCATTTGGCTATGCTATCAGTGACGATGCTGAAGGAGCAGATCTTTGGCTGATAAATACGTAAGTATCTATCTTTGTTAATCCATTTATTCTGTTTGCATCTTAGAAGGTAGAGAAAACTGTATTAAAGACTATAAAAAGAAAACCAAAAGTAACTTCTGTTGATACTTCTTTTAAGTCAAGATATAATCTTTGTTGATCCATGATACCTTTGCTTACGAACACCAAGAAATCCATTGTAATGCTAGTATGGATTTAGGTTGTTTCATCTTTCAAGGTTTAAGTTAAATGGTAAAGATGAGGTACAAAAAGAGGTTATCTGAGGAAACTTTGTAAGCTAAATTGAATTATTTTCTTGTCATATTTGGTGGTTTGCTTGGCGTTTTTAATTCATGTTGTCTAGAACTGTTTGGGGGCGTATATTCTGGTGGCCAATTCAACGTCGTATACTTGTCAGCAAAGAAAAGTTCACGAAATGTCTTCTATGATTTTTAGAATGTGAACTATAACTACTTGATTGTAGTTGTCTATTTTCATGCGTGGGGGACTTTTAACGTTTTTATCCCAAATTCCCAACCCAGATTCGCAAGTTATGTTGTATTTAGACTGATACTATATTGACGCTGACCTTTGCTTGCTTAAGATTTTTTATATTACTTGGTAAAGTGGATACCATTCTCTATAACTACTGATCATTATATGTTGAAACAATGTTGTCGTTATTCACATGATATGTATACACATACATATGAATAATGACTAAACTTTATCTATCTATATATAATGATTAAAATTTTTATAATACAGTTGTACAGTAAAGTCTCCAAGCCAATCAGCAATGGACACGTTGATATCAAAATGTAAAAGTGCAAAAAAGCCACTTGTGGTGGCTGGATGTGTACCTCAAGGAAGTAAAGATCTGAAAGAGCTTGAAGGTGTGAGCATAGTTGGAGTTCAGCAAATTGACCGGGTTGTTGAGGTTGTGGAGGAGACCCTTAAAGGTCACGAGGTCAGATTATTGAATCGGAAAACTCTTCCAGCACTTGATCTTCCTAAGGTATATTTTTTATATTAATGGGTGCTTGGATGCGTGTTTTGAAAGTGATATTGTATAATCAGAATTAAACAAGCTGTAGAAAATAGTGTTTGGATGTGCTTCTGTCATTTAAAGATGTGATTATCAGATGTATGGGTGTTTGGCAAATTCTGATTATTTAAAATTCTAAAAGATAAAATGGCCAGGATTTGACATTTTTTAGGAGAATAAAGGAATTATTTGGCTGTCAAAGTATGATAAAAGTAAGGATAAATATGCACTTAGGTAGTTACAGTTTTACCCATAGATAAACTGATGTTTGGGCTATAGCAAGTACTGATTACCTGAGTTTCAATAGATAATCTGATCCAAATCTGTGGAAAACGGAGAGTTGCTTGAAATGGGATTAAAAGCGTCTCAAATTAGGATGAAAGAAGGGATTAATAGATAAGTACTTTTTACTGTTATAATCAATTTTGTTGCAGTTGGTATGAAGTTATGAATTATGATCAACTCTGAAGGAAAAGTCTCTCTTTATCAAAACTTCAAAACTACTTGGTGTGACTTGAAATATCAATAAGCCAATAATAATTTCCAAAATGCAAATCCAAACAACCTCAATAAATTGGTGCAGATTTCACATATGGAAAGAGCAAAATGACACTTGTTTAAACTTTAAACAACCTTATAATGTTTGACTTCATTTATGTTGTGTGGGATTAAATTTTGACAATTTCTATAGGTAAGGAAGAACAAGTTTGTTGAAATTCTTCCAATAAATGTTGGTTGTTTGGGGGCTTGCACTTATTGCAAGACTAAGCATGCTCGAGGTCATCTTGGAAGCTACACTGTCGATAGCCTTGTAAGTATTTCTCTTGACTAACTTTAATCCTTGCTTGGAGCCTTGGTTATGCAATTTTGAAAGTTATTACATAATATTAACTAATCAAAAGGGGTTGTAGGATATACTTGACTTGCTTTTGTTATTTGAAACTATAATAACCTGATGTCTTGAGTAGGGTTTATAAATTATAACGTAATCTGATTATATGAGGAGTTAATAGCTAAATTGGCCAAAAAGCACATTTTTTTACCCAAAAAAGACATCTTGTGTAATGGTAGTACAAGTCTCTCAATTACCTTCAAAAGAAAGGATAATTAAGTAAATTTTATATTATAGATAATCAATTTATGATTAGGTAAATTGTATATTATAGATAATTAGGTAAAACTGATTGTTTGGCTTCCAAATAATAGATAATAAAAAACAGGGCCTGTTTCAAAAATGTAAATCCAACTACCCCTATACTGATGAAAGTTATAAATAATTCTCAAAACTGCAGGTGGGACGTGTCAAAAGTGTTGTAGATGATGGGGTCAAAGAGATTTGGTTGAGCAGTGAAGACACTGGGGCGTATGGTATTGATTTATTTTCTTTTTTCTTCTTTGAAGCCTCACTTATAAAGTGGTGCCTTTGGTTTATGTTTTATGTCTGACTAACGGGTTAAATGGATTAAGCTGAAATATTCAATTTAAAAGGAAACATGCCAAATGATAAAATTATTCCAAAGGGTATCCAAATGATAACAACCCCCTAATCCCTTTATTAAAAATTAATTATATTTGTTAAGAAGTGTTTTCTGTATAGTCTCTAGATAATACAGTGTGGACAGAGGAGAGAAACATGTATTTTTTTTATGTGAAGGCATGATACTTGTGAACGATTAACTAACTTCACGACCAATGTTATATGACTATATCAATACTTTTCTTCATCTATAGCCACTAAATTTCAGTGTGCTTACTGCTTTGGTTTGTAGAGAAAGTTGTAGCCATGTCTTTTGTCGGTCTTGCAGTTTTAAGTTTATTAATAAGTATATTTTATGTGTATTTCAGGTCGTGATATTGGAGTAAATCTTCCAATTTTATTAAATGCAATAGTGGCAGCACTCCCATCAGACGGGAGCACAATGCTTAGGATTGGGATGACTAACCCTCCTTATATTCTGGAGCATTTGAAGGAGATAGCTCACATCTTGTGTCACCCTTGTGTCTATTCTTTTCTGCATGTACCTGTTCAATCTGGCAGTGATGCTATTTTAACTGTAAGTGATTACATCGGTATACACAGACATAATAAGTGTTAAAGGTGGCAATTTTAACCTACACTTACAAATAGGTTGTTTTGGTTTATGTTTTATTTATAAAGGTGACAAGTTGGGCAATGGGTTAAAACTTGTTCTAGTCAAAAGAAGCCAATGTTTAGGTGTTTAGCACGTGTCAAAATTGGTCATGTCATGTCCTGGAAGACCTTTGTCGTGTTTATGCTGATCATGCATTAATTATGATTAAAAAAATAACACTGATCCAACAATAATTTGAAGTTTTGAAATAAATGATCATGGACGTTTGTATGATTTAAAAAGTCTTTGGGCAATTTTCAACGTTCCCCTCTTCTAACTAATCTTTTTGGTATCTTACCTGTTTATGATAAATAAAAATAATCTAACTCGACTTATTCATAAGTACATGGGTCGATGTTGCCATGTCTAACTATATTTAATGCTAAAACGGGACAATTAAAGGATAGTTAAAAACGAAACGAATCAAATGTGTTGAAAGACATTTAAAGTGCATCTTAAAAGCATACAACCTCATAAATCATTTTTATGCAAAAACTAGATTAGTACTATAATGGTTTAATTGTTTTAATCATATTTGATAAATTATTAGTTATATTTCTTTTTAATGTATCTGGGTGTAATGTGTTTCAGGTCAACCCTAAACAAAAATTACCAGTTTGGCTAGTTTTGCCATTTTGCCACCTTTAATACTTATGTCATGGCTGTTAAGTTTTATACTGGTTGCACCAGAAGTCGCAAGCATGTGTTTACAACATTTCTTGGTTGTTGACGACAGGCAATGAATCGAGAATATACAGTAGGGGAGTTCCGGAAGGTAGTAGATACATTGACTGAGCTGGTTCCTGGGATGCAGATTGCTACTGATATTATCTGTGGATTTCCTGGTTAGCACACTTAGTCCTTTTGTCATGGTTTCTTTATATTCTTTGCGTAAATTGCAACAATGTATACTTTATATTCATCCACATATTATTAAAGATCATAAGTTTAAGACCAGAATCTAGGCCACTCAGAAGTATAGTTTAGATTAATCCAAATATTGGTTACACCAAAAGTCGCAAGCATGTATTCTTTCCGTAAATTGCAACAATGTGTTTTATATAACTTCCAATTTTTAAAATACTAGATTGTAATATGATATAAAGACTGTATGTGTCATCACTATGCGGTTTACGTTTTTTGAATTGGTACAATACACATTCTTACTTTTTGTTTCGTTTTTTTTGTTGTTGATATACCATGAAGTTAATGAGATCAATCTCAAACTTCCATTTCATTTAGTTTGGATAATTTTTGAATTTTTAAGTTGACCTATCCGAAATGAAATTGATGAATTCGAATCCAAATATTATTTATCACATAAAACTTCATCCACTTAATCAAAGACTTTCTACATGTGTTTGTAAGTTCAAAGAATAGTTAAACCAGGTTTGCTCTTCCATCCTCCGGCTGACCCATAAAAGATTGATGAGACATCCGTTTTTGTTTTAGATATACCAAAGATTTTGCATTGAAGAGATAAGCTTTGGGTTTGCAGGTGAAACAGATGTAGATTTTGCTGAAACCGTTAATCTAATAAAGGAGTACAAGTTTTCCCAAGTTCACATTTCTCAATTCTATCCTCGACCAGGTATTACTTTCTCTTGTACACTTGCATGTTTACATTATCAACTGTAGTTGAAAATAGGACATTTGAGAATTTCAAAGTTGAGTTGGGGATTTTAATAATATTTAATATTTTAATATACCCTCATAAAAGGTATCATTGGGCCTGTTAAGGGGCATCATTGAAGTTCCATACAGTTTAAGGAGTTTGACAAAGTATTAGAGATAAAAAAATCAATTCTAAGAGCATTCACAGTAGAGCCTTCATATTATTGTAAGAGGGGCCTCCATATTATATATAGTGTGTATAAGTAGTTGTGAGTAGAGGAGATAGAGAATATATAGAGAAGTTACTGTTCATCAGTAAATTTGATATGGAACTGTTCATCCTCCATAATTGTTTAATATTTTTTAAAGTGGTTGTGAGTAGAGGAGAGAGAAAAGGTAATGATAAAAGTATAGAATAAATATTATTAAATAGGAAGAAGTGAGAAAAAGTAGTGTTTTTAGAGTAATTATGAAGAAAATATGGAGAAGCTACTGGGAATGCTCTAACATCATGAAAGTTGTTTTAAACATCCAGCAATACGCACCAAATGATTTGTTGACATGTGAGTATATATCTATAATCAATCGTCATCCATCAGATTTTAATTCTAAATGAGAGTGTTTCTCACATCTCTGATTGCAGGAACCCCAGCCGCAAGGATGAAGAAGGTGGCAAGTAATGTAGTAAAGAAACGGAGTCGTGAATTGACTTCAGTTTTTGAATCGTTTACACCTTACAATGGTATGGAGGGAAAAATCGAGAGAATCTGGATTACTGACATTGCAACTGACCAAATTCACCTGGTATGTTATATCAACAAACCGGTTTTGACCCGTACCATAAATTGACTTCTTTGACTAAACCTGTATTCATTCATTATCCAACCTGCCCGACCTGTATATTTTGCTACCTCTTTATCTTATTGGTGCTTTTATTTTTTATTTTTTTTAGGTTGGCCATACAAAGGGATATGTGCAGGTCCTGGTTGTTGGTCCTAACAGTTTGCTTGGGTCTTCAGCTATGGTAAAAATAACTTCAGTTGGACGGTGGTCGGTTTTTGGTGATGTCATTGAGATTCTGACTGAAAGTAGTGACGTCACAATTCCTAGTGAAAATAAGGACACAATCAACAAAGAAAGATCCTCACCCTGCAGCAACCAAGAAGATGCATGTGCATGTTCATCGGCACAACCAGAACCTTTTGCTTGTGAATCTGATGCTTGTGGATCCAACTGTTGCAATATTGCTGCAACTGATCCGGCCCCAGAAGCCCAAAGTATCCAAAATGCGCCAACTAATCCCAGTTTATTATCGAGGAGGAAACCTTCACCAACCATGGTGGAAACAGAAAGCAACACTAATCAGAAAGCGGCCAGCAGCAATGTGCATGGTCATGATTGGGGTCTTCTAGATACGGCTCTTATTGGTGGGATTTTTATCAGCTTCTTGACGATAGTTGCTTTATTTTTGTACGTGGGTTCTTGAAAACTTTTCTTCAACTGTGGGACTTCATCCAGATTGTTGTTTAGATTATAAAACATAGTTTGTTTGCTTATAATTTCTGCATTACAACTAAAGCATGGATTTGTTTTCTTGAAACTCCTTTGATTAGTAGTGATACCTCCAAATCAAATCAATCCCCTTGTTGATATGCGGATTATACACTCGTAGTGTATTCAAACTATACACCCGTATACAAAGGTTAAATGCCATATGCTTATATCAGTCAGATACACTCGAATACAACGATTATAAAGCAACATAAAACGGGTTAATGCCCGTATACTAAAGTTATACGCCTGTAAACCACATCCGTTTGCTTGTACCAGATAGAATTACTGATGTGATAACGGAGCACATTCAGTAAAACCCCCTGAAAAGGGATCTCCATATAACATTCACCATGCACCTGCTAACAGTGTTAGAAATTTGTTACTTTAGGTTTAACATGTGAATTTGTTTGATCAACCAACAAATGGGCGAAGCTTTCTTTTCTGCCCCATGTATTTTAAACAAAGAAACTGTACAAAGAATCTCTTGATCATATAACTGCTCTGGATACTTAAACGCTTAGTTTATGTCAGCATTTCTTATTGTCATATTTGTACCGACCAGCGCTAGGTGGAAAGTGTTTATATGCATAAAACTCAGGGCCCACCAGTACAACTAGTCTGACTTGAAAGTATTGTTTCGTTTCTGTTATAGAGAATAAAGATTCAATCTGCACACTAAATACTCCTTTCAGATGAACACTCAATAGACAATCAAGGAAGCATATATATATTCTTTAATTGATTTTCAAGTGTGCTGGTATTTGCTGCCGATTGGATCTCTTTAATAAACAATTTTAACCGTTGGCTGCCTCTCAAAGGTTACATCTTTCCTATCATCAAATATAATCAAAATCTTACATACTTTCAAGACTACTCTGTATAACAAAACATGAATCTTGGAAGTGTTTTGATGTATAAAAAAACCCTCATATGAACAACCACAAACCACAGTACCCAGCACTGCTGCATGATCTACGTCTACAATTAGTTGAATCAATTCCACAATCATCATCGGTTAAACATCTGTGATCATCACGCACGTCAGGGACATGGCAAACACTCTCAATCTCTTGACCATCATGTTTGGGGTTCAATAAGTTTGCTGGGCAGACTTGCATAGACATTGCACTAGCTTGTTTCTTTTGTGTGTTTATCTGTTTCAAGGACCGTCATCTTTAAGCTCAAATCGCCAAAATACATCAGAAAATTCACTTGTTGAGTATCAAATTGGGTTCAGGCTGTAACAGAGTTTGTGCTAGTCCAAACAGGCCAGATCAAATGGGACCGTGGGTTGACCCACAAACACTTTTTTTTTGGTACAATTTTACGTTTTAAATACATAACTAATTTGTTAAATGTGATTACAAAAACAATATTATTACATAATAATCTAAATTTTTGAGACAAGTATTTAGGAGCATGTATGTATGCATTTAAAAGAGGACCTTTTGGAACTTTCTACCATTTGACTCATTTCCCTTTTACCACATTGTTTTTATCAGGCCCATATGAAATAAACACAAACCAAATAGACTCATTAAGTAATGGCTCGAAATTGCCACACGTAGTTATAAAATTTGCACCTTGAAGGAGGTCAGGTTATATGGGGTGTATGTATCAGGAAGCCTTTCATGCCAATCACTTAAAACAGGAAGAGGGTGACCTTCGGTTGTGAATATATAATTGCGACCCACCAAAGGTGAATCATCAAACAGAAGATACAGGTACTTGCACCTATACATGATATAACGACTTTAGAAACAATTTACAAATGTCAAATAAAGAAAAAAACTGAAACTTCGTTTGGTAAACGGCACAACTAAGCATTTTTGTGTCGGTTCAAGGAAATTTGCACCTAACATATGACACCTGCGTATATACGTACTCTCTTGCATTCAAAGGGAAAAGGATACAGTTTGACTTTAACCTCATCAGGTAAACTTTCAAAACCAGTTAAACTTGTTAAATTATCAAGATGCATATTCATGAAGTATTAAACTTCATAACAAATACCCTATGGCCAAATTCGCTCAAAGTTGTAAAAGAAACCCGTATTTAACTATGGATATTTAAAGTAAAAGGTTTGAGTTCTTACGTTTCAGCCAGGAAGAAACTATGCTGGTGATCTTCTAATTGCATAGTTGTTACATCTCTAACACTTGCAAATCCACCTTCAACTTTTGTGTGTAGATTGAGGGAATTTACGATCGCTTCACCGACTTCCATGTACCAGGGGTCTGGCAGAAAATAAAAAAAAAGATAACTTATTGCTGACAAAGAGTTCTCGAATCAACTTCGGATAACCGAACCAAGAATAGAAACAAATAGTTGCAACCTTTTGTTGCTTGATACAAGTAATATGTCGACTCCGCTAACTCTGGACGCAAAGGATAGTATTTTTCTGTAGGGTGCACAATCTGATGATCCAACAGATATCTGAATCATTTCACCAAACAAAGTTTTTTAGGATAAAAACACTTAATTGCCATAAAAAAAAACAAATTGTAGCTTCATACCTCTCTGGAAGCACTCCAAATTTTTTCCATACATAGAAAAATTCACGATGTGTTAAGTTAGCTGCTGCAACATCCCCCACAAGAACCTAATCACCAAAAGTAGTTATAAGGAAGAAGCTTAGTAGCCAATGCTGTGGATAATGTTTGGAGTGTCATTTACCTGTACACCTGGCCAAAATGCTTGAAGACTTGTAAGTTGCCAGTAAGTTGCTCTTCCGGTCCTCATATCGGCTTCATGATACCTACATTTGGAAAACCAAGAATTTGGAAGTCAACGTACAAACCAAGTAAGTGGGTCCCTCATTTGATTATAACTTATAACATAAAATCCTTAAACGGTGATTATGAAAGTACATTATCTATAATAGAATTTGAATCTTTTACAGAGAATGTGCCTTTCTTGAAAGATAATCAGAACATCACGAGGGATCATTAAAATAACACAAGTAATGCCATGAGGCGCAAATCAATACCATGAACCATATCTGAAATATTTCTGCACAGCAAGATATGCAGATTGAAACATCCTCCAAAATTCCTCTTTTCCAAAGAGAATGTGAGCTTTGATTAAATACTCGTAGAAAGAATCAACCCCTGTTACAAAAAAGTTCAAAATCACCATATAACCAGAAAAAAGAAAAAAAAACATGAGATGAAGAAAGAAAACATACCAGCACCAATGCCGGAAGAGTATTCAATCCATTCTCCAGTTACTACATCAAGTGTAGTTCCTAAAAGGTTCAGAGAACTCCGCATGCCCCACAACTTATGAAGAGCATTCAAAGCTGCATGTTCAAATCTTGCATCACCCGTTAATCGTGATAATGCTCCCATTTCAAGAATAAGTGACCCTGTATTCATGTAAGATATTATTATGCCCCCCAAAACTCTCAACAGATTTTTTTAATATAAAACTAGAGGTGGCAAGATGGACCCACAATACGTTATTTCCATTTTCAACATTTTCTTATTTATATCATATTGTTAAAGATGATTGCTGGTAATTTCACGTAGAGTGACTTTCCACTTGTTTAACCCGTTTCCCTTTTTAGTTTTTATTATCTTAATCATCATAAAAACATAATACAATTACACAAATTGACCCATTCATAAGCAAATGAGACAAAACTGCCACCTCTAAAACTTTGATTACTAAGATGGATGGTCACACTCCCTTACCACAACCAGAAGTGCTTGTTTCAGTTGTCTCATTCTCCATAACGCCATACTGCCCAAAATTTCGCATTTGATAAGGTGTAATAAATCCTTCTTACAAACAAAAGCAGAAAGTCTTTTATTATATTCTCAAGTTGCAACATGCATTAACTATACTGAGAAAATCTAATGAGACAGTGTGTTTTTTGTTCTATCATCCATGACTAAAGGGTTCTCTTAGTAATAATATCAAAGAAAGAGAGAGAGAGAAATGGAAATACATACCTTGAGGTTAATCCAGGCATAAGGCAAACGAGTGGGTGTATTAAAAGCTGGTAAAAAACGTTGGCCTAAATCTTGAGCCAAAACAAGGAGCTGATTGTTGTAAGTTCCTTGAATGAACCTGTTTGTAGAATCAGTTGCAAGAATATGAGCAGACACAAGTCCTCCAAGAAGTCTTATGTTGCACTACACAATAACCATTAACAGGATGGATTACACACCATAATTCAAATCGCCTACAGTAAAGATTATTTATAGGTGGCAGGCAAGTCGGGATGGTTGCTTAACCACAAAAACTTTTTGCACATTTTAATATTCATGATGGGGATCAGTTTTTTATATTTTCCCTAAATTTTAGAGAAGGGGGATACAGAACCAAATGGGAATGCTAGAAAGACCATTTTTGGAGATTTATGCCACATAATACAACTGATACACTAAAAAAGACAAGTACTTGTTTGTGCAGAAATGGGCGGAAAAAAAGGTACAAATTAGCATAGAGAATTCTAAAAAGCTACATGAAGACAAGTTATAGCAAGCAAAACAGATTTCAGTTAGTAAATGTGTTATATACCTCAAAAAGATTTATCCTTGCATCAACATCAAATGATAGATTATCTGAAAGCCACATAACTGCCTTTTCGAATTCTGTGTTGTTACCCAATATCACAAGACTGCAACAAACAAAAGAAGCAACAGCAACAAATGGTTTACTACTATCTGAGATCAAGAAGTTGGACTGAAACAGTGTATGCAGCACATGAGATTGATGAACCCTTTCATTACAGCTAGGTATCTAAATTTGATTATTCAATATCATATAATAATCACTTTAGAAACAAACTCTAAAAGCATATAGTAAGTACCTGGACAATGATTCAACAAGTGTAAGCGCTGTTCCGTTGTATTCTGTGGGTAAGTTTTCAAGCTATAATGAGAAAACAAAACAGAAGATTAGATTAGATTAGATTAGATTAGATTTCACCTCCGCGAAAAAAGTAGTTGAAGATGTTACAACCTTTAAATTCCCAAGCTCACTAAGGGAGTTGGTGAAGGTTTTGGTCATAGGTTTTAACTCATCATGCTGCATGCATAACCATGAAAAGCATAATTATCTTCAAAAGAAACATAATGCAAAGAAACAAGTTTATGTATGCCATAGGATTGGTAGTTACCGGAAACGCGTATGTCATGTAGTTGTCATAAGCATGATAAAACCTGCAGAAGAAGAAGAAATTCACCACCATAATACAACACTCAAAAAGGGATAAATAAAAGTAAGACATATCACCCTCCTCAACTTATATTGACATATCAAATTGGTTCTAAAAATTTAGTATTTTAAAAACCTAAGGTAGCGTTCGTTTCGTGGAATTATAACTGTAATTTGATTTGGCATTTAGGCGGGATTTTGGTGGGAATTGGAACGTAGATTCCTTTTCGTATGTTGCTTCTCTTCGATGGAAGTTTGATTTTCCCAGAATGTATCCTAATTTTTGGCCTAATTCTTCTTCTGATGATCGATTCAACCTCTGATCAAAAAGATATACCTTGGTTATATTTCATCTCTTCAACAAGTTTAGTAATGAGCATAACGGCCCTATTGTTCCGATGGAGAGAGGAACCTATGATTAGCTTTTCGGGAAATTTCCAAACGAACAATTTCAACGAAATCTTTCAATTTCTTATTTTACTATGTTCAACTCTATGTATTCCTCTATCCGTAGAGTACATTGAATGTACAGAAATGGCTATAATATCCTTTCCCTTCCCCCTTCTTTATCATTTTTCTCATTCTCCTGCAACCTAAATTGATAAGATAATCAATGGATAAATTGATTGGGGCGAATCGTTGCATAGAAATTGATTTTATTTATCTAAGTTCATACAACTTATTTTTCTGAAACGAGTAACATAAGATATGCAATATACATTTCAATTCCATCCGGATTCCATTCCATTCCATTCCGTGAAACGAACGCCACCAAACATTCTCATAGCTAAAAAACATGGAACAAGATGAACAAGTGTAGTATAACTATAATATAATAATGTGAATCAGAACATAAATATAATAAATAGAATAAGGTGACCCTCCCTCCATACTCCTAAAGAAAGAAGCTCATTTCCATAGGTGGGGTGGTACATTTCATATTATTATTAGTGATAAAGTAATAAAAGCATATAACTTTCAGCTACAAATACTTGAATCTTGAATGTAGAAATAAAAACAGAGAGAGAGAGAGAGAGAGAGAGAGAGAGAAGTTGATTTATTACATCTTGCGAACCTTGAGACTCATGCGTCGTCTCTTAGCTGACAGACAGGAATCCAGTTCAGACATGGATGATGATGATGGAGAAAGTAACAGGAACAAGATTATTATTATTTTTATTATTAACCAACGAATAATCATTGCCAATGAATCAAAGATCGGAAAAAAAAAGGGTGTTGTTTTTATTTTATTTGATCAACAACAAATCTTGTTTCTTTGGAACAAATTGGGACCCTCTCCTCTATTTTTGTTTTTCTTTCAAATAATAAAATAATAAAAACATAAAAAAAGGGTGAGGTGGCAGACGTTGACCAATGAGAAGAGAGGCGTATACGTGTTCCGGTTCCAATCAGAACAGATCAGAATGTAGAGAGAGAGAGACACACTACATTGTAATTTGTATCTCATCGATGTCGCTCTCTTATCCACATCAACTTTGTTTTCACATAATGCCAACCGCATAACCATGTTTAAATAGGGTTCTAAACGAATCAAACGAATATGCATAATGATTTTTTCGTGTTCGTTTGTTAAGGAAATAATGTGTTTATGAACACTTATCAAATGAGATTTTTTGTTCGTGTTCGTTTGTTAAACAAATAACGTGTTCACGAACTTTTCATGAACAGTTATCGAACGAGGTTATTGTTCATGTTTGTTTGTTAAGCAAATGAATGTGCTCGTGTTCATCTACCTTTATTTGTTAAATTTAGGTGTTAAATGAACGTAAAAGAACACAAACATGCATTAATGAACAAAACCAAGCACATTAAATTCCGAAAGTTTCATACGAACATTTTCCGCCCAAAATATACTAATTCAATTACCCAAATATACTTGAAATAATCTTGATCACATAATGTCTTTGAAAAAACACAAAATTATCATATTAAACTTGAAATCCTCGTTTAATCCACACAAAATAACAATTAATCAAAATAGTTAAAGTATTATTACTATATGATATACTAATATATATTATAAATAATTTGCCACTGGGAAATTTAAGGTACTTAAATTAAAAATAAAAAGTTAAAAACCCTAGTGAACTATCAAACAAAAACAAACATAAACGAAATGTTACCGAACGCTCACAAACATAAATGAACGAACGCGACCCTTGTCCGTCTTCATTTGTTTAACTAAGCGATCATAATTTGTTGTTTGTGTTCGTTCATTTATTAAACGAACTTCCCGCCGACATACTGTTCGCTGAACATATAGTTTGTTTACAACCCTATGTTTAAACATCGATCAACAAATTATCCTATATATTTATTTACCAAGCTCCATGAATAGTACCCTTTCAGCATTTGAAAAGCCTATTTATATGTATATGTTTGAACATGTTAACAAAAAATGTTCTGGTACAGATGGTGTGATTGTTGTTGTTGTTGTTCTGCTCGGGTTCGACTCTTGTAACCAGGCACGGTTTTTATCTATTTTTGAACAGATTTTTTTATGTTCAAGTGCTTCTACATATGGCAACTTCGTAATTTAGATGATTTTTGAGGGGTATTTTGGTCGTATTACGTTTATGTATTGTTATTGTCGTTTGGTTGGCCTGTGTGGGCGGTTCGTTCTTCGTCATCACCACCGGACACGCGTGCCCTTTTCTTTCCCAACCCACTTCCCATTTAAACCAGAGCTAGAATGTTCTCCCTCTTATCTCTCTTAATCCCTTCTCTGGCAGCTTTCTCATGTGTTAGTGTTACCCGGGAATTATTATCGTTGTTAAACGGCCACCATCGCCATGGCTATGGCTCGCTCGTGTTTCTATGTCGTATCAAGACTTTAGCTGACCGGTTATTGAAGGGTGTTGCTTCGCCGTATCATCTGATTTCGTGAATGACATTGTGTAGAACAAAACTGATTTAACAATGGATGGTGGCAGTGGTCATCGTTTACAAAAATTCAACGGTTGTTGGTGTTGTTTCTTCTAAGGTATTATTGTTTTTTTCTTTGCATTGTAAATCATGTTTGTTTGTGGGTTTACCACTTTTAATTTATTCTCTATGTCAGGTTTAGGGATCTCCTGTGTGGATTTTGACATCAGATGGTTTTAATTGAAGGTAGTATGCTTCTCATCTCAGTTGTATTTTGCATTTGTGATTTGTGTGTTTTTGGGTTGCTCTTCTTACAAAACCTTATCTGTGTGCATTTATTGTGTTTTATGTGTTAATTTGCTTTGAAAAGCTATCCTTATATTAATTTCCTTTTAAAAGCTAGAATACATAGGTGTGCATACTTTCTGTATAGTTATGGAAATGGCAAATCTTTATAAATTTTATTTTATTTTAGTAGTTGTTTGATTATGTGAAAACATGTTTATGTTAGGTAGTGGTGTTTTTGTATATCGAATTGAATTCTTCTGAGTAGGTCTATATATTAGCACTTAATTGAAGCATTTGTGCATTTTACTACTATCCTTAATCAAGTCTTACAAAAACCATGATTTATTTGAAAGCTAATTTAATATTTTCCATTAGATAACAATGATTGCAATTGAAAACATGTAAGAGATGCTTTCAAGGAGATCCAACTAGAAAAAAAAGATGCGTAAAATGATGCTTTCAAGGCACATGAGTTGTTTTGGTTAACAGAGGTGGCAAATTGAGTTGTTTTGGTTCAGACGGTTCAGGCGAAACCGTAATCGTTTTTCCCTTTTTATAAATAACTAATGCTTTAAGTATAAAGGCTCATTATGTTCATCATGATATTTAGACGAGTCATATAGGATTCATGTGCCGATGCACCTTTTGATCCACAAATCATGTACTGCAGCCAATATATAGGCGCCTTTTGATATTTGAACAACATTGTACAACACCTTTTAATGCTGAATGAAGCCAATGCGCAAACGCATTGTTACACTCGCCCAACGCGCTATGATGAAAACTTTAAAGTTTTATAATCATGCTATGTACATTTCTATGACCTACATAATTGCTAAGCTGGTTAAACTTTAACCTTCCATTTAGGAGCACCAGATTTTGTATGCATAATTTACGATGATGCCCTTATGATGACCATGATGATAACACTAAGGTATGCTATGGTTTTCTGGTGTCGTGTCCTTCATAGGTTTTTTTTTTTTTTTTTTTTTTTTTTTTAAGATTTATGCAGGAAGGGAAGATTACTAAAGATAAGTGGACATATTAATTACCAAAGCCCACCAATGTTGGCGAACCGAATATAAGAAATGTAAAAATCCATTGTTTCTTTCGATTTTTATGTATACAAATGGTTTACATGATGTTGTTGCTTAAAAGTCTTCCACAACATATTTTAGTGTTGTCGAGAAATCATCAGGGGCTGGAACGCAAGAAAGAAAAGATAAAGGAAAGAGTAGAAAACGTTTTGTTGGGTGTTATGTATTTGTTTTAATTATTCAATTGATTAAGTGATTATTAGGTTCTATTTGAAATATGTGATAGTAAACAGCATGTTAAATAATTGAGTTTGGTTTCCAAGTTGAGTCTGGGATCAGTATCAAAGAAAAGCTTAAAGTTTCATATGTATGTAGGTGGGAAGAGAGGTATGTTAAAATTTCCACTTCATAAATAGTTTCACATTCATAAATAGTTTCACAGATTGTTATCTATTTTGAATTTAGCTCATTTTGACCACAATAGTCAATGTCCAACATAATTTTGCATCTCCCATATTTTTATAGTGACATGGCTTTCATTTCCCAATCCGTGCTTTGGTTTTTGGTTAATGTTATCGAGCCGGTAACGCCGTCGCAATGCGCATGCATTAAGAGCTCATGGAGTGAACTGTGTGTCGTGAAGCGAGCTTTGATTTATATGCATGCAATTTAGAGGTGACCAGGTGCGCAACGCGCGCCTGTGAAAGCCACTAGTAGTTTTGAAAATATGGGTAACGTCACGTAAATTTAGTTTTTTCTAACTTCACACTAATAAATAGGGATGGCAAAAAAACTCGAGCCCGACGGATATACCGAAGCAATTGGGACAGGTATACCCGATACCCGATGGGTATGAGATGGGTTTGATATTGGAAAAAAAGGATTTCGCGAGTATGGTAAGAGTATGATATTAGGTGATACCCGACCTGAAACTAAATACCTGTCTACCCAAAACATATATCCGAAGACTTTTAAGTATTATATATATCTTTTCTTAACTATTTTTTAGTAATGTTTCATTCTAATAGATTTATTATTTGAAAAGTGAATCTAAAATATATATTCTAATAATGTTATTATTTACATTTATATGGTATGAAATATAAAAATAGTTTTCAAAATTCATACTATAATATATATTTACATTTTAAATGTTTTAAAGATTATTATGGTGATGATGATATATATGTTACTTATTACAATTTCATGGGGGCATTTGAGGGGCATTATTGTCCATGGGGGGCATAAAAAGAATGTTTGAAAAAAGAGCTGGATGTAAAGATTGCAGATATTACTATTCACCTGACATGACAACCGTCAAGTACAATTAGCTCCATCATTTCTTTTTGTTTAATTAGAAAATTAATGTAATAAAAATACTCGAATATCATCTTCTCTCTCATTTCCTCCCAAACACCAACATCATCTTCTCTCTCATTACTTCCCAAACACATCTTGCCTCCCATCCAAACACATCTGATCGTCTATGCAGGTGGTTCAGGTTAGTGATTATAAGGTTTTTCGTTTATAAAGTAACTGATGAGTAACTGACATCGTATTATTGTTCTTTTATAGATCTGAGTCTGTGTTATGTCGTTAGGGTTTACAATGAAGCAAAGTTTTAAGGTTTTAAGATCATCAAAAGGTGTGGATGAAAGAGATAAAAGATATAATAGGTATGCTTGAAACCCTGTTTCTTCTATTTTTATTGAATTCTTTTGTTTAAAGGTTTTAAAATGTAGAATATAAAGTTTATAATAAAATAATAGGGATATGCATGTCGTACAATCGCTCGCTCGTACTGGGCGTAAAGGTACTAGAGTAAGACTAAAATTCTATATGAGTAACCCAGTCTCGTCTGAGTTTCAAATGAGAGTAAGAAAGATCAAATAACAAGGAACAGAAACTAATTGTCTCCTTGCTCAGTGAAAAGGATAAGTCTCAGTATTTGACTTTCTTCGAATATGATTCGGTTTAATGGTACCACGTCATGCGCATCGTGCTGCTTCCTGTGTACGTGCGCCATAACGATCACAAGGGCTTTCTCCCCCATACTTTTATCGTTTCCTCATCCAGGAGGTTTGTTAGGATACTAATCCCAGTAATGCGCCACCTGGTGTAACTCTTGGTTACCACCAGTGACGTGTTCAGAATCAGGTTTAGAACTAGAAGATAACATATCTCCTGAAATCGTGTGTTGTAGATATATGTAGCCAAAAGCTAATTGTGCACTTAAGCTGTGAGTGTACTAATACTTATGCTATGATGATTATAGACTAGACTCAACATGCAGTCCTAGTTCACTATAACCAATGGCTCTGATACCAATCTGTCACACCCTCAAATTTCCACTACGGGGTTTTACCGCGAGGCGCATGACATACCAGGATCCCATAGCCATAAGTCATATGAACGAACTCTAAATGCCCAAACCATTTAGTTCGTTTTCAAAAACGAAGTTTAGTTAAGCTGCGAAAGCGTAAACCAAATTTAAACCTTTTAGAAACCATACGTAAAACATAGGGCTGGCAATGGGTAACATGTTAAGACACGATAAGATCTGTTTGACTGAAAAGTACACTATTTGATTTTTTGACTTTTTTTAATACTTAGAATTAAGAGGCAAAAATCTTTCATTTCCCTTTTTTGGTACATAAAACATAAAACAGTGTTATAAACATGAGATATAAATGAATTAAACGAGTCGTGTTTATGTTTAGAACTTGATTTGTTCGCGCGCGTCAGAGACCTGTTAACCTGTTAGGGACACGATTTGCCAGCCCTAGTAAAACATCGCGCCCAAACTAAAACCATATAGAAATAAACGTAAAAGCATGATATGTAATTTCGGTGTATTCCTAATCGTGACACCGAAAGCTAACTACCTGCAAAAGCATGTACATGGTGGGTCAACAAACAATGTTGGTGAGTTCACTAAGTAAAGTAAATGAGTAAGTAAACGCGTAGGTTTCCAAAACCACGTAACAAAGTAAAAGCGTCGGTCTCCCAGACCACGTAACAACAATTAAAAGCGTCGGCCTCCCAGACCACATAACAACAAGTAAACAACTAATTCATATGCTAGGGGTAGCTAACCCACTCATTGTAACCAAACAGCTGATTATTGGGAACATACAGTGTGTTAACATACGTTAAGATGCCTTAGTACTAGTGTCTATCAACACCAGTCAGCTCCTCAAGAGCGTGGTCAAAAGTTCATGCCCGTGCTCCCAGCACCGCAAGCATGAGGTTGCTGCACAACCTAATAGCGCTATCAACTAATACCCCGTTCGCCTCCAGCGATTAACCCAATAATATAATAAGGACTTTAGAGTGATAGAGTGTGTTTAGTTCACAAAGGACATAAAGCATGAATTAGTAAAAGCAGATTCACCCAGTGAATCATAGCACCCCAAAACCCGGATGTAAAAGTAGTCCCAAACTGGACTAGAAAAGTTTAGAAAGTTGTCTCAACCCGAGACGCATGCTTTTGAGAAAAGAGTAGTGAAACTCACCTTTGGTTGCAAGCAAATTTTCCAAATTCCAAAACAATAGGGTGCTACCGACTCCCTATTACAAGTGTTACTAAGTGAGTATATGTGCATAACCAATACACCATATAACCCGTTTGTCCAAGACGTTTAAATGTTCAAAACCGTGTAGTGGCACCTAATAGTTCTAAATGCAGTACAAGTAAGTCCTACGAACCCGTTGGTGAACACATAGATTATCATCAGTTATACACTTCATATACATCTCATATAAGTGCCCATACAAGTTCATGTCAAATAGACGTCATATAAGGCCTCAAATAGTCACATAAGCGTACACTACACAATCTGCGTTTTTAGGACAGATTGTGCGCTGTGAAAAACAATTTATTTAAAATACTTATCCAATGAATTGAACTCCCAAAATTTTATTGAATATTCTAGGGAGTTCACTCGACAAACCCATATTTTTGTTTTGTCACCAAACCATGTACAAAAATTATGAAAAATCGTACTACACAGCTATGCCCAGAAAGTAGGGGTGAGCAAAATTAACCATAACCGACATAACCGAACCATAACCGACATAACCGAACCGATTTTAACCGATAACCAACATAACCAATGGTTATGGTTATGAAATTTCTATAACCGACCGAGCGGTTATGGTTATGGTTATGAAGCTGTGGTTAACCGATATAACCGAACCGAACTTGTATTGTTAAGTTTATGTAATAGATTTATGTTTTATATTAACTGTATAGAGGTTTTTTTTACTATAATAAAAGTATGTTATTAACAACATTATATTGATGTAGTATTCTTTTTTTTTATGATGAATTAAACTTGTAAGTTGTAACCAAGGGGTTTTTTTTTGTTAATATCTTATTAAAAGGGATCCCACATTGGTACTTTAACTAGAAAGTGTAGTCTTGATTAACTTATAAATAATAACCCAAGCTAAGTCTATCATTGTAGGTTCTGAGTTTTTAAGACCCATGGGCTTTTAATTTTATAATTTAGCCGAAAGTTAGCTTTGGTTGATTTTTTTGGTTAATAACCGAAATAACCATAACCGAACCATAACCGAATTCATAACCGATTAACCATAACCGAAGTTTGGTTATGGTTATGGTTACGAAAATCCCATAACCGAAATAGCGGTTATGGTTATGGATAATGGTAAAAACCGACCCAAACCGACCCATGCACACCCCTACCAGAAAGTTTCCACAACAGGTCAGATTAGTATAAAAATTCTCTAAAATTCCAAACGAGATGAATCCAATTGGAAAAGCCGAGTTTTTCCAATATTGACCTGCTGTCCAAATTTCATAACCTAACTCTTTGTAGAACTCAAGTTATGATTGTTTAAAGTTGACCCAATTTACTAATCTGAAAATCTGATATGACCTTTAATCAAATAAAATTCCAAAAACCACTCAAACGATGTCCAAAACAGATGATTTTGCCCATTATGAAAAGATAAGACCATGTACAATACAACCATGCAAAGAATCGATCAAAACAATTACTTTTAATCCACGTAACAGACCCTACAAATCGACATTTAGATTCTGTCCAAATTTTAATCATGCAATACCATCAATTATATCAAACCCTAGTTGCATATTATCAATCAACAACACCCAATAAACATTAATAAGACATAACCTGATCAAAACCTAGCAAGATACATGTTTATATTATCATTCATAAACCCTAGAAGTCTAAAACCTCAAGAACATGCATAATCATGCAAAACACATAATATCCATCAATTAACAACATGATTAATCCTTTTAATCTTTATAAAAACCAAGTTCTAACTTTTACAAAAGTGTTTCAGCCCTGGACAAACATGGTTTTGATGTTTAAAAACACATTAGAAGTAATTAAAACATGTAAGGTTGAGTAGTATACCGAAAGCACTTCAAAATCACCAACCGAATGCTCTCCAAGCCTCCCGAATGGTGTTCTTAGGCCTTAGCAGGTGTTAGGGTTTGTATATTTTCGTAAACCAGGTGTTTAGGGCGATTAGGGTTGTGATTAGGGGTGCAAACGAGCCGAGTCGAGCCCGAGCTCGACCAGGCTCGAGCTCGAGCTCGATTAACTTATAAGAGCTCGAGCTCGAGCTCGGCTCGGTTCGAGCTTTGTTTTTAAAGCTCGAGCTCGGCTCGTTAATAGTTTCTAAAGCTCGAGTTCGGCTCGGGCTCGGCTCGTTTAGTGGTTATTAGTTAATATATTAAATTAAATAATATATATATAATAGGCTCGTTTAGGTTCGATAAGTCAAAAGCTCGGCTCGGCTCGTTTATTACACGACTTAAAATGTGCGTAAATAATATAAAATATTAATAAACCTAATATTATATTAGGCTCGATAAGGCTCGACGAGCCTGGCGAGCTTCATATGCCAGGCTCGAGCTCGAGCTTGATAAGTAAACGAGCTTCATATTAGGCTCAAGCTCGGCTCGAGCTCGATAAAGCTCGGCTCGTTTCGAGCTTTTTACCGAGCCGATCTCGAGTAGCTCGCGAGCTGCTCGGCTCATTTGCACCCCTAGTTGTGATAATGAGGTTGCATGTGTTTAAAATCGTTTTAAAGGCCTCTAAACTTGTTTTCCACGTATTACACTCCGCCGCGGACTGCGGACGGATTAACAATTCTCGTCGCGCACCGCGGCGTGTTCCAAAATTGCCAGATTATCCTATCCCCTCGCAGACCGCGGGGGATTTCCCTTTCCCTCCGCGCTCCGCAGGGAAGACCAAAATTCAAATTTTTGTTTTTATTTATTCTATTACCCTAACCACCTTACAATATCAATATTCCAAACATTAATATTAAAAAAGGCACATAAATGTTCGTCATTTACATCTGGATCCCGGTCCGTCCCGTCCCGGTTACCGATCCGTTAACGTATAATCACATAAGTTCACATAATCACATAATGGCACATAATATCAACATGTAAGTTTATGATAATCACATTTCACCAAGTCACCAACGTTCCGGGTTCCCTACTTGTGTACGTAGTCCGGTAATTCCCCGAATTACCATTTCATGCAGTTATTAACCTATAACTGTGCAACATATACTCATCCTAACTAACCCTAGTTAATTAGAATGCAAGAAAAGTATGTACAAGTAACTAGAGTCTAGTTAAAGTGAGAACCTGAAATTGCGGGGTATCACATACTCGTTCGGGCTTTGCTAGACTTTCTCGGGAGACTTATGCATATAACATGATATCTAATGTGTGCATTAAATTAAATGTTGACTAAAGAGTGTACGGATTTTGACCTGATAAATTGGCGGGTGTCACAAGAAGCATCATCAGACTTGATCGAAGAAGGAAATAACCAAGAGATAAAAGATGAAGAAACTTTGTTTGTGGCAGAATGTAAAAGTTTAAACGGTTATGATTATTATAAAGAGGAGTTATTATAATAACTGATAGATATAATCATGCCTATTATGTATTAAAAACCGCCACTTGCAAGACTGACATCTGTCCCATCAACTGTCATTTCAAATTCTAAATCCAGAAGCTTCATCGCCCAAAACACTGAATCCTTCAAGCATTGAAACCTTTAAGCAATAAAAATGTCGTACAAAAGTCAGAAGCATTCGATCTTACACCCCAAATACCTATAACTTGGGGGGATGATGACGTGGGTAGCTCAAGCTTAATAAACGGACCAAAGTGCAAAATAGCTTAAAGGGTTAAAGGCCAAAAGGGTTCAAAAGTGAACAAATTGTCATTAGCAGCAAAAATAATCAAACAATGTCTTGTCACATCACACTTTATGTGTGAACTCTCCCGCTCAGCAAGTAGCCACATGTGGAGAGTGAACTATTATCCTCAGGTCAAAAGCCTTCCATTTAACAAAAAAGGCAAGTCTCCCACTGCAGTCTTGGATCGAGGGTCATGCATGCACTCTTTCTTATAGAAGATCCTTCTTCTATAAAGTCAGGATCTCTTGAGTTAAACACTTCAGTTTAGATTCTCCCCCCTCTCTCTCTAGATCATGCTTCATGCTTGGTCTATTCTTTAATAAGTACAACTAATAATAACAAACAACACCACATTCTGGTTTGATGTTCCTTCAGGGACGGATCTAGAGAAGGAGCAGGGGTAACGTCCATTACCCCTCAAATTTTTTGGGGTAGTGTATTTTTAATATTTTTTTACGTGTTTTGTATTATGTTACCCGTGAAAATTATGTAATGTTACCCCTGAAATCTTGGTCTAGATCCGCCACTGTTCCTTCAAATCAGAATTGAAAACAATAACAAAACCAAGATCCAACCTCACGTGTTGCAAATGTGGGGGGACCCCATGACATGCGTTAGGCAAACTGAAACCCTTGAACCCCTCGGAGATCTCGTTACTATCCTTAGTATCATATTTGTTGTAGCAACATATATAAACACCAAGGTTGCACTTCTTGATGCAGGTGTGTGTTTTGCTAATCTTAACGAAAGTGCCAAAACTAACGCGAAAGATTATAAACCATGACTCAAATACGATAAGAAACATACTTAATACATTTCATTACACAATAATAAGCAATAACAACAATAACAAGCACATTATCCCAAACAACTTATAGGATACAAATGATCATACTAATTAAAACTATACGATGGTGCATAAAAACAACATTATCATAATAATAGAAACGTTATATGAGATAAGGAAGTTGTTTAGGTTGAAGGTATGAAAATCTGCCATACTTTGATGTCACAATCCAAACCACCACTGTAAATTAGATAAGATGCATCAGATGGTTCATCATCATCCTTTACCAATGTCAAGCACTTGACAGGGCCTGTATGACCCTCCAATATAGCCAAGCAAAAGTAGCATTTATCAACACCTCTCCAAATTCTTATGGTTTCATCAGCTGAGCCACTGCACACCAAGTCTGATACCACACTCAAGCACAATATAGACTTGTTATGCCCCTTTAAAGCATCCACAGCCACCATATTTCCATCCCTATTCTTCTCCCAAACCACAATCCACCTATCACTGCCACCCGAGTATAATGTGTTATCGTCAACACTTAGTGCTAGTGCATTTACACCGGATTTATGCTTCTCCAAGGTAGCAACAAGAGTGTGCTCTTCTCCTACAGCCTTCCTCCAAATCTTGATTTTCTTATCGGTTGATCCAGTATAAACATCCCCATTGCTTGATAACACTAGCGCGTTTATTGAATCATCATGTGCACTAGCAACTGACTCTAAGCATTTGAAGTCAGTTGTCTGCCAAATTTTTAGTGTTTTGTCCCATGAGACCGAGTATAAAAGCAATCCATCATTGGACACAGCTAAAGCTGATACTGTATCAAGATGATGGACCCAGGTCGACCTCTTGTGACGTCGAACTTGTACATGGTGTTTTGGTATTAGAATCTTAAGGGCGCGATCGCCAAGTGTTGGGAGTGTGGCTAAATGTGCTAGCTTGTTTTGTTGAGCATTGATTTTCCACACACGGATTTTATGATCCTGATGGGCAGTGAACAACTTGTCTGCGGAAACCACAATAGATTTTACCGCACCATTTCCTGATAATACCATATTATCAGCAAAATTTTCTTGATCAACATGGGATGTTATCCCATTGCGGTTCCAAAGTCGAATTTCGTTGTCCGAAGAGCCCGTGTATAGAAACTGTCCTCCAATGGCAAGAGAGGAGATGAAGGAAGTGTGACCTTCGATGGTCGCTACGCAGCGGTAGCCGAAGAAGCTTGAATCATTTTGAGAGCAAGAAGTAAGATCATGTGACATCTTTCAGTGTAAGGTGAAGGTAGGGTTTCTAATGGTCTTATGTTATTTAAATGCTGAATTATATTAATCAACTTGTCTAACATGTGTTGCATATACCCTAAGATGGACCATGACACCATGTAAGTGGTTTCTTTGTAGAGTGGAAGTTTTGGTACGGTCTACCACTCAGGTAACATATCCAACTATAATTCACAACTCAAGACCTTTTTTTATATAAAGGGCGGACAAGTGTATATATATTTGATACTGCAACATCTCAAATGATTTGACGATTACACAGTACAATTCGCTAGTTCGGGTACTTCAAATTGCCGTCTTGATGTATCTCTCAGAGCGAGAGCATACCTCAGATGGCCCGGAATTTTGGACGCCATGTATCTTAGAACAAGGAGATACATTCTTTGAGGTAGCAGGACACTTACACAGCTACTTCATTTGAATCCTTTCAAGTTGCATTTTACGTGTTTTAGAACATGAGATCATTCATTTTGGTTGCTCAGTTAAGAATACTCAGTGGCGGATCTAGAATTTTTTTTTACGGGGGGCACAAATTGGCTAAGTTAAAACAAGGTGAGTCAAAACAAGTCGGGTCAAATTGAGTCGGGTAAAACCAAATCATACTAATCCACTTAATGATTTTTTAAAATATTTATACTTATGTACTTAATAATATATGATAAATTTCACTTGAAGATCATTCTTTTCTTTTTAAAAAGCGTATAGAAAAAAAAGATTTGCAAATTTTGAAAGACTAGTTTAAAATATAAATTTTTATTATTAATAGATAAATATTTACCATTACTCTTTATTTAAAAAATAATAACAAAAGCATTTAAAGAGAGAGTGGGGTACTGACGAGGGATCTTCTACTCTATTCACATTTTAATATCTTCTTCTTCACAACACCCTTTCTTTCACAATACTCTACAACCATCCAATAAATTTTAAGAAAAACCCAATGAACACCTTCTTACATTTTAATATTTTTTTTCCTTGGGTTAGTTGGATTTGTGATCTCTTCTTTATCTCTTTTCAATCACTTTCTTCTTGCTAGATATTAACACATATGATCCCCTCACAGATACAAAGTAAACCCAAAATCCATATATTTTTAATATAAAATCCGAAAATAACAAGTATAATAGGGGTTGTGGGCTGGACCTACGGTGGGCACTAGCCCACCCTCCATGGCTATTGGATCCGCCCCTGAGAATACTCAAGGTCATTAGTGAATGATCACTCACATAGATGAGATATACGATTGAGCGATCAACTTATTTCCACATTCCATGATTATCTTATCCTAATTATGTTCAACTGTGGATGATAATTTCACTTTAAATAATTCTAGTACACATGCCAGAAACATATATTATATGATGCTATGCTATCAAGATGTTTTTCAACAGCTAGATGGTCATTAATGCTTCTAGAACTACACATTGGAATGCTTATAGTATGTCCACTAAGTAAACATATAACATGACCCCTAGCGTAATCACGTTATGCATTAACATCACTAGCTAATAATAATTTAATCTTTTCCATACTTGTTAAACCAACATACTTCAAACAAAAAAAGAAACTACTTTCCAGTTTATGGAAAGACTATTATTTTTTGTAGACTAAATCATTCCGGATGTTTTGGTTGCATTCTTCATGTTTCACATTGTGACCATTCGGTTCCTGATAAATCATTCATGGATCTGGACACAGGTTTAAATCAATTTGATTAAAGAAAATCCTATTTTAACTTTGTGCTCGTTCGGTTTTGTATACGGTATTGTACTAATCATATTAACAACGAATTTTATTATTGTCATGTATATTTCTCTCCTACCTCCTGTTCTTTATCTTATACTTTTGTTTTTGTGTATACAAAATACGACACCGCAATCAAAATCTAAATCAATCTAGAGCTCCAATCAGCAATTGCCAACTAGTGATGCTGTTATAAATAGTTCAACATCTATCAATAAAGAAAGTGGTGGACATTGCAGTAGAAATTCATCAATGGAACTAATACACTGATTGTTGTCCAGCATTGTCCGAGTTGTGGTTAGTTAGTCAGCAGAAACTCACCATACGTACACACCATCTTCTGAAGTGGTCTGAGTAATGTCTGCATGTGCATTGCTTACATAATTCAACTAAGATGCCACGTTTTCCACACTACAACTCGAGAACACCATAATTAATTCAAATTTCAAATTTTAAGTTAAAGATATGAAATGTATACAGTTGTGTTCACTTGAACCATGACTCAAGGTATATAAAAATGGTTTGTCAACACCTTTTATCTACTCGGGCATATGCAATCTATATAAATTTTTAGAAAGTGAAGTTTGACGTGTTATGACTTATAACATGAATTTAACTCGACTAGTATATGTGTTAAGTTCTCTTCTCATTGTACTTCATGTGGGAAGGATGGGACTTTTCATATTTACCTGTGCCCGGATTTATGTTGTGGAGCGAAATGCCTCACTCATAGCCCCACATCCCTACGTCTTCACTCACACTTATCTCACTCATTTATTTATACTAGTGTGAATGCCCGCGCGTTGCTGCGGGTGTCCCGGCTGATATGAGATTTAATTATGATGTATTTTGTACCGAATTCACTTTGGTGTCGATATTGGTGATTATGTGAGTGTGGGGATCGATTTAGAATTTGTTAAATCCTTCAAAGCCAATATGAAGTTAATCAAAATCTATTTACATATTGCTTCAAAACTTCAATGCATGTCAAAATTCCAATGTATACATCTACCAGTCAGTTACACTTCATTTTAGAAATGCACAAACAAACCTAGGTGCGAGACGAGTCATGGGCCCGGCATGAAAAAACATTGTTCCGTTAGACCGGTTGAGCCTGAAAGTTGCATATTGGTTCTAACATTTTAACCAAAGCTCCTGGCTAGGGCTGGTCGAAGGACCCTTTAGTCTCCGTTGCTCAAGCCAAAAACAATAAATTGTTTTTTCCAAGTCGTAGATATTTTTTTATTTTCATACACTATCTAATCTTTTTCTTAGTTGAATTATTTTAATATGTAAATATGTTACAAAAATATAACTTTGCATATTTCTATGGTCCATAAGACTAACTTAGGATAATGGAAAATGGTTGGTACAAGCATCTTAATGCATTATGGTACAAGTATCTTAATGCTTTTAAGGGTAATTTGGGGAAGATTTATATGACATTTGAGAGTTAAAGCATATGACTTTTCAAATGCCATCTTAAGTTTGTCAATATGGACACATTTAGCCATCACTCCTCCTTTATAATGTAGTAGAGATAGGCTCCGGTTATTTGCACATAGGGGGATTTTATTTGCACATCCCTCTACGGGCCGTGAAGGGCTCCTCACGGGTCGTGGAGACCTCCAAGGCCCGTGTAATATTGGCATTGCCAATTATTGGTAATCATTGGGATGGGCAGGGAGATGTGACAAAGAAATGTGTGGGTGTTTGAGCTGGGCTAGAGAGGTGAAAATGAATGTATATGGATGTTTGGGATGGGTTGGAGATGTGAAAAGGGATATTATTTGAAATTTTATTATTCTAATAAAAATGCTGATTTTTTATAAATGTTGTTTTAAAAAATAAATATTATTATATAGTGTAGATTTTTATCAAATATTATTGAGTATTTTTTTTATTTATATAAAATGTTTATTTTTCGTTATTTATACAAAATGTTTTTTTTTGTGTGTAAATGTTGTTTTTGAAAATAACTAGAATTATAAAATGTGTTGGTTATCGTTACGTAAACATAAATGTTTATGTAATCAAACAAACAAACACAAGATACGAACAATAAAACCAAAAGATAAAGATAATAATCAAACCAAATAAACCATAATATACAAATGTTTACATATTTAAAATGTTCGTACAATAATAATAACTAAAACACACACACACACACATATGTATGTATGTATATATATATATATAGGAATGGGATAATATGAGAACTCTACTATGCTGTGAGAACTAGAGAACCCTTATGGACCATTCATCAAGTGACACATCAACACTTTTATAGTTTTTTGTATTTTTTTAATTAGGGGTATTAAAGACATTTTGTTTAAAATATTATGGGCATTTTAGTAATAACACCCAACTCTACCCCACCCCACCCATACCCCAACTACCATTTTAAATAACAATAATTATAATAATTATAATCATAAATCAGATTTGTCTCTCTCTCTTCTTTCTCTCTCTATCGTCCCTCTCTCTATCTCTCTCTCACATACACACAAACCCTCTCTCTCTCTCTCTCTTTCTCTCTCTCTCTTTCTCTCTCTCTAAAAAAGAACGATAGGGGGGGTGGTCTGCCGGTTTTGATGATGACGAGGGGTGGTGGTTCGATGTTGCAAATGGGTGTTTGCAGGGGGTGGGGGGATGAAGAAGACGGCGGAGGGTGGCAGGGGGGACGGCGGAGGGTGGATCTGTGGTTGGTTGAAGAGGGTGGAGGGGTGGTGGGTCGATGATGGTGATGATGAAGATGACGACGGTGGTGGTGGTCTTTATCTGATTATTTGGTTTGTTTGGACAGATCTGAAGAACAGATCTGAAAACGGGGGTGGGGGCCTACGATGTTGGGTTTGATGAAGACGATGAAGACGGGGTGATGAAGGGTGGTGGGACGACGGTGGTTTGAGGGTTGAAGACGACGACCGGTGGCGATGATGAAGACGACACAGGTATTTTTTTTTATTATTATTATTTCTTATTATTATTATTATTATTATTTCTTTTATTATTATTATTTTTGTTTCTTTTATTATTATTATTTTGTTTCTTTTATTATTATTATTTATATTTTTTTCTGTTATTATTTTTTTTCTGTTATTATTTTTTTCTGTTTTTATTATTATTATTATTATTATTATTATTATTATTATTATTATTATTAATAATAATGATGTTTATGGTGAAAATATAGGTTTTTTAGGTTGAATTTTTTTGGTATTTTTTGTCAGGAGATGAGCCGCTGCTGTGGAGACGACGATGAACGGTGTAGTATGTTTTTGTAAGAAAACACTGGTGTAAACATCAGTTTACACCAGTGTAAATATGAATGTATACTCGTTTGATGTAAGAAAACACCGGTGTAAATATGAATGTATCACTATTTTGGTTTTTTGACACTAGTGTATTTGTGTAGAAGTTTGTGTATGGCAGATTTACATTGGTGTAAATCATCCTCATTTATGTTTTGTTTCGTTTTTTACACCAGTGTTTTGTTGTAAAAGCTTGTGTATTGCAGATTACACTGGTGTAAAAAATACACCAGTGTAAAAACGAGACTGATACAACAGAACGTAAAATTCGATTTTTTGTGTTCAAAAATTAAATTAATTAAAATAATAAAATAATGTTTAAAAAAAATAAATGATATTAAATTATTTTTTCTCTAACATGGCTTTTTACCTAATTACCCCTAAAGTACTATTTTACAATAAAATAATACACACTAATCATAAAAGACAAAAAAAAGTCTAATCTTTGATCCCAACCATTGGATCAACAAGATCAATGGTCCATAAGGGTTCTCTAGTTCTCACAGCATAGTAGAGTTCTCATATTATCCCAACCCTATATATATATATATATATCAAAACAACTACTCCTCCTGCCTCTGAGACGTGCCGACCTGATTGCTAGACGGTGGATCCCGGCCGATACGTGGTGGATCACGCCGCGGCAAACCCACTGCCTCTCACCTTGAGCTCGCTCTCTATCAACCACCGCACACCAACCTGCACCTGGTCGATCCGCCGCCCATGCTCGTCGATTTGCCACACATGCTCGTTCATCTATTGCTCCTACTCAGCCACCGTCGTCATAATCTGCCCAACATCAGGCAGCGGCTCATATATCTGGACATCCTACTCAGGCTCGCCCTCCGCCTCGGCATCATGCTGCATCTCAACCTCCGCTACCCCACCCATAAGGCCCTAATGTACCAGCGGATGGGTTACAAAGGGCAGACCGTCCGGACCGAACAAAAAATAAGCAGTTGGGTTTTCGGCAGTCTTTCCTGCTACCTTCTTCTGCAAACCTAACCGGGTTAGTAGTGATGATAATGATAATAATAATAATAATAATAATAATAATAATAACAATAATAATAATAGGGGAGGGTTGTCACACCCTCAAATTTTCACTACGGGGTTTTACCGCGAGGCGCATGACATACCAGGATCCCATAGCCATAAGTCATATGAACGAACTCTAAATGCCCAAACCATTTAGTTCGTTTTCCAAAAACCAAGTTTAGTTAAGCTGCGGAAGCGTAATCAAATTAAACCTTTTAAAAGTCATTCGCAAAACAACGCGCCCAAATCAAAACCATATGAAAGAAAACGTATAAGCATGATATATAATTTAGGTGTATACCCAAGACCCAAATGCAGTGAACGTGCAGTGCTTCCTAATCGTGACACCGGAAGCTAACTACGTGCAAAAACATGTAAATGGTGGGTCAACAAACAATGTTGGTGAGTTCACTAAGTAAAGTAGGTGAGTAAGTAAAGGCGTAGGTTTCCCAACCACGTAACCAAGTACAAGCGTCGGTCTCCCAGACCACATAACAACAAGTAAAAACGTCGGCCTCTCCGGCCACAAGTAAACAGCTAATTCACATGCCAGGGGTAGCTAACCCACTCATGATAACTAATACCGGCGAATACCGAACTGCTAATGAACGAGTTCCCACACCTGTGAGTATGATGCCTTACATCATTGCCCATCAACAATGATAATATGTTTTAAGCTAATAGTTCACACCCATGCTCCCAACACGATGTGAGGTTTGTTAAACCTAATAGCGCTATCAACTAGTAACCCACTTGCCCACCCGGCAATTGATTCGGTATTTTGAAGGACTTAAAAGATAGGATTGGTTTAGTTCATCAAGGACATAAACATGAATTAGTAAAAGTAGATTCATTCCGTGAACCATGCACCCCAAAACCCGGGATGTGTAAAAATAGTCCCAAACCAGACTAGAAACGTTTAGTTAGTTGTCTCCCCGAGACGCATGCTTTGAGAAAAAGTAGTGAAACTCACCTTAGGTTGCAAGTGAATAATCCAAATTCCACAAATAGTAAAGTGCTACCGACTCCCTATTACAAATGTCATTAGGTGAGTATATGTGCATAACCAATACACCATACAACTCGTTTGTCCAAGACTTTTAAAAGTTCAAAACCGCGTAGTGACACCTAATGACTCTACATGCACAAGTAAGTCCTACGTATCCCGTCGATGATCATAGTGATTATTATCAGTTTAGTACCTCAAATACATCTCATACAAGTGTCCATACAAGTTCATGTCAAATACATACCACATAAGACTCCAAATAGTCACATAAAGATCCCGTACACAATCTGCGTTTTTAGGGCAGATTGTGCGCTGTGAAAAATGAATTATTTAAAATACTTAACGAATGAATTAAAGTCCCAAATTTTTACTGAATATTCATTGGGATTCATGTTGCCAATCCATATTTTTGTTTTGTCTTAAAACCAAACACAAAATTTTTAAAATTCGTACAACACAGCTATGTCCAGAAAATTTCCACAACAGGTCAGTTTAGTAGAAAAATTCCCAAAAATTGTGTATTCATCCAAACGGGATGAATCCACTTGGAAAAGCCGAGTTTTTCCAATGTCAACCTACTGTCTAAATTTCAAAGCTTAACTCTTTGTAAATCTCAAGTTATGACCATTTAAAGTTGACCCAATTTACAACTCCGAAAATCTGATATGACCTCTAATCAAATAAAATTCCAAAAATGACTCAAACGATGTCCAAATCTGATGGTTTTGCCCATTATGAAAAGTTAAGGCCATGTACATTACTATCATGCAAAGAAATAATCAAAAAAATCAATTTAACATCATAATACAGACCCTACAAAACGTCATAACGAATCTGCCAGAAACTGAAACTTGCATCCCAAGTTATTCACAAATCCTAATTATGTATAAAAATCTCTAATACATGCATAACTCATATTATTCTGATTAAACACATATATTATCATACAAAACCCTAATTATGATTACTAACAACAATCATCATCATCATCAAATCATCATGAACATTCAAGAACTCCTACTAACACATATATGCGATTATGTATATATGCATGCTCCATGATTTTTAAACTTTTCAGCATTATTAATCATCAAAAACATGTAAAGATTATACCTTTCAATGCAAGAGTCCTCAAAGCCTATAGATTACACCCAAACAAGCTTGAAGGGATGAATAAGATTGATGTTTGTTGAAAAGTGAAGGTGTGTGTGTGTGGGGATGTTCACGGCGCCAAGGGTGTTTAGGGTTAGGGTTTTTTTTTGATCTATAATTATAATAGGATTTGGCTTGTTGCCCAAGTAATTGGGTATTAGGGCCCTTTTAGCCCACTAATTGGACCCGTTAACCATGTTTTAGCCCAATATCGGACCCGATAATATTAATCACCCTAAATTGCATAAAAAACCATTGTTCATATTATCTCATAACATGTTAATCATAAGGTGCACGTATTTTGCATGATTTACATATTAACTATCCATCAAACGGTAATTCACGTAAACATGTAATCCACATAAGCATGTAACTTCACGTTCATCATACTACAACTGTACACATTATTATGTATGCCAGATAAATCACCAACGCTCGGGATACGGGACTCGTGTGTGCGTCAAAATAAAGATTTTCCTAGTTATCACATATGTTAATATCATCTAACATATGTTAGGCCTACTTAACTAACCCTAGTTAAGTATCTAACCACGTATGAACATGTAAGTTAACTAGAGTTCAGTAAAAGTATTAACCTGAAAATGCGGGGTATCACTAGGGTTATCTTGAAAACGCTAAATATCACGAGAACCGTGAGAACAAATGAGAAAACCAATCAAAATCATTTTTTCAATACAAACCTAATTATAAATAAAATATAACATTAAAAACGAATTTTCTTTCCAAATAATTCATCTTTTCTTGCAAAAACACTCTAAAATTAACTTTTTACACATGTGTAAATGAAACAGTTTACAGATGTATAAACAGTAAATTTACACATGTGTAAAAACAATTTATTTTCGTATACGTTTGAATTTTTACATGTAAATTGTGTTTTTGAGACTGTATTTTAATAATAAAGACAAGTGTAAAAAGAAATTTTGAATTTGAATGGTTTTAGATAGCGTTCTCGCGGTTCGCACGAAATATATTTGTTCTCAAATTAACGTTCCCCTATATATATATATATATATATATATTTCGTGTAAGTATATTAATATTTTATTTATTATTTTATTGTTGTTTAATTGCTGTAGGTTGTAACAACAATCGAGAGTCTACAACAGGTGGTTGTCAATTTTTAGGAGGGATACTCATATCCTGGCAATGCAAAAAGCAGACTTCGGTGGCTGTTTCCACATATGAAGCAGAATACGTTGCTGCTGGTAGTTGTTGTTCACAAGTTTTGTGGATACAACAACAAATGTGAGATTACGGTTTGAATTTCACTCATACTCATCAGGCTACCATTTCAATCATAAAAAATCCCAAAAACTTTTCTAAAACAAAACACATTGCCATACAACATCATTTTATAAGAGACTGTTTGAGAAAAAGATTATTTATTTGAAAAAGGTTGATACTCTAGAAAACTCAGCTGACTTGTTCACTAAAGCTTTTTATAGAACTCAGTTTGAACTGTTAGTGCTGCTAAACGGGATGAGAAGCCCTGAATAATCTTCGTTTTCTCATGAGTGCTTAAGCTTTTAGTTTTTAAGTTTTTAGTTAGTTTTTCTTTATTTTTATTTGCTTCTGCGTGGTTTCGCGTAAAAAAAAGAAAGGGTTGAAACTGGCAACTAATTGGAAACGATAGTACATTAGCTTTTGAATTTGTTACTCTTAATAAAATTGAGCAGAAATAGTAAAGCTAAGTGTGACTGTATCTTCATTATATGATGTACTGGTAGGCAACTGACACACGAAACCAGTATGTTAAATGAAATAATAATCTAAATGACTGTTTACTCTGTGGGATACATGTCATCGGCGTATGATTTCATAATCTTAAACCTTGCGTTGATAGCTTGCCAAAATCTAATGTTTCGGGTCATTAAATTGTTAAATTTATCCGGAGATGATCTAATTGGTCTTTTGCTGCATCTAGATACATGCTGACTAGAGTTTGTCAGAACATCTTAAAAGAGCATATGATAAATGTGTAGATGCACGGATTGTGACTAGTTGCTTTGGATTGTCAATATAAGTGTTTTGGTTGTTTACATGAGGTCGAAGGAAGAAATTACAGAGGTCGAAGGAAGATAGATATGGTCGAAGGAAGACTTCTGAAGACTTTTGTATGTTCGAGCTATGTTAGAAGTCGAAGGTACACATTCGACCATGTCAAGGGGTCGAATGTGCAGGCCTATATAAGCTTAAAGTTTTATTTAGATGTCAAGTTTTTGTCATTTTGGTTGTGTGTGTTAGGTTTATATTCTCTCTGAGTTCTAGAAGTTTTTGAAAGTGTTTTATTTCATTGTAAACCTATTTGTAAAGAAAAATTAACAATGTTTATGAATGAAATCATGATTGAAAAGGTATTTGATTGTGTCTGATTTGATCTATATCATTTTGCATACGATCTAGGGTTTCCGCACCTAGATTGTTCTACTTGTATGATCATATAGTTGTTTTCATCAAAACCGGTCCTTTACAAAGTGGTATCAGAGCCTATCTGGATCATACAACTGCAAATTGATAGATTTCGAACAGATTTTGACCCAAAATCATCCAAAATTTTTCTGTTTTGCATGAACTTTGAGTTTTAATGGAGATTGATTGATTTGGACTAGATTTTACGGATAAAATCAAAATTTTCATTCATTAAAGTTGATATCCATCAAATCCGAAGCAAAACCTGATAAAGATGATCAAAATCCATAAACTTTTGAAAAATTTGGATCAAATTAACTGATTTTTGAAGAATAACCGTTTTTCAAATGGGTATGGTCGAACCAGAGAGAATAGGGTCGAACGTGTAAGTTTTGGGGGTCGAACCAGTGTTTTCAGGTCAAATCTAAGTCTTTTTAGGTCGAACCAAAACTTTTCAAGTGTGTTGTTTGTTCATTCAACCAAGTGGAGTTCATTCGACCAAACGGGAGGTCGAACGTGAGATTTATCAAGGTCGAAAGAGTCTTGTGTGTTACATTTCTACATTCGAGTCTGTTCAAGGGGTCGAACCAAGGAGTTATCTACATTCGAACCCACGTACACTTGTCAGAGGTCGAACCTGTTATTGTTTTTGGAAAATTTTCTAAGTGTTTACATTTCAAACATCATGGACAACATTTGGGGATTTCCTATGACACCAAGGCCTACAACAACACAACAACAGCACGTTCCGATGAATCCATGGGTTGTAGCTTCTCAGAAGACAAACACGCAGTCATCTCAACCGATTAACTATCTTGCCATGTCTAGTTCTACACCACCATCTGTTACTCAACCTCCACAACCACAAGTGAATGATTATTGGGGCGTTGCAGCAGCAGCGGTGCATTCTCAGACTACTAATGTGATTACCACATTGATCAATGATCTATCATCAGGCAGTGGGAATCATCCTCCGAAGTTGATGGAAATGGCTGATTATAACCAATGGCAAAAGAAGTTCAAGAGTCATCTAGAGGGCATGGGTTTGGAAGGAAGTGAAGCTTGGCAAATGATAGTAAAGGGATACGTTGCTCCATGTCTTGAGAACACCGATATCCAGATTCCACTTGAAGAGTTGAAAAAAGACGAAAAGAAAAAGTTTGCAGTGGAGAAGAAAGCATTTTCATAACTGTCCCAAGCATTGACTACAGATTTACTACATCAGTTTGGATCGTGTACTACATCAAATCAGTTATGGGATGTGTTGAAAAACAGGCATGATGGTAACGAGAAGACAAGAAGATTGAGGGAGGAAGAGCTGAAGAAAGAGTTTGTGAATTTCAGCTATGCTGGGAATGAAACCTTGAAAGAGCTTATTCCAAGATACTCTCATTTATTAACAGAATTGTCAAACTATGATATCAAGATTCCAATGTCAGAATTGGTAGACAAGTTTGCTGATTCATTGCCTCCATATTGGAGTCAACATATTGAATTCTTGAAGGAGAAAGATGCTTATGCTTATTGGACCATTAATGATCTTATTCAAAAGTTGGAGAACAAAGAACTGGAGGAAAAGAGAAAAGCTAAAAGATCACAATTTCCACAGAACCCGGAACTGTATCATGCTACATCATCTTCTTCTATGTCCAATTCAAGTGTTGGTGGAAGTGTTGCACCTCATATAGCTTGTGTTTCTAGGGTTGTTGAACCACCAAGAAACCCAATCAATTATATTGCACAAACATCAACCTACACACCAACCTATACAAACTCTTTCATACCACCTCCACCTCAAATGACTGCTGCTTGTTACACATCAACCATGAACACACCTCAACAACAACAATATGTTCCACTAATGACACAAGCTTCATCAAGCCGGAGTCATATTGTGTTGGAAACTTCCAACATGAATAATGTAACTGTTGAAGTGGCACAACAACACATTGCTTTGGTTTCAGCAATGGTTGCTTCTTACAATGGACTTGTGGCAAGTCAGATAGGGAACAACAATCTGACTAATGAAGATTATGCCCAGATAGATAAAGAAGAGATGGAATTGATAGATATTCAATGGGTTTTTGCAAGCGTGATGAGAAGAGCTACCGAATTTATTAAGAAGACCGGCAGAACTGATCTTGCTTCCTCACCAAATACTACCTATGGCTTCAACAAAGCTAAGGTAACTTGTTTTAACTGTGGTACTCGAGGTCATTTCAAGAGAGAGAGTACTCAACCGATGTAGCAAGGTAACAGGAATCCTTTTAATTCCAACTATCAGAACCGACAATCACAAAACCAGGTTACCTATCAAAGCCAAAACAACAACAACTATCCACAACAAAACAATTTCCAAAACCGACAAAACACCTCTCAAAATACCAAATCTAGACAAACATCTACACCCAATCAAACTCAAACTCAAACTCCCTCTAACCCAACCAGAACCATCATTCCTATTTCTACACCTAATAGCGAACCTCAAAATGAGAATCAGAATCAGGCATTGGTGATTCAGAAGGATGAGGGTTATGATTGGACTGCTATGCAATTGGGAGTTGAGGAGATTACAAGTGGGAATGTAGCATGTCTTGCTATGGAGATGGATTTAGAGGAGTCGGTGATAGCTGAAGATGTTTTGGAATTTGAGAAAGTGTCTGAGGTTGTGATTGAGGAGATGGTTGATGAAGTTCAAGTGTCTGTTGCTGAGAAAGTTGAAGACTCATGTGATGAGAAGATTCCGAGAACTATCATTGACTCAGTTGCTGATGTTTCTGATGAACCTGAATCTATTTATTCTGACTCGGAAAGTGAAGCTGATTCGGAAACAAGCATTAATTCTTTGGATGATGAGATTGATCAATTATTAGCCGAAGCAGACTTCCTGATGACGAAGAAATCGTGCATAGTTGATGATGCCTTCACGAAGATCAATTGTTCTAAATTTTTTACTGGGAAAGAGGCTCATTTTGCACTGATGGCTATGACAGATCCATCCAAATAAGTAAGTTCTGACTCTACAACTGACATGCATGGTGATAAATACTATGGTACTTGTGAAAGATTGACTGAGGAAAACAAGCAACTCAAGGTTCAACTTGAGAGTGCTAGAATCAACATTCAATCTTATCGTAAGGATACTCATGAATTCAACAAAACACTTGAAGGGTATAAAAAGGACATTTCAGAATTAAAGAAAACTCTTTCTTTAAAACAAACCGCCATTAACAATTACATTAATGAACTTGAAGAAACAAAATTGGAAATGGCTACTATCAAGTGTTTTGCTGAAAAGGTCAATAAAAAGTTAGAGAGTTATAAGCATGTTGCTTATGTTGTTGACCACATTATTGAGGAACCATCACAATCCAACAGTGCAAACTACAAAGTTGTTCCTTCTCCAGTGTTATTTGAGAATCACAACTTGAACTCAGTAACACCGGAGAGTTAAGTAAAATCGGACTCCGCATCGGACAATGAATCTAACACTTCTAGTATTGGAGATCCACATTCCGATGTGAGACCGATACATGGATTGAATGATGAAGGAGTGACAGCAGTAACTGATGATTCAGATATTTAAGATGAGAAACCTAAGACAGGTAGTGATATTCCTTTGGAAAATCACATTATTACAAATGAACCAAGGTTACATTCTCAGGTTTCACATCCTCAGGTAAATGCACATAGAATGAATCAATCAGTAAAGAAGAATGATAAAAATGAATCAGTTGACAAACCAGTCAAGGTTTTCTATCGGATGGAAGGATCTGATAAGATAATCACTGATGAGGAATATCTAATACAGTTTGCAAATTATTCCAAAATTGAAAAAATTTGGCAGGAAAGTACCATTTGGTTTCTTAAGCATGAAAGGACCAATGATATTCCTCCTGAACTTTTAAAGAAACTGTATTGTGATAATCCAAAAGAACCAAAAGTTCATGTCACTGAATTTATTAAACCGAAAGAAAAGGTAAACGGATTTATTGAACCGGCTTACTCAAAGGAACCCGCTCCAATGAGTTTAAGGTGAAAGTGTGTTGATGATCAGTACCCTGTCAATTCATTCGCTAAACCTAATGCTAAAAATGTGTTTGACGAATACCGTGCATGTTTCAAGTGCGGGGAGAGAGGGCATTTACTTGCTCACTGCCCGTATGTGAGACATAAGAGGCACGAAGTTGAATAGAGGCAAATGTTTAGGAATTCGGTGAATTATCATAGACATAATGATTCAGAAAAACAATTTATTCCTCAGAGGCAACAATTTTTTCCTCAAAGGCAAAAATTTAGTTCTCAAAGACAACAACAGTTTTTCCTACAAAGACAACACTTTTATAACCAAAACCAGTTTTATAACAAAAGGGAAAACAGACCGATTGTCTATGATGACAGAAACAGAATTGCCATGGAGAAGAAACTGAAGAAACCAATGGTGAACACAACTAATGATAAGCAAAAGGTTTTTCCAAAACCGGCTGTGAAATCATCAGTTGGACCTGTGTCTGTTAAATCAGATAAGGTAACCAAGAAAGTTTCATTCACAAATGACACAAAGAAACCTACTGAGACTCAAAAATCTCAGATTAGGATACTTAAACGTTCTGAACAATCTTGGACACCATCGGGTTCTCCAGGTGCTTCTACATAAAATGCCAATGTGAAAACTGATAATGAGAAAGGTTTGAATAACCTGAAAAAGGTTGATTCAAAACCAAGTGTTTACGAGAATGATTCTTTGAAGCCTAACATTCAAAGACCCAAGACCAAACAGGCTTGGGTCCCTGTTAAAAACTAACTTTGTTTGTGAATTGTGCAAGAAGCTCCAGCTGGCCCCGTTAGCAGTCTTTGGATTGTCGACAGTGGGGCTTCTGGTCACATGACCGGAGATTAAACGTTGCTTTTTGAAATCAAGAATATCAATGGTGGATATGTAGCGTTTGCGGGAAACAAAGGAGGTTATATAACAGTGGAAGGGAGTGTTAGCATTGGGATCGTGAGTTTTGAAAGAATATCTTATGTGAAGCAAATGGATTATAATTTGTTAAGCGTCAGTCAGATTTGTGACAAGCAGTTTTCTGTTCACTTTGATGATAAATCTTGCTATATTCTGAAACCCGGTTTCGTCATTCCAAAAGAGTGGATCATGTTAAAAGCACCAACAGTGAACAACTTGTACATTCTTGATATGAGTAAGGCTATGACAACCAAGGGCTAAGTCACGTGTTTTCTATCCAAAGCCACAGAAAAAGAATCGATCATGTGGCACAGAAGGATGGGACACATTCACCTGAGAATGATGAATCATTTGGTGAAGAACGGGCTTGTAGAAAGGGTTAATGTGAAGCATTTTTATCTAAATGATAAATGTGTGAGTTGTAAGAAAGGTAAACAGCACAAACAAACCTACAAACCGAAGAAAGTAAACTCTGTAGAATTGCCACTTGAACGTTTGCATATGGATCTTTTCGGACCTGTCAAGCGTAAAAGTCATTATGGAGAGCTTTACTGTCTTGTGGTTACAGACGACTACTCAAGATTCTCGTGGGTGATGTGCATGCAACACAAAAGTGAGACGTTTAATAATCTGAAGGTTCTGTTCTCCCGGTTGGAAAACATCTACGGCTTAAAGATCAAACGAATTCGTAGTGACAACGGGACGGAGTTCAATAATTCTCAAATAGATGCACTCTGTGAAGACAAAGGAATTCATCATGAGTATAGTGAACCATATACTCCTCAGCAGAACGGTGATGCAGAACGGAAAAACAGGAATCTAATAGAAACGGCATAGACAATGCTTGCGGATTCGAATCTTCCAGTGATGTTTTGGAATGAAGCCATCTATGCACCTTGTTACACATTGAATCGTGTATTGACAGTGAAGAAGTTTGGCAAAACTTCTTATGAGCTGTTAAATAGACGAAAGCCGAATTTAGAGTATCTAGAACCTTTTGGGGCACCTTGTACAATGTTGAGTCCGACAGAGAAGTTTGGACCAAAAGCTGAAGAGGGATATTTTGTTGGATATGAAACCCCACTTAAACGGGTATTTAACAAAAGAACTCGACAGGTTGAAGAGTGAGCGAACGTGGAAGTACAACGTTACACTCAAAATGTTCAAGGAAGTGGCCCTGACTGGATGTTGGACTATAAAGATTTCTTTGAGTCATTCAATCTAGATAGCTTGGTTGAAGAGGCAGTTTTATGACTTTATTATGAGTGTGAAAACGCAGTGACTTCACCATTGGTGCGTCCGATCACCGTAACTCCTCCAGCAGCTCCTAATGATACCAATGTTCCTGCTAATGAAGAAGAGGTTTTCCAAGAAGCTTCTACTACTCTTGATTCATCAGAATCGGAAGACGATGATGACATATTCAGTGAAGCTATCTTAGATCATGCTATGGAGGAACCACCAGTGAACCCAAATCCAGATGTTGCATCTTTGTCTAATACGGGTGATGATCTGGATATGGCTAAAAATATAACTACTCAGACGGGAGTTCAAGTTCCTAATCATCTTGAATCTCGGATTCATCAGATTCATCCGCTTAAGCAAGTTATTGGTGACCCCGGCAGCAGTGTTATGACTAGAGGACAACTCCGACGAGCAACATCCCATGATAATATTGGAGCCCTAACCCTGTATGCTAAAATACAAAAATCTGGTTGTCAAAATGACTGGTCTTTTGCTTGTTATGTTTCGGAGGTTGAGCCGCGAACATACAATGATGCTTTACTAGACGATGCGTGGGTTGAAGCAATGAAATAGGAACTGTTGCAGTTTCAGAAACTGGGAGTCTGGACGCTAACAGATTTACCTCCGGGTAGGAAGAAGATTGGCACGAAGTGGGTTTTTAAATGCAAGAATGATGATCGAGGCGTAACTGTAAGAAACAAAGCTTAATTGGTCGTTTAGGGATTTAGTCAAACTGAAGGAATAGATTATAATGAAGTCTATGCACCGGTTGCGCGTATAGAAGCTATTCGTATGTTTCTAGCATATGCTTCCTACAAGAAGTTCAAGGTGTATAAGATGGATGTGAAAAGCGCATTTCTGTACGGTGTGGTCAAGGAAGAGGTATACGTTGGTCAACCACCAGGATTTGAAGATCCTATCCACCGGGATAAGGTTTACATTATCAACAAAGCACTTTATGGGTTTCACCAAGCTCCACGGCAATGGTATGAGGAGCTGAATTGAGGAACTTAATGTATCATAATGATCAAAGATCATTTAATGCATCGTATCATATCTATGATGTAAATCATGATTGATATAAGCTTCAACCTGGTATATATGCACATGTTACTCTGCAGCATTGATTTGCTGACCTGTACACCTCTGTGCTGTGTATCTTGTAATATAACGGATAACATTTGGCATAATAACGCGTTACGACGAAGCTTTGTTCAAATTCCTTGATACGGGAGTATGTCGTGTGCGTGGGAACCATAAGCATATTAGTTATTAATCCACCTAATTGCGTATCATTTTAAAGCACTACATAACAGTCTGCATGTGAGCTTATGTGGATAACAATATCAGCAATTGCCGGATCACACGTTGTCTTTACTGATAATAAATAATAAAGATCAACGGTGTGATCAGATTTCTCAAAAACTGATATGATCCTCTAACCAGAAATCACAAAATGTTTACTCCTTTAAGTTTACATTTCTGCATTTTATTTTTATTTTTTGCAAAATATACAAAAACTCAAAAAGATTTTTGGTGTGTTTTAGCATAAATTTCAGAAAATCCAAAACTTTTACATTTCTGTGTTATTTTTTATAACCGATGGTGATTGATGGTCATTTTCTGAAGTTTGACAGATCAATTTGAGTTTTGTATCATTCAAATGCAAAATCATGAATATTTGAAGGTTTAAATGTTTGAAAATGATTAAACGGGATTCGATTTTGAGATTTGGTAAAAATTTCAGAATGCCAAATGTTCATTCGCCCCTTCGGTGGGTCGAAGGAGCATTTGAGTCTTCATTCGAACCTATAAATGAGGTCAAATGAGAGTGTTTCAATGAATTATTATCATTCGAACCCTTCAGCTTCATTCGAGCCTTTAACTAGGGTCGAAGGAGGTTTGGAGTTTCTCATTCGAACCCATACCAGGGTCGAATGTAGCACTCTATAAATACTCTTTACCCTCATTCAAACCCTTCATAATTTTTTTTTTCAAAATTCTGAGATTACCAGACCTTGTTTCTTTTTCATTTTCAATCTTATTATCTTGTTCCTTGCATTCTACTGATTATTTCTATATAACAAACACAGGTAATGGATGACAAACAAGTTCAGAATTGTTGATTTTGTTCCTGGAACCCTAGAACACAAATTGGACTATCATATGACTTGTTATTGAATATTTGATGATTTGTAAACTATTTTCGATGGTTTTAGGGGGAGAAGATTCGAAAATCTACTGTTTAAACATCTTATTGAACTGAATTTATTGTTCAAATAATATAAACCCTAGATTTTAGTTGAAAACCATCTAAAACAGTTTGTTTGATAAAATTGATTATTGATTAATGTTAGTCGGTCATATTAGGATACAAACAAGCCAAAATGTGATGTTTATCATGCTTGATTTGAACGTTGGTATTTTTAAAAACCCAAACAGTCAGATTCGAACATATCAACAGGGTCGAAAGTGACTTTTGTTGGTCGAATGTGATGGTTTGAGGTCGAAGGTGGAATATTAGGTCGAATGAAGCTTTTTGTTTATATGATTTTCTCATTGGAACCTGTTTTCCACATTCGAACCACCGGTTGGGTCGAAGGAAGGAGTTTTGACCAAATTTCATATTTTGTCCGATTTTGATAAATTTCATTTTTATTGTTTTGCAGTTTTCAATGGCTGAGCAACAAAATCCAGAGAAAGAAGTTGCTGTACAAGAGAAACCAGCTGAAAAGCCTAAAAAGTGAATGTTTGAGGAAGCACACAACTGTTGCGCTTTCATTGGTGAAGTTAAGCAACATGTTGAATTCTCAGGGATTGTGGATTTTTAAGGAGAAGCAGGGTGATTTATGCTCTTGCTACAAAAACCACAATTTACAAAGATCATCATGTTGATTTCTGGAATAGAGCATTGATTAGCTTTTGGGATGGAAAATCAGCAATCCAAAGTTATATTCAGGGAGAACTTCCTCTAGTGACTGAAGATGACATTCGTGAATCTTTGCAGCTAAAAGATTCTCCTACAAATCCTACTGAGCTGTCTTGGATAGAACAGAGGAAATGTTTTCTTAGGATGAAATACAATGGTCCTATCACTGATGGATTGTTACATAAAGCTAAACTGTGTCCACAATTCAAATATTTGGTACATGTGATCTTGCATGTATTTGGACCAGTTCGTGGTGGTTATGATGTGATGAGAAAGAGTTTGAGTTCTCTAATTGTTGCTTTGATTCTAAATAAGCCCTTTAATGTTTCTGGGATGATATTTCAGCATATGATGGAAATGCTGAAAGGGTCGAAGATAGATAAGTTCCTTATGTACCCAAGATTCTTACAGATGATATTTGACAAGAAGTATCTTGATTTGAAGAGAGATCCTAAGCAGATAGTGTATCAAAGTCACATGAATCTCAGTATGTTGAGCAGGATGAAGGGTTATAAGGGTGTTCCAGAAAATGAAAGACCTCCATTCAAGAATTTGTTTGGACACTTGATCAATCCAAACTACAAGAATCCAGGTCAAGACAAAGCAAGGAATGTAGATAGTGAATCTGATAATGATAATCCTTTATTTCCAGTTGATCCTGATGCAGAGAGGAAACGTCAGGTGATCAATAAAGGAGCCAAGTCTGGAAAGGGAAAGGCAAAGGTTGTGGAAGTTGAAACAAAGAAACAAAAGGTTGTGAAAAAGAAGAAAGCTGGAAAAGCAAAAACGATGCTTGTTGATGAAGAGTCTATAGATTCAGAGGAGACTCAAGATGATGAGGAATGGGATTATGGTAATGAGAACATCAAATCCACTAAACCTAAGGCCACTGAGGTTGGTGAGATTGATAGTTTGAATAAAGCCATTGAAGATCAATAACAGAGTCCACCAGCTGTGAATGTAGAAGAACTAGATCTTACAATTGGTGATCAGGATTTTGGTGGATCTCCCGTTGCTGGAGATAAGATAAAGATGCCTAAGTTTAAGAAAATGGCGAAAAGAGAGAACCCTAAGAAGAAGAGGGACAAGGAAGTTGAGTTGTTGATTGCTGGAAAGAAAGTTCCAGATATTGGAAGTTCTAAAGCCACAACACCTGTAACATCCCCGGTTGCTAAGAAAAAGAAGAAAGTTACTCAAGAATCAGCTGCTGTGAATCCTCCTCCAGATTTTTCTACTACTTTAGAGAATGTATTGCAGCAATTTCAAAAGAAGAAGTCTGTTACTACTCCTGTTGCTGAATCATCTGCACCTCAAGTTACTGTTTCAAATGAGGTTATGGAAGCTGTGAACAAGCAGATAGCTGAAGTGATGAAAGCTTTCAATAAGCAGCAAGAAGAGATTGAAAAGACGAAGAAAGATGAACAGAATATGCTGAAGATTGTTTTATCATCAAAAGCAAATCAAGACGAATTGGAAGCTAAGTTGAAAGAGCTTCAAGAAGAAAATTAGGGTTTGTTAGCTCGTGGAAAGAGAAATACTAGAAGAATCAAGATCTTGCAGCTTGAAAACACAAAGATCCAAGCTAACAACAAATCAATGAAGAAATTACTTGAGGACTTGTATTCTAAAGCTCCTCAACTGAAAGGGATAAAAGAAGAGGAAAAGGAGGATGATGAACAACAAGTTGATTATGAAGATTCAGATGATGAGAAAGATGATGATGATGAGCCTGATGATGATTCTTCAGATTATGTTGATGCTGGTGATAAGTCTGGTTATGAAGAAAGAAAGAATGATCAAGGTGATGCAGGTGAATCTAGTTCAAAGAAAACATCTGGAGAGAATGTTGATGATGATGAAAGCATTTTCTAGACTGAAAAGATCAAATCTTTATCAGAAGAAGACAAGAACTTGTACCGTCAGATGTTGAATAAGAAGGTTTGGACCATTGAGTTATCTGGAAAGTTTCAAGAAATCTATGAGTCTGATGACATGAAATATGAGCTTGAATATAATGATGATCCTGACTTGGAAGATGGTGAAGTATCTGCTGCTGTATCAAAAGATATATTGGAAGGTTTGGCTAAACAGATTGGGAAGTCTCTAGAAGACATTATGAATGAAAAAGAGATTCCAAATATTCCAGAGAAGGATGCTGGTACCCATTTTGATGACAAACAGACTCCAGAGTTTGAAGAAATTGAGATAGAAGATATTACACATGAAGAGTATCTAGAGTATTTTAGAGAAAAAGAGAATGTGGTGATACTAGAGTCGAATGAAGATATTCTAAATGAAGCTGAAAAACTTGCTGAGAAGAAAAGTCAGAAGTTTGTTGAAGAAGTATTTGAGAAAGATTCTAATCTGAAACCAAATGTTGAGCAATCTGATGATTTGAAGACTTTGCTGAAAAGTTTGAAAGAGAAAGAAGAAAACAGACCAAAAACAGAAGTTCAAGGAGGTTTCTATAGATATCACAATCAACTGTTCAAAGGGAGAGCTTTAGGCTGGAGATATCTTAGACAGTTGAGATGTATTGGAGTTAAATGGGAGAAAGGAATTCTGTACTTCTACAAATTCCATGACTTCAAGACTCTACCATACTGGTCGGTGAGAGATATCTGTAGATTCACGATGAGTGGTGCTTTTGCGAATTGTGATGTTGTTGGTTGGTTTGCTGATAAAATGACTTGGGAGAGTAGGACGAAATGGAATATGTTTACTCCTCAGTATCCATAGAGAAAGGTGCATAAAGAGGTAGATCCGGTTACTGGAAGGAAAAAGGTTACTTTGAAATATAAACCTCAAGTTGTGGTGAAGAGGATTCCTTTAATGCCTATTCAACAACACTTCAGTAAAGAATTTGTGATGTGGTACTATGACTGGAGAACTGCTGAAGCTATCATTCCGTTGATGGATAAGAAAGAAGAGTACAAGAAGATTCACATATTTGATCCTATGTGGCTTATCAACTGCTCGTATGAAGACATCATCATGCTTTACTATAATCTAATCTATTGTGAGGAGAAGGATGCAGAGCAAGCATTGAAATATCATCGTGTTGTATGTTTCTGTTTCGCGTGGGATGTTAATGCAGGTTGTGATTTTGGAAAGAAGTTAGTTAAGTATGTGAAAGTGAATGAGTTGAAGAAAAGTTCGTCAAAGCGTAAACTAGAACCGGAGATGAGTAAAGAGAAGAAAAAGATTCTCCGAATCAAGTTGATGAACAAGATTATGGATCGTGAACGTCAACAATCTAAGCAAAATCTAGGGGGAGTTTGTAGATGCACGGATTGTGACTAGTTTCTTTGGATTGTGAATATAAGTGTTTTGGTTGTTTACGTGAGGTCGAAGGAAGAAATTACAGAGGTCGAAGGAAGATAGATATGGTTGAAGGAAGACTTCTAAAGACTTTTGTATGTTCGAGTTATGTTAGAGGTCGAAGGTACACATTCGACCATGTCAAGGGGTCGAATGTGCAGGCCTATATAAGCTTAAAGTTTTATTTAGATGTCAAGTTTTTGTCATTTTGATTGTGTGTGTTAGGTTTATATTCTCTCTGAGTTCTTGAAGTTTCTGAAAGTGTTTTATTTCATTGTAAACCTATTTGTAAAGCAAAATTAACAATGTTTATGAATGAAATCATGATTGAAAAGGTATTTGATTGTGTCTGATTTGATCTATATCATTTTGCATACAATCTAGGGTTTCCGCACCTAGATTGTTCTACTTGTATGACCATATAGTTGTTTTCATCAAAACCGGTCCTTTACAAAATGCCAAAACCTTAAAAGGCAAAAAGGCAATACATCATGTATGCCTAAAGCTGGTAATTCGTACCGCAAAAAATGGTATTTGTCTTAACCCTGATTGCATACACGTTTGGTTACTTTGTTGCATCCAGATATATGCAGACCTGTTCACCTTCTTGTCTGATGGTTGCAAAACAAATCTCTTTTCCTATGTATTTTGTTTATTATTTGGTCAGGTTTATATTCATTTCGTGTCTTTTTTATTATGTATTTATTATTTTAATTATTTTTTTACGTGTTCGTGAGAAATGAGCTTAAAGCAGTGAAAAATAATTAAGACGCGGGCACCTGGTTCGAACAAAGATGACTACTACTAATAATCTATAATTTCTATAATAGGAGAGTCGTGCGTGATGTCAGCAAGGCTGATATGTCAAGCATTTAGATATAAGAAAGCTGATGTGCCACCCATGGAGAAGGCTTGGGTGATGCAAAAGATGATGGTTATTTACATGTTCTGTGTTTGATACTAATTTTTTGTTTATGGTTATTTTCAGGTTCATAAGATTCAAGTTTTTATGAAGAAAGTTTTGTGCTTTTCGTCAAATCTGTTGGTTTTTTATTACTCTCTTCAAATCTTTTGGTTTCTTTATTATTATTTATTTAATATTTAATTTTATTAATTATACATGTTTTGTGTTTGATCTTGATGTTTTTGTTTATGGTTATTTTCAGGTCGATATGATTCAATTTTGTATGAAGAAAGTGTTGTGCTTTTCTTCAAAGCTTTTGGTTTTCTATTATTCTCTTTATTTTAATAAATTTACATGTTCTGTGTTTGATACTAATTTTTTGTTTATGGTTATTTTCGGGTTCATAAGCTTCAAGTTTCTATCAGAAAAGTGTTGTGTTTTTTTTAAAAATCTTTTGGAGTTTTAATAAATTTGCATTTTATGTGTTTGTTCCTAATGTTTTGTTTATTTTTATTTTCAGGTACGTAAGTTTCAAGTTTCTATCAACAAAGTTTTTGTACTTTTCTTCAAATCTTTTGGTTTCTGTAGTATTATTTATTTAATATTTAATTTTATTAATTATACAATTCAGAATCTCTTAATCATTCAAACATCTTACTGGGGCAGCACTTTCCCATTTAGAAGTTGCCAAACGGCCCCTAAGCTTTGTTCTATCCCCTAGCTAGCTAATAAGAAGAAGGAGATAGATATCAAACTCTATCTATACTTTCTATAATAGGAGAGTCGTAAGTGACGTCAGAAAGCTGATGTGTCAAGCGGAGAGACAGGCCACCAATGTCTGCGTGACGCAAAAAGTGACGTCAATAATCACCTTAAAATATTCAGAAAAAATATGTGGGCCACGTGAAAGCACCGTTGTTGTCCTCAACACCGGTTCAGAACCATCGGATCTGCCGTTAAGGAGCAGATGTTATGCCCTAAGATTGAATTTTAAGGGGGAAAATTTAAATTAACTTAGGGAAACGTGCCTCATTAGCTCCTTATATATAAGCACATAACGAATTCAGCCATTTCTAATATCAGCTTTGAATTTTCTAAATCTAAACAAAGATTTTCAAATTCCCCTCTTAAAAGATATCTTTAAAACCATGTCGACGTCAATGGACAATGAAGAAAACCATGTCACTTTTATTCGTCATCTGAATCCAGCCAAAGACATGTGGTACATGAAGGCTCGAGTCATAAGAAAGTGGAAGATAACATATAAGTTGGAGGTCATATTCATTGATGAGCAGGTAAACTTTATAACTTGGTTTTCTTTCTTATTCTTGAAGACGTGTTCTTTTATGCATGCTTTTTACATTCTGTTAATCGATATGCAGGGTGATAAGATTCAAGATTATGCCAAGGAACCTTTTATGCAACTTTTTAACAGTCAACTTGAAGAAAATGGTGTGGTTGTCTTATTTAAGTTCGGTGTAGGTGAAAACAAGGAAATCTAAAGAGTTGTAGCACATCAATTCCAAATCATTTTTTATCGTTGTACAACTGTGAAACAAGTTAAGGGTTAAGAAGGTGTTGAGTATAGTTTCAACTTCTTACCTTTTAACGACATTCTTAACAGAGAAGCCAAGAATCTGTTGAGCGTTGGTTTGTATTTTATTTTTTACTTTAGAACAAGCTTTAACATTCGGTTTGGTTGAACACTGTTCCTTTAAAGTTAACAGATGTTTGGTAAAATTGTGTGTTTTGTTTTTATAGATGTTGCTGGAAGCGTCATTTGGTGTGGGGACTTGGATGTGTTTGGACGAGCTCCTAACGAAACCAAACGGATGAATCTTGTATTCAGGACTTAGAGTAAGGATTCCTTAAAATTGTTATACAGTTTTTTTTCAAAAAGTATTATATCTCCTATTCACATACCTAACGGTTAACAAAAGTATTTTATTTTTAAGGAGATTCTTATGCTTTAATAAGTTGAAAACAGTCATTGTTTAGAACTGCAAATTTAATTTATGTAATAAATGTTATGAAGAAGTTAATCTATGATTGGCTGTTTCGAATCTCATGTGGAACACATTTATTGATGTAATAAATTATCTGTAATTAATGTTTGTATAGTATCAGATTTTTGCATTTGTTTTACATCTATGATTCTGTTGTTTTGTTGTAGAGGTACGACGTTAAGATGTACATTGTGGAACTCGTATGCAATACAGTTTAAGGAATTCATTTCCAAGATCACTGAGGAGCATGTACTGGCTGTTATTCAGCATGGAAGGGTTAGAGACTGGAACGGTAACTTGTGTTTCTGTGTTGTTATTTTAAAAAGATATTAATATAAATGAAGTCAGTAAAGATATGTGAGTTGTGAAATTTTTTGAAAGAATTACAGTTCAAACCGATAAGTATGGATCTCGCCTCTTTCTCAATCAAGTTATAGATGAGGTGTCTGACCTAAGAAGGAGGTGCTATTTATTTATATTTCCATAGGCAACTTTACATTTAATTTGTTTTAGCTAAAAGATATAATTCATTCCATATTTATGTAGTTTGATGTTGAAACAAGAACAAGAGTTTGGTTGTACTTCTCAAACAGTTTTTTCTTCCCAGACTGTTTATCCATTGCGTCAGGAATTCATAGTTGGAACACATAAGAAGCGTGTTGATGAACTCATTGACATTCAAGAGGTTTCAATATTTTATACGTACCTTTTATATGTCTTCAGTTTATAGTATGTTTCTATTTGATTATGGTCTAAAAATAATAAACTAACCTAGACACCTAGTAATATAAAACAGACTCAACTCAAGTAGACCACACGACAGGCAAGTGTACCTATCAATGCAGTACAGACTAAGTAAGTCCGAGTATCGAACCCACAGGACACTAATGGAAAACAAAACTAGACTCAACTAAGACTTTAACTAAATGGTTTAAAAGTTGATTTTTGATTTTTGATTTTTGTAGATAATTAATTAAAATAAAATAAATAAGATAAAATAAAGTAAATACGGGTAAATAGACAGCAAGGATAACTGAGGAAAATATCAGGATAGGAAGGCAACTACCTAGGTCAAGAATTCTACATGCAAACTTACAACTCTCAGTGATGGAAAACTGAATGGCTACCAGATTCTAAGTTAACTCAAGAAACCCTAAGACGTGCTAGATCTCCTCCCGGTCTCACCAACACACCCAAAGAATCCTAAGAAATAAAACACTGGCTATCTAGCTTGGATCACCTCCCGGTCTCTCCTCACTAAGAATGTAAAGGTACTCAAATGACTCGATCACCTCCCGGTCTCTCTAATCACAATACACCCGAAGATGTAAAGGAGTAACTTAATTGGGTTAACTATGACTTGAAATTGCAAGAAACTAAAGACAACTAGGATAGGATCACCTCCCGGTCTCACCCAAAACCTAACACCTAAAGCTCTAGACAACCCAACATTCCATCACCTCCCGGTCTCAAGAATGGAAGAGTACAAAAATCCTTTAAATTCTCTAATCAAGTTCCTATGGCTTTCGTGCACAAAACCATAAACTAAGCTACGAGCACAAAGCAAGCAACCCTAATAATCATCCAAACATGAAAGACATTCACTAAGACGATTATGGAACTATCAAAAATAATAAATTAGACTTAAGTACGCACACACATCATAATAAACACCAACCAAATCGTTATCAAAACATTAACCATTCAAAAATAATCCATTAACCGAAAACTATAAAATTAACATGCAGTCATCATATAAGACCTAGGTAGTAGTTCAAGGTTTAGCTACTCATCGTAATGAAAAACAATAAAAACAAAGATTCAAAATTATTCAAAGTCATGGTCTCAATATTCACGAACACAAAGTAAATAAATATAAAAACTAAAACTTTTAGTAATCGAACCCGTAGCTTCACTCTTGAACCCGTGCCTCTTCTCCTTCAATTATCCTCTAAACAATTAGAAGCTGTTGTTTCGAACTTCTCCTTGGGCGGCTACTGCCACTTCGAATAATAATATATCCTAATGGCGGCTGATCTTCTTGTCTTCGATATACCCTCCTCTAATTTGCACTCCACGAAAATAATATATCACCATAATTGGGCTTAGCCCATTTTCTTTTCTACTACTACATGCTCGCTCGACTCGGGTGTTCTTGGCTCGACCAAAGTTCCTCATTTACGCTCCAACATTCATGAACACCTGCTCTCAAGTGTTCGTGTCTCGATTAAAATTTTTTCGTTTTGAGCTCATTTTCAACGAACACCTATAAAATAATTAAAATAATAAAAACATAATAAAAACGACACAAAACGAATAAAACTTAACCAAATAATATACAAAATACATAGGAAAAGAGATGTGTTTTGCAACACATCAAACATCCCCACACTTAAATCTTTTGCGTCCCGAAAACGAATTATACAAAATCTCAAAAATTTTCAACAAGGCACTTAACAAAAACGATAGCTTCAAACAGGATCAAAAGCAAGCTACGAAATCAACAAGCATAGCGGTTTCACAAGACTTAAATCGTTCAAAAGGCTGACTAGTCAAGATGATACAATTTTAGAAACAAGGCCTACCTAGTCAAGCTTCACTTACCTTCAAGCAACCGACTATGCACAAGCAAGTACCCCTCACAATATCACTCATCTCTCGGTTATATATTTAATTAGAGTGAATCTCTCAAAACCGAACTATGAAGCAAAATTATCATAAGCTTGTACGTCAATCAAATCTCCACCGAATTGCTAACACTAACACAAATCAAGTGGACTTTGAAAGGGTAGGTAAGGGTTAAAGGTAGGAAATTTTATTGGGAAAAATTGGCTAAAAAGAAAAATAAGATATAAACCGGATAAATCATGAACATATAAACTCTAACTGTTTTGTCTTCTTGACCCACAACCTTTATTCTATTTTTTCTTTTTTTTTCAGTTTTTTTTTCTTTTTGCTTTTTTTTTTTGTCAGCTACTCTTTTTGCTGATCTCTTTTTTTTTTCTCACATTTCATAAATATATACAATCCGGTAATCAATAAATAATGGGTGACAAACGAAAGGTTTAGGCTCAAAGTGGTTTCTAAAGGTAAAAATGGGGAAACGGGTCAAATAACAAAAACAAATGAAAAGGCTAGACAAAAATGGGTAATCATAATGCCTTTATCATATTTGTGTCAAGTCCAAGCCTATGGTCTCAAAATGCATCAAAACGCACAAGTTCTAAAATAATGCAACAAAGTCGGTATATCCCACATGAAACGAAATAGTGAATATTTATATATAATATTTTAAAGGCTCAAGACTCACTGTCATGTGGAAATAAGGGTTACCGATACTAGCAAGTGCAAACCAGTTAACTATCCAGCTTGATCCACTATCCCAGGCACCCCAAACATTTTATTTCAGAAAAACAACTCAGTCAAGCCTACTATCCCGCAACTTAAAGAAAGATATGCTAAGACCCGTAAACCCGACAATCAACCCCGCTTTTAACCGACGTATTACATTGAAAAGGCTCGTTTACTACGTGCAAAAAGGATCGGGACTAACACCAAAAATTTTTTTTCGTTTTTTTTATTACTCAACCTACAACTAAGCAAAATAAAAACGAAGTTTTTCCATCCCCACACTTGAACGACACATTGTCCTCAATGCGATAGTGGAATAAAAAAATTAAAACGAAGTTTAAAAACTTGATGTGTGTAAATGTATATATAAAAATAACACAAGCTTTAATTAAAACGACTCACCTAAAAACTACACACGCACGGCAAGTGTACCGGTCGCAAAGCAGTAAACAGATAAGACCGAGTATCGAACCCAAAGACGCGAATGCAATCTAGATCACAACCTCTACCGAATACTAGCCTAAATAAATATATACTTAAATGGGGGGTATTTTAAACTACTAATTATAAACTTAATTAAACTAAATATAAATAAAATAACCTCGACAGCTTATACGAAACTAGGAACTTGGAGAAATCAGATAGAAGAAGGTTGGTTACTTAGGTAAAATCCCTAGACACTAGCAATAAATCCTGAATCTGGTAATTAACTTGAGACCCTAATTTCATCCAACTACTCTCCTCCTGCAGGTAAGGCTAGCAAGCTAGAATCAAGGCGGGACAACTGTAGAAATGCTAAGATGGATCTGGATCGCCCTAGCGTACCAAAATCCCACAGAAATCAGATTAAAACCTCTACTGGATTAAAACCCTCAAACTATGAAGCAGACTTAAACTCTAATGAAGAAAACCTAGGAAAACTCTAAACACGGACAAGTAGCAACTCCCGCCCTAGCGCTTGTCAACTACCGAACAATGCCTAGTTAGTTACCTAGCAATCTTGAGTTAGATTTCTCACCCTCAAGAATGGACTGCACGTCTTAGTTAATTTATTATATTAGTTTGTTATACTTGTATCGTACTCCAACTCCAAATACTAGCACGCTAACCTAAGTTGACGAACTAGAATGATTTCTAGACCTAGGGGGTATCTCTACATGCCTAGTTCCACAAAAGCAATAAACAAACTTCAAATAAAATTAACACCAACACACATATATCAAATCCAACAATAAAATTAAAATCATGTAATTCTACACATCAAAATTAAATACCAAAAGTCATTAAATACTGCATATTATGTGTCTAGTTTATAAACCTAAGCAACCATAAAAGTCTAGTTCATAGTTATAATCAGAAACATAGTCACAAAGTCTCGAAAAACAATGATAAACATGTCTCTAAATAATTAAAAACGATAAAACAAACCACCGGCTCTTCGAATAATATATCTTTAGTGCACCCGCTACCTTCTCCGTCTCCAAACTCCTAAGATCGATCAAAGCAGCTTCTCTTCGAATGAATCTCCTATTTGTCGAAGTCGTTATCCCCTTAAATAATTATTCCGCCGCTGTATTGCTCTCCACGAAAAGAATTTTCTTTTTTATTTGTGCAGCGCCTTTGTCAGAATTAATAATATGATCTCCCCCAAATTATTGGAGCCCTACATGGGTTTGAACTTTTTGGGCCAAGAAACGTGGCTTTTGTCACAAGTATTATTATTATTACTAGGTTAGAGTCCCGTGGGGACCTACGGTTCACCCGAAAGTAAAATGAAAAAAAAGTAGGAAAACAAGAATTGTATTATACGATTTGTTTTGGTTACTAAATGTTTGATAATGCAATATGTATGATTTTTGATGTTAAATGCAAAATTTCATCTAATAGTTTAATGTAACGAAATGGTGGATATATCGAGTAAGTAAAGTTTAATTTGACAACTGCAAACTACATAGCATACTATCACAATATCACACATTACATCATTTGGGTAATATCTATATTCTAATCATAACTAAGCTTAAGCATAGAACACTTATCATTTAGTTGGGGCTTAACGAACTTCAACCAATATCACACATTACATCATTTGGGTAAGGGTAATATCTATATTATAATCATAACTAAGCTTAAGCATAGAACACTTATCATTTAGTTGGGGCTTAACGAACTTCAACCAATGGTCCATTTTCATTACTTCAATCAAAATCTTCCAACTCTTGCTCATTGATAGCTGATTTTTCACCTTCGAAGTTGTTATCATTGTCATCACGATCCTCGAAGTGCAGCTCATTTTCAATAATTTATGAGAACCTCCACCATTGTATTCCATATTTGTGTTCTACATAAAATATAGTTGTTGTAAAGATATGGATACAGTGATAAGTAAATCAAGAACCAGTCCTTAACCCACTTACTTGAATGAGTAGCTTAAATTTTCATGTTATCTCTCCAATGGTTCAAACCGATTACATAGCTAAAAAACAACTAATAAGAAAATGGGTCCAATGTCACATGCTGTAATATAAATTTCCTATATTTTATTAAAAAATAGACACCAAAAGGATCAACCCCAGACCCATTTCAACATGTAGCCAAAAGGACCCATTGTACACACACTTTAGGCAACTCTTGATATGTTACAAAAAGCCGTCAAAAAAACGTCATTATTTAAACTGTGTAAATATAGTACTTAACAATTAAAAATCTTAATAAATAACATCAAAATCATAATCAATCATTCAAATCAATGACATTAAAATAATCCACGTCTGAAATTAACTTACCCGTTATATATAAATTATTATTAACATCTTAAAATTAGCACACTTAAAATTAGCACACTTATTGAAATCAAGATGATGATTATCGTTTAGTTACAACTGATTAAAGGAAAGTCGTAATATCAAAATGAAAGTCGGTCAACAATGTTAAAATGAAATTCGTAATATTAGTAACATCAATAAATAAGATTAAAAATCTTAATAAATAACATCAAAATCGTAATCAATCATTCAAATCAATGACATTAAAATCATCCGCGTCTCAAATTGCCTTACCCATTATATACAATTTATTATTGATATCATTAGTAATCATTATTAGTTGTACAGAAAGTAACATTTTGAAAATTTATATTATCATTTAATTTTGTTGTTAAATTTGGTATGACGATTAAATGATTTTATTATTTGTTAAGGTTTATATAATATTGTTGTGTCTCGAACAATTCTGCAAAATCAGAAATAATGTGCCTCGATTGACGTGATCGAGTAGGAATATTTATTTATATATTTGAATTATAAAAATGGAAGGATTGGTAATTGACGTGAATTGGTCAACAACGCTTAAAATTAACACAATCAAACTCAAAGACATAAAGTCAAAAAATTGACCTCCATCAAATTAACAAAAACGTAAAAAGTTTTTACTCATATTTGGTCAACAATATTAAAATTAAGGTCGTAATATTAGTAACAGCATTGAAAATTATCTTGAATACATTATATATTTTAGGAAACTATTAAATAGATTTTAATTATATTTATTATTAAAAGAATAATAAAAGTGTAGGAAAATAAATGTACACTCCTATCTTTGGATTATATTTAAATTATAAACTGTTAAATAGATTTAACATTGTTAAATAGATTTAAATAAATGTTTAAAGGAAAGTCGTATATGTTTAAAAGAATATCGTTTCATTTCAATTGATTAAAGGAAAGTCTTTGAATTATAAAAATGGGAAGGATTGGTAATTGACATGAATTGGTCAACAACGCTTAAAATTAGCACAATCAAATTCAAAAACATATAGTCAAAGAATTGACCTCCATCAATTTAACAAAAACGTAAAAAGTTTTTACACAGATTCGGTCAACAATATTAACATTAAGGTCGTAATATTAATAATAGCATTGAAAATTATTTTGAATACATTATATATATTTTTGGAAACTGTTAATTATATTTAAATTATATTTATTATTAAAAGAATAATAAAAGTGTAGGAAAATAAATGTACAGTGTTATCTTCGGATTATATTTAAATTAAAAACTGTAAAATAGATTTAAATAAATGTTTGAAAGAAAGTAGTATATGTTTAAAAAAAATATCGTTTCATCACAATTGATTAAAGGAAAGTTGTAATATCAAAATTAAAGCCGGTCAACAATATAATGAATTTCGTAATATTAGTAATATCAATAAATAAGATTAAAAATCTTAATAAATAACAACCAAATCATAATCAATCATTCAAATCAATTACATTAAAATTATCATAAATAACATTAAAACTCTTCAAAATAACAACAAAATCATAATTTAAATTTTAAAATCAATGACATCTTGTGGTGCAACCTTAGTAACAAACATTTTGTGCTCGATTGAACACCATTTGAAGACACAGTATTCGCCAATGGAAGTATCTTTTGATTGAAGCAAATCAGGTCATCCAATCACAGTAAACATTTACAAAAGAATTATGTATAGAAAATTTAAAATGTGTAACTAATTATAAAATAAGAATATTATAAACATAAATTTTGAATATGGAAATAACAAACCTAGCGACTTGTGAAACAATTTCTGCACGTAATATTAGTATTAGTTAGTATTAGTAATTAGTAATATATTCGTTAATTCGGTCAATAAGATATAAACGGGATTAAAATTAAAAATCGTAATATTAGTTTTAGTATTAGTAATATATTCGTAATTTAATTGGGTCAATTCGGTCAATAATAAATAAATGAGCTTAAAAATCGTAATATATAACATTAAATTCGATCAATTATTATTAATGTCATTAAAACTCATAATAAATAACACTAAAAATGAATAAATCCTATTAATTGCAGGCAAGACCAATAATAATTCATAAAAATATATTAAACATAATTTCATAGTAACATTAATATAAATAAATGAGATTAAAAAATCGTAATAAATAACATTCAATTCGGTCAATTATTATTGTCAATTAGAATTAGTAATATATTCGGTCAACAATACAATTTTTACGAATAGTAAAACTAAAATCGTAATATTAGTAATTATTAGTAATTAGTAATATATCCGTAAAAATAGTAATAGAAAATTTTAATTCGGTCAATAACATATAAATGGGACTAAAATTAAATATCGTAATATTAGTTTTAGTATTAGTATTATATTCATAATTTAATTCGGTCAATAATAAATAAATCAGATTAAAATTAAAAATTGTAATATTAGTATTAGTAATATATTCGTAAAATATTCGGTCAATAATAAATAAATGAGCTTAAAAATCGTAATATATAACATTAAATTCGGTCAACTATTATTAATGTCATTAAAACTAATAATAAATATCATTAAAAAATAAATAAATCCTATTAATTGCAGGCAAGACTAATAATAATTCGAATGAACAGTAATATAAATAATATTAAACATAATTTCATAAAGATATATTAAACATAATTTCATAGTAATATTAATATAAATAAATGAGATTAAAAAATTATAATAAATAACATTCAACTCGGTCAATTATTATTAATGTCAATAACATTAATTCTAACATACTAAATTACATTAAAAATAATTAAATCTTATTAAACATAAACTCGAAAAAGTAATATAAATAAATGAGATTAATAATTTTAATAAATAACATTAAATTCGGTCAATTATTATTAATGTCAATAAATAATATTAAAAATCTTAATAAATAACAGTAAAAATGAAAAAATCTTATTAATTGCAATCATTTATCATTAAAAAATAAATAAATCCTATTAATTGCAGGCAAGACCAATAATAATTCGAATGAACAGTAATATAAATAATATTAAACATAATTTCATAAAGATTTATTAAATATAATTTCATAGTAATATTAATATAAATAAATGAGATTACCAAATCATAATAAATAACATTCAACTCGGTCAATTATTATTAATGTCAATAACATTAATTCTAACATACTAAAATACATTAAAAATAATTAAATCTTATTAAACATAAACTCGAAAAAGTAATATAAATAAATGAGATTAATAATTTTAATAAATAACATTAAATTCGGTCAATTATTATTAATGTCAATAAATAATATTAAAAATCTTAATAAATAACAGTAAAAATGAATAAATCTTATTAATTGCAATCAAGACTAATCATAATTCGTAAACATAGTAATATAAATAAATGAGATTATAAATCTTAATAAATAACCTCAAAATCGTAATCAATAATTCAAATAAATTACATTACAAACATAAAAAATCATAATTTTAATTTGAAAGTCAATGACTTCTTGTGGTGGAACCTTTGTAACAAACAGCCTGTGCTGGATTGAACACCATTTAAAGACACAATATTCGCCAATAGAAATATCTTCTAATTGAAGCAAACTAAATTCGTAATATTAATATTAGTATTAGTTAGTATTAGTAATTAGTAACATATTCTTAAAAATAGTAATAGAAAATTTTAATTCGGTCAATAAGATATAAATGAGATTAAAATTAAAAATCGTAATATTAGTTTTAGTATTAGTAATATATTCATAATTTAATTCGGTCAATAATAAATAAATCGGATTAAAATTAAAAATCGTAATATTAGTATTAGTATTAGTAATATATTCGTAAATTAATTCGGTCAATAATAAATAAATGAGCTTAAAAATCGTAATATATAACATTAAATTCGGTCAACTATTATTAATGTCATTAAAACTCATAATAAATATTAATTAAAAATAAATAAATCCTTTTAATTGCAGGCAAGACCAATAATAATTCGAATGAATAGTAATATAAATAATATTAAACATAATTTCATCAAAATAGATTAAACATAATTTCATAAAAATAGATTAAACATAATTTCGTAGTAATATTAATATAAATAAATGATATTAAAAAAATCATAATAAATAACATTCAACTCGGTCAATTATTATTAATGTCAATAAATAACATTAATTCTAACAGACTAAAAATACATTAAAATTAATTAAATCTTATTAAACATAAATCCGAAAAAGTAATATAAATAAATGAGATTAATAATCTAATAAATAACATTAAATTCGGTCAATTATTATTAATGTCAATAAATAATATTAAACATCTTAATAAATAACAGTAAAAATGATTAAATCTTATTAATTGCAATCAAGACTAATCATAATTCGTAAACATAGTAATATAAATAAATGAGATTATAAATCTTAATAAATAACCACAAAATCGTAATCAATAATTCAAATAAATTACATTACAAACATAAAAAATCGTAATTTTAATTTGAAAATCAATGACTTCTTGTGGTGGAACCTTTGTAACAAACAGCCTGTGCTGGATTGAACACCATTTAAGGACACAATATTCGCCAATGGAAATATCTTCTAATTGAAGCAAACTAAAATCGCAATGTTAATATTAGTATTAGTTAGTATTAGTAATTAGTAATATATTCATAAAAATAGTAATAGAAAATTTTATTTCGGTCAATAAGATATAAATGGGATTAAAATTAAAAATCGTAATATTAGTTTTAGTATTAGTAATATATTCGTAATTTAATTCGGTCAATAATAAACAAATGAGCTTAAAAATCGTAATATATATCACTAAATTCGGTCAATTATTATTAATGTCATTAAAACTCATACTGAATAACATTAAAAAATGAATAAATTCTATTAATTGCCGACAAAACCAATAATAATTTGTAATATTAGCTTTAGTATTAGTAATATATTCGTAATTTATTTCGGTCAATAATAAATAAATGAGCCTAAAAATCGTAATATATAACCCTAAATTCGGTCAATTATTATTAATGTCATTAAAACTCATACTAAATAACATTAAAAAATAAAATAAATCCTATTAATTGCAGGCAAGACCAATAATAATTCATAAAGATAGTTTAAACATAATTTTGTAGTAATATTAATATAAATAAATGAGATAAAAAATTCATAATAAATAACATTCAATTCGGTCAATTATTATTAATGTCAATTAGTATTAGTAATATATTCGGTCAACAATGCTATTTTTACAAATAGTAAAACTAAAATCGTAATATTAAAAATAAGTGAGAGTTATTTCGTTCATAAATGAAGGTTAAATTGATTAATAATCAATCATTCATAATAAAAAATAAATGAGGCTTATTATGGTAAATTGAAATTCATATTAATATTAATATAAATTCGGCCAATTATTAAAAGATAGTAATAAATAACATTAAATTCGGTCAATTTTTATTAATGTAAATAAATAACAATAATTCACATTCAAATTTCAGAATAAATGACATTAAATTCGGTTAATTATTATTAATGTAAATAAATAACAATAATTCAGAATTAATGACATTAAATTCGGTCTAATATTACAATAATATTAAACATAATTTCGAAAAACAGTAATATAAATAAATGTGATTAAATATTTTTTTCGAGAAACAGTCAATTATTACAATAATATTAAACATAAATTCGAAAAACAGTAATTCAAATAAATTACATTAAAAAAATTAAAAATCGTACCAACCAAGATTGTCCTTCGTATGTGGCAACTGTAACGTTCCTGTTGTGTATGTTTTTAGACAACAGAAATTTGTTCATGGCCTTCAGCACAGTCTGGATTGACACGTTAAAAACAACATTAAAAAATAAAGAATCATTTTTGAAAATTAAATAGGCATATGTACATGAAAATAACAAATATACCAAAACTATTGCCGAAGGATCATGCAATACCTTGAAGAATTGAGAACAATTATGATAAGACATAATAGCGTTTGTGTCTTCGGATCAAATCCTGTTTTTCAAATGTAAAAACATAGCATTACTAAATCCGATCGAATAGTAAATCCGATTCAATATATGTCTAAAAAAACCGTGATGACAATAATAAAATTAACATAAATCTGATTGAACGCAATCCTTATTATCCCTTTATCACAAATCCGATTGAATATGTGTTTATCACGAATACGTTCATCACAAATCCATTACATTAGAACATGTGATAAACACAAGAATGATTTCAAATGGTAATTAGATGATGAAATATTAAAAAGAATAAAAAAAAGTAACAATAGGAATCGATAGTATCTTTGTTATCCCTTTATCACAAATCCGATTGAATATATGTTTATCACAAGTCCGTTTATCACAAATCCGTTTCATTAGGACATGTGATAAACACCAGAATGATTTCAAATGGTTATTAGATTAGGAAATCTTAAAAAGAATAAAAAAATAACAATAGGAATTGATAGTATCTTTGTTATCACTTTATAATAAATCCGATTGAATATGTGTTTATCACAAATCGGTTTATCACAAATCCATTTATCACAAATCCGTTTCATTAGAACATGTGTTTAAGAAGAATGATTTCCACGTAAAAGAATAAGAATTTTCATTCGGTTTGATTTGTTCTTAATAATGTTAACAATAAAAAAAGTCAAAATAATAATAGGAATCAACATTAGAAGAGTAGTATGGATGTTTACCTTTAATCAGTTGTGGATAATCAACAAATGATGCAAGGTGAAGAAGAAAGATTGAAAGATTTGTTAGGAATTAGGAAGAATATGAGAGTTTTGATATGGAGAATGAAAAAAAAAATAAAAGAAAAAGGTTTTTATAGTCATAATTTGGAGCTCCATATTAGTTGTTGGATCATAAAGGCTCTCTCTAAGGCCTTGATTCAACCCAAGTGACCTCAATTATTATATAGATAAATTATTATTATTATTATTATTATTATTATTATTATTATTATTATTATTATTATTATTATTATTATTATTATTATTATTATTATATATAGCATTCTAGCTCCATGTTCCTGGCTCGGTTGTTCTTGACTTGACCAAAGTTACTCGTTTATGCTCCAACGTCCATTCGAACACCTACCAAAATATAAAATAAATAAATAAGTACTAAAAGCGACACAAAACTAATAAACATCTATAAAAACCAACAATAAATAAAATAGACAAGTACAAGCCTAAAACTAATAAAATTACTATCTAAACGACTCGAAAACTATACAAACTTTACACAGGAAATAGATGTATTTTACAATACATCAAATATCCCCACACTTATCTCTTTTTCGTCCCTGAAAAAGAATTATGCTATGGAATCACAATCAAATAATCTGGCCTCAAAACATAGGTTATTTTAATTTTAAAAATCTAATCACATGTCAACTGCGATTGCAGGTATACTTGTCCTCTTAAACCCAACCGCCGGTTTCTAAGCCCCTTATCATGTTAGTTTAATTTTTTTTCATTTAGTCTACCTAGGGTCTCACACTAAAGAAGCCATAGTTTCACCTACTCCCGCCTCAAGCTTATGAAACAAAAGGAACAACCAATTGATTATTCCTAACCGTTTTATGTAGAAAACCGAGAGAATTTAAAATCATTTGTTGTTTTTTTTTCTTTTTCATTTTCATCTCAGCATACTTAACTCAGAGGGTGTGACCAATCCAAGTCGCTATCCCAGTGGCCAGGCACCTTAAGCTTCAGCATTTTCGCTTTGATTTCTAATTAATTTATGAGCCTTTTTTTAGATATTTATTTTTAGACAATCCTAGAGGGAGTCGAGTCCGGAGTCACTATCTCTAGAAACGACACCATTGGCCTTGACCTTATTTTATATCCAGCTCTTTTTTTTCTTCAACTTTTGATTAGAAATTCTAACGGTTTTAAACTTATAACGGTATTCCTTATACTATTATTGGCGGTTTCAGCTTCCCCATTTTTTCCTAGATGAGAACCCACAAGGTATCCTAATATATTTAGGTGTATTGGCTCAAAGGAAACTTTTCTACCGGTTGGGCCTACCCACACATCCCAAGTCAACACGCTTTCGATTATTTATTCTTCTAATACATATAATATTGAAAACCAGACACTTGATTTTATCTATCATTTCCCATATTTTATAATGCAAACTTCAAAATCAGGGACATTTTTTTTTCGTTTTTTTTACTCAACCTATAAGCTAAACGACAGTTTCCCATCCCTACACTTAAACTCTACATTGCCCTCAATGTAGGAATAGAAAACGACTCAAAACAAAAAAATAAATTCCGAACACAAAAATAAAAAGATAAGTGCAAATTGCAAAGGACTTAGCTGGTTTATTAACGCGTAAGCTCCAAAAACTCTAGTCCAATCTAGCTCGATCGTATAGCATTTTGGTCGCGATCGGCTCTGACACAATGGTAAACTCTGGTCTTGCCTTGATAAATAATAACAGCTCCGGAATCACCCGAATGGAGATTGAGTACGGGTGGTGCAATCCAAACCTGCGCAACACGAAACAAACAAAACCCGAGCATAATACCGAACCACACAAAAATAAAAAGACTCAAAATACTAACTTAGACTCATAATATAACAACAAACAAGAAGACGTACCTGCTTGGCAAAATGGCGGTGAATGGTGGTAGGATCAAATGGTAAGAAAGAAAAAAAATCTGGTTCTCGCTCAACGTGAAGGACACTGGTGATCACAACACGCGTTGCAAGCGGGAAAAAAAATATATAACTTTCCGGGGTAATAGCTGGTCGCATGAGGCGAACAGATCAGCCCAGACTCCTCACATTACGTGAAAAGTCTTTTTTCAAAGAAAGTTGATTAATTTTTTTTTAAGAAAAATTCTCTTATTACCCAAACCTTTACCAAAACTCCCACTCATAAAATATATATAAAGATAATACATGGGATCCGCTCATGTGAAATTTCCTCTACCTAAGCAAACACGCAAACTTGCAAACAGACTCAAAGACACAAAAAAAAGATAAAATAGAAAGATAAAAACCTATGAACCACTACCGATGGACGAACCACAAAAAAAAAATGAAAAGCTAGAAAAAAAAGTATAAATATGAATTTACAAACTCTACAGAGCCTCCCCACACTTAAACTTGACCAGGGGGCTTCTCTTTTATCTGGACCCGATCCAACCCGTTTAATTCCACCGGTCCATATTATTTAGCAAAATTACATTAGTGGAATTGAAAAATATTTTATCGAATTTAAATGGGTCGGGCCACCAATATTTAAATTTACCTGGACCAAACCTGATTCTTGGCATGTAATGAGGGGACTTGTTGTCTCTGCAACTCCTGACCCTCACCCTGTGTCGGTCCAGGTGCCTCTTCGCCTTCTCCCGTGGTGGTGGCCATGGTGGTGGCACTAGTAGCAATGTAATATCCAATGCCTGCACGGGCCGGCTGTGGTGTTCTTTTTCTTCCACCACTGATTCTTTCTCATCTTCCTTGTTTAGTGACACTTGGTCAAAATCTTTGTCTACTTCTGGAGCTGACAAATCAACCAACTCATCACAAAACTCTGCTTCCCCATCAGCTGCTTCTTCAAGCAGGTCAGTGGTGTCTTCCTCTTCCACCACTTCTTCCTCAGACAGCCAGCCTGCGGATTCTGAAAAATCCATATCTTCCTCAGCCTCCCTCCAGACATTTGCCCCCCAAGGATATGCTGCTGAACTAGAGATCTGGCAAGGCTGCTCATCCTGCTGAACCAAAGGTGGGACTAAGGCGCCCATTATGGTCTCTGGCTCTAACCCTGAATCCATCTCGTCTGGGTCATCATATGTGAAATAAACCTGCTGAACTGAAGGTGGGACTTCAATGTCCATTATGGTCTTCAGTTCATCCACCTGAGCCTGTAGCCTCTCAAGTGCCGCATCTTGTTCCCTCAAATAGTCGGTGCGCATGGATAGCAAAGAACGCATATCCTCGAGCATGAGCTGTTGATTAGCAATGAAGGCGTCTTGCTTAGCAAGAAGGGCGGCAAAGTCGGGCCTAGTGTGAGACGAGACATCCCGATAATCGGGATGTGGATACAAATGTTGGCTAGGTGGATACTCTGACGAGCTACCACCATGTCTTTCCTCATACATCGTAGCTTGTAGACGATCAAGCCGACTTGTTATTCGATCTAGTGACTCAGATGTTGCAGGGTTAAACCACTGGTTAGCCTGTGGGTATGAAGGCTGGTATGACTGGTATGGCTGCGGCTGCAAATACTCGTTAAAATAATAATCCGTGGAATACCCCGATGAATATGAATGAGGGCATCTTATGGTAAAATGGGGTCCTCCACAGATCTCGCACATGATAAAAAAATTATATATTACGAATAAAAAAATAAAAAAAATAAAAAAAATAATAAGAAATAAGAAAAAAGAAAAAAAAAGTAAAAATTATTCACAAAATAGTAGACCAGAAACGGATCGGATAATTCTCAAGAGTGCCAATTGCGTCCCCGACAACGGCGCCAAAAACTTGATGTGCTATGTATGGTCTAAAAATAATAAACTAACCTAGACACCTAGTAATATAAAACAGAGTCAACTCAAGTAGACCACACGACAGGCAAGTGTACCTATCAATGCAGTACAGACTAAGTAAGTCCGAGTATCGAACCCGCAGGACACTAATGGAAAACAAAACTAGACTCAACTAAGACTTTAACTAAATGGTTTAAAAGTTGATTCTTGATTTTTGTAGATAATTAATTAAAATAAAATAAATAAGATAAAATAAAGTAAATACGGGTAAATAGACAGCAAGGATAACTGAGGAAAATATCAGGATAGGAATGCAACTACCTAGGTCAAGAATTCTACATGCAAACTTACAACTCTCAGTGATGGAAAACTGAATGGCTACCAGATTCTAAGTTAACTCAAGAAACCCTAAGACGTGCTAGATCTCCTCCCGGTCTCACCAACACACCCAAAGAATCCTAAGAAATAAAACACTGGCTATCTAGCTTGGGTCACCTCCCGGTCTCTCCTCACTAAGAATGTAAAGGTACTCAAATGACTCGATCACCTCCTGGTCTCTCTAATCACAATACACCTGAAGATGTAAAGGAGTAACTTAATTGGGTTAACTATGACTTGAAATTGCAAGAAACTAAAGACAACTAGGATAGGATCACCTCCCGGTCTCACCCAAAACCTAACACCTAAAGCTCTAGACAACCCAACATTCCATCACCTCCCGGTCTCAAGAATGGAAGAGTACAAAAATCCTTTAAATTCTCTAATCAAGTTCCTATGGCTTTCGTGCACAAAACCATAAACTAAGCTACGAGCACAAAGCAAGCAACCCTAATAATCATCCAAACATGAAAGACATTCACTAAGACGATTATGGAACTATCAAAAATAATAAATTAAACTTAAGTACGCACACACATCATAATAAACACCAACCAAATCGTTACCAAAACATTAACCATCAAAAAATAATCCATTAACCGAAAACTATAAAATTAACATGCAGTCATCATATAAGACCTAGGTAGTAGTTCAAGGTTTAGCTACTCATCGTAATGAAAAACAATAAAAACAAAGGTTAAAAATTATTCAAAGTCATGGTCTCAATATTCACGAACACAAAGTAAATAAATATAAAAACTAAAACTTTTAGTAATCGAACCCGTAGCTTCACTCTTGAACCCGTGCCTCTTCTCCTTCAATTATCCTCTAAACAATTAGAAGCTGTTGTTTCGAACTTCTCCTTAGGCGGCTACTGCCACTTAATGGCAGCTGATCTTCTTGTCTTCGATATACCCTCCTCTAATTTGCACTCCACGAAAATAATATATCACCATAATTGGGCTTAGCCCATTTTCTTTTCTACTACTACATGCTCGCTCGACTCGGGTGTTCTTGGCTCGACCAAAGTTCCTCATTTACGCTCCAACATTCATGAACACCTGCTCTCAAGTGTTCGTGTCTCGATTAAAATTCTTTCGTTTTGAGCTCATTTTCAATGAACACCTATAAAATAATTAAAATAATAAAAACATAATAAAAACGACACAAAACGAATAAAACTTAACCAAATAATATACAAAATACATAGGAAAAGAGATGTGTTTTGCATCACATCACTATTCTTTAAAAGTGTATGTTGTATATATATATATATATATATATATATATATATATATATATATATATATATATATATATATATATACGGGATGGTTAAAATAAAAACCCACCAAAATTGAGAAAACCTTGTAAACTCTCTTTGAGCCATTGATCAAACTAGATGGATGGTGTGGATTGAATCTACATATTATAATAGAGGAAAGTACATTAAAGTAGGATAGAGGCATGAGGAAGGGTAGTTGAGTAATTTGCCATGGGGTATGTGTTGGTTACTGCATGAAAGATCAGAGCACGTCATATCATTCCCTCTCTCTATCAATAACATCTCCCTCTCTCTTCTTGCTTATACAAACATCCCAAATTCAAATTTTCGACCCATGTTCTCTCTTGTAAAGCATCCTACACACAGTGCATGTTCATCACAAAAGCAACATTCTTTGAAGAAACAACGAACAATCCTTAGTGATTATCCATTAACGAAAGGATGAGATCGTTCATGTGGAGCCTATCTTCGTTTAAACGCCGGTTTGGTTCGAAGAAAAATTCAAAAAGGTACGTGTTTAATGTTTTTGTTTAGCATTACTACCATTACTATTTACTGTAAAACATTTGGGGGTTCTCGAGTTTGGTGTAATAAATCTTTGAGTTTGGAAGTTTTTGAATTTGGAACAGTGGATATGGCCTGAATTGGGGGTTTTGGGATTTGTTTTTCATAGTTTGTAAAATTACATGGTATGTTGTGAATGTGACACACTAATCGGAAATTAAAAGTTGATAAGGGCTGAATACGTATATACTTTGTTTGAAACAGGAGGAAAAGAAAAGTTGTCATTTTGTCTGATGATACCACATCAAAAAGGCATGTTAAGCACACGAGCAAATCAACTACTGGCCATGAAGAAGCAAAACGTCAACTAGGTAGGTGTTACATATATTATGGATATTAATTAGGATATTTTGCTTTATAAATTATAGGACTGTAATTATAGTATGATGTGGTTGTATTTTTAGTTGTATTAATGAGGATGTTTTATTTATAAATGTTGTGATGGTAGATTATGATTCAGACACACCGCTTGCTAATTTAAAGAGACTGTGTAAAAGAGTCGTGAAAGATTGTCAGGATGCTGATCCAGGGCCATCTAGAGCGAAACCTTCAGATGATGAGGAGGGAGGAGAAACATCCATTGAAGCGTCTGCTGATAGTGATGCAGACTTTTCTGGTGCGGAAAAAAGTGATGATGATGAGTCGAGCGTGAAGGCGCATAAGGGTAAGGGTCGGTATTAAGAATAGATTTTCACAATATGTTATGTATAATGCTATGCTTTAATTGGCTAATTGGTGTCTTATGTGTCCAGCCGAGAGGCCTTCCTTCTTTTGTAACAGACGTCTTCGACAAGCGGCTATAAATAAAGGTATGTATTAAATGGGTTTTGGATACTTTTCCTGTTACGTGTGTAAATCAGTTTTAGATGTTCTCGTTTAGCAATATGGTGTTCCTGTATCCTGAATTATATGTTTTGCAAAAGCAGAAAATAATCTAGCATGTGGAGCAGTTCAAACAAGAGCAAAGAAAGGTTGGTTTTACAGTACATAATAAAAATGTTATTTACACTGCTATTTTTAGTAAATATGTAGGACCTGTTAATGGTTACATGTGTAACAGGTAAACAAGCCATACCTGTGTATGATGTGTCATCGAGCTCGCCGGTTAGGATAACCCGATCAAAAGCACGAGCGATAGAGATATCATCTGAAAAACCAAGGGCCAGAAAAGTCGAACCAACGAACCCAAATAAACGTAAGAGGGCGGAGAAAATGTTGAACGATGGACTAGAGCCTCGTAAGCAGCGCAAAAGGTCAAAGTTGAACGAGTGGCTGGGAATACGTACTAGATCATCACCAACACAGTTTACAAGGTGCATACAAATGCTAAGTGACGAACAACGCCTAGCAGTGAAGGAAATGGGGTTCGGCCGCCTGCTTAGTCTAAAAATGGATGGGATACCAGCGAAGTTAGGCAATTATGTTGTTGATAACTTTGACCCGGATAGTTTGGAGTTGACCTTGCCGTCTGTGACAATTGCCATTGATGCTGAGGTCGTGCACAAGATACTCGGTATTCCAATTGGAGGGGTGTCTTTCAATGCGCTGGAGAGTAGGGACGCGCATGATGAAGGGATATCTAAATGGAAGAAGAGGTACCCGCCGAGCAGATTTATATCTCCAAAACAAATGGTTGATATGATTGAGAAAGAGTCCAATGGTGAGGATGATTTTAATTTTCGTATGGATTTTATAATGTGCTTCTATACTATCATGGTTGACTGCCACAAACAAGGCAGTTTGAAGGACAACATACTGGACTATCTGACGGATGACTTGGATTTTGCCGGGCTGGACTGGTGTGAGTTAGTAGTGGAGGTTCTAAGGAGTTGTAAAAATGGTTGGAGACGAGACAGTTTGGATCCACCTTTTACAGGCCCGCTGACCTTTTTGACGGTAAATTATTTTTAATGTATGTTACATACTGACATAGGGTACTATTAACAGTATTTCTTTACTTGTATACAACATTTATTTTGCAGCTTTTATACGTCGATAGTTTTAAATGCAAAGGTATAGATATTGATTCGTCAGTGCTTCCTATGAGTTCCTGGACATTCCAAAGGTTAAGAGACCGAGAAAGGATTGAAATAAAAGGAGGCAGTTTCGGAAGGGGTACTATGAAACCGTTGACTTTGTACGAGGGTTTGAAGGTTGGATTAGATGAACCAAGTATCGAGGTTTGTAACATGTTGTGTATTAGCTATGTACATTTCGTGTATTATATATAAATATTATCCTAACAGCTAACGAATATCAAAAACAGGAAAGGGTAGCAACTGTGGGGGATCTGGTAAGTGTTTTGATTAGAACGAAAAAGAGGGTTGAATCGGCCATCTGCAAATTAGATGAGGAGTATCCAGGTAGAGAAGAAGTTGTGGCTGTCAAGTCTAGGTATGATGCTTTCATTAAAGACATGGTGAAGGCGAATGAGGCCGAAGCTGTTGCGTGTGTAAAAGCAGATGGAGAAATCTCCTCTGTTTTAGCAGCAATAAGTAAATGCAGCACCATTGCTGCAGGTAAGTTTGATGTTTATGCCCAATATATAATTTTGTAAAGTATAAATACATTGAATCCCAACATTGAATATATGTATCTTACATCAGCAGAGAAGGCTGGACCAAGCAACCAGAAACAACTAGATGAGGATGATGGTTTGAGTTTGGGTGATTCGCCGCTGAACAAGTCGCCAATTACACGCTCAAAAAAGAAAAACGGTGATGGCACGTTGGACGAGGTGGGAGCATTTGAAAGTCCAATTCTAAGCCAATACAGAAAGAATCTGCATGACAGTGCAAAGCAAAAAAATGATGGTCAAACAACAGGTGTGGAAGAAACGGAAGGGCAGGAGATTTTCAAAAGTGAAGGTAAAAGAACACTATGCACATTCCAATCATTAGTAACATTGTGTTTGACTGGTTATGTCTTTAACATCTGTTAACAGGAAATGAAGATCTGGCCAAGAATTTAACCAGCAAATTTGCTGAGGTTAGTGAAGAGGGGAAAAATGAGCAGCATGTAGCAGGACATTCAGGGGACCTACAACAAGAAGGTAAGCAGAGTAGCAACTTTATGTTCGGTTACATACGCATAGTATTCACATAAGTCAAGGTGTTGATTGTAATGTTATGTGGTTTAGCAGATGTCGATGCCAGCCGACAAGGTGTTGAGAATGTGTTAGATAATGTGGTACCCAATGACAATGAAGAGGAATTGCTGAGCACACAACCATTGGCAGCAACACAAAACGAACAATTAGGTAAAAACTGGATTGTTGTTAATAAACATGTAAATCACATAACCCAAATTCTGAAAATTGATTACATACGAAATGTGAATTAACTTTAGACACAGGATAATATTGTTGTTTCAGAACCGGATGCGCCAACAAGTGAGATTGAACACGAATTAGTGAGCACACAACCATTGGCTTCAATGCAAAGCGAACCAACAGGTATGCCGTGGAATAGTATAAAATTGCTAATATATACAATTGTGTTAAGATTGTTGTATGGTGACGTATGTTACATTATCTTAAGGCGGCGCTCTAAGGCCAGAAGAAGCTGCAGACGACAGCAAAGTTGAATCAACTGTGAACGTTGGAGACACAAAAGCAGACGAACAAATGCAAGAGGACAAAACAGGTGAAGTAGAGGTGACTACGCCCAGCAATAATGAGTCAGGTATGATATTGTAAAATTTATAAGTACATGTATAGCTGATATGATATGATTGTGTTATAAGTTATGTTGATTATGTGAAGCAGGCTACGTAACAAACGCAAACGCTACAACAAATACAGTTCAGTCAGGGAAAAATGATGAACAGGGCCAACAACCCGAAACCGGTATTGTAAAGTCATTTCTTTGTGTCGATAGTAAAGCAATTATGTAATGTGGGCGGGTGCGGAATTGTCCTACAGGAGTACAGGTGGATAGGGCAGAATCGAGTGATAGGGGCAAGCAGGTTGGTGAAGCGGGGAAAGAAAAAGAAGCAGGTACGATGAAAAAGAAAAACTAAATATGTTTAGAATACACAACAGGGTCGATAAATTATTTTTGGTTATACATTTGCAGGAATGACCTGGATATTTCCATATATGTCAACACCAGATGGCAACGATGAGCCAACTTTTAGCTTTGGCCTTACACAACCAGAACCAACAGATCCGGGGGAGTCGGGTTTGAATTCAGTTCTTAAAATGCCAATACAAAAATGTTATGTCACACACCGACTTTTCCCTTCGTCGGTTGTGACGTTTGGTGCCTTTGCCAACGCAGCGGAAAGATGCTTCTAAGACCTTGGTTTCCTGAACGCCAATTCTAACCTCTAGGATCCCCGATCCCAAACTGTCACCTACTCCAACCGTGCCGTTACCAAAGTTTAAACCTGAAAGACATACTTAAAAAGTCAACATAAAGTCGGTGAGTTCATAAGTTTTAGAAAAGAGTTGTTATAAGTTCCAAAGATCATATCCGTTACTACTAGGTTATAAGAACGTTAGCTAGACGTTAAGTGTTTTTACTACTACGGTTGGGAACCATTACTAAACACGAACAAGAAGATGAAACCAGCCCAGACTGACTGGGCTACCGATGCCTCGGTAACCCGAATGTTAAGGACAATATGCACCCGCCCGGCCCCGCCGTCGAGTAGGGCTTGTGAGGCCCAATAGATCTATCCACATTTCCCCCCGTTGTGCATTCCCGCACATTCATGGTTTCCCCCTGGGACTTTCCGAAAAAGCCGTATAGTAATATAAAGTAACCATAGTATAACATGATCTTTAATAAATAAGTAATAGCATGTTTCTCCCCCCGAAGACAAAACTGTAAAAGTGGGGCTGTGACATTCACGCACCCATTTCATTTTTCAAAGACTTGTTCGTTTGGAATTCCTCGGGTTTTCGTAAAAGAAGTATGTCTTCCACCCCGAAAACATTTATAAAACAGTAAAGAGTGGGGTCATGAACTCACCTTAATTTCCATGCTAAGCTAGCAAACAAGCCCGAAGCTTTGACCGACCTCCTCGTGTCCTATAACCAACAAAGGACACCTTAAAGTCTAACACATATAAACCTAGCCTATTATCCGGCTAAAAGATAGTTTATCCAACTATCTAGACTCGCGTGTATTAACTCGAGTACTAATATGCTTTAACTCGACGAACCGATCGTGACTTATCTTACTTATGCGTTAACACACGACATAGTACCTAAGTTGCGCACTTGTCACTATTCGTGTGTACACTACGTTGGACTATTACTACGAAACGTATAACTTATCCTGAGCCGTAGCTCGTCTCGCTAGTCGGATAAATGCATTTGTCTTGTACGTTTATTTTTAGGAAAATACACTTTGCAAAATATAATTCTTATTGTTATTAATATTCCAATTAATAATAAATGCTACATTAAATCCCAAAATCCGACATTCAAAGTATTCAAAAGTTTGTTTGCATAAATCTTTCCCAAGTAAATCAGACGTTTATATATTTTTGAATACGAACAATAAACATAGTTGCGTTGTCGAAAACATGTCAAAAGCTCGTCATACTTGATGTTTGGCAAAACTATATATATATGTTTCAAAATATTGTCCGGGATTCACTTATTATTGTTACAAATATCTTTGTCAATGCGTCGTGATTTTATATAAATACCTTTATTAAGACGCTTGGAAATTCATTTATAAAAACATTCACAACAGTATCAACTTAGTCGCGCTTTGGATTTTAGAAAATTTCGGCAGAGTCTCCTCTGTTTTTGTACGAACCAGACAATACAAGTTGTCTAAAAATCCCCAAAATCAACTTCAAAACACAAGACTACAATTTGTTTATCCGCAATTCCCAAATCAAACGAGACTTGTATGTTTCGGCGCTTTTATATAAACTATACTTATTGATATTTATATACTTATATAGTCCAACCAATTTAGTCCAATATCGATATAATAAGTCACGCATTTTAGCCACTATTATAAATCGTACGATTTAATATATAGTTACCGTTTATTATTAAAGTCGGTTCGTTTCGCGAGTAAAAACTATTTCACGAATATCAATGTATTTATTTTTATATATATAATATCCACAACAATAATAACAAATACGAACTAAAGTATACTGATTCGTACGCGCATAACCCGAAGCCACCTCGAACTACGTGTAGACCGGAACCAAAGTTTGACCAGCTTTGACCGCGTGTTGACCGGATGTTGACCGAGTTGTCTGCACCGTCTGACCCGAGTCTTAAGGTCTGAATGGAACCCAAACACAAAGCTGACCCGATAACCAGATCTGGTCGGTAGTTGACCAGACCCCAGACCCGAGCCCTGACCCATCCAAGACTGAACCTGACCTGACCCGAGTTGAACCGAGACACGAACCAGACCAGCGACCTAAACCCGAACTAGATCTGAAACGAGACCCGGACCACCAACACGAACCCATCTTGACCCGAGCACCAAATCGGACCCAAACCAAAACTCATCGGACCAAACCCATCCACATCCACCATCTGAACCGCCGTCGCCGCCATCTCAACAACCACCATCAGCCACCCCTTCTTAAACTGAACCGAGCCACCACGAACCCGAGACCCAAACCCGATCGGAACCCTAACCAAACCACCTCAGCCGCCGCCACCGCCTCCTTCTTCCTTGAACAACCACCGATCAAGACCACCACTCGAACCAATCCAAACCCACCTGACCCGATACCCGAGCCCTAAACAGACCAGAGCACCAACCAGCTCAAAACCATAACCATAACCGACCCAAACCCGAGCCCCCACCACCATCATCGGACCACCTGTGCCGCCGCCTTGCTTCTACCCCATTTCGGGGCTCTATGAACCACCACGCCGCCGCCACCATCTCCATGGTGGTCGGCCGGCTCTGTTACAAGGAGGAGGAGAGAGGAATGAGGGTGGGGGGTAGAGAGAGTAGAGAGAGAACCCGAGAGAGAGAGAGAGGGAGTGTGCGGTTTTAGAGAGAGAGTAGAGAGAGAGAGGGACTTGTGGCTGCAACTAATGAAGAAGAAGAAGGATAATGCCCTTTTATACTTAGGGTTAGGTTAGGTGGGTTATTACCGCGTATCGAACCCGTTTTAAACATAAACGCCTCGGTTTATAATTAGGCTCGTTAATTATTTATAAAAAGTAGTCGGTTTTGTTCGAAATACAAAACCGAGCATGAATATAAATAATTTCGATGTCCGACGCGTGTTTTCAGAACACGCGTTTAAATCGTGTTAATTAGATCGGTCGCAGTTTGGATTGTAAAAACGGTCAGTAAACTTCCGAAACTTAGTAATTAGCAATATTTGTAATAAATATTTATTTTCAATCATAAAAATCACGTCAGTGTAGATCGGAAGTTGCCGGTTGTCACATGTTAGATAGTTGTCTGTGTTTTAAACAGTTTTTAATGTCTATCTTACAGAAGCTGAATGAAAAAGTTGATGAGAAGGAGGTTGTCGGCTCAACAGGTTAGATTTAGGCTGTTTTTGAAATGTTAAAATTGTTAACATGTGTAATCATATAACTGTTTTAATGTCTATCTTACAGAAGCTGTCACAATGGGTCAAAAATGGAATGTGGTTTGAAGGACCAACCAGGTGAATCAGGTATCAACTGTACATGTTAACAATGTTGAACCGCTGGAACAGATTACTCAGCTAACAAAAGTTGTGACATACGTAACAGATTCTGGGGGTGTGGCTCCGAAGGCAAAAGATGATAAGAAGGAGGTTGTCGGATCAACAGGTTAGATTTAGGCTGTTTTTGGAGTGTTAAAAATGTTAACATGTGTAATCATACAACTGTTACATGTGTAACATGATTTTCATGTATATTAGGCGGCACAGCACTGGATGTGAGCAAGGCGCGTGGAAAGGCGAAAGCTGATGATGTTATAGGTTAGTCCATACCTAAAATTGTAATGTAATTTTAGGTTTCATACATATCGGCTGATATTACTAATTTGGATATTTAGAAGCGGGTTGGGTTGGTGGATCATTATGTAATACAACACCGGTGTATGCGTTGGTGCCGCCCGTCAGTTCATATGACGCACAGACTCAGGTTTACAATGAGTATGGGGTTGGTGGTAACCTGGAGGTAGATGAGGACAACATGACATTGGCAATGCGTCAATCAATGATTGCAAAGATGGATGCAACCAAGCGAAACCCCCTACGTGAAAGGAATGTCACCTATGTTCATAAGTCACCGTTTCACATAAGGGGGGTAGATTTGGGAGAGGGGGTCACAAAGGATGATGATGCGGTGTGGAACTTTGTTTACAGGGACGAGGATCCGTTGAATATGTTGTGTGGTTCTGAGGAAAGAAGGAGGGTAGCCATAAAAACCCGGTAATTAATTTGAACATTGTATGTGTTAATAAATTGTTGACCTGCTGTAACATGTGTAACATGTGTTGTTTTGGTTTCTGTTTTTTTGCAGTCTAGAGCGTGGGGAAGAGGTAAAAAATGTAGACATACCAGCTGATGAGATAGATAATGCGCTTGCCAAGTAAGACAATGATTTTTTTTGGAACTTATAAGACTGCTTCGTAAATCTTTCTTGGTTAAATGACAACATTGAGGTGTTATTTAGAAGTTTATGTGACGTGGAAGCCACACGTAGCATGTTCAAAACGTTGAAGCCGGGGGAGCAGGTGATGGATGTGATTGTTGACTGTTGGGTGGATGTATTAAACTACGAGGAGAGGTTGAAATCGGACGGGGCACCTCTTCGTTTGTTTGTAGGGACAAACGCAGTGGTACGTTATTTAAAAAGCAAACATCGGGTTACATATGTTATGTAACTGACAATGACAGCTTCTTTTTATTTTGTTGACAAAAAAATTAGGTTCCATGGATGCTTAATGATACCAAGTGTGATCCGAAAAGACGAACTTCACGGTTTTCAGCAGCGATGTTTGCTGCAGTGCCTGGCTATGAGAGCAACCGTGACTTCAAACGATATGATATCGTCTTTTTCCCGATCCTTGAAAGGGCCCACTTCTACTTATTGGTGTTTGAGCTGAAGAATATTGCCATAATGCTGATTGATAATGACAAAAAGCGAGGGAGGCGAACATGCAAGGATCATGCTGACTTTCACAAAAAGGATACTGTAAACAAATATGTAAGTTTTTTTAGATCAGTTGAAAGGCTAAATAATAAAACCTTGGTGATCTAAAACAATGTTTTTTACAGAAGCACATGCTTGTGGAGTTCCTTAAAAGCATCAAGCATCCGAAGGCGGGAAAGATCGGAGGGGCAGAAATACATAGGTTAGATGTAGAGTGGAGCACATCTGGTAATGGGACGGATTGTGGTGTATACCTAATGAGACACATGGAGAGATTCATGGGGCTGCATGTACCGTTTGAATGCAACTTCAGTAAGCATTGGCGCACTAAAGAAGGGGAGATCAATAAGCTGCGGTCCAAGTACACCGCACATATTCTGCGTTCACCGGTTAACACAAAGAAGGGTGAGGTGGAAGCAGGGGCACGCTTGAAGACTCAATCAGCGTTGGTGTAGGTGTTGTATGAAAACTCTGTATGATTACTGTGTAGTGTTGAAACTGTTTTTTGGGTGAAGATACACCTATAAATACTAATGGGGTCTGTAATATAACTTAACTAATATGGTCACTTGTCAAACGCCTAACTGTTTTAAGCAGGTAGTATGTTTTAAGCACATGTATTCTGTTGCATATGTTAAACTGTTTTAAGCGGATAGTATGTAAGAATCTTGCATACGATAATAGCTAGCAAAATTGTAAGGTAGTACATAAGAGATGGTTAATATGGTAGTGAGATGGCAAAACAACCTGTTACATACATAACAGAGACCTACACGGTCAGACTGACATACCCTACTCGTCTTAAACAAACACATGAAAATAAAAACCTACATTAACTGTCTTCAGCATGAAACGTACATAGACGAAAACACATAAAAAAAGTACGACCAAAACGGAGAATAAGTTCAAAGACAAACAGACAAATCCTTGTAAGTTGCCAAGTCATGGCGAGAATGATCCATACTGCGCTTCCAGGCTCAGCTCTGACTCTTTGCTGTCCTCGCCTTCCCAAGGGTTATAGCTTGCCCACCTAGCGAGGGTATTTGGTGAGTTTTGGCACAACGGACAACCGCAATACTCGTGGTCGTACTCAACACCTGGACATTCCAAGTCCGATATTGGTTTTGGTTACCGAGTACGCAGTGCCAACTGACGTCCCTCCATCAACATCCATCTTTGCATCACCCGATGTTGCGTGAGTACTAGAACCATCTTCCATCATTGTCGTGTCACCGCCTTTGTTCGGCAGTGTTCTCTAATTGGAATCAGTAACATGTTTAGAACCATCAATGGCTTGACGTTCGGTACGCTCCAGTAAAGCCCAAAAATCAGTTACTTTTGAAGTGACCTCCTCTTCGACGTCGATCTTCTGTCGCTTGGCTGCATGAGGGTTTGAAGGAGTTTCCATTTGCAAAAAAGTGTTTCTTTTGGTAAGTTGGGAACACTATTATTATGGAACTTCAATCTATTTAGAGAGTGGGGTATAAAAATGAAGTTCAATGATGGGTGGTTGGGGTAATTTAATTTGTGTTTAATGGTATACTTTGCTTTATGTCAAATCAATATTGAGTTGTTGGGTGATAAAGTTCAATTTATATTTTATTCTCTTCATGTGGTTTATAATGTCTATCATTATTTTATTAGATTTTGGTACTTCTCCTTCCCTACAAAATCTACCACACATGCTCAAACAGTTCCTGTCCATGGGCCCACACAAAGGGATGTGTAATATAATAATAACCATGTCAGTGGAGATTCTGTGTTGCATATGTTACCAATACTAGGTAAAGTAAAACACATAACCTAATAAAAACAACACACCACATTGTAGCCCCACATTGTATATTACAAAACAAAAAACATCATGTCTGGTGGGTGAGCATCATACATAAACTAGTCAAATACCAAAAAAACATAGAAGTAGCTGGGGAACAACAAAACATGAAACTGTGGCAACCATGTTACACACGTAACAACAAAAGGGACTGCAGATGTTTCAAACTGTTACCAGAGTCCAACATGGTTCAAAAAGCAGAGATTAGTAATGCTGCCCCATCAACTGCCATCCACTTGTTTTAGGCTTTCCGGGCTTGTGCCGCCGCCTCCTTGGCCCTTTTCATCGCAGCAACCTTCTCACAATTCCTTGCATCATGATCTGTGACATATTGGTGGCAGTTGTTGCATAAGCGTGGGGCCTTAGGCATTTTGGGACGCTTTATGTTGGCCTTCTCACCAGCTCCCGATATTCTGCGAGTTTTCCCACAACCCTTGTTGCGTGCCACATCAGGATTGGAAACCACGATTTCAGTATCAGCCGATTGCCTGATAATGTCTTCCACATCAGATTGAGACTGTTGATTCGGATCGACAGAAATGGGTTCGCTGGATAACAAGTTCAGTTTCATAGATTTCAGCTGCTCAACCAAGTCCGCAAGCGGGCTTTGATCTGTTCTGGCAACATCAACACATTCAGTTACAAGTTCAAGTATCTCATTCCTCAACAGAGAACCTGGATGAGTGTCAACACCATAACGGCCGGTGATGGCATACACATGCTTGGGTAGAGTGTCACGTAACCACCTGTCGACAACATATTGCTGGGGGATGCGGTCAACCTTATTAATCATGTAAACTGCAAAGACATGGCGGCACAGGTAGCCAAGACGCGTAAAACCTCGACACGAGCATTCAGCCGTTGAATCAGTGCTGTCAAAACGCACCTGCATCATTGTACCAAATGGTAAGACCTATGGAGTGCAACAAGTATTAAGAATATGAACATTATAGGTGGTGTATAAGCCCAAGTCAGTTTAAGCAGATTGCCCCATGTTTTGGAACTAACGGGTTACACATGTAGCAACTAACTGGTTACACATGTAGCAAAAATTATAGAATCAACACAAAAACATTAAAGTTTTGACATGTGAAAACCTTACTCACAAGAAGTACAGAAAATCCAAATACATTATATAGTGTTTGGTACAAGTAAGTTGTTACTTATGTAGCATGAGGTACAACTAACAATAATATTTTCAGATTGGGCAGAAAACATAAATGACAGGGAGTAATAATCAAAAAGACCTTCTTATGGAGTGGAACAACTAACTTGTTACACATGTAGCAGCCTTTTTTTAAGCATCTGTTGTTAATATTATTAGCTGTTTTAACATTAAAAACAAAAACACAGGAAGTTGGAAAAATTAGTACCTGGTAAACGTTGGTAACATCACGACGCTTGTCGAGTTGTGTGACTGAAAAGACGGTCGGCATGTTGTCCTGTTCATCAACATTCGATATGTAGCACGAAAACTTCCCGTTCAAAATCTCCTTCTTAACTTCCTGGAATATAGTATTCGTGTACAGCATAAACGCATGCTGCTCAATGTCTAAATCTGTAGACCCGAAAAAAACCGTTGATGAGGTTTTGTACTCGGCAACACGCTGACGGTAATGTTGGCTATCGAGGCGGGACTCAAAACATAACATGAACTGAACTAGTGTGTGTGCACTAGTGGAATTGACTTTGAATGCACTGTTGGAACTCTCGCTTCTGGATGTAGTTTTCATCAAGCATGACATTGGAATCTCCTTGAAGTACGCCGGCACCCACAATTCCTTGATTGCAAACATATCGCTCAACCACTGGTTTTCTTCAAGACCAAATGTCTCTAGCAGCGCATTCCATCGAGATTCAAACGTTGAAGGTTTTATGAAAATGTTCCACACCAATTTATGAATGCACGACCGAAATTCAGTGTTGGCTAAAACATCTCCAGCAACCTAGGTACAAAGCTTAAATAAAGGTAGGACAATATAAACATGTGCGTGAGGATCTTAATATAAGTTAAACACAGAACATGGGTGCCTACATAACATTACCTTGTTGGGTAGTTTTTTCATTATATGCCACATACATAGTCTGTGGCGAGCCTCACTGAAAACTTGTGGTACAGCCTGCATCATGGACGGGTCTTGGTCAGTCAACACAAGCCTGGGCTGTGAACCATGAGCTTTTAAAAAACATTCAAGCAACCACACGTAGGAATCGATGGTTTCATTAATTATCAATCCTGCACCAAAGGTCACACACTGCTTGTGGTGGTCCACACCAGTGAAAGGGACAAATATCATGTTGTACCTGTACATTATAATCATGAGTTGAAAGTTATTTATGTATGTTAAGTAGTAAAAATTGCAACACAGAGAATCTGTAACGCACGTTAAGGTAACTTACTTGTTTGTGTTGTATGTTGCATCAAACGACACAACATCACCGAAGGCCTTATAATTCAATTTTGAAATTTCATCCGCCCAAAAAACAGAGTGCATCTTTCCATCGCGTACCGCAAATTCCTTAAAAAAGTCTGGCAAATTTTCAAGCCGATCACGCTAGCGGTCAATGAATAAAGACGAGTCCCTCTCGCCAATAAAAATCCGAAGCTCCCTACTAAAGTTCTTGAAATCAGAAGCAGTTCCATGGACATTATGGTGGCCGCCTTTAAGAGACACTAAGTACCGATGAGCTTTCACAGGTCCAACTCGGTTTAGAGACATGTTATGAATAAACTGTTTGGTCGAGAAAGAAAGTTTCCGAGAAATCTTACTAAGGTCAATGTTATTTTTATCCCATAGCTGATGGTTATGAACATCATTGAAACGAATCACTTTAAACAACGAACCCCCAGAAGTGATTGACAATAACACATGGGCTTGGCAGTTCGAAAGGCTGAACGTCGTTTTACGGGGTTTAACAGAAGATTCATCTAAAGTGTCAAAGGTTTTGTTAAACTGAGGTTTACCGTATTTGCAACAACGGATATACTTGTGTGTCGGTTCCCCCATCCAATTCTTGGTTTGTCCCTTCTTAGCTGAAAAACCGGCGTGCTCTGCATATTCTTCATACATGGACATTGCAGCCTCAAACGTCGGGAACGTCTGACCAATAGCAGGCAAATACCGGGGACTGACATTGGGGATCCAGAATTGGGTGCCATTGGGGGTTGAAATAACATAGTACGGCTCCTTGTCTTCATTTTCACCTGTTAAGTAAAAAACATATTAGATTTCTATATTTACGTTTGATCATGTTAGACTTCTATATTTTTTGCAAGGCTGTGTTACATACGTTAGAATTATATATGTTCTTTTATTATGTTGTACTTAAAATATATTAGACAAAAAAACAGCTACCAAAAATATATATTCGGACAAAATTTTGCTACAAAAAAAGTCTACAAAAACAGCAGATATGTAACACATGTAACATATATAATGTAGATTCTTGCCCAAAATGGCTATCACCATGTACAGAATCATGCTCTGTTCCTGATAACTAAAGTGCATGTTTGGAAAAAGTTGCTTACCAAACTCAACCCCTGCATATACATTTTCATTTGGTCCTCTTTGATTCCCATCAACAGGCTCCACTCCATCAACATTCCCAAACAAAGATGAGGACCCAGATGAGGAGCCAGCAGTAAGGCCTGTAGACAACAAAAAAATATAAAACCTTATAAACCACACTAAAAAAAATAAGTTTGATGATGGTACTATGAAACCGAATATAAAACATCCTAACACTATGTAACCCTGTTAAAGAAAAAATATAATCATCAACAGACGAACAGATAAATGCTATTTATCAAAAAAATATAAAACCCTATGATCATAAACAGACAATAACTAATCATCACTATAATGCTCTGTTTCTGATCATCGGCTTTAAAAAAATATAAAACCCTATGATCATAAACAGACAATAACTAATGATCAGTAAACAGACAATAACAGTACTACAACATACTAAGCTAGCCTACTAGATCATCGGCGTTAAAAAAATCAGGTACAAACCTTCGGAACCAGAATCATGCTCTGTTTCTGATACAGGAGAGGAACTTGAAACATAATCAGGCGGTGCATGGTTATTGAGAGAATCCATGAACATTAAATGTGGATTCATTGGAGGATTCGATTCCATCGCATGAATCACTTAATGAGGCAGGAAGAAGATTCAAACGAAGTTAATGAGAGAGTATATTATTAATGGTGAAAAGGGGGGAAGATACATGGGGAGGTAATAATAATTAGGAGAGAGAGAGGTTACTTGACTTTTTGAACCATCTAGTACTACATGTTGTCAGTAAATGGCTAATCAAGGAGAAGCAAAAAGACTAAACTAACCTTTCCCTCCAAAACAAACATTAGTGATGTGGATTAATGAGAACCACTAGTTGGGTTTCCGGGGGTTTTCTCGTTTTAGAGGGTTTTCATTCTACCTTTAGCCTATATATATATATATATATATATATATATATATAGGATCAGGATCATTTGAGAACTCGTCTGAGTTGCGAGAACTTGAGAACTCATATGGACCAATCAATAAGTGACACACCTCCAATTTTATAATTTTTTGTATTATTTTAATGAGGGTTAATAATGTCATTGTACATTAATAATGATGGGTATTTTACTAAATGTGAGGACATGATATGACTACTATATTAAAATATAACATTAATAATAATATTATTATTATTAATAAGTCTCCTCACCCTCTCTCTTCTCATCCCTCCTGCCTCCTCTCTCTCTCTCTCTCTCTTAAACACATTCACACAATAATATTAATGTCTGTCTCTCTCTCTAACATACACACACATCTCTCTCTCTCTAACAAACACACACCACTCTCTCTCTCTCTCTCTCATCAGACGACAGCGGTGGTTCGACGGTGGCCCATCATCATCGTCACACCTCCATCTATCACACACACACACACACACTACTCTCTCTCTCTCTCTCTCTCACACACACACATGAATCTCTCTCCGTCTCTCTCACACACACGATCTGAACAGACCCTTCAACATGCGTTTTTGTGGATCTGGGTTTCGGGTTCTGAAACAGGTATGGTGGTGGGTTGTGGATCTGGGCGGAGGACGGCGGGAGCACGGTGATGGGGGTCTGAAGACGATGATCTGAAGACGATGGATCTGGTCAGGTATTATATTATTATTATTATTATTATTTAGCAAATATGAAAGAATGAACAGATTTGATTTTTTTGATGCTGTTATAGAATGTTGTTTAACCAAGGATTGATAAGATAGAATGTTGTAGTCGGATTTATGTGGTTTTTATGTGTTAATTGTTTTTTGTTGTTTAATTTCTTAACCTGGTTTTAGTGGATTGCAAGGAAGATTGTTTAATTTCTTAACCTGTTTATTATTATTATTATTATTATTATTATTATTATTATTATTATTATTATTATTATTATTATTATTATTATTATTATTATTATTATTATTATTATTTGTTTTGTAGGTGATCCGGTGATGGGGGTTTTGAAGGTGGTGGTCCGATGATGGTGGTCCGCCTCTAAACAGATCTTGGTTGGGGCAGGGGGCGGTGGACGGTGGTGGGACGGTGGGGATGAAGATGGTATGTTGTTATTGTTATTATTATTATTATTAATTTTTTTCTATGGGTTTTTTTTGTGTGTGTAAAAGAAGATGGTGGTAGAAAGAACCTGATGTTTGTTGAAGATGATGGGTTGTTTTTTTTCCTTTATAAGTGTGACACCCGGTAACTAACTTTTGAAAACTTAGTAAGTCTACCTTAGCGAGTCGCGCATACGATACACATAACAGGGTCAGTCGAGTCGAGTCGCACACCGTTGGGGTTTTAACACACGCAAGTCTCGAGTCCCGGGAATTGGTGAACGAGTGTGAACGTGTTTATTTCCATGTATCATGTGTTTATAATCATTATGTGACTTATCGGTATGTGAAAACGTGTTAACATATGTTAAAACGGAGTTTAACGCGCCGAATACACAACACCAGGCCCTGAGGGCGATTAGGAAACCCTAATCGCCTTCATGAGGGTGATTAGCACCATGTTATAGGCGTTTAGGCTCTGCTATTGGCGATTATGGGGCTAATCGCCTATAGTGAAGGCGATTAGCAGCCCTAATCGCCTGATAAAGCTGCATAATCGCCTATAAGGTACCTGACGACTAGAAACGCCTATAAATACCACCCTTGACCTCCAAAACACCATTTATGCAACCCTAGCCGTCCCATAACCTATCTCAACCCACAAACACTCTCTGGAACTCATTTTTACATCAAAACAACCATTTCCAAGCTTATTCCATCAATTTCTCTTAAATCCAAGGTGTGTTCTTCAAACCCAAACCTTTAAATGATTATATTTTACTCCCTAAACGTCCAGACCTGACTTATAAATGTTTTTGTCTTTGAAAATCCATTTAAAACCGTTTTTAAACAAACCCTCACCTTTATGTGTGTTACATATGTTATTTGTGTTTAAAGGTAGGATTTTTAGGATTGAATCATGATTGTTTTTGTGTTATTATGATGTTTATGGCTGTTACAAGTTAGCATGATGATGTTCTAGGAGTTTGAATGGTTTTGGTTGTGTATTGTTGATACTTGATGTTTTGACCCATTTGAAGGATTTTGAATGATTAAGGATGATACGAGGTGTGTTGTTGATTGTTTGATGTTAGGGTTTGCTCTAGGATGATGTTAGAACAGTAGGATGCTATCGGACAACGTGGTTATGTGATTGAATCTGGATATTTGCTATTTAGGGCAAGTTCTTGCATGTTGATGTGATGTTTACATGTTAAGTTGCTATTTTGGGAAAACGCTCGCATTCGGGACTGTTAGAACGATGAAAACTTAGGGGTTTTGCTTGAAATATGTTTGTTAATGTGTTAGGATTTTTATTGGGTGTTTTCACACGTTTCGGATCTGATTTGGAGGGTTAAACGCGTGAAAAACCGGAACAGCTGTGCTATAGGCGATTGGGAGCCCAATCGCCTGATATGAAGGCCTAATCGTGTATGTATAGGCGATTAGGAGCATAATTGCCTTCATTTCATGCAATTGTGATCCTAATTGCCTTCATTTCATGCAATTGTGATCCTAATCACTAGTTAAGCCCTGAATTGCATACCTTATGACCATAATCGCCTGAAATGCACATGGATAGCCCTAATCGCCTATAATAGGGGGCGATTAGCCTCTGTAATTGCCTGTTGACCATTCCTAATCACATGTTGACTTTTCCTAATTGCATGCTAAGTTCCTAATCGCGTGTAATGCTGTTATAAGTGTATTTTGACATTCCGAAACCCGATTTGACACCTAGGAACATGATAGGAACCCCGTGACATGCCTAGTAACATAGTAACACGTGTTTGAACTTGTTTGTACGTTATTTGACCTATGTGTTAGAATCGTTGAACTTTAACGCATGTTAAGTACTAAGTTGCATGATTTGTGTATGTTTGAGTATGAGATGAACACGTGGAGTCTCGGGTCACCAATGGGATGTCGAGTCTTGTACATTTGGTTAGTTTAACAGTCAACACATTTTCAAACGAACCTGGTTATGGTCTGGGCATCTAGGGACTAACTAACCTACGGGTTATTAGTCTAAGTACTTGTAACTGTCATATGTTAGGTCGCCGCTTTACGGGGCTAGCATAGCTTGTTGGTTTAAATCATTTTCGAAGTAACGCAACCCAAGGTGAGTTCACGGCCCCTCTTTTATATGTTTTCTTTCGGGGGATAAACATGCCACGCAATTTAACAAACTCAATGCTTTTGTATAAACATGTAACTCTTTTTGGAAACGCTTTACTCAGTTTGAACACGCAACTGTTTTTGGAAAGTAACTTGTTGTAAACACGCTACGCTTTTGAAATGTTTTTGAAATGCAACACTTTGGAAAGCAACACTTTTGGAATGCAACGCTTTTGAAACACCACTCTTAGATTTGCAACACTTTTGATTACTACACGACGAAACAAGGAGTCCCTGGGGAAAACCATGAATGTGCCGGGCACAACGGGGAAATGTGGATAGATCTATTGGGCCTGACAAGCCCCACCCGACGGTAGGACCGGGCGGGTGCATATTGTCTCTAGTTTAGCATCACAAGCAACTCAAACACGGGCAGCAACTCAAGCAACGCTGTCAGTAATGGTTTCAGCATCACAGTCGTGGTAGTAGTAGGAAACGCTTGTTTGTTTGGTTAATGCATCTCATGACATGGTATTTTTGTGATCAACGCTCAACACACGGAAACTAATTGTAAACTTAAAACCTGTGAACTCACCAGCATTATATGTTGACCCGTTTTTGGCATGATTTCTCAGGTCGCTAAGGTAGCAGCATCTCAGGGCTTAGGCGCACGCGTCTGCACGACGTCTAGTTTAGGTTTCATGGTTATGTTATCAAACAAGTTTGGAAACTTTTGGATTTAGTTTTGTAAAACAATGCTTCCGCTGTTATGTCGAATGGTTTGAACTCGTGTTTTGAATTTACTTATGTCTCATATAGTGTTGTTTATTGTGACCGTTGACTTGGATCCTGGTGCGTCACACGCCTCGCGGTAGAACTCCGCAGGTGGAAATTTGAGGGTGTGACAATAAGGTAAATAAACAATGGTGTAAAATTTTTGAGTCATGTGTAGTATGGAGGTGTGTAGTATGAATGTATACAATGTTTGAGTGTTTTACATTGATGTAATACATTTTAGTTGATGTTGTGAGACATTTTACAGCGGTGTAATAGGACTGTGTAGTTGTTTGTTTGGTTTTTACACTGGTGTAAAATAATTACACTGGTGTAATACGAATGTAGTAGTTGTGTGTATGGTAGATTTACACTAGTGTAAAATAATTACACCAGTGTAAATAATGGTAATTTACACTGGTGTAAATAATTACACTAGTGTAAATCATCCTCATTATATGTTTGTTTAGTTTTTACACCAGCGTAATTTTGTAAAAGTTTGTGTATGGTAGATTTACACTGGTGTAAATAATTACATAAATCACACAAATAACTGAATAAAAAGTTAAATCAAATAAAGTTAAAAAAATGAATATTTTAAAAAAAATTGTGTATGACAGAATATTCAGTTTGCTTTTTTTTTTAAGTAAATTAATTGTTTAATTTAATAATGAAATAATAGTTTAAATAATATTATATTAATTATTTCTCTCACATGGGCTTTTACTTAAATACCCTTGAAAGTACTTTAATGGAATAAAAAATACTTATTATTCAAGTCAAGACAAAAAGTCCCATCCTTGAATCTCAACCATTAGATCATCAAGATCAAGGGTCCAAAAGAGTTCCTATGGTTCTCACAACTCGGGTGAGTTCTCAAGGGATCCCTTCCCTATATATATATGTCAAGACAAAAAGTCCCATCCTTGAATCTCAACCATTAGATCATCAAGATCAAGGGTCCAAAAGAGTTCCTATGGTTCTCACAACTCGGGTGAGTTCTCAAGGGATCCCTTCCCTATATATATATATATATATATATATATATATATGTATACTGTGTTTGCAGCCGATGTCATATGTTGTGGTTGCCACCACAAAAAGTGTTGAAGAAAGTTATGGTTGGTTTTATGCTGCATGCCGCAAGTGTAACAAGAAAGTTTTAAGTAAATCAGAGTATTTGCAAAACGCTGAAAAAGTATCTGAAGCAATTCTCAAATTGCCTGCTACTGCGTTGGTTTGTCGAAAATGCCAGTGTGAATGTACTCCCATTACCACAAAGTATGTAAAGCAGTAGATGTATACACATTTTTTGTTTTAGATTTTTCATTTCATTTCATGCAGGTTTTTTAGATAAATTATGTTTTATTTGTTTTAGGTTCAAGTTGCAGATAAGGGTTCAAGATGAATCCGGTAGTGTATCATTTGTGATGTTCGATAAAGATGTCATCACAAAAAGTTTGCCGCATGAGTTGTCCCAAATCGTTGAAAAGAAACTCGCTTTCAAGATTGATGTTTCTGATTACAATCTTCGAAATGTGTACCATGTGTACACTGTGGTCAAGATTTGTGATGATCCTGTTATAATTGAAGAGTTGGTCGACGGACATGAGAATGTACAGGATAATTCTGGCGAGGTATTTATTCTAATTATTTTGTAATAAGCATGTATTTTCAGTAGATGTTCAAATCTGTTATGTTTATCTGTATATGAGCACTTTTTAGGTCACTTAGGAAGTTTGTGAAAACAAATCTGTTAACCTTTCAGAATCTTCGCAACTTGGGTTTCAAGTTACTCCTAAGGTATTTATGCCTTTGTGCAAGTATGTCTAAGTTGTTTCTACAGCATGTATTGTTATGTAACGTTTTATTAGCTGTTTCATGATTTGTTTGAAGGATGTTGTATGTGTTGATGCCGTTCTGGATACTGCCACAAGTCCCAATGGAAAAAGAAGTGTTGAAGACTGTGGTAATGTAAATGTTGGTGAGCAAACTTGTACAAGCAAAAGATTGAAGAAGAAGACTGCTAGATTGAAAAGTTAGGAACTTATTATTAACGTATTCAGATGTGTGTTTAGTTTTTTCAGTTGTAAGTTTTTGTTAACGTGTTTGAAGTTCAAATATATGTATATTAATTTTGTACAGACTGGTTTAACAACTTTGGATGAATATATTTTAGTTAACAGCTGTTGTTTAACATCTGTTGTGCCAGTGGATGTTATGTTATTTTAATTTCATCTGTTTTAACTTATGTTATCCAATATATGTTCAAACAATAGTGTCTCGAGTATTTTATAGTAGTTAAATATTAAATTTTTTGATAGTTATTCCTTAAAATATTAGTTACAATTAGTAAACTTCATGTCATTTTTTTAAAAAAGTTTGTCATGGAAATATTTTTAATTTAAAGTATAACAAGTCATCAATAAAAACTATAATTACACATTTTATAGCTGATGATATTTTTGTAGAATTTTTATTGTTATAAAATGTATGTTCATTTTTTAAAGTTATAGGAACAATAAAAGACTTCAAATCATTTGTTAGAACAATAGTTTTAATTGTTTAATTAGTATAAAAAGAATAATGTTTAAATTTATGGTATCTTTCCATCTAGATCCTTCATCTGTACAGTGGCCATCAAAGACTTTAAGGGTTGTGGCGACTGTTTGTAATTATGAATTTGAAAAGACTGATTTAATTTAAATTTATAGTTACTTCGTTAGATATTGATTACAAGTTAAGTTTTACAAAGTTTGTTTTAAAACTCTGGTTACATCATCCTTCAGTTGAAAATTGTAATCGATCACAGTTGTTTGACAACATCTGTTGACAAGTCATCAAATATTGTATACCTTGAACTTAGAATAGGTTTCAATACCTAATTTATTATTAGGACATTGAAACTAATGAAAATATTCATACTAATAATCTAAAACATAATACATTGTGGCTAAAAACTATTATTACACATTTTAATAATAGTGATTGCTTTTATGTATTTTTATTCCTATAAATTATGTTTTCTGGTAATAATAACTTCTGTTACGGTAACATTATTTAGTTGTTTATCAATAGTGAAAATGATTTCATCTACCGTAAATAGTTGTATTGTTTCGTAAATTTCTATTTACAAAACGTTCATCTGTACAGTGGGCATTATAAACATTATGAAACAGATGGTTATAATAACCTAAGTTAGTTATACGTAAATATTCAATTTAGTTTCTTTAAAATATTAATTACAATGGGGAAATTTCACGTCATTTCTTAAAAAGTTTGTCATGGAAATATTATTTAGTTAAAACCTAATAAGTCTTCATTAAAAATTATAATTACACGTTTTATAGATGCTGATATTTTTGTCTAATTTTTGTTGCTATAAAATATATGTTCATTTTTTAAAGTTATAGGAACAATAAAAGACTTCAAATCATTTCTTAAAAAGTTTGTCATGGAAATATTATTTAGTTGCTATAAAATCATTTAATTGTTTAATTAATATAAAAAGAATAATGGGTAAATTTATGGTATCTTTCCATCTAGATCCTTCATCTCTACAGTGGTCATAAAAGACTTTTAGGGCTGTGGCGACTGTTTGTAATTATGAATTTGAAAAGACTGATGTAATTTAAATTTATAGTTATTTCGTTAGATATTGATTACAAGTTAAGTTTTACAAAGTCTGTTTTAAAATTCTGGTTACATTATTGATCATCTGTTAGTAATGATTCACAGTTGTTTGATATCATCTGTTAACAAGTCATCGAATATTGTATACCTTGAACTTAGAATAGGTTTCAATACGAAAGTTTATTATTAGGACATTGAAACTACTGATAATATTCATACTAATAATTTAAAACAAAATACATTGTGAATAAAAACTATTATTCCAAATTTTAATAATACTGATTTTTTTAAGTATTTTTATTGCTATAAACATATGTGTTACATTTATAATGTCTTTTGTTACGGTAACATTTTTGAGTTGTTTCTTAATACTGAAAATGATTTCATGTACCGTAAATAGCCGTACTGTTTCGTAAATTTCTATTTACAAAACTTTTATCTGTACAGTGGGCATGATAGACTTTTATTGAATTTCAATATCTGTTGACAATTCAATAGATGTTAATAAACAGTATTAAACAGATGGTTATAATAACTTAAGTGATTTATATGTAAATATTCAGTTTAGTTTCTTTAAAATATTAGTTATAGTCAGTATATTTCATGTCATTTCTTATAAAAGTTTGTCATGGAAATATTATTTATTTAAAACATAATCATTCGTCAATAAAAACTATAATTACATATTTTATAGATGCTGATATTTTTGTAGAATTTTTATTGCTATAAAATATATTTTCATTTTTTAAAGTTATAGGAACAATAAAAGACTTTAAATCGTTTGTAAGAACAATAGTTTAAATTCTTTAGTTAATACAAAAAGAATAATGTGTAAAGTTATGGTAACTTTCCATCTAGATCGTTCATTCGTATAGTGGCCATCAAAGTCTTTTAGGGTTGTGTTGACTGTTTGTAATTATGAATTTGAAAAGACTGATGTAATTTAAATTTATAGTGATTTCGTTAGATATTGATTACAAGTTAGGTTTTAAAAACTCTGTTTTAAAATCTGGTTACGTCATCCTTCAGTTGAAAATTGTAACGGATCACAGTTGTTTGAAAACATCTGTTGGCAAGTCGTCAAATTTTGTATAGCTTTGAACATAGAATAGGTTTCAATATCAAAGTTTATTACTATGTAATTGAAACTAATTATAATATTCATACTAATAATTTAAAACACAATACGTTGTGAATAAAAATTATTATTACACATTTTAACAATACTGATTTTTTTAAAGATTTTTTATTTCTTTAAAATATGTCGTAATTTTTTAAAAATTTTTATGGTAACGTTTTTTTGTTGTTTAATAATAGTAAAAATAAGGACATTTAGCATTAATTGTCGCTGTATTTTCTGTCAGGTTACATCTAGATCGTTCATCTAGATGGTTATAATAAGTTAAGTGATTTATATGTAAATATTCAGTTTAGTTTCTTTAAAATATTAGTTACAGTCAGTATATTTCATGTCATTTCTTAAAAAAGTTTGTCATGGAAATGTTATTTATTTAAAACATAATAATTCGTCAATAAAAACTATAATTACATATTTTATAGATGCTGATATTTTTGTAGAATTTTTATTGCTATAAAATATATTTTCATTTTTTAAAGTTATAGGAACAATAAAAGACTTCAAATCGTTTGTAAGAACAACAACAACAACAACCTTACCCAGTAAATCCCACAAATAGCACAGCTAAGAGTAGGGTCTGGGGAGGGTGAGACGTAGGCAGACCTTACCCCCATCCTCACGGATAGAGAGGCTGCTTCCAAAGAGACCCTCGGCTCCACCACTCAAAATCGACAAGCAAACAGCACTGAAGAGGTAATAAAAAGCTACTGAATTTAAAGAACATTGAAAGCATCATAAAGTAAAACAGAGGTATATATGCCAATTGAAAAAACAACAGCAAACAACATAACCATAAAGGCCCTAATACAAGTCACCCTAAAACTTGCCACCCTTATAGTCCTCCTACCAGTTGTAGAAAAAGTCTAAGCTCCTAGAACCACGCTACTAATCCAAACCCTCCCTAACAATCCTTAACCCTAATCCTGAGCCTCCATGAACCCCTATCCTCGACCATGTCCTCAGAGAGGTGCATCTCTACTAAATCATGCTTAACCCGCTCATCCCAAGTCAATTTGGGCCTTCCTCTACACCTTCTTCCCTCCACAGTGAGGGTTTCCACTACTCTAACTGGGGCCGTAAATTGCCTCCTCTTCACATGCCCATACCATCTTAATCTTCCTTCCTTTATCTTGTCTGATATACTAGCTACCCCTAACTTTTCCCTAATAACCTCATTTCTTATTCGGTCTGCCCTAGTGTGCCCGCACATCCACCTTAGCATCCTCATCTCTGCCACCTCCATCTTGCGAGCTTGAGTCTTTTTTATGGCCCAACACTCTGTCCCATATAACATAGCAGGTCTCACTGCAACCCTATAGAATTTTCCCTTTAATTTAGTTGGGAACCTTTTGTCACATAGAACCCCCTGGCGGCCCTCCACCTACACCAACCAGCTTGGATGCGATGGGTGACATCACTATCTAGCTCTCCATCCATCTGCACGAACGATCCTAAGTACTTGAACCTAGTTGCCTGTGGGACAACTTGACCTTCAATCGTAAGTTGAGTATTTGCCTCGTTGCTTGCACCACTGAAACCACAATACATGTATTCAGTCTTAGAACGGCTAATCCTTAAACCATTGCCCTCTAGTACTGCACGCCAACCCTCTAGTTTCTCATTCAGACTATGTTTGGACTCTGCAACTAGCACAATATCATCCGCAAAAAGCATGCACCACGGCACTGCCTCCTGAATCGACTTGGACAACTCATCCAAGACAACTGCAAAAAGGAATGGGCTCAACGCGGATCCTTGGTGTAGTCCTAACCTCACAGGGAAGGCATCGGTATCTCCTACGGGCGCGCGAACACTAGTTTCGGTCCTACCATACATATCCTTAATTAGGTCTATGTATCTCTCAGGGACCCCTCTCCTCTCCAGACTGTCCCAAATCAGTTTACGTGGCACACTGTCATATGCCTTTTCAAGATCTATAAAGGCCATATGAAGGTCCCGTTTTTTCTCCCTATACTTTTCCATTAACCTCCTTAGAATGTGTATTGCTTCCGTAGTTGATCGCCCTGGCATGAAACCAAATTGGTTTAACGTCACCTGCGTTTCTCTTCTAATTCTAGCCTCGATAATCCTTTCCCATAATTTCATAGTATGACATAACAACTTAATACCTCTGTAACTCCCACAACACTGTGCGTCGCCTTTATTCTTATATAGAGGCACTATGACGCTACTCCTCCACTGCTCTGGCATTTGTTTGGACTTGAAAATACAATTGAACAAAGTAGTTAGCCAATGGACTCCTTCCTCCCCAAGACTCTTCCACACCTCAATCGGTATGTTGTCTGGGCCAACTGCCTTAGCCCTCCCCATCTTCCTGAGTGCAGACCTCACTTCTCCCGGAGTAATATTTCTACAGTAGCACTTGTTCGGTTGCCGACTTTGGGTGATAGGGTTGACTTGATCCCGTTGGAAAGCTCTCCCGCCGTTGAAAAGGTTACAAAAATATGTTTGCCATCTTAGCTTAATGTCTTGTTGCTTTACTAGAATACGCCCGTCTTCTCCCTTTATAAACTTCACTACCCCTAGATCTTGTCTCTTACGCTCCCTAGCTCTGGCAATCTTGAACATATCATGTTCCCCCTCTTTTGTTTCCAGGCTATCGTACATCTTCTTATAGGCAGTGTCCTTTGCCTCTGACACCGCCTTCTTTGCCTCCCTCCTGGCCTTTTTGTATTTTTCCCTAAGTATGTCACGTTCCCGATCATCTGCGCACCTCAAAAGATCTCTAAAACTATCATGCTTACCCTTAATTTTGATCTGCACCTCCTCAGTCCACCACCAAGACTCCTTATGCCCGCTTGACTTTCCCGTTGTGACCCCTAAAGTCTCGGTCGCTACCTGATTAAGGGTGGTCGCCATATCCTCCCACATCCGGTACGCATCTCCACTCAGCTCAATCGATGCCTTAGCGAGAACCCTTTCTCTGAACTCTGTAATTTTTTCGCCCTTCAAGTTTCCCCATCGAATCCTAGGTCGGAGTTTTCTCTCTCCTATCTCCAACTTCTTTCTAAGGCCTATATCTGCCACCAACAAATGATGTTGAGTCACCGTTGTCTCCCTGGGAATAACCTTACAGTCCTTCCACCAACGTCGATCTTCTCGTCTCATCAAGAGATAGTCGATTTGCGTACACCGCCCCCCACTACTAAACGTAACTAGATGCGAATCCCTTTTCCTAAAGAAAGAGTTTATAATACCCAACTCGTGAGCCACCGCAAACTCTAGAAGATCCCTACCAGGTTCGTTCCTAACACCAAAACCAAATCCCCCATGCACCAAGGGAAATCCTTCGCTATCCTTACCAATGTGCCCATTAAAATCCCCTCCTATAAGTATTTTCTCCTGCCTAGGAATGGCCCTTACCACTACATCCAAGCAATCCCAAAACTCTCTCTTCTCCTGATCTCCTAAACCCACTTGTGGTGCAAACGCACACACCACCGCCACTACATCCTCTCCTACTACTAATCTTAACACCATAATTCTATCGTTATGTCTTGTCACCTCAACCACATTCTTATACAAATTTGCCGCCACTAGAAAACCTACCCCATTCTTAGTCCCATTCGACCCTGAATATAACAACTTGTACCCATTATATTCACCCCCTCTATTGCCCTTGTACCCATAATTCTATCGTTATCGTTTGTAAGAACAATAGTTTTAATTCTTTAGTTAATACAAATAGAATAATGTGTAAACTTATGGTAACTTTCCATCTAGATCGTTCATCCATACAGTGGCCATCAAAGTCTTTTAGGGTTGTGTCGACTGTCTGTAATTATGAATTTGAAAAGACTGATGTAATTTAAATTTATAGTTATTTCGTTAGATATTGATTACAAGTTAGGTTTTACAAACTCTGTTTTAAAAATCTGGTTACATCATCCTTCAGTTGAAAAATGTAATGGATCACAGTTGTTTGAAAACATCTGTTGGCAAGTCATCAAATTTTGTATAGCTTTGAACTTAGAATAGGTTTCAATATCAAATTTTATTATTATGTAATTGAAACTTGTTAGGATCTGAGTTTGATTTTTTATGAAAGTTTAAGTAATGGAATAGTAAGTGAATGAATAATAATGGAAAGTGCAGCGGAATAGTAAACTTTAATTCATAACAAATAGGACAATTGTTTTCATATTGAATACCATGCAAAAGTTATCACAGATTACAAGTATAAGATTACAACTCTCCCCCTCAGCCTGATCACTCAGAAACTTTGTTTGTGTAAGAGAATGTAAGAGTGACAAATAGAACAGTATAGGCACTGTTCTATTTATAGACAAACGAAAGCTCTGATGACCTAAGACAGATGTCACCTAGACAATGACAGCTAACTAACATAACAACATAAAACATCTGCTAGGAATAACTACTGTTACATTGCCTAAACCTCTGATGAGTAAACAACTGATGAGAGAAACTTTGTTGGTCTTCAACATCTATTGGAGCCTAAGTGCTTTTCGCTCCAACACACCTTGTGTCTTCATCAGCACTTTATCTTGTTTCCTTATCAGCACTTTGATCATCAGTGGTTTCTTCAATCAGCAGCAGTTTTGTCTAACAACAGTTTAATATCAGCAGTTAGGGTCATCAGTCGTTTGGGAGGATACTTGAATCAAAATACTGTTTTATTGATAATCGGAAGTGTAGAATGTTTTGGCTTTAAATCATCTGTTCTTTTTCAGGTCAGCAAACCCAACAATCTCCCCCTAGAACAGATGATGCCAGAACTCATCTTTATTGCTAATCTTTATTCCTCATCAGACTTTCTCTAATTTGACCTTTCAATTGTTATTCAAAGTCAAAAGAGAATAAGTCATCAGCATCACTTTCAAGTTCCAAATTCAGCAAGTCTTGGAGATCATTTGCATTTAGACTGTATGCATCATCCATACTGAGCTTTTGAATCTTCCCATCTGATTTCAGCAGAGTCAATTCGTGGTTGGCTTTATTGACCTTCCATATTAGAATTTTTGAATCAGATGGTTTTTGGTCTGCAACTTTATTTTGGATGAGTTTGGTGATGGAGGTCTCCCAATGATTTTTCTCAGTTCTTCACTGATGGGATCTGAAAAGTAATGGACTTGGTTGAAGATCCCTTCTTTCACAAATGTGTCAACAAACTTCTTCTGATCTTATTCAGACATCTCCTTCTGTCTTTTGTGTTGTCTTTTAGCAGCAATGGATACATCAGAGGAAGGAAGTAAGCTTTCAAAGGAAAGAGTCTGATGAGATCTCCTAACATCTTCATCATCAGGGTAAACTGGCTTTCTGAGAAGAGTTGGATCAGTCTTTCTTTGTTCTTCCAGCTTCTTATAGGTTTCAACCAACCTTAACTCAGACCACTTTGACACAGATTTCATTCACCAAAGTTAGCTTCCACCAATTCAGCTCTCATTCTTTTGAACCTCAAAGCTCTGACAGGGTCTTTACCCTTTCTGAAATCAGGAACAGAAGCCTTTTGGTTTTGTTTGTTTAGTTCTTCAATTCTTTGTAATTCTTCTTTCAGAGCTTGAATGGTCCTGCCAGTGAAGTGTTTTCTGTTGGCTTTGTAAGGTTTGGCTGCCATAATTTGATCTAGAAGAGATTCTCTAACCAACTTTACCATTTCACCACTGATGGGATTGGTAGACATAGACTTGCTCAGGTCCTTAGCAAAATCCTCAATCATTCTCAACTTGCTAAGTTCTGCTGAATGAATGCCCTGAGCAGTCATGTCATCTTTTCCTTTGCATTTCTCTTTGATGATTAGATCAGTTTGTTGTACCTTCTGTTTTAAGTACTCATCAACATTTTTGGGCTTAGGCTTATTCAAACTGGCAAGAGATGGAAAAGATAGTTGTGAAGGATCCTCGGTATTATAGAAGGATTGAATTTCCCCCTTGATAATGTCAAGCTCAAGAGGATACTGAGCAACCAATGGAATTGTGGAAGATGGTGATTTGGTGGTGGAAGATTTGGATGTGAAGTGTGTGGAGAAAAAGATTGAAATGGAATGGCTAGAATGGGTTGAGATGATGATGGTGGTGGTGGTGTGGTTTCTATGTTCTCATCTTGTACAACAAAGGTAGATTTCCTTTTCCTTTTGTACAAGATGGTTGGAGATGGTGGTGATTGAGGTGTGTTAACATCTGTTGGCACTTGTTTAGTACCAGCAGATGTTTGAGGTGGAGAAGATGGTGTGGGTGTTAAGGACATGGCTAAATCAGTGGTGGTGGTTGTGGTGGTTGTTGTGGTAATTGCTTAAGTGGTTGTGTTGGTGGAAGAAGCAACAGAGGTTTTGGTTCTTGAAGGTGGTTGTCTGACATGTTGAGCAGGCCTTTTCTTCCTTTTAGAAGTACCAACATTGTCCTTTTCCTGCTGTTCTAACTCTTTCTTTTTGGAAAGGTTCTCTGCTTTTGTTTCCAAAGTTTCGGCCCTAATTTGTTTAGCCTGAGCAGCCTTTTCAGCTTCAACATTTGCAGATTCATCAACCTGCTTTGCCTTGTCAGTTTTGGCAGCTTCAGCAGTGGTTTTGGAAGCAGACTCTTGTGCGGGCTTTTGAGCAGACTTTTGACCCTTTTGAGAAGGTGGAACCCCAAATGGATCCAACTTAGGTAGTCTGTCTCTGCCACTCTCCCCCTTTTTGGCATCATCTGCAGTGAACTCATTGTCATTCTCATCTCTTAAGATAGTTGTGGGGGCAGAGCCAGTGGTCTTCAATAAATGATCTTTTTTGGCTTTTATGTCTGCTTTGGTATCATTAAACCTAGCATCAACCATATTTCAGATCATTGTCATGTAGGTTTCTTGGGTTTGATCTGCTAGTTTTTTATGAGCTATGATGATGGGATTTACAGACTTCCATAGCTCACTAGCAATCTCTTGGGTGGATGGTTGACTTTGTGTGAGGGTAACCAAAGTTTGCTTTACTGTCTTGATGTCTGATTTGATCTCAGTCACAGATGACTCAATGGAATTTACTCTCTCCGTCAATTCTTGGTATCTTAATCCATCACCTAACTTAATAGGATCATCTGGATTCCTACCAGATGTGGTAGTTGTAACTGGTTTAGTCCTAGGAGGTGTGTCCATGGGAAAGAAACCATATGCCCCTTTTTCTTAGTTCTGGGGACTTCCAACTGGTATTGAGGTCACTCTTGTGGCCTCATCAGTTGTTTCCTTCAAGGAAGTCTGAGCTAGGTAACCACTAACCACTGTCCTGAAGTGAGACAATGGTCTCTAAAACAGTAATGGCTGCTTCACTTGAAATACCACCTTGAGTTACATGTAAATCAAGAGGTGTAGCCTCCTTTATTCGTGGGATAGCCACTTGACTTTTCTCAGTACCAGTCACTTGTTGAGGTATACTCTCATTGATAGGTGGTGGAGAGGAACTGGTTGAGTCCTGAGTTTTGTCAATGGCTTCGAACAATGGTTGCGTGGTAGGTGGAATAGGAGGATTTTGTGATGGTGAAGGTTGTGGAGTGAAAAGAGTATTAGCCCTGGGAGAAGGACTTATGAACAAATGTTCAAGTGAATCAAATGTTCCATGATGTGTGTCCCCTTGGCTTACAACATGATCCTTTTGAGATGATACATGAGGAGTTTGGCTGGATTGAGATTTTGCCATCTGTTGAGAGGAAGTATCAACAGAGGTTGTTTGATGCATTTGTGGTATAACAGGATTCTTCTCTGGTATCTCATCTTCAAGAGTCACCTTTTTAGGTTGCTTTTTGGTGGGCTTGGTGGATGGATGTTTCTTTTTGGAAGTTGCTGGTGTGGGTTTCACAGCACTGGATGTAGTGCCATGATCACTAGGAGCAGTGGGCTCAGCAACAGAGGTTTGCACAACAGTTGTTGTCTTAACACTCTTTGCTTGTGTTTTGGAAACCTTTGCTTTTGAAATTTTTTCTTGGGAATTAGGACCCAACATTCTTGTAAAAGTTTCTTGGGATAGGCTATTCATTTGAAGGCATTCACCCTGTTTATAATCCTTTTCAGGTAAAACCTTTTGTAGGATAATACTTAAAAGTCTTAGGTATATTAAAAATGCATTGTTTGACACACACTAGACACCTTTCACATTTGCCACCAAATCTAGAAACAGTCCTTGGGATAGATTGTAATAAGCTTTTGACAAAATGGCATATCCCAAGTACTGAACTTTCAATGGGATTTCATTAAAAGAATTAGTTTTGGTAGAGAGATATGCGAGTAAAGTATGAAAGAAAATTTTCATGGCTGGGGGGAAAAATTTTTTGTAAAGTTTTTTCTCCAGTCATTTGACCCTCATAGCCTCTATCTATGAACTCTGTGTGAAGTTCAGTTTTATCAAAAGAATCTTTACCTGCCTGATCATTCAGTGAGAAGGTAGTGGATATGGATTGGGGGGTTATGACGACATGTGTATCTCCAATTTGTGAAATTATGGAAGTTGGCTTTTTATCAGTAAACAAGGTTTCAGCTTTCAACCATAATTCTTGAAAAGTGTCAACATAAACGAGAGAACTGGAAGTGAGAGTCGGAAAGTATTTGGATTCATTTAATATGTCAATAATGGAATGGAAGTGACGGTTTACATCTGTTTTAGTCAGATATGGTAAGTAATTGTGGGGAGCTTTCAATTGAAGATCCATGTCTTGGATTTCAGTAAGAAAGACGATGAATTTTTTATGAGGGTTTAAGGTTGAGAGAAAGCGGTTTTTGGAATTTTGAATTTGATGAGACAGTGGAACAACTGTTGGGGATAAACAGGGTTTTTATAGTCTCAGGTGGAAACCGCTGATGTGGCCAAAGCACTGCTTTTGAGAGCATACGTGGCAAACATCTGATGGAAGGTCTGTTATGATGGATGACAGTTGTTTATAAGATCTGTTGACTAGTCAACAGATGTTTGTGAAAACAATTGTTTTATCTGTTTAGATGTTTGAAACAGATTTTTCAACCAACAGTGGTTGTTTTATCTGATCAGAGTTTTGAAACATATTTTTCAACCAACAGATGATACACTCAATGAAACAGTGGTTGTTTTATCTCAAACAGATTTTTCAACCAAAACTATTTTTAAGGATGGATTTTTGATTTTCTGACAGCATTTTAATGCTTTTATTCATGAAAACATTTTTGTTTTATTCCATGTATAGCATACCAATTCGAGAGATCAGGTTTGCAAAGGTAGATGTGTCTAAAGCTTTTGTCAACACATCTGCCAACTGATCCTCTGTTGGAACATGGTGCAGAGAAATCAAACCTTTTTCATAGCTGTCTCTTACAAAGTGATGTCTGATGTCAATGTGCTTTGTGGTTGAGTGAGAGACTGGATTTTTGATGATATTTTCAGCTTCTTGACTGTCCAACATGAGTGGAGTCCTTAGAGCAGTTATACCAAAATCCAGTAGCTGGTTTTGAAGCCACATAAGTTGGGCTGTACAGCTTGCAGCAGCAATATATTCAGCCTCTGCAGTGGATGTTGAAACAGCTGCTTGCTTTTTGCTTTGCCAAGAGACCAAGGCATTGCCTAGGAATTGGCACCCACCTGATGTTGACTTCCTTTTCACAGCTATAAGATTTGAGTTTCTAGGTGATGCCTGGGATCTTGCACAGACACAAGTGGCAAACATACTGTCTAGCCTAGATGCAGTTAAGTACAATAAAGACCCAATCATACATCTATAATGTGTCTGGTCAACCAGTTCATCTTTACCATCAACAGTGAGTAACTTAGTGGTACTCATGGGTGTACTACATGGTTAACAGTCATTCATGTCAAATTTTGTAAGTAGGTTTTTAACATACTTATTTTGATGAATAAAAGTTCCATTTTGCAATTGCTTTACTTAGAGACCAAGAAAGCATTGAAGTTCACCCATGGCACTCATCTCAAACTCTGCTGTCATGAGTTTCCTAAACTCTTCACACATTTTGTTATATGTGGACCCAAAAATGATGCCATCCACATATATTATACTATATATCAAATCAAAATCTTCATGAATAGTTCTCTCTCTTTCTCCACGTGTTATCATCTTAGACCCTTAGTCCTTCTCTTGCCACGTTTCCTCTCTCCCTTCTTTATCTAAGTACCTTCCTCAAAAAAAAACCCCACCGTCCCCCCCAGCTCTGTCTCGATGGTTGTCCTCTAGTGATCTCTCCCAGGTTAGCATATTATCCTCTTCTTCATCTCCCTTACCTTGCCACTTCTTCTTTATAAGTTTTACGTTCGTGTGTGTTGTTCCGCTTCAGGTTCGCCGCTGGAAAGCAACCCCTGTTCTTCTTCCGCGCTTCACCTTCGCTGCTGGAAAACAACATCTGCTCTTCTTCCGTCAGGTATGTCTCTCTTCCTTCTGTTGTAAAAAAATGGGTAAAGGTTTTTTAAAATATATTTTAGTACCCACTTTACGTTTTAAATGCAGTAACTTCCGTTTTGCTTATGCTTAACGTTGTGTGTCTAATCCGAAATAATCTTTCGTATCCGCTAACAAAGCCATTCTTGTCTGATTCAATTTAAAACACAGTATGTGGTTTGTCTTTGGCGTTTTGTTTTAGTCTAGAAACTTGACAATTGACACTCTGATGCAAAATTTTTGTTATTGACTCTTGTGAGGTCGAATTGATTATGAATAAATTGGATGTGTATATTTTTATTTGGTTTATATTACTATACAGATCTGCCAAATTTCTTTTTTTCCCTTTAAAAACATCTTTTAAAAAACAAGATACCTCTGCTGCTCAAATAATTACATCTCAAACCATTCGACCGATGTCTATTAATAGTGTTATTCTTTTTATTTTCTAAGTATTACAACTACATACGTTCAGGATTACCTTTGCCGGGTGTAAAATTTAGGCTTCAAACTTTAATCTACCATTCTATCCTTGCCCTCTGTTCTGTTAGGAAATGTATATGCCTCCTTACTGAACATGGTGAGTGCATTTACGCGTCGTCTGCGTTTCCGCCATCAGCCTTTGGCGTTGGTTGCTGTATTCAGCAGCCGGTGTCTGCTCTTATTTACACCTACCAGCCTTAATGTTCCAATTTTTCTTTCCCTGAGTCAGGTTGTCCGCGTTTTCCTTCCTGCCCCTTCGCTTTCGTCTAAATCTGTTATTTCTCCCTATTCAGTAGTTATTCACCTCTTTCTTCTTGCCTTGTACTCACCAGGGTACTTCCACCTATGCCGAATGCTAAGCGGAAGTTTCTTCCGACTCACTCTCCTTCTGAAGAGGCGTCTTCATCAGCCTCAACATCTTCTGCAGCCCAACGTCAGCATGCTATACAAACACCTGCTCAGTCTGTTAGGCGTGCAACCATTCTACGTGCCGCGGCAAACCAACGGTCAGCGCACTTTCTTTTACCTGCGCCTGCCTCTGATGCTTCGCCAGGAACACAACTTCCTGGTCCAGCATACATTGACCTCGGGGATTGTGACTGTGAATGCCAGTACTGTGGTGCGTTATTCTGGTTTCAAGAGCGCCTTAAGTCCTCTCCTTTAAGAGATCGGCCTAGGTATAACACATGTTGCAACGCAGGTACTATACGCCTGCCATCTCCGGTTGCTCCACCGTTGTCTATTAAAAAGTTATATTCTGACCCACATTTCATGACAAATATCCGAGCATATAATTCAATGTTCTCTATGACCTCATTTGGTGCAAATGTTGACGATGCAATTAATCGTACCAATGGGCCATACGTTTTCAAGATTGCCGGCCAGGTATCACACTGGATAGGTTCTTTATGCCCCCCAGATGGCGAAAAACCAAGATTCCTGCAAATGTACGTTTATGATACACTTAATGAGGTTGATAACAGGCTTAGATTTTTCACCAACAGCGATGAACATCGTTTGTCGCCGGATGTTGTCTCAACTATTACATCTACTTTATCCGAAACCAACGAGTACGTGCGGCTTTTCAAGAGTTCCGCTGACCTTTGCTCGCAACAACATGTCCCTGACTTCGCAATTACTCTTTACAACAACTGTAGAAATAACACCTATAGCTTACCTACTTCCGGAACTCTAGGCGCCATTGTGCATGACAATGACCCTTTGGCGAGTACCTTTGATATCGTTGTACGTTGTAAGGCTGGTATCCCAAAGCGTGTAAGTAAGTTACACCCTTCCTATATGCCTCTACAATACCCGCTTCTTTTCCCAAGGGGTGAGCCAGGATGGTCTCCTACCCTTCGGCTTACCTCAACTGATAAAGATAAAAAACTTACTATGGCCATGTTCTACTCTTACCAAATTCATGATCGCCATAACGTCTACACTTTGCTACTGCGGGCAGGTAGACTCTTTGAGCAATATTTGGTTGACGCGTACGTATGCATTGAGCAGTGTAGGCTAGAATACTATCGGAACAACCAAAATTTATTCCGCTCTGAGTTCTTACGTGGGATCCATGACGCTTTCTCCAAAGGTGATACTGAGGGTCGTTCGGTTGGGAAAAGAATTGTCCTGCCCTCTTCCTTTACTGGTGGGCCACGCTACATGTATAAACACTATCAGGATGCCCTTGCAATATGTAGGGTACATGGCAACCCCCAATACTTTATAACCTTCACATGTAACGTCAACTGGCCTGAAATCAAACGCTATGTCGCTTACCACCGTGGTGCAACTGCTCAAGATAGCCCCGACATTATTGCTAGAGTTTTCCAGTTAAAGGTTGACGCATTAAAGAACTTCCTAAAGACAGAAAAGCCTTTCGGTGATGTTTCGGCTGGTACGCCCCCCCTAAACACACACTGACGCACAACAATTTAAACTCTACTTTCCCTTTGCTCTCTATAAGTACTGACAGTACATGTTTTCCGCAGATCTGTACACGATTGAATTCCAAAAGCGCGGCCTCCCTCATTGTCACATACTTCTTTGGGTCACACCTGAGTACAAAATACGCGAGGCAATAGATATTGATAGATTCATTACTGCCGAAATTCCTGACCCAACAACGGATCCCATTCTATATAGAATTATCAGTGATTCAATGATGCACGGCCCGTGCGGTTTCCTAAGAATGAACTCACCCTGTATGATAGACGGTCGGTGTTCAAAGTCTTTCCCAAAACCTTTTGAGCCTATTACCAGATTTGATAAACAGGGTTACGTTCACTACAAAAGACCATCTTTTGGTATTCGAGTGGATAAGGGTGGTATACCCCTCGACAATGGTTACGTCGTTCCTTACAATAGAATTTTGTGCCTACGTTTTGCGGCTCACATCAACGTCGAATACTGTGGCTGGAATATGTTAATCAAGTACCTCTTCAAGTATATCTCTAAAGGTACAGACCGTATCCGCAATACCATCAAAACATTGTCTGCATCTCCCTCGGAAACTACTCCTTGCATTTCTGAACCCATCAACGAAATTGCTAACTTTGTTGAAGGTAGATTTATTTGCCCCCATGAGGCAGCATGGAGAATTCTAGAGTTTCCTATCCACCATAGGATCCCGCCTGTTCATCTATTGGCTGTTCACCTTGAAAACTTCCAAAATGTTACCTTCAGAGACAATCAGCAGCTACATCATATACTAGGCAATCCGGTAACAGGAAAAACAACCTTGACTGAATGGTTACAAAATAATCAAACTGATCCCTCCGGTCAAGATCTTACATACCTCGACTATCCATCAAGATACAGATGGGAAGCCTCTGGCAATGGTTGGCTTTCAAGAGTATTTGCAACAAATCCCACAATAGGCCGCCTGGCATACATTCATCCCACATGTGGCGAGGCTTTTTACTTGAGGTTGTTGCTCGGAAACCAAAGAGGTTGCCGCTCTTTTGAGGAAATACGTACGGTATCAGGTGTCCTTTGTCCAACATATCGCCTTGCCTGCGAGAAATTAGGCCTCATAGGGGACGACAGGGAGTGGGCTGGTGCTTTTGTCGATGCTTCAGCCTGGGCCACACCTGCAGAGCTAAGGACTTTGTTTGTTCATATGTTGTTATATTGTGAGGTGTCAAATCCAGTGGCAATGTGGCAAGAACATTGGCATAAAATAAATGATGACATTGCTCTGACCTTCCAACAGGTTGTCGGAACATCAGCAACGCATCCTGGCGCCTCACACTTACAACAACATGTTCTCTATGAGATTGAGTCTTTGCTTAATTCAAATTCAGAATCCAAGTCACTCGCTGATTTTGGACTTCCCTTGCCTCCTGCATCCGTGCTCAGTGTACTAAAAAATAGGCTTCTTATGGAGGAGAAGTGCTACGATACAGAGGCATTAGCTTCCCAGAATGTTATTATGATGCGTGGCCTAAACGTACAACAACGAGAATTGTATGATATGATCGTTGAATCTGTATCTACAAATACACAAAGGCTTGTATTCTTATACGGTCATGGTGGTACGGGCAAAACATATCTGTGGACTTCCATTATTACTGCAATCAGGTCAGCTGGAAAAATCGTGTTAGCCGTGGCAGCATCTGGGATTGCTTCTTTGTTATTACCATCAGGGAGAACAACACATTCTCGCTTCAAGATACCCATTGATTTAACCGACGACTCTTTATGCCACATTAAAAAAAAACTATTCTTTCACAGCTTCTTATAGAAACATCCCTTATAGTTTGGGATGAGGCGCCAATGAGCGATCGTAGGTGCTTTGAATCTTTGGATAAAACTCTTAGAGATATTCTCAATATTCAGGAAAAGCCTTTTGGTGGAAAATCAGTATTATTAGGAGGTAAAACTACGGTCAGCTTCTTTTGTCTTCTTTACCATCCAAAGTTGACTGCTACGTTGACCAACGTTTAACATTTCTTCACCGACTCAACTTATTGGTATAATTTGCACTATTTTTAAGAATCAAATAAATTAAAGAATCATATACGTGGAGCCATTTCATGATATATATATATATATATATACACACCTATACACCCCTAGAAACATACTTATTATTGACACTACTCCACGTGTGAATCTCCATGCAAACCCCAAAGTCACCATACATATTAGAATATAAATAAATATAAGGTACACCTTATGTTTCTTCTAATAACATATCCAACTACCACCACCACATCCAATCAACACAACAACCTACAATGGCAAAACTAACACTTGTCTTGCTCACCTTTGCCTCCCTTGTAGCCTTCGCTACATCACACAAAACCATCATCACCACCACTATCGATGATGGGGAGTCGGTCTCAGAATAAAGGCGGTGTAGCCAACGGTTACAAGGACAAAGGTTGTCTTTTAAGGTAACATTTTGCAAACTTTCAAAGTGGATTAGCTTTCTTCATAAACAAATCCGATTACCACCATCCCCGCCGCAACGCGCGGGAAACCACCTAGTTTATAGAGCTCAACTTTGAATAGTGTTTTGTGGCTTTATTGTAAATAGTATGAACTTGAGGGGTTTTGACGAATGGCATTTTAGATGTTTGCCGGCTGTTTAGGGGTATTACTTTCGTTTGTAGCCTTATATTATTTCCTCCCCTGTCTCTCTCTAGAACTGCCGTCACCTCCTCTGCCGTCGTTACCGCTTACGCTGCCGCCATGGCCTCTTTTCATTTGCACAATCCGCCGCCGCCCACCTTCCACCGCATTTAAACGTTGTGCGACAGGCGGTGTTGTTTGCTGGATGCTATCGGTCGTCTCACTATAATCATTCCCTTATTCTACTGTCTTTGAACTCCGTAGGTACATGCGGTGGTCCGTGGTTCTGTTGATGGGGTGGAAGATGGCGTACGTTGGCTGTTGGCGATGGTGGGTGCTAGGGTAGTGGTGATGGATGTTGTGAAAGATGGTTGTTGCCTTTTAGATATGCCACACTATTATCCCCGTCCTACTCATTCAATCGTCTTGTTCTATAGGAATAAATAGGAATAAATTGTAGGAATAAATTGTCATTTCGTTCCTTCACAGAGAACCATTTATTCTAAGTCACAAGATAAGAATTCACTATCTTTCTTTGATTACAGGATCAAGATTAATTTATATCTATATCCACAACCGCCCAAATGACGAAGGTAGTTCCGTAGTAGCAGCGGTGAACCGAATCGGGTCCCTCAAGGTTCGAAAGCACGTGTGGGAGAAACTGAGGTCTGAGGTCCACCTCTCTCTCTTTCTCTGTTTCTTTTGATGGTGAACACGATGGCGATACGGTGGTCTTCGATGGATTCAGTGATTATCTCCGGTGACGGAGATCAAACGATGGTGGAGTGTCGGTTGGTGGTTTTTGTGAATCTAGAACAGGTTTGCTTTGAGTTTCTATTCTGTTTTTATGCTGATGGTGTTTGCTTTGAGCCGCATAAAAAATCGATTTGCAGCTGATCAAACCGGGATAAAACCGCACCGGTTATAAACCGAAACCGGTTTGTGAGAAAAAAATAGATATGTTCACCTCTAGGATCTATTCTAGTATGGGCATATGGTAACGATTATATAAAATGGGTAAGAAAGAAGCCCGGTTACTCTCAAGTTACCAAACCCACGGCCCACCTGTTGCGGTTTGGCCCATCCATTCTGGCTCTTAAATTATTTACCGATATTTTTTCTCTCATTGTTATTTGACTAAAAAAAAGACAAGATAAAAAAAAACAAAATAATCACTGTTCCTTACCTTAATGTGGAGTATGAGCACAGGAAAACATCACGAATAATAGCAGCACGTGTTAATTTTAAAAGATCGAGAAAACCAACAAGAACTTAGTTTTGTTATACAAAATATATATAAATAATAGCATATATTTCGGAAGTTAATAGTTAAGGGGTCTTTCGGTTTTATTCATATTCCGATAAAAACTTTATTTCATTTAAAGGATTAAATCCTTTACCTTTCAATGACACATTCAAGGAAAATCGAAATTTTCGGGATTTTTATCCAAGGTCAATTAAAAACTGAAAACTTGGATTATTAAATTGCGAAACAAAATTTTAAAATTGGATCAATACGTCCAATTGAATTAGTATGAATAAAGAATCCATGGATGAAGATATACAAGTAGATTTCTAATTTCTACATTGATATTCGAACATTGTTCTCTTTCCTTTGTTCTAGTTCATGATCTGAACGAGTCGCACATACACCCTAGTACATGTTCCTCGACGCTGAGGGCATCCCCGAAGCGCGGGGGATTTTGTGACATTTCTAATTGGCTGTCTTGTATTTCTAATAAGTTGTTTAATCATTGGCATGTTGAATTATATACATAATGGGCTGGTTTAGATCGATCCTAACCGGATGATTATGAATGACTTTTATTCAATAGAATAATAAATAAAAGTCAGAGAATATTAATATTAAACTCGGCAGGGCGAATTTCAGAATTGACGTGAAATCTAGGCTGTGAAATCTAGGCTATTGTCATTCAACCGCTACAAGATCAACAATTCCATAAGCTTGGGCCTCTGTTGCTGACATAAAAACATCTCTTTCCATGTCTTCGGATACAACCCATAAGGGTTTGCCCGTTCTTTGTACATAAACCCTTGTCAGGGTTTCACGTAGTTTCAGCAGTTCTCCCACTTCCAGGACGAATTCTCCCGTTGCTACTTCAGAAAAAGAACCAGCAGGTTGACAATAGGTTCAAGAGATGAGAGAATTAAGGATACCCACCAGAAAGACTAATCCAATCCATAATGATGTACCTGAAAATACAACATTTTTGTTACTT